>CM033437.1:257664691-259147191 GCA_019425775.1 Rafetus swinhoei
CTAGGCTTCGGGTGAGAGAGATGCTTCCCCTTGAAACCCCCAATAATTGCAGCATCCCACACACCAAAGTGTTGGTGATGGGGAGACAGAAGAACATGTCACAGCTCCCTCAGCCGTCTCTCTGCCACCCCCATGAAACAGCCACACCAAGTGAGGAGGGGAGCCTGCAGCCCAGGTACTGCAGAGGGAGGCCCATCTGCTGCCCGTGCTCTCTATGCCAGGAGGGTACTACTGACTGTGTGTGTGTGCCAGCCCTGCAGCATTCTATAGGGAGGAATAGGAGTTTATGCGTGGGGATGGGAAGGAATATAACAAAATAGATCAGCAAACATTGTCTCCCCTCTGTCCTCATGTCAGATTGATATAATCCCCCATGAAGGGCTGGGTACAAAGAGATGTGGCCTCTGCATCCCTCCCCAATTTTATAGGGCTGCGGGTAATGCCTGGGGATTTGCCAGCTATAAATACCTCGATATTTGTTCTAAAGCAGTGTATGTGTGTGTGCAATTTTGACATCGCGAGATCTGTTTCTCCACATGAGCACGACAAAGGTGACGGGGGGCAGAGCATGTGCTGCAGCTGCAGACCTTGTTAGACAGCTCCCAGAGATGAGAGAGAGAGAGAGAGAGAGAAAGAGAAACTAAGCAGGAGGGTTGGAGAGAGACAGCACTGAGTTCTGTCAGCCTGCATTTTTATCCAGAGGTCTCTGCTGACAATGCTGGAGAACAGAACATGGGTCACCAAGAAGTCCTTACACATCTCCCAGAGCAGAACTCAGGTTACCAGGACCTCACCCCTGGGAGCAGAGCTTAGGTCATCAGGAAAATTGATCTTCAAAGGGCAAAGCTTTGGTCCCTGAGACTCCCCTTCAGAGAATGTCACTGCAGTCACCAGCAAACCCTGCCACAGCAGAGTGAATTCAAATCACCCACCACTACTCCTGTGAGGAGCACGGCTTGAGTCACCAGGAACAGCCCAAATCAGCAGATCTCGAGTTGCCACAGACTCCCACCTCAGATTGCATCACAAACACCCACCCTTGTAATGGAGTTGAAGTCACCTTAGCTGAAACTCCCACTGCACCCACAAGACAAAAGTTCCTGTTATCTGGGGCCCTCCCTCAAAACTCGTGCTTGAGTCAACTGTGAGTGCCTCTCCCTCCCCCAAGAAAAATCACTTGTAATTCCCTGTGGATGGAGCCTGAGTCACTACCCACTTCTAAGGAGGAGCAGAGCTCAAGGCAGCTGAGGACTCCATTCTGAGGGGAGCTCAAGCCAATGGATACCTCACTCAACGGCGCAGCTTGAGAGTCCCCACTCCTGCAACTAAACTAGTAAGTGTGAGGACATGTTTTTAAACCAGAATTGGACAAAAGCAATCTTTAGGTCTGTTTCTGAGAGTCCCTGACTTTCTCCTCCTTTACATCAGTACAAACACCCTTTCAGTGCTGAAGTAGTCTTTATAATCAACAGACGGAAGGAAACCTTGAGTCTACGGCTGGGTGTCACAGAGCTCCTGCTCCAATTTTTGACCCTGCCTCTCCACCTCCTGATGGTTTTGTAGTAGTGAGAGGGAATCAGTTGCAGGTGTGATGTTCCTTCCTGAAAGATGCTCTGCTGTACCTGCCTAGCTGGGTGTTAATCCTTTGGATGTACACAAGCCCCTGCTGGAGACAGAATGCCTATCCCTACTAGAGGTGAGAGATCCTGACTTGGGGCAGGAGTGGGAAAGGGAAGGCAGGTGAAAGCCTGAAGACCCCCTCCTACTGTAGTGACCTTGCTGCTGCCTCTGATATGTCTGGAGACACACAGCGCCTTTGGTCCATGATACTCTTGAAGCCTACCCAAGTCTGGAGCACTTTGAGCCATCTTGACTGCAGTTTCAAAGCTGAGCCACGGCCTCTTCTTCATAGCATATATCAGTAAGGTTGGTGGAAGAAATAGTTCCCTCTGCTGAATGAAGGGGCTTCCTGAGCAATGTCATCAAGAAGAGTTGGTCTAAAATGGGGAGGGGTGTGTGCTCAGGACAGGCCCACAGTCATTTGGGTCTGCTGAGAGTTTTGAAGTAGGGGCCTTAATGCCCTGCACGGGACTGTGAAAACTGCATCTGCTTTGAGGCACTTCTGCTGAAGATCCCTGTGGAACTGAATCTTCCTTGTGGCTGCAGAGTCAGTGACTACGTAGCACTAGCCAGGTGTGCATGGGGAGGAGGACTGGTCACTTGTGTGAACAGTATGTGTGAGGTTTATGTTCATTGTGTATGTGGGTTTGTGTCTTTGTGAGTGCTTGTGCCTGTTTGTGTAATGTGTGCTTGCATTGTGCCTTGCTGCATGTCTGGGTGTGTATTGTGTACTTGGGGCAGTGTGTTTTGGCAAAGACAGTGAGTGTCCAATAATGCATGCATTTATTGTGGTGCGTTTTCATGTGCAGGCTGTGCATTTGAATGTACGGTTTAAGTCTGCAAGCCCACATGGTGTCTCCGTGTGGCTGAGTGTATGGCATGTGTTCCTGATTGCGTATAAAAGTGTAATTGTGCATAGGCAGCGTGTAAAGCACACACTGGTACAGACAACTCCTTTCTCTCGCCCACTGCTGCACTATAAATTCTGTGTTGGGACAGGGTTCTGAGCACCCTGTGCCCAGGTTTCTTGCTATTTTGAGAACAATCGCTTTGAGATAAATTCGCTGTCCTGCCTCCCCCCGAGTTATGTCTATCTTCTCCCCCCTCAGAGCAGAGGGGAGGAGGGAGAAGGGGAGCGTGGTGGTGGTGGGCAGGGTTTGTGCCAGCATTCATCAAGGCTGGAGATGGGGTTATTTACTCTGAAATGAGTCCTTTGTACATTGTTGGAATCTCTGACCCAATCAGAAAGGGATGTAGCTGGAGGAGGAGGTGGTGCTGACATTAACTCCAGGGCAGGGAGCGGAGGGGAAGATAGGGAATTACCAAATGGCATAGGAACCTGGTTCATTTCCCCTGAGTAAGACCAGGTGCCTCAAAGGGCCTGTCTACATTTCAGGCTTCCTGAGGTCACTGTGTACAGGGGAGACAGCTGAGTCCCTCACCACCCCCAGCTTGGCTGGCCCCTCAGCCTAGCCCTGGCACTACTCCCCCTGTTAACAGGGTGCAGTGTCCAGAGGATTGGAGAGCTCAACACAGTGCCTCTGGCAATGAGAGGATTAATCTGAATTCAGAGACTGTGTGGACAGGAGTGTGCATTGCAGCTAGCTATGCAGGTGTGTGCCAAATGGTTCCTATGCTGCAGTTGCTTTGGAGTGCAGTGGCACTGACAGAACCATTCAGCGTGGGGCGGGAAGGAGTCCCCCTAGGGACAGCAGGTAGTGCTAAGAAACACTGACAGAACTGGAATGGAGGAGGACTCTGGAATCCCAGCATTCCAGGTTAGGATTGTGGTGCATTGACAGAGAACAGCATGAGAGTGCCTGCAGGAGGAGGTGCTGCAGGCTGGGTTTGTGGTACATTGGCAGAGCTGTGTAGCAGCCCAGGACTAGAAAAGCAGTGGTCAGTGGAGCTGGGATGGGCCCCCTCCCTGCAGCAGAAGGAGTTGGGCTTCTGTTGGAACTTGGCTTTCTCTCCCATTGGATTCTGGATGCAGGTGGGAACTTGACTCCCCAGACTTTATCAGTAGTAGAGAGGTAGCTGTGTTAGTCTGATATTAGTCCCTGATATCACTTTGCAATGCAAACTCAGTTCCTTCAAGCCTTTCCTGAGAGCAACAAGTTTCTTTGGCAGCAAACTCACCCCTCTGACAGAAGCAAAGGGGATAATTTTGGCCACACACTTGCCCAACTGAGTACTCCCCCAGGGGGTGGCATACTCCTCCTGGCTTTTCCTTTGATGTCTTTCCACTGAAACATACAGCCCTGGGCAGATGGAGGAAATCAGCATGAAAATCTGTTTCCCTGTAGGCAGAGAGGGTTTTTTTTTTTTTAAATCTGGGTAATGCACTAACCAACCACCCCACCCCAGGCTGGGATCAGCCACTAATGCAGGACTTCCTACTGAGAGAGCTGACTGAACACACAGGTATGTACCTTCTGTTGTGATCAGCAGTATGGGGAGCCCAATTAACCAGTTGCTTGAGTCTTTGGCAGGCTGGGGACTAAGGGGTACCCAGCCCTGTATGTCTGTGTAGGCTCTTCTCTGACAGCCATCATTGAGGTATCTGAGCACTTTACTTCTATCTGCAACAGCCCCCCTGGTGGGAAAGACAGTGCTTGTCATGTTAGCTTTGGCTGGAGGTAGGGAGTGGGGACTGTCTAGGCAGGAAAGTGGTTGGGGAATCATCCAGGTGTCCTTTGTAATAATCTACACAATACTTTGCACTTCTAGCAAGACTAATTTAGCCTCAATTAAGATACTCCTCCCTGTGACTAAGGTAAATAAGTCCTGTGAAAGTCTTGTTATCCCAGTTTTACAACAGAGGAAACTGAGGCACGGTGACTTGCCTAATATCTCTCTCACATAGTACTGGTAGCAGAGCAAGGAATAAAACATGCTGGTGTAACCTACTTCCTCATGAATGGTTTCATCTGTGGCACAGAGAACACCTGCGGGTCAGTGCAGCTGTGTTGATTCTGAACTGTTTGGCCATAGCAAGTTTCCTGTCCCCTATCCTCACTTATCACCAGTTCTGCCTCCCCCCATATTGGCTTTTCCACTAGTGCTATTTTCTCTAAGTCTGTACATCAGGGACAGGACAGGGCTGGTGCAGTTGGAATCAGAACCCTGCATGTATTAGAGCAGTGGTGTTACTTTTCTTAGACTTTTTTCTTTTCATAATGCCAGTTTTATAAACCTCAGCTAGACAATCTGAAATGCACTGAGGAAAAAATGCAAATTGGAAATGCTTTAGAAACTCTCTGGTTTCAGTGAACCCTGTGATCTACTCACAACAGACTCTTGGTGTGCTGACTCTAGCCACGTTCCAATCTCTTGTTGCGGCCTTAAAGATGTTGGAAGTGAACTCCAAATGAGAGAGAGAGAGAGAAGAATGAAAGGGAGTCCTCCTTTTGGATGCTCGTCCCTTTGAGAAAGGAGCCAAAGGTATGCTGTGTTTTTCAGAGGCAGGAGAGACGCTTTCCATTTCTCCATCCTGTCAATAGTGAGGCATCCAGCTGGGCACCAGGTGAGAGGCAGAAGTTCAGGAAGACTGAGTATTTTGGGGTAGAGGAATCTTGGGCCAGCTGAGAGTTTGGGCTCTGGGCAGGACAGTTCTTTAGAGGGAGGCTCAGCATAGCATTTGTGGTGGTGACAGCATCTTGGGGCTGCACAAAGTAAAAGGACCCCCAGGACCTGCCCTTAGGGTGCTCATGGTACCTAATCTTTCCCTTAGGGTATGCCTTGATACCTGTGTGCACTGAAGGATCATTATGGATCATGCTTGGTTATTTAATGACCCTATTGCTTGAAAAAAACATTTCCTAGTCCCTGCCCAATATTCCCCAGTATGTCTGCATTTCTATAAGGTAGGGGACTGCTACTGGGGCAAGAGACAGACCTCCTGCCTTCAAACCACCTTCCCCACTTCCCCTCTCTCTGCATGCTGCTTTTACCTCTCCATTTCCTCCTGGGTCCTGTCCCTGCTCCATAACATCCAGTGTGATTATGCCCAACTGATCCCTTTGTGCTCCAATTGCCTCCTCCTTTCATTCTCTGTGTGCCAGGATAAAACACCCAGGGACCTCCTAATAGCTCTCCTACTGCTTAGTGCAGAGTCCAGATAAGGAAAAGAGATGCAATCACAGCTGGCACCAATGAGATGATATCTGCTTCCTAAACCCCAGATGTTAATATTCAGATTCTCAGACCATTTAGGGGATGGGGAGAAATTTGTCATCTCTGCCCTCCTCGCAGTTTGCTGCATGCATGATGGCTGGTTTGTCTGTGCAAGCTCAGATACAGGCTATCCATATGCTGACAGTGTGGTCTTGAATCCCTTTCTAACAGCAGTTTCTGGAGCTATGAGTGACCACACCTGCATTCAGCCTGGCCAGGGGAATGATGGGATTTCTTTTGCATAATTTATCAGCCTTCTGAATAATTTATAGTGCAGTTGTGCTATGAAACAGCCTTCTAGTTTCCTTTAAGTGCTGGAGGTAGCTTCCCTCCAGCACAGGGAATTATTGCTCAGTGATAAGAAAGCAGTGTGGTTTTTCTCTCAGATTGTGTTTGTACTCCTAGCTGTCTCTGCAGCAGCTAAAACATTGAAAGAGCTCTCTAGCACAGCACATCCAGGATTGCTATTCTCGTTGTTCAGACTTGCTAAGCTGCAAAGCATCCTGGGGACTAGGGATGGGGCGGAGGCCCCATTGGTGGAGCTGTGTGTATGAAACCGCAGCGCAAGTTGAAGCTTGGAATAGGATGAATATGGGGACAAATTTCCATCTTACCCCTAGCAGAGGGAGTTTGCCCTAAACAAGATTTGGGATCCAGTTATGGGGGGAAGTGAGAGTGGCAGTGTTAAAAATTAAGTGCTAGTCCAAAACCAGAGTTTGAGTAAGTTCCCCATTCTGAAAGCAGTTGTCAGCCCACCAAAGAGCATCCAGCGTTGGCAGTTCATAGAATCATAAGACTTCATCTTAGTCCAGTCCCCTGCACTCAGGCAGGATTAAGTACTCTAGAGTATCCCTGATGGGTTTGTCTAACCCGCTCTTAAACATCTCTAATGATGGAGATTCCACAACCTCCCTAGGCAAGCCATCTTCATGGTTCATCAGACTTCAGATTCAGGTCTCTTTCTGATAGAAGTGAGGTTGGTGGTAATATCTTTGATGGGACCTCAAGCCACCTGGTCTCTCTAATATTCTGCGACTAACGCAGCAAACCACCATGGTAGCACCTGAAAGTTCTCATGGTTGCTTAGTGGCCTGTATGAAATGGCTCTGGGAAGTGTCAGTTGTGTTCCCTGTGAAAAGAGTCCACATTACAAACATCACTATTACAACTAATTGGCAGGGAACCCCCAGGGCTGGATTAAGGAAGGGGCTGTAGAGGCTGCAGCTCAGGGCTCCATGGTTAGGGGGCCCTGTAAAAAAAACAAAAAAAAACAACAAAAAACCACTTCAAGCAGCTAAAAGTGCAGATTTTTTTTTGCAGGATCCCCTTAGCCCAGGGCTCTGGGCTGCAACCACTAAACCCCCTGCATTCCAGCACTGTCCAGTGGGTGTGTGTGTGTGTGCATGTGTGTGTGTGTAGGGATGCGGTTCTGCATGCTGCTGGGCCCCACCCCCATTGGGCTGGAGCTGCAAATGCAGGGAAGCTCCATTTGTGCACTTGACTCACCTGCAGGCTCCACCCCCACAGTTCCCTTTGGCTTGGAATGATGTGGGGCAGCACTCAGTCACCTTCCTCTCCCTTCCTCAGGGGCTGCACCACCAAAGAGGAGCTGCCTCAGGTAAATGCCTGTACCCCAGTCCTGAGTCCCCTTCTGAGCCTCAGCCCTGAGCCCCTTCCCACACTCCAAACCCCTTGGCCCTAGCCTGGAGCCCCTCCTGCACCCCAAATATCTCCTCCCCAGCACCACTACCCTAGAGCCCACACCCCCGTCAGCTTCCTACATCTAGCCCACCGTCTCAAACCCACAGTCCCCTCCTGCAATCTGAACTCCTTGGGTTTGGCCCCACCCGGAGCCTTGGGGGCCCCAGAAAATCTACTAGCCCGGGGCCCACAGAAGAGTTAATCTGGCCCCTGGGAACCCCCTCATGAACGAGGCAGCAGTGGATGAGCCAGGCAAGCGGTATTGCCTTACCCTTGCCAGGTGGGCACCCTACCATAGCACAAGGTGTGCTGGCTAGGCAACATGAATGCAGATTGCATTGCTGGTGCTCTGCCAGCTCTGCTCAGAGAGGGGAGGAACTTCAGTTTCCAAGTATGTCAGTCTGATGTCATTCAGCAGCCACACAAATGCACGTGCACACACACTTCATTGCCCTCTTGGGTTTGGTTTTCTTCTTCCTCCACTTCATTTCTGCCAGCATTTCCGTAGCTGAGATCTCACAAAAGGCTACAGCGTGAGATGAATATGTTTATAGCATTTAAAAGCTGATTGAGGGAGCCAAGCAGCTCATCAGAAAGATACAATTGTAATGGCCCAATCACTCCTGGCTCAGCAGGTCTGGCTACACGTGTAGTGCTGAGTATGAAACCTGGCCTCTGTCTTTCAGCTCTGTTGTGTTACTTTGAAGTTTTGGGGGTTTGTGAGATCAGATTATTTAAACTCTCATTGGTCCCTTGGTCAGGCAGTGCCTCTCCTTTTCCTTCCCCCTGCCACTGGTCCACGACTCAGTAAAGAAAATTCTGAATTTTAGACTAGAGTCAGTTTCATCCCATGCAGGGAAAGTCCATGATCCAAGTCCCTCTGGGAGCAAGGGGTTCTCTGGGACAAAGCTTAGGGAAGAGAGGGATGAAGTCTTGTTTGGAGACACAGCTGGCTTTTGATGCTTGTCTCAGGAAGAGAAGTTTTCTGAAGCTCCCGATTCCCTGAAACTGCATTTGAGTGGGGCCAGAGGGCAACTTTACTCTGGTGACATTGTCCTGGGGCCTCAAGCTGATCTCTTGCCCTGCACTGGCATAACAGACTCTGAGTGTAGCAGGAGGCCCTTTGCCTCTCCAGGAACACGGGGGTTAGCACCGTGTGGCTTTGCTTTTAGGAGAAAAGGAGCATGAAGTTGTAACACCAACTGCATTAATTCCTCTGCAGTCTGGATTTTGGGACCGGTCAACTTGGTAAGAGGTAATGCAGATTTTGCTAACTGAAAAACTGGATCCTGCTAATTTGAATGAGTGTTTATGGGCACTTAACTAAGAAGATTATTTTGGGAAGTGGATTAGGCTTTTTTGTCCATCATGGAAGCTGTCCCTTTTGAGGATACCATAGCCCTATCACCAGTGTGGACCAGCTAGTGAAGATCTGCTCGATATGAACCTTATTTCTAGCACTGCAAACCAAAGGTTTGGTACCCAGGGACCTTATCGAGAAGAAATGTCTGCAAACTGACGGTCTGCAGAGCCCATGGCATTCTGACCAATCCTTCCTTTTTTCATTCTGGTGCCAGCCTGGGACATTTCACTCCTGGGTCAAGATAAGGCATCAAGGGGCTCTCCCTACTGTTTCTTTCCAAAAATAAGAAATAAGTAAAACTACATCACATAGGGCCATGCTTAAATCCTGAAAGGGAAATGAAGAACAAAGGAAGAAAAGAAAAATAAATAAGGCCTGTTCTTGGTCCAAGTAAAATTCCCATGAACATATATAACCCTTTCTGGAAGGAATAACATTCTCTGTGCTGGAGGTAGCTTCTGAGAAAGAAAAGGAGAAAGAAGCCGACAGGGGCTTGAGAGAGAGACTGACAGAACCCTAGAGGAAATGTCTCAGCATGGAGTCAGATTTCTCTTTTTCAACTGAATGGGGTGAGGGTAATGCTTTTTGCATCAGATTGGCTGATTGCTAGACTTTCACAGCAAAGGAGGGGGATCTGTAGGCTGCCAAAAGGACCCCTGAGGACTGAAAGAGAGAGCCAGAGAAAGGAGGAGGAGGAGGACGCTGGGAAATTTCTTCCAAGTACTAATAGTTTGGCTACTGTGGGAAAGTGAGCATGCTGCCAAGCCTCAAGTGGGCAGTGATGGACAGGGGGCGGGGATGGAGGGCCAGTCTCTCTTTTCCTTGGCTGCTCTAATCCCAGCAGTATTGCCTTGTATTTCATGGCTTCTCTTGATTGATTTGTATGTATCCCTCCTTAGAGAACTTTTTCTCAGAGATGGTAAAGCAACTGACACCCTCTGCAGAAAAAACATGGCAGGTGGAGACAAGCCTGCTTCTGTCTGTTTAGGTTTCTGTACTATGCCCATCACCGTGGTATCTGAGCTGCTTCTTCAAGTATGCGTCAGTCTAGATTCCACCTTAGCAGCGCGTGTGCCTCACGTGTGATAGGAGTCATTTGTGTGGCATGTCCATTGGGAGCCCTGTGCCGGCTTACTCCCATGTTGGGGTATGAAGGTCATAGTAGCTGCAACCCTCCCTCCATTACCTCTGGCACCCAGGCAATGTAACCTGCGCCATGTCCAACCTGCTACTGTTCCTGCACCTTCCAACTCCCCCTTTTTGTGCAGAAATCTCTTGTCAATTTCTCATTATTAATTTGTTGATTAAAAGAAAAGGATCCTCCTCATCCACCCACTGTATGTCCCCCTGCCCCTGCACTTTAGAGCAAGGCACTATATGCCATGACCACAGGCTTGGCCTTCTAAGACCTGCTTTCAAGAATAGCTGAAACTTTGCACAGTGAGACATCAGTGACCCAAGAAAATATGCACAAGCAGCTTGACATTTTCCGTGCTAACAAGGTTTGCCCTACCAATCAATGAAGGCAGGTTGGACCATGGCACACTCCAGATTCATTCCTGACTGCTTCAAAGTGAATAAAACAGCACTAGCAAGTCCCTGCCACAGGCTTCTAATATTTTTACATGCATCCCACATTAGGATCTCTTTTGGTATCTGGAGGAGACCAAGGTTATCAAGGGGATTTTGAAAGATACCTCCCTCTCAGGGCTGTTCCCCACTCTGGCACTCCGAGTGCAGAAGATGGGGGCCCACAAGAGACCTTAAATATCTTGCCTCTATCAGCTCTTCTTACAAAAACTCCCCAGAGTCACAGATTCACTGACTCTTTGGGGCAGTAGCTGCCACCACCAAGTGAAATAAAAGGAAAAAAAACCCCTTTCTTCTTGAACCCAGGAAGAAAGCACTTGGACTTCTTCCAGAGGGGTACCCCCAAGCTCCTTTACCATAAGAGAGCTTGAAAACAACTGCAGTCTCTGGTAGCTGACCTCTTAGTCTGAGGCACGCATGCACACACACAGACAGACCTCCTGTTTCTTTCCAGGACACAAGACTCAAATCACCGCCTTAGAAAAGGTGATTTTTGTTAACAAAACAAAAAGATATATTTGATAAAGCATACTTGGTGGCTAGGTGTTACAGAGCAACTGAGTAAAAAAATTAAAACACAGAGAACGTCTCCGGGTACACTCTTAGATAGTGAATGGGGGAGGGAATGCATAGATTCACACAGAGAAGTTTAACCAAACAACCAAAACGAAGAAAAATACCCTGATCACGATTGAGTACACCTTTTCCCTCTACTCATGATCCGTGCTGATCTGTACTTCAAGGCCCAGTTTGCTCCCCTGTCCAATATTTCTTATAAGCATGGTAATTCTGATTACTGCATCTGCTGCCTCCAGCGCTTAACTTAGAATTCGCTTTCAAAGAGAGCAGGCAAGGTTTCTAAATACAATTTAAATTTCAGCACTGTATCCCCATTGGTTCTTCTGGCCCCTTGCCAACACCCTTGCTAGCTACCTGTGTTTAACCCCTTAATCACTGGCTGCTGGCCCAAGGTTATCAAAGGGATTTCAAAAGATTATACCCCCCAAACACTGGATCTGTTTGGCCAAAAGTTTTACTCACTAGTCTCCCTCCAATTCTGCATCGTGAAAGCAGGATCAGTTTGAGAAATACAGTTTTTTATGTGGGAGAGGATTACTCCCTTCTTATCAAGGGTGCTCCAAGGCTCCAGAGGAGGACCTAAGAGATGGGATCAAAAAGGGGCAGATGACGGTGAAAATAGGGCTACAAGTAGCAGTAGGCAAGTCTGATGTGACTACTCAATTCATGAAGATGGCAGTCACAATGCACTGGTGGTCCTGATTACAAGCACCTGGGATTCCAATAGAAGTCCAGACAACAAGAGAGGACCTACACTTCGAGAACACGCAGCTCACCAGCAACTAGGTGGACAAGATGTTCTGTTCTCTCAAGGATTCAAGGGCAATGCTGGGCTCGTTAAGGATTTATACCCCAGTTCTGTACTGCAAGCCCTTTTGGTACCAGTCCCTGCAAAGAAAGAAAGCTGTCTTGTTCCCATATTTGCCAACTGGAATAATCACCCAGAAAGTGGCCCTGTTATGCCATGAGGTACCCATCCTCCTCCTTGCTCCCACCCCAGCTTCCCCCTCAAAGGCAGCTGATTTGATGGGGGTGTTGAGGGCCATGCCAAAACCATCTCAGAGCTGACCTTTGGGAATTGCCTTGCCCCTTCCATTGGGCATGGTCAGAGATGGTAGCCACAAATGGGTGCCAGACACTGGTGTATTGAAAATTATACACAAATTATAAGATGTCAATTTAAATCATAAAGATATTCTTAGTCCTGCTCGCAGGCTATGGGGCTTTATAGGGGAAAAACATGCAACCAGAATTCATCTGCAGAGAGTCAGCCAAGAGTAAGGTGGAGTGAGTTATGACTGTCTACATAAGGGAGCATCCTACCTTGTCTCCTTCTGGTTCTTATGTGTTGTTGTTCTGAATTTGAAGTAATAAAGCAGTGTACATTGCAACCTTTCTAACTTCTGTGTGTGTGTGCTGTGAACATAATAGCTTTCACCACTCATGGCTCACCTATCCAGTTCCTTTCCTTAGCCCCTACTCACCCCCTTTCCCTGTCACTCTTCAGGGATCCTTCTCACAAGAGCTACTGTAAAAAGAAATGGCCTTGTTGCTTCATGTAGGAGTTACTGAAGTGGTTCCTCAGGAGTACAAAAAAAGAGGTTTCTCCTGATATGTCCTTATCCTGAAGAAGACAAGGGGCCTTTGTCCTATCCTAGACGAGTGGAAACTGAACAAATACATGCAGTGGCTTAGCTTCAGAATGGTAACTCTTGTCTCTGTCGCTTCAGGCTCAGGGCTGTTTTGTGGCTCTTCACTTGTACAGGATGAGTACTTCCAAATAGCCATCCATCTAGGCCTCCAGAATTACTGGAGATGTACAGTAGATCCAAATTATTACCAGTACCTTTCAGATTCTTGTACTGAGAGTCTTGAGGACACATGCAGTCTTGTTTCTTACTGAGTCATCCCACAGTCCCTTTACCCTGCCTGTTTCATCACTCTCGACCATCCATTTTTCTGCTTCTCTCACAGTCTGCGTTTTGCTTTCTTCCTTGCATCACCTTCTGCTTGGAATGTCATCCCTGAACTACTCTGGAAAGTAGTTCATCCACATTTGATCTTGAGACCCACTTCCTCCATGATGTCTACATGAAATTAGGGACAGAATCGGTAATGTTTATTTAACCCACAATCTTAAAAAATGGCCCCTGATTTTGAGTACTGCAGTTAGAGGTTACCCAATGTGAGATTCCCAAGAGCTGAGCTTTCAGAGCACCTGTAGCTCACATGGACCTCCACTGGAGTCATGCGTGCTCAGCTCTTCTGAAAATCAGGCCCTAGGCATCTGTACAAGAATTGGGAACTATCAAAGCTCAGGTTTTGCTTGTGCTGCCAGCTGACGCCTTGGGTTAGATCCATCTGAACTTTCTCAAGGAAGATAGAAAAGTGGATTCTAGCAGGGTTGTTTGTTTTATTTTAAGCCTTCTTAACAAGAAAATCAAAACCTTGCAGGCTTTTCCTTCAGTCTGTGCAGGCCAAGTATTCCCTTCCACAACTCTGTCCTTCACAGCAGTAACCCACATTTTCTGGCTCTTTCCTCAAAGCCTCAGCAGTCAAGAACTTCACACTTCCTGTTGGTTTCTTGAACAGTCCTTCTCTGCAGTAGCTCTTGTACTAATGGACCATGACCCCTGGCCCCTCAGCTTTCTGGAGAATGTTGCAATTCTCCTCCCCCTTTAGGGTTGCCAAATCTGATTGAGGCTATTCCAGGATTTTTTTTCCCCCAACAAGACATAATGTCACTTGCTTAAAATATCCTATTAAAATCTCCCAGATTGCTTTCAGTAGTCAACAAGATCTATGCCGATTCCAGGAGATTCCAGGCCAACCCTGGAGGGCTGGCTACCCTAACCCCCTTTCCTACTGCCCTCTTTTATAAAGATCAGCTAATTAAGGCACAGCTGTCAGGTGCCATGGGTGACTAATCAGCCAGCTGCATGTCTCTGACCCCAGGGGAATGGCATCCCTGATACCTTCATAGTATGTCAAATTGGGCGTCCCAAAGCAGAAACACCCCAAATCAGCTGCCAATTCTGAGCACTTTGGCTTTGTTTTATAGATTTAAGGTCTCTCTTCTCTCTGTATAGCTTTGCCCTGATCCTGCACCTTTTGTAGGTGGCTTGTTGTGTGAGACTGTAAGGTGTGTTTGAATACTGCTTGGCACACTGTCTATTGCCCCTGAATACCAGGCATTAAAGTCTGGGGGAGTGTGCAGAAGTGCTGCTCACTTTCCTCTGCTCAATGCAAAGGGATGGATCCAGGGAAGTCACTGAGAGCTCCACTCTTCACTTCAGGTGAGAGAATCTGAAGTGAGAGCAGCAGGAGGAGCTGGTGCCTGGATTTACAGCCTGGGACTCTGAGCTCTTCCACCAGCAGGTGGAGCAGCACCAGTGCGCAATGGGTGGGAAGCCTGCCAAGATGGGAGTCACCTATCTGCCTCACTCCTCCACGGGACCATCTTTTCTCCTTGATGGTTCACTGGGGACAGGGAGAGGAGTCTGCCACCTTTAGCCCTTTCTCCACCTGCCACCTCCCTACCATAGTCAGAATCCAGGGAAAACAGATCCCCCCACTCTCAATAATTCCCTGAGGGTGGTTAGGAGCACGTCAGTTGTGTCCTTATGCAGGACACATGTGTGCACATACACGCTTTGGGCTGCCTCGGGGCCTGTTTGGGACTGTGGGCTCCTTTCAGCTAAGATTGTTCAGTTGTCCCCAGTCTCTTCTGTGCCTTGTCTCATCACCCAGTGACATGTGGTGGTACTTCACTACGTGATGCCAGCACTTGTGCCAACATAAAAACCAAGTGGCAAGCGCCTCCCCCCGCCACATAGGTCTACTTGAACCACTGTCGACTGCACATAATAAGTAATCATAATAATAATTTTGTGTTGGAAACCGGGGCTGGTGTCTTTGAGTTGCTTATCTCTTCCCTGTGCAATGTCTTTGGTGTCATGGGAACCAGATGTCAGGAGCTGTCAGTGATGGGGTGGGGAACCCATTCCAGATGGGCATCCAGACTCTTTTTCCAGGACTTTAGGTGTTGTAGAGGGAGAGGCAGGAATGGGGTGAGGCTGTGGGAAGATGGAATTAGAATATTTGCTTGTCCTGGGATGATCAAAGAGAACCAAGCAAGGAAGTTGGTTTGGGGGAGAGGTGAGGAGTTATACAAAAAGTACAGTGGACCTGCTTACTCCTATATCCTATACATTTCTCTGTCAGTTAAGGCCCAAACTTTACGCGTAATCTCTATTTTCCCTACCTGTAAGAGGAAAGCTACTGTGGGTGAAGGATTTGCCAGAGAGATTAGGGAGGTCCCATATTGGCAGTCTGGGAACATGAAAACAGAAAGAGTTGTGGCCAAAAGACTTTGTGCTACTTTCAAACACAATAGGGGACTCTCCCTTCTTCTGGTACGTGACAAATAAAGAGAAGAACCTTCCTTTGATGGTCCCAGGAGGGCTTAATTTTCTATAGCACCCGTTAGTATATCACTGTGATGTCTAAATGCTTCCCAGGTAAATTAAATCTGCATAACAAGGTCCCTAATGAATTATTGAGTTTTCTGCTCTTCGGTAGCCCCTGGTTCAAAAGATGACCTGCTTGGAGAATTAATTAATACTAATAGCACTATTATTATTTTAACCTTGTTATAGTAACAGTTTATCAAAGAGAAGGGACTTGTAATGAGACTTGAAGTTGGTCACATCTTAGTTAGACTGATGACCTCTAGACCATTCCACAGCCCCTCAACCTCCAGTTCTACCAAGACTGCTTTCTCTCCATCTCTAATGTGGTTTGTACTGGTTTGTGAGCTGTGAGTAATACAACTATATTTCTGGATCATGAATGGAGAGGTGGTTGCTAAAGTAATGAAGTCCTGACCAACTGAAGATTATCACCAGGCTTTAAAAAAACAATAGGGAGGCCCTGGGAGATGGTGGAGGGACTGAAATACAGTGTGCTCAGAGCAGTCCATCCCGCTGAGGAAGGTAGGCAGACACATTCTGTACGAGATGGAATCTCTGCATTGCATCCATCTTAGTCACTACGTACAGCAAGATATGGTAATATAGTCTGAAGGAGATCAGCATTGCTTGACCAGCAGGAAGGGATGGCATTTCTTGTAAGGTGCAGGTGGAAGTAGATATTTGTCACTACTGGGGCTACTTACTTGTCTAGCTTTTGTGATGAACAGAACCCTGAGGCTATTACTAGTTTGACAAACAGAACGCAGTTTCCTTCAATGGAAGGGGGGAAGGAGGACAGCATATTTGAAGAGTTGTTCCCCTTCTCTAGACAACATCATCTCAAAATCAGATGGTTTGAATGCTGCACTGCCTGCTTCCGAAGCTTCAGAGGGGTAGCCAAGTTAGTCTGTAACTAAAAAAAAACATAAAAAACAATGAATAGTCTTGCAGCACCTCAAAGACTAACAAAACATATAGATTCGTGGGCACAACCCACTTCTTCAGATGATAGGAGTATTAAAAGTTCAGATCCAAGAATAAATAAGGGAAGGTGGGGGGAGGGGAGGAAGGAGGGGGAAAAAGAAAAGAGAAAAAAATAGGGAATTAGATTGTTCAAGTTACAAGAGGCAGATAAGAACAATTTGCACCTGTCATATTGGTAGAGAGTCACTTTGAGGCCAGAAGTGTCAATGCTCTGGGGGAGGGTTTCTGAGGTTTGCTGACTTGAAGCAGCCTTTGATAGTTTCCATTTGCAGTGGAAAACAGTTGCTCTTTGCTGATTGTCACCAGCCAGGAGGGTCATGGATGGACTTTGAATTCAGTTGCTGACTAAAGGAGAACCTGAGTCAGAATCTAGCTGCAGCCTTTCCACCTTGCACTGTGATCCTACCAGAATGTCTGTGCTAGGGTCCTAGCCACACACAGACAGTAAAGATTTCATGACATTTTTCATAAGAGCAAGAGTGTCCTGCATAAATGTAAACTGGGACAATTACATTCCATTTCCTTACTTTTTCCCCTGCAATTTCACTCTGATGGGATATTGTTAACTTCCTGTCCTAAAATAGTTGTGGCATGCTGCCATGGCCTATCACACAGTAACTGGCCGCCTTAGTGATGGTTTCCTTTCAGTTGCTCTGAATCTGAAGTGATCATTTTATATTCCCTGCCTATTTACAAAGTGTTTTCTGGGGCACAATTTACTCAAGGTTTGAAAGTGCTTTGAGACCCTTTGTGTGCACATATTCCTATTCTCCCTTGTCCCCTGAATGGACTATCCCTGCGGTGTCTGAGAAGAGGAAACCTGTGCTAGATTTATGTCTTCCTGAAATGGACTCAGTACTTAGCCTCCCCAGGAGGGGGAAGAAAATCCTGAATTGGATTTCTGGAATGGATGCTGGATGACACCTCTGAACTTGTTCCAGTTTATGAGCTGCTGTTTTATTTCCAAGTGTTGGGGGGATGAATGAGTTGGTGGGTGGGTGTGCACTGGGACTATTCGTGCCAAGATGAGGGGTATCATACACCTGGTTGCATGTCTGGCATTCTCTTCCCAATGTCCTCCAGAGCAGAATGTGGTGAATTGCCAACCCATAAGCTTTGTGCATGTTTCTTCCTTGTGATCCAGGATGTGATTCCAGGATGGCATAAATCAACTGATTGTTTGATATTTCCCAGGCTACAATAAAGTGTAGCAAGTGACTGGGGGATGCTACTCCCAGCTGCTAGTTACTGCGCAGGATGGCTGTAAGTACCGGCTTAGCCATGGGACCCCAAGCATGAAGGCCCCTCTTAAAACAAACCAAACCTCTTGTTCTGCTGCTGGGGATAAGAGGATGGGTGGAGAGATGCTGAAGCAATGTCTTAAGGAGTCAGACTCCTCTCCCCACCTAGCCTGCAGAACAAATGTAACTTTTTTACCTCATTTAACCACCTGTGGTTTTGGTTTGCTGGGTGTCATTGCCAGTCCCTAAACATTGTCAGGGAGAGGAGGCTCTGTGCTTCTGGTAACTGATTTTTGCTTTGTGAGGAGCAGCAGGAGTTCTAGGTAGCAACCTGAGCCCTGTCCCCAATAGATTATTAGGTATTTCCCTTTCAAATTTCCACTACATGCGTTCTGTTTTGAATGAGAAGGGTGCAGATTATTCTTCCTCACTTAGTGACCTGTGGGCTTCAGTGTAATCTGGGGAAAAGGAAAGAGCACAGACATTGTTAGTCTCAGTCTCTCTCCACTCCCAGTCAGAGGAATCCCTGGTATGTAAGGATGGACTTGATTTAGGGGAGGGGCTTTCAGACTGGCACATCCCTACTTCTCAATTTGCCTCTTTTGCCTCTATGTTTCAGGAAATGAATTTCATAGTTTTCAGTTCCAGGATCCCAATAAAAGGTAAAGATGAGCAGGAAAAGTTGTCTTGCAGGAAATTTCAGGGCTGGAAGAACAGAGGGTACTACAGGTTAAGATTGGGCTGGCTGAGCTGCTGGAAGTAGCTGCATGGTATACCTTAGCTATGGGAGCTCTTGGAACTGGAATAGCAATGAGCATTACAGGTCCAAATTGAAGTATGTTGGCCGAGACTTGTGGATGTAAGAACAGGAGAGGAATTCAAGCATGCAGTCTTAGGGAGAAAAATACTCTTTAATTTCTAAAAGCCTGTATTGGGGAATGTCAGCACGTTTCACCACCGACCAAATTGTGAAGCAATTGGCTCATATCAATGCTGAGGCTTTTGCGTGGGATTTCCTCATTACATACAGAACCTCACAGCCATTTGTGGTGAGGAGGGAGGCTAATTCCCATGACGTACTCAAAACTTGGTCTGTTTACAGAGCCTACCACGAGGCAGGCTGGCTACTTACCCAGTAGGAACTAGAATGTGTTTCTTAACAAGCATCACACAGACTAACCAACAAGAGAAGAACATACGAGTTGCTATAGGGATTATGCCAAGGGTCCATCTCATCCAGTATCTTGCCTTTGATATGGATCAGAAGGAGACGCCTGTGAAGAAGCACAAGAATACCTAGTAGTGCCTTATTATGTACTTTGATCTATCCTGTAGGGGGAAGTTCCTTCCTAATTGTAGGTCCTACTGATCTGGGACTAGACTGGAACCAGTAACTCAGAAGCCAAAGGCCTGCCTTTCTCCCAGTCATAGAGCCAGCATTGAATAGGTCTCTTACAGATGAAAGGCTCTGAGTAACTATCCTCTAGCAGCAGCAATCTGATGAAAGGCTCCGAGAATGACAGGGCTTGAAAAATCTATTCACCCAGGACAAGTAGGTATCTTCCTTGGCCATGGCCCATCCACTGCTGCAGGGCCTATGTTTTTATTTTGAAAACCTCCGGCCCTCAAGGAAACCTTGAGGTACAAACAAAGCAAAATGGCTTCCTACCGGCCTACTCCAGTGCTTCCACTGATGGGAGGAAGGGGAGAATGGGACACTGCTGCTGTGTGCCTTAGGGAGGCCTGGGGGAGAAGTCACCGTGTGGAGCAGGGGCCCCTGGAGATCTCAGCCACCCCAGCAGAGGGCTGTGTGTGGGGAGAGAGCCTGCTATTACCAGAACCACTTCAGCTGAGGGCTGAAGGGCCTTCTGCTTGGTGTGAGATGGGGCCCTCTGCTGAGTTGTCAGGCACATGTATTCAGGGAGGCCAAGGTTACCCTGCTCCTCCATTTCTGGCAGCCAGCCCCTGCCTCAGCAGAGAGCTCTGGGCCTGAGACAAGTATAAATGGATTTTTGAGGAGTGGGGTGGAGTGTCCCAGCATTAACATATTGGCATAGTATTGATTTATTTGGGGGTGGAGGTAGCATTAATTGGTGACACACCGTTTTGCCAGCAGGAGAGTGGGCTCATTGGGCCCAGGCAGTGGGGGCTGCGTGTCCAGTAGGAGGTGGGACAGGAGGTCTGTGGCTTTATAGTACCAGTGTGTTTCAGCCTGTGGAGCAGGCTTAGTCCTTGTGCTAGAGCCGTGGCTTTCAGTCAGTGGTCTGCAGTCTCCTGGGGGTCCACGGACTATGTGTAAGCTTTCTGGAGGGGTCTGTGTCTCCATTGGAAATATTTTAGGGGTCAGCAAATGAAAAAAGGTTGAAAACCACTGAGCTAACAGAGATTGGGTACATATTTCAAGCCCTGCATAATTAACCCCATATATGGGATATTGTCAGCCTGATTTTCTCCTTGCACCAATGTCAGCCAGGAGCAGTATCAATCCTGAGTCAGGCCTAAAATATCATGAGGCATTAAAATAATAATGTTTGGGTGGGGGTGTCTTCTGGTTTTGAGCTTTAAGGATTCCTGTTTCCCAGTTTTTCCCTGCCCACAAACCTAACTTTTATTATTATTATTTTAAAGTGAGATTCTCATGAGTTCCAGGACTCCAGGAACGGGAGCTCTAAGAAATACAACAAATATTGGAGAATCACAATCAAATCACAAGTGTTGACAACACAGTGGGAAGAATTTCACTAGTGTTGATGGAGTCGATCTCCATGAGCTAGGCTGACTTACCCGGCTAAGGATTTGGCCCACTGGAGTTCTGCTGGTGTCCAACCCGTGTAAGCGAGAGCTGAATCGGGAGAGTTGTGCCAGATTTGGGAACTCTTCTGAATTATTATTACCCCTGCAGATTCTCCACTAGCTCAAGCATCATGTGTCTGTAATATTTGTGTCTGGTGTAAATCATTCTGCCTCTGAGATCTTTGAAGTTAATGATAAACTGAATACTTCACAAACATTAACAACCTGGCTCTGGCCCTCCCCTCTTTCCTTGTAACCTTTGTATCTGCTTCAAGATGCCCCCTCCTTACTCTTTTTCCTGCGAGACAAAATAACTGCATATCTTTTTGTCTGTACTCAATCACAGTTTTACTGTGCAGTGACACAGGGTCTGCCCAGATCAGCTTCACGGCTTTGTGCAGCCCATCATAACCACACCATGCTGAAAATTCAGAACTGCTCTGTGAGCTTTGAGATATGTAGCAAATATGGTGCCTGTCACAATAGTTTGAGGTGTGAATGCTCACGTAGGATCCTAGGCACATTCTTGGATACTGGAGGTGTACAATTGGGAATGGGGGCTTTGAAGTCTTGGAGAGTTCCTGAAAAACCCCATAGGGTTTGCTTGAGATAGGATCTGAAGAGTAGAGGCTGGGGGAATCCTCCTAAAGATAGGGAATGAGATAGTCATGTACTCTGAGAGACCATAAAGAGTCCAGGTCAAAATAAGCTCTGGCATATACAATAACACAGTCAATGAAATAACCACCTAAACCTTTTATTACAACCAAGAAGCATGTCCTTTCCTTCCTTCCACATCCGTTTCCATCTACGTATTTTGTGTTCCTTGTTGCCATAGTAGTGGAACTCTCACAGGATTATAAATTAATAAAACTATTTGCCCTTCTGTCTCTACCTTTGGGAGTAGCCTGAATAGTAGAAGAATTTTCTCCCCAGGTGCACCAACCCTAAGAGGAGTTCTTGTGGAAAAGCAAGCTTGAACTAATGGACTTTGCATTGGTGCTGACTGTGGTGAGATCAGTGCTCCTACTTGCTTCTGGCAAAAGTGCTTACCATAGTCTAGGGCTGTTTCCTGCACTCGTGAGTCTCCCACGATTGGCTAAGTTTAATTGGTCCCCGCAGCTGTGGCAGAGGGAGAAGCGAGCTCTGGGGTGTTGGTCTCAGTGTTGTCTCAAGACTTAAATGAATTAAATTAGATTCGGTATGCCAAGGAGGAGCCAGTGGAGCAGCGAGGTGATGTGTCGTCTGTGGTGGTTTACAATGATGCACCGGATTGTCTGTTTGTGTGAGTAGAAGTTTCTGTAGATTGTTTGGCTTCATTCTCCTCAGAGCCTGAGTTTCAGAGGTAGAGGGGATCCCACCTCCGCCTCTAGCCCCAGCCTGATGTTCATCTAATGGGGAATACACTTTTGCATAGAATTTCATGCTATAACGAGAGGTCCAGTTCCTTTATCATGTGGCAGGTGGTCTGCTTCTGGCTCATCTCAGCTCACCCCCAAACTTGCTGACCCTTTGGAAGAGGATTTACTTCCCCTTTCACACCTAGCAAGAGTCAATGCCTTTGTGTGTGTGTACGTGTGCATGCATGCGGTGGGAACTCATATCTTTTGTCTGGATTTTGCTTCTTGCTACTTTCCCATCTGACAACAGCTCTTCTGGCCCACTCTTAGATGGGGAGACTAGCAATTGGATAAAGGGGATGGAAACATATCTCCTATTGCATGGAGAGAGGGAGTGAGCCCTTTTGGGTTCCTTTTTCATCTGTCTTTCAGTACTATTGAACCCATTACCCTGACTTGATGGTTTTAGCTATGACAGCTGTTTTTGTTTTTAAACTGCCTTCGTCCAGTGGCAACATGTCCAGCTCCTAACATGTAGGGGATGGAAGGCAAAGGGGTTAAATAACAGTCCAGATTTTTGGTGGAAGGGAGAGAAAAGATGAAGCCAGATTAATTTTTGAGACTATCCCCGCCCAGCTTTCCCCCGGAATAAGAGGATTTCTTTAGGACATGTATTGTGGGTGAACTTGCAGATGGTTTTGTGGATTCAGGTATCTCCCATACCCCAGAAGTTGAGATCATTAGCAAAACCTTTTTAAGGTCCCTTCTCCCACACACTACACTCTGCTCCAATTAGGTCTTCTTTTCTGCCTCAACCTTCTATTCTCCTTGCCCCTCATTCCAACCATTCTCTGGCTTTCCCTTCTCACAGCCCCCTAGCCTTTGGGTGATATCGCATATGAGTGAGCAGTCTGTATTTTGTCCCCACCTTGCCATCTAGTGTAATTATATCTGCGAGCGTGGAGACTTCACTGGATCAGAGGTGTGCAGAATTCCATGCTTCCCATCCCCCAGCCCTGACACTAATGGGATGTTCTAGAATATATCAGGTCTAAAGACAGTGGCCAGGCCAGAAGAGGTCAGATTTGCTGAATACCAAGGAGGAACTCAGCAAAGGTGGCAGGCCTGGTGAGAATGGGATGGAGGGAATAGGACTGGATTAGCCTCTCCAAGATTTGAGGAAAAGATTCCAGCTGGAGCCTATACTATCGGAGTTTGGACCTCACTCTGGTTATATCCTGGGCTCCATACAACACTCTTTCCCCCAGTGGTCCAGGGACCTTTTGCAGCCAACTTATAACTGAATGTTACTTCTCTCTTTGTCTTTTCCTCAGGATGAAGATGAGACGCCACAAGCTCTTTCTGACTCTGTGCATGGCTGGTCTCTGCCTCATCTCCTTCCTGCACTTCCTCAAGGCCCTCTCTTACGTCACCTTCCCCCGGGAGCTGGCTTCGCTTAGCCCCAACCTGGTCTACAGCTTCTTCTGGAACAATGCACCTGTCACACCGCAGGTCAGCCCTGAGCCAGGAGGGCCGGAGTTCCTCCGCACGCCGCTCTACTCCCATTCACCCTTGCTCCAGCCCCTGCCGCCCAGCAGGGCCAGTGAGGAGCTGCACAAAGCTGAGTTTGTATTGCAGGAAGACACCACAGAATATTTTGTCCATACCAAAGCAGGCGGTGTCTGCTTCAAGCCGGGCACCAGGATGTTGGAGAAGCCACCAGCAGGCCGGCTGGATGAGAGGGAAAATGGCGCTGCTTCAGGGCGCCCAGCTCGCAAGCCACTGAGCACCAGCGGGACAAAGCGGCGGAAGTGGGTGGAGTGCGTGTGTCTCCCTGGTTGGCATGGTCCTAGCTGTGGCGTGCCCACTGTGGTCCAGTACTCAAACCTGCCCACCAAGGATCGGCTGGTACCACGTGAAGTGCCCCGGCGGGTCATCAATGCCATTAACATCAACCATGAGTTCGACCTCCTGGATGCCCGTTTCCACGAGCTGGGGGATGTAGTGGACGCCTTCGTGGTCTGTGAGTCGAACTTCACTGCCTATGGTGAGCCACGCCCACTGAAGTTCCGCGAGATGCTCCTCAATGGCTCCTTCGACTACATCCGCCGCAAGGTGCTCTATGTCTTCCTGGACCACTTTCCCCCGGGGGGGCGCCAGGACGGCTGGATCGCCGATGACTACCTGCGCACCTTCCTGACGAAGGATGGCACCGCCCGCCTGCGCAACCTGCGTCCGGACGATGTCTTCATCATCGACGATGCGGACGAGATCCCAGCCCGGGATGGCGTGCTCTTCCTCAAGCTGTATGATGGCTGGACGGAGCCTTTCGCCTTCCACATGCGCAAGTCCCTCTATGGTTTCTTCTGGAAGCAGCCTGGCACCCTGGAGGTGGTTTCTGGCTGCACAGTGGGGATGTTGCGGGCTGTCTATGCCACAGACGGGATCCGCCTCCGCCGCAGAGAGTACTATACCATGCCTGGCTTCCGGCAGTACGAGAACAGCACAGGCCATATCCTGGTGCAGTGGTCGCTGGGCAGCCCTCTCCATTTTGCTGGGTGGCACTGCTCCTGGTGCTTCACCCCAGAGGGCATCTACTTTAAACTAGTGTCAGCCCAGAACGGGGACTTCCCCCGCTGGGGCGACTATGAGGACAAGCGGGACCTCAACTACATCCGGGAACTGATCCGGACTGGTGGCTGGTTTGACGGCACCACCCAGGAGTACCCCCCTGCCGACCCCAAGGAACAAATGTATGCCCCAAAATACCTGCTAAAGAACTACCCGCGGTTCCACTACCTGCTAGAGAATCCCTACCGGAGGGCAGAAGGGGCTGGGTGAAGGAAACGGGGCTTGCATGGGAAATGGGAACTTTAGAGCAAAGGGGAAGAATGAGAAACATCTTTTATTTTCCTTTTTCATTTTGTTTCCAGCCAAGATACGTAGTCGCTCTGCATTCTCTGCCCTTCTGGAAGTGAGACTTGGGGTGGGATTCCCAGTCACGCTGAGGAGGGCCAGAGGGATGGAGAGGAAATGGGAACTCGCCCTGGAGGAGGCAAAAAGATTGTGGCACATCCCCCTCTATCTTGAGCTCTTATCCCAGGGCAGGTTTTCCTGCATGAGGGGGTAGAGGAAGCAGCTGCCCTCCACTGTGGGACAGGTTTGCATGCATGTGTGAGTCTGAACTCGTCGATGAGCATGAGAGTGGGCAGGCGAATGTATGATCATGTGCATGTGAGTGGATGTGTGTGTCATACGCGTTCATGTGGGTTTGTGTGTACATGTGCAAAAGCATCTCTATATGCATTTATTTTTTTACTGCAGAATTCTTTAAAGCACAGCTTATCCCCACCCTCCCCCGCCCCACTAACCTCATGCCAATGCATCTCTCATGGGCTCCACTCTGCCTAATGTGCTGCTGGTCTTGGAGCTTGCAGATAAGGGAAATGGGGTGGAACACAATGCTTGTACTCCTTCTCTACTCCCACCGAGCTGTCACTCTGCCCCCTCACCTTACCTCTGCCCAAAAAGCCTCAGGCTGTGTCCTAGCAACCTGCTTTCATCAGGGGAACAAGCTACAGAGGTCTTCACTAGGTTGGATGTGTGTTGTGTTCACAAGTGCGTGGATTAGTGTGTGCACGAGTGTGAATGTGCATGGATTTGGGAGGCATGTGGCAGAGTGTTTGTGTTTTTGAGAGAGAGGTGGGAGCATGGTAGGATTCAGAAGCTCTGCTATATACATAGGAGTTATGGATATTTAGGGAACCCCCTACAAGCCTGCTGTGTCTAGGGGGAGGCTGTAGGCTCTGTGTTCCAGTGCTCTGTAAGTGGGCCAGTTGAGAACTAGCTCTGGATGGGGAGATAAGAATGGGGACAGCCTTAGGGCAGTATTGCCGGCAGTGTCTGGCAGGGTGTTTCTCTCCCCAACATAAAAATAAAATAAAATACTGGTTAATCTGCTCCTTGGAGTGAAAGGGAGGAGGAAGGGGAAATCCCAAGCTCCCTAGAGCCAAGCCTGGGTGTTGGGGCCAATGGGCTGCATCTAGGCCCAGCACCCACACTAGGGACAGTTTGTCAGGGAGAATCCACTGTGGGGGTTACTCCTGGAATGCGCCTGCCTTGTGGCTGGGAGGGTGTGCGATCCAGAACCGTCTGTGTGGAGAGTCCTGCAGTGAGCGGGGGAAGTGACAGAACTAGAAACAATCCGAACCAGCGAGCTAAGCTCTTTGTCCCCGTTGTCTGTGATAGGGCTTGCTTCTTTCCTAGGCTATCTTGGTTCTTTGGGGTGCCAGCCACCTCCCCCTCCCCGTTTGAGCAGATGGCTCTGTAGTGCCTTGAGCCTGCTTTGCAGCATGTAGCGGGGTGAAGGACAGAGCGGGCCTATGTTATTCTTCTAGCTGAGGGAGGACATTAAAGAGAGAAATGGTGGGAACATGATCCCTCCCCTTGTTTGTAATAAGCATGAGGGAGAAAAGGGACTATTCCCTATAAGGAGTGCTTCCCTGCCAGCCTGGCCAGCTCTGCTGAAGACAGGGGGCTTTCTTTGCCAGTGGGTCTGTAAATCCCCCTGACCATGGGGTTTTAGCCTGGATTCCCATTTCTGTTTCTCTTTTCCCCCCACTTTGTGCTCCCTCCTCTGCTTTTCCGGGGGAAAGTGACAAGTCCTGGAGCTCACTTCTAAGGTTGTGGCTTCCTCCTTATCTATAAGTATTTCTAAGGTTCTTATCACCCAGTGCTAGGTGAGCCCTTAGCACTCTGAACTGAGTGAATTCCTTTTTCAAGCCACTGTGGGTCCAAAGTACGATCAAGATAGAATGACATAAAGCACAAGATTGGAACCCCTTGTTCTCAGTGGATCTAAGACATGTTTAATCTTATCTCACTCCTAGCCCCAAGGCGCTTGCTTGAAAGAGGCAAAACATCTTTTTGCTTTATTCATAACTGCTGCCATCTCCCACAACACTCTGCTCCATGAGATCTTTGATGGCTGGCACACAGAATGGGAGAAGGGAAAATCTCCACCCTTCCCCCCGGGAGCAGGCTATTACTGTGCCCATGTGATCCATCAACTAGAGTGTGAAGGAGGTGTGTTCCAGGCACAGGCATGGGACCTCACCGATTGGGATCTACAGCCCAATCTGCCACAGAGGATTCATGACTCTGGTGAAAGAACTTTGGTGGCTTACAAGAACTGGAGGGTAATTGCAAAAGGAGGGGCATATGTTAGGGGAGAAGAATGAGCAGAAATGGATATAGCACAGATGGGCATTGTACTATCCTGAGTGGAGGCCAGGGGAGAGTACAATGCATCAGCACAAGGGCCTGATTCAAGAGACTGCAGAGAAAGACGGAGGGACCCAGCAGTTGGTCGAGGCATGAGAGCCCAGAACTTACCTTCAGGCCCTCTGTTTGGATTTGACCTTTCCACAGTAACAACAAAACAACCCAAAGTCCAGTCCCAGTTGACTGGAAGGGAGAGGCACACTATATATTTTTGTATGCAAACTCCATGATGCTGGGAGATGCTCAGACACCTTGATGACAGGAACCAGATAGCTAGAACTTGGGTCCCTTCTCTGCAGCACAGTCCTAGCCATGAGTCTGGGGTGGGTTCTGGTAAAGGCCAGCAATCTTCCTGGATAGGAAGCTATGGGGGACCAAGCAGACCACAATACATTCACATGACTGTGCCACCTCCTTGGCCCACCACCTTTTCCTCTTTTGCCTGCTCCCCTTTTCCTCTCCATGGCTATCTGGGATTTGCATTGCACTTCAGGGCATGTGTGCCTTGCCTTATGAATTTCTAATGCACCCATCACTGCTGTAGCTAGGCCTGATCTAGCACAGTCATATAGACTGTTTGCTTCCCTTCCCTCCCCTCCCTTAATTACTCCATTTCCCTCTTCACCCTCCATTTCCCTCTTCTCATTAGCAGCCCCTCCCTTTCCCAGGCATGAGGAACAGATCTCATTGTAATTGCCACTGGATAAGAACTGAGCTCCTTTGGGGACTCAGAGGGCTCTCTATACTAGAGTCCCTCTTTCTTTCCCCCCCTTGCCCAAGCTGGTTAGAAATGAAACTTGAAACAGACTTCTGTGTTGGGAGACTTTCCAGGGAAAACATGTCTGTTTTACCCCTCATATGAATGATTTTTGTAACTGTTCGGTTTAAAGCCAAATCACTTTATATTTGTGGTATTTAACTTGTACAGCTAATCCTCTCTTGATTGAAGTTAGATAAATTGACCTCTTGTGCGTTTAACATCGTCCACTTCCTTCATCCTTGCAAGCTACATGGTGGGGCTTTTGGTAACTAGCGCTGACTGGTTGATTTCTCAGGCCAGGATTCCATCCCAGCCAGGCCCTGAAGAAATGGGAGGCAGAGGTTACATATGTAGTTTGACCTGCTGGCTGAATGGGTGCTTGTAGGAGAGAGACAGATTAAGCTTAAACAAGGAGCAGCACAAAAGTGTAGGATCTCAAAACATGGGTGGGTAGAGAAAGAGATAGATAAGGACTGGTCCAGAGTCCTCATTCCCAAACAATTGGGATGAGCTGTCTGGCTCCTTTGATCAGGTCTTGATCTGGCACTGAAGATGCTGCAAAATGGAGTTTAGAAGGGAAAGCTTAAAAACCCAAAGCTGTGTCTGAGGGGTGGGTATTAACAAGAGGGAAGGGCTGGGACAGGCTGTCAGAGCCAGATTATGTGCTATTTATATGTGCAACAATAACTGAGAATTAGTACAGCTCACTTCCTCCTCTGCCCACAAACACTTTTTTTAGACAGCTGTTGCTTGGCTCATTTCTGGTATCTTTTCTACCTTTTACCCTTTGCTACCCTTCTTAATTTGAACCACACATGAGACACCCTCTGCAATTTCTGGGCTTATACTCTGCTGTGCACCTGTTTCAGTCTGTTTTATTAATGCCCTTGCTCCTTTGTAGTTTTCAAAGCTCTCTCCCACCATTTCCTCACATTAAGTCCTGAGAGGCAGGCTACTTCCAGGTTCTTCATGGTGTTGGAGCGGGTGGGTCTACTTTACTGGAAAGACTGTGTTGAAGAGGCATCTCCCTGTCCCATCAGTGGAGCAGATGGTAAACCTTAATGATGCTCAGAGCCAGACTGAGTATGATAACCCTAGGGGGACAGGGCACAAAGGATGGGATGGGTTTTATGGCTCTGTGATTACTATGAGAGGGCAAACATTATAGTTCTCTAGTGTTCTTTCCCCAATATTTGTAATATGTTCCCAGGAGCTGCTGTAATCCCTAAAACTTCTCTTTGCCTCCAAGTGGAGGACAGGGCGCAACGTATTCATACACTGTGGCTATGTCTATATGACAGGGTTTTTGCGCAAAACCAGCCATTTTTGTGCAAAAACCTGTGGAGCATCCACACCTCAAGCGTGTTTTTGTGCAAGAAAATCTACAGTCAATCGACAGAACAGAGGGCTTTTTGCAGTGTAGGTATACCTCCTTCTGTGAGGCATAACTCCTTTTTGCACAAGCGTTCTTCTGCAGAAAGGTGTGTGTGGACGCTAAAGAGGAGTTTCTTGCACAAAAAGAGCCCATCACAAAAAGCACAGGTGCTCTGATGGCCATTCTGTGAATGGCAATCAGAACTTTCTTGCGCAAGAGCGTCCATGCAGTGTGGACACTCTCTTGCACAAAAGCATATCGCTTTTGCGATGTGCTTTTGAGGTGTGGATACGCCTCTTCTGCAAAAAGCTTCTTGCGCAAAAACCCTGCAGTGTAGACAAAACCTAAGAGTAGGCAAATGAAGAGGCTCTGACTCATCCCATTGATAGGGCAAGGTTGGTGGAGCTCAGAGCAGCAGCTTTCCTAGTTCTCCTCATGCAGGGTCTCTTCCTGAGGCCATAGCTTCTTCTCACACCCAGGAAACACCCTGCTTCATGTCATTTATTACCCACTTTCTTCATTGACTTTCATGGCTGCTACAGATCTGCACTGTGAGAATCTGGAGCTGGTCATTCCTGCTCCTGTTAGTAAACACTGGTTAGGAAGGCAGTAGGCAAGGGAAAGGTCATCGTGATTTTACAGATCTCTAAAACTGGGGATGGGGTGAGATAGAAGGGGAAGGGACCCTAAATCCCTCAGTTTTTGCATTCAGAGCTCAAAAAAACCCAACCCCACTCTCTGAGAAGTGGGAGGAGCTTATCCTTAATGTGATAATAGAGGAGTGTAAATGTGGAAAAAACGGGAGGGGATTTAACCCGAAATGTCAAGAAAAGGGAGGAGAGTATAATGCAATACACATACACTGGGCATATCAGCACTGCAACCCATGGTACAGAGAGGGAGGACTTCAAACCACTGTCCATTCCATTCCTGCAGGAATGATCAAGCAGTATCCTCCAAGGAGCAATGCATCGTCATTCCCATGGGATTGATGCTACCCAGGGAATTGACTTGTGTTGCCCAGAGCTCCCTCTTTGGGCAAAGGAATGTGTGGACTTGCCAAAAAAACAAACAAACAAAACGTAATTTATAAACACCAGTAATTAATTTTTTGTAAGGATGAATCAAATGTACATTCTAAAATCATTTTCTCTGTAAATGGTTGGATTTCATTTCACCCTTAAAGGGATGCTTAAAAAGGAGGAATAAAAATAATAAAAATTACAAAGTATGAAAGGTAACCAAATGGTGTTTGTGCCTATCTTTATTGCAGCCCACGTGGCTAGGACTCCATGGAAAGAAGGTGAAGAGGGAGCTGTCTCTAACTGTGGCACATCTCTTCCATTCCTGAACATCCATGCATCACTTGGGGGCTTTAACATCAGATTCTTTGAATGCAGACAAAAATATTCTACCCGGTAACTTGTAGGAGCAACCACTCCAGCTCAGCCAACAGAGGGTGCTCATGCACCCTGCTGAGCAAGTCTGATATATTTCACCCAGCACATACACCAGTGAGGTGTTGACAATCACATGCCTGCTTTCTGGCAAGCTTGAGCCAAGATTTCTGTCACATCTATAATAGTATTCCTGGCCAGCAGTGTCCTTTTAAACAATGGATGTTGTGTAGCAATAGCTCATGGCCCTATAAATGTCTATAAGGCTAGAATCCCCATAAACCTTAATCAGGCCTTGCAGCCCTGGAGAGGACTGCTGGATAGGTCTGATACATTTCCTTCACCAAAGGCAGGGGGTCCCCAATCCCTGTTCACTCTGAAAAAGTGGCTTCTCTAGATCCTCCCATTGTGGGAACTGCTACACATGTAAGAAAGGGCTGACATGCTCAGAGCTAATGTATTCCAACCAGTAAGTAGCAGTTGTAATGCAACACATGGCAGCCACTCCATCCCCAGAGCATGGACACACCCACCCCCTCCAGTTCCACTATCAGAGGGTCCTTTTGGGGCATTCTGTATGCCCCTCTCCTCCAAAAAAAATTGTGTACATAGGATTTTAAAAGTCTGTAAATTGTATTGGTCAAAATGACACTACCTAAGCATGCCAGTTTCAGTTACTTTGGTGATTTATTTCAAAATATCTGTCAGCAAGTATGTCTGCAATTATTCAGTCACACGCAAAAATTCTCTCAAGAGTAGAGTTAAGGAAACCCTTATGGCAACCCAGTTCCTGTTTTTTTGTCTCCTCCCCCCAGAGCCCAGCCTCAACCCCCACCTTGCCCAGACACCCACACACCCTCCCCCAGAGATCCAGAGGGAGAAACAGTCTGATGCTCTGTCCCAAGCTTGCATGACGTTTCCTGTGTGCCACCTGCTCCTTCCCTCAGGGCATGCTGGGAACTGCAGTGCCAGGAACCCTGGAGCACCCCTGGCAGTGTCTGCCATGTTTGAGTTGGGATGGACTCTGTCAAATCCAGCACCCCCTAGTGGCAGCTAGCAGCCCTTTTCTGTGGGAGAAAGGAAATTCTGCATTGCACAGTGGTGCCCAGTTCCCACAGGAGTAACCTATTAAGCATCAAGCAGCTCCACCCTATGGCAGTGTTGCCAGCTGTCTTGCATTTTCTGTGAGTAACAGACTTCAGCCAGGTCAGGAACCAGCCTGGAAATGAGAGAGGTTTCAGCCCTCTTGTGAACTTCTGCTGTGTCAGGGGAGTACCCCTCTCATTGTCTGCCTGCTCCACCTGCACTTCCTGAGATACTGCACTCAAAGCTTTCTCCCCCTTCCTTCAGTCACCTGACTCCATTTTCACAGGAGAGGAGGGGAAGCAAACAGAGCTCAGCAGCTTGGGGTGGCTCTGCTCTTTCATCTTCCTGCTCCTTACCCTTCCCTCCCTGCAGGAGATGAAGAACCTTGAATGCTCCCTCAACCTGGCAGGAGGAAAAGGGGACTCTTCTGCCGCTGCCTGTGTCCCAGGCTAAGAATGTTAAAGACCGGCTATTTGGCTAATTGTGTAGTAGATACAATTTGAAGGGGCCCGCTCTGCAGAGCCGCAGCATGAGTAGCTCCCAGAGTTGGACTGAGCCAGGACTGAGCAGTCCTGGCTTGTGCTGGCTCTGTACTGCTGCAGCTCTGCATTTTAAATGTTGTAAGAGCCACTGAGCTCTTACTGTGTTTAAAATGCAGAGGCACAGTGTCTTGGACTGGCACGAGCCAGGACTGCTTGGTACTGGCTCGGGCTGCATCCAGCAGCCCCTGTTCACGGTCTCCTGGGCTGGCATGTCCAGCAGCAACCCCTGCCGGCGGCCAGCCTGGGCTGGCATGAACAGGAACTGCTGCCAGAGCAGCCTCTGCCTGCGGCAAGCTTCAACCTGCCGCAGGCAGAGTTTGCTTTGCAGCAGCCTCCCCTATCTCTCTCCCCCCCCCCTCCGCCCCCAACCTCTATCAGAGGCAGCGGTGGGAGGGAGGAAGGGAAGGGCAGGCATCACCTCAGAGATAGCGCTGGGGGAACTGGCTTCAAGCTGGTTCCTCCCAGCACCAGTTCCTGTTTTCCCCTTCCCCGCTGCCTCTCATACAGAAGCAGCAAGATGGGGTGGGGAGCAAGTAGACGGGTACTCCACTCGATTACCTGATACGCTTATGCTTATTGGGTAGTCAAATAGACTACAGGGCATCCCTGCTTTAAGTCGCCCCGGTATGTACATCCATTCTGCACTGAAGTCATTGACACCTGTAGGAACTGATGCATTATAAGTCCTCCCATTCCCCGCTCTTAAATCATGCAAAAACCACCCCCAATTTGTGCAAATGGAAGTCAGCCATGGGGAAGAAATTCCCCGCTTTAAATTGTTTTCTATAAGTCCAAGTTTTTTGGAAGGTATATTGGACTTAAAGTGATGACGGCCAATACTCACCTACATCCATATCCCAGGCCTAGGCGAGCAGGAGTGAAGGAGGCTGAACTGATGGTGGGGATAGGAGGTGAGTGGGGGCTGGGTTGACTGAATGGATGGAGGAGCTGGACAGAGGCAGGAGTGGAAGAGATGGACAAAACTGATGAGGGGGTAGAACTGATGAGTGGACTCTGGGGAACAGGACTGATTTGGAGGGTGGGGGCAGAATTAATTGCTGGATGGAGATGGGTAGATATGGAGAATAGAGCTCCTGCATCTAGGGTTAGTCACACTAGGAAGAGTGGGTGCCACACACATGCAATGAATGGGCAGGGAGACTTCAGAAACTGGAAGACCAACAAAACCACGATATAATCTTTGTTTAAAAGTCTCATCATTTTGGGGCCGATGGGGTCTGGACTCACGATTTAAAAAAAAATTCTGTGACTGGCACTACTGTAACACTGACACTTATCAGACGACCCCACAGAAGATGTTGATTTAGATAGAAATACAATATTCACAGAAGCCCATTGGAATCCATCAGCCCACCTGCCAAATCAGCTAGCTGAAAAATGGATAGTGCTGAGTATTGGGCACATACCTGGCTGTTGCTGACAATGAAAGAAGCAGGGGATATGGCAGGATGAGCTGTATAAGGGTCACTGCATGTGGTCCAGAATCCTAAGATGTGGGCCCAGATAGAGCCTAGGCTGTTGAAGATCTTAACAGTAGCAAATATTCAAACAAGAACTTTGGAGGCTAAAGATGAGAAAGGTTCCAGTGCTTAACAACAGAACAGGGTGATCTGACCCTTGGGAAACAGACAGGTGACCACCTCTACTATCCACAGAAAAGAAGCCTGGTCCAAATTCCAAACTTCAGATTGTCTGAGGCAGGGGATGAAACCTGCCCAGTACAGTAACCCATGCGATCCTGGAGAAATTGTGCAGAGCCAAGTTCTATTTTCATTGTGAAGCACAGGGTGTGCTGTAATGGGCTTGCCCTGTGTCTGAGCCTTGGAAAGTGGCGTGATTGCTGGTGGTAGTTGGCAAATTCTTCACTGTCCTTAAAAGTCAGCTGGAGATGGCATATATTTTTCCCTGATCCATGCCTATATCTCAGCAGGTCTACACCAGAACAGACTGGCCTCGAAGATTTTACAATCTGAATAGAGTAGACGGCATAGGGTAGGTGTAGAGCAAAACAGGAAGGAGGAAGGAGAAGACAAGAATGATAATACAGACAGAAAAACAAAAATACAGTCTGAAGGTTTCATAGTTGCTTGGTTGATATAAAAAACATAAATGAACAAAAGATATTAATGAATCTCTCAAGGGCCATCCAACTTTGTAATACCATTTAATGTAGCTGTAGCTGGAAAAGGTGCTATGAAGGTACAAAATGTTATATTGATTATTCAGCATATTTTGTGTCTTCTCTTTTTGATCAACTGTTACCCTAAATATATTACTTATCTATTCCTGATCTTGGTCCTTCCAAAAATTCTTTGGGTATATTAATTTCCCTCAACTCCAGGTCTGTATATAAGTATTACTCTTGAAAATGTTTGTAAAGAATTTTATTAGTTTCTTATGCTTCAAGTTAGTAAATAGTTTAGCTGTTTATAGGGGGTTTGCTCCTGATCAAAGGCTTTGGAAAGCTTTACACGTTTTAATTAGGGCTTGATCATAAAGTTTTCTTCTGTCCTGTAATAATTCCATTATGTGGACAAATGGAGCTCTCTATTTTCTTCTAAGCAGTTCTTCTGAGGATTGATAGTAGAAGGGGGTCAGTGGGACCATCCATATACTTAAAGTTAGCCATGGACTTAAATTATTTGGTGGATCAGGGCAAAAGCACTGGCCAGTTTGAGCCATGTGTGCTTACTCTGGTAAAGCAAGTAAGATTTCATCAGCTTATTTGAATATCTGGTCATTTGCATGGAGAGTTACAGACAGATTATGTGATTCTCAGCTATATATATATATATATATATCTTGCTATAGATACAGGGCCAAATTATCTGCTGGAGTAAATGGGGAACTGCTCTTCTGATTTCAACAAAACGGTGCCCATTACACCAACAGAGTATCTGGTCTAATTACTTTATGGTTAATAGCATGGATAGAACTTAGGACCTAAAAGAAAGATATATGGTTATCAGATTGATCACTTACATAACTGTGTTAAAGATGTTTTGAAATATACTGACAGCCTGAGAGAGTCTTTGGATTTAGGTGAAAGATAGCAATTTAGATATCCAATCTGTAATATGCTGGAGTGAATACAGTTTGGTGATTTTTTTATAGTTGTCCTAAACTCTCTAGTTTTGGACAAATCTATGGTGGAACAAAAAACAGACAGGACAGGTATTAAAGAGATGATCCATGTAATTGAATTATTACAGATAAAAATATGTAAAATTTCTCTCCTGAGGTACATCACTTCTCCTTGATTAAAAATTAGCCTTCCAAGTACTTTGTGTGTGTGCGTGCGCATGCGTGCGTGCACACATACGCCCAAATAAATTATGGCTATATTGCTCCCTAATAATGTTTTTTGAAAACAGTGTTACATTATTGATTCATACTTAGCTTGTGGTCCACTGTGACCTCCAGATCCTTTTCTGCAGTAATGCCATTTTTCATTTGTGTGAGTGAGCGTTCTTTCGTAAGTAGTATTTTACATTTGTCCTTGATGATTTTATTCAAGACCATTTCTCCTGTTTGTCAAGATCATTTTGAATTCTAATCCTGTCCTCCAAAATGCTTGCAACCCCTCCCAGCTCAGTACAGTCCACAAACTTTAAGTGTACTCTCAATGCAGTTATTCAAATAATTTATGAAGACGTTGAATAGAACCACATAAGAAAATTATACTTTTTGTAAAACTGTATTCTCTTTTATCAGGTTACTTTCTCATTTCAATTAAGGTCTCCTTGTTGAGAGAGGATTACTATATGAGCACATAATTTTTTACCTCTTTTATACCAGTCATCATTTTGCATATCTCTGTCATCTCCCCACTTATTTGTCTCCTCTCTGCAAACAAGTCTCAATTGCTCCTCCTGTGGAAGCCTTTCCATATATCTGAGCATTTTCTGAGCATACCTGAACCCTCTCTATTCTTGCTATCTCCATTTAGAGGCAGAATAAGCACAGTGAGCACAGTATTGATTAAATTGTCATCATTATCTTCTAATCCATTATTTATATATCCTAATATGGATTGAATTTAAAGTAAATTATAATTATGAGGTCCAGCAATCTTCCCACCTTAAAAGGGAAAAAGATCAAGAGACAAATGTACAGTATAATTTTAGGCTAATGAAGATTTATCATGACAATTTCATGAATTAGATGTGATTGGGTCAAAAGTTATCTTGTATATCTTTATTATTTCCTCTATAAGGCATTTTATTATAACCCTTTACTGTTTTATGTTCTGTTACTTTAAGAACATTAGGTGGATGTATTTATAACTTATTTTCAATCATACAGTTTTTATTATGTTCAGAGAACAGAATTTTAACAAACCCTAAAGTACAACTCAAGATTTGTTCCCTCAAAAAGCACAGGCCTCTATCTTGTGTGCTAGAAGAGACTTTCCATGAGTGACCTTTTCAGGACTAATCTCCCTGGTGAGCTGATAAAGGGACACCTGAAAACACAGAGAGCACTAAGGATGTTAAATATTGAGTAATTTACTAGTCGAGTAGTCGATGGAATTTCCATTGACTACTCGACTAGTCGATAGGCACTTCCGCATTCCTCCTTGTACATTTCAAAGGAGGAATGAGGAACTCTGTGTGCAGTCCAGGGCCAGTGGGAAGTCCCGCTGACTCTGGGCTGCATGGTCCCCCGCTCAGAGTCCCCCGCTGACCCCAGGCTCCATGCTGCGCTGCTGCTTTGAAATGTCACACGGAGCCCGGGGTCAGCTGGGGATTCCCCAGCTGACCCTAGGCTCTGCACACTACGCTGGAATCCGGGATCAGCTGGGGAGTTCCCAGCTGACCCCAGGCTCCACTCAAATGCCACCACGGTGTTTCAAAGCAGCAGCGCCGCATAGAGCCCGTGCGGCTCTGTCTTGAGCTGCTGCTGAAGTACCCCACTACCCTCCCGCTTTGCTGCCTCTATCTGATAGAGGCAGCAAAGGGGGGGGGGGTAATAGACTAATTGACTCGACTATCCGATAAGCATTTGCTTATCGGATAATCGACTAGTCCTTAACGTCCTTAAGAGAGCACTCTCACTTACTTGACCAGACCTATATTCAGTAGAGGGCAGTGGCACACAATCTAGGTCCCATTTCAGCAAAATACCTAAACACATGCTTAATTTGCTGAATCAAGGCCTTAGGCAGTTGCTTAAAAGCAGCTCCCATTGGCTGGGAACAGTGATCCACAGCCAATGGGAGCTGCAAGCGGCTGTACCTGCAGATGCGCAGGTGAATGAAGTGCCAACGGCCCACCAATGGCTAACCCTGACAAACCACATCCAGCCTGAGGGCCGCTTATTGCCCACCCTTGATTTAGAGAGATGGAAAAGATTGTTGCTAAATACTTTGTTTCACTTTTCCTTCCCCAGTTGTACGTGGATAGAGAGTGCTCTGCTTCCAGAAGTAATGTGTGAAAAAGGACACAAAAAGCCATTTGCAACATGAACTCTGGAACTAGTGCAGCATTTTGGAGTAGCCAATGTAGGGTTACTGTTGAATGAAGCCATCCATGTCTTCTGTATTGGTATTTGTATATGTAATGTATAGGAATAATCTAGAAGCATTTCAAGAAAAACATTACATTGGGGCTGTGTCTACATTGGTGTGCTTTTGCGCAAAAACATGCTGCCTGTCTACACTGGCGGGGGGTTCTTGCGCAAGAACACTGACGTTCTAATGTGTGAAATCAGTGCTTCTTGTGCAAGAACTATGATGCTCCCACTCAGGAATAAGCCCTCTTGCGCAACTGTTCTTGCGCAAGAGGCCATTGTAGACAGGCAACATGAATTTCTTGTGCAAGAAAGCCCTATGGCTAAAATGGCCATCGGAGCTTTCTTGCGCAAGAGAGCATCTACACTGGCACGGATGCTTTTGTGCAAAAGCACATCTTTTGCGCAAAAGCACATGCCAGTGTAGACGCTCTCTTGCACAAATACTTTAACGCAAAAACTCTTGCGTTAAAAGTATTTGCGCAAAATCTTGCCAATGTAGACATAGCCTGGGTGTTTTGTTCAATGGGAAGGTTTAATGAGAAGTATGTTTCTAGACAGAACTACAGACAGAGCTGTGAACTGTGGCTCTCATTTGACAAGTGGATCTAACCAACCTAGTGCTTAAAACAGTAGTGGTAGCTACTGGCTCATGGATACCAGGGCTCCCAACATTGCTAACACTGGTGAAGCTGAATCTGTGTTAATAATGGCTTGCAAAATTTCCCTAGTGTAGACAGATCTGTAGGTAATGGGAGAACTTAACTTTTGTAATGTCAGAAGTTAACAGACTGTGAGGGGGAATGGTTTGGAAATAATTGTTTTAAAAATTACACATTTAACTCTAATGCCTAAAATAACTTTTGGCTGAAATGATTATTTTATAAAAGTGTCAATTTTCCCACTCTTTCAGTTAAGGTTTGAGACTTCACAATAAGCATATCTGAGAACCCCCAAGAGTCGTCTAACAAAACAAACAAACAAACTCTCCAACCGTGACTTAATGTTATTGATATTTCAAAGATTAAAAAAGCAAAAACAAATTTTAAAATAAAGGAAGCAAATAATCTTTCAGACTGCCTTTATATATTCAAAATAAGGGGGAGAAGAGTAGGCAAAGGCAATTAAAAAATTGGTTGTAAATTTATATTTGTATATTTGTATATTTATATTGGATCCAGAGACAATACAAATGGAACCCTCTTGCACAATTTGTACAAAGTCATGTTTTAGAGAAGAACTGCACTTTAACACGAGCTAGAACAAGATTTCAAGAGCAATCATTCACCTGCACTTTTGAAAGCAAGTACTGCACACATTGGGACTTGCCCAAGAGCAATTTCAGAACGAAACTCTACTAATCAACATAAAAAAAAAAAGCTTCAGAGGGATAGCAGAGTTAGTCCATAACAGGAAAAACTTAAAAAACAACAAACAGTCTGGCAGCACCTTTAAAGGCTAACAAAACGTTTAACTTCTGCTGCCACCCTAACCAAAGTAACAAACACTCCCTTCCTTAACCGCAAAGCATCAGAGGATCTAAAACTAAATTTAGAAGCAAATATAACGTATCTCGACATAGCATCCCAACTAAACTCAACAAACACCAAATTCTAAAGGATATGATCTTCAGAATTTGCTAATCAATGGTTGTCATTGGGTATCAGATTTGATTTTAGGGTAATTAATGAATGTTTATTTATAAAGGGCATGTTTCAAAAGATTACCCAGGTCAGGCAGAGAACTGGACTGGCGCTCTTTGACTGCAGTGTATGAAACCTGTAAATGAACACCTAAGCAGAGATGGGAAGTGACAAGAACGCCTGCACCCGGTCCCGAGTGTGGCAGCCCTGCGCAGCGGCATCTGCAATGCTAAGGCAGGCTGCCCATAGGGGCAGAACCAGCAGCCGCAAGCCAGCGCTGTCTGAACCGGGGAGATCGACACGCTTGCTAAGCTGGCGGCCAAGGTGCCCATGAGACATTGCACCAAAGCACCGGGGTGAAACCAGATTAAAGAGCTTCCCGCTCCCAGGCCCGGTGGCTAAACTGGCCCCGGCTGAGAGGCGAACCCCGGCCCGGCCCGGCCCGGCCCGGCCCTGCCCTGCCCTGCATGCAGCAGCCAGAGCCAGAGGCTCCAGAGCCTGCTGCAGGGTCCTGCCCACGCGCTTCGCTTCCCGCTAGGGCTTGCCCACGCGCTACTGACGTGTCACGCCACTCTGGACAGCGCTGGGGTTCCAGGCTGTCCCCGCTGGCGTACCGTACAGCGCCGCCGGGCGGCCAGCCCTGAGCGGCCTCCCGCCAAGGCGAGCGGAAGTTGGCTCCTCCCCCCCCACGCGTACAGTCTGCGCTCCCGCTCGCTCTCTCTGGTTGGCCTCCGGAGGGGTCGTGCCCCGGAAGCGAAGCGGCCATGTTGCCGGGTGACCCCGGGGAATCGATGCCGGGGGGCGCGTGACGCCCAGAAACGGGACCAGGCGTCAGAGAAGGAGCAAGAACCAACCCCCGCTTCCCCGGTGAGTTTGAGGGGGGCCCGGGGAAGGATCCCCCTCAGCAAACCCGGGCCCCTCCCCTTCTCCTGCAGCCCCTCCTCGGCTGCCCAGGGTCCTTCCTCGGCTTGCTAGGGGTCCCGCCCCCGCAGGTGCCGTCCTTACAGCACCTGGCAGGGGAAGCCGGGACGGAGACAGGCGCCAGCGAAGTTGACCCGGGGAGTGTCGGTGCGGGTGGGGGGTTAGTGTCCTGCCGCGGGGGGTTACAGTGTTTTGATGGCAGAGAAGGTGAGGCTTTTCGCCGCCCCCCTCCTCCCCAGTAAGGCTTTTTTCCTCTGATTTAAAATGTTTCCCTCTTCTCCCAGGTGGAAACCTATGCCCCGGGTTCCCCTTTCCCAGCAGCTTGTGGGGAAAGTTTGGGGGTGACGCTTCCAAGGGGAAATGGCAAAATGCAGCTGGGAAACTAATGTTTATTTTCACCCATCCGTTTTTCTTCAGTTTGTCTTCACCTACATCTGTCCCCCATGGCAGCGTGGTCCCGTGAGGCAGTGTTGAACCTTTATCGTGCACTGCTGCGCCAGGGCCGTGGTCTACGTTACACTGACCGTGATTTCTACTTTGCATCAATCCGGCGTGAGTTCCGCAAGAATTTGCAGTTGGAGCGGCTTGAAGATAAGGAGAGACAACTGGAGAAGGGGCAGGCTTTCCTGCGCAATAAACTGGGAGGGTTGGTTTAGTCTTTCCGTCCCTCTGCTCTGCTTACTTCTTTTCGTCCTCCAAAACCCTTGAATCTTCCTGGACAGATGGTTAATATCTTCTGCCCACCAAAAATTGAAGAATAAAGTCCAGAAGGTGCCTGAATAGCTGTACGGCAGTGTTCCCCTGTTCTCCCAGATGCATTAGGCTTTTAGGTAGGTTGTTCACAGCCACGTAATATGACTTTTGTTGTTTGTTTTAATGCAGGGTTTCTCAACCTGTGGATAAGGACTCAAAATTGGGTCCTTAGAGTGTTTCAAAGGGTGACATGGCAGTTTCTGTGGCTCTTGTCCCACAAGGTTGGTTTGGCTTGGCTTGACTTCCTGCTCCATGCACTGCAACCTCTGGGTTTGTCCCAGCTGTTATGATGACAAAAATCTGAGTAGGCCAGATTTGAGTGGGTGGTACTGCAGTCAGGTGAGCTAGATCACAACACCACTCTCACAAATTTGGTGCAGCTGGTAGGGCCAAATCTGAGCAAGGCTGCAACTCCAGAGTGGGGAGCCAAACCCAGCCAGCCCCACAGCACTTGAGCTGCAGCAGGTACCACTGTGGAGAAAGTGAGGGGCAGGATTCAGCCTCCTCTAGAAAAAATCGGGGGGTGATGGCATGTGACCCTACATGGTCCCCTCCCACATCCCCTCTGGTAGGGGTTGGAAATATGTTTGCTTGCCTGGAGCACTACAATGCTTAATTACAGCTCTGCCTGAGGGCCTCCCACCACCAGACTGTTTACTGGGTCACAAGAGGCTATAAACATTTACAGATGAGTTGAGACCCGAAAGGTTGAGAATCACTGTTTTAGTGGCGCCACTGTGAAAAGCTTAATCTCTGAAAAGTGATCAAAAGTATTTTGATTGCAGACACATCAGCTCAGAGACTATCCTTCTTGAGTTCTTGGAATTTAAAGTGATTTTAGAAACTGGTTCAGAAAAACAAATATGGCCATTTTAAATTGCCTAAATAATGTGCCTGTAGCTAATTCTAAAGTTAGTATAGTGGAACGGGCTTTAAAATAGTTCTGAAAATTTCCCTAGTGAAGATACATCATTGATGAATCTGAAAAATAGTAAGTTTAAAAGTGACCAACGAAAATACTTTTATCCACATAATTAAGCAGAGAAACTCATTGCCATGTATATTATTGAATGAATAATTTAATAGGATTCAAAATTAGATGCTCATATGAATGAGAATAGTTATATTTATGTTGCATATTATCGTTGTATAAATGATAAAGGCTCATGCTTTAGGGCCTAAACTCCCAGGGATTAGGAGAAAAACTTTTTCTATGAGCAGACTAATTCATAATTTCCCATTATGGGGCTTCTTGTATCTTCCTTGGAAGTATCTGGTATTGCTTGCCCACTGTCAGAGAAGTGATGTGATTTAATACCACGATTCCTTTCCTCTTGTACACCACTAGAAAAATTCTGGTTTGTTTGTTTGTTTGTTCTCCACTGACAACTAGATTTCAGTTTCTGCAAGCTGATGAGATGCAATAGAAAGGGACTATAACTCTTGGTTTGGAAGGATTAAGTGGCATAGAGGCTTGTCCCCTAGTACAGTATTCAGCTGGTAAAAATGAAAAGGCATAAAGGGTAATATAGTTTAATATATTACTTAACATGTAGAAATTGCTATTACAAGATATAACTTGGCAAATATGTTAATGCATTTTTAAAAAAGCATTAGATAGTTATGTGATCTGTCAAGGAATCACTTTTTATTTTTTTTAGAGTTTTATAAGGTATAACCCCCAAATTGTTCGGAAGTGCATAAATAACATAGAACATTATCAAAGACTTACTACTTAAGACTTAATATGCATAACAACAAACTGTGTTACTAATTAATTAATCCTTAGGAATTTGTACATGTTGTTCTTCCTTACTCTGTGCAGTTGGTACAAAGTACATTATTATTATTAAAAAGAACAAGAGGTTATTTAACAATATATTGTGTCACTTCTAGGAACAATCAACTTCTCTTCTTCTTGGCTGTAGATCCAGTTCCTCTCTGTCAGTCCTGTTCTTGCTTCCCCTTTCACTGAAGCACTCCTTAAATTTGTTGTTCCTGTGGCTGTACCTCTTTTCATCAAGTTTATCCACAAGCAGGGTTCCTTAACTAGAGGGCACTCACCCATTAAGCAACTTTCCATGTATTCCTTCAATAGATATTCAGTCATTCTGTGTTATACATTTTATATCTTTTGTGGATGGGTCTTTTTCAGGATCTGTTTTAATTTAAAACAGTTTGTTGATCCATCCTTCCTTTTGCCAACTGTATTTCCTTTCAGGTTTTTTTGGTACATTCTCTTTGATCTGATAGTGTCTGCTCACATAGCCAGGTGTGGGGGGTTTTTTTCCTGCTGTTTCTCCTGACTTGAAACTTTTCCTGTTGTCCTTCTTTCTTCCACCTCGGTTCTCCAGTTTTTTATTTTATCACCTCACCTTCTGCCCAGGCTCCAGTTCACCTGCTACCTCAGCATCTAGATTCCTCTCCTTCTCTAGCAGCTCTCCCCCGCCCACCAACTGCCTCCGTTGGTAGATTCTGAACCCCTTCCCCAGCTTGTGCCCTCTCATTTGCTGTCTTCCCAGGTCAGCATTCTGTGCTGCTGCATTGTACTTGCAGCAGGTGCTAGTACCAGAGTGTGGCTACATTTATGTGTAAAGGTTCATAATGACCTGCGGTGGGGTAAAATGTCAGGAGCTGTTAATCATCATGCTGTTAATCGTCCTAAACCAAGAGCTGGAGCTGAAGAAATTTCCCTATGATTAAAATATCATGTAATTAGGAACATTAAAGGGGTTTTATTTCCTTTCTCTGGAGAGTCTGACATTGGCCATTCTTGGAGGCAAGTTCACTGGCTTAGACCATATTAGCCAGTTTGGCAGGAGGCAAAATACAGAAATAGATGGGCTATTAATCTGATTCATTTTGGAAAAATCCTAATTTTTAAAGAACAATGAGCAAGGATCTGAGGAGATGGAGGCTTAGCTTGGGTGGGTACAACATTCTTACAAATCTGTTCTTTCCTCTTAAGGTGTGATGGCAGGTGCTGGAGAGCGCAAGGGGAAGAAGGATGACAACGGCATTGGCACAGCCATCGATTTTGTGCTATCCAATGCCCGGCTCGTGTTGGGTGTGGGCGGCGCTGCCATGCTAGGCATTGCCACACTGGCGGTCAAGCGAGTAAGTGCTAGGAGGCATGAGGGGAAGGAAGGTGTGCTTGTGTGGAGTAGGGGGATGTAATAGAATAACCGTTCTAAGCCTGTGAACTGTTACGCATAGGCTCACTCCTGCTCTTGAGGAGCCAGCTGCCAGCCCGCGCTGCTGGCTCTGTATCAGAGGGAGGAGTGTGAGTTGGCAGCCAGCGCACGTTGGCTCCCCACGCAGGTGTGTGTAACTGCTGAAATTTTAGCAGTTACATAGTAACCCAGTTACCCACTTTTTAACATCCCTAGTGTGGAGGAGGGACACTGAAAGTAATAAGGTGAGGGGTAGGGAGATGAACACTAAGGAATGTGGGGATGGGAAGTGAAAGGATGTGGGCTGGTGGATGCAGCATTTAATAAATGTAACTTCTGGTGTGCCTTTGATGCTATTTCAGATGTATGACAGGGCAATCAGTGCTCCCAGCAGCCCCACCCGCTTGAGTCAGTCCGGAAAGAGAAGCTGGGAGGAGCCAAACTGGCTGGGGTCCTCATCACGGTTACTGAACCAGGATATGAAGAAAAATCTGAGCCGTTCCCTTCAGACTCTCCCCACTGACCCCTCAGCTTTAGACTCAGGTAAAAAGCAGTGTGACTCCTTCAGCATTACAGCAGCTGCCCTTTCAATCCTGTCAATCCCTCTGCAAGTAAAACAGATCTTTAAAAACTGGTGATCCTTAGAGGTTGGTTAATGTAGAATCTGCAAACAATAATCTGACATAGAACTTTACCTCGTGTCCAACTCTTTGTTTCCCGAGCAGGCCAAGTCCAGGATGGCTTTGGCATTGCTACTGAGTGAGCAGCAAGAAGCTTAATGACCAAGACATCTATGTCATGTGTGGAATTATGTCATCTGAAGTCATTAAATGAGCTCAGTCATCCTCCCCCTAAGGTGGGGGTGTCAGTTAGGGGCTGAATAAAGACATTACTGCAGCTTTTAAAATTATCTTCTTGAATACTGCATGCCAGGAAGAGGTACTCTATTTCCTATCCTGAAGGGAGGCAGGGGTTGCTTTGTATTTTAACCAGAGAGAAGTGCTGTAGCATAAAGAGGTGTTGTATTAATGAGATCTGAGAAGGTCTCGCTTTTAGATGTAAAATGTGAGAGAGAGATCCTTGAGAAATCTCCCTTTCTCCCAAAACAATGCAAGCCCTGTAATGGCTTGACCTGCAGTGGCTCTTAGCTGTTCATGCCTCCCACCTGCTCTGGCCTCCCTCTTGATCTGTAATGTGATGTCAGGGCATTATTACCATCTTAAATTATTGTAATCGCATCACATCCCAGAAGCAAAACAGCACTGAGCTTTGTCATACATTGGTAGAAGTCCTTCAGAAAAAAATCAGGTGTTGGTGATTCGGGAAGGTGTACTGTAGTCCCCTCATTTTTCCTGCATCCTGTTAGAGGTACTTGTGCTGCAAGGGCTACTGTCATTTGGGTAAAGTTTAACTGCTCACTTACGGTCACTAACATAATGATATGAAGTGTTAGTCTCATTGTCCTGGTTAAATTCCAGTTCAGAGAATTTACTTTCTGCACATTTAATTCCTTTAGTAGTTACAACTGAAGCTATTCACAACTTTGTCCTACTATGATATTCATAGTAAAGCCTGCAAAATTACTGCTAAAATCCACCCTGGAGGTGGGTGCATTTCAGTGCTGCCAAGCTATCTCTGTCAAACTTTTAGCAATGGAATATTGGGGATCACGGGATTTCTCTCTCCTGCCTGGCAGACATATTCCAACCCGCAAAGCCCAAACAGTCTGCCAAGAGGAGCCAAGTAGAATTGAAGAAGTCCCGCCTCCGTCTGTCCCTGCAAGAAAAACTGTTTGCCTACTACCGGAGAAAAGTGGCTATCCCAGCAGAAGAGCAAGCCCGGGCCAAGCAGGCAGCAGTAGATATCTGTGCTGAACTGCGTAGCTTCCTACGTGCCAAGCTGCCAGACATGCCCTTGCGGGACATGTACCTCAGTGGCAGCCTGTACGATGATCTGCAGGTAACTCATTTGGTGTGGGTGTGTGTGGTATCCATTATGCTGCAGGGTAACTGCAGGCTTCCCTGCTGGCTGTACTGCTTCAGCACAGCATTCCTGTTTAAAAAGCTTTCCGGTGCCATACTTCATGGGAATACATTTGTGTGATGTTTTAGCAAAATAGGCATGTTACTTTGGCTGTGTCTGCAGAACAGCTGCCTTTTACTACCTTCATTTTTTCCTTTCTGATTGTCCCCAGATCCTTCTTTCTTTGCCTCCCCCCGGCCCCGTTTTCCTGTTTTGCCTCTGCCACATCTCCATTTTTCTCTTGTTTCTGTCCTTCCCCACACTACTTACCTTGCACATCTCCTTCCAAATGTGTTGCTTCCCTCAGAACTCTTGTATGTTCCTGTAAGCCTTTTCTACTCTCTTTTGGTTTGTTTTTAACACATGACAGAGTTGAATTGGAGAGCAATCTCAGCTGTGGATGTTTGATGCAAAGATGGCCGCTGGCTATTGTGAGTGAGTCACTTCTGAGACAGCACTGACTCTGTGCTCCTGGATGAAGTGCTGCATCAGTTGCAAATTAAATCAGAGGTTTTAATCACATACTGTCATTAAAGATCCCAGCATGCCTTTCACAAGAGATTGGGGCATTGCCTCCAGTATATGTGCCAGATTCTATTGTAGGATGATTAAGGTTTGATGATTTAACTGACAAGCTGCAGGCAGAGTTTATTCTTCATTTCGTGTCCCAAATGGTGGTGTAATGTTGTATGCTGAAGCATCTGCCACATTATACTCTAGACGGATTCAATTTAGGTGGTAGATGAAGCAGTCCATTTGTAGTTGGTATATCCATTTGAGTTTGTAAGGCATGTAGAGATCTTTTGTGCACATACTGATTAAATACCAGATTTCATTAGGACCTGTGGTTTTTCCATGGATTATGAAGAATGACCCTTCTGATGTTTCCTGATTTGGGGGGCGGGGGGCAGAGAGTCCCATTTAGAAAGGATGTAAGCCTCTTGGATTTCCATTTGAAGGAGGATCTGTAGTGGGCAGACAGATGACTTCATTCCAGCAGGCTCAACTGTTAATTCTTACCCTTTATCCCCCCCCTCTCCTGACAGGTAGTGACAGCTGATCACATTCAGCTCATTGTGCCTCTGATCCTGGAGCAGAATCTATGGTCTTGCATTCCAGGGGAGGACACCATCATGAACATCCCTGGCTTCTGCCTGGTGCGTCGGGAAAACCCAGAATACTTCCCCCGTGGGAGCAGCTACTGGGACCGCTGTGTGGTAGGGGGCTACCTATCCCCCAAGGCTGTGGCAGACACTTTTGAGAAAGTAGTGGCAGGATCCATCAATTGGCCAGCCATTGGATCCCTCCTGGACTATGTGATCCGTCCAGCAGCACCTCCAGAGGCCTTGACGCTGGAGGTCCAGTATGAGCCAGAACGGCACCTTCTTATTGACTTCCTACCATCGCTGACCCTCGATGACACCATCCTGGTGGCCAGACCCCATCGACTGGCCCAGTATGACAATCTGTGGCGACTGAGCCTACGGCCAGCAGAGACAGCTCGGCTGCGGGCCCTGGACCAGGGTGATTCTGGTTGCCGCTGCCTGTGCCTCAAGATTCTCAAAGCTGTGTGTAAATCAAACCCAGCACTGCGCCACCTCACTGCCAGCCAGCTCACCAATGTCATCTTGCACCTGGCCCAAGAGGAGTCTGACTGGTCTCAAGATGTACTAGCTGACCGCTTCCTGCAGGCACTGAAAGGTCTGATTGGCTACTTGGAGGCTGGTATCTTACCCAGTGCTCTCAATCCCAAGGTGAACTTGTTTTCAGAGCTCACCCCTGAAGAAGTGGATGAATTGGGCTATACCCTCTACAGCTCCCTCTCAGAGCCACAGGTCTTGCTGCAGACGTAATGGGACTTTACATGGGACAATGTTGCTGGGGTTGTTGGCCAAGGTGGACTTTGTTTGACTCTTACTAAATGTTGCCCTCTCTCTCCCCACACAATCTTTTTTTCTTTAGGCCATCCATACTTCCTGCTTTGAAGTTGGTGCTTCTGCTGGATTTCTTGGTGCTACTGGTCCAGTCCCAGCTTTTATCTGTTGCCTGGGAGGGCAGGGTGGGTGGAACCACTATGCAGTGTTTCTTCTTATTGCCTACTGCAAGTGTTCCAACCTTGTACCAAAACACTGTGCCCTCTTTGCCCTATGCTACTTGCTGCAGGGAGTGAACCCCTTCACTCTCACATTAGAGTGGGTGGAACTGGGCCAGTGAATCCAATGGCAAATTGAGCAAATTTATTGTTGATGTCTAGTACTTCTCCCATCCTTATTTGTTTCCTTTTTCACCTATCTTATCGCTTTCCTTTTATTTCTCCCGCACTCAGACCCAGCAGTACATGTCAGCCCAACTGGGATTTTTTTAAATAGGACAATGAATAGCAGTGATTGTATTACAGAGTGAATGCTGCATGGTGATTGTACAGGCAGTTTTTAGGGGCACAAGGCTGCCAAGAGAAGTATGCACATGGCTAATGTTTCTGCCAATGTAGAGCCCTGTAACATTGTCATCCTTAATAAGCTGGGTGTATATGATCAGTCAAAGGTGCACTACCACTGCTAGTATGTACTGGTCCTGCTGAACCTGGGAAGAACTGTTTGCATATATGTCCTTTGCTGATGAGGCTGAGGAGTGGGGTTTGGCATTCCTTCCTGGCAAGATCCATTGGGGAGTATTGTTGGAATTGCCTTGGAAATCAAGAATAGTCAAGGTGGGACCTCAGATATGCAAGTAAGAGGCTGAATACAAGGGCTGTTTTCTCAGTTTCCATCTTACTGGACCCATCTCTTACCATCCTGCTTTTTATCTCAGTAACAGGTGGAAACAAGTTTATTCAGTAAAGACATTTGCAAAACACATATTGGTCAGATAGTCACCTGGTATGAATTGGTGAACCTGCACTGAAGTTGATGAAGTCACAATGAGTTACATCAGCTGAGGATCTGGCCTAATTTCAGTATTAGTGCCTAGTAGTTATCTAGGAATGAGTTATTGGGAACAGGAGATGAAGGGTATGTATCTGTTTTGGGAGAAGGGGAAGTCACAGGTTAAATTTGCACTGCTTGCAGTGTGGAGTCATTGGGACAGTGGCGCACATAATTTGTTTCCTCTGTTGGTAGATTTCTGCAATATCGCAGCTCCCACTGCCATTGTGCTGTTCTCTGCTCTCCCTGCCTGCCTCCAGATGATTATACAGCTTTGCGGGAGTGGCCAGCCTAATAGCTGTATCTCCTGCATTGCAGGCATGGAGCACCTATCTGCTCCAGACTACATTGCTTCATTCCTGTTGCGTGCTGCCACCTTCTGACAATGGTGGGGCTCTGTTAGTTTTGAATGACAAATACTACCATTATGTGTGCGAGCAATTTTAGAGCTGTCTCCTCTTCCCACTTTTAACACCCAACCTTTCTATTTAAAAGCAACACAAGCTAAGGAAATGAATTGCAGTTGTGGAGATTCGGGCCTTATTTTATTCCCCTCTTAAAGGTGGTGCAGAGGGTTGTGATGTGGAGTCCCCATAGAAAGACACGCTATATTTCCTAAAGACGGTGCTGATAAGATGAATGTTAGGGATTTGCATTTACTCTAGGCCAAGTTTCCTCAGGCAGTTGATCCAGTCTGACCAGTTGTCCAACAGTATTCAGAGACCGTGATAATGCAGTGTTACATTTTTTTAATTATTTATCCCTAGACTCCTGCTCGTTTTGAAGCTGACAGCCAGATGCTCAGAAAGCTGTGTTATATGGAGTCTGCAGTCTACAAAGGGTTAACAAATTGTCTTTGTATTATTTTGTTTTTAACTTTTGCAGCAGTCAGTGTTGTGTGGTGTTGGTTGCTCCTTGCTCATATTCCTGGAGTTTAACCCTTTTCCTTTCTTGCTCTCAACTGTCCTTCCAATATCAGTCTTCCTGCCATAAACACAAACAGGTGAGACTGAGTCCCTTGGAGAACTGGGAGACTCATTCTCCTAACTACTTGAAGGTCAGCAAAGCTATAAACATATCAGGGGGATGGATGGATTCCCTCTGTGCATTCATCTCTTCAGTGTTCTCTTCTCCCCCCCTCCTCCCCCCCCCCTTGAGTTGGTGCTGACTCCAATACAGTGGCCTTGATGTAAATGAGGAATAGCATGGTCTGGAATCATCAAAAAAGAGAGAGACAAGAATAGGGGAAATCCAGTGTCTTGCCAGATATCTGTATAGACACTTTAAGTGAACCCTTTGTTTCTTTCTGGCAACCTAATGTTTATGACCATTTCTTGTTGCTGAAAATCTGAATTTGTGTATCACATGGAAATTGAGGCTCTTTTTTTCTTTCTCCATCAAGACTTTGTTCTACTTCATTTGTCACTTTCATAACTTCATCCGTTCAGTTCTGAAATGTAAACTTTTTTTTCTGCTGAGCTAGCTCCAAGGATGTGGCCTCAGCCGTTTAAAGGGAACTAGGGGCTCTTATCCCCCAGGCAGCTGCCACAACTGACAATAATCACCCATTGTTGGCAGTCTCAGCACAAGCCAAAGATCTATTGGGTCACAGACATTGAGCTGTCATATGCCAACCGACCGTGGTTAGATCCGGTCAGGGCTGAGGCATAAAGGGTGCTGGGGAGGAGTGGGGGGGTTTGCAGGGGAAGGGCAAGAGTGCTGAACTAATTTGCACCCCTTGTTAGGGTTGTCAAGCTGGCATCTATCTGTGTTAAAATTCACTACAACTCTAGTTCCATTGAGAGGGGAGTAATATTGTAGGAGGGTTTCTGTGTCTTACCCATTCATGAGCTACTTCCTACATGAAAATGAAATACAGAGCAAGGATGCCTAGAATAAAAATGCAGCTCATGGCCACTTCCCCAGTTTAAGGAAGAAAGGGCAGCCCATAGAGACAACTGATTTTAACAGGCCCAGAGCCCAAGTCTGCACTCTTGGCTTTGGGAATGCCTTGAGTGTGTGTTGCTATTGCTTAGGGAACACACAACTCCTATGAGATTGTCTTTGTGTTCCTTGTAACTTCAGAGTGAGGACCAACTAGCTCAACTGCAGGTTTTTACTTACCACTGAGTTCAGTCTTTAATCTTTTAAGTGACTGGAAGATTTTTAAAATTAAAAGCAATTATGTAAAAAGGCTGCCCTTTCCCTCCTGGCAAGCTACTGGTATGGCCACTGGGGTCATGGAATCTGGTGCCCATGTTATGAAGTGAGTGGTTGAGATGCCCCCAACTCTCCCAGGCTGTGCTATGGGATCGGAAGGGGGAAAGTCTAGTGCATGATCTGTGACCGAGTGTATGGAAATTCTAAAATAAAATAACTTTCCTCAGCATTTTGTCTATCTTTGATATGTGACAGTGCCTTGCCTCTCTGTCTGTTCCCAGTGCCTGGGGAGGGGAAGACTTGCTGTAAGCACCCATTATAAATCATGGTTATAAAATTTAGCATTTCTCTAGCACTTGTCTTGAAGGGCCTTCAGGTGCTTTTGATAAGGCTCACTTGCCCCTAACTGGTTTGCAGTTCCACCTGCCACTCTTTGTGTCTCACGGCCAGTTGCAAATGGTTGATGGTTCTGAGAGAGCGATGATCAGGGCATATTGCCCTGGCAATCTGCATACATGAGTCAAGTGTGGAGGATTCCTCGTTAGTGAGTTGTCTCCTTCAGTTTCTCTGAAGTGGCAGCAAAAGCTCACGCCTCTGCGGGTACCTCTCATTCTGTTGAATGTGACTACATGTGCTTCAAGGGCTTTGTCTGTTGATACTGACTTTCCAGTTCTGAGCTGCACCCTTCCTTATTGACTCATTACCACTTCTCCTGTATGCTTTCCCCAACTGCCAGCTCAGGGTCATGCTGATGCAGTAGGGAAGACCTCTTGCCATTGTCCCTTGTGTATATTGGGTTGTTTCTGGGAAGGTGGGAATGTTGGACATGAAAAGATGCCATCTTTTGACAGATGATACCCATATCCCATCCACCACTACACCATTGTACACAAACTGTTCCATAAGCTTTGGTTTTGTGTTTTTAAAGTCTACACACACAGAAAAGACTTGCAGCACAACTGTGGCTGGCCTGGATAAGCTGACTTATGGGGCTCAGGCTGCAGGGCTAAAAATTGCTGTGTAGACTTTCAGGCTGAAGCCTGAGCTTAGAGGAGGACTCCTCCTCCCTGCCCCCACCTCCAACAGTGTCACTAGCTGTTTATATGGCAGTTTTGCAGCCCACAACCTGAGTCCGGCAAGCCCATGTCAGCTGACCAGGCCAGCCACAGGTTTTTTAAATCCCTATGTAGACATATCTTGAGCCTAAATCAATTAGGAAGAGACGTGGAGTGGAGGAATGGGACACAGTATTTCAGCTTCAGGTCTTGGATTCCAGACTAGCTCAGTTGTGCTGCAAGGTCATTACAGTCAGAACCTGTGAGCATCTATCTTAGAATCATAGAAAACTAGAACTGGAAGGGACCTTGAGAGGTTATTGAGTCCAGTCCCCTGCCCTCATGGCAAGACCAAGCACTGTCTAGATCATCCCGGATAGTTGCCTAGCTAACCTGCTCTTATATATCTCCAGAGTTGGAGATTCTACAGCCTCCCTGGGCAATTTATTCCTGTGTTTAACTACCCTGACAGGAAGTTTTTTCCTAATGTCCAACCTAAACCTCCCTTGCTGCAATTTAAGCTCATTGCTTCTTGTCCTATCCTCAGAGGCCAAGGAGAACAATTTTTCTCCCTCCTCCGTGTGATACCCTTTTAGATACTTGAAAACTGCTATCAAGTACCCTCTCGGGCTTCTCCTTTCCAAACTAAACAAGCCAAATTCTTTCAGTGGTCCCTCATAGTTCATGTTCTCTATCTTAGTCCCCTTCCTGCTGGGATTTCTGCTCACATTGCAAAAACCACATCATTGACACGAATCAACACTGGACAGTCTCAGGTGAAAGACCAAGGAGTGACTGGGCCATGAAGACTGAACTTCTCTCTCTCTCTTAGAGGTGGTGTCCATGTATCTCAGGTAGGAGGTCATAGGAAAGAATTTTGGGAGAAGCTGTCCATCCTCGGTAGACGATAGGCGCACAGGTATGGCCTCGGAGTGAAGCGGAACCAGTCTTTTTAAAAATTTCTATTAATTTTGGTTTCACCATTCAATAGTTCAGTCTTAGGCCAGAGACAACACATATCTGCTCTAAGGAGATGACTGTCATGTAATAAACTGGTGCTGAGAGACAAATATTGTATACATTTAACCAACTTACTTGTCCTCTGCCTACTAATCTTTCTCCAGGATTTACAGCACATCGCCAACCTCAAGGCGCAGTTGCCTTTAAAAAACAATATCAGTCGCCTGGAACAATGTTTCTTCCTCCACAAATAATAATCATGCCCATTTCTTAGTGTTTTTCATCAGTAGGCTCCAAAGTGCTTCACACTCTTTAATGTGGTGGGCAACCTGCTGCAGCCCACCAGGGTTCCATGTAATGGCCCATGCCACATTCTGTTTACTGTTGCCCATATGCAAAGTAGCCTTATTCCACTGGTTTCCATCTGTGTAGTTTTTTTCCTACCGGTATAAGAACATAACGGCCATACTGGGTCAGACCAACAGTCCATCTAGCCCAGTATCCTGTCTGCTGACAGTGGCCAATACCGGATGCCCCAGAGGGAGGGAACACAACAGGTAATCCTCACGTGATCCCTCCCTTGTCACCCATTTCCAGATAGAGGCTGGGGATGCTCGCATAAAGCAAGGGCATGCAAAGTGAGGTGCGTGCTGCTTGCACACAACATTGACTGTGAGAGTGGAGTGCTCCCTTGACATCCAGTCAAAGTGCTGCTATGTTTCAAACAGCAAATTCTGCAAGTTCTAGGTATGCAAGAGCAAAATATCCTATTCTGGTTTTTTTTTTTTTTTTTTAATTGCAGAGTAGACATAGCTAGACAGGCTAAGTGACTTACCACCAGCCACGGCAGAGCTGGGAATTGAACTCACATGCTCTGCCAGTGCTCTAACCACTGGACCATTCTTCCTCTCTCAAATGGACAATTTCCCTCCCAAAATTATCCTCGCCCGCAGTCTGAGACTGGCAACATTTAAAGATCTCTAGATTTACAAAGTTGAGCTGTTACACTAATATTTCCTGTTTACAAAGGTCTACAAGTGGGAGATTTGTGCTGTTTCCCATGGAACCCGGCACTCACCTGTAGCTCTGAAAGAGCCCTTAATGACATTTTTAGGGACCAAGCATTATATTAGAGATTTTACTTTTATTGAAATTTCTGTCCATTCCTCTTCGCCTGGCTCATGATAATGAAGGTTCCTGACTTTACTGCTAGAGGCATACAAGAAATAATCCCAACTACATTTTAAAATGTTCTTAGTTTTTCTATGACACATATGACATATTTAGAATCAAAGCTGGCAGGCTGTAAAGGTTTCATTACCATTCATCTAAGATGATCTGCATTACTCACAAGTGACACAACAATCCAGCTATGCTAATAAAAGCTGTATACTGCCTCATCAAATATTATAATCTTAAAAAAACCAAATGTTTGAAACGGAATCAAGTGGCGTTGAAGGACAATGAACATATGTAGGAAGCATCTAACTAGAAGCAGAACTGAAATAAATGGCTTGGTTTACAACATTGAAATTTCTCATGCTCTTAATCCAGTGCATAATTTGTAATGAAAGAGATGCTGGGACTCAAGCAATTTTTTTACTTTCAGAACTGACAGGGCAAGCCTGGAGGTGCCAAGGCAATATACTGGGAAGCCTAGTATGGCTGAGGCTCAGCCCTAGCAAGCCCTGACACAAATAAGCACTGTCTTAATCTTTCCTAAGTACTAGTGCAGAGACCAGTTTTTAACAAAATTACTATAAAGCCCAAAATTCAATATTCTTGACTCTAATAATTAAGTATTTCTTCCATCTTCTGTTAGTGCTCATCTAAGTTTCCTTTTAAAACTGGCTAAGTGGTAGGTTTCAAAATGTAATTGTAAATGGGGAATCATCATCAAGCAGAAGTTTTTCAAGAGGGGTCCTGCAGCTCCTGACCTTACACGATTTAATATTTTTTTACCAATGTTTTAAAAGAAAACATAAAATGATAGCTGAAAGTTTGCCAATGACATAAAAGTTGGAAGAGGAGTAAAAAAATGAAGAGGACAGGTCACTGATACATAGGAATCTGTATCACCTGGTAAACTGGGTGTAAGCAAGCAATAAACATTTTGATCCATCCTGAATGTAGGATGTAATGAACACAGGAACAAAGAATGCAGGCCATACGTACAGAAGGGGGGCTCTATTCTGGGAAGCAGTGACCTCGAAAATGAATTGGGGGTCATCATGGATAATAACTGGAAGTGCTTGCTCATGTCCTTTCCACTTGGGTGTACGCATGCTGCGTGCTCAGATTGAGAGTTTTTGGTTGGGCCAGCAACCCTTGGATTGGTGCTGCTGGTCCTCCACCCTCTCAGTTCCTTCTTACCACCCTTGAGGGTTGTTGGAGCTCCTACCTCGCTTTCTTGCAAGTGTGATTCCAGTGGTATTCAGTTAGTTAGCACCTAGTTGAGTCCCATTGTTCTTCAAGTTGCTTTCCCCTTCAGTCTGTTATTAAGTTATCCTTTTCCTTTTCTAGTTAGTCTTCTTGTTGGTTCAGGGTTCCCATTCTTGTTGGCTCGGGGTTCGCCTGTTGCATCCCCTTCCCATCTCATCCCCGGGGCATGCCAGGGCCTCATGGCTTTAAGCCCTGCGTGGACTGTTCTAAGCCTATGCCCTGTGGGGATCCGCACAATTTGTGCTTGAAGAGTCTGGGTGAAGCTCATGTCCCCGCAAATTGCAAGATCTGCTGCAGTTTTAAACCCCGGATACAGCGTGAGAGAGACTTGCACTTGAAGATACTCCTGATGGAGTCTGCACTCCACCCGGCACCGGCCGTGGACACAGCACCGGCATCCCGCAGCAGTGCACTGTCCTCAGAGTGGGAGACACCAGGATCCTCCAGGGCCTTGACATCGTCGAGATGCCGTTCTGCTTGGCACTGATCCCAGTCGCCGGTCCTTGTAAGAAGAATAGAGCGGAGAGGGGCAGAGCACCATTCCAGCACACACCTGTGATGCACCCTCAGTTAGGGCACCCCTGATGCACCTGTCCAGGCCTCAAGGCTTGCTGCTTCTGGGCCTGTGCATGGCCAGTTGAGCGTGGCCAGAGAGTGTAGCCCAGAGGAGGAGCTCGTGCTTGTGGATTGCCCCTCCACAATGGACACTTTCAAGGCGGTGCAAAAGCTGATAGAGCTCACTTCGAGCCTGCCGTCACTGTCTTTCGGCGCATCGTGATCAGTCCCGCACCCTCACCGAGATGCCGGCACTGGTCCCTGGCCGGCAACCGTCGAGACCAGCACCAGCTGCAACTTTGCTGAAGGGTTCAGGTCTGGCAGCACGTGTAGTGCTGCCCCTGTGGGTTCAATCATTGACACTTAAACTGGCACCGGCTTTGGCGACAGCACCAGTGGCCACGTTCTCCCAAGAGCTGAGGGAGAGTGCAGCCTCTAGTGCCCCATACCGGTGGCACAGCCTGCAGCACTGGAGAACCTGATGCCATCACCACCTGTCTGGCACCAGGGCAAGCCAGCGGCCATGGTCCGCCACTACTCACGGCACTGTTCACCAGGCCTATCCTCGGTACTGCCGTGGTTGGAGTCTGATTATTCTTTGGACTCCAACATGGAGTCGGTTTAGTCCCGGACCATGGTCCTCCTGCTCCTGGTCCCAGCACCATTCCTGCTCCGGGCACCACTCACGCCACTATAGTGCCTCGGCGCAGCAGACCAGACCACCTCAGGGGCGGCACCCCGATCAGTGACCTTTCTGGACCCCATGGGCCTATCATCAGGCAAAGGGGAGCAACCCCTTGATCATGGATTCCTTGCGTTCAGGGCCTGGGGTGCCGCTCTCGGCCATGCCACTGCCCTGGTCACTGGCACCAGACCAGACAATGATGAGCCACCAGCAGGGAATTCCCAAGGCCATTGTTGGAAGGGACTGGGGATCAGAGTCCTCCGAGCCATCCAGCACCATCCCAGGTTTTGGAACAACCTCAGAACCACAAGGACTCAGTGATACCCGAGTACCGTACTGGTCGTCCTCCTCAGATGAGCCCCTGGGCTTGGCTTCTCCATCAATGCCATGGATAGATTCCTGGGCTCATCAGGACTTACTGAAGAGGCTGGCAGAGAGCCTGGAGGTGCAGTTCGAGAGGGCATCGGAGGACTCTGACCCGATAATGGACATTCTCAATGCGGAAGCCTGGTCTCGAGTGGCTCTGCCCTTGAATAAATAGTGGGTAAAACCCTTTGGCAGACGCCTGCCTCCATCCAGCCCACGGACAAGAGGACTGAGAGGCGGTACTTTGTCCCACCGGCAGGGCATGAGCACCTGTTCTTGCACCCACCACCGGGTTCGATCGTGGGGCAGGCCACCAACTGTCATGAGCGCCAGGGCCAACCCGCACCTACCTCTAAAAATAGGGAGGCCAAAAGGTTGGACCTCTTGGGTTGCAAGACCTATGCCTCTGGGGGTCTCCCGCTCAGGATTGCCAACCAACAGGTGCTCCTGAGCAGGTACACCTTCAATTCTTGGGCAGCGATGGACAAATTCAGAGTAGGGATGTAATAGTGTGGTCGATTAACTGATAAGCAAAAGCGTATAGGTTAATGCTGTAGACTACATGCATTTCCTCTCCCCCACCCCACCAGTAAATTTTTTAACAGGCTGGCCAGCAGCCTCTCTCGTTCCTGGTTTGCGACGGGTCTGGGACCTACCCCCACTGTGGCTCTGCATTTAAAGTGTTATTAGGAGGAAGGTGGGCAGGCAGCCCAGGCTCAGTTCCAGCTCAGGCTGGGTCCAGGAGCTGCTGCCACCCCTGTATCAGAGGCAGCAGCACGAAGTGACAGGCAGCCAATCCGTGAGGGGAGCTGGTTTTTAAACTGGCTCCCTCGCAGACCAGCTCCTGCCTGGCAACCCACACTGCTGCCTCTGATACAGGCAGGGGTGGCAGCAGCTCCTGGACCCAGCATGAGAGCTGATACAGAGGCAGCAGCGCAAAGTGACAGGGGCTCCTTGGGAGTGGGCCAGATTGCACTGCTGCCAGCCCCATCCCTGGGGACTATAGAATAGTTGAGTAACCAAAAAGAATTCATGAGGTTACTCGACTATTCAATTAACCGATATTTAACATCCCTAATTCAGAGAGCTTCTGCCCCAGGACTCCAGACAGGAGTACAAGACCCTGTCTGAGGGGGGCAAGGCCATATCCCGAGCAGCACTTCAGGCTGCCTTGGATGCTGCGGATGTGGCAACCCATACAATGGGGACTGGCCTCATCTTGTGGAGGGACACTTGGCTTCAAGTTTTTGGCATCCCACCGGAGATCCAGAACACTGTCCAGGTTCTGCCGTTTGAGGATACAGGCCCGTTTTCTGGGTGTACCGATACCAGCCTCCATGGGTTGAAAGACTCTAGGGCAACCTTCAAGTCCCTTGATATTCACACCCTGGCCCCACAGAGACATTGCCTTCTTAGGACCCCTTCTCGTACATTCCAACAGGGAGATAGGCCGGACTTCTTGAGACGTAGGGGCCACAACAATAACAGAATGGCAGGTGGCTGTCCCGCTCCTCTTCCGACCGGGGGGGGGGGCCTCTAATAAGCCCCTGGGCCTCAGGCTGAGCCTTTGAAGGTTTGAGCGAGACAGGGTACCAGCCACAGGTCAGCTGCTCTTCACCAACTGGCTATCCCCTTTTCACTGCTTCTGGTTGCACAGCACGAGGGACCACTGGGTCCAAGGCACGGTGCAAAGCGGATACTCATCCCATTCCATTCCTGCTCCGCACCTCATCCCTCTTCAGAGACCCTGCTCACAAGCATCTCTTAAGTTTGGAGCGGCAACAGCTCCTTGATCTCGGTGCTGTAAAAGAGGTCCCAGCAGACCTCTGGGGGCAAGGGGTTCTACTCCTGCTATTTCCTGGTCCCAAAGGCCAAGGGCAGTTTTTGCCCCATCCTAGACTTGAGGGGCCTTCATGCTTTCATAGTGAAATCAAAGTTCAAGATGGTGACATTGGCCTCTATTATTCCATCCCTATCTGTGGGAGACTGGTACACTGTCCTCAATCGCAAAGATGCCTATTTCCACATCTCAGTTGTGCCCTCTCACAGGCATTTTCTACGGTTTACAGTGGGTCAGGATCATTATCAACATACAGCCCACCCTTTTGGCCTTTGTCACGTTACTGGATTTTAAAGTGAGCAGAAAGATCACTGTTGCACCCACACATGGCATTTGCCCCAGATTCTGTACAAAGTGGGCCATGTGAGGTGTCAAATGAAAGCTTATACTCTGCTGATTCTATGTATGCTACTCATGTACTTGTATGATTTTTGTATGTGGAGTTATGAATATGGGCCCTGTTCTTGTACTGTAAATGTTCTCTGTCTGGGAGGGAGCAATGGGCCTGGACTGCCTGTTGTGAGGAAGGCTTGTTCAGTGAATAGCTGGGCTAACTAGTACTGCTCCATGGACAATGGCTCTCGGGAGTGGCCAATACACACCTGAGGAATATGTTTGGAAGCCTGCAGACCGGCCAATGCCTCATGGTTACTTGCATGTGAAACATAGATAGAAACCTGATCATGTGACCAGCTTCAGTCTGGGAGACACCAGGAATATAAAAATCCCATGAGTCCGTCTCCATCTTGTCTTCAGTCTTGCTACTGATTCCAGATGCATCCTTGCTAGGGACAGAGAGCCAGGAAGGATTGCTGACCCATCCTAATACAGGATGTACACCAGAGACTTCTAAGCTAGCAGTTTGTAACATCTCTGCTAAGAGCCTGCATCAAGAACTTGGTGATTGATGTATGTAATGTATTCTTAACAATCTTACTCTCAACATTTTTGTTCTTTTATGAATAAACCTTTAGATTTTAGATTCTAAAGGATTGGCCCAGCGTGCTTTTGTGGGTAAGATCTAAAGTGTAAATTGGCCTGGGAGTGTGACTGGTTCTTTGGGACTGGGAGGATCTGTTTGGAGTTGGTGAGATGGGGTTTTATAACCTCTCACCTGTGTGTAAAGTCCGGGGCTGATTGTGGCATAGGGAGAGCTGAGGTATCTGAGGGGTTTTGCTTGTGAGGCTTCCTGTTGGCCAGGTTGGCAGCTGAAGCGCTCTGTGTGACTGGTTTGTGGCCTATTTGGGAAAGGTTTCCAGTCGAGGGCTGTAAGTAGCCCTAGTTTTGAGCAATTCACCCTGAGCTGACACCCTCAGCCGTGCCCAGACCTGGCCTGGTCCATCACAGCCTTTCTATAGCCTTCAGGGTGTTCACAAAATGTATGGCAGTCATCGCCATGTTTCTGAGGAAAAGGTGGGTCCAGGTCTACATGTACTTGGATGACTGGCTCATAAAGGGCTCTTCCAGGTTTTGGACCACACATCCCTCGTCAGGGAGACCTTTCTCACATAGGGCCTCATCCTAAATGAGGACAAATCCACTCTGACCCCCACCAAAGATTTGTGGGGGGGCCTGCTTGGACTTGACCCACTTTCAGGTGATAAAAGAGGCCGTGCTGAGGCTCCGTCATTTCCCACCACTATGGCTCAGTGTTGTATGAGGCTGCTGGGGTTTATGGCAGCATGCACCTATGTAGTGCAACACGCCAGGCTCAGGATGTGACTGCTCCAGTTCTGGCTGGCATGGGTCCACAACCCGGTATTCCAACCAATCAGCTTGGTGGTGACAGTGCCTGAGGACATGCTGAGGTCCTTCAACTGGTGGCTGTGCAAGGAGGTGGTCTGTGAGGGAACACCATTTGACAGCCCTTCCCCATCCAGCCAGTTGGTGACAGACACCTCTGATACAAGCTGGGGAGCCCACCTCAGGAATTACAGACTCAAGGTATGTGGTCTCCTGCAGATCTCTCCCTTCATATCTATCTCAGGGTGTTGAGGGCTATTCGCCTCGTGTGTGGTGTTTTTTTTGCCACAGCTCCGAAACAGGTGCATTTTGATCTTGATGGACAATGTGGGTAGCAATGTTTTATATAAACAGACAGGGTGGTGCTCGCTCTTATCCCCTGTGCCAGGAAGCCCTTCTCCTGTGGGAGTTCAGTGTCACTCTCAGCATTCACCCCGTGGCCTCTTACCTCCCTGGAGCCCAGAATGCGTTCACCTCAGCAGGTCCTTTGAGGGGCACGAGTGGTCCCTCTGGGTGAACGTGGCTCTGTCCATCTTCCGCAAGTGGGGGCTTCCCCACCTGGACCTGTTCACAACCTGCACCAACAGGAAGGTGTTCCTGCTTTTGCTCTCTCTTCAACCACAGCCTGGGGTCCATGGAAAATGCCCTGTTGATTCCCTGGCCCCCAGTCCTGCTGTCTGCCTTCCCTGCATTCCCTCTGATTCACAGGGTAATTCCCAAGATCAGGAAGTTCCGAGATTCTGTGATCCTAATAGTCCCAGCATAGCCTCACCAGCAGGGTTGCTAATCCTGCTTGACCTCTTGGTGGAGCGCCCCCGGCCCTTCCCCTGTATCTGGACCTGATCTCTCAGGAGTTGGCAGGTTTTAGCATCCGAACCTCTGATCCCTGCACCTCATGGTGTGGAAGCTCCGTGGCTGACTGTCCTGGAGAGGCAGTGTTTGGAGCAAGTTCAAGCTGTTCTCTTGGGGAGTCGTAAACCTTCTACTAGGGCCTCCTATCTGGCAAAGTGAAAGTGCTTCATGTTTTGGTCAAAGGGGAAGGGGTTCTCTTCCCATGGACGCTCCAATCCCAGCGATCTTAGATTGCTTCCTGGACCTTAGAACCCAGGGCCTTACCCCTTCCTCAGTCAGGGTGCACCTAGCAGCCATTTTGGCTTTCCACTCGGGGTTTTGGAGTAAGTCTGCTTTTGCAGACTCTATGGTGCATCACTTCCTTAAGGGTTGGACAGGGTATACCCTCAGGTGCGTCAGCCTCTGCCTCCTCAGACCTTAACTTGGTGCTCACTAAGAACATAAGAATGGCCATACTGGGTCAGACCAAAGTTCCATCTGGCCCAGTATCCTGCCTGCTGACAGCGGCCAATATCAGATGACCCAGAGGGAGGAAACACAACAGGTAATCCTCACATAATCCCTCTCCTGTCACCCATTTCCAGACAAACAGAGGCTAAGGACACTATTCCTAACCATTCCGGCTAATAGCCATTGATGGACCTAACCTCCATGAATCTATCTAGCTCTTTTTTGAACTCTGTTAAAGTCATAGCCTTCACCACTCCTCTGGCAAGGAGTGTTCCACAGGTTGAATGTGTGCTGAGTGAAGAAAAACTTCCTTTTGAACCTGCTGCCTATTCATTTCGTTTGGTGACCCCTAGTTCTTATTGTGGGAATAAGTAAATAACTTTTCCTTATTCACTTTTTCTATACCAGTCATGATTTTATAGACCTCTATCATATCCCCCCTTAATCTCCTCCATTAGACTCATGGCACCTCCCTTCAAGCTGCTGGTGACATGCTCCCATCTCCTCCTATCCTGGAAGGTGTCCTTCCTTGTAGCCATTACCTCTGTTAAGTGGGTTTCAGAGATGCGGGCTTTAACCATGGGCCCTCCATACACGGTCTTTTTTAAGGACAAGGTTAGGCTTTCCCTCCACCCTGTGTTTTTGTCCAAGGTGGTGTCTCATTTTCATGTTAATCAGGATATATTCCTACCTGGGTTTTACCTGAAACCTCATGATTCGGGGACAGAGCAGGATCTACACACCTTAGATGTTAGGCGAGATTTGGCTTTTTATTTGGATAGAACAAAACCCTTTTGTAAGTCCCCCCCAGTTATTTGGATCCATAGGTGACAGGACGAAGAACCCAGTGTCAGCCCAGCATATTTCGTCCTGGACCAGTTCCTGCATCACGGTGTGTTATGAACTGGTGCATGTTCCAGCCACTCCTATCACGGCCCATTCAACTAGGGCCCAAGCTTATTCTGCCGCCTTTGTGGCCCAGGGGCCCATTGCAGATATCTGCAGCGCAGCCACCTGGTTGTTGGTGCATACTATTGCAAGTCACCATGCCATAGCGCAGCAGGCCAGGGATGATGCGGCGGTGGGCAGGCTGTCTCTCTCTAGTCTCCGACCCTGCCTCCTTGGGTTGGGCTTTGGAGTCACATAAGAGGAATGGACATGAGCAAGCACTCAAAGAAGAAAAAACAGTTACTTACCTTTTGTAACTGTTGTTCTTTGAGATGTGTTGCTTATGTCCATTTCAATTCCACTCGCCTCCCCTGCATTGGAGGATTCCGGCAAGATGGAGCTGAGGGAGTTTAGGGCCAGGAGAGGTTTAAATGCACCCCTCCAGGGAGCTCCCTTGCTGGCCCGAAGGCTACTGCTGAGGGAAAAGTCTCCAATAAGCTGTTCACATGGCATGCATACACCTAAGTGGAATGGACATCTCGAAGAACAACGGCTTACAAAAGGTAAGTAACCATTTTTTCCCAGGATGCTACAGCCGAAAAGGATCCTGGGATTCATAATGAGGAATTTTAAGTAAGACTAGAGAGGTTATTTTACCTATGTATTTGGCACTGGTGCTACCATTGTTGGTATGCTTACCAAATTCTGGGAGTGTCCCACCCTTTAAATTATTGCCCACCCCTGAACTAGAAGATGATCACGATGGTCCCCTTTGGCCTGGGAATTTCTGAATTTAATTATTTAGATTTACAGGCAGAGCCATCCCGTCCATAGAACAGTTCCGGACTCCCTATGCTTTAAGGAGTCCTGCAGGGTCCAAAATTATTGGGGGGAGCTAAGAAGCCAGGCCCATACTCACCAGCAGCAGTTAGAGCTGTAGGAAGAGAAGCGACTTAGACTCAGCCTTGTTGCTCCCCAGAGCAACATGTCTGGGAACCCCGCTCAGAGGAGTGCAGGAGGCAATACCCTGGGTAAAACCCTGGACCCCATCACTCTGGGGAGGGTCTTGGGGAAAGGGGTGAAATGGGTGTGGAGCAAGGGTGGAACTTGGGGAAGGAGTGGAGTGGGGCAGAGCAGGGATGGGAAGAGTTGGAGCACGGTGGAGCTGGGGTGGGGGTGAGGTTGTCCCAGGCCCTGTACCCCCTTTGGACTAGTGCTGCTTACAGGGTGTTGGTTGTGCATTGTACCTTTTCACCTCCTTAGCTTCTGTCTGAGTTATTTTGGACTCTCAATCATAGCAAATAATAAAATTCTATTTGTTTCCACCAAAAGAAGGAAATTGAAGGCTGGTAAAATACAAAACCCCCTCACTTGCTAAACATTGTTGTTGGGATATGTAACCATTAATAGGGGTCTGGGATAGCTATACATTAATGGTTAAGGGGTCCAACCACAGCAGGGATTGCTCTTTAAGTATGTTTTTCCCCTTTGTCCTTGCAGCCTAGAAAGATAGTTGAACTGAGCAGTGTATTTGTTTTTGTCGTCTTACTTGCTCTGTAAAAACACTTTCAGTCAGACCTCTTTTCCCCCCACTCTGTAAGCTGCTGATTAAGACAGTATGTAATGCTGATTTAACTAAAAACCGATAAATCACAAAAAGGGGTGGGTATAATTGTATTGGTCACCTGCTTATTAATACTCTTTGTATGGAAGTTAAATTTGCTAAATAAGGATTTAGAGAAGGTAGTGTTAGGAGTGTGAATTAACATACTAAAATGGATAAACAAGTGTAAATGGTGCCAAATTGTTGCCACTTGAAACGTTGTATTGGAGGTCCGAGGTAAATGTGCATCAGCAATAAAGTAGTCCGTTTATCCCAACCACACTCCTGGGTCACCTGATTCTTCTCTAACAGTTATTTGCTGCCATTGTGATTTTGCTAGGGAAACTCATGTTTGAGCAAGACGTAGAAGGTTAAAAGGCCTTTCCCACCTAGAAACCTGCACAACTTTTTGGTAGCCATCATCTACCAAATGACTGATAAGAATAACTAACTGAACTCAACTGACTGTGGGTTAGGAATGGGTGAATGCCACATCCAGCTCAGTTCAGTATGGAAAAAAGTTATCTGGACAGCCAGGATTGTTTCCTTACCTGTCTATAAGAATTGAACTTTAATCTGGAAATAGAATTTAATATTTTTGACACTAATGGTGAAATAATATTTACATATAGAAATGGGAAATGTAGGGCAGTGAGTGGGTGGGTAAGCAATGAATAATTTATGAAAGATTTTGTGGATAAAGCTAATACCTGGCAAATGAGTTGCAGCTTGTGGCTTTTATTTATTTGTAGATGATAAAAAAAAATCATAGTGTATCCTTAATTTGATCCTTAATTTTATATATATTTGCTAATCAATCTAGTGATAAGATAGAAAGTCTTGATCATGCAGAGCAATCCATGAGGAAAAGACAGGACTATGCAGCACTTTAAAGACTAACAGGATGGTGCTGCATAGTCCTGTCTTTTCTTTCAGCAACACCAGACTAACATGGCTACATCTCTATTACAATCCATGAAGGTTGATTAAGATTTCAGGAAAACAGAGAAAAAGATGTACTGTATCTGGTATCTCTGAATGTTCATATGGAGTCTGAGAAGGAATTGATGACAGCCGATGCTTTGGCTTGATCTACGTTGTTTTACTATAATTTCCCTAGAAATTGGGAAGTTGTCCAGCTAATGTCAAGCTTAGTGTAAAAGCGTTCTTTCAGCAAGCCTTATGCTGGCAGAACTCCTATTGGCATTACCTCCACTAAGGAATGCCCAACATATTATTTCCTCCTCCAGGATGGAGTTCGGGGTGGTGGATCCTCTTATGGATACCTCCTACTTTGTCCCTGGGGATTTGCCCTCTCCCAGCAAAAAATTCTGCCAAATCTACCCCCAGTCACAGTTGGTAGATTCGCCATGGACCATAATGCAACATCTTTCTTGGGGATCCCAGAATTGTGGGTGACTTTGTGACCCCTCTGCCTTAGCAAAAGAGAGACTTTTTGGAGCTAGCCTCAGTGACAGTTTGTCACCCCAGTCTGTTAGCCATCCCAGACAAACTGCTGAGGAATCTGCCAATCGTTACTTTGCCTTCAATTAACAGGGACCCTGATCCCCTAGACAAACCTGGCTACCTGTGGTATGCAACCCCTTTCACTGGACACTCTGTTATTGCCAAGTCAGCTGTCTCCAAAGAAACATGCCAGCTTACTTGATTCAACAAAGAATATGCACTTACAACAAAAGAGAAGTTTATTAACAAGATGGAGATTCAAGTGATAATGAAAAAAATAGAAACAAATAAAACAAAAGTATAACATGCTTTTATGAGAGTAAACATAACTTTAGCAAGCTAAAATCTTTGTCTAATTCTCCTAGCCTCACTAGCCACATCACAAGAATCCAAGTCTCATGGTTATGAGATGCATTGTCCTTTTTGCTCCCTCTATGATGCACCACCAAAGGGTTTCCTTTCCTCCTCCGTATAGTCCAGACATTTAAACTGTACTCCTTTGAAGTGTGTCCCTACAGGAAGTTCTTCTCCCCCGCTGTCTGTTATTTGGTGTTCTCATCATTCTCCTGTTGTTCTTGTTTTTCCTGTTGACTTAGTATGCAAATTCAGCTTGATTTGTGTTGACTTACACAATGCTTGTTTGACATTGGAGACCTAGGCAGATAGGTAAATCAACATTCCTTTGTCCAGGAAAAAACATGTTTATCTATTCTGCTTAGTCACATAGTTTAATACATACATATAGCTTCTTAAATAATGCCCCTGCATACATCTCACAAAGCTAATGATGACTGATATGGTATAAAATTTCATTTGACATCATACATAGCATTCTTTAACAAAGTATTATGTGATGGTGAACCTTTTGCCAGCTGGCACTGGGTATTCTTAGGGTTACACACCGCCCTCTGCTTGGAGGCTTTGGGGCCCAAATTCTCAAAGGTGTTTAGACACCTAGCTTTCACTGAAATCAATGAAAGCTAGGTGTCTTAGTCTCTTTGAAGATCTGGGTGTGGTCTGGACCACATTGGTTCTGCCAGTGTCACTTTTATGTGCTCTGCTGACAGAGTGGCACTGCCAAAGAGTCTCCCTTACAGCGACTGCCCTTTAGGATAGTAATCCAGAAAAAAGACGCCCTGATATATAAAATATTTTTTTTGGTGGGGCTGGAGGAAAGAAGATGTGCATCCCACCGCCCTACTCTGTGGCATACCCACTTTCCATTGCCTCACCCCATGCAGACCCTGGATATTGTATGTATGTACAATCTGTGCAGCGCGTGTGTGAAGGTTACTATGGAAACATTAACTCTCACTTCCTAATGTTTGCATATTTAAATGACTGATGTGAGTGGTGGTTGGCATTTTTTCTTAGTGTGTATTATTTGTTTAAACATAAAAGAAATCATCTTTTCACTTTGTAATGTTATTTAAATGGCCGGTGCCGGCCTTGCAGAGAGGTTAAAGGAATGTGAGGGGTGACTTCCCAGCTTTCTCTTATTGTTTGGCTAGAGTTTTCTGCCATGCTGTTATGAAAGGGCAGCACATCACAGCCCATAATTGTCATTATGTATGATGTGTATTAGTGTAACATCTTGGAGCCTCAGTCATGGACCCTTGTATTCAGTGCTGTGCAAACACAGAACAAAAACACAGTTCCACACTCTATCCCAAATCTCTCTGTATGAACTAGATTAAAAAAAACCCAACTCTTTCATGTAAAGCTTAGAATTTTCAGAAAATTGGGAACTTTAGCAGAAAAAAACCCAGCAAAGAGAACCTAAAGTCATGGGATGTGCAGATTTTGTGCTCATCAGTTTCTCTAATTCTCTTAGCTTCTGGAAGACTGAGCATGTGAACATCTCTCAACAATACAATTTTCCCTCATGCATATAATGGTAGCAGCAGGAGCACCTAGTCCTGGTAGACCAGTAAAGAAAGGGGGGCAGTTTTTCCTGCTGTGAGGTCACATGGCCTCTGTCCTGCAATGAGTTCATGACAGCAGCCTACTATTGGTATGGTGACCATATTTTCTGAACCAAAATTAGGGACACATTAGCCACACCCCCTGCCACAAGAAGTCCCACCCCTGGAGGTAGTACTCCCACGGTCAAGGTGGACACATGACCAGAAATAAAGAGTATCATGTGACCTCCTCTAAGAATTCCTCCCTCTGTCCTCCTACCAATAGGAGGCCCCCACAGAACTCCCCCATGCAACTATCCTGCAATTGCATTAACCCAATTTGCATTGCATTAATTTGGGTGGAGAGGCTGGAGGAAGTGTTCCCTCTAAGATTTTCCTCCTCTGAGCAGAGTGAATTTTGTTTTGTGCACCAGTATTGAGTTCATGTGCGCTTGTTCAGATGTGCCACTGTGACACCCACGTTATTAACAAAAATCTTATAAACCTCTCCCTTTTCCTCTCTGTTGCCATGTCTCCTACCCTCCCCTGGTGCTTGCTGCTGCCCCTCACCCTACTCAGCTGTTCTGGCTCCTGCCCTTTTCACTCCCTTCAGCTCTTTGGGAACCTGCTCCCCTTCACTGCACCAGCCCTTCTCTTTCCCCTATGTCCACTCCTCCTCTAGCCCCCTCTGATCATCTGTAGCCAGAGCTGGCCCAAGGTACGGGCTGATCAGGCTACCGCCCGGGGCACCCCATTGTAGGGAGCGCCGTGTGGGGCTGCTGGGCCGGGTGGGGACGACATCACGCATGCTCCGCGTGCCCGGGGCGGGGTCACACATGCGCTGGGCTCCCGGGGGCAGCGCCGCGCTCCTGGAGCCCGGGGCGCACAAATGGCTCAGGCCGGCCCTGTCTGTAGCTACCCATCCCCTCTCCTAACACCTTCCTCTACCCACTTGCCCTGCCTCTCTCCTCTGTCCTCTGGTGCCCATCCCTCCCTTCTATGTGTCTGCCCTTCTGCTTCACCCCCACAGTCCCCTGGCACCTGCACCTTCCCTTACCCCCTGCATCTTCCTGGTGCCTCCCCCTTCCCTCTCTGCCCCTGCCCTCATTGCCCTCTTTCTCCCTGGTGCCCACCCTCTCACTAGCCTTTGCCACAGTTCTCCTCACACCCCTCTGTGCCCTCACATGTGACTTGCTCCAACCTCTGTCTTCCTCATGCCCACTCCTCCTTTCAACCCCTCATCTCCCGGTACCCACTCCTCCCCTCTTCTCTTCCTCCCTCTTGCCCCTTCCCTCTCCCAGCATCACCCTGTTCCCTCCCTTCTCCCATCCCCACTGACACCTTCCCTCCTCCCCTTTTCCTCATTGTCTCCTCTTGGCTCCCTGGCATTTGCCTCTCCTCAACCCTGCCACTTGGTGCCTTCCCCTTTCTTCTCCTGCCCTGTCCCCCCGCCCCTCAACACAAGCCCCTTCCTCTCCTCACCCCTATCTCCCCCTTAGTTCTCCCCCTGCCCCTTCCCTCACCTTCTGCCTTCAACGTGGAAAGCAGTTTGTGGGGCTGGAGCTGGGGCTGCGATGCTATTCTTATTACCATGGTCCAGCCCCAGAAGCCCCTGTAGCCCCAGCCCCAGCCCCAGCTGCTCCCAGGATGGGACTGCATGCTGGGATTGGAGCAGAGGCTGCCCGCGGTGCTATTTTTAGTACCGCAGTCCCAGTTCCCAAGGGCTGCCTGGCTCCAGATGGAGTAAAGCAGCAGCTGCATGAGGCCCGTTCCGGTGAGGCTGCCTTAGCTGGAACACACCTTGTGTGGCTGCCATTTGATTCCAGCTGGAGCTGGGGCTGCCCACGGGGACTGGGACTGCAGTTCTAAAAATAGCACTGTGGGTGGCCTCCTGCTGCAGTCCTGGCACCTGCTGAGCCTGAGCGTGCCCCGGCCTGCAGCACCTAGGATTGCCAGACGGTTTCATCAAAAATACTGGACACACTTGACATTACATCACAATCTACATTACAATCTTATTTAGAAAATACCGGATATTTATATTTTCTCAATTTGTTTCCCGAACAGAAAGCTCAAATACTGGACTGTCCAGTTCAGTTCAAAACCAGACACCTGGCAACCCTAGCAGCACCCCAGCCGGGGCTCCAAGGCAGCCTGAAGGAGGAGGAGGAGGAGGCAGTGCTGCCGGACCAGGATGACGCGCGGCAGAGGTAATCCCACGGGGGAAGGAAGGGAAGGGAAGGGGGAAAGGGAGGGGCTGCACACCACTGGAAGCTGGCCTGGCTGCCCTCTGCGCCCTGCTTGGGGAAGGGGGAGGTGGCTGCTGCGCAGTACAAGGAGCGATGGCATGGCATAATTTCTTGCTTCTTCCTGCAAGCCAGTGTCCCCATCAAGTAGTAAAATGTCCGGCAGGGCTTTCTGGGACATTTCATTACTTGATGGTGCACCAGGACAGAGTATTTAAATTCAGGACTGTCCCGGAAAAATTGGGACATATGGTCAGCATAACTATTAGGCTTCCAGAATCTTCCTGGGGGCTAATTTGTTACAAGCGTATGTTTTATTTCTGCATTTTCAAGGCTCCTTTCAAAGTAACACTTTGTCAAAAACACTGCAGCCATTCACATTTTAGAAGGTGTTCACTGAGTATGCACATCAATTCTTTCATTGTTTATAGTTACATAAACCTTTTTTAATTGTAAAAATGATTTATTCCAAGCTTACCAGTTGACTTCACTGCAGATGAGCCACATACTAAGGGTATATCTACACAGCAATATTATTTTGCAATAACCAATGTTATTTCAAAATAACTTAATCTGCATCTATACAGCAGGCAGTTATTTTGAAATAATGTTGAAATACTGTCAAGCTGGAGGACTTCTTACTCTGACTCCTGTAATTTTCATTGTACATTGAGTAATGGAAGTTGGAGGAAGAGTGCTCTATTTTGAAATAAGTACTGTGTAGACCAGGGGTGGGCAATAATTTTTGCCCGGGGGCCACTTCAAAAATTTTTGAAGTAGCTCTGGGCCGCCCCGGAAGGGGCAGGGCCTAAACAGGAAGGGGCAGGGCTGACCCACCCCCAGACCATGATTGGTCTGGGGGTTGGGGAGCCCCTTTGCTCTTCCTTCCCACTAGGCACTCATGCCCTGGAAGAGGCTTGGCACGCTCCCCCACCCCCAGGCCAATCAGGGCCTGGGGGCAGGGGAGCGCAGGAAGCCTCCTCCCGCCCTGTGAGGAGCACGTGGCACCTGATTGGCCTGGGGGCCGGGGAGCACGGAAAGTCTCCTCCACTTTCCCCCTCGCCCTACGAGCATCGCACGGCGCTTCAAAGTGCCATGTGCTCCTGGCAGGGCGGAAGGAGGCTTTGCGCACTCCCCTGCCCCCAGGCCAATTAAGTCCTGGAGGTGGGGGAGTGCGCAAAGCCTTCTCCGCTCTGCCCCCGTGCTGCGAGCAGGGTGGGGGCAGAGCGGAGAAGGCTTCGGGCGCTCCCCTGCCCCCAGACCTTAATTGGCCTGGGGGCGGGGGAGCAGCAGGCCTCCGTGGGCTGGATCCAGCTGCTTGATGGCTAGATCCGGCCCGCGGAGGCCCTTTTGCCCACCCCGGTGTAGACGTTTCCAATTTCGAAATAAGCTATGCAATTGATGTAGCTCAATTTGCGTAGCTTATTTTGAGTTAAACCCTGCTGTATATACGCATCCTAAGGAGTCTGTTTTGAGGTTTTTGAGTTAATGATGAGAAAAGACTCTTGCATTTTCCAGCTTGTTTTCTCCCATCACTGAAAAACAACCAAAGGATTTTTATTTTAAGGGAAAAAAATCTTTTTTTCTAATAAGAATTACCTTCACAAAGGAGATACATTCAGCAAGTTCTGTGCAAAGGCAAATGGGTGCTTTAACATGGAACTTTGTATAACTAATTTCTACAAGCATCTAATAAAAAGCATCTATTATAGTCATCTAGGTAACTAGGAAATAATCTTGAAGTTAACCAATGGCTGTTTTTTGGAGTTTTCAGAATGTATTTTTGTGGGGGTTTTTGGGTGGGGGAAGTGCGGAGAGATGGAAGATCTCTCTCTGGAACCTTTCACTGTGCTAATTTCATGCACAAAGAAAGCCAAGTAGATGAAAAACTGAAACAGGATAATCCGGGTGAAGTTCCTTGTTGCGCATTTCATATTTGCTTATGTGATTCTGGCTCTGCTGTACAGTGACTCCTTTCATGAAAATCCTTAATTAGCTTTTCAAGAGGCAGGGTAGGGTGTGTATATACTTTCCACTGATTTGGCTATAAAGACAGCATTACTTAAAATGGGGAAGGGGGTGGATCAAGGTTAAGGGATGTGAAAGCCTTCCCGTCAGCCAATCCCCGTGCTACATTGATATCCACCCCTCTGCCCCTCCAATCCCTTGTTTGGCTTCTTTGTTTCACTGCCTCCCCTCCATTCTGTACTGAAACTCAGTGAGCTCCTTGATGCATTTTTTTTTTTCAGAACAGTCATCATGGTTCACTGAGCTGCTATTGTGATGTCTTCTGAGATGTAGGGCAGTTTCCCCCCCAATGACTCAAAATGTTATTTTGCTCTTAAAAGAAAAAAAAAATCCCTTGTATACATGGTACGTTTCCACTCAGCAGAGCTGTTCCTATTGTGCATTCGGAGTAATTTGTGCTGACTTCAGTGACGATAAGGTTGCATTGCTTTCTTGCTCTTTTGCTGGCTTTGCAGGGTTGTGTGTGGGAGCTGGCTGGACACCATTTGTCCTTGAGGATTATCGCTAAAATTGTTTACTAGGTTCCAGTAAGTTACAGCTGTGCAAACCCAATGAAGGCCATGAGCTTCCACAAGTGTTCCTAAAGTCATAACTGGAAGACAATAGGGTTGCTGCCAGAAGTAGCTGAAAGCACAAGTTTGTTGTGCAAAACCTTTATTGCTGATTATGATTTTACGAAGCTGCTGCTGTTGATCTTTCAGAGTTCGAATTAGCAGTGTAGTTCAGACAGCTAATTTGAAGTGAGGGGGCACTCCAGTTGATGCTGCCAACCCTGCTTTCGCAAGGAGTAAGGGAAGTCGAAGGAAGAGTGTTCTTCCTTTGACTTCCTGCAGTGTAGACAGCGCAAAAAGTTGAGTTAAGGTACTTTGACTTCAGCTACGCAATTAATGTAGCTGAAGTTGCGTATCTTAACTTGTCCTGTAGTGTAGACCAGCGTTTCCCAAACTATGGGCCGCGGCCCGATACTGGGCCGCGGGAAAAAAATACCAGGCCTCAGTGTGGCTGCCGGGAGGGGAGCAGGGCAGGCTGGGAGGAGGGGTGTGTGTGTGGGGAAAACTGGCTGCCGGGAAGCAGGGTTGGGGGCAGCGGGGATGTCCAGCGGAGGTGCGGGCGGCCGGCCAGCTGGCCGGCGAAGCAAGCGGGGCAGGGATCGGGACGGGGGCTAGCAGGGGGAGATCGGGAGGAGGAGGATGGGAGAACCAGCCACCGGAAGCAGGGCTGGATGGGGGCAGCGGGGCTGGCCAGGGAGATCGGGAGGAGAAGCGGGGAGAATCGGACGGCTGGGAGGGGTCAGGGAGTGGGGTTGGTTGAGGGAGACCGGGGAGAACGGCTGGCAGAAGCAGGGCTGGCTGGGAGATGGGGAGGCTGGATGGGGAGATCGGGAGGAGGAGGACGGGAGAACCAGCTGCCGGAAGCAGGGCTGGACGGGAGCAGCAGGGCTGGCCAGGGGACATCGGGAGGAGAAGCGGGGGTGGGAAGCGAATCAGCCGGTGGGAAGCGGGACTGACCCAGGCACATGCAGACCCGGGCGCACGAGTGAGTCTGGCCCCAGGGATTCCATTTTGCCCCCCCCCATACCCTCCGTCGAGTAGTTGCGAACTGCCTGGCTGGTAGACACACTCACGCAGCGTGAGCACATCTACCAGCCAGGCAGTTCGCAGCTACGGACTGATACACCTAATAATAATAATAAAACTTACCTAATTAGAAAATGCCAGACATTTTATATGTCCGGTATTTTCTCAATTTGTTTCCCGGACAGAACCCTCAAATACTGGATTGTCTGGTACAAAACCGGACACCTGGCAACCCTACCCCTCCTTGCACCCTCCCTCCTAGCCAGATACCCTACGCCCAATCTGCTCCTGCTCCTGCCTCCTGGAGTGCCCATGCAGCGCCGGGTCCCCCAAGCCCTGGCCCAGGCTGGGCGGAGGAAGCAGCCGGGTGAAACACTGAAAATGTATTCATTTTTAATTCTTTTTTATATGCGTTTATATTTTTGGGCTGCAAAAAACAGTACTGAAAAAAAACAGGTTCCAACTAAAGTAAAAAGTGTGGGAAACCCTGGTCTAGCCAGCTTTCTATCCATCTTACAGTCTATTTATCCAATCCATATTCCCTTAACTTGCTGGCAAGAATATTGTGGGTGACTGTATCAAAAGCTTTGCTAAAGCTGGCACTGGGGGCTTTGGGAGGACCAGAAACAACTTATTTGAATATTCATCATTTGCTTAAATGTATATGCAAATATGCAAATGAATGTTACTGGTCCTCCAAAAGTTCGTGAATGGATTTACTGGTCCCCGTGTCAAAAAGTTTGGGAACCCCTGGTGTAGACAAACCCCCAGAGTCCAAACTGTATAGCAGGGGTTGACAACCTATGGCACGTATGCCACTTATGGCATGTGAGCCGATTTTAAGCAGCATGGGGGAAGGAGCTCAGCCCTGTCCCCTCCTCCCCCACCGCTACCGTGGCACACACAGTTGGGGCCAGCCCCGGAGGCTGGAGGCAGTGGGTCCTCCGGGGCTGGCTCCGGTCTGTGGTGGAAGCGGCAGTGGGGCCTGCAGGTTGGCCCAGGACAGCATGGTCGCAGCAGTTGTCAAGTAAGTGTCCCTCCTGATGCCCAAACCCCCACATCCCAATCCCCCTCACTCACCTCCCCCCACCAAGACCCTGCACCTCCAGCTTGCTCCAACACCCTCACTTGTTCCTGCATCCTCTCTCCTGGCTAGACCCCCCACCCCTGTCTTGCTCCTGCACCCTCCCTCCTGGCCTGGCCAGACACATACCCCAACCCTGTTCCTGCATCCACCATTGCTCCTGTACGCTCTCTCTGGCCACACACTGCACCCTCCCTTGTTCCTGCTCTCTCCATCAGCCAGACATCCTACTCTCAGCCTGCTTCTGCACCCTACCTCCCACCCAGACCTCGCAACTTCTCTCCCTTCTGCACCCCATCACTATCCTACTTCCTGGCAGCTCTGTCTCACACACTGAACCCCTCATTTTTGTCCCTACCCCAGAGCCTAAAGGGGTCCATAAAATCCACCAATTCCAGAATGCCAGAAAAGTAAATCTGGCCTATGGGAAACCCTGAACCTCAGTCCTCCCTGTTCCTTCCCCTTGCCCTGTGAGGTTGGAGCACTAGGGAGTGAGGTGTTTCAGTTGGGGGCCATATCAGTGAGGGTTAGGAGGTTTTTTTTGCTTCTCACTGTGTGGTCTCCAACTGATTTTTCTGTGGGTCAGTGACCCCCAACTCAAAAAAGGTTCCCTACCCCTGCCATAAACAAAGAAAACATTGAAACCTTTTGTGTTGGACATAATATTTTAGTTTAAATAAGGTGAAGTTTAATAAACTAACATGAGAAAGTTAAATGCTTAATCTGTTTCATAATTTAAATTAAACTGTTCTCCCCTAGCTGCAGCTGGTTCAGAAAATATGGTCACCGTACCCAGATCAGTGAATAAGTTAAATCTTGGCATGTCACTTCTGAAAGGTTGCTGAAAGGGAGGGGAAAGTGAGGAGCAGTCCTGGCACAGGGAGAGAAGTGCTGTGGGGGAGTAAGAAGTGGGGGTGAGGGGGAGGAGAAAGCTGGCACAGCAGCTCAAGAGCAGGGAAAGTGGGGGCAGAGCTGGCACAGATAGGGTTGCCAGGTGTCCGGTTTTGAACCGGACAGTCCGGTTTTTGAGCTTTCTGTCCGGGAAACAAATTGAGAAAATACTGGACTATAAATGTCCGGTATTTTCTAATTAAATAAGTTTTATTATCATGAGTATCAGTACGTAGTTGCGTACTGCCTGGCGTAGTGTGTAAGCGTGTCTACTTGCCAGGCAATACGCAATTACACAATAGAGAGGAGGGGTGTGGGGCCGGGATGGAAGGCCAGGACTGTGCGCGGGACGGGCAGCACCCCGGGATCTACATGTGCCTGGACCAGCCCTGCTCCCTGCTGGCTGGTTCCTCCCAACCTCCTCTTGGCTAGCCCTGCTTCCTGCCAGCTGTCCCCCCCCAACCTCCTCCCGGCTAGCCCTGCTCCCCTCCTGGCCGGTCCCCACCCCCATCTGAGATCAAGTGTGTCGGTATTTTTTTGGAATCATCTGGTAACCCTAGGCACAGAAGGGATGTGAGAAAATGGGGGTGGTGTTGAGGTCAGAGCTGGTACAGCAGGGGCGGCATGGTGAGGCAGTCATATGGCAAGACTAGCATCGCAGTGGAGCGCTGGGGGAGCAGCGGGTGCTAGGTGGCAGGACTGCTGCAGCAAAGGGAGGGGCTGTGGCAGAGCAGGGGGCACAGGAGGGCAGGGCTGTGGGCGAAGAGGCAGCGGTGGGGGCTGGCGGCAGGGCTTGCACAGCAGGGCATGAATGCAGCGGTGGGCTGGGAGAGCAGGGAGAGGAGCTGCGGGGTGCAAGGCTGGCACGGTGGGGGTAGGGGATGAGAAGGGGCACTGGGGGGGAAGGGAGCACAGGGCTGGCACTGCAGGGAGGGGGGCGTGCTAGGGGCAGGGCTGATTGGGCGGCTGACGTTGCAGCTAGCCGCCTCGCCCCGCCCCCCCCCTTCAGCTGAGAAGCGCAGGTCCTGGTCCTGCAGTTTGCATCGCTCTCGCTCTAACCAATGGTAGCTCACAGCGCACGTGAATTTGCGGTACCAGCCAATCACTGCTTCACATGCCCACGTGGTGATCCCCGTGCTGGGCCGAACCCACCGGTCTGTGCCAGACCAAAGGCGGGAACATCCCGCCCGCGCCAGTTTCTGCGTGGCGTGACGTCACTTCGCGTCAATGAGGCATAGAGTCAGGGTGATGTGGACAGTGCACAATAGAGCCCCCTGTAATTCTTCCGCCGAGTGTTGGCTGGTCCCCTCGGCAGTGCGCGTGACCACGCGAATCACCTGTCCCGTCCCCGTGAGTCTTCAGGCAATCGGGGGGATGGTAGCGGGGCACGGAGTGCTGCGCATCGCCTGGCATTTGTGAGCGCGCGCGGTGAATCTGGCGGAAGGATTCAGCGAAACCGGATCTCATTTTGTGGCGGGAGGGGAAAAGGGCGCTATATAAGCGGGGAACGCGAGCGCCAACCTCTCATTGTCTGTCTGTCGAGTGTGCTGTCTGCTGTGTGCGCGGGCGCAGGGGGGACCGGACCCGGAGCAGCCTTGCCGCCGCCATGGCTTGGTAAGGGCGGCAGGGCCAGCAGCGGCATCGGCCAGTGCAACGGGCGCAGCAACAGCAGCGGCGTCCACGGCCCGTCCCCGGCATCTGCAGCCATGGCGTGAGTATGGGGGTTGGGGCAGGGCACGGCCCCCCCCATCGGCAGCGATCTGGCCGAGTGGGAAAGGGGCGTGAGTGAGCCGGGAAGGCCTCCCCCATGTTGGCGAATGGCTTTTCCCCCGGGGTGTGGGCTGAAATGGTATAGTCCGTAGGGGGAGTGAATTGGTCGCTCCCGAAGGAGGGACGGGCCGCGGGACGCTCCATTGCGCCCTTCCCTCCCTGCCCTGCTAGGGAGCGCGCGAGTTGCTGGGAGGCACCATATGGAGTGGGATGGGGGTGTGAATTCCTGTGATCCGCTTAGCTCAGGGAGAACCCATTCCTTATGCCGGGGGGGGGGGGGCATTGCGATGGATTGTCCCTGCCCCTCGCCTTTGGGCATACGGGTCCCTGGGGCTCTGCTGTTGGGGGGCGGGGGGAAGGCTGCAGCTGGGGGCTGCACATTCAGCTTCCCGCTCTCCTGTGCGCCCTGGCGGGGTTTGTAGGCGAAGTCCCACGTTCTCCTCCGATGCCCGCTCTAGCGCTGCAGGAGCGTTTCCCTTCCCGCTGTGTCGCGCCGCTTTGCTCCTGGTCAGCCTGCTAGATGCCAGGTGCTGCCCCAGTGGAAACGTGGCAGGATACACAAAATGGCTGCCTAGTGCTAGGGTGGGGCGAGCGAGCACACAGGCAGGAACACGAAATGGCTGCAGCAGCTGGCACAGGCGCAAGTCCAGCTATGCAGGCATGAGTCACAGCAGATTGGTGGGAGGGGCTCTAGCAGGAGATGTGACCATATTTGGTCGTGAGGAAACGAGTGGCCCTTTCCCTGAGACTTCATAAGCACCATCTTAGTTACCAGATGGCGCTGTTGGGGTGAGAGTTCTGAGACCAGCAAGAAGGGTGCAAAATGCAAAAATGTGGCTCACGGGAGCTCCTGAAAAGAGGGCAACCCCAGTTTGGTTAGTGTTCCATAACATGGTTTATATAGTTGAAAACTCCCTTTTTCCACCAGTAGAAAACATACAGTTTGTCAAATCACACAAATGGCTGTGCTATATAACAGATGATATTCTGTCTTTAATTCCAGGTTTTTCAAAGCACCTCACAGCAGCATTGCTGTAATTGACAAAGACACCTACTCATCTACATTCTTTGAGCAAAAAGCATTAAAATTTGACCAAGATGAGCCTCTTGAACATGGATATGCTGTTGGGGGGTTTAAAGTCCCCCTTCAGCCAGTCGTGTTTGGTGGCTGAGGAAAGTCTGGGACTTCTAGATGACTACCTGGAGGTGGCCAAGCACCTCAGTTCGCATGGGTTCTCCAGCGACAAGGCTAAGGCAGTCTCCTCTGATTGGCTGGCTGTGGATAGTTTGGGCAAAACCACAGATAACAGCCAGGGTAAGGCATTACTTTATTTTCACAGGAATATAGTGTTCAATCAGCAAGTGTTTGGCATATCTCAACATTCATTGTTGTTGATCAGTGAGCTATTTAAATGGATGAAAAGCAGTGTATTGAGAATCAAGAGCATCTCCATCCCTGTTCTGTATGTGGTTCAAAAGGCTTTGAACTTTGGGGAAGGAGCCTAGAAGATGCGAATGTGTTGCTTTCAGGTAGCTCTTAAAATCTTTCCAATTCTATGTAGAGCTTGAAGGAGCCAGAGAAATGGAATGTTACAAATCACTATCAGGGATATTTTGTCCTTTTTTAGTAAAGCTCTGCAACCCACTCCACAATAAATATCAGGTGGGAAAAACAACCACACCAGCTTGGAGTCAGGTTGATTCAGCATCTTGGTCCAATCTGATATCTCATTGCTGTGGAGTGTGCGCGCAAAGGATAGGAGTGGAGCCGCAAAGCTTCTGATTTTTCTGTAACCCCGTAAGGAGGGAAAAAGAGTGAAGCTGAGCTGGGGTTAGGACCCTTTTGGATCAGGTGGGTTTGGGTCTAGACTGGGTCAGGCTTAATTAATCTGGAGCAGACCTCTTTTGTGCAGAACGTGATTAGATTTGTCTGATATCAGAAAGAAATGAATGGAGAAAAAATCCACAATATAGCATGCAGTTTTTTCAGTAGCCTTTTGAGTTGATTGTGTGACTGCTGTACTCTTACGGTAATTGTTTCCCTATGTTGCAGAGGATGCCTTCTCTGGCATGGATTGGATGGTGGAGAAGATGGATCTGAAGGAGTTCGATTTTGATGCCCTGTTAGGAATGGATGACTTGGAAACCACCGTCTCTCCAGACGAGCTCATGGCCACGTTGGAAGACACGTGTGATCTATTAGACCCTCCTATCCAGGAAATTCCCAACAAAGAACCTTCACTGATAACTGACCCAATCATTCATCACCCTGAAACTCCAATTGGAGTAGATCAGGTGGCCTCACTCTCCCCCCTTCTGTCTTTTCACCTCTCTCCGGAGTCCTTGACTTCTACTCCAGACCATTCATTTAGTTTAGATCTAGGTAGTGAAGTTGATGTACTGGAAGGAGACAAAAAAGCAGAAGCCACCACATTCGTGGTGGTGGTGGTCCCCAAGTTTGAGAAAGAGGAGGAAGTACATTCAGATAATGATAGTGGAATATGCATGAGCCCAGAGTCTGATCTGGGGACACCCCAACACAGTCCAGTCACCTCTGTAGAATCGTTCAATGACAGCCAGTTTCCTGCAGACCCCATTTGTGGTTCTGTGCGGCCCAAACCATATGATCATCCTGTAGAGAAGGTAGTGTCAGCAAAGGTGAAGGGAGAAAAAAGGGTTGATAAGAAATTGAAGAAGATGGAGCAGAATAAGACAGCTGCTACACGTTATCGGCAGAAGAAAAGAGCAGAACAGGAGGCCCTGTCTGGGGAGTGCAGAGAGCTAGAACAGAAGAATGAGGCACTGAAGGAGAAGGCAGATTCTCTGAGTAAGGAAATTCAGTATTTGAAAGATTTGATTGAAGAGGTCCGCAAGGCCAAGGGCAAAAGAGCTAAAGTCCCTGAATAGGGTAGTCAGTAGAAGTTTTATGTGCATGTACATAAGAGCTTGGTCTTAAAAGCTGTATTATTGCCTAATAAATTATTTTATAGTAAGTTGGCTTTTTTGTGTGTATTTGGGGGATCAGTGGAAGTGCACTTGAAAGGCCTGACCAGTTTTTCTCACTACACCCCTAGCTGTCTAAAGCCAAGCACTTGGTACTCAATGAGTTTCATAGATAAAATGGAGATATGACAGCATTCAAAATTTCAAATGAGCTGCCCCTGCTACTGGTGTAGAATTCAGATAATGCAAGCAAACCTGGGGAACAGGATGGGGGGGGGGGGAGGAGGGGAGGAAAGGATAAGTGGTTTCTATTTTGGAAGCCCCAAATGCTATAGTTCACTAAAAATGTGCTTCATTGTTTGGCCCTGTTTATAGGCTTTGCCCCTTAATCTGACTTTTTACAGGTCACACATAAATGAATCAGTCCTGAATCCGTGCTCATAACTCGTCATACAGGAAATCGTCTGGCACTCCCAGTTCTGTGAGCTGGGGAAGAATTGCAATGTTGAGACAGAGTCAATTTTTTAGTTAGTTCAACTGATCCTTTAATGCAGGGGTGGGGGGGAATTAAAGACCTGGATTGCCTGGATCTGTGTGGCCCCTGAGGCTCAGGGTCACCTCCCCCCGGTATTGGAGAGCCTGTGCTGGTACTCCAACTCCAAACCACAGGGCTGGAACAGAAAATCTAGCCTGAGGGGTGCCCCTTCTCCCCCCACCCTGGCTCTGAGGGAGTCTCAATTGGGCCACATCAATTAAGGGTGTCTTTCCCCAACCCCCAAAAAAGTTCCCCACCCCTCCTTCAAGGGACAGTGCATTTACTATTTTTTGTTAGTGTCTTCTTGTTTGCAGCAACAGACACAGCACAATACTGTGAGATTCTTCCCCAACTTTTAGTAGTCTCAGGTGTTTGGAGATACACAAGCTACAAAATTGGCAAACAAGTGACTTCCCAACTTGATACCTCCATTTAGAATGAGCAACATGACTTAAAATGTTTATTTTTGGAATTAAGGGATCTATTACCACTTGCAGTAGCTTTAGACATGTCTAGAGCCCTAATAACTAATTCCAATGATGGGAAGTGGAGTTGATTTATACATATTCAAGTTGTCACTGATGTGACTTAATTTCATGCTAGTCAATTGAAAAAACTAAACTGTATTCAGAACAATTGGCATGTTTTGTTACTAGCATTTGAGGAATCATTAATAAGGGGCAGTATCCAATTGGTTACCTGCTTTTCTGTTGTATTTTGGGGATTTTTAATAAAGCATGACAAGGCAGAGGAGTGTGGAGCTGAGGCATCCTGTCCCACTTGAAATAGGAAAAATGTACTAGTTTGAATCTGGATATACAGTAGAACCTCAGATACAAACACATCAGGAATGAAACTTTGCAGAAGAGAATGTTGCTTTCAACCACTTTAAAGGGAAGAAGCCCAGCAACAGCTTTCTTATCTTCAAATTTCCCTTCATTTGTTACAGGAAGGGTAGAGAACATAAGGCCTGGGGGTTGGATGCAGCCCCCTGCGGTTCAGGGTTCTCCCTAGCACTGGGTACCCTGCATTGGCACTCCAGCCCTGGTGTGAGGTAGAGCACACACAATCTTTTAGGCTGGTCCCCTCTAAGCTCTGGCATCTGAGGGGAATGGGGTGAGTATCTTTCCAGCATGTGAGAGGCATGGGGGATGGTGGCAGGGAGTTTGCAAGCCACAGGTGGAACCCCAGTGGGCTGCGGGCTGCCCACCATTGGCAATCGTAGTCCACTGAGAGAGCCACTTGCTAAGTCTTGGCTGCTGATCGTTGCTCTAAGTGGTCTTGGCTCTCTGCCCCAAGCTCTCTGTGGCTCTGCTCTGGGCTCCAGAGCCACTCCTAGCCTTGGGCTTCTTACTCCTGTCTGGTCCCACCCAGGATGGAGCAGTGACTCTGCTCACTGTGTGCATGAACAGGCGTAAGGAGGGGGCAAGAAGGGGAACCACTGGTCTATAGCATTTTTGACATGGACAGCTAATTTTGGCTTAATGGCCTACTTTGTGCTTGAATGGTCTCTTTCAAACCACTTGTAAATTTATTTAAATTCTTAGACCTAATTTTAAACTATCTGTGGCACTCTTCAAGAGTGAAGGAAGTCAAGTATCCTAGCTTAAACCCAGGTTATTAATTGCCTGCCAAAAATTATATTGATATGAACAGTACCATACTGCATTACTGGAGAAAGTGCTGTTATGAATATTTTAACCACTCATAGGTTAAAATTTCTGGCCTTTTATGCAGGATAAAATATTTAATTGCCACAGACGAGGCATTGCAGTAAGACAAGTCTATACTCTGAAAAGCTTAAAATCTAACAGTAAACTTTGGGGAAACAGAGACTGGCATAACTTGTTACTGGCTATATTTTTAGGTATTACATCTGCTCATGCCCTTTTCAAGTGGAATCTTTAAGCCATAATTGTTTCCAGTATTTTTCAAGAAGGCTTATGTTGGCTCAGAATTAGAATGGATAGACTGAATGGTAAATTTGGAAGGAGAGGGGTGGGAGAGCACTCAGATTTATAGTTACACATTTCAGTACAATTTAGATGATTTCTTAGTGTAGGTGAAAAGAAAAACAAATCCTTATATTATCCTAAAATTCACAAGCAATGAAGCATGCAAGAAGTGAGTCACTGTGAAAAAGCATTAGTAAATGTATGCAAATAAGTTAAAAGTTATGGAACTTTTGTTCTACTGCTGCTTCCCATATAGGGCCTTTGATACACAGAACTAACCTTCTTTGCTTCCCTAGAGAGGCAGCTGCTGAGGTATCATCTAGGGCTATGTGATGGGGTGAACTCACTTTACACTGGCTGGGGCAGGATTAACTCTTCACTGGGAGCTGAGGAAGCCATGTCCCTACTGGGCATATGGCAGGTGCAGCACTAATATAAAAGGGAGCACCTCAGCTCAGTCTAGATCAGTGTTTCTTAAACTGTGTTCTGTGGTACACCGGTGTGCCGTGAGGCAGTCGGAGGTGTACCATGGAGAACAATTCAAAAGGGCTGCCCTTAAAGGGGCAGTCAACTTTTTTTTGGCTCAATAACTTTCCCCCAACCCTTTTTTTTTCTCAATAACTTCACCCCTGACTGTTTTTCCCCCTGACTTTTTTTTTCTTTGCTCAACAAAAAATCCTTGGTGTTCCTCATAAAAAAAAATTGTTTGGTGTTCCTCAGTCTTAAAAAGTTTAAGAAACACTGGTCTAGATGACCTGGTGGGGAGGAATGACCCTCCTTGCAGGCTCCAGCCCAGGAGCAGTGGGAAACCCAATGTGTAAGATGGAGGTGGGGAGACCCAGACTGGCACCCAAGTGCGTGTGTGTATTAGAGTGACCTGACTCCCTAGGAAAAACACACTGGAAAACCTGGAGACTGTGATGATGCTGCAACTATAGATCCAAAAGATGACCGTACCTAATGACTGGAAGGTAGCCAACGTGACACCAATATTTAAAAAGGGCTCTAGAGGCGATCCGGGCAATTACAGACCGGTAAGTCTAACTTCAGTACCGGGCAAATTAGTCGAAACAATAGTAAAGAATAAAATTGTGAAGCATGTAGAAGAACATAATTTGTTGGACAAAAGTCAACATGGTTTCTGTAAAGGAAATCCTGTCTTACTAATCTATTAGAGTTCTTTGAAGGGTTAACAAACATGCGGACAAGGGGATCCGGTAGATATAGTATACTTAGATTTCCAGAAAGCCTTTGACAAGGTCCTCACCAAAGGCTCTTGTGTAAATTACATGGCCATGGGATAAGAGGAAGGTCCTTTCTTGGATTGAGAACTGGTTAAAAGACAGGAAACAAAGGGTAGGAATAAATGGTAAATTTTCAGAATGGAGAGGGGTAACTAGTGGTGTCCCCAAGGGTCAGTCCTAGGACCAATCCTGTTCAACTTATTCATAAATGATCTGGAGAAAGGGGTAAGCAGTGAGGTGGTAAAGTTTGCGGATGATACCAAACTGTTTAGGATAGTCAAGACAGAAGCAGACTGTAAGGGACTCCAAGAAGATCTCACCAAACTGAGTGATTGGGCAACAAAATGGCAAATGAAATTTAATGTGGATAAGTGTAAAGTAATGCACATCGGGAAAAATAACCCCAACTATACGCACAGTATGATGGGGGCTAATTTGGCTACGACAAATCAGGAAAGAGATCTTGGAGTTATCGTGGACAGTTCTCTGAAAACTTCCACACAGTGTGCAGCGGCGGTCAAAAAGGCAAATAGGATGCTAGGTATTATTAAGAAAGGGATAGAAAATAAGACCCAGAATATCTTACTGCCCCTGTATAAAACTATGGTACGCCCACATCTTGAATACTGTGTACAGATGTGGTCTCCTCACCTAAAAAAAGATATTTTGGCCTTGGAAAGGGTTCAGAAAAGGGCAACTAAAATGATTAGGGGTTTGGAACGGGTCCCATATGAGGAGAGGTTAAAGCGACTGGGACTTTTCAGTTTAGGAAAGAGGAGACTGAGGGGATATGATAGAGGTGTATAAAATCATGAGTGGTGTGGAGAGGGCCGATAAAGAAAAGTTATTTATTAGTTCCTAAATAGAAGAACTAGAGGACACCAAATGAAATTAATGGGTAGCAGGTTTAAAACTAATAAAAGAAAGTTCTTCTTCACACAGCGTGTAGTCAGCATGTGGAACTCCTTGCCAGAGGAGGCTGTGAAGGCTAGGAATATAACAGAGTTTAAAGAGAAGCTAGATAATTTCATGGAGGTTAGGTCCATAAAAGGCTATTAGCCAGGGGATAAAATGGTGTCCTTGGCCTCTGTTTGACAGAGGCTGGAGAGGGATGGCAGGAGACAAATCGCTTGATCATTGTCTTCGGTCCACCCCCTCTGGGGCACCTGGTGCTGGCCACTGTCGGCAGACAGGATACTGGGCTAGATGGACCTTTGGTCTGACCCGGTACGGCCGTTCTTATGTTCTTATATGGTAGGAAGTGACCGGTGTGTGTGTTCCTAGCTATAGTCCCATGGGAAGTGTATTTTGGTTAGAGCCCTGGGCAGGGAACTGTTCAAGCAGGGTGGGCCTGAGTCTCCTTACTTCAGCTCCCATCTCTCCACCATGTGGCAGCCCATCAACTCTTATGAGTAGACATTACTGCCCTGCAATTCAGGATAGCCCCATTGTAGCTGCTGTGCTGCCTTGGGGATCAGGCTAAGCCCATTTGACTCCAACCATTAGGTCTCATTGCCCTGCAAATCAGGGTAACAGTTGATGCCAGACACTAGGCCCCACTGACTGTTAATCTGGATTACCCAGTCAATTTTAGTCCTTAGATCTTACTACCTCAAGGTAAAGGACACTTTGAGGGACAGGGTGAAGTCAGTGGGTAGTGGACAGAGACACCCTCGTTGCATAAAGGGAAGAAACTTGATCCAGGGGAGAAGTGTTTAAAATGTAGGTAAGGATTCACAGTGAATCTCCTGGGTCAGTGGGTGTTCCCTGGCTGCTTTATCTTATCAGGAGCTAGCCTTTAAAAGGCCCTCTAGGGATTTGCTTGGGGTTTTTTTTTCACTGTGTCCAGGGACTTATTTAGGCCTGTGACAGGGCATTTGCCCTGCACTGGCCCTTTAAGGGTAAAACCCCAGCCCTGAGTGAGGGCTGAGAGTGAAGCCCTGTTCTGCTAATGAGGGCCCAGCTGGGGGCTATATAAAGAGGGACTCCTGGTGGGAGGGAGAGAGAGAACATGAGTAATAGGGACCTGACTGCCAGGGAAGCAGGAGCTTCCTGGAGGTAGAGCAGTGCTGGGGAAGGAAGGCAGAGCTGGGGAAGCTCTGGCCAAGCAAGCTCACAGGCTGCAGGGCCTGAAGCAAGGCCTGAGGCTACTAGGGCTGTAGAAAAGCAGCCATGGTGGACAGGGGCAGCAGGTCCACACCCCTTTGTCAGTGATGAGTGGCTGTTACAGACTGCAGTTTGCCCCTGAGGCAGGGGCTAGATGAAGACACTCCGGTCATCTGAAGAAGTGGGCTGTGCCCAGGAAAGCTCATGATACCATCTACATGTTTTGTTAGTCTATAAAATGCTACCAGACTATTTGTTGTTTTTTTCCTTTAATCCTAATTGCCTTGTGGTCCTGCTGATGCCTTTCATCTGTTTTTATGCCATACTGGCAGGCTTTGAGAGGTTCTGCTTTGGGACGTAGAGCAGGCTAGTAGATAAGTACTCAAACTGGAGAAGGTGGAATCTCATCATTAAAATCCTGGCTGTTGACTGATCAGTATCTTGTCGCAGAGCAAGGAAGGATCCAGAGTCTGCACAGTCTATGCTGAATTGCAAAAAACATGTTAGCTGATAAATGGGGTTAATGTGTTTTTGTTTCATCTTCCTTAGAGTAAACCCACTTAAGAGAGGGAGTCAAACCGCCATAACATGTGAATAAACTTCTGGTGTTGCCATAGCAGCTTTCATAGAGCAAAGCTAGATATGCCTTGTACAGAAGGATGAGTGTAATATAAGAATCTGTATCAGGGCTACTCAACATGCAGCCCATGGCCCGTTTGTTTGTGACCCATGGTGCAGTTTGGATTTACGTGGGGCTCAACACACGGCCTCCGGGTGGAAGCCAAAACAAAAAATATTCAATATAATGGTCTTCTGTTGATATGCGTTTTAGTAGTTAAATTTCCTGGACTGTCGTTGCTCATTAAAAGTGCTGTCATATGGGTGGAAATTGGGTAAATATTGCATTTTATTAATATCAGCAGAACTGACTTAAATGGGACCTGTGTGTTGTGTAGGCTTGCCTTAATCTTTGTATTCATGCCTGTCAGTGTGAAAGAAGCTATTTGCATGCACACACACACACATATATATATATATATATATATATATATATATATATGCATGCAATCACACTTAAGTTGCAGCCCTCAGCATGTGCTATGAGTCATCACTGTGGCCCCGGGGGTTCCAAATTGAGTAGCCCTGATCTATATAGAATGGAACCATCCCAATCCTCCACCACTAAAATACAGTCATCCAGTGGTAGGAAGATCAGAGCTGCAGGCAAATAGCACATCACTTCCACAGCTCTTTCAAAGAAAGTTCTATTCCCCCCCTACCTTCTCTCTATTTTTACTTTAAAAGAGATGTGGGGGGAAAACCCTGCTGCTTTCTTTATCTGACTGTAGCTCTGATTTTCTTGTTTTCAAACAGGTCATGGAGCTGATGCTATGCCTGCCTCATGGGCTCAGGTATGTAATTGAAATAACATTCAATAAATAATTCTTGGTGATTTAGTCCTGTTTTTAATTAATAGCTATAGATTTGAAACTTTATTCTTCCACTGTAATTTTCATACAAACCCAGGCCAGAAGGGACTCTTACTCCTGCTAGAATTCTGCACTATGGCACAATGCAGGATTTGCACAGAACTAATGTTCCTGGCAGAATTTTTTTTTAATGCAGCATTGGTGATTTTCCACCAAAACGTTTCCCCCTTCCAGTTTTACTTGTAGGAGGCAGCAATGGGGGAAGGGAGCTGCAGCTCCGCAGAAGCCGGCACCCATGGAAAGGCAGTTTAAAAGCTGGCTCCCTGCACGTTGACTCCTGCCTGCCCCCCTGCGCTGCTGCCTTGGTGGGAGCCAGCTTAAAAGCTGGCTTCCGACAGGTGCCACCTCCTTGCTGCCTCTGATACAGAGGTAACAAGGGGGGGGGGAGGGGGGGGAGAGGGGAGGATTGTGTGTAGTTGATATAATTAATTGATAAGCCCAGGGTGATGAATATCACTTGCCTCTTGGCAAGAAGCCCAGAAGTAGTAGCAAGGACAGGCTGCCCTTTGGGAGCTGAGCACTCCCTCTTAGTGCCACTGGGCTGGGTTAGCCAACAGGATATTCTGGTCCGACTACTTCGGGCAAAAAGCCATAGCATGGCAGCTCAAGTCCCTCCCCCCTCACTAATTGCAGTACAACCTTCCAGCTGCTCTCCAGAGAGCAGTCAAGGTGTTTCTTGAGCAAAGATATCCTTTGCCTCTTCCATGTTTCCTGGTGCCTTATTCCACACCTATTTCATTCTGCCTAAATTCCTTACTTCCCTGTACCTTTTCTCTTTTGAGACTCCTTTTTGCTGATCACTGCATAACAATTTTCCTACCCATTTTCAGCCTCTCTTTTAACTCTGACAGCCTTGATTGGGGCAACATTTATTTTCCAGTGAGGAGAAACCCCATTCCTTTTATTTTTCCACTCCAGCTGGTAGCATCTGCACTGAATATGTACAATGGAGAACAGCATAACTATCTTCCTACATATGCCAATTGACTACCAATTGATGGTGGTTGGGTGCTGGCTACCTTGGAGACTTCCTCTCCCCTTCTGCACCATCCTTGCAGTAAAGAGTAACTTAGAGGCTCTCCCTAAATTCAATTTCCTGTGGGGGGAGAGTCCCTGGATCCAGGATGTGCTTCCTCTTTGGGACCAACAAGGCATATATCACTAAGTCTGAGCACAGCATCAAGGCCCAGCTGATCAGTCCGGCCTTTTGGAGCTGTGTGTAAAATTCTGTTTTGATTAGTTGCTTTTAAATTCACCCATACTACACCTTTAGAAAATCATAAGCAACTAGCTTTATGGAGATATTCTAGCAAGCATTTTAAAACCCACAATCATTTCCAAAGTAGTGGCCAGTGACTTCACATTTCACCTTTTCTTCCATGTTCGTTTCCTATCAAACTTATAATTTAAAGGATAAAGTGGAGTTCTTGCGCGTGAAAAATGTCACATCAGGTATGGAAAAAACTTAGTGGTAATACAGATTGAATCTCTGCAATCCAGACTTCCCTGATCTGGGATAGTCAGGGACCCCGTAGACTGGTGCATTCATGCAGGAAGGTCCAGCAGGCTAGGACTAGGAGCATTGCCAGACCAGGGAAAACAAAGTCCGGGCAGCCATAGCAGCGGTGCCCTAAGAGCAACAGGGCCACCACTGACCTCCCCTGATCCTGCAGATTTCCTAGTTTGAGACCAGTCAGGTCCCAAGGGTGCTAGACCAGGGAGGTATAACTTGTACTTCAAAAGCACCAAAGTCCCATTTTCAGAAGTGGCTTAGGGGGCTCATTGGGAATTATGTCCTTTCTGAACTAGATAGTTCTAGGACTGCAGTCTGAGTAATTAATGGCATAGAAAAGTTAAATTAGGTGCTTCTCCCCCTCCCCATCTCATAATACAAGACAAAGAACAAAGTAAAAGGCAATGAGTTTAACTTGAAGAGAATTACCAGTTGCCTAGGCGTCCCACTGTTGCTTGTGCCTGTCAAGATTGACTCGACCAGTTTGCTTTCCATTTGTGTTGGAGTGCAAGCCACACCCTGGTATTATGGATCTGATTCATAATAGGCTAGCCCAATACTAAACACCCAGGGACTGCTTTGCCCTGTAATTCCTCTGCCACATGTAAACCACTGCCAGATTCATGCATATTACGTACATTTATATTAAAGTTGCTATCCTCCTCCTCCCCCCTGTGGGTGGGGAAGTTATATGCAAGATGGCAACCCTCTAATTGTAGTTATCTTTATTTTCTGTTGCAGCATACCCAGCCCGTGTTGCAGAGCTGGGACCAGAGCCAGGAGTCCAGCCTCAGTGAGCTCCTCTAACCAAGCACTCACCCCACAGCAGTAGGAAGCAGTCAAATGTGGTAGGTCACAGCTAGAACAGAGGGGGACACACCCAGAGAGGGTCAGCTGCTCCAGGCTGCAGAGCTTTAGGTTCTATGTCAAGAGCCTTTCTCTTCTGCTTCTGTCACAGGAAGCCAAATGGAAATAGGAGCTATTTAAAAGTAAAAGCATCCAGGCCATTCCTTGCACACTAAATCTTTCTTATTTCTTGAGGAGCTCAGCTTTTCCTGTAGTTGATTGCTGAGTAGGGATGTGAAAGGTTAACTGGTAAGCATCACCCTTAATGGGTAATACTTACCACTTCCAGTTAACTGGTGGGGTCTGGAGCAGCTCCCCACCTGCCGCCACAGGGGGCTGCTCCAGCTCTGCAGCAGGCTTGGGGGTCATCAAAGGCAGGGACTGCTCCAATTGCCCAGAGCAGCCCCCTTTAATTGGTTAACTGGTTAAACATCACATTTAACTGGCTAACCAATTAAATGGAATTTTACTTCTCTATTGCCTAGTGAAGAAACAGGCTATTATAAACCTGCTTTCTCAGGGCCCCACAATGGTCATTCACCAGCATTTGCACATTTTAATATTTTATACAAATTAATACAATGAAGTCTCCAGTGGCTCCACATTCCTCACTCCAAAATGCTGTTCTCTCAAGGTTATTCACAGAGAGCAGTGGCCCCTGCAGACAGGGAAGAGGCCTCACTAGCCTGTTCTGCCCAAGCCTTATGTCCACTTGATGGACAAGCAAGTCTGGAGAGGCCTTTGCACTCATGGGAATGAAATCAACTAATAAGGAGAAAATAGCATAATTAGTTGGAATGTGTACATAAATGTTTAAACTGTTCTTGGCATGTCTCATACTGCAGGGCTAACTGCACCTCTGTGTTGTTCCTGGTCTGGTCTGAGTGTACTCCTGGGTGTAAGACCTCATGAGTTCCCCCTTGGGAACAATTCTACAGTTCTCTCCCAGAGCCTGGTCTAGGAGTGGATCACCTATGCTTACCAACAGTTTGACTGGGTTTAGCACCTTTGGTTCTTCAGCCTCCCAAGCAGGTTCTTCTGTTGGTCTGGTGCCCCCACATGACCACTTCCTCTTTTCCAAGGAAGCCTTTTTTAAACCGCCAAGACTTTTTGTTCTTCATTCTCAGACTTCTGGACAAAACTCATTTTGCAAGTTAGTGGGAAAGGAAATATAAGGTCCTCAAAAATAAACACTTAGGCACAGTTCCTTAACATCTCTGCTTTGCTTGTTGGGAGGCAGAGGTCTGCCCAGGCCTAATTAAGGCCCTTGACCCAACCCTTTCATCCAAACCTGAGACAATGCCACTTCTTTCAGGCCATCCTAGTTGCATTCCACCAAGTGGCTCAGCCCTACAAAAGAATGGCTTATTTCAAGCAGTTTTCACCTCCTGCTTGTTTTGCCTTCCAGCCCCTATTCAACCAATCTTCATACAGTAAACACCCTAATTACCATGTCAATATACATATTCATGAAAAGTTTATTTCAAACAAGATGACAAAATAAAAATGTCTCTCTAAACTTACTGTGGCCAACTTCTTGAAACAAAGTATAGTTTAAAAAAAGGGAATCCACTCAGCACTGGATGCGTTACTGTTTCTGCACCAGGAACATGTACAAAATAAGGGAACTGGACCTTGCACTGCTCTGGTCTGTTTTTGGCATAAGAGAGAAGGAAATGAGTAATTGAGAATTCCCCTCTCACATCCTCTTACACAAGTTCCCAGAAACTTATATGCTAAGGAACATTAATGCTCAGAATTAACTATTTTGCCATTACCACAGATTTTAGTAATATCTTGGCACCCCAAACCTTCAATTTCTGAGAAAACGCCTCCTCCCATCTAATTATTACGTATGGCTGGCAAGCGAGACACAGAACACACCAGTGAGGAAAGAGGAGGAATAATAAGTTTGGGGACTGCAAGGAGAATGATAAGAGGAGAGTATATGGAGCTGCTCTCCTGTACAGACATTAGACATTTCATTTTAGCCAGGCTATTTGACAAGGAAGCAATGATTCACATAAATTGATATTAGGGCTGCTTTTTTTTTTTTGTCCTTATTCACTTAACTTTTTTCCTTTTTCAGGTGGAGAACAAGGGTCTTGCATTCTGGGGATACAGCAGCTGGCAATAAAGTAGTCGCTAACCCTCCAGAAATACACTGTATAGGCTTATCTCAATGGATGAATGTCTCTAAAATATCAACCTCCCCTCTGCTGGCCAAACTGCATATTGCAACACCTAAAGAATTTAGCACTATTTTTTGGGGTAAGAGAAAATTGCCTTTCAACCCAGTATCATAATCACTAACCAAAAGTTCTCAACAATAATATGCTGCCTTTGCCAGCTGGTGTTTGCAAGGCAGGGAGGGATGGGAATTTTCAGGGGAAGTGACAAATAGCCACAACTAGCAGGCCTGGGACAGAGAAGCTGACACATGGATTGATATTAGGGCCAACTGTACTATGCAGCAACACAACCCCCAATGTTTAGTACCCTGATTTAATGGGCTTGAGTGTAAACTACCAGACATATGATGACTGAAAAAGGAGAGTTGTAGGAAGGAAGGTTGGGAGGAGTCCAGTACAGAAGGGTTATTTAATTTCCATGTGCAGCAGTCTGAAGGAGAGTACATATATTTTAATATTGATCATAGAGACTTTCACACAGCCTAAAAAATTGTGCTTGATTGACCCGTTTAACCTTTGCCAACCACACCCTATTGGAATAATCATTCCAACACAGAGGTAAGCAAATACGCTCTCTAGCCATAGTGACTACTGATCAAGCCCCATACAGACATGGCATTATACAAGGAGAAGAAAGTCAAGGTCTTTGCCTCAGAGATCATAACCTAAACAGATGTTTGACTAGTACTCACATCTCCCCCTTCCTAGAACATCCTTCTCCTTTTTCTGACCATTTGTCCCAAGTGCTCCACAATTCAGCTCTAAATCATCTCCTGTTGAGACCTGCCACTTTAGACTGGCTTTGCCAAATAAGTTGGATAGCAGGATACTGTCTCAGAGAAGCCCAGTCTGCTTCTGGCTTGAGTGAAGAATCTGCTCTGCTCCAAGAGAACATGACTCAGGTGCTGTCTGGAAATGGGCATTAGAGGAAACATGATGCACCCTTACAACATGATCTCCCTACCTGCATTTGAGTCTACAGCATCCCATCCCCTGCTAGCAGCTGTATAAAATGTGTTAGTTATGTAAAGCCTAGCAGCAGATGTGACATCTCAACATTTGCTGGCAAGAGGTAACTTCAAACTCCCTCCATCTTCCACCCAAACAGAACAGGCTCAGTCCCGTACTCTGCACAGTGAAAAGCCCAGAGCTGCAAGAGTTCTCATCACACTGCTCCAGCTCGTCCAAAGTATTCTCGCTCAAACTTCCGGAAGTCTTCCTCCGTGAAGACAGTGCCTTCAGATTTTTTCTTTGGCTTCTCTGGGGGACGGTCTTTAGATTTTCTGCCCCTATTCTGGGCGAGAACCTTCAAATAACAGGAAGGAAAGATCATTACTACCTTTGCTAATCTTGTCTCAGACGCAGTATAAACTACTGTTCCAGTAATCCTTGTCCTAGCCTGCAGCAACCCCCACCTGTTCCAGTCCTGGCAATGCAGAGAAAAGACAGATCTTTATGAGGGTTAATAAAACCTTGTGTTTGGGGCAGCTGCGAACTTCACTTGGGTTTTTTAGACTAACAAAAAAAAATTTTTGTAGCTCTTTTCCTGCTGAGGGCCTTGAAGCTAAACCAACTGCTAGGGCTGAAAGCGCATCACACATTTTGTGAAGAATGTGTTATTCAGAGCATCCCTTTCAGATACTTAGTTCACTGGCTTCTGCTTTTGTGGAAATCCACAGGCATGGGTCTATCTGTTTGAAGATAAACTACAAAACCGATCCCCAGATGAGTGGGAAGAACTAGCTCCCCAGGTTACTTCTCAGTTACTGGCAGCTGCCTACAGCACAACAGGTTTCCCTGCAGAACAGCCATTGTAGCTTAAGACAACAACAGTGAGAAGGAGCAGCACAGGACAGGGAAAGTTAGTTCTGTGTTCCCAACCTGGAGCCGACACCAGTGCCACTACGCAGCTTTGGTAAAGCTTTAGTCTCTCCCTCCGGAATGTGATATCTCCTTCATAAAATCATAGGGTTGGAAGAGACTTCAGAAGGTCTCTGAGTCCAACCCCCTGCCCAAAGCAGGACCAATTCTCTTAGATGAGTTGTGGAACTCATGTAAACAACGCTACCTATGCAGAGTAAGGATGTTAAGTATGTATAACTGAGTCATCAACTAGTCGATAGGGTAGCACTGCCCCTTTGAAACGCCGTGACAGCATTTCACGGTGGCAATGCCACACCAAGTCTGGGATCAGCTGGGGACTCCCCAGCTGATCCTAGGCTCCATGTGGCCCTGTCCCTTTGAAACGCTGCTGCGGCATTTCAAAGAGACAGCACTGCACGGAGCAGCTGACCCCAGGTTCTGTGAAGCACTGCCGTTTTGAAGTACCCCCTTACTTCCCCCCCTTGCTGCCTCTATCAGATAGAGGCGGGGAGATGGAGGGGGAAGAGACTTCCTGTCAACTGGTCCTTACCATCCCTAATGCAGAGCTATTAAATAAATGCCATCCTATTTAATACACTTTTGTACTGTTTTTTAAACCTTTCATTGAAACAACAACTATAAAGGAAACAGAAAAACAATTCCTTTCTTCCTCAGTTTTCTTTTTACACCTGACAGATTGCAGTCAGTTTCATTAGCTTCGCCAGTTGTATGAATCTTTAAAAACCACCAGGGGAAAGAACCATTTTAAATGATAGGAAAACAAAAAAAGAAACCCACAAGGGGCACCAGATATAGCACCCTGCAATTACAACAACACAATTCTCTAAAAATCACAAAGTTCTGGCAGAAGGATGCCTAGTATTTGGCCCTACTAGAGCCAGACTTTGCTTATATAACAGAAGAATCTATTGGCTACCCCACCATCCACATTTTTTGGTACCATTCGTTACATTTTGGTAAAGAGGACCTATAAAATCATCTTGTTGGATCTTCCCAAAAATCTTAAGGTTGGCCTTGGTTTTGTGATCATTATATAACATTTTGGGACCAGGGTACAGAGGGGTGGTGGAGTAATCGCACTCAAAAATTCTAAGGTCAACATTAGCTACAACCCACACATTTTTTAGCATTGCCCTGTTCCTCAACATTCACCAATCTCCAAGGTGAAGGACCCATAGGAGCCACTTCTCCTTTAGCAGTATTCTAGGCAACAAAAACAAGACTCCCTTGCCTGCTGCATGATGGTTTTGTCTGCAGTGAATTGGCTCTTTGTCATGTACTGCAAGTTCTTCTTCAAGTGATCCACAGCCTGGTGCTTCTGGTACTCCTCTGAGACAGGACAGAGAACAAGGCATCTTTGTGAGTGTGTATTGTGTAACAACTAAATGGAGAGCACAGAGAGCCAAGTAGGGGGCATCATAACCAGGACAGAATATGACACTACTCCTGGGCCATGTGTCTGTTGGCAGTGGCACCAAAACTTTGTTTTAAGAATCATGGGGACAAGATAATGATACGACTGATCGGGGTGGGGACAAGATAACAATAAAACTGATGGGGGGGGGAGGGGGTATGGTGCAGCAGGTGCAAAGAGGATCCTATAGAGCTCCTATCCTGGACAGACAGGGGGAAGAAAGCCAATTCACATGCATGCAACAGGCTGCTCCCCTCACCAAGCTGTCAGCCTTGAAAAGGCTGGCCAGCCTTCCTTCTCACGATCACATGGGATAATAGCGTCCCCTCTTAAGGCCCTGGGGATGCACCGTTTTCAGACCTGCTGGTTTTCCTCTGATAAGTCCCAGGTTTCTGTGCCCAGTGCCTCCCACCAGCAAGGCAGCATGGGGTAGTGGTAGCGGGGGAGGGTCCTCACCTATCGCCGACTTAGTGACTTTGCCTTTGACCGTGTTCTTGTCCCTGCCAGGGCCCCGAGCCGCCTTCCTCCTCCTGAGGCGTTTGCAGGGCCGCTGCTGGGGGCTGCGGAGCCCGGGCTGGTGCCCTGGGGGAAGAGAGAAAGTTAATGGGGCCGCGCAGGTCAGGATCTGAGCCCCCGCTCGGCCCCACTTACTTACCCGCCGCCTCCAGCAGCTCCAAGCCCTTCCTCAGCAAGGACGCCGACATTCTCCCCGCTCTACCCACGTGGAGCCGGCTTGCGCCTTCACTCCTGCCACACTTCCGGTCCGCCCCTTCCACCCGCACGCCTGCCACACTTCCGGTCTGCCCCTTCCACCCGCACGCCTGCCACACTTCCGGCACCTACGCCTGGGGAAAGTCAACTCCGCGCCCCTCCCGTCCCACACATGCGCAGAAGAGGCTCTGGCGTCTGGCTGTCGGGGGCTGCTGGGGACGCTCACGCGGTGGTTCTGTCGCGGTGGAGGCGCAGGGCAGAGCTGCTGCTTCTCTCCCCCTCCCCTCCCAAGGACCGGCAAAAGTTGGGCCAATCAAAGCTGTTCCTTTCCCCTCCTCGCCCCCCCCCAACGTTCAGATATTTTTGAAGTGGCCCCAGGCCTCCCCCGAAGGGGCGGGGCCTCAGGCAGAAGGGGCGGGGCCAGGGCACTTTTATGCTTCCCCGCCCACAGACGCTAATTGGCCTGAGGGGGGAGCGGCAGGCCACGGGCAGATAAACCCACGTAATTACCTCTCAAGTAATAGGTATAACGGCATTGCGCAAGAGGGTTTTTCTTGCGCAAGAAGGGGCAGTGTAGACGCTCCTTCTTGCGCAAGAGCCTCTTCTGAAAAAAATGGTGGCTCATTAGGTATGCAAATGAGGCTCAGCGATATTCCATGCTTAGCTTCATTTGCATATTACTTCCGCAAGAAGCCGCGAGTGTAGACATAGCCTAGAAGTTTGCTTCCATTATTTTTCTGGCAAAAAATATTTTACCAACAAAAGGAGTAATGTGGACAAATTCAGCACTTCCCCCTTTTCTTCTCTGAACCACCATGGGCTCAGAGCATTGTTCCCACTGTTCTGGACTAGTTAATAATGAGCATTCAAGAGTCAGGTTGATTGAAAAGAAGGCACAGCACTTCTGTTATACTTCTTGAACTTTATAGTGCATAATGAGCATGTAGAGAGGCCTACCAATAGCACAGTCAGGCCCATGTGAGGTCTATCTTCCACTTCCATACACACGTTCATGTTTAGCAACATGAACTCCTAAAACAAAAGTGAAATAACCAGTATGCATGATCAATAGATGTAACATTTTCCAAAGTCATGTCATTAGTTCATTATACTGTATTTCAGTCCTGCTAGTAGTATCCTGGAGATTTTCTCTGAGCATCATGGTTAAAGTTTCTCTTGACTATGTTCTGACTTCATAGATGCCTGGACTTGTCGGCCTCAGCAATTCTGGTGTCTGTAATGATTCCACAATAGTTCCTGTCATGCTTTTGCAGTCACTGATGGATTTTCTCATGACCTTTTCTGACCTTCAAAGAATTAGCTTTTTGTCTATTTTCCCAAATGCCAAGGAATATAATTTTTTCCAGCAGGTCCCTTAAAAGTGTATTGATCATCTGTAAGGCTCAGATTTAGTCTGGGTATCTTTAGTAAGTCATGAACAAGTCAGGGTAGCAAAGAAAATTCATAACCTGTGACCTGTCCATAACTGTACTAGATACCCCTGGTGCTCAGGGGGGGGATGCAAGGCTCCTGACCTTCATTGATGCTTTGGAGTAGTAGGGGGAGGAGGTGCAGCACCTGGCCCAGCACTGCCACTGGTGCTCAGGAGGTATGTGTGGCTTGGGACTGCTATTGGTGCTTGGAGGCACATGGCTTAAGACCACTGCTGGCCTGGGGACGAGGTGTGGCCCAAGACTGCCCCAGCAACAGCCAGTGTTGCTGGCCCTGGGGTCAGTTGTACCTGCCACTGCAGAAATCATGGAGGTCCTGGAATGTCATGGAATCCATAACTTCTGTAACCTCCATGACTGACTTGCAGCCTTAATCATCTGTAAATTTCAAATTTATTTTGCTAGTTTATCATCCCCTTAAAAGGTACATCTGCACTGCAATGTGACTGGTCTAGATCAGCTGACTTGGGCTCACAGGGCTTGGACTGGAGCCCATGGTCTGAAGCCCCATTGGGGGTTAGGTCTCAGAGTCTGGGATCTATCCTGAGCCCAACCATCTGCACTGCAATTTTTAACTCCATAGCCTGAACCCATAAGCCCAATCAATTGACCCTGATTCTGAGACTCAGTGCCACTGTTTTTTTATTGCATTGTAGACCTACCCATAGAATCATAGTGTCATGCCCCCCAGCCTTTATGAAAATTGGCTTATGAATTGGATATGCAAAACTCAAAATGCATCGTGACATAATTTTTAAAGTTATAATCTGCAGAATGTGTCCACTTTGTGCACGTATCATTCTTATATGTGAAGTTAGAAATGTGAAGTGTAAACTTGTCTTTATTAATGTAAGTCTTCTAGTGAAAGCCATCCGTGGTATTTAAGGAAACGTAATGGCCTGGTGCTCAAGACAGTGATCTGTAAATGGGTTTGTTTTTCCTATATGCCCAAATTGTGGTAGGTCCTTGAAAGACATGTGATTAGGGAAGTAAAATCCTGTTTAAAAAGTTAACCTGGTAAAAATTTAAGTTTAGTTGGTTAACTGGAATCCCCCTTTGCCTGCGGTACGCTGAGCCTGGATGAAGCAGCCTTCCACCAGGCCTGCTGTATTGTGGGCTGTTCCAGCCAAGCCAAGCTGAGCCTGTGGCACTGCAGGTGGGGCTGCTTTGCCTGGCCCCACAGCGCTGCAGGTGGGGGGCTGCTACAGCCTGGCCAGGCTGTCGGTTAACTGTTGACCGGTAAGCATCACCACGTAAGCTGGTAGCCGGTTAACCCTGTGATGGATAGGAGGAATGCTGGCCAGCACTCAGTGACTAAAGGGTTAAACTCAAGTAGCTCAGGGTGTTGGCAGGGAGCCAGAAGAACCAATGGGATACAGTGCTGAAATTTAAATTGTAAATATATGCCTGCTGCATTTCTCTTTGTGTGAGTTTTTTTTGAACCAGAAGCTGAAGGGAGGATGATTTAAATCCAGACAGGACTAGCATGCCTCCAAGGAATTTGGGGCATAGAAATGGACTGGACTGTGAAGGGATTGTGAATAAATAGGGGAAAATGGATATTTAGTCATGATCAGGTTATTTTCTTTGTTTTGTTGTTTAATTAAGCTTCTCTGGGTGAATTCCATGTGCCTTCCTTCTGCTATTCACCATATCTAAGCTGCAACCCAAAGGGACTATGTTTCTTTGTGTTTTGATCTGGTTTTTTCTTAGTTGCTCTGCAACACCTAGCAATCAAGTGTGCTTTATCAAGTATATCTTTTTGTCTTCTTAATAAAATCACTGTTTTTAAGGTAGTGATTTGATTCTTATGTCCTGGAAGGTGATTTGATTCTTATGTCCTGTGGCTGTGCCTGGCTAGACTGAAGAGTAAGCTATTGAGATTGCAGTTTGTGTCCTGTTCTTTTTCCTTTTTCAAGCTCTCTTGTGGTAAAAGATCTTGGGGTACCCCCTGAGAAGAAGTTCAAGTGTTTCTTCCTGGTTTTCAAGGTTTTAATTCACTTGATGGTGGCAGCCTATCTCCCAGTGCCAGTGAATCTGTGACTCTAGGGAGTTTTTGTAAGCAGAGCCTACAGATGCAAGGTATTTTTAAGGTCTCTTGTGGGCCCCCACCTTCTGCACTAGGAGCGCTAGAGTGCGGAACAGCCCTGACAAACACTTTACACCCCTACATGTGACCATGCCATCTGGTGCTGCTGGGATCCATCTTGAATCCGGTATTTTTCCATGGGGATGGGTGTATAAAACAAATGATTCCCATCCCGGGGAAAGTCTGTTTAAGGCAGGGGTGGCCAACGTATTAAACGAAGAGAGCCGAAACAGTGGTGGAAAAAATGTGAAGAGAATTTTTTTTTGAGCAACTTTTGTTGGGCAAAAAAAAAAAAAAAAAAAAGGGGGGGGGGACACTGCCCCTTTAAAAGACAAGGCTTTTTGACCATATCAGGCTCCTGTTGGCCGCCACCGTCTTGGCGACGTCATTTTGAATCGCCGCACTGGATGGCTCCCCTACCCCGGTGAGCACAGGGAGCCAGGGGCCATTTCTAGGGGGGCAGGGGTGGCGTCATGAGCCGCACTTTAAGGGAGGGAAGAGCCACATGCAGCTCGCGAGCCACACGTTGGCCACCCCTGGTTTAAGGAATGGAAAGCAATCAGTCTTTTGTCTTCAGTAGGGATGTGAAAGACTAGTCAACTATCTGAGAAGCAAATGCTTATCGACAGGTGGCTTCCCCCCTCCTTGCTGCCTCTATCAGAAAGAGGCAGCAAGGGAGGGGAAAGGAGAGGGCACTTCAGCAGCGCCGTGTGAAACCTGGGGCCAGACCCCAGGCTCCACAAGGTGCTGCCGCTTTGAAATACTGCATGCAGCCAATGGCCAGCTGGGGTGTCCCTGGGCAGCCTGTGGCGTTTCAAAGTGGCAGTGCTGCGTGGAGCCTGGGATCAGCTGGGGAGTCCCCAGCTGATTCCAGGCTGCATGCGGTGCTGCCGCTTTGAAATGCTGTGTGCAGCCTGATGCCAGGCTCCCCGCAGTGTTTCAAAGTGTTAGTGCCACATGGAGCCTGGAGTGAACGGGGGAGTCTCCAGCTGACCCAGGGCTCCATGCGGCACTGCCACTTTGAAATGCCATGGGGAGTACGGGCCCAGCAGGATACTGCCCCACCGGCCCTGTGCTCCCCGCAGCGCTTTCACCTTTGACTATTGCTACACTTCAAAGGCAGAGGCGCCCTATCGACTAAATGCATCAACTATTCAATTAGTCAGTTACTTGAAATTAAACATTCCTAGTCTTCAGCTGACTGTTTGAAATTTGTTCCCCACTTTAAGAGGCTATACATGAAGGAACCCGAAAACAATGAACTTTAAAGAACTCTAAAAAGCTGTGGGACCCAGGACAGCAAAATAGATCAGCTCTGTCTTGAAGAATTTTACTTGGAATAAGGACAAGGGTGAGGAATATACTTTGAAAAAAAATTTCTCTAGTATATTCGGGTTAGCTGGCATGTGTTTTGTTTATTTTGGCTTAGTAATTTACTTTGATCTGTCTGTTTTCACTTGCAATCACTTAAATCCTATTTTTTATACTTAATAAAAACACTTTTGCTTATAATCAAGGCCAGTGTAAATAATTGTTACTGGGGAGGAGGGAGCAACCACTGTGCATATCTCTCTTTCATTGCTAAAGAATCAAACACCTTGTGAGCTTTCTCTGTGTAGAACTTTTACATAGAATAAGATTAATTTATTTGGGGTTTTGGTCCCTTTTGGGGACTGGGTTCTTGGTTGCTGTCCACAGCCCTAGAACTGATCTCTGCCAGAGCTGAGTTGGTTCAGTGTATCCTTTAGGTAAACAACATGGCACGGGCCTGCTAGTGGCTTTCCCAAAGCAGGCCTGCAGAACACTTTGAGAAACACTGATCTAGACTGACCACAGACCATAGAATTTCAACCAGGGACCCCCGTATTGAGCCCAATAATTTGTGCTTGACTAAAACAGATCTTCCAGAAAGGCATCCCAAGTTGATATGAGGACATCAAGAGACCGAGAATCCACCACTGCTTGGACTATGTTCCCACAATTACTTTCCCTCATTGACAAAAATGTGTGCCTTAGTTCACTGTGGAGTGTGTCTTGCAACTGTTATTTTGTTTATCTGAATCTTCAGTTAAGCCACATTTGCTCATTTTAGGTCCTACAGAGTTAGCTTCTGTTGGACCAGTTGTTTACTTTTTAAAGTTTGCTGTTAGGGCTTTTTTTCCTGGTATTTGCAAAAATTGTTCAGAGTTTGTTCTTTATGTTGCTTAGCTCATATTATAAAATTTCATCCAGTATAATTCAGCACCTTGTCAACCCTTCAAAAATTGGTAGGATTGCTTTTTGAAAAGCTTTTGGGGCAAAATGAAAATGGAATGTGCTCATTTAAATGTATATCTTCCAAAGGAGTCACTAGCTTATAGCTTGAACTAATCTAATTTTACTACACACACACACACAAAACATGCTCTGCATCACATAGTGAGACTGTCTTTTCTCTGAGATATTTGCTGGCCTCTGTAGCTTACATCAGCTAATGTTCACATTTTATGGCTTGATTTAAATCAAATAACTCGGTGCATATCCAGACTTTATTTGGCTGTTCCAGTGCAATGTTAGAATTGACTAACCCTATCTGTTGATCTAACTTTCCAATAACTCCCAGCTTTTCCATGTTACCAAGTTAATTTTGTTTTATTACTCTTAGGGCAAATGGAAAGTTTCCTTGATGGATGGATTGCTGCAGTTTCAGGTTTGTCTATCTTAATGTGTTTTCTCAATCCAGTTAAATTAGGTCATGGAAGATATTTGAGAATTCTGCTATTATGCTGCCTGTGCCCTCTATGTGAGTCTGTGCCTTTTGCTGCAAACACCTTTTTAGTAAATTTCACTGTCTACATGGATTTTTAATCTTGGGTGTCAGTCAGTGTTGCTAAGTCCCATGATTTTACAGCAGGTTGCATGATGTTACTGTGTTTTTCTTAAAGCTCCAGCTCCTGGAGTTAGGTGATTACATGAGACTCTCAGCTTTCATCTTTAAAAAAAGCCTGTTTCTAGGTCTTATGCTAGTGGAGAAAAGCAGATGTAGCCCAAGTGAAGAAACAAAGACAGATAAAAAGACCCTACTATTTATTGTTTTTAAAATGTATTTAGTTTAAAGCCAATCTTATGATTTTCAGGCCTGATTCATGAATTTGGAATGTGTGGGGTTGGCAATACATCTACATTGTGGGTTTATCTACATTTGTTCTTCAGAAAGTCAGAGATATGGCTGTTTAAATCAATATGTAATAGTTACTTGCCCTTGCACCGGTACGTTATGTGCAGAATATGAAATATGTTTTGCTTTAAATAGCACCACTGTTTCATTAACTACAATACTATGCCTTTCCATTGGAATAACACTGCTTCATGAACCCACAGCCAGCTGTGCCCTTATTAATGTTTAGGTGTATTTGCCAACCTGAAGCAGTTTGTGCTGAAGTCACTCTACCTCCAAAAAGCTATGGATCACTGCATTGCTGTTCTCCAAACGTACATTCTGGCCTTTTAACTGTGCGACATGGCTTTGAAAAATGAGCTTTCCTCCCACTGAATATGAACCAATGCAGGGCAATTCTTTGGTTCGTGCTCATGAGCACGTCCCGTGCAGAGGTAGTCCTGCTCAACAGAAACTCTTTTTTATTCTGGTTTGAATTTGTTTTGTTTTACTTCATTTTTGTTTTCAGAGTCATACCCTCTGCACTACATGCTGCATCAAGCTGCTAAATCTGCATGGCGCTAATGTTGTTGCTTCTGCAAATCTCTGTGGCTCAGGTTAACATTAAATCGGCTTCCTATTGTGCCACGTGCTCTACATACATGTAATAAGGGGCAGTCACGTGCACTCTAAACAGACAGGACAGACCGGGGTAGGAGTAGATTTATCCCCATTTGTGGAGGCACAGAAATTAAGCGACTCATCCAGGATATTTGTGACAGAGTTGGGGACAGAATCCAGTGCTCTTGAGTTTAGGGCTGTTGCCTTAAACCCCAAGATCATTCTCTCTAGCTAAGTGCTGTGGTGATGGTAGAAACTGGGGGGCACAGAAAGGTCTTGCGTAGTTACAGCAGAGCTGAGTGCTGTGTCAGACATAACGCAGAAGTGATACAGAGTCAGCACTGCTTCCAAGCGTAAGGAGACCTAGCCTGTGCTCTCACAGTACCTTCCAGAGCATCTCCACTTGTAACTTCAGTAACACTCATAAATACTGAAAAGCCCAAGGAGGCTAACTTTTTTACTTTAAGTGGTGAACAGGGCAGACCGCTTGAACCTCTGAGCTTGCTGAGGTGGTTATTCTGCCTCCTAGTCATCTGGATCTTTGTTAGCACCCAGAACTTTTGGGGTGAAAGCCCTGACCCATTGAAGCCAATGGGAGTTTAGCCATTGACTTCAGTGGAGTCAGGATGTTATCCTTTGACTTCTAGGCTTTGGCCTTTTTTCATCTCTGGATTTCTTTTCTCCTTTTCTTCCCTTTGGCTTTAGGCTTCCCCTTTCCCTTTTTCTTTTAGACCAGTCTCTTTGGCTTTAGATTTGGCTCTTCCCCTTCCACTCATCTGTGGTTTTTGACTTAGCTGTTATCTTGTTCCTTTATTTTGTTTGACTGCATTTCCCACATCCTCTCATTTAGGAGTCTGGACAATCCTGTTACAGTTGGAGAGAAAATGTTCCAGTGTTGAAGATGTGGCGCTGGGTGCCAGTGAAATCAGGGATTTCCAGAGGTGTCACTGGCTGCATTTGATAGGGTAGATTCTTTTGCAAGAGGGACTTGCCGGAAGCCTGTCTTGGCACTTAGCTTTGGGATTATTTTGACTTCTGATAGTTGAACCAGTGTCAGGTCAATTCAAGAAAAGCTGTATCGCAAATGGAGATAATGAGCCTTGCCTTCCTATGTAATGTGCTTTGAGATACCCAGATGAAATGGGCTATGGCAGAGCTGAGTAATATGCCCTCCACATGCTTTTATTAAATGGTGTGAGGTCAGTTATTGTTGAACTGGACCCTTTCAAACCAGTGACAGGCTCTGTAGCTAGTTCCTAACCCCTGTGCCCGTTTGGATGGTCTGTAGGCCTGGGCTGGACCAGTCTTTCCAAAAAAGTCCAAAGGGTTTGCGGTCCTGGAGCCTGCGGCTGCTGCAGCTCCAGATGTAGATCACAATGCTGCTGTCCCACCACTAGGAGCCACTGTGCTGAGCAGTGAAGGTGGGTCATGCCTCCCCCTGCCAGGGAAAGGGGTCTGGAGAGAACCATTTCGAGGTGCGGGGGAAGAGAGAGGAAGGGGAGTCTCTTCCTAGCCCAGTGAAGATGGCCCTTGAGATCGCTGCGGGGTGGGGACAGGCCTTCCTCTGCTTGCACTACAGAAGCACCAGCAATGCTTACTGTGGTCTGAAAAAAGTGTGAGGGTCTAGCATAACCTGGGATCATCTCCTCTCAGCAGCAACCCATCCATTGGTGCTGGAACTAGGAGCGCACCTCCTAGTGCTGGGGATGCTGCTGCCCCGCTGCCATGTTTTGAAGTGGTTTCCATCATATCCAGGGTTTGCAGTTTGGTTCAATGGCTCCCAGCACCCCCACTGTACAGACTGCTGCAGCATCCTGGACCAAAGCCAATCATTCCAGGTCTGGAGTCCCTTGCAGTGTCCTCTTCTACACTTTAAGGACTGGAGGAGGGCAGGGTAGCAGACCAGCTGGCCTCCTCCCAAGAAGACAACAAGCAGTAGCACCGGGGGGGAGACTCTCTGGGTCAGGGGCTTGAGGGGGAGGCAGGACTGTGGGCTTAGGAACAACACTTATGCAGTGTGACAGGGTGCTTGCCCTGCACTGGCCCTTTAAGGGCAAAAACCCAGCCCTGAGTGAGGGCTGAGAAGTGAAGCCCCTGCTGAGGCAGTTCTGCTAATGAGGGCCCAGCTGTGGGCTATATAAAGAAGGACTGCTGGAGGGTGAGGAGAACTTACTGCTGCTCTGAATAGAGAGCAGGAGAGACCTGGTTGCCAGGAAAGTAGGGCAGGGCAAGCTCTGGCCTAGCTAGTTCCTAGGCTGCAGGGCCTGAAGCAAGGCCTGAAACCACTAAGGCTGCTGAGAGGCAGCCATGGCAGGCAAAGGCAGTAGGTCCACACTCCTTTGCTAGTGATGAGTGGCCATTACACAGGGTGGTTTGCCCCTGAGGCAGTGGCTAGATGAAGACTGGCAGAGGGTCACTGAGGCAAGGTGGGTACAGGGGAACTGGGTGTTCCTTGGGAGGAGAACTGGGTGCCCCTGGGGAGGACCCTGGAGTACAAAGCTGGATAAACATCTACCTCTTGAAGGGGGACTCAGAGACAGTGGAGTGGGCACTGCTGGAGGGCAGTGTCCTGAAGAGGCCGTTGTGGTCCAGGAATGACATGGGTCTGGAGTAGAGAGGGAAATGAGAACACGGGGAGACACCGGCTAGAGGGAGGTGTCCAGTGAGTCAACGAGCTAATCCCCAGGGTTACTGGCTGGAGGTGCCATGGTGGTGAGTCTGCCCCATGACACCCAGCCCCAATGATTGCCCCCTTGCTCATCAACAGGTCTTTGGAGTTTGTATAGACTTGCTGAATGGGTGCTGCAAGGGGGTCTTGTTTGTGAACCCCTGGCAGTTAAGGCCCCTAATTGAGTCACCGCAGCTCCATCTGAATGTGGGCATGCTTGTCTGTTGGGGAGCTCACATTGGCTCCATGGGCCACGTTATCCCCCACAAGGGCTCAGATGCTGAAGAGTTGAGCTAATTCCTCCCAATAATGTCCCCCCATTGCCTTATTCTCCTCACTAGGGACAGCGTGAAGCTGGCTGTTGGGAGCTGTAACTCCTCCCCCCCCCCCCTGTGGTTTCTTGGATGGTGGGGAAAGAAATGATGGATTAAAGGAGGGGGGGGAGAGAACCCAAACTTTTGAGGGGGACTTGTGCATGGAGCTGTTACTCCTTTGCCACTAGATGTCGCTGTGAGGCAGGTTTTCAGGGTGTACTGGGCTGTTGTGAAAGTAGAGGGCCCAGCTCAGCCAGGATCTTACTGGGTTGGAATGGGGGGGGGGCAGAAGTAGGGTTGGCCTCTTCTGTCTTTTGCTCCTTCCACCTTGGTGTTGTGCATGTTGTCAATAAGGCATCGATTACATGGAGGCAGGCCTGTGATCTTGGCTGCCTGTGGGTGCTAGTGACCAGATCCTGGCTTTTGCAAGTGCCCCAGAATATTGTGATAGCCAGTGGGCACCAGCCAGCACCAGCTTCCTCTCTGTAGTGCCCACCCTGGGGCGCGGTGGTGTGAGCTTCCTCTCGGCAGTCCCCTTTCCATACCAACTACAATATCAGTTCTGGCCCAGAGTCCCTAGCTAGCACTCACCCTTGGATTATTGCTTCCACTGCTGTATGGTGGACTTGCCTGGCTCGCCCCACCCCCCAGCGTGTTACACCTATTGCAGAGGGCAGCAGTGCTTTGCCCCGCTTGTCCGGGCTCTGTGAGATCACCAGGGAGTCCTAGCACTAGGGTAAAGTGCTGGGACGGGAACAGAAGAACTGCGGGACCAAGGGCGGAGTTTCGGGAGAGTGGGGGAGCAGCAGCCGTGTGTACCAGGATGCGGCTTGCTTTTCTTCCCAGTTACCTAAGGAGAAGGGAGTGAGGGAAAGTACTTGCATTCTGTGCATGCCCCTCACTCTGGCTGGTGAAGTGAGCGGGTAGAGGAGTAATTCATGGAATCCAAGTACTTTCCCCTCGCTCCCTTTTCAGGGCAATGGGGAAAAAAAGCAAGCCGCATCCCGCTACACATGGCTGCTGCTCCTGTGCTCTCCCGAAACTCCGCCCTTGCGCAGGACAAGTGGTGTGTCCATGCTTGGCAGAGTCTGGCCTGCTTTGTGCCTACTACTTTCCTATCCCACTGCATTGCTGGAGTCATTAGCTGGAAACGAAGCCAAGTTATAAGCATTGTGCTCTGTTTCTATTTCCAAACAGAGTGTGATTAGTGAGCTCAAGTACGTGGACCCAAACATCCATTAAAAATCTGTCATTCACACACAGAAGGGAGGGTGTATTGGTTGTCCAATTAAACAGACAAAGGGCTGCCTGCGACAAGGGGCAGAAGCTGGGGGGGATACATGGTATACCCCATGTCTGTATGTCTAATTTCCCAAATGCAGCATGTAATTTCCCTGTCTAATTTGCCATTCCTTTCCCTCCCCTTTGTCTTTTTTATTCTCTCTCTTCTTCACCCCTCTGTCTCTGTCCAGCACTCTATTTCCCTCTCCCCTTTGTTTTCCTTTTCTGATTCCCTCTCCTGCTGTGTTTTCTCTCTGCTGCTTGCTCTTTCCACTGGGGTCTGCCTTCAGCGCAAACTGCTTGGAGTCCCCTGCTCTTTTGGAGGGGAAGGGAGAGAACTGCACTCATTCAGCAGCTCACAGCCTGGTCTGACCTTTCCTGTCTAGTACTGGAACTGGAGTGGGAGAACATTTGTCACTTGTTTTACCTTTCCAGGAGCATGAACGGTCGCAGATCCTAAGGCCAATTTTCTCTCTCTTTCCCTCTCCTTCCCTCTGTACCTTTCTCTCCCCCCCTTCCCCTTACTGGTGTGTTATTGCCCTGTGGCACACTCTGACCTTTTCTTTTCCTATGTACAAGAAATATAGGTTCTGCAGAAGGGAAGTAGGAGAGCGGAGATGCTGTCTCTGCCACGTCCCTCTCTGACTGGATGCTTCTTGCTCTAGCCTTGAGTCCTATCTCCACACCTCCTCTGTTTGTCTCCCTGTGCCTTGGGTTGGGAGGTGGGCCACATGCTACTTTATCTCCAGCTCAAAGAGCCCATCACCCACATTCTAGAGGTAGAAATGGGGCACTCGGTGCCGTAATTCAGCCGTACACCATTCTGGCAGGAGTTTTGGAGAATGAAAGTTGCTATATGGGGGTTCTGTGATTCCCTTGCTGGTCTGTTCCCTTGGAAGCAAGCCAGGAACAAAGGAAGGAGAAGGAGGTTCACAGAACCACCAACCCAGCAAGGGGCCCTGAGCCTAGTCCTTATCTTACTGAGTGTAACTCCCTCCATCTCTGTAGCTTTTGTCCTGATTTACACTAGGGTAAGAGCACAAGCAAGCCCCAGTATGGCTCGATCTAGATCACAGCTTGAGTAGACCTACCTGAGGTAGCTAGCTGTAATCTAGCTAGCTCGTGTACCAGAGCAGCGAAGCCACAGCAGTGCATGGGTCAGCCTGGGCTGTAAGGGTATGTCTAGACTACATGGCTCCATTGCTGGAGCCATGTAGATGAGTTTACTAGACATAGGAAAATGAAGCGGCGATTTAAATAATCGCCGCTTCATTTACATCAAAATGACCGCCGCGCTGTGCCGATCAGCTGTTTGGCGGCATGGCGGGGCAGTCTGGATGCTCCGCGGTCGACAACGGAAGCCTTTGTCGACCGCTCCGGTAAACCTCATTCCACAAGGCATAATGGAGCGGTCGACAAAGGCTTCTGTTGTCGACCGTGGAGCGTCCAGACTGCCCCGCTGTGCCGCCAAACAGCTGATCGGCACAGCGTGGCGGCCATTTTGATGTAAATGAAGCAGCGATTCATTTTCCTATGTCTAGTAAACTCATCTACATGGCTCCGTCGACGGAGCCATGTAGTCTAGACATACCCTAAGGCTCCCCACAGAGCCTTGGGTAATTACTCGCAGGGCTAGCCCAGACTGAAGTGCAAGCAGTGGTGCCTTCCCTGCTTTAGCGCCCGAGCTAGCTACATGATCGCTAGATGCAAGTTGTCTGCTCAAGCTGCAGTCACACCCTGGGTAGACAGTATAGACCTAGGCTGTGTGAGAACATGCATGCTTGCCAGGGAGCCAACAGCCTCCGCAGGCCCCAGCGCAAGGTTGAGGGAGGGCTCCTTGCTCCCAGAAGGGGCGGAATGGAGGCAGCCAATTTTCTGTGCCGCCCAGACTACAGCGCTCCCCCACTTCCCAGCCCTGAGAGCTGCGTGGAGCACGCAGCATGGCACTCTGGAGGCGATTTAATGGGCTGGGAGCCCCAGGCCCCTTTAAATTGCTGAGCCCTAGGGCAATTGCCCCCTTTGCCCCCCTGTTGGTGGGGCTGATGCTTGCCTATCAGCAAGGTCTCTGTGTGTATGAGTTTGCATCCTGATGGGTGTGTGGCATGAGCGTTGGGTTTTACAGGGCAGGTGAGGTTGAACCTTCCTAAATAGACCAGTGTGGCCCCGCCCCATGGCCCCTTTGCCTGTTTCCATTTCCCTCTCTTCTATTGGGGCTAGAGTGAGTGTGCAGAGGCCGGTGCTTGTGCCAGCCTGTGGCTGGGGCTGCGTTGCGCATCCCAACAGTGCTCCAGGGTTGGGGGTAGCTGGTGCTTCAGGACTTGGGGCCATGCTGCCTGCCTGGCACACCAAGGCTGGAGGTGGGAGGCCGCCTGGTGCTCTGGGACTGTGGGGTGCTGGGGTGGCCCAGGGCTTTGGAGCTGGTGTTGTGATAGTGTTCTGGGCTCTTGCAGGGAAGAGGGGATGTGCGGGGCTTCAGGCAGAAGGGGAGAGTCTAGCCCCCCAGCAACCTGCAGTTCACACACTGGCTGTGGTGTGTGGATGGACCAGGATGCATGGCTGTGCATGGGCCACAGTGCATCAGTGTTGACTTTGTATCTGGCCCTAAGTGGAGATTGGGGGTTGTTGGTGTGTGTGCATATGTCTGAGGGCGTGTGTTTGTCTTGGGTGTACATGTAACCGTTTGCACAGGGCTGTACCAGGACATGTGTGTAAACATTGAAGAAAGAGAGAGGTATGGAAGGCCTGGGAGGGAAACCTCCCGCACTCTGTGGTGGCCACGTGTGTCCTGGTCAGCTCCTTGACCATCAAAGTTCCTGTGCCCTGCAGATCCCAGAGCTGCCCCGTCACTTGTGCTGGGCTGCACTGTTCCGGGAGAGTGCCAGGCGGGTGGTGGAAAACGACTCCGCTTCGTCAAATGCCAGGGCGCATTAACGTCTGTGTTGTCACAGCGCGGTGTGATTAATGCTGGATTCCAGCAAATGAAGGCGTGCAGAGGGGTCGGATGGGGTCAGCAGCTGGGCAGGTAATGGAGGGAGGTGATGGGGGGAGGGCTGTCTCTGCACAGCCCAGATGGGTAACACTTGAAACCTTACCTAGGGGGAACCTGCAGCTGCTTACGACTCTCCCCTCGGAAAGCAGTGCTGCCATGGAAACATCCCTAAATGGGCTGCACTAGTGCTTTGTTGACACAAACAAAGCAGGGACTGGACTGCTCTGGGGACAGGAGCCAGATCCTCTCACCCCTTCCAAGCGGGCCAGAGTTGAGGTGCTGTGTGTGAGGGGATGACAGCATCGCCCTGGGGATTTTAACAAGTGTCAAGTGGCAGGGGAGAGCAGCCGGCGCTGTGCATGGAGGAGGCGGCGGCGGGATGAGCCCTGTGGGGCTATCTGGCCGACGATGCAGTGCTAATTGGCAGAGCGGGCATTGCCATGTAGCAAATGGTCAGGCCCCTTGGGCAGTGGGCAGACAGGGAGCTACAGCTGGTGGGGCAGTGGTTGAAATGGTTTGTGAGTCTTTGGGGCAGAGTTTTATAGGGTAGGGAGAGGGCATGGATCTGGAGGGAAAGTGTTCTGGGGAGCTGCATATGCTTCATCTACACTGTGCGTGCATGCGGCATGTAAACACAAACAGCTCCTTGCAGCAGTGCCCCCTCAGTGCCAGCTGAGGGCTGAGCAATGCGAGTATTGCCTTGTCTGGGCCACCCAGGCACCTGCGTTCAACACCCCATTGGCCTGGCACCCCTGGTTCCTGTTGTGGCTGCCTTGCCTTGCTAGGGTGTCTCTTTGAGCTAACAACATCCTGAATAGTTCACTCTTCCAGAGTCCCAGCCTCCCTCTCCCACTGCCAGGTGGTTCCACTCCCTCCACATGCCCACGAAACAAGCTCTCTCTTTCCAGCATTGCTAGGCTGTGGCCCTTGCCTCTCAGGGGAATACCTAACAGGTTATTTAGTATCGGGGGCTTCGCTGGGACATCCCAGCCAGGTACCATGAGCCAGGTTGTGCACTGGTTACCATCCACCCTCCTCCTTGCTACTGTCCCTTGGGGGAGAGATGGAGAGGAGGGTTTGTGGATGTTGAGGTTCAACTGGGGTCTGGACGAGGTTGCACTTGTGTTTTGGGCCATTCCTCTCTCAGCCTGGGCATTCTCTCCTCTCTGTGATTCGGTCTCCCCCACCCACCTAGCCATCCTGTCACTTTCCAATTGAAAAGCCAAATGAAATTTCCAGGCGGTTTGCAGCCTTTATGATTCACTTGTTTGTTTTCCTCCCTTTCTGTCCCCCCCTCCCATTTTTTTATTTTTAATTTATTTCTCTCTCTCTCTGTGTCTATTCACTCCAGCCAGCTGCCTGCTTTGAATTTAGTTTGCACCAAGAGCAGGAGAAATTCATTTTCTGCTTTCCTATTTTATACAGTGTTTTGGGGTTTTTTTTTCTGACTGCAGAAGTAAATGGAGATGCTGTGGAGATGTTTGCTTTATCTCACCTTATCCTGCTCTTTCTTAACTACCTGCCCTGGTGCTGAAAACATCTGGAGATCGCTACCCCATGTTTTTTCCTCATCCCAGCAGTTCAGGGGAACCCAGTGATAATAAATGTGGCTGCCAAGTGTCAGAGCAGGGAGTGATAGCATTAGGAAGCTCACCGTGCGTCAGGGCCTCGATGTGCTGCTGAGGATCATCCCACTTGTCTAGCCCCAGGTGGGGCGCAGAGGTGAGGAATCTCTTGGGGTGGGTTTGATGCTGGGCTGGAAGTGTACTTTGCGGCATTGCTGAGGCATGTTCTGGTGGTGAGGGAGCTCATGCGGTGGCTTGGGTGCTGGTAGTTGAGGTGCGGTGCTGTATTGGAACTGTGATGGGCACTCGTGATAAAGTGCACCACGATGAGACCATTTGGATGCACCCGGGGAAGCAGGCCTGCCAACAGCAATTCTGGAGCCCAGAGCAGAACAATCAGGGGGTCCCCACCCATGCACAAGCCGTGACGATGCAGACATCATCTGCCTGATATTTGGGTGCTGCTGCACCTATGCTGGCTGGTACCCAGTGAGCTGCCAGCTGTGCTGTTGGGCCACACACTTCCAGCAAGGCTCGGGCTTCAACGTGCCTGCCCAGTATAGTTGCCAACTCTTTAATTGTGCAAATCCAAAAATCCTTGCCTGCCCTTGCCCAACCCTTTCTGTGAGGCCTTGCCCCTTTTCTGATACCCCACCCCCGGTCACTCCTTTTCCTCTCCCTCTGTCACTTGCTCTTCCCCACCCTCACTCATTTTCACCAGGCTGGGGCAGGGGGCTGGGTTGCGGGAGGAGGCCAGGAGGCCAGGGCATCAGTTCTTACTTCAAGCAGCTCCCAAAAGTGACCTGCACAGCCCCTTCTATGCAGCGGGAGTCTGGAACTCTCTGTGCGCCACTGCCTGCAGGCACCATCCTAACAGCTCCCATTGGCTGCAGTCCCAGCCAATGGGAACAGTGAAGTGCTTGGGGCAGGGACACTGTGTGGAGTCCTCCTCCCCCACCAGGAGCCCTAGAGACATGCTGGCCATTTCTGGGAATAGTGCAGAGCAAGGGCGGGCAGGAAGCTTGCTTTATCCCTGCTGTGCTGTGGGTGGCGGCCAGAGCCCCCGTCCCTTAAAATTGGTGCTGGAGCGCTGCACTGCATACTTGGGGCAGCACTAAGGGCTTGGGGAGAGCATGTTGTGCTTTGGGCAGTGCTCTGGGCTGGCATGATGCACTTTGAACAGCGCTCAGGGCTGGCTGCCCCAATCCCATCCCTTGCACCCGGGGCCCAGGCCCTTCCAGGAGCACAGGGCTGCCCCCCACATCTTGCCCAAGGCCCCACAGAGGCTGTCAGCCCAGGCCTCACCCTGCTCCTTCCTGCTTCCACTCCATCTCTTCCTCCCATCCCTGCTCTGTTCCCTTCCTGCCTCCCCAATTGCACCCTTTCTCTGAAGCCCCCTTCCCTGGGAGATGCGAACTGGGGCAAGGGGCAGCAGCAGGAGTCAGGCCTCCTCGTGCTCACTGTGGCAGTGGTAGCTGCAGGAATTGGAGCGACACGCATGTAGCAGCCTGCATTGCTCGGCTGCGTCTTCCAGCAGGGACAGAATTCCGGAAAGCACGGTGCCCTGGCTCCTGTCTGCTCCCTGGAGCCCTGCACCCCTTGGGAGGTCTGCTTCCTGCCACCGCAGTGGAGTGGAGTGACCCGGCTGGAAGACGGTGGCTTGGAGCAGGCTGCTGCGTTGCTCTGCTTCCTGTGACTCCTGCCGCTGCAATGAATGTGGCCCCTTGGTAATTCCCTGGCCTGCACTAAGGCACCACAAGTCCCATCCATAGGACAGGTGAGGCGGCTGCTGTGGGCCCCCCCCCAAATGGCCCTGTGGCTGGGACAGCTCTGCCCTGAGAAGACATGCATACAGCTTGTTGGAAGTGCACTGCGGAGCTGTGTTTCAGTGCTCTCTTTCATTGTTGGGGGAAGATGTCCAACTTTCTGTGAGGGGAAACTGAATGGGGAGCAACTTCCAAACTGTTAGGTGGCCCAAAGATGGATGTGTGTGTAGTGCTCATGCAATTGCATATTTCTTTGTGGTCTGGTGTGTGTGTGTGTGTGCGCTACCTTTTAGAAAGGAAGACTCGTTTATCTCAGCATTCTAATTGTGTCCCATTAAAATGCAAATTTGGGTTTATGCATTGAAATTGTCAGTAACGTTGCTATGGCAACTGGAGTTTGAGGGTGGGGAATTGGAAGAGGTGGGACTGTGTGTCTCTCCTCAGGAACTCTGTCAAGTAGGTCCAGGTAACTGAAACCCTCAGAGCCAAACATTCCCAGCCAGTGAAGGCTGGGGCAGTGCTGAAATTCTCTGGTGATGGAGTCTCCATACTGGAGCAAGCCACTGATCCGTGTAGTCCAGTGGACCAAGTCTAGCAAGAACAAGCTCTAGTCCTTCAGAGGACAATGAACCTCTCCCATCCTTCCCCCCCCCCCACTTATGCAGCTAGCCAGACCTCTGTGGGGAGGGGAAAATCCTTACTGAGTACAGTAATTCTTCATTTAACACTATACATATGTTTCAGAAAATGATCGTGTTAAGTGAAAACGTGTTATGCGGGGTCAATTTTCCCATTGAAAATAATGGACAAGGTGGGGGTTGCGTTTCAAGCGGTGGTGTCTGTTGGGACTGGGACATAAGGTTGGGGAGAAAGGGGACTGGGTTACAGCAGGGAGGGGAGGTATTTGGCTCTGGGGAGGGGAAGGAAAGGAGAGGGGAGGGGGATTGGGTTGGGAGTATGCCTCTGACACGGGTCTGCTGGGACCTGCACTGCGTCCGGCAAGGGGGAGGTCGCCGGGGAACGGTGCGGTGAGCAGCAAACCCTCCGCCACTTTGCAGGGAGGCGGGGGAAGCCCTGCACAGCCGCCGGCGACGGGCCGGCTGTGGAAACCCAGCCGCCGGCCTGCAAGCAGGGGCAGAGGAGAGGGGAAGTCAGCAGGGAATGGCGCGGCGAGCGGTGAACCCTCCACCGCTTTGCAGGGAGGCGGGGGAAGCCCCGCACAGCTGCCAGCGATGGGCCGGCTGGGGAAACCCAGCTGCTGGCCTGCAAGCAGGGGTGGAGGAGAGGAGGCAAGGCGTCCGGTGAGAAGGAGTCAGCGGAGAACGGCGCAGCGAGCGGCGAACCCTCCGCCGCTTTGCAGGGAGGCGGGGAAAGCCCCGCGCAGCCGCCGGCAACGGACCGGCTGGGGAAATCGTGTTATTCCGGGGATGGTCGTGTAATTCAAAAAACGTTCCCTAATAAAAAAATCGTGCTATCACGAAAACGTGTTAAGCGGGCACGTGTTAAATGAGGAACTACTATACTGCAGGCTTCCACCTTGATGTGCTGGTTCCACCACCCTTATCAGTCAGGGTAGATACTATTCAGAGCTCTACAGCTTCCCTTTTTAAACTCCCAGCCACAGGGCCTGCCCTGGTGCCCTCCTGCAGCAGTGAGTTCCACATGCCGATGGTACTCTGCCTAAAGTGAGTACAGCCTTTCCTTTGATCCTTTCTCAGTGCGTTGTGCTCTCCCTTTGTGCTTGCATAATGGGGAGGGTGAAAAGGCACAGCTGATTGGTTCTCAGAGGGGCCCTCGTCTTGCCAAACACTGTGATTGGGCCCTCTCTAGCTTGTCTTACTACCAGCTTCACAAGGACCCAGATGCTGCCTAAAAGTTGTGATGGCTGAGGGAGCTGGGGGAAGGGAAAAGGGAATGCAGAGAGAGGTGAGACATGAGTAGAGCACTGTACTGTAAAAGAAGAAATTGTGCATCTCTGTACTGGTTGTTGACTGAAAATCTAATAACTTTGATGGCCAATGATGCATGAAGGGTTGATTCACAAATAGGTCCTCTGTATTAGCTGCCCATGTGATGTCTCCCCAGCCTCCTAGTTAAGGGGGCTTAGGAGACCTTCTAGCTGCTCCATCTGGTGCCGGGATTTGATCTCTGTTTGTTTTCTTCTGTGACCCAAGAAGTCTGCTCATAAATGTGTAAATAAAAAAATTGTGTGGTGTAGATGATCCAGTGAGAGGTTTGTATTGTGATGGCGGGCCTCGTTGTGGATTAAAGTGATAAATATCCCCTGTGGATTTGTTGCTCAGCCCGGCGAGACCCCAGGTTCAGGAGGAGCAGGTCTGGAGTCAAGCATTGCCATGCATGACAGCTTCTCCAGTTAGGAGAGACAGTCCCCTTCGTATTCCATGCATGCAAAACTCTGCCCTGCTCTCTTGTACTACAGTGCGCTTAAAAGCAGTGTCCCTGTTTCCCTCCTCAGCTGCCTCAGTGTATAGATTTCCAGTGGGGGCAGACACGTGTGCTGCTACAGAGGGGAAAAGCTGACACTTCTCTGTTTTCTAGCATGAGTGGCAGCATAAGTGACTTGCTGGCTTGTTCGAAGCCCCGTCCCCCCTGCCTTGAGAGGGTCACATTTATACAGAGGCTCTTCAGGGTGTTATAAGTGGTGGCAAGGGCTTGGAAATGAAGGAGTCTGGGTTTTGCCTGCCCCCCTCAGATCAGTAAGTCACTGCACTGGGAAGGCAGAATCCCCGAAACATGAACCCTGGTTGGAAATGAGGCATGGGAGAAGGGAAGGCTTTTGGCATCCTAGCTCCCTCCAGGAGAAGACAGAAAGCAGGTGGGGAGGAACAGTGGGTAAAGAGATCTGCTGTACACTAGCACCATGGCACATGAACGATTGAGGCTGGCCTGGCAGGGAGAGGCATGGATGTGACTGGCACCCGAAGGCAAACAGAGGCAGGGCAGTGGCAAGGGAAATGCCTGTGCCAGCCTTGGTGGGAGAGGTGGCATCTCAGCAGGTTCATCACTGTTCTGAAGGGTTTGATGAATTCAGTAGCAGGGGAGGCACACAAAAGGGGAAACAAAGGCTCACACATTTGTGGCACAGATCTGTTCAGGTGTTTAAAATAAATGACATTCTAGAGGGAATTTGCCAATGAATGCTTGAAAGCAGGAGAGGAGGATTTTGGGAGGGAGAGAATGTGGGACAAAGAACACAAGGGGGGAAAAGAGAGGAAGAAAGGAAAGTGAGAGGCAGAATGGGGAAAATAACCCCAGAGACAGACACCCCCTCTCCCGTTCCTGTTTCCCATGCATTATCCCACTGACATGCTGCGTACTCTAGTGATGAGCCAGGCTTCTCTGGCATGGAACCTGGGCCTGGCATTATTCCTCATGATTCCTCACTCTCTCTCCCCATCCCTCTCTTTAAAGGAGGAAGCATGTGACATTCTTTTCTGCACCTCACTCGAAGGGGTGGCAGAGATTTCCTTTCTGGCTGGGGTTTCACCAAGAGTGAAGATTTAACCATTTGCCTCTTGAAACAACAGAGAGTTGTAATCTAATCCCCATGTTCCCACTTGGAATAATCCCAGACTAAGGATACGTCTGCACTCCGATCGGAGGTGTGATTGCAGCATGTGTAGACATAATCTAACTAGCACAGGTAGCAAAAGCAGTGAAACTGCAGCAGCATGGACACAGAGTGTACGTTTGGGGAGCTAGCTCAAGCTGCAGTGGTTTTACTGCTATTGATACTCATGCTGGCTAGATCAAAGCTGGCTTGAGTACGGCTACATGTGCCATAATCCCACCTTGGAATGCAGTGTAGGTGTCCCCTAATTGGGGGCAGAGGAGAGATTGGGAATTGGGGGAGAGGGTCTCAGGAGCGTTCACCTGGAGGCCACTCATTCCCAGTGAAATGAGTCAGTGGATCTCAGTCCAGTTCCTGTGAGGCAGATGCTTGCTTCACAAAATGCACCATCATGAGAGGATCCCATTGGAAGGAGCCCTCTTGGCGTCAACCTTAGCAGACAGGCCAAGAATTGAACTAGCTTGGAGTCCGGCTCCTTTCATAGTCCTGACAGTGACCCTTCCAGAGCAGGGCCACAAGACACCCTCCACCAACATGGCATTTCCTTTACACCTCCCCCCTCAGACTAAACCTGGAGCAGATGCTGCCAGTTGTTACCTTCCCAGGACAGATCTCTCTTGCTGGCTTTCGGAGTGTGGCGCTGTGGGGTTTTCCCCATACCCGTCTCTTGGACATACTTAAATGTGTCTCTTGGGGTGTGATGAATCTCAGCTGGCCTGCTTGTCTAGGGGCTGGGTGAGAGCATATGTTGACCTATGACCTGCCCTCCCATTTTGCCACATGGCAGTAGCAAAGGTGCAGAGACCTGCCTTGAGCCTAGATAATCCTCCCTCACTGTTGGACTGCTGATCAAGTCAGTCTTAATCCTCTGAAGCATGTGCGTGCTGGTGCAGAGGAGTGTCCGCTTGCTCCCCTCTTTGCTGTCAGAAACAAGTCATTTACAGGCTGCTGTGCCAGCACTCCTTCGGCAGGTCTCTCTTGTCCCTGGGAAAGTTGTAAGACTGTCTTTGCTGGGGAGCATCAGACTTCGAGGCTGGAGTTTTCCTTGTCTTTTTCAGTGGTTCTAAAAAAACCCTAACAGACTATTCAGCACCTTTTTGGAGCTCAGTGGGGGCGGTGGATGTGCACGCATGTGGGGGTGTGTGGGCGTGTGTTTGCATGCTGTGGAGAGAATGACTCACTAGCCCCCTCCTCGTTTTCAGGCCCCTGACTGCCTCCCACTCCTTGTCAGGGCACGTTTCCGGCTGCTCATGCTCACAGTGCTTTGATTCCAGGTTGTTGGCGGAGGGTGCTTGGGAAGGCAGGGAGTGGAAGAGGAGAAGCAAGTTGCCTAGTAATTGGCCCGTCCTCTGCCTTGGTAGCAAGCCATGTGATCAGGAGAGAGCCCTGTGCACTCTTCAGGCTGGGGAGAGGCATGTACAGAGAGAGCCGCCCTGGCACGCCGGGATGGTAAAGGGAGTGAACACTAGGCTGTGCAGTGTGTTGCAAAGGTTGCCATGGCTCTGCTCCCCCTTGACTATGGTCTGGAGGAAGAAGATTGGTCAGAACCTAGAGGAGTCCCAAAATAAACCCATCCACCTTCGCAATCTCCCATGCAGCCTATTTCCGGCTTTTCTAATTGAGCCTTGATTGACATTGTCTCGTTTCCATGCAGAGTCTCCTGTGTAACTAAATCATTAGTGTAAATTAAATTTCGATTATTTTTTAAATCAGCAAAAATAGCGCTGTTTAATTGACAGCAGTTATTCCAGTGTAATGGTAACAAAGCAAATGCGAAGTGTTCTGAGCGCCGGTTAAGATCGCTGGTGAAGAGGAAGAGGGACCCTGCTGACCCTGTCTGTGATGTTGAACAAGCTGGCAGCTTCTGGTGAGTCAGGGCATGGTAGACGGGTTCTTACTTGGGTAGTTCTCATAAAGGCTGGGTATGATCTAACTGGCCTCTTCCTGGCAAAGGCCCTGCCACCCCCTGAAAGCTGGGTGCAAGCTCTCAGTCATAGTGGGGAGGAGCAGGCAGCTGGACTTCGTAAGGGAGGGGATGAAAGGAGTAGTGTGGGCAGTGGGGGGGAGACCTTTGTATCCAGGAAGACTCTCACTTCCACCTGGGCCTTGGCTGGTGAGGAACTTGTGTCTCTGCTTAGTGGGACATGGCAAAGGATATTGCTAGGACTCCTGGAAGTGAGTAATGTGATGGGGCTGTGGCATGGTCTTGCAGGGGGCTGTTATTCTGCTAAGGCTGGGTTTGCTTTTTGCAGGCACAAAAGTAGCCTGGCCCTAGCTACTTCATGGGGTGTGCACAGAAGAGACCCTAATATGGAAAACTGGCTAGAGAGAGAACAGTCCTGGGAGAACAGTTTTTGAGGGTGGCTTGACCAAGTCTTGACAGAGAACAGGTGTGTTTGTCCAAAGACACGATCCATTCGGCTATTCCTCTTCCCCCCAACTAGCAGGACTGAGTCATTCTGCCACAAACCTGTCCTGCTTTCTGTCAAACAACAGGAATCCTGGCACAGCCTTGCCTCTGGGCTTGTTACTTTTCCGTCTGTGCCTTGCTGCCCATCTCTGGGAAATGCTGCCTATGCCCTCTGCTGTCATACCTGTGTCAGCTACATGGGGCAGGAACACCTGGGGCCCCCTGTATGCTGGTGACATATCTTGGGCACGTTCTGACAGGTAGTCAGGACTCATTGTCTCTCTAAGAAACCAGGAAAATAAGCTTGCGTCTGAATCCCAGGTGCAGAGAGGGTCTGCCTGTCACAGGCAATTCCAATCCTGCACTGCTTGGCAATGTTTTTTTCATTCTGCAGGCTACTATTCATCTCTCTCTTTCTTTTCCCCTTCACTCTTCTCTTCCCCCTCTCCTCCTCCTCCATTGATCCTGAACCCCCCTCATAGCAGAGACTGGCTGTCATGCTGAACTACAGCCTGTTTTGGAGATGCAGACAGAGGATCAAATTACACCATTGAGGCACTGGTCCAGGCTGGGGACAGTTGGCACATTCCAACTCCAAACCCCTCAGAGTGCAGTAGAGGGAGAGTGCAGGCTGTGCTATGGCAAAGAAAGGTGTAGTCTGCTCCCCTTAGCCGGTGTGCATGTGGGCGGGCGCTCCAGGGGATATAGAGAGTACCATTCCTGTGCTCACCCAAATGCAAGGACTAGATTTTCCTTGGCCCATGCATGTGTGACAGAGCCCCAGGATGGGCCTTCTGTGAGGTTTGAACTCTAGACCCAGTAAAACTGTATTGCATGAGCTGAAGGAGGCAGTAGCAGCTTCATCAGCCTCTTGTGTGGCCCATCCACAAGAAAGAGATGAAGAGTCACACCAGGCTCATGTGGGTTACACATGGGATGCTCAGGGTGGGTGAGTCTCCCTGTTGCCCCATCTATCTGCTCAAGAACCCACACAGACCATCTATCTCTAATTTAAGGAGTGTTCTGAGAACTCCAATCTTCTTGCACCTGGGACCAAAATCTAAATTTGAACCTATGTACAGTGCTGGACTGGCATTGCATATGTCCACTTATGCCATTCAGCTGCTCTAACTTCCATCAGACTTCTGCTTTGTCCAAGGAATCTCGGGTACCTTACTGCTTCCTTTGAGTCACAGAAGTAACCGTTGAGATGAATTGCAGGATTGGAGGTAATAAAATGTCTGAGAGAGAGTCATATTGACTTGGGAAGCTGGCAGGGGACTTTTGGAAATGTAGGGAGTTAATCACAACAGGGATGAATTGGACCTACGCTGATCCATCACATTTCTAATAGGCCCATCACTAAAGTATTTAGCACAAGAAATTGTTCTTAAGAGAGCTAGATTATAGACATGTAACTGACACTCTACTTTCCAAGGGGGCAGTTGTACCAGAAGTGTTGTGGTTCCATTGTTAAATCTAAGGAACTGGGACTCAGGAATGTTCAGGTTTCTCATCCTAGTTACTGACTCGCATGACCTCTGGCAGATGAGGGTAACTAGAATCAGACATGCTTCTTGCCTTTGGTAGGATAAGGCAGGGGCCACTGGGGCTCAGAAACTGCTGACATTGGGTTTGGAGACTACCAGCCTTTGGGAGATCCAAAGCAGCACCCTTGTTTCAACATCAAGGCTATGGAAAACTGTTTCACAAAGTACATTGCAGGCTGGGATCCCAGGCAGTATTTCTGTTTCAGCACCACCCCTTTGGACAGCTCCCCAGAGACCATCCTTCCAGACCTAGAGGAAAGGCCTATCAACATTTAATGTACAATTTTTGAAGATTTTTTATTATGTACATGAAAGCAAAGCCTTGAATGTTCAGGTTATTGGGAGGGCATGTGTGGGGTGAGTATAGTTAATAGCAATATTAGTGCAATGGCTATTGATGGTGTGAGTGGTGGGAAGGCCATGTTATTGGCAGGGTGAGTGGAGTAGGCTAGGTTATGGAACGCCAGCTTATCTGTGGAGCACATTTGTCAGAGGCTGGAAATAGATGACAGAAGAGGAATCACATGTGTTCACGCTGCTGTTCTGCCGGGCTCTGTGATGAGTGAGTCGTCGGTGCTCAGCTCCCTTTGCTGGGAGAAGGTAGAGAGTCCATCTGGATTCTTTCAGGGATGAAAAATTGTCTAGAGGGGTAAACTTCTTGGTGCCCTTAAATGTTGGTGTCTTAATCCACCACTGAAAGGTCTGGGTTTCCCTGACCCCTTCATTGCTCAGTTTGGCTCTCTCCTGACCATGACTTGTTTTACTTTGCGAGTCAGTCATTCTTTTCCCCTGGAGCAAACTAATCTTCCTCATTAATAATGAGACAGATAAAATGGCAGGAAATGACAAGTGAAATGCTTCTCTGACACCTCTGATGGAGTGGGTGAGCCCAATCTCCAGGGTGGAAAGCCTTCATCTCCCAAGAGGTTTCAAAAGATACCACAGCCTTGATGGAAATGGACCTGCCTAAATCAACGCCAGTTCACTATGCTTAATGTGGGCAGTGATGGATGGGTATCCCGGGGTGAGAGGCGAGAGACATTGGCATGGGGAGCTGACAGGAGGCTGCAGGGACAGCCATGGTTACAGAGCAGCATCTTCTCTTTTATTTTTAGAGAAGACTTTGTGAAGGGAAGGATTCATTTTAGTCCCCTGATTGGCACTGCCCGGCCCCAGAGCAAAGTTCAGGGGACAGATGCAAGGGTCCCACAGCTGAATGGCTTCTGAGAGGGAGAGCGGATAGGCCATGAACATGAAGCAAAAGAAGAAACAGTGAATGAACTCCTGTGTAAAAGGGAAGAGACAACCCTGCAGACTCTTATGGGGGACAGGCGGAGGGGGAGTTAAGAAGAAGCATCCAGGCACTATTGTAAGGGTTCTCAGACTCCTCCCTAGTGTGGACTAAATCTAAACAGATGTGGCCTTGTGGTTATTTCCCTTCCCATCGGTGGTTGGACAGGCCACTCCGCCTCCCATTGGCAGTATGGAATAACCACCAGCAATTGCTTACCTGAGAAACTAAGATTAGGGAAGTATTTACTGTGTCTGTAGGTTCTTGCAATGCAGTGCAACAGCTGGTGGCGAGGAGGAGCCCTGGCAGCGTGTGCCTTAGCAGTTCTTTGTGGAACACCACCACCTGCTCTGTGGACCACAGTTTGGGAACCACTGAGCCAGTAGGCTAAGCACAGGGTTAGGAGCTAGGAATTGCTCAGCCACTGACTGACTGTAATCTCGGGCACGTCCTTTCCTCTGTGCCGCCCTTTCCCCATCTGTGAATTTGCCTGCCTTGGAGGGGTGTGGCACGGGTCCCCAGATGTTTGTAAGCTGCCTTGAAAATGTAACTCCACTTAAGGTCAAAGGGCTTGATGCCGTGGTGTCCGGACAGGTCTCTGGCTGCATCGATGATGATATCCAGAAGGCTGCTTGCGTGTGTGCTCAGTGGTGTGTGCTGTGTTGACTTATTCAGCAGACCCCAAGAGAGCACTCCGCAAATTCCACAAATCAGATAAGGATCGAAGGTGCCCAGCCAGGTTTATTGTTAAGCAAAGTACAGTAACAGTTGTCAGAAGACTACCGAATCACTACACACATGTACTCACAACAATGGCCTCAGCCCAACCAGTAGGAAACTCCCACTGCTCCTCCAGCTGGACAAAGAATGTCCCCTCAAGACACCTCTTTATATACAGGTACAAAAAAGTTACACATCACTCCTGACATTGTCAGGTTACCACCCTCTGATGCTGCTTAGATACCACCCATCACCCTGCACCTCATGGGTTGATTAGATCATCTCTATCTATCATGCTGTCATTTTAGACCCTTTCCTGAACCTGGGTCTGTATCTGTGAGGAGTGGGTATCGAGGTCTTTTTTTAATGAGCTGGTGGTACCATGTGCTTTCAACTTATGACCAGTACCAATTACTGTTCTACACCTGGGCCTATTGCCAATTAATGTTTTGCACTCTGAGCCCTGTTCATGCCAAGTTCTGTGAACAGTGGCCTGCCTCTTGCTCACAGCTTAGCTTTGCTTTATGTTAGCCATGTTTGGTCCATTGTTAGCTAGGCCTCAGATCAGGCCGGTGCTACATGGGCTTTTGTTTTAGGTCCTTATTTTTCTATAACAATATCAGTTGTGTATAAGGGGGACTCCCTCCTACCAGTGCCCTATCAGTGCAAGCTGGGATTTGTGTGGCGAGCTTTCTTACTGCAGGGTCAGCCCTCCGCCAGAGAGGCTGTCATGTGCTGGTCCCTCTGCAACTGTGCAAAGACTCTGTATGCGCAGTCCTTAATACCCAGAGCTTATGCCTTTAAGAATTTACACCTCCAGTCAGTCAGTCAATCCCTCTGCCATGTGGATCCATAAACAGGGATAAACAGTAATTAGTATGGTAAGTAGCTTGGTCTTGTGTTTTCTGGTTACAGTATCATGGTAATTATTTCCGGCTCCCCGCCTGAATACTCCTGCCTCCTGATTTCGTGCTCCACACATCCTTGCCAGCCTGATTATCACTGGACGCATTAGAATTGGCAATAGCTTTCTGCTGCATCGCCCATTCCCTGGTTGGGGGGAGAGGGGCAGTGGCTTCCTCCCACTTACTAGTGATGATCTGGGATGATTGACGCGGAGGGTGGCTTTCTTCAGCTAGTCCTCTCTCCTAGTAGGGTCTGTACCTGGAAAGGCAGGATGTGTGTCCATACTGGGACAACACAGGGGAGCCTCTATGCATGGACCCCAATTGGTCAGACCTACATAGCCATTTTAAAATACGACAAGAGAAATTCCCAGTGGAGACCAATTTATTCAGTGCAACTCTTACTTGTGTGGCCCATGGACAAGGGGCACATGCTTCTTTTGGCTCTCCTGGTGCTGCTGACACCAGCAGATCTAGCAAAAGAGCTGGTTCCAGTCTGGAGTTCAGAAAAGCAGTGGCTTTTGTCTGTACACTCAGTGTGCATGAACTGGCTGGCAGACTCCACTCATTGGTGGCCTCCTACATGGACACATCAGGCAGCAAGCACAACAGGGATCCCAGCTGACATGCCAGCTGGCTTCTTCCCCCTTTCCTGAACCCTAGCCCAAATCAGATTTCCTTGTTCGTGAGGGAGGGGGACGAAGGAAGCGACTGGGGTCATTAAATGAAAAGGGTAGTGGGAATGAGGGGTGTGGGATAAGAGTGCTTTTAAGAAGTTGTAGAATTTGCAAGAGAGCAGCCAGAGCTGGGAGAATAAAACCCAGATGGCTCATATGTGGTATGTGTTCCTCCCAGGAACCCCCTTCTCCCACATTGTTTCAGGCAGTCTCTCTTTCGCTTGTGCTGCACCCACCTCTTCACGTTCCTCCTGACAGCTCTTAAGTCAGGTTGCCTCTGTGACTCTCACCTCTCAGAGACACATCCCCCTGTTCTGGGTGTCCCTAAGCCTCTGATTGCCAGAAGCTGGGATGGGAGAACTGGGGATGCATCACTCAATGGTTATCTAGTTTGTACGTTCCCTCAGGAGCAGCTGGCAAAGGCCACTGTTGGAAGACAGGAGGCGGAGCTAGACGGACCAGTGGTCTGACTTAGTATAAGGCCATTCTTAAGTTCTTATTTTTTCTTCCTAGCTTTTGATGGGTGCTCCCAGGGCAGCATATGTTGAGGCTGTACATGAAGGGTACTTGACAAATGTGCTGAGACTGAAATGCACCAAACAGCGGTGTTTAGTCTAATTGGTTTTACATGAGTTGCTGGGAAGAGGTAAGGAAGGGGGCAGATTAGTCTGTGTAGAGCTTGCTTCAAGGACACCTTTCTGGGCTTGCAGAGAAGCTGATCCCCATAGGGAAAAGGCCACCAGGAGCTCTCTGGATCCAATCACTGAATTCCTGCCTCTTCTATCACTTTGGGAGCCCTTGCTGTGTGTGTGTTTTTGTATGGAAGACTGTGTTCATGTGTGACTCTAAGGCAGTGTTGGTGTGTGCATGTGTGTCTGAAACATTGTGTGCATGTATGCTTCCAAGTCTGAATTGTGCTTTGTGTTTCTCAGAGGTTTTGGGTCTGAATTGTTATGTAGGTACACTTGTGTCTGAGACAGTGAGAGACTTCATGGGGGCCTGGCCAAGGTGATGTGTAGAGAAGCTCTGTGTACACACATTGCTTTGTGCTATCCCAGGCAAATTAGATTAATCACTTTGAGAGCAGCAAACCTCCCTTTTATTTGCTTCATTGACTGCTTTTCTCCACTGGTCTCAGTCTGTACTACGCCAGTAGCTGCAGTACCCCACCTGCTTCTTCCTAGGGTTGCCAGATACTTTCACAAAAAATACGAAACATGGCGGGAAAAAAATTGGTTGAGCGACCCCCCTGCCCCCTCCAAAACGGGGGAACAAACTTGTTGAGCCAAAAAAAAAAAAAAAGCGCAAAACAAAAAGGGTCACTGCGCCTTTAAATCTCCCCGCTCCTCCTGCCCCCCGCCAGATGCAGCAGGGGAAGAATGTCCCATGCGGCCTGCCTTCCAGGAAAAACAGAAAATACCAGACGTTTTACATGTCCGGTATTTTCTGTTTTTTTATCGGGCAAATACTGGACTGTATGGGCCAATACCAGACACCTGGCAACCCTACTTCTTCCCTGTTTCTTTCAGACCCCTCTCACCTCATTCCTTCTCCTGTCTGCCAGTTCCCTCCTCTCCCTCACGGCCTCTTCCAGTTTTATCTAGGCTCCATCTCCAGGTGCTTCTGCTATCCATTCATCCACCTTCCCTATCGCTACAGTCTTCCTCGCTGCCAGAATGCCTTCCCATCTTCTCATTTTTCCCTTCCATTCATCCTCCCCCCATTTCTCCCTCAGCTGAGCTTCAGTTTCTAGTCTCCTCTCTTTGCTGCCTCAAAAGCTCTTTCCAGTCCTACTCTAAAGTCAGTTCCCAGTAGGGATGTGAATGGTTAACTAGTTAACCGGCTTACTAGTTCTAGTTAACCAGTAGGGGCTGGAGCAGCTTCCCACCTGCCATGGGTAGGGGGTTGTTCCAGCCCCAAGGGGGCCACCACAGGCAGGCCAGAGCAGCCTCTGCCCCCCTTCCTTTTTAATTGGTTAACTGGTTAAACAGGATTTTCATCCCTAGTTCCCTGTATCTGACCCAAATATTCCCCCACTTTCTTCCTCATCCCCAACCACAAATCTTCCCATGTTCATGCCTGTTCCTTCTGGGACCTCTCCTCTTTCACAGGCACCTCTTGCCAGATTTGCTCCCTCAACAAAAATCCCTTCTTCTCTGTGACCCTCCCACTCTGGTCCATTGGAATCCTGCAGCTGGCTGAGCCTGGGCACTTCCCTTCAGACCTGTTGAGGACCTACCCCCTCTGACACCTTCTGGAACAGCCCCATTTGCTGGGGCCCTGGTAGTGGGGGCCGAGTTGTACCAAGACTGACTTCAATGTCTCCACTCTCTGCTCTGAACCTTGCTTTTCTCTTTAACAGCCCACATACCGCTGCCAGTCTCAGAATTTCTGTTCTCCCCAGCTTCAGACCGTGGGCCCTATTTCCTTTCCCAGTGCTGATGATTCGTTTCCCCCCACCCTTTCTTCCCCTTAAGTTCTGACACCATCAGCTACGTCTGCACTAGCACTTTCACTGGCATAATTTGTGTCGCTCAGGGGTGTAGCAGGGGTCACTGTCCCGGGGCTTCGCCCCCTCCCCAAATCCCCCTGCCTCGGTCCCTCTGCTAGCCGCTCCCGTGGTCCTTATTCCCCAGTCCACCTGTTCACCACTCCTGCAGTCCTTGTGCCTCAGTCCACCTGTTCACCACTCCCGCGGTCCTTGTGCCTCAGTCCACCTTGGGGTTTGGGCCACCAGCCCCTGGTCGGTCCCCGGCGGGAAAGGGGTTCCTCTCCGGCGTCCGGTCCCCGGGTGCTGTGCCCGCTGCGGCACTCGTCAGTCGCTCCTGGGCCACCACAGTCCCTCGGCCACGGCGGGACTCGCTCCTGGGCTCCTCCGGGCTCTCTCCCCCGTCACGGGCCTGCGGGAGGAGGGGGGCGGGTTAAAAGCGACACCAGCCCCTGCTCTCTATTTCCCCCCTCTCTCTTCCCTCCCTTCCTCCTTTTGTATGCCCCGCTCGGCGTCCCCACGCCCCCGCCCGGTGTCCCCCTGGCCATGCGTCCCGGGGCCCTAAGGTCCACCGGTTCGGGCCCAGACGCTACTGCGCCTGTGCGGCGCCGCCACGGGCATTGTCCCGTGCGGCCGCCGCCCCTGGGCTCCCGTAGTAGACCGCCGTCTCCGGGCTACTGAGAGTGCGGGGGTTGGATCCCCTGTCACCAGGGGATATGAAAAAAATGCTCCCCTGAATGATATAAGTTACATCACTAGAAGCACCAGTGTAGACAATGCTACGTGTGCGGGAGACTCTCCTGTCGACATAGCTACTGCCACTTGTGGAGGTGGTTTATTTATGTCGACGGGGGAGCTCTCTCCATCAGCATAAAGCGGCTGCGACTGTGCTGCTGTAAGCTCTCTAGTGTGGACATGGTCATAGTTTTATTCACATTATCTCTTCCACCAATGTCTGTGGCTCTCTATACCTTGAATCTTAGCATTAGTACCTCCCACCCTTCTGAACTATCTTATTTGTAAGTTTAACTACAGCAACGTCTGACTGGTTACATTGGACGATGCTGCTGCACCGTTTCACCCCTGCGGAAAATTACCCTCCTTCATAGCCTCTCAAGAGTGACCACCCTACACTAGCAACGTAGGACCTTTGCAGCACTGACAGATTCATTGGCAAGCCTAAGGGCTACCCCTCATTTGCATCTAAATTTACACGAGTTGACTCAGGGATTTAATTAGAGATAAATGCACCCTGCTATTATTTTTATTTATAGAGTGCTGTAAATATACACAGGGCTCTACAAGACGCCCAGGAAAACAAAATGCGCCTTGCGGAGGAAGGCATGTCAGGGAGAAGACTGCTGCTGCTGCTTGCAAGCCAGTGTTTTGAGGTCTGCTTTTATATTCTGAGGTGACTCCGCTCATTTGGGAAGGTAAATGAGACCCTGCTGAGCAGTTGCTTGGCCGATGCTGTGGGTTTTATTGTGTGCTTTGGACTGCGTCACATCCACGGTACAACATTTTTATGTTGTATTTCTTTTTCCTTCTTTTTTGGTCATCGTCCCAACCATCCCCACACTGTAAGTCCTGTCCCGTTCTCACTCCTGTGCCATAATTCTGGATCTGTGTGATCCGTCAGGTGAGCAGAGTCATTCGGTAGGGTTCTTCCATGAAACGTGGAGCTAAGCAGGTTAAGTTCTGTAAGACAATTAATTCTAGCTGAATCTTGGATTTAGCTTAAGCTACAATGGGTCTGTAAAGGACCTGAACTTTTTGTCTCCTTGGGGCGTCTCTAAGCTGTTGATCAAATGGATTATGAAGCTTTTTATGAACCATTCAGCAGAGGGCAGCTGTCACACTTGCATTCCTTGGGCATTGCACTCCAGCTGGCCATAGAAAGCTTGAAGCTGTAGGCAAAGCCTTTTGCTCCCAATGTCTCTCTAGCAGATGCAAATACAAAGCCCCCATTTCTTATCCCCTTGCAGTTGCAAAGAGGCTTCTGCTCCTCTGATAGCTGCAAATAAAGACAGCTCTCCCCCCTCACATTTCTGCTCCTTTGTCAGCTGAGAAGAGAGGTCTCCACTGCCCTCTGGAACTTAATATTTATATGTATTAAAATAATATTTTTTCAGCTGTTAAGTGCCAAACTGTCTGGAGTGACTCAAAGGTATGAGTCCCAACCACAGGGCAAACTGTTAAGAAGCAGAACACAAACCCTAAATTGGTTGTGAATCCTATACTGAGATTTCACTGACTAACTATCGAATATAAACTCATCAGGCAGTATAACAGTATTAACATGGAGTCACAGACAGTCCCTTTGGGTACAATGGTCTGCCTTGCCACCTAGCAAGCTTGCCTTTCTGATGGATGGTCCCTTACACCAAGGATCACAGCAGTATTCACATTGATCCTAGATCAAAAGGACCAGTCGCTTACCCCTGGTCAATTGTACCTTAGACTGCACACAAAAGACGGTGCTTGTAACCAATCTTATAACAAAGTATATGCAGATGTATTGATAGGAAAAGGAAGTAGAGTTATCCACCAGCTTACAGCAGGCAAATGCACACACACATATGAATTACAATCTTAAGTTTCCAAAACAAAAGAAATGTCTATAATAAGCAAGTGTCATATGTCCTTTAGGGCAAACCAGGACTAAGCACTGGGGATCATTTGCTTATGCCGAGTAATCCTTGCCCCTCAGAGTGCAAGCAGCGTAAAGATACAGTTTCTCCTTGTTAGGGTTTTTATTCCTCCCCCCCCACTCTTCTGCTTTGCACTGCAAACTCACCTAACGGGAGGAATTCACTTGCCAGATTCAGCTTCATGGCTAAGGGAGTAAACAACAAAGTCTTTTGTCCTCTTTAATGTTCCACTCTGCTTTGTCTGATGTTGATGTGCCTTCCTTGTCATCCAGGACATGACACCTATTGGAGTTCAGCACTATATGTTAGTTAATGGCTCTCTCCTGTCGGATGGCACAGTTACAGAGGCTTAAATGCAAGCACTCAAATATTACCTTATAGTATGGCGTTACAAGTGGGATCAGTGCATGCAGCAACCATAAGCATTCCATAAAGTCTAAACACTGTCTTATTATTCGGATCCCTATTTTAACAATACTAACACACAGGTGATCCAAACTGTCCCAGCCATGTATTTGTCAGTATTAAGTTGAGGCATAGGGTGTGCGAGCAGCCCATTGAGGATCAAGAAGTGGCTGCAGCCATGTAGTGTGGTGAGCTTTGTGGATAGCTACAGAATGCGTCTTCCCCAAGCTTCCTGGGGCCAGGTCTTCTGAATCACTGAGTCCAGTGCCATATCCACTCCCCCATGTTGCGATTTTTGAAGGTATTTGTATGAATGAAAGGCATTGTGCACTATGTGGTTGATGTGTACAGAGTGTGCGTGATAATGCATGTGTGTATGTTCATGTAAGTGGTTCTGAATGTGTGTGTGTGTGTGTGTGTGTGTGTTAGAGAAAGGAGTACATTCATGCACATGCTCTCTTTCTGGTCCTAGCAGGTTTCGTCGCAGCTGTTCTTGTTGCCTAGCTCCATTTCACACTTAAGTGCTGGCAGTGTGGGGGAAGGGAGCATGAGGGTCACTAAAGGGAGGTGCTGCCATAGTCCAGAGATGAAGACTGTGTCCCATGCAGCAGCTGTGTTCCAGCTCCTTGCCACTCATGGACAAGTCTGGAATTTGAGCACCGAATGTCTCTAAGCAGCACTCTTTATGGCCATATTCCTCAAACACATCGCTAAACCTACATGTTCCGCGGCTTCCCTGCTGCTAGCGGTGCAGAGGGAAGAAAGGGGCTTGATGATCTAGACTGCACATTCAAACCCATCCTCATTGGAGGATTCTGGCTGTCCCAGGGGAGCAGTGGGGCAAGGGGAGTACCTGTACCATGCTCTTCTCCTCCCTCTGGGGGCTTTTCCTGTGGCAAACAATGGTGGGAGGAGCATTCTGAGGGAGAAGACAAGATGCCGCTCAGTACTCTTTCTCATAGGCAGCATGTACCAATTTTGCGGACCTCCTGAGTGGGAGATGGGTACAGGCAGGTAGTTAATGGTGACTATTATGAATGGTGTCTCCTCAGCATCCAGCATAATCAGTGGGGCCCTTCCTTCCCCCTCAATCCAGTAATGGTTGCATGCCCCACGTGTTACTGTGAGTCTCAAACTGAGACACCTCAGGAAGTTGCCATTTGTGGGAGGGGGGTTAAGCACAGCTCTCCCTCCTGCTGCAAGTAGAGCAAGCTCCCCTCTCCTCTCCGAGCAGCCCAGCACTCGCCCCCTAGGCTAGTGTGGGGAAAGCTCCCCCTCCTGTTTCAGTTCTCTTTGGGTACATTGACACAGCAGGGCTAAAGTCGAGTTAAGTTACGCAACTTCAGCTACGTCAGTTGCGTAGCTTAATTCGAAATAGCTTAACTCATTTTTTGGTGCTGTCTACACAGCAGGAAGTCAAAGGAAGAGCGCTCTTCCTTCGACTTCCCTTAGTCCTCGTGACATGAGGGTTACTATAAGTCGGCGTAAGAAGTCCTCCAGCTCAACATTATTTCGAAATAAAGGCTTGTCGAGTAGATGCGCACTATGTTATTTCGGAATAACAAGTTATTCCAAAATAATGCTGCTGTGTAGACGTATCCTCTGACTGCAGCTTCACCTGGCCCTGGCAGGTAGGGTCCACACTGCGTGGGCCTTGGCTGGGAGTTACACGCTCTCTGCTGTCCAAGAGAGTCTTGGGTCATCCTTGTGAACTGGTGTGAGGCAGGCACTTTGCATCAAGTCCACAGGCTGATGTGGAGTGATGGAGCAGAAAGAGTGAGCGGCCGGGAGGGAAAGAGAGATTGAGCCGGAGCGATGGCAATGCAGGGGGGAGGGAAGGCAGGAGCTAGGACTACGAGCAGCACAAATGTCGTCTTAATAATACAGAGCCTGCTCCCCACACTAACCTTGCGTTTTATCAACTGCTGTGTGATTTCTTTGTTTCAGAAAAATATCCCCCTCAGGCTGCTGTAGCTCAAGTTTTGTCGCCAATATTTATATCTTCCTGTCTCTTCTCGGTGCCTTCGTGCTTGGAAAAGCTGCCCAAGGGGACTGTGGGACACAGGAGAATTTAGGAACGAAGGGGCTGCTACAGTGGAGCAGTCCATCTATTTCAGTCTTTTCTCCTCCAGAAGCAGTCGATACTTGTTGCTTCTGCAGAAGGCAAAAGGGTCAATTGTGCAATGCTTCCAGTGATCACCTTACACCAGGGCTGGGGAACCTTTTTTGGGTCGGGGCCACACAGAGAAATCAGTCAGGAGTCGCACACAAGTGAGAAGCAAAAAAAAAAAAAGGGGGGGGGCAAACAAACAAACCCTCACAGAAGCCCAGCAGCGGTGGGACTGGAGTGCCAGCATGGGCTCCTTAATGCTAGGGAAGGGAAGCCTCGAGACTCAGGGGACTAGATCCACCCCTGCCTTACACCCTGAAATTGGATTTATCTATATTCCCTAAGGCTGTGTAACTATCCTTATTATCAATGGTCCTGCAATGGATATGGGGGGGGAAGCTGTGGTCATGGGGACAGCTAAGGGGGAGGTGGTATGGCTTAGTGGATAGCTCACTGCAGTAGGGCTCTGGTGCCTTTATGTCCTAGTCCCAGCTCTATACCTAGCTGTGCCTCTGTTTCTCCACCTGTAAAATGGGGATAACAGTCATACCTCCTTTATAAACTGCTTTGGGATGTACAAATGTAAAGTGCTATATCAGAACTGGGATAGACAGAGCCACTTGTCTTACTGTGGTATCAAAAGGACTCGAGTGGAGGATCTATTTTAACAAAGTTGCCTAAGAAAAATAGAGGGACATTCCCCAGGAGAAAAACTGCTCCTTAGAACTTGGACTGAACACAGCGAGGGGCATTTGTCCTCCAAGGGGGTCGGCATGTTGAATTGTTTGGTGCAGACGAAGCACTGGGAGCAAGATTTGCCTCACTGAAGTCTTCTGCCCTTCCCCCTCTCTCGACTTCTTCTGGTACATGGAACAGGGATCATTCCACATAATCCAGTGACTGCAAGGAGCAGGTGATCCTTTGGCCTTTGTGTTTTCTGCTTGTTTTTAGTAAATAGATCTGCACATTGCTTTTGCATGACCCTGCCGCCACTGCATTTCCTATTCATCACTGCTAAATTTGACTGCTTCTGTACTTCACAAGCATCCACGCTTCTCATACTGTTAGGGGGCAGGGTAAGGAGGATATAAAGTCCTCTCTGGGGGCCAAATTGTGATATCTCTTATGCAGGTGCAATTCTGTCATCTTCAGGGGGTAGCCCTCATGTTAACAAGGGCAGCGTTTGAGCCAAAATCATCTCTTTTCTGGTCTACCTTATCCTACAGTTTGCTATCTCTTGTTGTGGTCTGTTGGTCCCCTCAGACTCAAGCCATCGCTGCATCCACTCTTGTGGCATTGCCAATCTCTTTTCTATCTTATCTATCTTTCCTGAAGCAAAATTTGAGACCATGGATTGGGTCAGGGTGTAAAAAGATCCCACATGCTGGTGTGATAAGATCTACAGTGCTGTGGGGTTTTAGCCCCCCCTTTTTTATTACCCCTTGCCCTCTGCGTGCTTTCCCAACAGCTGCTGCACACTCTGCGCACAGCTTCATGGTGCTACTTGACTATGTTGCCTCCAGGGATTCTGTGGATTCAAAGCCAGAGGAGGCACTGAGGCTGGGATAGCATTGTCTGGGCTCCAGCAGCAGCACAGCACATGGCTAAGAAAGCCCCCTAAGTTAGTGGTGGGCAACCTGCGGCCCATCGGGGTACGATGTGTGACCCGCAAGACGCTTTGTTTACTATTGCCCATGTGCAGGGTTGCCAGTTTCTGCTCGTTTCCTTCCGCATAGTTTTTTTCCTACCGGTATTACTACAGACATGTGAAGCAAGGGCACGTGCTGTGAGGTGTATGTTGATTGCACACAACGTTGTGAGAGTTGTGCACTGCCTCGGCATCGAGTCAGAGTGCTGCTATGGTTCACCCCACAAATTCTAGGTACACAAGTGCAGTTAGCAAAACTACCCTATCCTGAGAGATGTGGCTAAAACAATCTTGCGGCCCACTGAGATGAAGGAGGGTCACTCATGCAGCCCTCTCACTAGCCTGGGTTGCCCATCACTGCGCTCAGTGTTAGTCTCGGGTCCAGATGAGGCTGAGCTCTCTGTGTTGAGTAGGGTTTGCGATTCAGGCTCGCGCTTGCTCCTCTTCAGGAGTAAACGCGCCTGACCAGAGATACCGATCTAGTCACCCCATGAGATGCCATCCAGAGCTTCCTTCCACTCCATTCCCCAGCACTGTTGCTGATTAGCCAATCAACCATCTCCCCCCTGCCTTCCCTCTGACCTGCTTTTACCTCTGTGGGGGCAGGCTGCCCTACAGAACCAGCAGAGCTGCTAGATGAAGAGGATGTTGATTCACCTCAGGGCTGCTGACCCTGGCCCAGATGGAGTGTGCTAGAGTCATGGGCACTTTGGAAATACAGAAAGAACTGAGGTCAGCTGAGAGAGACCCTTTCTGAACGAAGCCGTGGCACTGTTGTGGAGAGATAATTAGGATGCCATAGCTGTTGCCTCTCCCCATTTTCCTGGTGTGTGTGCGAAGGTGAAGGGTCACCAGCAGCAATGTTGTGAAATAAGGACTGGCTGCTTTCTGTGCTTGCCAATTTCTCTGATGTCAGTGTTAGCTGGAGGGAGGGGAGTGTGTGACCAGACTAGAAGGGGGGAGGGGAGAGGAGATGGGCTTTGGGCAGTATGGCAAATGGGTATCCAGACTAACTGCAGCATCTCTTTGTGCAGGTGGGCATGACCCTGCCTTACATTGGATGTGCGGTTGGGGGGTGGGAGGAGTGGACAAGACTGGTGGTGGAGGAGGAAAGGTTTTGACCCAATTGCACAGGGAGGAAAGATACAGGCAATGAGTTGGTGGGAAGAATGGGGCGAAGTCAGTTCCCTTAACTCCATGGGCGAGCCTTGAGCAAAATGTCTCCTCCTTGGTTCCGATGGTGGTATCACTTGGCTGCTCACAGTCTAGGGAACATCTAGCCCTGGATCCAAACCCTGCTGAACCTTGAGGGAAGAGTATGGCCAGATTTCACCTGTGCCATCGGGGTGGGCAAAATACAGCCCATGGGCTGGAACTGGTTCACCAAACCGCCAGATCTGGTCTGCAGCCCAGTGGGACCCTCAGTGAGGCTCCCTGCCCCCTGCATGGTGCTCAGAGCAGCTCTGAACACCGTAAGCCTGGGGAGACGAGAGAGGCTTTGTGTGCTGCCCCCTTCCCCGGCACAATCTTGCAGCTCCCACTGGCCAGTTTCTGGCCAATGGGAGCTGCTTGCTTGCTGGACAGGCAGCGCACAAAGTAGCCCTTCCCCCTCTGGGCTTGCAGCATTCAGAGCCACACATGGCCTCACAGCCGGCTGCTCTGAGTGGCATGCAGCGGCATGGAAGTCAGGGACCTTGGCTGAGGAACCTGCTGGGCTGATGGCTAGGGGCTGCCCAGGTAAGCACCTCCCAGCCTCTGTCTGCCTCTGGCATCCCAGCCCCTCCCTCTCACCAACCCTCCTAAGCCTCCCTTCTGCACCCATACACCATGTCACCCAAACCCTCTGCACCCCTGCTCCTACACCCATACCCCCTCCCAGTCTCTGCACCTCCTCCTACACCTTTCCTCCAGGTTACAGCCCCCTCCCAGACCTTGCACTCCAATCCCCTATGCCTGGTCACACCCCAGGCACCCTCTCTTGCACTCCTCTTTCAGGTCAGTATCCTCTCTTGCACCCATAACCCCTCCCAAATCCTGCCCCCACCAATCCCATTCCCCAAGTTACACCCCCCTCCTGGACCCTGCACCCCCTCCTATACCCCTCCTTCAGGTCAGAATCCTCTATTGCACCCATAGCCCCTTTTGGATCCTGCATGCTCTCCTGCACTCCTGGTTCCTGCCCCAGGTCGCAAACCCCTCCTTCACCCACACCCTCTCCTACACCCCAGTTCCTTACCCCAAGGTTCCTTCTGTACCCAACCTCCATCCCAGACCCTGCACCGCCTCATGGAAGAGTGCAACCCTTGACCAAATCCTTGGAGTGACCCCCATCAGAAATGATTGCCCACCCCTTCGTTTAGGATTATTTCTAGGGATGGGTTCCTGGGGACATCCCTTTCTTTCCTACCCCCTCTCCTTTGTAAACACTGGCATACTTCTTCACGAGAGCGAGCTGTGGGCTACATTGAATTCCACTCCCTGGAGACAGCTCCCCTGGAGCACAAACACACTTGTTACTCTTCCTTTCCCTGCTTCTGTCTTCATAAATGGTCTGTTTCTCCTGGCTGGGGAACTGGCTATGCTGGGCTCTGGCCTTCCCCTTGGGGCCTGGAATTCCTCTTTTTGTGAGGCAGATTCATGTATGTTCTTGGCCAGACTTCCATATGGGCTGAGGTGTGAGGGACTGTCCTCTTTTCCCCTTAGCTTTTCCTTTCACCTGGATCCGGACAGGAAGCAGGAGGGTCCCACTGCCTGTAGATGATGTGGCTTCGCACTGGTTATGTGCAGTCAGGCTTTCAGTACTCAGAGATGCACTTCGGTGCTGGCCTGTGTCCTCCCTGCTATGCCAATCTTGCCCTGCCATGGCCACACACACTCAGAGCTCTGTCAGTGCTCCTCAGCCCTGGCCTGCAGCATCCCAGGCTAATCCAATTTGGGCTCCCAGTTGGGTCTTTTGTAATTCCTGCCTCCCAGGACACAGTCTCAGCGAGTGGGTCTTGGCTGTGGCTGGCAAAGCAAGGGATAGAGCATGTTATAGATTAGCTGGGTGCTCTGCTGCTTTTTACCAGGACTGAGATTTAGAGGTGGAGATTGATGCAGATGTGGCTGAATTTCTAGTCCTGGTTGATACCCAGCCTTCCGCCCCTGGCATCTGTTTACCAAATGGAGTCTACAGCGGATCACAAGTGAAATGAATTGTTGAGGTCTCATCGTAATTTGTAGTTGCAGTTGTTCACGTCACAAAGCCTTCAGACAGTTTGTCATGGCAAGCAGTCCCCTTTTGAGCTGTATGGAGATTGATGCCTAGACTATCAGGGGCTCCTGCAGATCAGAGGTGAGGTGTGTGCAGACTCAAGGTCTGGAATAGCAGCAGATGCTGCGGGTCTGTGTTGAGTTGCATTGGCACAGCTGTGTGGGGAGCCCAGGTTAGAACAGCAGCACTGAATCATTCTCTACAAATCCTCTGCTTGTTTGACTATAAACCGGGGGGGGGGAGAGGAGGCATGTGTTTCTTCAATTTCCCACGACAAAGCAAGTATAAAGGGGATTAGGAAGGCAATGCTGGGGGAAGAGAGAGGGATTTAGAAGGAGAGGGGAACATGAAGATTGAAAGAAATAAAATGCAGATTGAAGTTGTCGGACCAGAACACAAGAACTTCTCAGTCTATATATTTAGCTCAGTGAGGTGTATAAACAGAAACCTGCAGCCAGCTCAGTCGCTTCCCCCCAGTGGAGTGAGTCATCGGCCCTTAGATCTAAAGTTAGGTTCACATTGCAGCTTACACTCGCTCTCCCATTTTATTTTTCTCCTTTCTATTTTGAAGGATGTGGGAAAAACTGAGCCCTGCCTACTGGAAGCAGCAAACACAAACGGTGGTGGCATTAGCAGCTCGACCAATCCCCAACGGGATGCCATACGCACCAGCTACCCATGCTGGGTTTATGTGAGCTGGCCAGAGCACACAGGCTGCCCTAGGAATGGACCTGGGCCTATGTCCTGACCTTTAGTAGTTGAGAGCGATCTGTCCGCACCGCAGATGTGACTCCGAGGGGCTGATGTGCTCTGCACAGCTGTGTCACTACCAAGGGGGCCGGGTGGGCTGTCCCTGCTAGCTAGACACAAAAATGGATTCTGGGTTATTGTAATAGCCGGTGTTTGCTAAAGGTACCTGCATCAGCTTCGGACCAGGTGGGGCCTCTCTTGCTCTGGGGCTAACAGAGTCTGCCCCTGGAGTCAGAGGCAGGGGGTTTGGCTCAGGTCTCCCTCTGAAGTCAGAGGCAGGGAGCAGGACTCGGCTAGGGTTTGACCTGGAGGCAGGGAGGGGATTCGGCTTGACTGTGTCAGAGACGAATATGCCAAGAGCGCCTGCTAGTTGAGCCAAGCATAGTTTGGCTCCCCACGTGGCTTAGCCTTTTATATTGCTATTGGCTGGACCCCAGCTGCCTGCTGAGTTTATGTGAGCTGGCCTGAGCGTACATCCAGAGCCTGCACTGGCTTGTGCCTAGCCACTGAAAAATGAGACGCTGCTTGTCCTGAGCATGTGGACGATTGGGGTTCAAATTGGCAGCGTAGGACATGCTGTGGGGAGGAGGGGGCAGCTCACAGGCCTGCCAGGGGGACGCTATTGACCTGAGGTCTCTTCACTTCTATAAGACTCTTTCTTCCCTGCCTGGCCCCCTCTTAGAAGCTGTTTGCAGTTGAGGATCGCCAGGGTTGGTAATTGCCCCCTTTAAGTGAAATCAATAGCAGCCATTGAAGTCCACTTCCAGGAGGGTTTCCAACACTCAGGGCTCTTTAGAACTGAAATATAGACCTGTGCCTTTGTCCGCAAGCACGGCTGGCTCAAGTGATGAAAGGGAAGACATGCTGCCTGTATTATTCCTCTCAAAAGCAACAGAGCCAGTGAGAGGGAGGAGGGACCCCCAGACAGCTCCAGATATGTGTGTAGCATCAGACACACTTCTAATCGGACCCAGATTAACCCCTCTCTCCTCCCTCCCCCCATCTTGGTATCAGAGGAAGGAGCCCCTTGTTCCCCTTGTGACAGGAGATCAAACTTTTGGAAGGAGTTCCAGCGGCCAAAGAAACAATGTTACTCCAGGCCTGAGACGAGGAACTGTCGCCCTCTCTTCAGGTGTTTGCTCCAGTGGTTGTGGAGGGTGAAATCAGACCATGAGAATACTCCCCTCCCCAAGGATTTGGCTACAGATGTCTGGTGGCTCACATCACCTGCTGTACTTGGTGTGACTGACAAGCGTGCAGAAATCCTCCTCCAAGTGTGCAGTCCCTGAGGAGTCCAGGCTGCATTTGTGGTTGAGAAGGTGCAAAATTGGGCTTTTGTTTGTTCTTGTCACTAACTCCAGATTGAGAGAGGATAAATCAGACCTCATCATTCCCCTCTCTGCCCCTTCTCCCCCTGACCTTTGTAGATGGACTTTTTTCTGGTTTAGAGGGTTTGTTTGAAAGCCAGAGTTCAAAATGGCAGCCTGACCCTCATGGTATGGCTCTTTGGGAAGCTACGTACACTTAGCTCCCTGTCAGCCTCTCTGTGTGTCCGTCCCTCCTTCCTGTCCTGGGTTCCGTATGCCTTCTCTCACAGTTCTCTCTCTCTGCCTTCTCTCACAGACTAAAGTCGCTCTCTCCCTGCAACCTTCTTTCTTTTCTCCGTCTCGCCTTCTCCCTCTGCCCTCCTCCTCCCTTTTCTCATTGATATTCATGTATGAATAAATTCAATTGCATTTTCCCTTTTCCCCCGAAGGGGCTTGTTGGTGAATTGGAGACATTTGAAATCATAGAGTGTTCCAGCGTCTCATTTGTGGGATGGGACCAGAGCTGTTCCCTCTCAGCAAGGAAAGGAGGGAGAAGCCTTTGGTGAATGGGGGAGAAGTGAGGGCTGAGGGACTCGTGATGAGGAACCCAGGGGGCCAGGTGAGTTAAAGGGACCATAAAGCAACAAAGGCATAGAGGGTCAGCCAGCCTTTCCTTTGCATCTAGGAGCGGCGTGTGTGTGCATGGGGCTGTATATGGAGGAGGAATGTGTCTGTGTGTCCTGAGGCTTGCTGTATACCTGTTTATATAAAGTGTGGAGGTGTGTGTGTCTGGGGTGGGGGTAGGGAAATAGCAGGGGCGTGCCATGCTGTTCATATAGTATGTAAGGTCTGCTGTGTATATGGCTCCCTGGTGTATATATACTTGTGTATGGAGAAGGGAGGAAGCTTCTGTGGTTAGTGCCCAGGACCGGGAGTCGGGATAACTGAGTTCAACTCCTACTTCTGGTACAAACTCCTAGGCTATGTCTACACTCGTGGCTTCTTGCATGAGAAATATGCAAATGAGGCTAATATTCCTGAAAATAATCAGCGTAGCGGCATTGCGCAAAAAGGGTTTTTCTTGCACAAGGGGCAGTGTAGACAGCTCCTTCTGGCGCAAGAGCCTCTTCTGCAAAAATGGCAGCTCATTAGGTATGCAAATGAGGCTCGGCGATATTCCACGCTTAGCCTCATTTGCATATTTCTCACGCAAGAAGCCGCGAGTGTAGACATAGCCCTGGTGTGATCTTGGGAAAGTTTCTGAAGGACCCATTCTATGAGGTACTGAATGGAGGTACTCAATACTTCATAGAAACTGACCCTTACTTCCTCTGAAGGATTAGCCCCTTAATTTCCGTGCCCTTCAGTTTCTTCACCTGTCAGCATGGGCTAACAAGGGTCAGCTCATTAGTGTTTTGAAAGCCCATTGCTATTCCTGGCTGCAAGGCAGTTTAGAAGTGTGAAGTATATTCTGGGACATCTATAAATTGGTTAAAACTAGAGCTAAGTAGATTGCCAGCGGCCTGGCATTCCAAAGCCTCATACCGTCCATCTGTCCTTCTGCATCTGACGTGGCCAACCTTTGACACAATTAGGCAGCTCTTGTAGTATGCCGCAAATTTTGCTGTATGGTGGGAGATGGCTGGAGCCACATCCAGAGTCATGTTGAGATTGGTATTTCTGAAAATCAGGTTCAGTTTATGTTTTGAGATGCTCACTGGTGTTTACACACACACTCACACTCACACTTATACATACGCACAGCTCTGGAACGGCTCCTCCTGGGGAATATTGTATGAAAGAGCTTAAAAAAATATCAAAACTCTTTCCAGGTGCTGGAGAGAGTCCAGAAAAAGCAACATGGCAAATTTACAGAACAGACAGGCTGTCTAACAAGGAGTGGCTCAAAGTTATGCATATGTAGCCTGAGATAAAAGAGCTCATTTATTTCAGCGGGAACATGCATGGATTCATGACATGATCTGGAGGGATATAAGGAAGGGCTTTTTATTTAAGTGCATTATTAATAACAGAATAATAACAGGCCATTTCTATAGTACTAGTCGTCCAGAACTCTTGACTCACTTTATTTCCAGTCCTTCATTTCTTCCTCACCCTAAACACCCATTGACTTCAGTGAGCCAGATTTGGCTTCTGTAGGAGAATGATCAGGCCCTTTATCTAATACAATAATGTTATGTTGAAAGTTGTTAATGGCTACCCTCAGGGAAACTTGGCTCCAAAGGAAATTGCAGACTTCATTGCAGCCAATGACTGGGCCAAGTGCCGTTCTTCAGAGTCGACAGAAGGAATAATCATGCCCCTTTATGTAGTAAAACTGACTTGCGGGCTATGGCCCAAGGCACGAGGCCACTTGACAGGTCAGAGCTGTGTGTGTGGACTGAGGGGTTTTCCTGGTTGCATGCTTCTTGGGCATAGTCTTGCTGGGATGACAGACTTGGGGATTTCTGAACAAGGAAACTGCCTACTGCTTGCTTCTACTGCTATGTTCAGGGAAACGGCTTTGTGTACACGTTGTTTGTTGACAAACAAACAAGAGCAGCAGACAAGAATATATCTGACTCTCATATGATCTGTTTTTCAGTCTGACATAAACGATCTTACAAGGCTAACTGCTCAGGCCAAAGCTTCAACTATAATATTAATAAATATTTAGCACTTACATGCAGGGTCCCTTCACCCACCACTAAAGTGCAGTCTGCTCTGAAGTGGAACATGGCAGCTGTTCGACAGTGCACAGCAACACTCTGTAACAACTAACAGCAGGGAGAAAACAAGATTCTATCCAATGTTGAAAGTGCAGAGAGCATTTTAAAGGATGCAGAATGTAATTTTCCAAATTGGAAATTACTTAGGATTGTAGAGTTAATGCTCCCACCCTTGTGAGAAGCTCCAGGGACTTTTTAATGACCACAGTGGTCAGGACCTTTGTCTTCACATCTATAAGAGGACACCACAGTACCCAGTAGCAAGATTTTTCATACCACGATCTCACATTTAGCCACTTGCAACCATTGATCCTCCTCAGATATGCTCCAGAGGCCTTTCCTGCCACATTCCTAAGATGCACTGTTGGGAATTCACATGACCATATGTGTGGTGGAAAATAGCGATGTAAGCGAGTAGTCGTCTACCTGATAAGCATATACTTATCGGGCAGTTGAGTCACTACTCGACTAGTCACTTCCCCTCCCATCCCTTTGTTGCCTCTGTATCAGAGGCACCAAGTGGGGCCGGGAGAAGGAGCCATTGCTGGAGGGAGACAGCTTAAAAGCTGGTTCCCCCCAGCACCATCTCTGTGTGGGGACAGGGGAGGCAGAGGAGCAGCAGGGGACTGGGCGGGAGCTGAGAATCAGCTGTCCCATCTCGCGCCCGGTCCCAGAAGCTGCACCTCTGCTTTTGAAATGTAGCAAGAGCTGCCCGCAGGTCCCCGCTTGCCCCAAGTTCCAACTGCTGCGCCTCTGCCTTTGAAATGTAGCAAGAGCCGTGGGCGGCTTTTGCTACATTTCAAAGGCAGAGGTGCAATGGGGATAACAAGCACCTCCCTCCCTCCTTGCCGAGTAGTCGATGGACATTCCATCGACTACTTGATTAGCTGAGTAATTGAAATTGAACATCTCTTGTGGAAGGGGAATCTGCTGCAATGACAAATGCTACCAGAGACAGAGCATGAGTGAGACTCACATTCCTCTGAACGACTGCAAGCGCCAATTTGAGAACCACTGCCGGGACAGTGAGTCAGATGTCCCAATCCCCCCAACTGGATCCATGCCCAGGTAGAGCCCTGGTGAGAACCAAGGCACAGATCCAACTGGGGCCGTAGTCCCTACACAGCCACCTGGCAAAGACAAAACCACATACTAGAACTGTAACCTTTCACCTGCTGTAAGTAAAGGGTATGAGCCATTCAGTGCCAGGTGCTGTTTGCATCTGCCATGGAAACCCAACGGAAACTTAAAAGGAGAAAAATGTACATATCGTAGGGCTTATTTATCTGACTGCACAAGAGGCTGGGCACAAAGTCAGGTTACGTTATTTCCTAGCTCTTTGGCCACCTCTGCAGGTGGGAGACTAGGACTTACTACTAGAAATAACAGAGCAGCTGGTATACTGTCCTAGATCCATTGTCTCCCACTGAGCGATGCTGCTTTACACCAGCAGATGATCTGGTCCAGCAATTCCTGTAAATTATTTTTCAATATACCATTCCTCCCCCCCCCCCACCGCAGTGTCATAAACACAGTGGAGAATACATTTATAGTGAGTTGTTTCCATCTCTGCAGATGTGATAACAGGTTGTGTGTGTGCGTGTGTGTGTGTGGGGGGAAGGTGACCTGGATTTGAGGGAGGGGCCTTTAAGACTTCTTGTTTATTATACCTCTCTGAGAAAATGGTAAATTCCTTACTTGCTTGGTTTGTGACCTGTTGAGGGACACACACATGGAGTAGAGGAAAAGGTGCAAGCAGTCCGAAGTCAGTGTCAGAACAGAGTAGAGGAAGGGCTGGCTAAAGACAGAGGGGAGACCAGCTGGCCTGAGACCCACATTGTGTGTGTGTATTTCTCCCTTTCTCTGATGCTTCTAAAATTTCTGCCTGTGTGTGTCTGTAATTGTAGGTTTCCCCTAAAGACATTTGGTGTCACTGTAAGGATAGCATTTCTCTCTGCCTGTACAGTTATTCTGTCTCTCTGTGCCACTCACTCTGTACGCCTTTGGTGAACATACCATAAGACACAGGGAGAGAGAGACCGATAGAAATCACACACAAATCTCTTCTCCTGGCTTTCCCACCATGGAGTAGATAAACTTCCCTCATCACCATCCACCCCTTCCTGCTTATCTTGTCCCTTTGGTCTTTTTTGGTTTTTAAGGGAGCTGCCTTCACTCCTTGCCCCTTTATCCCCACCTGCTTGGGGGAAAAGAAAAACAAACCATCCCAGCTCCCTCCCTCCAAGGGAGAGATTGTTTTAGCTCCGACTCAGAAGCCTCAGACTCCAGCCTGAACAGGCACCTTTTCCTAACATGTATTTTCCTTTTACACCATCTCCTTCCTGCACACGCTCGATGCTCGCAGCTATGGATCTAACACAACTCCCTGATTCTTGCCAGCAGGTTTTCTGCTCCCGATCGCTCAGCTGATCCTGATCTTCTTCTTTTTGGGGTGGAGGGGGTAGGGGTGTGTGCGCGCTTGGGGACGAGGACTGTGTTGGAAATTTTTCAAAGCTTCCTTTTTAAAAAATTTTACTTCTTTGACCTGGACTTTCCTTTTTGGAGATTTCTGTTCCATGCAAAGGTAGGTGGGAGACTGTTACACCTGGCTAACCTAAATTGTCCTGCTCTCTTAAAGAAAAAAAAAAGAAAGAAAACTTGAACCTCCACCCCATCCACCTTTAGAATACCTGTTCTCTTAGTATCTGTTTCCTTTTTGAAACGAGTAAAGGGTTAGGGTAGATGCTTCTGTGCTGTTAGTTATTTCATCTTGCCAAAAAGGAAAGTTATTTCTGTGTTTGTCCCTGCCGCTATTTACCCAACAAGTAGTAATAATTTATCTTGTCTGTGGGGAGAATATGGATCCAGTAGTATATATCGGCAATTATTATAAAGAATGTGTTTCTCACACACAGATGGAACCTCTTTATTTATATGTGTCTATAAATACTATATAATGGGTGTATGAATAATCTGAAGAAATGTAGTATTAATCATGGATTTTTTTGGGAGGGGGATGGAGAGGATGAGGGGGTTAGAAAATCTCCCCTCTGGAGAGCTGACTGTCTGAGACTGTATATTTTTAACTTTTGTTAAACTGGCTTACCAGTAAAGGTTGATTTAGGGGTTTCTCGTTTTTTCCATTTGTAAAGCAAGAGTTGGGTTTGGGGTTTTTAAAAAAATCCTTCTTCATTTTTACTTATTGTTATTACACTGAAATTGTGTGTGCAGCTTCCCAAAGTGTTTTGGAGGGTTTGAAAGATAGGATGCACTTTATACATAAAATTTGTCATTATCTGTGAATTTGGGAGGAGGGGGAAGAGAGAAAATTTAAAAAAAAGAAAGACCCTGGGATATTGTTAAACATTGATGATTGGCAAATATTTGGCATGGTCCCCCCGGTATTATGTTTTCGTAACACTGAAGTGCATTCCATTTGCTTCATGGTAACAGCAGCTGGGTGAAAAGTACCAAGGGCTTAAAAATCACTTTAGTGCAAATTATTCCAAAGAAAATGGAAAACATCAGAAAACAGAACTTGCCTTTTATTTTCAGTCAGTCAGAAGGGAACAATTTCTTGTTGATCTGGGGGTCTGTTCATGGATCCATGTCTCTCTTACCTTGTATAATGCTACATTAATTGTCTGTTGTTTCTATGTGCTATTGCAGGGTTGTTGGTCTGTTTAAATTCTGGCTGGTGATTAAAGGTTTGTTTGATATTGGGGAGAGGAGGAGGTGCCTCTTATCTGCACCCCCACATTAATGTTTTAACCCTGTCTTAATTTGGGGCAAGAAATACACAAGCCCACAGTCTTCATGTCACCCCGCTCCCCACCCACACCTTTGAAGAAACTTAATCTGCAACACATAGGGAACCCAGAGCAGAGAGGGGAACAGTGATTTTTTTTCAGGACACCTAAGCCCTCGCAGCAGCACCCCCTCCCCCCCCAGTGCTTCCTCATATCGCGAGTCTGGGTAGGAGCTCTGATGCAGGCAAGGGACAGCGTTAGTGCAAGCTGGTACGGGATTGTGCAGCTGGGCTTGTGGGTTCCTTTTTCTCCATTAAATACAGATTTCACGGTGTTCGTATCAAATATACATTGTTAGCGTAATGCACCCCCATTTTCTCTCCCTAAGTAAACATGGTATGTCATCACATTCCTTTTCTGGGGGCAGGGGTGCAGGGACAGGCTCATGCCACCCACAGATGCCTGCACCTGACTGGCTTGGGAAGAACTGATACCACCCCACTCAGGTAAGGGGGAAGCAGTTATCCAGAGAGTCCTGACACCGCATGCACATGTAGATGGAATGACTGAGAAAGGCAGGTGTCCCTGGAAAGGGTGTGTATGAGCACTTACCAGCTCTACACATATGTAAACAGACACCTGTCATGCTGTGAGGTTTCAGGAGTGTGAGAAACGAGGAGGGGGCTTCCTCTGAAGGGACTTTCTGGGTCCCATTTCTGCCCCCTGGAGTGGGGCTCTTTCTGAAGGTGTTTAAAAACAAACAGCTGGGTGTGCCCTAGCCTTCTCCTTTTTTCCCTAAAAGCCCCACCATGACTACCTTGGTTGCAGCTCTACCATTGATGCCTGAGGGTACACAAGGGCAGGTCAGAGACTGGGGAAGCATGAATAAGGGCTGATGCTGGCTGGGGAAGTAATTGTTAGTTGTTTGCCTCCTTGTTGTTTTTTTGGATGGGTAAGTGTCGTGAGCTTAGCATGTGCAAAACAAGAAAGGCTAATCAGCGGTCAGGCTGCCCAGAGTCTAGCGCTGGCTGGGCTAGCTTCCCCCATGCTGTTCTTTTGCTGGACCTCCTTATCAGTAGCATCTCCTGCTCTTCCAGCCCTGAGTCTTCCAACAGCTCTGTCACTGCACATCAGTCCTGACCTGCAGCTTCCCTGCTGGCCTCTCTCCCTCCCCACAGCTTTGCCAATGTACCTCAAGCCTGACTGCATTATCCCCAGCTAATCCAGTTTTGGAGATGCCATGCATCTCTGCCCAGTGCAACTCAATCCCAATCTACAGCTCTCCCAGCTTTCATAGCCCTCTCCTATCTAGTCCAATCATAGCAACCTATGCAGTGCAGATGAACAAGACTAGGATGAATTGGGCTGAGTCTCGGTCCCTTATGCCTTTGAGGAAGGATTGGAATTCCAGTTTCCAGTGCAAATAAGCTTCATCCGCTTAAAACAAAATCTTTACATCACCTTTTTGTTCATTTTTCTCACATAAAGGAGACAAAAACCGTGTGAAACGGACATGCCATTGGAAGGATTCTTTAAAACCACTAGCTCCCGGTCTGAGGGATAGCCTCGATCCTGGAGTCTAATCCACACAAGTAGCCACCTGTGCCTGCCCAGTGCCCTTCTGCAATCATGGGTCTGTGAATGGGACATGTATCCACCAGAGCAGATTAGATTGTAGGGTCAGGATCATAGTAAGTCTGTGCTTTGGTTTCCCATCTATGAAATGGGGATAAACTTACTTTTTGTGTGAAGTGCTTTGATATCTACAGTTGAAAACTGCTGTATGAGCTACATATTATTAGCATTTAGATTGAAGGTTTCTTCATTTTTGTAAGCTGTATTATAATTAACTTATGAAATGTCTTCAGACGTCTCTAAAAAATGCCTATCCTAAAGTTCTCAGCACTCACGGGTGTATAAAAATACATTAGGCCAACTGAAAATATGACTAACCCATCCAGCCATAACTCAGAAAGTATAAATTAATCAGCTGTCTTGGTAACATACTCCCTTGCCCTCCGTGTACCCTTCATCCCATTACCTCATAAGCAGTGCAGCATGCCCTAAAAAGCAATTTGGGACTAATGAGGGTCAGGATTTTTCCCAGAAAATGCCCTGACAGCAGCCTGTAAGAGCAGGGAGCTGATAATACTGCAGTAGTGTCAGATGGGAAGAGAGGAGGTCTTGCAGGTAGGCAGATCTCAAGCCATTCAGGGCTGTATGGATCAAACCCAGCCCCTCCAATGCCTCCCCTGCAGTGTGTTCTCAGAGCGAACAGCTGCATTCTGCACCCAGCTTTTGGTTCAAAGAGTCTTGAGATGGAGCCCTGTGAGTTGCAGCAGCCTGATCGCCACACAACAAAGGCAGGGATGCTGCTAATGAGGGGCTGCCTCCCAAAGGAAAGGTTGTGCCCTTCTTTCCAAGCACAGGTGGTGAAAGGCACTCTTGGCACCAGCTGCTATGTGATTGTCCCCAGACCCTCATCCCTCAAACAGGCAGCCAGCCCCGCAGGGCGTGCACCAAATCCTGCTCCACCACACAACCTTAACTCCGACCACTGCTCAGTGAACTCACCTCCCTCAGAGGCTGCTGTGTCCCAGCAGAGTCTATAAAGTGTTAATTCCACCTGTGTGTTCTTTCCCTGGGAAATAAGGTGGCAGGTTTGCATTTGCGGCAGAGGAGTGTGTGCGGTTTAGCGGGTTAGGTATGTGGGAAGCATAGGGGAGTTTGTTGCTGAGGTGAGGAACCTGTAAGCATGTTTGTATGGTGCGATCTAGAGGCGTTATGAATGTGAAGAATATGAAGGCTGCCTTTGCTGGCAGTTTCCTTGATATTCATTGACTGCATTGGTGAGAATTGTATTCAAGCACCTCTTGGTCTTGGCAAAGGAAGTTTTTTTTTTTTTGGGGGCGGATTTCCCAAGTTTAAATTAGTACATAGCAACATTGAGAGTTGTTCATTGAGCGTGAAATCTGCCCTAGAGTGAGAGCCAACATGTGGCCTATCTTACTCACTATGTGGGAGGGATTTAGGTGGCTCATAAGCCTTTGCGGAGAGATGAATTCCCCCCATGGCTAGCCATCAGTTTTGTTATCCACTTCATGGGCTCTCATTGTGCTTCCTTGTCCCCACGGCTGTGTTGTCCCCCTACAGCCCTTTCTGCACAGCACTTCTCTCCCAGGATGTGCGGTGGGGGTGGCAGGGAACATGGTGGTATTGGCGTTGAATGGAGCCTGAGGGAGGATGAGCAGAGTGGGAGTGGGAGCACTGGGATTGTGTGGGGCTGAGAAGAAGAGCAGTCTCTCCTTCTCTCACCGTAACAGGGCAGGGAGAGGGGGAGACTTGTGGCTGAAGGTTGTTAAGGAGCGGAACTACTAGCTTTGTCCCTGAGGCCGCTTGTCCTTCTGGCTCTCTCCGGTGCATCCACCAGAGTTCAGTGGTTGTCTGGAGACCTCTCCTGGAGCTAGGGGGTAGATTGGGATGTCACTGATTGTGGGGTTGGATGTGAGGCGTGGATATCTCCTGCTGCGCCCCATATCCACACTCATCACTCTGCCCTCTACAGTCTTCTTAGCCCTCCCACGCCTACCCACCTGCTGCTTTAATTCTTTCATGCACTCCTCCCAAGCGCTGGCTCCCCAGGAAGCTTGGGAAGGGGGTTGCGGGACAGTGGGGAGGTATGATGGTTAGTGGGATGCGGGGAGTGGAGTTGAGTCAGAAGGTGTGCAGGGTGGTGGTGGTTTGAGGTGGGTTTTCTGACCACTTCTGGTCTCCAGCACTGCTAACCTCCCTCTGACCAATTCTGCTTAGCGCGGAGGTCCTGGGTCTGCGACAGAATTAGGGGAGAGATGGGTCTCTGGGTGGAATGAGGGAGAGGCTGCAGCTCTGATAGGGGTATTGGAGCAGACTGGGGGGCCGTGAGGAGCAGGGTGAGAAGCGGGGAAGACAGAGCTCCATGCTGCTGCCTCAGCTTCCTGGTGCACCAGGCAGCAGTGCCATGGGTGAGTGGTGGCGGTGAGGGATGTGAGAGAGCAGGGCCATTGGGGGAGGGGTGTCAGTGAGAGTTTGGTGGCATGTGGGGGTGGAGGGGACTCGGGAAAGGCAGGAAGAGCGGGTGGTGGTGGGAACCCGACCCCTGTGCTGAGCATAAGCATCTGAAGGGCTCCCCCAGCAAAGCAACCTCAGTCATTTGGCTCACTGAGTCAGCAGCTGTGGCTTCTCTGAATGGGCCCAATTCTGCAAAACTCTACTTACGAGTAGTCTTTACTTTGTAAGTAGGACCAGTCTTTCCAGTGGCACTCTCACAAGTAAGGATTACTCACCTGAGTACATGTTTGCAGGCTCAAGCCCGATATCATTTAACCTAACTGCATCCCATGTGCTATTAAGATTTTTTGTTTTGTTGGAGAGTTTCTAAATCTCGAGGGGGCCAGCATCACCTTGCCCTGCCCATTTTTGAAATTCCCAATCAGGCAGGAAAATCTTGTACAAAGAGGTTAGTGGAGCTGCTTTGGTGGAGGCCCTGACTGCCCTGTCTGAAGGTGCTGTGAATACGCATGGAGGCGGGGCAGCGTGGTCTCCCTCAGCGGCAGGCTTGGCAGAAGCAGAACTTTTGGCTGCTGCCTTTATGGCTTGGTAGTGAATTAGGGTTGCCAATATTCCAATTTCTGGAAACTTGTCACTACAGCAGGAGAGCCAGAACCTTCCTCCTCCTCCTCACTTCTTTCCCTCTGCCCAGAAACTGACCCTGCTCTGCCTCTTCTCCTCAGGCCCCGTCCCATTGCTTGCTGCAATTCATTTGATCCTGTTCACCTCCTTTCTCCCCTTCCTCCAACAGCTGGGCTCCCTTACTCTGGCACGAGGATGGGAGCATGCCTGCCGGCCCACAAGATGCAAGTAGGAGGCGGCCCCAACTGAGCAGGGACTGGTGTGGGTTGATGACCCAGCACCTCCTCATCCCCCTTTCCCCCACAGACTTTTGGTGTCCATTCAGGACATGTGACCAGACTCTATACAGGTCCCCTTTCAACTTGGTTTTCCAGTCCAAAACCAGACATTTGAGAACCCTAGAGTGAATGCGGATGAGCTGCAATGTGCCCCCAGAAAGGAGCACTTAGCCTTTTATGATGGATTCAGGCAGGGAAGGCACACATGTGGGTGTGGGGGGGGAGGGGAGGATGGAGGACAGGACTGGTGCTTTACCCCAAAGAACTTGCTCATGGCCTGGACTTCCCATGTGGGAGAATCCCTGGGACAAAATGACTTAAGTGGGGTTACGCCAGGGATGAGTGTGATTCTTGTGAAAAGCAGAGCTCTTGAGGGGGGTAGTGTAGGGGATGTGAGAGAGGACTCCAGTGCACCAGCCATACCTGAAATGAGTGGTGATATGACCAGGGCTTTCCAGTTCTAACTTACGTGCTGGTGCAAACCACAAGATCGGTGTCTGCCAGGGGGACTGACACTTCCTTTTTACCTAAAGAGCAGGTACAGAAAGAGCAGAGGCAATCCAAGCTCCTAGCATACACGCTACTCCACCAGACACTAGGAAACAGAAAGAACTTCACTGTCAGTGACAGCTAAGGTGGGAAGCTAGCAGACCGGCAGGGAATGGGAATTGAGTTAATGGGGGTCATGTAGCTAGGCTCTGTGACCTCCCTCACAGCTTGGAAAACATAACTGCCTTCCCCTCTTCGTGGGCGGCCCTGTGTTGAGTAGTGTGTTATAGAGGCTATGGGAAAAGCTCAGGCTTCTAACATTCAGCTTCCCCTCATCTTCCAGCACTAAGCATCCTGCCCTAAAGCATATGGGAAGAAATCTCCAACTCCTCCCTTCTTGGGAGCTCATAGGATTGCTTTCTTCATCCTCCTCCTCCTCCTCTTTCTCCTTTAGTCCCGTCTTATTTAACGTCTTCATTAAGGATCTGGAAAAGGGAGTAAACAGCATGATAATGACATCTTCCAAAGATAATAAATTGGGAGATTTTCACATACTAGTGAGGATGGAGCAGTAATACAAAGAGAACCAGAGAGATTAGAAACATGGGTAGAAAATAACATAATAAGATTCAGCTTAGAAAAATGCAAGCTAATGCATCTGGGGGAATGTAATCTGAAACATGTGGTACAAATGTCTAGCTAGAGAGAGCACAGAGATTCAATGGGGGTTGGGGTGGACCTGGGAAGAAATGTGGAACGAGTCCTAGGTGTGACAGTAGATGGCAAATTAGATGTGAGCTTGCACTGCGATAAGGCAGCAGACACCATTGCAGTCATTCTGTGTGGCTGTGATGTGATTCCCTCCTGGAACAGTGTATTCAGTTCTTGGCACTTCATTATCAGAAAGATGTTGGCAAATTAGAGGGATATCAGTGATGAACAATGCAAATGACCTGCGGGCTAGAGGGATTAATTTATGAGGCAGGATAAAGAGTTAAATTGGTGCAGCTTGGCTAAATGATGATTTAAGTGAAAGGACATGATGAGACTCTACTCATGTGAAAGGTGCAAACCTCAAGGAGGGGGAGGAATTATTGTGGGTTATACCACAGGATGCAATTTAATGTATTGGGTTGAAATTTAGAGATGAAAAAACACATGGGCTGACTCTCAGGAAGAATTTGCTGCCAGTGAGGTCTATTAGAACATAGAGTAATCCTCAAAAGGATGTCCTGGAACCCAGGGCCGGCTTTAGGAAGTGCAGGGCCCAATTCGAACCATTTTGACGGGGCCCCGGCAGCCGGGATTTTTTTGTTGACCAAAAAAAAACCCACCACACACAAATTTTGGTTGAGCAAAAAAAAAAAAAATCACACAAAGAAACGAGTCACGGCCCCTTTAAATCCCCAGCTGCAGGGCAGAGTCCCACCTTCCAGCCAAACCCAGGGGCCGACTCCCACTCCCGCAGTGCACAGAAGCCACCGCGCTTCTCCTCCGGGGCCGATGCCCCCTCCTGCAGCGCGCCCGGCACACTTCTGGGTTTAGGGCGCGGGGCCCTCTGGCTTTAGGGCATGGGGACCTTTTAGGCACGGGGCCCAATTCAGGGGAATCATGCGAATCGGCCTAAAGCTGGCCCTGCTGGAACCCTCCTCCTGGGGGCTACTTAAAACAGGTCTGGGCAGAGCGCTAACCATGTTTGGTAGAAAGCAATTGTGCATTACTGAGGGATGGAGTAAATGAAACCTGCTGGGTCTTCATCTCTCATTTCTGTCACACTCAGATTATCATTCTGAGCACTGCAACATGAAGATTTTCATAGGCACCCACCTTTCTCCCAGATCACCCAAGCCCAAACATGGCATCTTTTTCACTCTCCACAGTTCCCTCCCCCATCTCCTGTTTTTGGACAGACTCAGGTTACCTGGCTAGTATCTCCTGGCCAAACAATTAGATTTTGCATGAGAGCAGGACTCTTCTGTGGAGCATGGATCAATCTATGCTGCCTCCCTTCTCCTATCCCTGAGGCTGGTGAAATCTTGTCTACACAAAGCAAGTGAGAGTCTCAAGAGAAGCCAGGGTAAGGAGGAAGAGGCTGTCAAGCCCTCTGAGTGAATTGGCCCAGGTGACTAATGTGGGAAGATAAGGTGCATCTGTTACCCAGCTGTTCATCTGCAGGGAAATGATCAGTAGGCATTTAAACACCCTGACCACATGGCGGGCCCTAGTCCTTGCATAGTCCACTGATGGTGTGTTGAAGCACAGATGCATTCCTCTCCTTTCCCAAAACTCTGGTATTTGTTTCAGGTACAAACAGTGAATTAATTTTTTTGCTGTGTTCTATACACCCTGCCCTCTCCTCACAGCAGAAAATGCCCCAAGAAGTACTGCGTGAGGATGGAGGAGGTTCTTGCTCTGTTTGTTTTATATTAACTCCTGTCCGCACTTTCCTCCTCTCTTGAGGTCTACTTCAGTTGAAGAGATTTGAGTCAGATGGCTGTGGGCAATCTAAAGAGGCCAGCCCCTCTCCCTTACAGGTTTCCACACACAGGCATGCACATGTATGGATCTATGTTTGCATGCAGATATGCACATGCATATCTGACAGGAAGATGCATGCATGCGCATGCACACACACAAGATGAACATAAAGACAGAGCCAGGTACAGCTGATGATAATTGTGATACTAGAGTGGAGTAAAAGGTCACAGACAAAGCCATCAAAGATAACACACAAGTGACACGTGTGTATAGAAACAAACACAGGCTCTGTCATATGCAACACATACTGACAGGATGCACAGGCATGCGCACACACATACACAATCACCAAATGGATTCACCCACACACATTCATAAATATACCACACATGTACTTATGCATGTTCATGTGTATCCAATGAGAACATTCACAGAGTGATACACACACATATTCTGACGGGTATATACGTGAACTCACACACAGATGTGCATACATAGGCACGTTATTCAGGGGTCCTCATGTCCCAGATTATGGATTAATGTAATCCTATCTGCCTAAGAATTGCCTCTGCAATTTCAGCAGGAGATGTTATCCTTCTCTTCCCCCCTCTCGTAACAGTGTTGCAGTGTTACAGGTACAGAATGGCTGCTGCATTTCACACCAGTGGTGGCTGCATGGCTGAAGCAGGTGAACAATCCTGATAGATGGTTGACAAAGCATGTGCATCCCCTCTAGATGAAGGTGCTATAAAAACGTAAAGCCGTTTAACAGAATAGGGAAAAAAATTAATTTCCCTGTTATCTCAATCTTATGACTCAGAGTTTTGTATGTGAAGCAATTTACAATGAATTGGGTAGGGAGAAGATCTGGGCCGTATGGGAGGGAGAGGACTCTGGAGTGGAGATGGGGATAGTTGTGAGATACCATATATGCAGGGAGAAAGGGAAGTACATGGACACAGGAGCATGACTGCCCACATGTAGACACACTCATAGATAGGCAGACATGGATTATCAACCAACTAGGCACCCCAGACCATTGTTCCTTCTAATTGTTTATGTCCATGTGCAGACATCACCTCCATGTTGGTGCACAGAACAAAATTGATTCTGCACATAGACTATCTGTGGCAGGGTGAGGCCCAGGCATTCAGAGTGTATGTGGGGCTCAGAGTTGGGGGGAATAAGGGCTCTGGTTGGGGATGCAGGCTCTGGGGTAGGAGCTAAAGATGAGGAGTTTGGAGTATGGGAGGGGGCTCAGGGCTGGAACAGAGGGTTGAGGTGCAGCGGTGAAGGCTGTGGCTGGGGGTGTGGGATCTGGGATGGGGCTGGGGATGAGGGGTTTTGGGTACATTCTCCCCTGGGAGAGAGGGCTCCCTGAAGCAGCTCTGGGCCAAGTGAGAGGTGCCTCTGTGCCAGCTGTGGCAGCTCTGGTGAGGCTGCATTGGGCTTGAAAAGGGGTACCTATCACCTAGGCAGGTCCATGCTGGAGACTATGGGGGAAGAACTTTGAGAAGGTGTTTCTCCTCTGGCTGCAGCAGCTCCCTGCTAAGCAGGGCTGGATTAACTCTTCTGGGGGTCCAAGGGCTATAAGATTTTGCAGGGCCCCCTAGACTCTGGGGTGGGGCCAAAAATTAGGAGTTGAGAGTGTGGAAAGGGACTAGGAGGAAGTAAAAGGGGGTGAAGGCTCTGACTGGCATTGTAGATTTTGGGGTGTGGCTGGGGATGAGGTTTGGGGTACAGGAGGGGGTTCTGGGTTGGAATGCAGGGTCTGGGAGGGAGTTAGGGACTTAGAGTGTGTGTGTGGGGGGGCTCAGAGCTGGGTCAGGGGGTTGAGGTACAGGGCATTTACATGGGGCAGATCCCATTTGCTGGTGGGGGGAATAGGTGGCTCTGCTCGCTTTCAGGCACTGCCCCCACAGCTCTCATTGGCTGCAGTTTCCAGCCAGTGGGAGCTGTGGGTGTGGATCCTTGAGGCGAGAGTAGTGTGGGGATAGAGCTTCCCAGCGCTCACTACAACATGGCTCCAGGTGGGGGAAGGGGGAGGAATGGCAGCCTGTGTAGCCACCTTCCCTCCACCCCCAGTCTGGAAGGCTGGCCCAGATCACAGGGGTTTTACAGGCTGCAGCCCCAGGCTAAGTGGACCCCCCTGACTCCAGGGCCCTGAGCTGCAGCTCCTAAAGGCCCTTTCTTAGTCCAGCCCTGCTGTTAGAGCCAAAGGAACGTGTCTCTCCTTTGACTCCAGCAGGGAGCTGCTGTGGTTGGGGGAAAGAGGCCTTTATGCAGGGCTTACTAGGCAGCTGTGTGGCCGCACAGCTTAGTGGGAACCTTGCCCCAGAGAGGTAGCAAAGTAGAGGCACATAATCTCATACTGGTTCCTTTAGTCTCCTAGGATGGTCTCTGGGTGTAGCATCACTTTCTTGTTGGACCTTTCTCTGGTCAGTGAGGATGAGAGACGTTATAAGGTCCTGGGAGGAAAGAGAGAGAGGGAAAACAGAGCTCTTCAGCTTCCTCAAGTACTTTCCCTTTCTCCCCTGGCATTACAGAGCCCTTCTCCACTGTAGCCACCAGTACCCTCTTTGTTCTCTATCGACTTTCCAAAAGAATCCAGGTTCTTGTTAGATGGCCTGGTCTCCCCTGCTTGCCTTTCAGCATTGTGGGCAGTGCCTACGAGGAGTCGTGGCTCACCAAATACTCTTCACTGGGGTAGGGAAAGGGCAGGGAGGTTATGGGTGACAAGTATTTGCCATGCACTACACATTTGCTGTCTCCTAGCATCTTGGACTGGTGTTACACGTGTGCCAAGTACCTAGTATTAGCAATCCTGAAATCTTAATCTCCCTTCTGCCCCCATGCTGTGCAGCACTGGGGGATAGTATGTCTCACTGGAGGCTGTGAAATGATACAGGCCTTCGTGATGAAGACACCTCCTGTGTCCCTGCTTCTCCTGAATCTCAATCCCTCCTCCTCTTCTCCAGGTGCTTTCTTCTGCTCATTAAGCTTGCAGCTTTTCTTGCCATTTGAGATCAGCTTCCCCCGGAGGAATCAAAATCCACCTTCCAGCCTTCTCAGAGCAAATCCAGGTGCTTTTGAAATGGGAAAGGGATGAGCCAAAGGCCAGAAGCTACTCCTGACAGGCAAGCTAATGAGCTTTCTCTGGGCTGGCACGTGTGTGTCTGTGTACGCATGTGTGTCTGTGTTGTGTGGGCAGGTCTGTGTGTGGGAGACAGGGAGAGAGAAGCTGTGGGGTTGAACTTGCTGGCTCATGGGGGACACGCATGCTGGGGACAGAGGCAACAGTTCTGAGATGTGGCTACAAGGAAGGTTTTGGGTGCAAACTGTGTAGATGTGTGTGTGTGGGGGGGGAGAGAGCGAGTGAGCAGGTCAGCAGTTCTCTTTGAGACCATGAGTGTCCTTCCTTCCCTTGGATGGATTGTCAGCATTGCTCCATCTGTGCATGAGAGACCAGGGTTTTTTAAAGGACCATTTACTACATTTCTGTGCAGTTGGTAAGCAAAGGAGACGTTTGGCGAAGAACCCACTCTGTCCGTCCAGATGCTATTTGCTTGGTGTTGATCCATCAACAGCAGAGGAATATGCCAGGACTTTCGAAAACACTGGTTTTCAACCTGTGTAGGCTAAGGGTGAGGGGAGGTTGCCAGCAGCGTTTTGGAGAGGCACTGACTGTGCTTCCATTCCCTATTTCTGGTTCTCTGATTAAAGAGGTGGGCTCAGTTACTCACACCTGGTATTGCTGGGAGACACCTTGTACTAGTTTTCCTGTGGCATCTTTTGTGAAGCGCCTCATGTGGACCGGCACAGAGAACTCCTGCTGCCTCAGAGAAGTGACCAGCTGCAAGAGGCCTATGGAACGGGGAGGCTGAGGACCAGGCCCTAGGAGGTTCTGAGCTGCCCAGCACTCCACTCTAGCATGCTCTCTACTGTACAGGCATTGTTTCTGGGACCGCAGTGATGAGTTTTGTAATGGATGATGTCACAGGGTGGCTGGCCCCTTGATATTAAGCTGGTCCAGCATCCCTGGGCTAGAACAGTTGCCCAGGAGTAGAACCTAGGGCTGTCAGTAAGAAAGGAGGAGCAGGAGCACTAGCAGAAGGGAGTTTTCTGGGAAAGACCGCCAGAGCGGGATGCAGTGGGTGCCTGCTGTGGAAAAAAGAGCCTCCAGGTTACTGGGGGATGGGCTCAGCTAAAAAGAGGAAGGCAGAATCCTGCCACAGATAGGGTTGCCAGATGGTTTCAACAAAAATACCAGACACACTTGACATTACATCACAATCTACATTACATCTTATTTAGAAAATACCGGACATTTGTATTTTCTCATTTATATTTTCTCAATTTGTTTCCCGAACAGAAAGCTCAAATACTGGACTGTCCAGTTCAAAACCGGATACCTAGCAACCCTAGCCACAGGCCCTGAAGGAGGAGGGTCTAAGAGAGGCAAAGGAGCTCTGTAGGCTGAGGAGCTGTTTTTGTGTTTGGCCTATACTTGGAAAATAAAAATGTGCCTGGAAAGAGACTGTGGGAGTGGCAGTGAGCTGGGAACAAATCAGGACCTTAGATGGGTAGAAAGACACATCCAACGACAATCTGTTCTCTATCCAGGGAACAGTCATGAAGGGCTGGTCCAATGTTGTTATACTAGCGAGATCTACTCTGGAGAGGGTTGCCTCTTAAGGAATCAGACTCAGGCCTGGCCCGAGGGCAAGGCAAGCAAGGCAAATGCATTAGGTCCCACACTTTCGGGGCCCTGTGCTGCTGAGTATTCACCATCCACCAGCTGAGTCCGGGGCCCTGCTCCCAGTGTCCTGCCTTGGGCCCCGCAAACCCTTTGGCCGGGCCTGATCAGACTTGATATTTTTTTACTATCAACACCAGCTTACTGCAGATGGCCTCTCCTGTCTTGCCCTGGCAAAGACTAGATATTGGTTTAGGATGAAGGCATGGGGGGGACTTCTGTCTATCTGCCTGTTGTCTTATACTGCGCCCATCCCCTTGATTATAGGAGCACCTACAGAAAGAAGAGCCTGGGATTCTCTGGGAGGTGGATTCTAGAACTTTCTATGTCTCACTGGTCTTTGTAATAGTGCCTTTGAACCATCCCCTCAACGTGTGTGTGCGCATGCGTGTGTGTATACACATACATACAGAGTGCCTTCCTATTGCTGAAATGTGACCACTTCTGGGCTGAAATGCATTAGATCAGTCTGCCCAGCCACACTAGCCAGTGGTGTCATAAGAGAGGAAATGAGAGCTGCAGGGGCACTTTTGAGAAGGTAAAACTTCACCTAACCTGAGCTGAAATTTGTCCTGGACACTGGGGTTGACACGCCAGCTGCCGCAAAAAGGGCCATGAAAGCCTAAGCACCGCCACTTGTCTTGGCAGAATATTGCTTGAATTGGGTTTTAATTGAGGTGGTTAATATCAATTTGTAATTTTTTTTATTTTAACCATTTTTATTTGCACAGATGCTGGTAATGCTGAGTGGGAGGAGATAGGGTTGGAGTTAGGGTTAGGATAGTACTGACAGCAGGACTTCAGGGGGCTCCCAGTACTGACATCAAAGATACAGGGGGCTCCCTGCATTGCTGAGGGGCCCAAGCCACTCTGGCATAAAGTGTGGAGGAGGCAGTGGTTCTAGACCAATGGAGCAGAGACCCTGGCTAGGACAGCAGGGAGGACGACAAGTGCCTGGCCACAGGATGCTGGTGAACAGTTCCTGCTGGAGGAAGCAGCCATTCGGCACAGGGATGGTCTCCCTCAGTCCCATGGCGGAAGGGCTGCAGAGGGCTCTGGGCACTGCTGCAGGGCTGGTGACACTGGGGGGGTAGAACAAGTTGTACAGTGGGGGTGTGAGTGCCATTGAACCAAACTGTAAACCCTGGATAGGATGAAGCCATTTCAAGCCAGGGGGTGCAGCAGCTGGCTTATTTTCAACACGTCCGGATGACAGCTGATCCCTGCAGGCACAAAGGAGGCAGGGGAGGAGGTGGGGCTGGACTCCCACCGACTGTTACCAATCGAGATGGTTTTTGTCAATTTTCTTATCAGCTGAAATTGTCATTTGATGACATCTGTCAATTTACCTCAAATCCCACCAAAACAAAAGTGGTCACCATGACCATGGGTTCATCGAAAAGCTATCTGCAGCAATAGAGCCCTTCTTCCTGCATGATGCTGGAGTATCAGAATCAGCTCAGGGTAAAAGCCTAACTTCCTGTCTCACTTGCACCACTTTAGTTTCTCTGAAGAAGTGGGCTGTGCCCACGAAAGCTTATGATACCATCTGCATGTTTTGTTAGTCTTTAAGGTGCTACCAGACTATTTTGTTGTTTTTTAAGTTTTTCCTGTTACAGACTAACTCAGTTACCCCTCTGAAGTTTTAGTTTCTCTCGTCAGTCTCCCTATAAAGCGTGCTAAGCCTGACCCTGCTTAACATGTGAGATGTGCTGTGATCACAGCCCTAGGAGAGGCTGGGCCGGAAGGAAAGGATTTTATCTGAACAAGGGAGAGGTATTCCTAGGACCTCCAGCAGGGCAGCTGTCAGACAAGGAATGCATTTAGCTTTCAAGCTCCCGAAAGGGCTAATCTGTTGCTGCATCCATATCATCTCTAATGAGTCATTCCAGGCTGCACAAATTGGAGCAGATAATCCGCTCATGATGCAGCTATTCCCCTGGTTTTTGTTGAATCTGCAGTGAATTGCCAGACCACATCCTACCCCTGCTAGCCATCACTCTGAGGCATGGGCTGTTTGTCTGCCTAAGTGCAATAGGGAGAACCATTTCCCAGAGCTTCAGGCCTCTTCACAGCATACCCTGATTGTGTCTGGTGATGCTGGGACAGCAGAGAAACCCTGAACACTTAATCGGAGAATGCAAGGGGCATGCTGATGAAATTGTTTCTCTCTTCCGTTAGATTGTATTGTTAATTATGAGGCATCGTATACTGCATTTTGGAATTGTTGTGCCCTCGTCAGTACAGCCACTCTGAGCATCGTAATAAGTCATTCCTCCCGGCTGGTCTCACTAGTCTTTCTCCTCCGTGTCATTAATGGGATGGAAGCTGCGCCGAGGCACAGCATGTTACTGAGCTGTGGGGGGAACCCAGGTCAGAGTGGGCAACGAGGGAATGGACAAGGGGAAAGAAAGGGGGCGGGTTAAGGGCATCACCAGAGCATTCCGAATTAAGTAACTGGTAGAAGTAAAAATGTGAGTGCTTGGTCCTGGGGCATGTAGGAGGAATGGGAGGAGCATTCTGCTGCTTTGGCTATTGGGATTTTTAAAAATAATCCCAAAGCCAGTGGGTTGGCAAGAGACAGAATTTTTTTTCAGGTGGCTGCGGATATTGAGTGTATTAAATTTGAGGGGTCTTAGCCATGCCCTTAGGGGTGTCGTGTCTGCTTTGTATGTCTTCTGTGTTTGCCATTCTCTGCTCAGAAGAGACCCCAAGACTGAAATAGCAGAGGGTATTATGGATAGGGGTTGAGGGGTGTACTGTCAAAGTGGGAGGGAGGGGCTGGGTTTAAGGTTTGGCTTGCCGGGTGCTGTAAGACAGCACTGAGGCACATAGGCAAAGCTCAGGACTGGAATAATGGGGTGCAAAAGGTCAATACTGAAGAATATGGGCAGAGCTGTGTGGGTGAGAGGGGTTCCAGGACTGATACAGCAGGGGGTGCTGCAGGTCAAGATTGAGCTGCACTGGTAGCGCAAGGAACTGCTCAGGAAAGAAGAGAAATCAGTGAACTGGCAAGTCTGTCCAAGATAACATGCAGTCTTAGAGCAAAGACAGGATTAAGAGGAGATAAACTCCATGTTTTGGATCTGGGTGACTGATAAGTCCTGTGCTGTTGACAACTGGACATTTCTCGAAGGTTGGGGGGGTTTATTTATACTACTTTATTGGAATAAGCCAGGATGTGTAACATGCATATTCAAGACCAACTGAGTAGAACAGGCTGAAAGATGTTCTATACTCCCAGTGTAAGCCTTCAGACCACACACTTTTCCTAACACTGTAAACATAAGAAACTCACATACCAAAGTAATTTGTGGAGTGTTTAATTCCCTTCGCGTGCCCAAGTCACCCCCACTGCTGGATAAAATAATATATACAAATCCGGCCCTTTATTTTGCCAAAATGAGGCCGCCTTTAAGCATGCCCATCAGTATCAGGGTGCATTTAACAAAGAACACAGTATTCTTTATTGCTCTGCCCTTCCATCATCTCCACCTGGTGTGGTTGTAGTACTAGAGATGTAGCCGTGTTAGTCTGATCGTGCTGAAACAAAAGAGAGGACTATGCAGCACTTTAAAGACTAACAAGATGGTTTATTAGGTGATGAGCTTTTGTGGGCCAGACCTACTTCCTCAGATCAAATTCTGGAAAAGAATTTGATCTGAGGAAGTGGGTCTGGCCCACGAAAGCTCATCACCTAATAAACCATCTTGTTAGTCTTTAAAGTGCTGCATAGTCCTCTCTGGTGTGGTTGTGACATAGAATATTCAGTATTTCCTAGGCCCATCCATGCTTCTTTTCGTTTATCATCATTACTATGAATTTGGTAATGCTTTTATTGCTGTAGTATATGAATGCTCCAAGTGCTACAGCCATGAGCCTGTAATATTTAATTGCCATTTATTATTTGTATGATGGTAACACCTACTAGCCCCAAGCATGGATCTGAGCCCAGAGCTCTAGGAACTGACTTGCACAAAGAAAAAAAAAAAGGCCCTAAATAGTCCCTGTCTCAAAGAGCTTAGAGTCTAAGGGAGATGAATTGTATCATTAAATTAGGGCTTGTCTTGATACAAGTTTCCAGAGTAATTTTTTTCATCTATGTGGGCCTCATCTCCGTAGCGTCCAAACATTTGTGAGCAGAGATGCACTGGGCGGTTGTGAGCAGAATGTGCTGGGCATTTAGAACATCCCTATCCCCCCCCCCCCCAGGTTATTTATCGCTCTTGCTTCATTGCTTGTTTTCAAGCACTCAAAACTCTGGGTGACAGGGGAAGGATCACTTGGGCTGTGTCTAGACTGGCCAGTTTTTGCGCAAAACTTGCCAGCTGTCTACACTGGCTGCTTGATTTTCCGCAAAAGCACTGACGCTCTCGTACGAAATCAGTGCTTTTATGAAAAGTTTTGACGCCCCGTCGGGCAAAAGTCCCTTTGGCGCAAAACTGTTGCGCAAAAGGGCCAGCGAGACAGCTGAGATTTGTTTTGCAAAAAGCCCGATGGCTAAAACGGCGATCGGGCTTTCATAGGTGTTGCTTTCAGACTGGCACAGACGCTTTTCCGCAAAAAGTGCTTTTGCGCAAAAGCATCCGTGCCAATCTAGACGCTCTTTTCCGCAAATACTTTTAACAGAAAAACTTTTCCGTTAAAAGCATTTGCGGAAAGTCATGCCAGTCTAGACGCAGCCTTGGTGGTTAGCTGTTCTGTTCGTTCCCTCTGGGGCATGTGGCATTGGCCACTGTCAGAAGACAGGACACTGGTTTAGATGGACCATTGGTCTGACCTAGGATGGCTGTTTGTATGTGCTGGGTGGGGGGAGGGTGTCTCACAGAAACTGGTAGCACTGTCCCCATGACCAGGAGGAGACCTTCTGAGTACAGTACAACAGGGCGTGTGGGTGGGATACGCAGACAGATGGTGGAGAAGGGAAGAGATGAGAGAGGGTGAATTCAAGCAGAACACATTCTAATCCAGTGAGGCACATGCCTATCTTGCTAGTTCTGCTGCCTTCTCTGTTGCCCTTATTGCTTCTCCTTTCTCTTCTCCCCTCACATCTTGTGGATGAGTCCAAAGAGGATCTGAATGTGAGGAGGGAGTAGGCTTTAGAGAAGGGGCTCTAATTCTACATGGCAGCATGGAAGAAGGTATGGAGAACCAGAGAGAGGCGGAGCTGGAAGGGCTATCACTGACTGAGGAGAAGGGTGTGGAGAAAGGCATCAGGATACCAGATCTGAGATGTAGTCGTGGGCGGTGTGGCATGGGGCATAAGGTGGAGCCTACTTAGTGACTCAAAGGCGAGGGCTGCACAGTTGAGTGGCAGGTGGGAAAGATGGTTTTGGTCAGATGGATGCTGTTGGGTGTGGGGGAGGGGAAGCTATAATCTCTGAAGCTGACGAGCCTGGTGAGGACTAGCTAGCGGCAGCCTGCCCAGGGTGGAGGCAGGTTGGTGGAGAGTATGGGAAGGTAGCACTGCCGTTGCTTGTGCTGCTCCTGTCTTGGGGATAAAAGGCCGTATCCCACCATTCGACTGTAATGAACCGAAGAGGGGGGAGTGCTGCTTAAAATTCATGTGGCCTAAAAAGAGACCACAGGCATGCAGGGCTGTCAGTCCAGTGCCAGTTACCCATCCTAAATTCCCTTTAAAAACAAAGTTGCACTGTGCGTTTGGTTGCTAATTCTCCCTTCACCTCTGTCATTTTCCTCCCCAGGAGTTCTTATTTTGTGCCAGCATGGCTGAATATGTCGTCCATCCCTCCTCGGCCTGGCATGCAGGCAGCCAGCCCCCTCACACCTCCGCCCTTTGCCCTTTGGAGCTCATGGATCTGGGAGTTACTGAGCAGCAGCCGCCATTGGAGCAGTCTCTGCCGTCCCTGGAGCTGGGTGACGAGGAGGAGATCAACTCGCCGCCAGACCCTGATGTGCCCTATCCTGACTTGGCACCTGTGGTGTTTTTTTGCTTGAAACAGACCACCAGCCCTCGCAACTGGTGCATCAAAATGGTGTGTAATCCATATCCTTTTAGCTCTGCCTGTTCTCTCTTCGTTCCATGTCCCCTTCCCCTGCCCTTGCAGGGCATCCGACAGGTAAGAGAGGAGGTTTTGTACATATTTAATAAATCGCTTTGTTCCTCACTTACATTTATTGAGCACCCTCTTGGCTGTTACAATGTGATCAAAAGGAGCTGCTTACCAAAGGGAGAACTTCAGAGAAAGTGAGTGTCAGCCGGAATCACACAGACAGAGATGGGGGCAAGGAGAAGACAGGGGACAGACTTTTCAAAATGTATTCCCCCCACCTTCCCATTAAGGAATCAGGGACAGTGAGGTGATTTGAAGGCTCTGGGAAAGGGGTGATCCCATCTCCTGCTGGCTTATCACTAGGTCTTTATTTCAATAAGGGATATTTATTCATCTAACAGGACAGTACATATTATGAACTCAGTCTTCTCTTACAGACAGAGCTGCACTTCCTGGTTCTCAGCTGTAGAAGGACCCTCCTCCCACTAGCTAGTGAGCATATACTAACCACTGAGTTCTGTCCTGGGGATATCTCCTCTCTAGATTCCTGACCAAGATCAAAGAAGAGCTTACTTCAGAGAATCCATTACAAGTTTAACTCTGGTGCATCCTGGGACAGGACTGTGGGAGTTTAGTGCATGACCTACAGATATCCCTGCAATGCAGATATGGTCAGCAAATATTATCACCACACCCATCACTTCTGAATCTCAACCTTGATTTAAGGAGGCAATAGTAACAGAGCAATAAGCAACAGCTGGTAACAATTAACTCTCCCCCAGGAAATAGCTTCCTCATTGTGGACTTATTGACCTTTCCCCTACAAAAAGCTGACTGAAGTTTTATTCAAAATCTTCTGGCTAGAAATCTCAGTGAGATTGGAGTTTCTCCTGAAGATTTCCAAGGCTCCCATATTTATGGCTGGATGGGAAATGCCCATTTCTTATTATGAGATATTGGTGGATCTGCATCTAGGTTAAATATGAAAGCTAAGGGATGCAGCAGAAGCTTAAAAAAACGGTAATGAGAGATTTTTAGTAACCTGATCCTCAATGAAGCCTCTAGATCCTGCCAATAATAATAATAAAGAATTGGGAGGTTGGGTTTTGTTTGAAATGTTTGAAATGTAGGCAAATAGTTGTGGTTTAAAGTTGAATTATTTATGATGGTGGTTCAGAAGTCCTTAGGAAGGTTCTGAGTTTCACAGTCTGAATGACAATTAAGATTTGGGGAAGAGGTTTAGTGTTGGGATAGCCCATTATATTGGAAGCTCCTTGAGGCACTGGGGATTGATGTTGGAATATGAATGTTTAATCTTCATCATGTGTCTCCTGGCATTTGCTGTCTCAGTCTAAAATGGGCTCATAGTTGGCTAAAAGTTTGATTCATGGTATGGGAGAAGAATTATGGACCAAGCTTGAGTTTGAGATGAAGTTTTCTGTTTCAATTAGTGAAGAAGAGGTTTGATTTGTTTGAATTTGGCGGGCAAAGATTCAGGTCCAAGTTATCTGAGTTTTGTGTGTGAATTTGTGATGACTGTTTGTGGCTTTAAGATGCTTGAGTTATGATGTTTAAGTTTTGGTATCAGTTTGTCCATCCTTTGCATTTGAATATTATGGTGAAAGGGAAACACCTTTGGATTGGCTGTGATTACTCTCCACCCTCCTGCTTACCATACAAAGTGTGTGTGGCAATGAATGAGCACTCTTGCTATGTTTGGAAACAATGTTAGTTTCTTTTTAAAGCTATAGTAGGGGGCTGTGCCCCCTGCTTGCTATGCTCGCCAATCCCCCCCCTCTCTTTGGGGATAGGCAGCCCCAGCTCTCCCCCTGGCCACTGGGGAGGGCCAGGCTGAGGCATGGCAACCTTGGCCTGCCCCTCCCTGCCTCCCCATCAGGCCGGGCTGGGCCGGGCCAAGGCTGTGCCAGCCCCAGCTCTACCCTCTTTCACCTCCATCTCGGCAGCCCTGTCTGGGGGCTGAGTCGGGCTGAGGCCACAGCAGGCTTGGCTCTCTCTTTTTATGTACAGTATATAGAGAGATTTCAATGCAACTTTTTCAGTTAAATGAATTTTCTAATGTTAGGAAAGAGTTTGCAAGCATTATTTTAAAAATATCCACTTTCTCCACTTATTTTTTTGTACTCCATTCTTTAGCTAATATATGCTTGTATGGAAATTGGTTTATGGCTTCTTCAGTGCTCCCATGCTTGACTGCTGCTTCCCAACCTGAGGTTAAGAGTGTAACTATACCACCTGTTATTTCATCAGCTCTCTCAGGCCAGGCAGGTAGAGGTCTGGTCACTGTCTGGATGGCAGATCCTAAGGAAACCCCAGGTACTACAAAAATTAAGGATGTTGAGTAAACAGGGAATGTTCTTCTCTCTCTTTTTGCTAGTCCAATATTGTACCATAGTTAAGGAAGGAAGCTGTGTTATGGGATTACTGTCACATAAAATTTAAACCCAAGGTCCTGGCCATTAAATCATCAGAGGCTTTTTGCAAGAATGGAGGCCTTGCCCATCCAGATTATAATTTGGGTAATCACATTCCACCTATTTAAAAATTTCCCCTGCAAAATATTCTTCCTCTCCTGAATAGTGCTGCAATTTTGCAGCATACCAACTATTAAACAACAGTCACATTTCATTGCTGCAGTTCAGCAGTGGGTGATGTAACCTGTGTATTTATATCAAGGAGTCCTGTGGCACCTTAAAGATTAACCAGTTTGTTTGGGCATAAGCTTTCATGGGCCTGAACCCATGTTGTCATGATTTGGTAGCCTTTAAGGTGCCATAGGACTCCTCGTTGTTTTTGGTGAAACAGACTAACATGGCTACCCCTCTGAAACCTGTGTGTATATATGCACCCAACATTTTAAATAATTTCTGGGTGCAATTTAGGTACCATGTCAATGTAATATTATGAAAGTGTAAACTCTCTCTAATTCACTTTTTAAAAAGTGGATTAAATTGTTAATCATAAAAGTTTGGAACCATAAACCTCCAAAGAGAATATCAGTGTTCCCCGTGGCTCAGAGTGGTATATGAACAGCACTCCTTGTCATTAGACTACGTGCCAAAAAGGAGCCTGTTGCTTTAAGACTAGGATCTGATCAAACATTCCTAGGGCAATTTTGCATACAGTCAGAACTAATGTCTGAATCATGCTGGGTTGTTGGTGAGCAAACAAGCTTTTTATTCTAATTAAACTTGTTAGATACAGGTAACTGCAGGGAAACCAGCTGGATTCAACACACAGAATGTACCTGGGGCCCAATCCAACTCCAACTGAAGTGAGGGAAAAGACTCTTGTTTGACTTTAAGGGAGTTTGGATCAGGCCCATACAATGCATCTTCACATGGGCAGTGTGTCTCGTTTGAAAGGCTAGCATTCCCACCCTACTGGTGCCTACAATGTGCAGCAGTAATAGGTCAACAGGATTAATCATTTTGCATTGACTTTGGAATGACAGAGTTTATGAATAATTGAAATTTTAGGAACAATATCAGTTTAATCATATTTCTAAAAAATGTTTGTCCAGACGCCTTACAAATAACACATCGGATTATTAAAATTTGAAGTAATTTGAGAATTTGCTTTCCCTCTCTTTCAGCTATTTGTTGTACTTTTTGCATCCACTTGGGCTGGGCAAAGTAAACATACTACTCAGTTTCAGGATTGTGTGTTCAGTCAATTTTACTTTTGGCTTGCAAATGCCATGAGAAACTGCTTATTTTAAAAACCTGCTTCCATTGGAATTTGAAAAATCCTGGTTATTGTTCAGACAATATTTAAATGCTTTCTTATAGAAAGCCTAAGTTTTGGGCTAAATTTGACTTAAAAAAAAGGCAGAGAATGAAATGTGTTTCTAAAACAAGTGTATAGTTTTTATTATAAGCTAAAATGCCTGAAGTCTTTGAGACTGATTCTTAACAGTTTACAGGTAACATAGTGGTGAGGAGTCCTGTGGCACCTTATAGACTAACCAAAGTGTTGGAGCATAAGCTTTCGTGGGCAAAGACCCACTTCTTCAGATACATGCATCTGATGAAGTGGGTCTTTGCCCACAAGCTTATGCTCCAACACTTTGTTTAGTCTATAAGGTGCCACAGGACTCCTCGCCGCTTTTGCAGATTCAGACTAACACGGCTACCCCTCTGATACTAGGTAACATAGTGTCATCCAGAAGGGTTCCAATGCCCTTTATAAACTGTGGCCTGATCCTCTGATGAGATGCATGTTGGTGGTCCTTTGCACCTGCATGAGATCTCAGTGACTTCAGGAGGGCTATGTGAAGGCATTAGGGTCCATGCCTATGGAACTAAGTCCAGGATCAGGAGCTATATATATAATTTGTCCTTTAAGTCCCTCCTTAAAAGAAACTCCTTCCAGGAGGTCTATAAACCCTAGACCTCCTCTTGCTGAAGTGTCAATATTATAGATGTGACAGCAAGAGCAAGAATGAGTGTGCCATTAAAAAAAATCAATAGCAAAATGTGGAAGTAACAAAATATGTTCTGCAGTTCACTGCTCTGGTCTTTTGTTTTTTGATACTCACTAGTCCCCTTCCTTCATCTGTACCATGGCATTTAGGCTTCTGTCCTGCTCCAATTGCAGTCAATCAAAAATTTTTCAATTGATTTCAGCGGTGCAGGATGAGGCAGTCAGGTCAGAGCAGTGTAAAACCTTACACCCATGTGTAGCTTTATACCCATGTGTAACTTTATACATATAAAACCAGGTCCTCAGAAGTTATGAAGTGGTGTAGCTGTATTAAGAACTTAGGAACAGCCTTGTTGGGTCAGATGAATGGACCATTTAGTCTAGTATCCTGTGTCTGACAGTGGTCAGTATAGGGTTGCCAGGTGTCCAGTATTTGCAGCTTCTGTCCGTTAAAAAAAAACAGAAAATACCGGACATGTAAAATGTCCGGTATTTTCTGTTTTTCTTGGACGGAAGGCCGCCTTGGACATTCTTCCCCTGCTGTGTCTGGTGGGGGCGGGGGGAGTGTGGGGATTTAAAGGTGCTGGGAATCTGGGGTGGGGTTTTTTTTTTTTTTTTTTGTGCATTTTTTTTTTTTTTTTCCTCAACAACTTTGGTCCCCGTGGGTGGTTGTTTTTTTTTTCCACCATGCTTGGTATTTTTTGTGGAACTATCTGGCAACCCTAGGTCAGTACCGTAACTTCCAGGGGAAGTGTACAGTAAAGGGCAATTTTGGAAAGATCCATCCAGTCTTCTCCTCCTGGCTTCTGGCAGTGAGAGGTTTAGGATTGTGTCCCTGATCTTCTGGGCAAATGCCATCGATGGATATGTTCTCCATAAGCTTATTAGTTCTTTTTTGAACACAGTTATGCTTTTGGCCATCACAACTTCCCATATCATGAGTTCCGTGGGTTAATTGTGCATTATGTGAAAAAGTATCTCCTGCAGTCTGTTAATTTAATCAGGGTTCCCATGGTTTTTTTTTTTTGTTTTTTTTTTTTGTAATATGTTGTGTATTATATTTTGTATTGAAGTCAATGACATTATGATCACCTACACTTGCTGGAGGCCCTGGGTGTATTTGATTTACATCAGTGCTATTTAAATCACTAATTTTAATCACAATTTAAATCAGCAAGCCAAATGCATTAATCAATTTTAATTCTGTTTTGCATTTGTACTTTTTAGTTATTTTCCTGAAGAAAGGTTGATTCTCATTGGTTGGTATCGGTAAAACTTTTTACATTGTAACTAAATGTACATTAAATTACACTAAGTTTGGTGCTTCTTTTTTGCTAACCTGGAGGATATACTATATCTGTATACATTTATTTATGCAACTATATAGCTTTACAAATGTTTATTCTGATTCTTAATTTTTACATTTTTATTATGTTAGAAAATGGTGAATGATGCATTTCTTATTTATTAAATGATTAATTTCTTTATTTGTGCCAAAATCTATTCAGATGGAAATTTGAATTCAATAACAAATGCACTAAAATAATATTTCATACTTTAAAAATTGAATAAAACTAACTTAAATATGAGGAATATGTAACAAAGTTTATAAATAGTTTATCAAATAGTGTTTGCATTTAAAACGGATTCACTTCACTGGACAAAAGAATAATATGTAGTTAATAAATGGAACTGATTGTTTCTGGTCACCGTATCCTTCAGTATTTTAGCACTAGTAGATCTCATCCTCTCACACTAATCAGAGATTAGAAGGAAAACAAGTTTTCCTGCTTTCTCAACTCACAACTAGTTTCTTAATTTTAAAGGAACCAGTCATTGAACTGAATTAGCTGAATACACTGAAATACATTTTTCTCTCTGAACCTGCAGAAAAGGCAACTGCTGTCAAAAGCTGTTTTAGCATGTCAGCTTTGGTTCTGGTTCAAGGTATTTAGCCAGTAACTTGTGCCAGTTCTCTAGTTTGACTTTCTTTTAAAAGCAGCAATAAATAAGTACTGCTTAATATTATTTTTATATTTAATTTAAACGATTATAATAAATTTATTTTAAGGTCTAAATTTTCAATTAGTTCATAAACCTATATTTATTTTAAATGTTAAAAAGTCCATTTAAAAAAAAAAAAGCATCCATTTTCATCTATTGTGCTGAGTACCTGCCCCCAGATCTTAGATTTTAAGATTCCCAGGGCAAGGAAATTGTGTCTTGTTTCTGTAAAGTTGCTAGCTATTGTTGCTATATGCATATTATTATTTATATAGCCTGTACTTAGAGCTATACCAGCTTGGAAAAAATCCTGGGCGAATTCACAAGATAAGCAACGTTGGGTCAGGTCAGTATTAGGGTGGGAGACTTACAGGAGAGCCTATGGACTTGTTCGCCACTGCCTTGTGCTACGTAGTCACTTACACATGGGCCAAGTCATTGTAAAATGCTAATAGATCAGAGTTTTACATGCACTTTGTTCATGTGTGACTACAAAAGGTACAGGGCAGTGGAGAATCAATCATCTAGGGAGCAGAAGAAAGTGGTGTGTGTGCTTTGGTTGCTGACAATTTTCTCTGAGTCAGTATTGAACTAATGTTCCAAGCATGCTGTACTGGGGCACTGTGTTGCTGGAGGTCATGCTGTCTTTCAGATGAGGTGTAAAATGGAGGTCCTGACCAGTCAGTGCTCATGAAAGAGCCTCTGTCAACTTTCACCAGAATAGAGGTATTTGACTTGGATGCTGGTCAAGTTCCAACGTTGGCAATTATATCTGTGTGCCTAAAATCCCCTCTAGCGTGTCGGTAGCATACTGTATTTTTCATTTCTTTAAAGTGTCCTTCACGCAGGGAGAAACAGCTGCTGCCTTCCACACCACAGCTGGGTGCATTTCGTTAGTGAACGAACAGCTTGCAGTTTTATTGTGGGGCTTGGACTACTGGGTATCTTTCTTAAATCCCTAGCTCTTGGAATCCTCTGATTGTGTAAAAATATCACTGTTCATTTAAAAAAGAGTAAGTTTCTAGCATTCCTGATGGCGGAGGAAAGGTTTAAAAATACGACAGGAGGGTACCTTCACTGCTCAAAACCCTGAAGTCTCATGGGTTTTAAGCCAATCTCATGGTTTTTTTTGAGGGGGGTCAGACTCATGTTAGCTTGGGGTTGACAATACTGAGTCCTGTATCCACAGCATGTAAAGAAGTTTGGTGTGGAGAACCTTAAAGAAATGTGCAGTATTACGATGCTCCATTTTTTTTCACAGATCTGTCTGATCTCTTCCTGCAAATCTAACTTGCAAGATGGGTAAAGAATGTGACCTTTTGGGGAGGCCTTATAACATGATGCTTCTGTAGAGTTTTAGGTACCATGTAGTATGACTGTGCCTTTAGGAACTGATTGCATGAGTGAACTGTCATCCAAAAGTGTAACTTCCTGTTGCTTAAAAAGTTTCATGGATGATCTCTAATCACTGAGCAGAGCAGATATCCTTTTGCCACAGAATCAGCAAGAGTGAGACAAAATATCTGCTATAAGAAATTGTGATCTCTTTCCTATTTTTCATAATGTGTTAAATCATAACTTCACAATCACTCTGTCGCATCTGTTATAGAGATGGCTGAAAATTCTGTCTAAATGGGTTTGTATTAGGAAAAAGTTTTGATAGAAATTGGCCAGCCAGCCTGGTTTCCTGCCCATCTCCTGAGGTCCACAGTTCTTCCCAGCCCAACTTGTGGGCTGCCAGGGCTCTATGAGATCCCTGGGTCCCCTGCAGCCTACCTGGTGGGCTTCCTGGTTCTCTGGCTGGAGCATGTTTTGTTTTGGAAATACTGTGGGAATATTTCAGTGTTTGAAAAAAAAATACTGTGGAATTTCAGTTCTGTGAAGTTATGAGTTTTTGGCTTTTTGTCCCAAATCAGAATGAAAAAAATTCCAAAAATTTTGAATTTTTTGTGGGCTGGCAATTTCCCCCCTGCTAACTCTAATCAGTAGTAAAATATACCAGTGTCCTGAAAATACTGTGCCATCTAGGATATGCTCAACTTGGTGGGAAGGAAGCCTGCTCTGTAACTGCAGAGGAGAGAATTATTTGTGTTAGCTGGCTGATGGGCAAGTTTACAGTGGAACGTGTAAAGGGCTTGTTTGTCAAGGTAGACATGGTGTAAGATGAAATCAAGCTTGATACTGTGGTTAGTAGCATGCAAGGGATTGCTGTTGCATATTTGAAGGGAATTTGCATGCTTGTTAGCCATAAGAAACTGTCTGGGTTGTGTATATGTCTACGTGAGATCCACGCAGTCCTGGGGAAATGTGCAGACCTAAAGGATGGAGGTCTCAACCTGACTGGTTTGCAGGTTGGCATGGGGGGGCCCAAGCGTGAATGCTGAAATATTCATATTGTTCACCTCCTTCTGACCCCTTGTTTGCGCTGTATGCTTATCTAGTGAGAAGCCCAAGACCATATTTCTGATGTGAAATGGTGGCACTGCAGATGTGAAATGAGCATTGAAGATTTCTGGCTCCCTGAATTGGAGGCCTTGCATGATTGACAAGTTTGCAGTGAAAACAGAAATAAGTTTTTTGCATGTCTATAGTGCCTTCCCTCCAGTGGCTTCAAAGTACTTCCCAGGCATAAGTGAATTAAGTCTCCTCATTTGTGGAGGTGGTACAAGGGCAGAATTTCTGGAGGGTAGGGGGGCCAGCAGCTTGCTTTTCATCCTGTTCCCCGGATGCTAAGGGAGTGAGGGAAATAGCCTGGGACGCAGCTTGCTTTTCATCCTATGTCTAGACTAAGTGATCTATTGGAAAAAGGTATGCAAAATGCTTCCACAATTTGCGTACCTTTTTCCGATAGTTTTGTTGGAAGAGGCTTTTCAGAAAATTTGACCCGTTTACACTGGGCCAAATTTCAGAAAATCCTCATCTCTCGGAAGAGCCCTTCTTCCTTGTGGAAGAAAAAAAAAAAGCGGAAGAGCAAATGCATTCCCTGGATGTGGCGGGGTTTTTCTGGGATACCAGAGGTATCCCAGGAAAAACCCCATAGTCTAGACGTAGCCCCAGAGTGCACGGCTGCTGCCCCCCGGCCTCCCAAAATCCCGCCTTTGAGGTGGTAGTATCATCCCCACGTTTCACTGGGGCATAGAGTTTGAGTGACTTGACCCTGCTCACAAATGAGTTGGTGGCAGAGCAGAAAATGGCATGTGGCTCTCTAGACTTGCCATTCTGTACTGTAACCACTAGACTGAATTCTGATGCGGAAGGGCATGATTTTGCCATCCTTATTTGTAGCGAGTAGTATCTTACTCTGTTAGTAGCTCATGACAAGGTACTGGCTACTACTTAGAATGAGTGAGGGGGCAGAATTAATGAGCTGATTTCAAAATGTTCAGAGATGTGTTCAGTTGAGAATATAAACTCATTGAGGCAGGTACTGCATGTGGGCAGGGCCTGGCACCCCAATCCCGATCAGATACAAATTAATAATAATATGTCTAGAAACTGAACCAAACTTCTTTTGTTCAGTAAATTGAGGCTGGAACTCTCACAAGGACATGTCCTTCACTCAGTCTTGGTCCCTCTGTTTCTGGCTCAGATACAAAAGCACGGAGGCCTTGGGAAAGCAGGCAAGAAGGGAGAGGGACAGAAAGAGAGAACAGGGGGTCTTTAAGTGTATTAACAAAGTAACACCTTGTACATCTGCTGAGAATCCAGCCATCATTCTTCAGGCCTTTATGGAGCTGCTGGGTTTGATTTGTGTCTCGTGTTAGCCAATGGAGACAGCATCTTTAGTGCCAGGCCAGAGAGGAGGCACAAAGCTGACTGGGCTGGGGAAAGGGACAGGAACGACCCCTCCCCCTCCCCCCAGAGATGCAAGGAAGCGAATGCAGCCTGCTTCTGATTACCAAGAAAGGGCAGTGACGGTTTGGAGATAGGGTCTTTTTCCTTCCTCCATTAGCAAAATAAGTTATTAAACCAAAATTAACACTGAAAACCCTTCTGGAGCATGTTGTGTGCATTCACTGGAACATATTTGTGCTGCAGCATTAAGAGCCACTTGATCTGTGTTGGGTCTAGTGAAAATCAGTTCCCATTTTGTAACCTTCTCCTGTAATGTAAGGGCAGGGTTTACGGAGAGCAGGGAAGAGAGCTCTTGAGAATGCCTGATAGGCAATACATGTGTTCATTTTACGCTTTCAGGAGGTAGGAAACATCCTGGACAGGCACTGTAATTGCATGTACAGTATTAACAACATGAATTAAATAATCTAATGACCACTAACAAATCGAACAAATGCCCATTAAAGAACTGCAGATTCTCCCTCCCCCGGCAGAGCTCCAAACAGACATAAAAGCCCATGTAAATATATGCGCCCTCTTGGGGTGTATCCTGCAGATAAAAACCTGGGCTCTGTTATATCAAATGGGGAGCGCCTAGCAGAACCAAGGGCCTTCCCCAGAAAATGAACTGTCTCCAGACCTAAGACTCTTAAAATGAGGGACTGGAGATAGATCTTTCAGGACCTCAGCTGACTTCAAATCCTGAGATAAAACAGGAAGAGACTGAGTGTCTGCAAAGTACCAGCCTAGAAAGTGCACTGTAGCCATCAAATGACCATACTTCCCAAAGGGAAAATGGAACACGCTGTGAGGCTGGCTTGAGTCCCTTCAGCCAGAGCTGGGGCTGACAGCCGAAGCCCTGCCACCTGGAGCTGCCAGACTGAGCCCCACACTTCGTGTTGCTGCTCCCCCACCTTCTCCGCCCTGAATGTTCCTCTGCAGCACACCCCACTGGGTTTCAGTTCCATTCCTGGGAATGGATTATCTATATAGGGTGACTGTCCTGTTTTGGCTGGGACAGTCCCCTTTTCAAGCCCTGTCCTGGCGGTTCTGACTTTTTTGGGAAAGCTGGGTATTTGTCCCATTTGTTCTTAGGGACACAGCTTTGCTGAAAAAGTCAGGATGTTGGGACAGAGCTTAAAAAGGGGACCATCCCGGCCAAAAGAAAATGTAAAGTCATCCTTCATGGGCAATACACTACCAGGAGGCTGACTGAAACCCAGTGCCGGCGCCAGGGCAGTGTAATGCAATCCATGCAGTATGCTCCGTGTGAGAGGTTCCCAAGTGATACAGAAGAGTAGCCCCAGTGGAGTGTGCTATAGTAATTGAATCTGGAGGAGATGAAGGCACAGATAACCAAGGAGCTCTGCATCTTCCTGGCCAAGAACAGGTGAGATAACTGGCTGCTGCTGCTGCTTGGCCATGCAAAGGCTGACTCTGAACTAACGCTACCCCTCAGTTGCATGCTATGCCAACCTAAAGCAGCCAAATTCCCCTTCACAAGAGAGCAGGCATCAACTCCATCATCTTCCCCCCCAGACAGTCAGCATTTCCTCCACATGAGGCGGGTGTGGGGTTTTCAGATGAGAAAGATTGCTTGGAGGTGGATTCAAAGAAAGGGAGGAAGGTGGTGTGGTGATAGGATCAGGGAGACGTAGGGGGCAGCATGACCGTTGGTACAAACCAAGAGTGGGAAAAGGAGTCAAAGAGAGAAGTAAAATGAGATGACCTGGCTGAGCAGAGGGGGTGGGATTCAGGAGTTTCACATGAGGGCTGGAGATGGAGCTTGAGCACGATGTCCTAGGAGACATGCAGCCAATGAGTGAGAGGAGGTGAGGAAGATAGGGGCCGTAGAAGAATGGAGGGGCGTTCTTGAAGCAGAAAGAACTAGACCTCTCAGCTGCCACTTTGTCATTGTCTGCTGGGTTTAGCAGGCATGTCAACAAAACCTTGTGCTCAATGTAGGGATGTAAGCGGCTAGTTGAGTAGTTGACTACCCGGGTAGTTGAGTTACCACTCAACTAGTCACTCCCCGGCCCCACTGCCTCTGTATCAGAGGCAGCAAGTGTGGGGGAGAAAGCAGGAGCTGGTGGTGGGGGAAGGCAGCTTAAAAGCTGATTTTCCCCCCGGCACCATCTGTGCAGGGAGAGGGCAGGGGAGGCAGAGCTGCAACTGTCCCGGGGGTGGCGTGAGCTGGAACTCCCCGGACTGCTGCAGCTCTGCACTTTAAATATAATAAGAGCTTGGTGGGCTCTTACTACAGTTAAAGTGCAGAGACAAAACAGTATTGCCCCCCCCTTATCGACTAATCGAGTAGTCGATGGAAATTCCACCGACTACTTGATTAGTTAATTAACTGTGCTTAACATCCCTAACTCAATGGTATCAAGGCAGCTGAGCTAAAAGAACCAGCATGGGATCTTGATCTTTATCTACTGGCATCAATAGCCAATGAAATCAGGAGCTGAGTAAGACGGCATTAACCCTCATATGTCCAGTCATCCCATAGTGCTCACTGCCTCAAAGTCATAAAGAGGCTGGATAATTGTCAGATTCACAGACTTTAAAGCCAGAAGGGACCATCGTGATTGTCTAGTCTGACCTCCTGCACATTGCAGGCCACAGACCTTCACTCACCCACTCCTGTAATAGACCCCTAAGCTCTGGCTAAGTACTGAAGTCCTCCAATCATGATTTAAAGACTTAAGTTACTGAGAATCCACCTTTACTCTAGTTGAAACCCATAAGTGGCCTATACCCCATGCTGCAGAGGAAGGTGAAAACTCCCCAGGCCTCTGTTAGTTTGATCCAGGGTAAAATTCCTTCCTGACCCCAAATGTGGGGATCAGTTAGGCCCTGAGCATATGTGCAAGACCCAGTCACCTGGGCAAGAATTGTCTCTGAGTCCTTCCTATGTAGAATCCTATCAATGGCTGTTGGAGATATATGCTACTAGCAGTCACAAGTTGGCTATTTGCCATTATAGGCAGTGTCATTGTACAATCCCCTCCATACATTTATCAAGCTCAGTCTTGAATCAAGTTAGGTTTTTGCCCTTGTCTGGTCCCCTTCAAAAGCTGTTCCAGAACTTCACTCCTCTGATGGTTAGAAACATTTGTCTAATTTCAAGCCTACGCTTGCTGTCGATGACCATTTGTTTTTCTGTCCTCATTGGAGTTTAACTTAAATGTCAGAAGGAGAGGAATTATTTATCCTTCTATTGTATTTATAGAGAGCAGTTTGTATCTCCCCTCAGCCTTGTTTTCATTAGGCCAGGTGTGGGCAAGATGCGGCCCAAGAACTGGATCCGGCCTGCCAAGCCTTTCAGTCTGGCCCACAGCGCTGCGATCCTTAGTCAGGAAGAAGTCCCAGGGCTCAGAGTGGGTTCTCCATGTGCCTCTCTGCACAAGAGGAAGCTTTGTGTGCTGCCCTTGCCCCCAGCACAATCTCTCAGTTCCCTTTGGCTGGTTCCCATTGACTGCCCCTGCCCTCGGCACAATCTTTCAGCTCCCATTGGCTGTTTCTGGCCAATGGGAACCGAGAGACTGTGCTGGGGGCAGGGGCAGCCACTGGCAACCAGCCAATGGGAGCTGAAAGATTGTGCTGGGGGTGAGGGCAGTATGTGAAGCCTCTCCCTGGTGTAGCACAGAGAGGCACATGGAACAACCAGCCACTCTGAGCTCTGGAGCTGTGACAGACTGGGAGGCTGCCTCAGGGTCTGGCTGGGAGCCATCTAGGTAAGCGCCTCCTGGCCAAAGCCTGCCTCTGGCACCAAAGCCCCTTCTCCACTCCAGTGCCCTGCCCCAGGTCACCACCTCTTCCTGCCCTAAGTCACCACCTAAGCCATCTGCACCCCCTGACCCAGGTAACAACTCCCTTCCAGACCCTGCACCCCCTCCTCCACTGACCCTAGGTCAGAATCCACTCCTGCACCCATACCTCCTCCTGGACCCTGCACCCCAATCCCTTGCCCCAGATCAAAACCCCCTCCTTCACTCAAATTCCATCTCAGACCCCACACCCTCTCCTTCATCCTAGTTCCCTACCCCGAGCGCCTTTCTGCACTGAACCTCCATCCCAGTCCCCACACCTTCTCCATAGAAAAGTGCAGCCAGCCCTTGACCACTTACCAAAATCTTGGAGTGCCCTCCCCTCCCCATCAAAAATGATTACCCACTCCTGGGGTTAGGTTAAATAAGCCAAGCTGTCTCCTCTCAAAAGGTAGACTATCCATTCCTCAGATTATTCTACTAGTTCTTCTCTGCACCTGTTCCAGTTTTAATTCATCTTTCTTAAACACGGGAGACCAGAACTGCACATAGTATTCCAGGTGAGGTCTCACCAGGGCCCTGTATAATTGTACTAACACTTCCCCATCTCTACTGGAAATACCTCGCCTGATGCATCATAGAACTGAATTAGGTTTTTTTTTTTTTTTCATGGCCACATCATGTTGGCAGCACATAATCATCTTGTGATCAACCAATACACACAGATCTTTCTCCCCCTCTGTCGCTTCCAACTGATATGTTCCCAGCTTAGAGCAAATATTCCTATTGTTAGTGCACTGTTAAATTTCATCCCATTTCTGTTCCTCAAGTTTTCTAGGTCATGATATTTTGGTCCTTCTCCGTATTGGCAATTCCTCCCTACTCTGTCATCCACAAATTCTATTAACACACTCCCACTTTTTGTGCCAAGGTCATTAATATAAATATTAAATAAGATTGGTCCCAAGTCCAATCCCTGAGGAACTCCATTAATAATCTCCCTCCGGTCTGACAGTTCACTTTTCAGTATGACCTATTGTAGTGTTCTCTTTAACCAGTTCCTTATCCACCTTTCAATTCTCATATTAACCCCCATCTCCAATTTAACTAATAATTTCCCATGAGGAACTGTATCAAATGCTTTCCTGAAATCTAGGGAGGTCAGAGCTAGTGCATTTCCTTTGTCTACTTTTAATGACATTGGCTATTAATAACACTTGCTGTTATGGATATTTGATGAGGGATGGGGCCCAGGCTGGTTCGATCTAGAGCAGGCAGCGCTGTGTGGCTGTGCTTCGTTCCCAGCTGATTCATGGACTGACAGTCTGCAGGGTTGTTGCTCATCCTTGTATCTCTTTACCCAGCCTCCTTTAGTGAAGGGTTCCTTGCTCTGTTTGCTCTTGTCTCCCCTCAGCGATGGCATGGTTGGAAATACGGCTGATGTGGTTATAGGCGGCAGAGGCCTTACTGAGCTTGAGTCCAGATGGAGGTACAGGGGGAACGTAGCACGGATCTGGATCTTAGGCCAATCTAAACAAGAATCCAATCTCCATTCCCCCGTTCTCCATTCCCGCTCCCTAAGCTTCCCACCCACTCATTGAGTCAGGCAATCTGGAATAAGCAAGGAAAATGATTCCCTGGGGCAGGGGAGAGGCTATTCAGTGCAGTAATGTAGGTTGCCATCTGTCCCCAGAGACAATAGTGCCATTTACATTTATATGCAGCAATTCATCCGGGGGAAAAAAATCTGTCTTCATTTGTGATACAATAATGTGCTGTTCATCCCCGTCCTCTCTGCCTTTAGCTTTCTGTTGCATTCTGGTTCTCTGTCTCGCCTTCCGTCTCTTGACATCCTCTCTGCCTTGCTTGCTTGGATGTGAAAGGGCTAAGTAGTATTATTGCTTCCCCTCTCTGTTTGACTGTTGGGGATTGACTCTGAACCCCTGGTTCCCACTGGCATCAAAACTCATCTCATCTCAGGAACAGCTTCCCCTGTCTTCCTCGCTCCCTCTTTCTCTGAGTCTGTCATTTTTTTTCCTGTCGCCTTTTTTCCCCCTCTCCCACTTTGTCTCTCTCTGCCTTTACTGCCTGCTGTCTGTCTCTCTCAGCAAGGCACCCTAGGAGGCAAGTTCATATGCTAATAGTCTATCTTTCTATAGTGCACCCTTCATATCCAGTAGAACAGCAGCAGCAAAACCACTGCCTGGGGAGAGTCAGTCATGAGATAAAGAGAAAAGGGAAGGTTTTAAGGCAGGATTTAAGCTGAGGACATGATTCATTGGGATAAGGGGGGAGAGTCATGGAAAGGGCGTTGGAAAGCTGGGGTGGGAGGATGGATGGGGAAAAATGGGAAGGAAAGGTAAGTGGGGAAGGATAAGAGATGGTGGAGAGGAAGCAAGATGGAAGGAGGGGTGAGATAAATAGGAAGCTGGTGAAATTCGATGTATGAAGCATTAAATGGATTTAATAACATTTGAACCCTGTCCCCACTCTTTGCCTAATACTTGTACAGGCTTTTCTGGGTGGGGAGGGAGGGGCTAGGTTTTCTTAACTGCTATTCTGTTTTTAAAACACCACCATTTTCTCGATCTTTGTGCTTCTCAGTAGGAGCTGGAGATATAAATATTGAGATCCCATATACACTTCCAGCTCATTTGTAACAACTTGGGAGAGAGCCTGAGCTCATGGGACTTCCACTCCCACAGAGCTTCAAGGACTAAGTGGGGCTAACCCACACTGGGACAAGGCCATCCTTGATGTAAGGCTGCTGAAGTCAGTGGAGTTACGCTGGCAATGAAATTGCTTGTGTGCAAAGTGCAGAGAGGAGAGAGAGAAGATGAAAAGAAAACACATTGTAAAATATTAACCTCTCTATTTAAATAGGCAGCTCATAACAAACAGCAGCTGTTTGGTTTCATGGCTTGGAGGAGGCAGGGGAGTTCAGTATTTTGGGGTGGGAAAATAGTTTTCTTCTTCTTATTTTAATCCAATACTAGCTCTAAAGTCCGTGCAAACTCTGAAATCCAAAATTTCTCTCCTTCCCGCCTATTATGTGTGAATACCCTATAACCTCACCTTGCACACTTCACTAATCTGCACCGTCTGTAATTCACACACACACACGTCTTCCCCTACTTTCCTGCACCCCACAGATTGCTTTGCAGGAAAGAAATTAATACTCGAGTGCTGTAGTGCGGTCTCAGATGAGTATGACTTCATTATTTTTGGCAAAATGTACTGGAGATCATTTGCCAGTCTGTTAGGAAGCATTGTTATCAATAATTAAAGCCAAACTGTAGTTGTTAAATAAATGAAGAAAGTCTATTGTGTTAAGTATTATCCTTTTTTATATTTGATTGTCTTTGTTCACTTACTCGCTAATTTGCAACATGAATTTACTCTCGATAGGTCTCCCGGCCATCAGCAAGGTTTTACTTTTGTATGTGTGTGTGTGCATGCAAGGTTTTGTGTGTGTGTGTGTACGTGTACGTGTACGTGCACACACAATGACTGGCTGCAAGAACAACAGCAGTAACATATTACCTAATGGAAGAAGCCATTGCCATGTCATACTGTGTGTTGTCCAAAGCAGAAGGCTGAATCCACCATTTCAGAATGAAGGATGCTCTTTTTACCTCAAAGAGATTATTTTGCTTTCCATTGTCTTCAGAGCCCATTGCTACTCATCTGATTAATGTAGAAGGTATTTCCCCACTCCAGTGGGCACTGTTTACCTGCTGTGAGGAAGGCTCCAGTGTCTTCTTTCCTGGCAGCAGGAGGGTGCCGCACAGTGAATAGGTGGACTCTTGAGCCCTCTGAAGATGGGAATCCATTTAGCTGAGGCAGGGGCACAAACCTTCACTCTATGCAATAGGAGCAATCACTGTGGTTTTTCATTCCCCCTGTCCCTTTGCAGTTTGTTCCATACTGATTCTCTCTCCACTGCTCCTGACACCAGCTCTCTTCTATTTCAGCACCGCTTAGGTCCCCTCTCTCTCCCCCATGCACTATTGATTTCCTGATGTATACTGTTTAATTCCCCCAGGTTAATAAATCAATATATATTAAAATAATGGAACAACACTGCCCCATTTTCATGATGTTCTATGTGAGGCAGATAGCACTGCCTGCTATTAAACTTGCCTTATACTGCTCATTACAAGACCCTTTTTTCAGTTGCTTATAACTTTGCCAAACTTTAGCCATTTGGGCTGAAGACTTCCATGTTGTCTGTCTCAGACTGAATTTCTTGGGACAGTTGCAGCCAAAATGACTCAGCCGTGTCTTAGAACCAAGTGAGGGAAAATGCATTTTTCCCCACATTAAAAATTATGGTGACCTTTTCTTTGAAAAGTTTAGCACCCTCATGCTTTGGAGCAGAGGTATGCAATTTGGCAGGGGCGCCTAACTCTTTTCTGTCAGATTCATGCCTTTTGCCATCTCTGTGAAAATCTGTCCCCATTTGACCAAGTTATACGCTGTTGAAATATCTCAGTTTGCACATGCTCATCAACATCTTCTTCTGATTTTAGCCACTAAATGCTGTGAAGTTTCTGTTTGCATGTGGGGCGGGGGGAGTGAGTAAGCAGAACTTAACCTTCAATTGTCGGTCTGAGCTAGACCATGGCTAGACACCAGAATGGAGAGCAAGGAAGCCATTCTTTCCAGAGCTCTCAGTGACTGCTCTGGTGGGCCAGGCATAATGAAAGATGCGTGGTGGGGGGAGGAGGCTGGGAGAGGGATTGGGACAGGAGGCTGGTTGTGGGGGCAAGGGAGAGAAATTGGAACTGAGTGTTGTGCGGGAGATTGAGACTGGCTGGGAACAGAGACAGGAACTGGGACATGAGGGAGATTGTGGCTGGGCAAGGAGACCTGGAATGGGGGAGCAGGGTGGAGAGAGATGTTGAGCCTGGCTGGGCAAGGGGACTGGGGCTGGGAGTTGGTGGAGAAATAGGGATGAAGACTGAGACTGAACGAGGAACTGGAAAGGAGATGCAAGCAGCATGCAGGTTGGCAATATTTGGCCTGTTCTTATATTCTTTGCAGAAGAGACCTGTTCTGAAGGGGTCTTGAAGACTAAACTCCCCTCTCACCCATAGGTGTGGTCTCAGGGGAGGCCTAGGCACACTGACAGGGAAATATGCAAGAAGCTTGCAGTGAAGCTGACCTTGTACCAGTCCTATCTGTACCTTGTGTTTCCTCTGTTAGTCGTATCCTCGTTTTGTCTTTTATCTTATAAAAAGCTCTTTTGTCGCAGTGGGTTTTTAAATATTTTATATATAACACACATGCGCGCACACAGACAGGGCCTAGTACACTGAGGCTCAGAGCCACACAAAATAATAAGAATAATTAACAATGAATTGTACCAAGAAAAGTACTTCCTTCAGTAGGGGCTCATGAGCTAGGACTTTTCAGAAGCACAACATTAAGTGTAACTCTTTGCAAAGTCTGCAAGGTGCTGTTATTAACATGCATTTCCAATGTATTGTGACGGGTCGCACATCCTTTAAATATCCAATAGCTTTCTAACTTCTGAAATCTATTTCACACTTTGCAGCATGCCTATAATAATAATGCATTTTCTGGATCGCGCAGCAGATGTCTGGAGAAATTGTGTATTTTCTTCCATATGGATTATCATTATACCGAAATATAAAATAGCACACTGTTCAATTTTCTGAGGTGTCACAGCAGGGATTCTCCATCTGGCTTGGAGACAACATGGCTCTGGACCCCTGGGGTGGGGAGACGGACTCCTGTATCAGTAGATGTCAGCAAGCAAATATTCTGCCCCACAGGGGTGCCTGGCGCCTGTGGGGGAAGTGGTACAAGGATGGCCTCCCAGAGGTGCAGGAAGGGAGCATGGAGGGCACCCCATTTAGCAATTAAAATTTTGGTAGGGGCACAGGGGAGGGCGCACATCTCGAGTGCTACCACAAGTCACCTATGGGTGCAGAGGGACCCTGCCTGCAGCAAAACATGTGCAGTTCTGCTGTATAAGGAAGGGAAAGGAAGTGGGAAACCCACCCTCTTTGCTCCCTGCAGTCAAGCTCCATGGGATTCTTTTCTGCTCTGTAGTGGAGATATGGACTAGGGATGTTAAATATCGGTTAATTGAATAGTTGGTTAACCTCATGAATTCTTATCGGTTATTTGACTATTCTATAGTCCCTGGGTGTGGGGCCGGCAGCCAGTGTGCTCTGGCCTCACTCCCAAGAAGACCCCTGCCAGGCAGCGCTGCGACCTATGTATCAGAGACAGCAGCACAGGGTACCAGGTGGGAGCTGGTCTGCAAGGGGAGCCAGTTTAAAAACCAGTTGCCCTGTTGCCCTGTGCTGCTGCCTGTGATAGAGGCAGCGGCGTGGGGTGGCAGCAATCCCTTTCTAGGGGGTAGTCTGAGCTCCCAGACCTGGTGTGACCAGAACTGAGCCAGGCTGCCTGCCTGCCTGGTTCCTAATATGCTTTAAATGCAAAGCTGCAACGGGGGTAGGTCCCACCTATTGCAAGCCAGGACTGAGCCGGGCTGCTGGCCAGCCTGCTAAAACATTTACTGGCAAGTGGGTGTGTGTGTGTGAAGGAATGCATGTAGTCTATAACATTAACCTATAAGCTTTTACATCCCTAATATGGAGGCCTAGCCAAGGGGTCTGCATGTCTGGCTAGCCACTCCCCTCAGACAGGGATGAATTAGCTCAGGGCTACTCAACTCATGGCCCGTGGGCCGCATGTGGCCTGCAGCCTGTTTGTTTGCGGCCCGCGGTGCGGTTTGGGTTTACATGGGGCTCAACACGCGTCCCATCTGTGGGATCCTTTGAACATGGCCTCCACTGGGAACACACGCCACAAAAGCGAGGCGTCTCCCAGATGGGGTGAGCATTGTAAGACGCAAGCAAATGGGCTGGCTGGAACAGACTGGTACAGGGTGTCGGCATTTCTAGCCCCCAAGGAGGAGGTGCCGGGAGTGCCGGGGTATTGTAGGAAGTGCTTTGTATTCATGCCCGTCAGTGTGAAAGAAGCTATTTGCATACATATTTGCATGTATATGTAACCACACTTAAGTTGTGGCCCTTGGCATGTGCTGTGAATATCATTGTGGCCCCCAGGGCTTCCAAAGTTGAGTAGCCCTGATGTAGCTCATAGGCAGCACCAATAGTAGGCTAGAATGGCTCTGCTGCTGCTCTGCAGCTTGCAATGGGGGCAGGATTTCTTCCTCCCCAGCCTGTAAGAACTCTGAGTGCATGGCCCGACCCCTGGAGCAGGGAACTGGGCTGGGGACCGGGAGCTCCATATCTCCAAACGGGGGGTGTATGCTTGGCTTCCAAACGGGTTAACACCTGCTGCTGCTCCCATCCTATTCTCCACCCTCTTTGGCTCCCCAGGCCTTCTTTACACCAGGGAGAGCTGTGGGCATGATGCAAGGGGAAAGGGTGCTGAGAGACCCTTCCTTGTAGCAGCCAATATTTCATGTGTCTCTCTTCTGCCTTCTCTTACTCATTCCCTTTCCAGGAAAAATAACAGGCCTAGTTTTCAGTCCCATCTCTTACGGAGGCTTTGTGCTTCCCGCCACCTTGGTGACTCCACTGCCTTTTGCTGGTTTTTTTTTTTTTTTCTGTTGGCCTTGCATCTGTCTTATATAACAAGATGACTGAAACGGATCCAATATTCAGAGCAAGCAACTTCCATTCCTTTAGTTTGTGGCATTGGGGGAAGGGAAGGAGCACGCAGAGCAGGTGAGCAGGTTGTCAGTCCACAGCATGATCCCTAGGGCTGTGAACAAGCAGGATTATGGATTCGCTTTGACACAGAGCCGATAGGGATAGTTGCTTTATTAATTACTGTAAGTCACTAATACTACAGGCTTAATGCTGCCAAATGGCTACACAACGCGACAACTGCAAAGTGACATTATGCATCAACATACACAGAACAATGCATAATACGGAGTAACAGGGACTTAGAAATCCTTATGTCCCTTCAGGTCTACAGGGGAGTCCCGTTCCCGTTACCTCGTGCCCTGGCTGCAGTGGACGTGGCTCCCGCATGGGGGAATTCCTGGGCACCCCTTGAGGTTGGGGTCCCGGATGAGACTCAGCTAGGAGCGGGACTCCCAGTGATCTTATACTTTAGCTGCTTACTGAGTGTGCGCAAGCTGGCCCCCAATGCCACACTCAACATTCCCACGGGGCTGGGAGCCGAGGTTACGTTATTCATCCCATACTCGGCTCCCAGGTAACAAGCATAGGGCGTTACGACTGATGAAGTCTGTCTGATAGAGAACACCTGGTGTTTGTGCTCGCAGGACACAAGGTTACCAGGCTGTGTGTACAGCTAGGATGGGAACTTCCATCCCGGGCTGGCTGAGGTGCAGGCCTCCATATGGCTTTTATATGACACAGGTGAGAACCTAAGACCCCAGTCTGCATACAGATTTCTCTCCTTTGCTGTAACGAAGGCAATGGAGATAAATACCAGATATCTTGGAAACTGGAGTTACAGAAGGTGATTGTTACAGTTTCCCCGGGGGGTGTTAATTGGGGATCTTCCCAGCCCCAGTTCACAAGATGGTCCATGATTGGTTTTCCCCATGGGTCTGTCTGTGAGTCTAGCCCAAGTGCGGTTCACTAGCATTGGATTTATTTCAGGCCTCGTGGCACTGACTGGATATGTCTTGCTGTGTAGACATGCCCAGTCGGTGCCACGATATATGTGATCGTGCTGTGCAAGGGCTGGCATAGGCTGCAGTTCAGGCAGTTCTGTTGGCAGCATTTTCAAGGGGGCAAAGGGATAGAGCACTGTGCCAGGTTTGCCCTTCGTAGCGTGGTGGGGGAAGCAGATGGTGCCAAGGTATCTTGTTGTGTTACAAATTTAGCTAGGAGTAAAAGGGAGCGTGGGATGAGGTAGCCAGTGAAAGGGGCAGTTGTTGGTTTAAGGTTGTCCCTAGGGACATATGTGGTCCCACCCCTTGCTCACAGCCAAGGGCAGGGTGGGTGTGTGTATGTGTGGTAGCCATCAGTTGTAGCAGGAGAACCCTGGACTGACTTCCCTGACCACTCAGTCCATTTGGGGGCCTCTCAAGTGGGATTAAACAGATTAGTGTCTCAGTGCTGAGATTCATTAGGGCTGCACCATTTCCCAGTGTGGTTTCAGAGACTGGTAATTCAGCCCCCCACTGATGTGATTAGTATTGGTTGATGTATGGAAAGCCCCTTCTGAATATCACAGTGCTTTAGGGAGAGAAGGAGAATAAGAATAAAATGCACAATTAAAAGACACTGGGAAAAAAAAGTCTTAGGTCAAATTCATGCTCAGTGTGGCTAATGACTTCAGTAGAGATACACCAGGGATTAATTTGGCCCCTTGAAAGTACTTTGAAATAGTAGGCCTTTCTACCAAGTAGTAGCTAAATGTATTTATTTTATGTATGGGCTTTTCTATTGCCCTCATCACTGTATTATCGTATTGGAGAGCCTAGGGGCACCACTGATAATTCCCTATATTTGGAAATCCACAGGGGCCTCAAAGGCATCTGAACCAGATTGTCATGTCTAGATCACAAGTCCCACATGGGGGCACAGACCCAGAGTAAATCAGACTCAGATTAAAATAGACAAGTACAATGGAGCTGGGCATCACTGTGGACAGCTCAATGAAAACCTCTGCTCTGAGTTCAGTGGTGGTAAAAAAACAGGCAAAATGTCAGGATGCATAAATGGGGTGGAGAGTAATACAGCAAATATTATAATGCTGTTGGTCTGCTCTTAGTTCAGTCCTCTCCGTTTCAGACAAGGCACACTAGGAATAGAGGGAGCTCAAAGACGAAGCTCAGAGACAGAGGATGAAAATAGCCAGAGATTGGGCCATACATGTGAGATTGAAAAGATGGGGACTATTTAGTTTAGAGAAGAATTAATGAGAGGACATGACAGAAGTATAGAAAATAATGGATGGTAGAGAGAAGGCAGGTAGCATGCTCCAATTTCCCTTCTCTCTTAATAAAAGACTAAGGGACATTCCATTCATGTGAATGGCAACACATTTAAAACAAACAAAATGGAAACTCTTATTTTCTCAGCACTGTTAATTTGGAATTCACTGTCACCAAGGTATCTTTGAGGCCAAGAACTCAGATGCAAAACAGGATGAGATGGTTATATGGCTAACGGAAATGTCCACAATTACCTTAGACAGGAAAAAGCTTAACAATGCTTGTGTACAGTATATACACTCCTGCTTCAGGACATAAACCAACCACTAATTGATTAGGGGTAGGAGAAAACTTGCCCTGTAGGCATGTTAATCTGTAATTATCCACAGCAGCATTCACTGTGCCTTCCTTTTGAAGTATATAGCACTAGTTGCTGTGGGAGACTTGCATGGGATTACATGGAAGGCTGGTTTCAGCTGGTATGGAAATTCCTACATAGAGTGAAGATGACTAGTAACCAGGTGCTAAAGCTAGTAGGTAATCAGTACAAGAAGTCAAAAAGCAGGGTGTCACATGATCATTACCAAAAGGGAGGAAAGTAAACACATTGCAGCATTTTATATCGGCTACAGACAAATGATGATATGCTAAAAGACTTAGGTCTTCAAAGGGAAGGTGCAGTGAAACCCCTGGTGGATAATTACAGACTTGGGTAACATGACTGTGGAAAGTGCTTGAGCATCTGTGACTCCCATTGTAATCAGTGGGAGTTTAGCAGGCGGCCAGGCCTCAATAGTGCTGTAATCCAAATGTGAAATTGCAAGGCCAGGGACTAATGTTATAGCCCCTGAAATGGTTGCATTGTCGCAACTTGGCTGAAGTATTACTTAATTCATAGTGAACTGACTTAGGCTATGTCTAGACTACAGGCTTCTTGCACAAGAAGCTTTTTGCGGAAGAGATCTTCCGCAAAAACTTCTTGCGCAAGAGAGTGTCCACACTGCAAAAGCGCATCGAAAAAGCGATACACTTTTGTGCAAGAGAGCGTCCACGCTGCATGGACGCTCTCTTGAAAGAAAGTGCTGATAGCTGTCCACAGAATGGCCACCTGGGCACCTGTTCTTTTTCCTCTTTTCTGTTTTTGCGCAAAAAACCCTGTTGCCCGTCCACACACCTTTTTGCGTAGAAAGAGGAATAACTATTGTGCAAAACCCCCTCTGTTCTTTCAATATTTGTGTGCAAAAATGTGCTTGAGGTGTGGATGCGCGAGTTTTTGCGCACCAACAGCCTGTGGCAGAGTCCCCATTCAGGCCCCTTGGTCTGGGACACCTTCTGGTCCACAAATCAGTCAGAGAACCTTCTGGTGCAGTCACCCGTGCTTTTATTATCACTTATCACCACCTTCTATTTACAAAGTTTACAGTCAAGTCAGCCAGCTCCTCCGTTTACCTGGGAGCACACCGAACCACACCCTGGCTCCTTTCTCTTCCTTTGCCCCCTCCTGGCTTCCTTTCTCTGCCTTCTATAGTCCTTGCCCAGTGAGGCCCACAGCTGTTTCTAACAGCCCTTCAGGCCTGGGCTTACTCAGCTGTGGCCATCAGCCTCTTCAGCCAGGCTACAGTGGCAGAGCTCTGGCTTAGCCAGCAGTCTGTCACATAGCCATTTTTGCACAAAAACTCTCTAGTGTAGACATAGCCTTAGTTATAAGAGAGGCAAGTCAGTGTAAAAGTAACATTCACATTGGTGAAGGCAGGTGCCGGGGACCTTGGCCAATTTGGCTAAGAGCTTTCTTCCTAGTGTAGGGATTGGAGAGTTCCATTTCACAAATGCTGGGGTGGTGGGAAGAACACGCTACAGGAAATACTTTACTATCCAGGATTGTTTGACTGGAAGCAAGAGATGGGTAGAACTTCAAAAGATTGGAATAGTGAGTTTAGGTAAGTGCTCAAAAACTTGACCCAGATCCTCAGCTGATGTCGATGCATATAGCTCCATTGACTTCAACAGAGTTATGCTGATTAAAACCAGCCAAGGGCTTGTTTCTTTATGCTTTGTCAAATCTCTTGAGTTTGTCAAACAGCTCTAAATCTCATAAAAGAGAACGGGCATTTTCTTGAAAGATTTCTGGTACCTCTTGATTTCAGTCAGGCCAGAAATACCATGAGGACAGCCTTTTTATCATGGTGTTTTAGAAACTTCTGTTTTGGAACCAGGCCTTTATAGAATGGTCTGGCAGTTTGGGTTTAAGTTTTGGTATGGCTCAGTTTGTATTCTATCCACATCCATCTCCAATCTTCTCCCCCTTCCCCAAAATTACGTATCTGAAGGGGGAGAAACTGGTGAGTTATGCCATTTCTCTATTTAGTATGCCCATCTGTCATGATCATGAGGTTTAGCCAGCATCCTGGGGACTAAGGGGTTAAATATGTCCGTTACCTACACCGGGTGGCAGGCAGCCAATAGAAATGTAGGTAGGAATTTCAAACTGGGACAAAGGAATTTTTGTTTTTTTTTCCCCTCCTCTGTCCTGAGGAGGAGTTTCTCTACAACTATTGAAAGGGACAGGATGTCTCCCTCTAAGAAAATACTCTTCATAGTCTGTAAGTAGGATAAAGTTAGATAAATCCATTAGGTTTTATTGTTTTATGGTTTGGGAAATGGGATCTGGTCTGTGCATTTACAAATGGGTTTTGCTCTCCTTTGTAACTAAGTTCCTGGCCCATAGTAAATTTCTCCTCCATGAGTATATTATTTTGTTACTATTCCATCTAGTCATTATGCTTGCAACAGGAATATTGTGGTGATAATAAAAGTTCTTTCTCTTTTCTTTTTATTAACCTGGTATTGGTTAATTTTTGTGTCCTGGTTGTACTTTAGGTGTGAGATTTCCCAAGTAGTCTCTCCCTGGTTGCTTTATTAATATTTGGGTGGTGGCAGCGGCGTTTTATTCCCAAAATCTAGGTTGCTAAGATTTTGGGAGGAAGTTTTATACCAAAGCTTGGTAGATAAGGTTTTGGGGTACTTTTGCTGGCCCCCACTTCTGCATTTATCGTGCCAGAGTGGGGAAGGAGCCATCACACCATCTCATGGAGGATGGGCAAGGTCCCAGAACACTAGAGAAGGACAAACATAATTCTCGTCTTTTAAAAAAGGGGAACAAAGAGGACCCAGGAAATTACAGACCAATCAGCTAACTTCAGTACCTGGACAAATACCAGAACAAATGATTAAACAATCAGTTTGTAAGCACTTAGAGGATAATAGGTTTAATGAAGAATACCCAGCATGGATTTGTCAAGAACAAATCATGCCAAACCAGCCTTATTTCTTTCTTTGACAAGGTTACTGACCTAGTGCATAGGGTGAAGCAGTAGATGTGATATATCTCAATTTCAGTAAGGCTTTTGGCTTCATCCCACATAACATTCTCATCACAAACTAGGAAAATGTGTTCTTGATGAAATCACTATATAAAGTGAGTTCACAACTGGTTGAAAAACTCAACGACTCACTTTCAAACTGGGAAGGTGATTCTAGGGAGGTGGATAGGGGTCAGTCCTGGCTCCAATGCTATTCAAGATTTTCATTTAATGATTTAGATAATGGAGCGGAGAGTATGCTTATAATATGTGCAAGGTAGGAGAACTGCAAGCACTTTGGAGGATATGATTCAAATTCAAAATGACCTTGACAAATTGGAGAATTTTGATCTGAATTCAACAAGATGACAGTCAATAAAGACAAGTACAAAGTATTTCACTTATGAAGGAAAAGTCAAGTGTATAATTTGCAAAATGGGGAACAAGTGGCTAGGGAGTAGTATTGCTGAAAAGGAGCTGGGGGGTTATAGAGTTTCCGAAATTAAATATGAGTTGTCAATGTGATGCTGTTGTGAAAAAAGCTAATATTCTGAGGTGATGTGCTGGGGTGTCCACCCCCTATCAGCTCTGAATGAGTTATTACTTGAGCCCTTGTAGCTCACATTCTTAGATGCTGCACCTGGAAAGGAACCAGGGATTCATGGCAGATGAAGCCCAGCTAGGGGAGGAGCCAGGCTAGCATTATAAAGGCTACGTCAAGACTACAAAGGTAAGTAGGAAAAAGATACACAAATTGTGAACCACAATTTGTGCATCTTTTTCTGCTTTTCTGTTGAAAAGAGACTTTTCCAAAATTTGGCACGTCTACACGGCGCCAAATTTTGGGAAAAACCTGCTCTTTTGACACATCCTTTTTCCTCATAAAACGAGGTTTACAGGGATGGCGAAAGAGTTTTTTTTTTTTTTTTTTTTCTTCCAGAAAAGCGGACGGATTCCTTGGATGTAGCCAAAGCCAGGATTGAGAGCACAAAAGAGCTTCAGGGAGGAGGTCTGCAGTCATTTCCTAGAGCAGGGGTGGGCAAATATCAGCCTATGGGCTGGATCCGGTTCCCCAGGGTTAGCCCCTGGTGGGCTGCCACTGATATATTTACCTGCACCTCTGCAGATATGGCCAATTGCAGCTGCTCTAGGCTAAGGATCACCATTCTCAGCCAATGGAAGCAGCAAGAAATGGTGTCCTAGTCCGTGCCACTTCCCGCAGTTCCTATTGGCCAGGAGTGGCGATCCACGACCAATGGGAGCTGCAAGCACCTGTACCTGTGGAGGTGCAGGTAAATATAGTGGTGGTGGCCCACTAGGGGATAACCCTGGTGAACTGCTGCTGTTTTATTGCTCACCCCTGCCCTAAAGGGAAAGGGAATTGACCAGGGATAAGGAGGAAATCTAGGGGACAGTAAACCCCAGGTCCTGCCCTGGACTAGAGAGTCTTACAAGAGATCTAGAAAGCTGAAGAAGCTGGGAGGAGCAGAGGAATCACTGATGGTAAATCAGAGACAGGCAAGAAGATAGAGAAATGGTGTAGGAAGGAGCACTGGGAACCAGCAACCGAGTCAGTGATTGAGAGGACTTTGTTTGGTAGTCATAGGGTCCCTGGCCTGGAACTAGATGTCACAGATAGGCCTGCATTCCCCTACCAGCCACTGGAAAAGAGGCACAGGACAAGGAGTTGGAACAGAAGACCACCTGAGATAACATATAGACAGCTTGTCCAGTGAGACTTTATTACCCTGGAAGTGTGGCACGCTGCACGGTGACCTAGCCAGAGAGAGCCTGAGTCATGAAGAAAAAACACCTTGGCTCATACAGAAGGGTCACAACATGAGCAAGCAGTAGAGGGGGGCACCAGATAGAGGGGAGTGCCAGTTTCCAGATCCAACCTGAAGAAGGCACCTTAGTGGTGAGTGGACCCCCCTTACCAGGAAGTATTGGCAGACATGTTGTATGGAAGACACATGGGGTGGGGGGTAATTGTCCCATCTTACTTGGCATTGGTGAGGCCTCAGCAGGGATACTGTGTCCAGTTCTGGACACCACACTTGAGGAAAGATGTGGACAAATTGGAGAGAATCCAGAGGAGAGCAACCAAATGATGAAAGGTTTAGAAAATCTGACCTATGAAGAAAGGTTAAAAAAAAACTGGCTGTGTTTAGTGTCAAGAAAAGAAGACTGAGAAGGGACCTCATGTCCTCCAATATGTCAAGTGCTGTTATAAAGAGGACAGTGGCTCAAGCATGCTCCATGTTTGCTGAAAGTAGGACAAGATGTATTGGGCTTAATCTGCAGCAAGGGAGATTTAGGTTAGAAAATTTTCCCTAATATCTATCTATAAGGGTAGTTAAGCACTGAAGCAGATTGCCAAGGGAGGTTATGGAATCCCTGTCACTGTTTTTAAAAACAGGTTGGAGAAACGCCTGCCAGGGATAGTCTGGGTTTACTTGGTCAGTACAAGGGCCTGGACTTGGTAAGTTCTCAAAGTCCCTTCCAGCCCTACAATTCTGTGGGTCTATCAGGAAGAGGAAATAAAGCAGAATAGTTCATCTTCCTTCTCTTTTGGTAATTAATAGGTGCATTACTTCCACTAGGACTTTGTGCTTAGTAGGGATGTAAATGGTTAACCGGTTACCTGGTAAGCATGCTCCTTACCAGCATGCTTACCAGCGTAACTGGTTAACTGGCAGTGGGGCTTGGCCTGGCCTAGCCAGAGCAAGTCCTGCTCATAGCAAGGTGCGGTGGGCTCGGCCTAGCGGGGGCTGCTCCACCTGGCCGGGCCAACCGCAGTGTGCTGTAAGGGGGGGGGGATGGAGGTGGGGAGCACTCCAGTCTGGCCAGGCCAACTGCAGCACGCAAGAAGGGCTTGCGGTGTGGTATGGCAGGCCCTGCCCTACGCAGGCAGAATAGCTCACAGCATGGGGTATCAGGGTCTTCCCTGTTCAGCTAGAGCAGCCCCCTGGCCTGGCTGGAGCAGTCCAAAGGGCAGTGGAGCTGGCTGGGCTAGAGCAGGCCCCACCTGCAGCAGGATGAGAGCAGAGGGCTGCTCCAGCCCGGCCTGATTGGAGCAGCCCACCACTGTGGGATCACGGTTAAACATTCCGTTTAACTGGTTGACCTTTTGTCTGTGATTTTACATCCCCAGTGCTTAGCTAGAGGCTGCTGCTTGCACTGGCAGGGCACTGCTGTGAGGAAGCTCATGCCCTAGAGACACTGGTGGAGTCAGAGCTGCTTGGAAGCTCCCAGTTCAGGTACATCTCTCTCCGTCAAAGGGAGGATTGCAGCATGTTAGACAGGACTGCCAGAGAGGATGGTAGGTAGAATGGGATATGGAGAGGGCTGAGGAGCAGGAACAGAATCCGTGTAATAAGAAGAGACAGCACATTAGCACTGCTCCAGGTTGTTGTGTCTTTAAAACCTGATGACTTGGCAGTGTGTGTGTCTGGCAGTGAGCTCTTGTCACTTCTGTAATCCCATTCAGGCAAAGAAGAATGGAGAGGAGATTAAAAACAAAGCAGAATGAACCTACTCCATTCCCCGCTGTGGTTTGCATCCTATGGCACACGCCCCCATGCAGTCTGGTTTCTGCATGACTCATGCCCCACTGCTCCACAGGTAACAAGGCTACCTTCACCCACCATGTGTGCGCCATTCTTTGAGGTGCTATTGCAAGAGCATGCAGGAGGGTGCTCCCGTCCACCACAGCTTCGGTTTAGATAAAAATGAGGTGGGGGAAGAGGGAGAAGGGGCATTTCTTTGTGAAGACAAGGGCTGCTTCTGCTCCTGTTGAAATCAAAGGTATGACTCACACACCTTCAATAGAAGCAGAGCGGGGCCAATGGTAGGTCTGGCCTTCTTTAACATTTTTGCCAGAGGTCTAGAAGGGGGAAGATAACAGCACAGAAATGGAAAATTTCCACAGCTGCTGAACTATAAAAGGTTGGGAGGGCAAAGGGACTAGAGAGATTAGAAATGAGGGAGAGAAATAAAATGAGATCTTAATCTCACCTCTTGCGATGCTCAATTCTCTGGCTTTCTAGGCATCCTTCTGCCCATCTGTCACCATGACCGGCTCTCCAATCCCTCAGTCGTTGGACGTCTTCACTGGCTTCTGATTCAGCTCCTCCGTCCTTTAAAAACGAGTCTCCTTGTTTTCTAAACTCCCTGGTCTTACTCCTCATTGACCTCATGGCCACTTTCTCTAAGGACTGCTTGTGCCATGGCTCCAGTCTTGGCTCAGTCTCACGCCCCACCTTTCCACCTTGTCTCTGTGGCTGTAGCTCTCTGTGTGACGAAGGAGTTCCTTCATGCCCGGAATGAATCACCACTGAGCACTACAGTACAGCAACTCCACTAGCATTGTCATAGTGTGCCCATCTAGCCCCTACTCATTCCCTGGCTACAATCTCCTGTCTCCTTTTACAATCCCCTCCCCTTGCCCCCTTTTCAGTAAGGGAAGTAGTTGTAGCGAGAGATGTGATGCATTAGGAGACCGGAGAGGAGAGTAATAAGAAAGAGAGTAGGAATGGAAGTGGAAGACTGAGATAAAGAGAGGTGGGTTAAATTCTCTCTCTGTTTGCAGCAGTGCGTCACTACCTGAGGCCAGGAGTTCTCCAGGGTAATGCAATGCAACCCTAATTCTCTGAAGAGGGTGAGCTGACACTCCAAGTGAGGTCTTGCTTCACTTATTTGGTTACGAGACTGCAACCCAGGGGCATCCACAGGCTCAGTCCTGCTCCCATTACAGGTGGTGAAAAGACTCCCATTCATCTGCACAGGATTTGTCTTGGAATAACTTATGCTTTCAGTTTCTTCCCTAAGGACTTGTCTCCACTACAGGGTGGATCTAAGCTGCAGCGATCGATCCACTGGTGGTCCAGAGCCGTAACAAAGGGTGGAGCAAGTGGGCTCTCGCCCCAGGCGCATCATAATCAAGGGTGCAAAGACACAATAAGTAAAAATAATAAGCTGCAAAAGTAAAGAATGCGATGCATGCTAACCTAAGGAGAGGGGGCACATAATTAATATTTTGCCCCGGGCACAAAAATACCTAGTTATGGTGCTGAGGCAGTCGATGTATAGCGCATCTAGTAAAGATTCACTAAATTGACTGGTAATCACTCTCCTGTCAACTTCGGTACTCCAGCAGAACGAGATGAGTATGAGGAGTCAACAGGAGAGTTTTTTCTATGACAACCCGCAGTGTTGATTAAGGTTCCCTCCAATTTTTTCCATCCATGTGTGGATTTTTTTCCATCCTTGTGCAGAATAATTTTTGTGGGTGCACTGAGGCATGTGCAAATGTGCAACACCAATAGAAACAAAAAACCTAGCTTTGGGCACTCTACTAATCTGCTGGGTGGCATTTGAATCTTTCCTGAGCAGCTACACAAGCGCACAATTTACAGGAAATGCTGGTACGGACCCAGTGATAAGCAGATCCAAGCTATGTCTATGTGCAATTATGCTCACATTTTTTTAGTTCAGATTTAATTTAGTTTAGTCCTTGTAGTGTAGATCTATCCTAAGACATGAGAGAGTATTTTAATTAGCCCAATAGCCTTTTACTTGGGGAGGCTGGGGTTCAAAATCTGCCCAATACTATCATCCACATGACACATTGCAGTCAGAGACTCTCCTCCCATTCATAGCTCTTACCAATGCCCTTCACTCCTGCTCTGCAGCAACTGCTGCTCTCCTACTTCTGGGCTCCCCCACCCAGGCCTGCCAGTGCCACTCATTCCTCTGTGCCCCTCCAGGCCATATTTAATTCCAGCAATGAATTAACAAGTGTGAGCAGTGAGAAATATTAAACCAGATGTCAGGCCTCATATTCTTTTTTAAAAAAGAGGGGGCTTCGTAAATGAAAGTGAGGCCATAGCGAAAGGGGAGGAAGAGATCTGATTAAGAAGAAGCAAACCAAAATGGAGAGATGGACTAAGAGAGAGAGAGGATTGGAGGAGAGGGGGAGAAGGGAGGTAATATAGAGGAGGAATAGGAAGAAATTCAATCTGGGGGGTTTGTTTCCATGTCTTCCAGGCCAGGATCTCTCCACTGGCGAGAGAGACAGGGAAGGGGGATTAGGAAAAAAGGGGAAATAGGGAAGAAAAAGGAAATGGCACGGGAGAAGAGAGAAAGGCGGGTACATTGGAAGTCGAGGAGGGGGAAATGTGAGGAAAAGGGGCAGTGGAGAGACTTGTGCAGTGGGATTCCCAGCTGGTGCAATATAATGGAGTGTTGCATTTTGCTTTCAGCAAAACCCCAGTGTGCATCACCAGCTGTCAACAGCCTTGCAGAGGGCTAAGTGGTGCCGTTTGCAGCTGCTGGGTGGGGAACCCGGCCTTCCTGTGTCTAAGTCTGCAGTGTCATCTTTGCTGACTCCCCTTCCTGCCCATCTCCAAGCCTGCACCCCATTTCTCCTCTCAAGCACCCTTTTCCTCCGTGCACATCTGATAATACAACAAATGACATGCTGTCTGCTCCATGCCTGCTCACACATACGAGCCTGCCTGCCTCTCCAGGGCATCTGCCATGTGCCAACAGGGCAAGCCAGGCAGGTGAGATTTCTCTGACTGCTGCGTAACAAATCTCAGCAGGTGCAGTGCTTTCCACAGGAAGGGGCATGGAGGACAGTGTATCTTTTGATGAGCCAGCAGGGCCATCAAAATGGTGTCTCAGAAGCAGTGAGGTGCAGATGAAACGGAAGGAGGAAAGATGTAGTTTGACATCTAAGGGAGAAATCCTCCTGTCTCTGGGGACTTGTCTATACTGAAAATGCTACAGCGGCACAGCTGCGCCACGGCAGTGCTTCAGTGTACACATTGCCTATGCGCATGGGAGGGATTCTCCTGTCAGCATAGGCTTTCCATCTCCCTGAGAGGCAGTAGCTAGGCTGATGGAAGAATTCTTCCAGTGACCTAAAGCTGTCTGCATGAAGACTTAGGTCAGCTTAACAGCATGGCTCAGGAGTATGGATTTTTCACATCTCTGCTGACCTAATTTTCTAGGGTAGACCATGTTCTCGGTCTCTCTTTTCTTGCATCTTTATTTTCTCCTCACCAGGACTACTGGCTGCTTGTAGTGGGAGTGGGTGAGTGGAGAGGGAGGCTGATGTGCGGATAATCCGATTATACCAAATACAAAGGATAGATTTCTTCAGATGCTGTGAATTCTCTTAGCCTGGTTTATTTCCTCTTCTCTCTCTCCTTTATCTCTCCTCCTAATGAATGGCATCCATTTTACCTTCATAAACTTTGGGCGGTTCAGGCTCTCACTCTGCCTTCCTACTGCTGGGATAGAACCTCTTTCTACCCCTTTCCTTTGTGTCCATTTCTTTCTTGTTCCCTCTTCGTATGCACAGGGCATCACTGCCTCTTTCTGTGCCCGCTGCCTTTTTTCCTCCCAGTCTGTGTCTTGTCTGTTCAGAGCGTAGGTTCTTTAAAGTAGGGACACTTTCTACATTGTGTTTGTCCAATGCCCAGTGCAGAGGGTTCCTGATCTATGCTTGATGTCTCTTTAGATATTACTATAATTCAATTAAATAGTAGTAACAGAAGGAATTTTTCTCCTACCCTTAACCTGCCCTGTATGCTGGAGGCAAACCTCTGTGAAGCTCTAGTCTGGGAACAGATTTTGGTTTAAGTTCACCAAAACGCTATGCCAGCACGGACATTATTGTAAACCGTTAGTGGTACAAACCCCACCTAGAAAGTGCCTGCAGGAGTAAAAAACACCCACCAGAAGACCTTAGGCAAGTTAATGCAAATGCAAAAAGTGGGTGTTGTTAAGTTCATAGGACTGTGGCCAGTCTCCCTGAGGATGTGCTTACTTAAGGTGTGTCTTGAAGGAAGTTTTGGAACAAATTGATAAACTAAACAGTAACAATTCACCAGGACCAGATGGCATCCACTCGAGTTCTGAAAGAACTCAATGCGAAACTATGGAACTACTAACTGAGGTTTGTAACCTATCTTTTAAATCCTCTTCTGTACCAAATGACTGGAAGATAGCTAATGTGATAGCAATTTTTAAAAAAGGTCTCTAACCCTGGCAATTACAGACTGGTTAGTCAAACTTTACTACCAGGCAAATTGGTTGAAACTATAGTAACAAACAGACTTGTTAGAATTGTTAGACACATAGATGAACATAATTTTTTGGGGGGAAAAGTCAGCATGATTTATGTAAAATCTATTTCTGTAGAATTCTTTGAGGGGGTCAATAGGCATGTGGATAAGGGGGGTCCAGGAGATACAGTGTACTTACATTTCCAGAAAGCCTTTGATAAGGTCTCTTACCAAAGGCTCTAAAGTAAAGTTAGTTGTCATGGGATAAGAAAGATTGATGATTGTTTGATGACTATATCAATCCTCATGGATTGATAACTAATTAAAAGATAGGAAACAAAGGGTAGGAATAAATTATCAGTTTTCAGAATGGGGTCAGTACTGGAACCAGTCCTATTCAATATATTCATAAATGATCTGGAGAAAGGGGTAAACAGTGAGGTGGTAAAATTTGCAGATGATACTAAACTGCTCAAGATAGTTAAGTCCAAAGCAGACTCTGAAGAGCGTCAAAAGGATTTCACAAAACTAGGTAGCTGGGCAACAAAATGGCAGATGAATTTTAATGTCGATGAATGCAAAGTAATGCATAATGGAAAACATAATCCCAACTATAAGCACAAAATGATGGGAACTAAATTAGCTATTACCACTCAAGAGAGAGATCTTGGAGTTATTGTGGATAGTTCTCTGAAAACATCCACTGAATGTGCAGCAGCAGCCAAAAAAGCAAACAGAATGTTAGGAATCATTAAAAAGGGATAGAGAATAAGACGGAGAATATCTTATTGCCTCTATATAAATCTATGGTACACCCACATCTTGAATTCTGTGTGCAGATGTTGCCTCATCTCAAAAGAGAGATGTTGGCATTGGAAAAAGTTCAGAAAAGGGCAAGAAAACCGATTAGGAGTTTGGAATGGCTGCTATATGAGGAGAGATTAATAAAACTGGGACTTTTCATCTTAGAATAGAGGAGACTCAGAGGGGAGATATGATAGAGGTGTATAAAATCATGACTGGTGTGGAGAAAGTAATAAGGAAGAGGTATTTACTTTTTCTCATACCACAAGAACTAGGGGTCACCAAATGAAATTAATAGGTAGCAGGTTTAAAACAAACCAAAGGAAGCTTTTCTTCACACAACGCACAGTCAACCTGTGGAACTCTTTGACAGAGGATGTTGTGAAGACCGAGACTTTAACAAGGTTAAAAAAATAACTAGATAATTTCATGGAGGTTAGGTCCATCAGTGGCTATTAGCCAGGATGGGCAGAATTGGTGTCCCTAGCCTCTGTTTGTCACAGGCTCAGAATGGATGACAAGGGAGGGATCACTTGATGACTACCTGTTCTGTTCATTCCCTTGGGGCACCTGGCATTGGCCACTGTTGGCAGACAGGATGCTGGGCTACATGGACCTTTGATCTGACTCAGTATGGCCATTCTTATGTCTCTGGTGGTACTGGGAATGTAATTTGGAGCTCAGGGGCACATACACTCACTAGCTCTGGTTAGGTTAGCATGCTACGAATAGAAATGGTAGGGGGACCTGCCACACAAGTATGTATCTAGGGTCTCAGGATCTCAGACAGCGACTGTCCCCTCCCTCTGCTCGTGCTATTGTGGCTACACTTGATCAGAGCTAGCATGGTATGTCTGTGTGAGCCAGAAATTACACCTCTGGCTCCATTGTGCAGGTGGAGCCGAAGGTGCAGCCCAAGATAGGCTTCTCTAGCTACTGGTTCTCTCAGCCCTGGATGGAAGTAAAATTGCCCTCCTCTGTCCAAGGATGGCAATGCAAATATTGACTACCCTCCTCCTGTGGCCCCTTTGGGGATCGGATTCCCAGAGAACCTCTTTTCTCTCTGCCCTTGTGGGCTGTGAACAATGACTTTCAAACTGTGTTTAATTACAAATAAATACGATCAGTTCTTCAAACATTTACTAATTGGTAAAATTATGAGTACTTTAAATTAGTCCCTGGCTAGACAAACTCTCGCCTCTTATAGCAAAAGTTACTGGATGTGTTTAACGTGCTGAAACACAAACCAGCACAGTTTTATTTCAGCATAATTCATGTACTGACACTCCGCTTATAGGCGATTAATAGTGCATCATGCTCTTGCTTTAGTGACCTTCTCTTTGTGTGTGATGTTTCTCTCCCCAGCATTCATAAATATACCCTCAAACCACTCTTGATCTTTTCTCATGCTAAGAGGATGGAATTCTCTGTTCTTCCTGTTAACTCATTTGAGAGCTGCAGGTGGAAGGTCAGAAGATTTTTTTGGAAGAACTTAGAGTATTTGAGATGGTTCGTAGAGCAATGGATCCTGGGTCACCAGCCTGTAGCTTCTTGTACTGACTTATCTTCCTGTTTGACATCAGTAGAATATGCTTGGCAGCCACAGTACAAACTAATATTGAATTGAGAAGTTTTATTGAATGTAGGGAGCATGTCTGACATATACCTGTAGGAAAAATGCAAAAGCTACAAGTATAAGTTAACCAAAATAAGGAAATAAAAATAAAGAAGAGCAAAAGTTATATCACATTAGAAGGCAAAACAATACTATTACGATGAAGCAGTGTTCTTCATTAGGAGTGAGGGCTTCAGAGTAATCTAGGCTGGAATTTTCAATGCAGAACCCCTCTGCTCCCTTAAAAATTCCAGCATTAGTATTTGAGCAACCAGAAAGTCACATGTTGTTCCATAATTTGTGTAACAGAATCCCAAATAACATAAGAATTAATTGAGGTTATCAATTCAATTTTCATGGTACAAAAGAGCTCCACATCATATAATTTCTTCAGCAGTTATGAAGGCCGCAGCATCTCTGTATTCTGCAAAAATAGCATGCAAGGCAAATCATGGCAGATAAAATACGGCAGTTCCTACATCCCAGTGCCATCAGGTGACTTTCCATTATTGTGCAGGAAGACTGACACACTAGAATTTTTGTAGTATCCCTGCAATGTCCTTATCTTCCTTGATTGCTCCTATTGATTCTCTCATAGACTTTCTGCTTCTGATAATCTGAAATAATTTTTATTGGCTATTTTCTCTTTACATTTGCTCTTAGCCCTCCTGATTTTCATATTCTATTTTACCTGCTGTAGCTTTTGTTCCTTTCCTTTGGCATCACTTGGATTTCCACTTTTTGACCTTGCCATTAACCATGTTATCATGTGTTGTATTGTTTGTTTAGAGGCATGCAGGCCGCCTCCTTCTCTAATATACTCCACTGAAACTAAGGCCTTAAATTTATATTGATGAACTTTTGCCTTTAGCTTATTGTACATTCCATCCCACAAAGATGTTGAGCTTAGCTACAGTATCATGTCAAAATATATTAGTGGCTCAATTCCTAGGTTTAGGATTGTCTCAAGAGTAGCCTCCGTACTCTTATATTTGAGAACTAGCATTTCCAGTCATTCATGATATTGTCAGAACTGCAGTGTTTTCTGAATCACTGAGGTCAAGAGTTTCTCATCTAGCCACAACTCCAGGCTCTTCAGTTCTCTTTCAAGCATTGGACACTAACTTTTGTGTTTCCTTTATCCATTGAGGCTACGTCTAGACTACAGGCTCCTTTTGGAAGACGCTTTTTTCAGAAGAGATCTTCCAAAAAAACTTCTTCCAAAAGAGTGCATCAAAAAAGCATCAAAAGTGCATCAAAAAAGCGATCTGCTTTTTCAAAAGAGAGCTTCCAGACTGAATGGACGCTTTCTCGCATGTAAACTGTGATTACTACGGACGGAATGGCCACCAGGGCACCTGTGCTTTTTCCTCTTTCCTCGTCTTCCGAAAGAACTCCCTCCTCCCCGTCCACACACGCCTTTTTGCGGAAGTGCTCTTTCGCAAAAAGGCTTCTTCCTCGTAGAACGAGGATTACCAGTGCCGGAAAAACCCCTCTGTTCTTTCAATTTTCTTGTGGAAGAACGCAATTGCAGTGTGGATGGTCCTCAAGTTTTGTCGGAAAAACAGCTGTTTTTCCGACAAAACTCTGTAGTGCAGACATATCCTGAGTGCTTGGTGCTGCTTATTTCTTCTCACTTTGGTTGTCAAATCATAACTAAGAAAGGGGATTAGATCACTGCCATTGTTGTTGATATTTTCTTCAAAAAATTCTTCCCTTCACCAACATGGCTTCTTTTTTACCATATTAGTTTTTTATTATGCGTTTTATGCCCTCTTCCCCTAGATCTACTACAATTTATGGTTTTAGGCCCTATTAATTGGCTTTCCAGGGCCATAGTTAATTACCAAGTTTATGCTGAAATAAATGCTGCAAGAATGAAATGGATTGACAGAGCTGGGGTGAAGATTAGAACAACAGGATGAGGTTCTAAAGGCAGGTCCAAGGGGGATGGGCAGAACTATACATGAGTCTCCAAGGAGTAATACTGGTGGTGATTCAGGGGCATTTACCTAGCTGTTTGGGGGTTCCAGGAATGAAATAGCTGGGGGAATGGTGCTGCTGATCTGAAGTGGCTTGAATCACCACAACTACGTGGGGGAAGCTTGCAGAGCCTAGGTCTGCTCCTAATCAGCACAATATGTGACTCACTCACAAGTACTAAAACAGCAATAACAATAATGCAACATTATAAGGTAAAGGAATAATTACAAATAAAGAGGAAAACATTGCAGGTGAGTATTCTTCCCGCCCTGCACTCATCAATGAAAGGAGCACAACCAAAAAGCTAGGGAGGAAAATTTGTGGAAATGACAATATGATTCATACCATGCACCATAACAGCATCACAGAAAGATGTCAACAAGCGTTGGCTAGAATTCATAGAAGGGGAACCAAAATGATTAAGGGAAATGTGAAATGTGTGTCTTGGCTAAATGATAATAAAGAGAGACATGGTTAAATTCTCCAATACCAGGTAGGGGTGGGGATTGTTCAGTGTGACCCCAAAGGGTATGGGATGAAACTGACCAAGGAGCAAATGTAGGCGGAAACGTTTCCTGCAGGTGGGATGTATGGGTAAGAATTTAAGAGCTTAAAAACATAAGAATGGCCATACTGGGTCAGACTAAAGGTCCATCTATCCCAGTATCCTGTCTTCCATCAGTGGCCAGTGCCAAGTGCCCCAGAGGGGATGAACAACACTGATAATCGTTAAGTGATCCATCCCTTGCCACCCATTCCCAGTTTCTGGGCTCTTGTTCTAGTAAGGACCTGCGAAATAGAAAGTTGATTTACCTCCGGTACTCCTCAGAGTTGTGAGGAGTAGGGGAGGTTTCTCCCACCTACCTCCTGCTGTGGGGCCACCCCAGAAATTCGATTTAAGGTACGTCAATTCCAGCTACACAATTCTTGTAGCTGGAGTTGCGTATCTTAAATCAATTTTCTTACCCAGTGTAAATTTGGCCTGAGATTCCCACACAGCATAAGGCAAGGTAGGATATCAGAGTGAAATTGGGCCATTTAGGAGATGGACAGACCATTTTTTGGAGAAGGAGATTTGTAGGCATGTCTCTTTGATGCACTGTGCACATGTTTTTTCCCTCTTGTTCCATCTCTAAGTATCTCCCTCCTGTGCTAATAAAAATCCTGTGCTGATTTTGCTCCCAAATAAATAATTCCATCTATTTTATGTCTTAGGCACCTTGGTTGTTATCCAACTTTTCGATCACTGTGGTATCTCAGCCTAATATCTATGTCTATATTTATCTCTCAGTTCTCTTCCATTTTGTGGGATGCTCTCTCCTCCCTTGTCTTCCTCCTTATCTCTCTGACCCTGGATTTCTCACTGGCACACTGCAGCTTGAACTGACATTTTTACATGGCACCTTCTGTTGGAGCAGAGGAGAGGTGCCTGTGCATGATGGACAGTGGAAGTGGATCCCGCTGGAGCTGTATCTGTGTATGCAGTGGAGTTCCAGAAGGAATTCACCAGGATCTGAACCCTTTGAATTGGCTTTCCTGTTGCTGGAAGCCCTCCATGATCTCCTCGGACATGTACTCCTCATGCAACCCACCTCCTGTCTGCTGGGTCCCAGGTTTGGGCTGAAGCAAAGTCCTGGTGGTCAGGAAGGGAACCAGTGGTGAGCTACATCAAATTGAAGAGAGGCAGGGAATCATCACAATGGAGGGGTGTGAGAAACACTGTCCTGGGCAGAAAGATTTGCAGGAGGGCCATGCTCTGAAACTGTGTGGCATTCCAGTGACACATAGCAGCAGAGATCTGGCTAACTGGCCAGCTAAGCCAGGGGTGTGGCTGCTGCTTTGCTTCACCCCAGGGGGTGCAGAGCAGCCAGAATGTACAGTCTGTACAGTGCTTTGGGGAGCCCTGGGTACATGAAGCCAGGATAACTAGTAATAAAACCAATATGGTTTGAAAAGCTTCTGTGATCTGCTAAGACTCCAGTCCAGTGGTGAGCAACCTGTAGCCCAAGGGCCGTGTGTGGCCCATCGGGGTTCTGTGTGTGGCCCACGAGACATTTTGTTTACTGTTGTCCATGATTCCACTGGTTTCTGTCTGCATAGTTTTTTTTCCTACTAGTATTGCTAAAGTGACACAAGGACATGTGAAGTGAGGTGCGTGCTGATTGCACACATTGCCTGTAAGAGCCGTGCGCTCCCTCTACATCCAAAGCGCTTCTGTGGTTCAGTCAGCACATCCTGCAAATTCTAGGTACACAAGGGCAATTAGCCAAGATATCCTATTCTAGGAGACCACCTTGGTTAGAATAAACCTGTGGCCTACTCAGATAAACAAGGGCCACTCCTGTGGCCCACTCATTAACCTAGGTTGCCCATTGCTGCTCTAGTCCCTGCCAAGGAGAGCAGCGTCAGGACATTTGCTGATTAGGCCTTAGTATTGATGAACTGACTGTCCCATGATATGGCCAAGTGGCTGCTGGCTGGGATGCACAGAAATAAAGAGTGATCAGATGCAAATCACTCCCATGAGAGCCTGAATTCCTGAGAGTGAGTGTGTGTGTTTGAGGGGTGATTAATTCCTGTCCTGTTTGGGTGGCACCATTTCTTTCTCTTGTGGTGAGCTCCCTTCCCTTCCAATCCATGTCTCCTGGATGCCAGACTCATTGTATATGTGTCTCCAACCCTCTGACAGATGAGCTAAGAGGGCTGCTTCTTGCATAAGGATTGGACTGGTGGTATGTGTGCATACACCTCTGCCCATTACTGAACGCCTTTATCAGTTTGTTGTAGTCTTGCCTCCCCAGTGGCTAACTATTACTGATGGCTAGTAGGGGCACACCTTCAGCTCCCTTGGCACAAGGCTTACATTTTATAGCCCTCAGTTGGGAAGGTGTCTCAGGTGCAGCCTGTCAGGCAGAGCTGGTGCTGTTGGAGATGTGCTGTGTGGATGTGTGCCCACACCATCACTCCTCAGCATCTGAGGTGTGAAGGGCTTTGTTTAGCACTCTCACCGCCCCCCAAGCTTTTCTTGTGGCTGCTTTTATTCTGCCACAATCTTCATTAGCCTTTGCTGTGGCAGAGAGAGGAGTACCAGTTTGTTCAGGGTTTGTAAATCCAAAAGGGAAATTGGAAATGTTTCAGCCTTGTGTATATTTCAAATTTTCCTTGTAGTTTACAGTGCTAGACATACAGGATCCTATTACATAAAGATGTTTCTTGCCTTCAGTCCAAGGCACAGTGCCTGTTCTTGGCACCTTCCTTCTAATTTTATATTCTCCTTGGTGAATAGTTGTATCTACAGCTTTACTCAATTTTAGCCTAATAATATCACTTGCTGCTTGGTTTTTTAAAGGAGAAGCATCCCTTTCTGCATTTTTCTTCTAACTTTAGTTATGCCTTGAAACCAATTCAGTCACCTGAAGCAATGGCAACCCAATGACACTTGATCTTCTACTAGAATTGGGCGAATCTCTCTACTTTTTTTGTTCAGCTCAGTCAAAAGTCAAGGGACCAAAATCTGGTCCCACTGAGGTCACCTGGCAGAGCTCCAGTTGGCTGATTTGAGACCAAGCCAGGGACCTAGGTGTTCATTTTTGGTTGGAAATGAAGGCGGTAAATATCACGAGAACTGGCTTTTTCTGACCAGGTGTCACTTCTGGTCTTCAGTGGTTCAGGCTAAGTTAGAAATACCAGAATGTTTCAATAAACATGGTATTTTCAGTGCTTTCATTTCCCACCAAAATCAGGGTGCACACATGTGCGTATGTACACATAAGCACTTAAGACAGGGGTGGACAAAAGGGCCTCCGCTGGCCGGATCCAGCCCACCAAGCGGGTGGATCTGGCCCATGAAGGCCCTGCTGCTCTCCCGCCCCAAGGCCAATTAGGGGCGGGGGAGCACACAAAACCTCTTCCCGCCCTTCCAGGGGCACCTGGCGCTATGAAGCGCCATGCACTGCTCGCAGGGCAGGGGCAGAGCAGAAAAGGCTTCACACGATCCCCCGGCCCTAATTGGCCTTGGGGTGGGGGAGCTCATGAAGCCTCCTCCCACCCTGCCAGGAGCACGTGGCGCTTTAAAGCGCTGCGCGCTGCTCACAGGGCATGGGGGGAAACAGAACAGGCTTCACGTGCTCCCCTGCCCCCAGGCCGTAATTGGCCTAGGGGCAGGGGAGCAAGCGAAGTCTTCTCCCACGCCAGGGGCATGGGCGCCTTGGGGAAACTTGGGGTGGGGGCAAAGGCACCCTCTCATCCCCAGACCAATCATTATCTGGGGGTGGGGAACCCGGAAATATCTTGGCCCCGCCCCTTCCACTCGATGCCCTGCCCCTTCCTGTGTGGCCCAGAGCCACTTCAAAAATTTCCGAAGTGGCCCCCAGCAAAAAATTATTGCCCACCCTTGGTTTAAGAGCACAGATGCCTACTTCTGATTTTCCATGAGGGTGCTCAACCTCCCCCCTCAGCCCCACTGCATGCCTTCCCCTAAGCACACACCTCTTCCCACCCCTTCTCCTGAGAATGCCTTTCCCCTTCCCTCCCAGTGCCTTCTGTATACAGCAAAACAGCTGTTCCCCAGCGTGCAGGAGGTGCTGAGAGGGAAATGGGAGAGTTGATCACTGAGGGCCACCACTAGGCACTGGAGTGTGTGTGTGTGTGTGTGTGTGTGTGGCGGGGGGGGGGGTAAGGGGAGCTTAGCTGCTAGTGGATGCTAAACATCTGCTGGAGTCACAGCCCATGCTTAAGAGGCTAGCTAGAGGAGAAGTTTTGTACAGTTATCTAGGTTCTGTTTACCTTCTTCCATGGACCCATTGTGTGGCCTAGGCTAATAATTTCACCACTTCTGTTTTCATTTGCCCATCTGAAAAATAGGGGTAATAATGCTAAACTGTCCCATGGGAGATTTAATTAAGGTTTCTAAAACACAGAACTCTGCATAAAAGAAGCTATTGAAATGCAAGACATTATTATGTACTACACACAAAAAGGCTACATTAAACAAACACCAGGGGGCCATGCCCCCTGCTTGCTGCGCTCACCAACTCCCCTCTCTTGTGGGGTAGGCAACCCCGGCTCTCCCCCCTGGCCACTGGGGAGGGCTGGGCTGCGGCCATGCCAGCCCGGGTCCTTTCTCCCTTTTCTCTCCCCCTCACTCCCAACAGCCCAGGTCCCTTCTCCCTCCCCACCCGCCAGCCTGGGCCTCTTTCCACCCTGCCCAGCCCCATTCTCTCCCTTCTCCCCACCAGCCTGAGTCTCCATTCTCTCCCCCACCAGCCCAGGCCATTACTCCCCACTCTAATACCCCCTCTCCTGGAAACGGCACGTGCCAGACCCAGCTCTAGCCCCAGCGGTCAGGGAGGTGTAGGGATGCCTGCCCCCCCCCATTGCGGAGCGCAGTGAGGCACAGGTAGTGCTGTGTGCATGCGGCACTCCAGGGTGCTGCAGCCCGCTAAAGTGGGGAAAGCAGCAGCGTGGGGAGCCACTGTTCTGGCCTCTCCCCTGTGCGGTGCTACCTGTGCTACTCACCACCCCAGCCCTGCCCACAGAGCCCAGGGCCACCCATCCACCCACTGGGAGTGGAACAGAAGGAGCAGACAGGTCGGTGCAGTGGCTCCCCCGGGCGGCTTGGGGTGCTCTGGCAACCGCAGTAAGTGCAGCTGCTAGGGAGGGGGTGAGTCTCTGTGGGAGCAGCTGGACTCCGGGCGGTTGTGCACTGCGCTCCAGCTCCCCAAGAACCTGGCGGCAGGGGATCCCTCAAGAGCCTGCTACTGGCACATAAGCCCAGCTGAGAGCCCCACTCTTAGCGCCTGTCCTGGGGTCACTGTCCTGAGTAGGGTTGCCAGGTGTCTGGTATTTTTGCCTCCTGTCCGGTAAAAAAATTCAGAAAATACCGGACACCTAAAATGTCCAGTATTTTCTGATTTTTCCCCGGCCAGGACGTGAAAATCCTGGGTGCTTACCTGGTTCTGCAGGGGAGCTGTCTGGCCCAGAGCAGGGAGCCTGTTAGGGCCAAAAAGCCTCAAAAGCATTTCTTAAAGGGGCCATGCTGGGTTTTTTTGCTCAACAACTTTGGTCTCCTCCCTTTTTTTTTTTCTCCACAGAATTTTTTCCCCAGTGGTTTTTTTTTTTTTTTGAGGGGGAGGTGGGTGTTCCGTATTTTTGGTTAAACCATCTGGCAACCCTAGTCCTGAGCACTGTATCCTCCCCCCGGCCCTGGGCTGTCACGGCTGCGATGTGGGGTCTGCCAGCTACTGTGCCATGTTTCTTGGTGTTGAAAGCCCTGTGGGGTGGAGGTGTTGGAAGGGGAGTAAGGGCTTGGTTTAAAATATCAATTCCAAATGGCGAGGGGAAGCAGCAAGGTCGGGCTCAAGCTGGGAAAGGGGAGAGAGAGGGAGGAGGCAGGTGTGATACAGAGTGACGTGATGATGTCACTCAGTTCCCACAGGAAAAAACTTTTTTTGACACAGAGAGAGATTATTAAGATTATGAAGTTAAGCACTCAAAATTTATGAAAAGCCACAACTGAGGTTGTGTGTGCAACTTTATTTTGGCCTCCATGTACGTAAGCATTATGATAGTCTTTAATTACATGATCACCTACTATTTTTTCCACAGGATCCCTACCTCATTCAGTGCACAGAATGGACAGTGTTCAATATTTTGTTTTCTCTTCACGGGTCAATGTGTGGCCTCATGCCCTATTTACTGCATGATATTTGACTCCTGGTCGGAAGACAGGGTTATTGATTTCCTCACAGGCTTTTTTGTGATGCTCATCAGGGTACTCTGAGTGCTTCTCTAACATTAATTAATTCATTTTCACAACACTCCTGTGCCAGCAGGGGCGATTGTTACTTCATGGTACAGATGGAGAACTGAGGCACAGAGAGCTTAAGAGAAAAAAATATCCCGCTACATTTGACTGCCCAATTTGAGTCCCCTAAAACCTCATTTTTTTCCAAGAGGACTTAGCAGTACATAGCACCTAATACGTTTAGAGCTCACCTTTCATTGACTTCCACTGTAGCTATGAGTCCTCAGCACTTCTGCCAGTCAGACCTCAGGACCTTAAGTCAGCCACCCAGAAAATGCAGAATGCACAATCTGAGGGACATTTTTGATCATCGTTAATACTTACTTGATATGCTAGAGACAGACCAGATACTCATTAATTCAGGGGAAAGAGGCCAAAAGCTTGATTCTGCAAGGAACAGAAAAGGAGCCATATTAGTGCCAGCAGAATCAAAGTAGGTGCCAGCATTGCTAGCTTTGCAAGAACAGGTATACATTACTAATATGAGAACGATTTGTGCCAGTTGGATGATGTCAGGCTAGCATGGGGATGGCTTGTATTGACACTGAGCATGTTTAGCATGAGCTCGCTCTTTCCAGAAGTTTGCACAAACTGCCCTAAATGTTCGTGCAGTTCAGAAATGTGCTGTGCCTTCTCTCCTGAACGCTTATCAAACATTACATAGCCATCCCCACAACCATTACACACTCTCCCTTTTCCCTCCCACTAGGGATGTTAAAATTAGATTAATCAACTAATCGAATAGTTGATGGAATTTCTATTGACTATTTGATTAGTTGATAAGGGTGCTTCTGCTTTGAAAAGTAGCAAGAGCCCACTTGGCTGTAGCTACATTTCAAAGGCGGAAGTGCCAAGCAGCATTCTGCCTTTAAAATGTACAAGAGTCCCAGCAAGGTGGGAAGAGAGGAGGGGTTGCTGGGGGGAGCCAGCTTGGTAGGCAACCCTAACAATGCAGCCTATAATTAATCCTAAAGTGTAAAATATCTCATAACTGGACATTTTTGTAATGGCGCCTGGTGTTGGCCCCAGGCTCCATGCGAGTGCTTTCACTTTGAAATGTACAAGAGCTCCAGCAGGGACTCTTGTACATTTCAAACATTGCTGCTGCGCCCCTCCCCCTCCCACAGAGCTAGAGTTGAGGGGAACTGGCTTTTAAGCCGGCTCCCCCCAGCAACCCCTCCCCCCCACCTTGCTGCCTCTTTCTGATAGAGGCAGCGAGGGGGGGAGGAACTACTAGTCAACTAGTGTGTCGACTAGTCGATTAGTCGCTTACATCCCTACCTCCCACAGCTCACCTCAGAGAACTCCCCAAAGCCCTTACAAAAATGGCCAGTTCTGAGATATTTTACACTTCAGGATTAGTTATAGGCTGGATTGGTAGAGTTGCCTATTAATGAGCATGTCTAAAATGACCTATTATAATATCATGTTTTCAAGTCTCAGAGAGGTAGCTGTGTTAGTATGTATCTGCAAAAACAGCGAGGAGTCCTGTGATACCTAAAAGATTAACAGATTTATTGGAGGATAAACCGGCTTGGGTTAAAAACCACTTTGTCAGATTTCTGAGGGCAAGGTGGACACATATGTTGTTGTGTCGTATTAAAATAACCTTGAGCTGTTTGAAACTGGTCTACTGTCCCTATCCTTTGGAGCAGGAATTTGAAATTTGGCATAGGGGCTTTCTGTGGATCAGGGATGTGCCTTTATTGTCCACATGAAAAGCTGCCTGAATTCGACCAAGCCTTTGGGATGGGGGCAGTTTGCACGTGCTCAGTAAAGACTTGTTAGAGTTTTGCAGCTAAAATCTCTAAAGATTCTGTCCTCACTGAGCATGCTTCATCTCCTGCATATGATTCATCTGCACATATGTCATCCCACAGTGTGACTGAGCATGCTCCAGTCCCAGGTCATTGGGGCTCACAAGGACTTTTCCTGTAATAACTGCTCCAGGCTTGTGTAGGGATGGGCAGGGGAACTGTGAACAGTGTTCTCAATAACCCAACTCCCTTGCTGGCCTCCATGCAGTGGGGAGGAGGGTGGTCCCTGATTGAAAAGCAGAGGGGACAATACCCGTACTGGAGGGAGGGAAAGGAGTAGATTAGGGCAAGGAGTCTCATGAGTCTAGGACAGGGAGAAAGAGAGAAACCGTGACTGGTAGTTGGGGGAGGGACCTGGCTGGGCAATGAGACTAGGATTGGGATAAGAAGCCAGAGTAGTGAAGACTAGGACTGGGTAGGGAAGAAAAGTAGGATTTGGACAATGAGCCAGAGTGTCAGAGAGACAGAGTTAGGACAGGGACAGGTTGGAGGGAACAAGGCAGTAGTAGTCAAACTTGGGGGTAGGAGGAAGAGCAGAAAAGTCTGTGCTCATTCACACTCCCCTGAAAACCCCAGAATGGAACCTAAGATTAATGAATCTGACCATTCCTCTGCAAGTGTCTAAAAAGCCATTTACAATATATCTCTCACCCTGCTCTAGTTCTGGTCCACAGAGATGACAACCTAATATCTACCACTCTGTTAGCTCAAGAGGTGAGTGTTATGCAATGAATCTGAAGGTTCCAGCTCTACTGAAGACCCTGGCAGGTGCCACTGTATTTAATAGAAAAAACACAGATTCCAAGATGAAATTGTGAGGGAGAGAAAATATGTACAAGTTGCATTGAAAACAAAGATACAACCTCACGCTTTAGACTTCCATATCAAACAAAACCCCCTTTCTAATGCAAGTTACTTATTGCTTCGGACCAATTTCCCAGCCAGACCCCCCCTACCCTTTATGGACAGCTTTCCAGCTGTGCTGTCCCTCTGTTTCTGGATGAATTTCACTTCAAACCCCTTCTTTTGCAAAAGGGTCTTCTTTGCAATTTTTTCTAGTCATTGATATTCCAACTGGGGAAATCTCCAGCTCTCTCAGTTCTTTCCATTCACTTTAATGACCCATCGTTTCCTTTTCTGGGCGGTACGATAGATTGGTACTTAAGTCTGGGGTCTGTGTAAACACTTAACTTGGGAGAGTCTCTCCCTGTCCACCGCTCTGTGTTCTTCTGTGATGTGGCGCTGAAGTTTATGAGCACAGTGCTGTATGTAATATACACAAATACATGTGTTCATAGCCATAGCCTGCATGTGTATATCTCATAATGATCATTAAGCTTAGAACTTTACGGGCTTTCATAAGAGCCCTCACTTGACGTATTTTTATAGCACAGTAATCAAGGCCATCCTTATGAATCCTGGCACCCTATGCAGTCTGAGCACCTGCAGCCATCCTGCGGCAGGGCTGGCCACTCCATAAGAGGCTGAGGTGCCATTGGGACAGGAGCTATGGGGGGCAGGCCCAAAGCTGGGGTGAGTAGGGCAGGGAGTCTAATGGCGGAGCAGGTGGGAGATGTGGGCGCCATATGGGGAGCGGCACAAGATGCTGGCCAGAGGTGCTCCATGGGGTAGCTGGAGGATGGGGCTGGCCACCGGAGCTGGCACCACATACACAGCGTGCAGCTGCCTAGAATACCACAAAATTGGGGACAATGGTGCCCCAAATTTTGTGGTGCCCTAGGCAGCTGCACATTTTGCGTATGCCTTGGGATGGCCCTGAAAATAACATTGTATACAATCGGTTGATTCAACTGCTTATTCTTGGGGTTCAAAGCCCCCTGTTCTCTCCTTGGGATGTCTGGACTTCGACTGCCAGAAACTCCCAGCTCAGAGAGCTGTACACATGCTAGCTAGTGCCTAACACTTGCTTTGTGGCTCTGGAGACAAGAGCAGTGGCTTGGGCTAGCTGCCTGAATATACAATCTAACCTGACCACCTGGGCATGTCTGTACTCAAGCAACTATCCTGAGTCACCACCTATGCAACCATGGCTGTGCTGCTATTTTTAGGCACTAGCTTGAGCAGGGCTAGTGAGTGGATGTTTACCTGACCTGGGAATTACATCTGCCAGTTGCTGTGCAGAAAAAGCCCCATCACGGGCTTCCAGTTGTTGTTGTCTATTCTCAGCCATACCCATTACCTGGCAGTCAATCTGAATGATGGTTTTATGTATCACAGTAAAATTTTGGTTTACTTTGCCTTTCTTCCAGCTGTATTTGTGGGTTTGGCGTTTGCTTCTGTTTGGATAACTGTCTTGTGGGAAGAAAAGTCCTGTTTGTCTAATCATTAGCATCTGTGCTATGGAAGCTAAGCCTTCTGTTGGTGTATTTCTAAAATCCAGCAGGGGCAGATGTGGATTTTTATTGTCAATTCTAGTTTCCTATAAGGGATTTTTTCACCATCTGAATAACTCTCCCAGGCACTCTGTAACTCATGTGTATCTTGACAAGGAGGCAAATTGTGCATATTAGCAGGTCTTAGTGAAATCCTAAAATTCCATAACTGAACATTGGACTCTCTCTCGTTGTTAGTGAGAACCTAGCAGTATACTGTTGTGTGTGTGAGCCATCTGAGCACTTCTTCCAGGAAAGAATTAGATATTCCTTGCTCTTTACCTACATTTTCACTATATGGGTTGTATATTTTAGGGAATCATGTTTTCTAAGTGTTGCCAGAGCAATCAGTGTCTCCTTTTACCAAAATGTTGGCCTTACTACTAGTTTCTTTTTTGAATGGCCAGTGTGGGCACAGTTAGCTTCTGTAATACATCTTTGTTAAATTGTTAATTTTGGTTTATGCAAAAATGGGCCTCTCTCTGTGTCATTTGGTTTGAACTTCTGCTAATTTGGACATTGCATGCTTCATTAAGGGCGAAATTCACTTCTTTACAGAGAGCTAGCACATGACTTACATTCCACTTCAGTCCCACAAAAGCCCCCAAAATAAATACTCAGTATTGTTGTCTACAAGACTTTCAGAATAATGGGTTAGGCCCCTAAATTACTGAGATTGAGGTGTAAGAGAAATAAATACAGGTTGAACCTCTCTAGTCTGGCACCCTTAGGACCTGACCCGTGCTGAACCAGAGAATTTGCTGGACCATGGGAGGTCAGTATTGTCTAGCAGCATTACCAGCATTTCCACTGCTTAGTGCAGTGGTGCTCAACCTTTTTTCATTTGCGACCCCCAGAACCAGGAAATTTTTTGTTGAGAAAAAAAACAAAACAAAACCCAGCAACATTTTGTTGCGGCCCCTTTAATTTAAAGCGCCACGGGTCGTGCACCACTGGCTTAGTGCACTCTTAGAAGACATTTAGGGGTAAATTAGAGCTGAATAATAGCAAAGGGTGCTGGACTAGAGAAGTTCAACCTGTACATTTTGGATTTTTATTTTTGAGTATCTGCAAATATTGCAAGACTTTCACAAAATTGTGACTGTTGGCAACACTACATAAGCTGAATTTAAGTTCTATGTAGTCCTTGTATTGGCTATCTGTAAACAAGTGAATTTCATATTCATGAATATCACTTTCAGGTGCTGTTGATCTTATTGACTTGTTGAGGGTTTCTGCTACATGTGGGTCCTTGCTTGATTTATATTCCACATGGAAATGAAAGATGATTTTTCCAGTATCTTGCACTGTTATGTAGTCCTTGGCAGTTGTGCAAAGAGATTCACTGAATTGCAGCCTCAGTGTTAGAGGTCAGGTTCTGGATGGTGCACAGTGAGCATGACTTTGAGTGCATCTGGAAGCAGTCTGATATTTCTGAACTTGTAATTTTTATTCTGGGAATCTGGACATATTTTGAACATTTCCAAGGTATAGATGATTGCTTATTATTGTTTCCAAGGCATTGGATGATTGCACATTAAAAAGATAGACATAAAATAAATTAAGTCAGAGGGTGTTTTTAAACATTCTTTCAAGTAGTTTGTGATAAGTTAAATCTTTTCCCCTCTCACACAGTGGTGGAATGTAAGACAGCCAAGCACAATTGCCAGCTTCCCTTTCTCAATCTGGATAGAGTTTATTTTGGCCCTCTGTCGATATCTCAGTGCAAACACAACTGGCTGCTGTTTTTACACAAGTACAGCTCCTTCTGTAGTCCTCTGGAAAATGCACACAGTGCAACTGAATTAGTTAAATTAAATTTTAAAGTGGATGGATATTTAACTGCTTTTCTGCCAATTTATGTCTCCCTAATCAGTGCTAGGCAAGGTCATATTCCAGCAGTTGCCTTAAATGTTTATTGACCATATGCAGATTTGGAATGAATCTTGCCCAGTAGTTTTTATCAGTTGCATGCATTTCTCTGGATCCACTTTACGTTTGGGCATGGATGTTTAATCTATTGCTTTTATTTGATCACCATTAGCCATTAAGCTACCTTTATTCAGTGTCAGTCCAGCCCCATACAAAGGGGCAATAAAGGGGCTGGAGGCTTGGAGGGTGTGTCTTATTCTCCTCTGGGCCCTTCAGAATCCCCATGGAAAGGTAAAACAAACAGAGACTCTATTATGTTTCGGTGCCAACCTTCCCTGCTTTGGAAAGATCTTGTTAATGGAGAACTTGGGGTCAGCTGGGGAAGAGGGCTGGAACCTTTGCTGAAGTGCTGGGGACCTAACCCAAAGTGGGTATCTGCGCCCCTTCTCCCCTGGTACCTTCACTCCCTTCCTGTGCCTCCTTCTCAGCTAACCTTGCACTTCCTCATGGCCACAGTCCCTTGCACTTCCTTCCTGCACAGCACTCCCTCATCTCTAAGGGTATGTCTACACTAGCCACCCTAGTTCATTGCAGGAGGAGTAACGGTAGTCCGAATTAGGGGCTTTAGTTCGAACTACCTAGCCCGTGCCACATGTAGCTGCGGGCAGGGAGTTCGAACTACCGGGCATTTAAAAATGGCGTCGCCTGGGAACTTGCAAATAAAGCCCGGGATATTTTAATCCCGGGCTTCATTTGCAAGTTCGAATGACTACATTAGCCACCCTAGTTCGAACTAGGGTGGCTAGTGTAGACATACCCTAAGGCACTTGGTACAGATGGTCTCCTACTTCCAGCAGCTGCACATAGCTTTCTGGGAACCATCAGTGCAGCCAGTCCTCTGCCCTTCCTATCATTATCCAGCACCTGCAGTACCATGATCAGCTCCCCCACCACAAAGTACAGCCCTTGCTGCTGCGCTCTATACCTGCTCAAGGCTTGCAGTTTGGGGAGGCAAAGCCCTTCTGCCCCCAAACTACAGCTATGTTAAAAATGGGGGTGGGGCATGGCCCCTTAGCTCCTCCAGTTCTAATGCTGGTGCCTGGTAGCACAGCTCTGATGGATCTAGGATCCCAGTAGCAGTTTAGCATTGAAGAGAGCCTTTGACAGTACAGATGATCCTGTGCTCCTGGGTGGATTCCTGAAATCCACAGTGCTTGAGGGCTATGTCCATTTCCCTCATTCAGTGGAAAAATGCAGAGGAATCTGCATGTAATTTCCTGTCCTCTAAACAGTCATTACTGTCCATGGAGACATTTGGGACCTTAATTATCATGGGTGTTGAACTATTTGCTGTAATATGAACATATATTTTTATGCAAGTACATATAAGTTAAGAATGTGTTTGCATACACGTGACCATTTCATTTATTTGCATTTACTGGAGAAGCAGTAGATGTAACATATATTGATTGTAGTAAGGCTTTTGACTCAATCTCACATGATATTCTCCACAGCAAACTAGGGGAATGTGGTGTTAGGTAAAATTATTATAAGGTTGATACATATCTGGTTGAAAGTCCATGTTCAAAGAATATTTATTAAAGATTTGCTGTCAGTTTGGAAAGATATATCTGGCAGGTTCCCTTGGGGTCTGTCTTACATCTGGTACTATTCAACAACACAGAACACGGAGAGCCAGAACTTAAATAGTGCAGTGGAACGTATACTTATAACTTTTATGGATGACACCAAGCTGACAGGGGTTGCAAGCACTTTGGAGGACAGATTTAGAATTCAAATTGACTTTAAATTGTAGAGTTGGTCTGAAGTCAAGAAAATTGAGTAAAGATAAGTGCAAAGTACCACACATAGAAAATGTACAAAATGGGGAATCATCGGCTAGGTAGTTGGACTGCTGAAAAGGATTTGGGGGTTACAGGGATCAGACATAAAATATGAATCAGCAATGTAATGCAGTTAAAAAAAAAAGGCTAATATCATGATGGGGTATATTAATTGGAGTGTCATTTGTAAGACCCAGGAGGTATTGTCCACTCTCCTTGGCTGGCATACTGTGTCCAGTTCCAGGTGCCACACCTTAGGAAAGGTGTGGACAAATTGGGGAGAGTCCAGAGGAGAGCAACAAAAGTGCTAAAAGGTTTTACAAAATCTTATGAGGAAAGCTTAAAAAACTGGCCATGTCTAGTCTTGAGGAAAAAAAAGACTGAAGGGGGGGACCTGATAACAATCTTCAAATATGTAAAGGAATATTGTAAAGAGGATGGGGATCAATTGTTTCCATGTCCAGTGAAGCTGGGATAAGACATAAGGGCTTAATTTGCAGCAATGGAGATTTAGGTTAGATATTAGGGGGAAAAACCCTATATAAGTGTTATGACAATTAAACACAGAAATAGGATTCCAAGGGAGATTATGGAATCTTTGGAGGCAGATTAGACAAATGGGGCTAGATAACCTCTCAAAGTCCCTTTCTACTCTGCATTTCTATGGTTTGGATGCTATACGGACACATGCAACTGTATATTTATTAGCATAATAAATTATTTGTAAGTATATATATATATATATATATATATATATATATATATATATATAAAATGTATAGTAAATATTTTATAAAATCTCCATTTATATTGATTTTCACCCACATATATGAATGCATCATCTCATTGAATTAGTCATGGGTGTTAAGTATATACTGTAATTATTCTTACATCTCAATATATGCCTATTTGGGAGGGCAAGTAGTTCTGTCTGCTGAGTGAAGATTTATAAAGTTCATAAAATACATCTACAGATTTGTATATATAAGGTATGTGGTGTTCTGTATGTAGCTGATAAGAGTGTGATTATTAATTCTGGTATCCAGGAAATGGGGGAGATGCAGAGGGAAAAGTGAAAGGTATAACTCATCATGGAGAACAGCGAATAGGATCATTCTGGAGTTTGTAGATAAAGGGATATGTGAAAAAGAATAAGCCATAAAAAGTTAGGGGGAATTTTTTTAAATGACAGAACATTTTAAAATGTGATACAGTATCTCAAAAACTGGGTTTCTGAATTACCTCAAAGTCAGTGGGAAAATTCTGTGGGATGACAAGATTGGACATAAGAACATAAGAATGGGCATACTGGGTCAGACCAAAGGACCATCCAGCCCAGTATCCTGTCTGCCGACAGTGGCCAATACCAGGTGCTGCAGAGGGAGTGAACTGAACAGGTAACGATCAAGCGATCTCTCTCCTGCCATCTATCTCCACCCTCTGACAAACAGAGGCTAGGGACACCATTCCTTACCCATCCTCGCTAATTGCCATCGATGGACTTAACCTCCATGAATTTATTTAGCTCTTTTTAAAACCCTGTTATAGTTCTAGCCTTCATAACCTCCTCTGGCAAGGAGTTTCACAGATTGACTGTGCGCAGTGTGAAGAAGAACTCCCTTTTGTTCTTGACATATCAAGTTTGAAGACTTTTGCTATTTTTGGGGGGGGCTGAGTGGGTCAAAATCAACCTGTAAACAAGAGTTTTTTAACTATGGAGAGATGGTTCTCTCCACAACATAATTTTTTTTATATATGTATGAAATCACACAGACACACACACCATTTTTTACTCAGTTTGATGTCTCTCACTCCCTGCAAATCTTGCTAAAGGGCTCAGTTCACTCCATGTTACTCCACTCTTATGTTACTGTGACTTCGTTTAAATCAATGGAGTCACAGCATCATAAAATTGGAGTGACACAGTGGGGAATTGGGCCTTTTTTGTCTTTAATTGTTCCATTTAATGTACTTAGCTCAAATTAAAGTACATCCATTATAAATTCATCACTTTGTGATCCCACAAAGATCAGTGCAGCTACTCTTTGCAATACCTTGTGAGAAGAACTAATGCCAAATGCATACTGTACTTAATCTGGCCTTTCAGTTTCTATCTTTCCAATACTCGCTAGTTTTTCCATATTCTAGGATCATAGGGTGACTGTGAGGGTCATCTAGTCTAACCCCCTGCCATGTGCAGTTGGTTGTATTGGAAGGGGAAAGTTATGCCACCCCAAAGAACCTGGTCTGGCCCCACCCATGCTGTGCTCCCAGACTCCCTACAGTCTGCTTCCAGTTCCCTTCCTGCTGTTCTGTGGCCAAGAGGTTGGAACAGGCAGGCTGAAGCAAGAACACACAAGCCCCTGGGGATGAGGCCACACCTCACTGCCTGTCTGTCTGCCTGGCACAGGGGTGCTGGGACTGTACTACCTGCCCATTGTTGTGGGACTGGTTGCATGCTGGGGCTGGGGGGTGTTTTGGCCACTCTGCCTGCCCAGAACTGGGGATGCTCTGACCATGCTGCCCACCCAGTGATCAGAGGCTGAGACTGGGGGACGCAGGAGTCAGGGCAGGGGGTTTGTGGGCTGTGAAGAGCTCAGGAGCAGGAGGCTGGAGTTGCGGGGGTGGCTTAGGATGTGGGGGGTACAGGAGGCAGGACGAGATTGGAGCATGTGGGTGCTGGGAGTGGCTCAGGCAGAAGGTTGGGGTGTGTATGTAAGGGGCATGTGGGAGGGGCTCAGGGCTGAGAGTGCATGCACTTGCCTCTGTCTGCAGCATTAGGGCCAGTCAAGCCCTGGGGCAGCCTGCCTGCTCCCAGCTCCTGCCCAGGGAGCACAGCTGCCAGCTCCCCATCCCAGTGTCACTGGCCTAGAGAAGAAGCAGCCCCCCACCCACTTCCAAATTCCCTGCAGCAGCAGGAGCTCTGCTTCTAGCTCCCAGCCCCAGCAATACTTTGGGAACTATTATTCAACATCCAGGCCCGCCCCCAGCTGGCCACACTCTTACCAGTGTGGTGTACCAAAGTGCATTGGCCTACTTTCACCTTTTGACTTTTCTATACATTGGTGACCAAAATTGGACACAGTCCTCCAGCAGAGGCCTAAACAACATCAAGTAGAATGGTCCTATCACCTCCTGTGACTTGCATGTTATGGCTCTGTTAATGCAACCCAAAGTTGCATTTACGTTTTTTGCAACAGCATCACATTCTGACTCCTGTTAAGGCTGTGATCCACCACAGTTCCCAGGTCCTTCTCAGCAATGCTGCTGCCCAGAGAGTTATCCCACATTCTGTATTTGTGCATTTGGTTTTTCTTCCCTAAGTGTAGCAAAGTGTAACATTTGTCTTTGCTGAATTTCATTCTGTTGTCTCTAGCCTAATTCTACAATTTATCAAGACCCCTCTGAATTTTAGCTCCATCCTCCAAAGTGTTAGCAAACACACCTCCGCCTTCCAGCTTTGGGTTATGTGCACATTTGCTCAGTAGGCTCCATTCCAACATCCAGGTCATTAATAAAGATGTTAAGCAACACTGAACCCAGAACAGATCCCCGTGGAGCCCCAGTTGAGACCTCCTTCCAATCCAACATCATTTCAGTAATAGTTATGCTTTGTTTCTGGCTGTTTAACCAATTATATATTTAGTTATGTTTATGTATTCAGTTCTGTGAATGGGAGTCTGTCTTGTCCATGACAGAGCACATAGGCCTTGACAGAGCACTTAAACGTGCCTACTTACTGTGGTTTGACTCTGGTGGTATCTCAAAAACAGTAACCCATCATAAAGCTTCTCCTTTGAGTGTTGCTGCCCCAAGGGTTCCCCTTCCAGGACCAATACTGTTCTAGCTTCTTAGTAACCTTTGATCCAGTGTCACTGCCACTTCCTTTATATTGTTCTTGGAGGTTATTTTACTCCCCTGCCAGATTCAAGAGTAATTACCTGAATCCTAATGGAGAGTGTTAGCAAATGATGCTAAAGGCATGTCTACACTGCCAAAACCAGTGGTTCTTAACTCTTGTTAGCTAACCCATATTAGATCGTTTGATTTAAAATAGCACTGAAGACCTGGTAACTCAGCTTTTAACTCAGGTGAATGCCTATAAGGAGCTGGGTTGTCCTCCAGCTGCTAAGGCCTAACGCAGCTGGTCCATCTGTCTGCGTTTGCTAAATGGAAAGTTCTGCTGAAATGATACTGGTTTTTAGGGTGCGTTGTAACAGTTATTCGCCCTTGGATTTGTACTTTCTTTCTGGAGTAAGAAAGACATTTTGCTTTTGTTTCTGTACCTTTACCTTAGCTACAGTATTTATTTTCTTTTGGAATAGCACTGCAGTGTGCTCTAGTGCCCAGTGTAAAAGATACTGTTCCACTGTTATTGTTTAGCCGTCTTTGCCAACCTGAGGCAATTTGCACTGCAGTCACTGTAGCTACAAAGAGATATGGATCACTCTCTTGTTCGTCTCCAAGCACATGGCGATAACTCTGCCACATTGAAATATGATTTATTTATTGCATTTACAGCAACATTAATCAAATGCTGGGCCTTTTTTGGACTCATTCTAAGCTATATTTCGTGCCTGATTAAGCAGCTGCTACAAGTCAGTGGGCAAATCTTGCCATTGACTTCAATGGAACATAGCTCAGGCTGCTAATATTTCCCTTCAGAATTAGATTTAGATCAGTTCTGAGTGTTTTCAGTTTCCTTCATTCCCAGTGTTTTTTGGTTTGGTTTGTTTTTCTTCTCAAAATTATATTGTGTGAACTAGCTGCTCATTCTCAATCGGTTTACAAAGTCCAGATCTGCATTTCACCCGGTATACAAGATATCTCTGGTTCAGATGAATGTGAATTCAGCTTCCCACAGCAGTCTGTGACTTGTTGAGTCATTTTGTATTCCATTTAGTTTAATCTTTTATCAAAAAGTCACATAAATTCCTCAGATTCACGTTTGTGCTTTATGTTTTAGATCAGTCACATCACAGGCCGTGGGTATAATAGGTCAGGGAAAGCTAAGCCTCCCCTGGTGCAGCTGGACACCCAGTTGCAGGTTTTGGCAGTTGGCACAGGGGGAAGTTTTCGCTTATTATTACGTCCTGATGGGAGATTATTATGGAACCCAGGAAGCTGGATAGCATGTACCACTGCCTCATAGACTCATGGACTTTAAGGTCAGAAGGGACCACCATGATCATCTAGTCTGACCCCCTGCACAATGCAGGCCACAGAATCTCACCCACCCACTCCTGGAATAATCCTCTCACCTATATCTCAGATATTGAAGTCCTCAAATAATAGTTTAAAGACCCCAAGATGCAGAGAATCCTCCAGCAAGTGATCCGTGCCCCATGCTACAGAGGAAGGCGAAAAACCTTCAGGGCCTCTGCCAATCTACCCTGGAGGAAAATTCCTTCCCGACCCCAAATATGGCGATCAGCTAAACCCTGAGCATGTGGGCAAGACTCACCAGCCAGACACCTAGGAAAAAGTTCTCTATAGTAACGCCTATCATCCCACCATTGGCCTATTTACCACCGATAGTGAAAGGTCAATTAGTTGTCAAAATCATGTTATCCCATCTAACCATCCCCTTCATAAACCCATCTAGCTTAATCTTGAAGCCAGATAGGTCTTTTGCCCCCACTACTTCCCTTGGAAGGCTGTTCCAGAACTTCACTCCTCTAATGGTTAGAAACCTTCGTCTAATTTCGAGTCTAAGCTTCCTGGTAGCCAGTTTGTATCCATTTGTTCTTGTGTCCACATTGATATTGAGCTTAAATAATTCCTCTCCCACCCTGGTATTTATCCCTCTAATATATGTAAAGAGAGCAATCATGTCTCCCCTGAGCCTTCTTTTGGCTAAGGTAAACAAGCCAAGCTCCTCGAGTCTCCTTTCATAAGACAGGTTTGCCATTCCTCGAATCATCTTAGTGGCCCTTCTTTGTACCTGTTCCAGCCACCCTGGAACCTGCATGGTGCATTTCAGAAGCTCAGGTTCTTCTGGGTTGTCTTGGGGTCTCAGGAGGGGAGATGTGGCACAGCTGAGGGGGCTCCAGCTAGCCAGGGCTCCTCCGGCTGTGTGTGTGTGGGGGGGAGGCTCTGGGCTCTGGCCGCGAGGGAAGCAGGGGAGGACAGGGGTTTGGCTGTGCGGCAGGGGAAGGCCTCGAGCAGAAGGGTCAGGGCTGGAATGGGGGGCTAAGGTCCCCGAAGGGGAGCTTTACCTGCTGCCCATGAGTCACATGCATCAACATCATCATCTTGCCATTGATTTTAAATAAAAAACAAGTGTTTCTCAGAAGTAACTTTTTCCCTGGGATCACGCTCCCACTAAATGTATCTGCACTGTGTCCCTAATCCTCTTTATTTTCTTCCTCATGCCATGTAAAAACATTATGTGCCTGCCACACGAACATGTCCCAGCCCCCCATGTAAAGAAATGTCACAGTCTGCACTTAGGTGTTTTCTCCGCAGCCCCTGTGGCAATTTCAATTTGTTGCTTTAGAATCATTTAATTTTCGGTGAGGTTACTTTGCAAGCCCAGGATAGCTGGAGAAAGTAATTGCTCCAATTTTGGCAAGATATATAGCTTCTAGCAACATGTAACACTTAGTAGGCACTTGGGAAGCAGGCTGGTAGGACAGAAAGCATATGGCACTTTTAGTAAATGCACAAGCAGTCAGCCTGCTCTGAGTCTGTTTGGACTTCTAGAAACATCTGTCTAATAATGGATATGATCAGAGGCTTATCATAGGGACCATCATATTTGGAGGGATAATTGCTTCCATGCTAATGATGTACACAGTCACTTTTTTGCTAACACTTTACCTATCCTTACCAACCAGGGTGGCTCTCAAAAGAAGAGTTGGTTCTTCCCGGACCTGCCACGCCTCAATACATGCCAGACCTCTCGGTGCTCAAACCTGGCTTCACAATGAGAGGAGGGCCCTGAATAGAGCAAGAGGCAGATTTACAGGGTTCTGGGGAATGTGGTCCAAGAGGATGTAGGGACAGGAGGGAGGCTGTGGGGGTGAGAGATAGCAGGAATTGGATGGCAGCTCCCCCAGCATGGGGGTGCAGGTGGAGGTGGGGTAGGGGTGTAGCCTCCGAGCAGCCAGGAGAAGACTGTGTCACTGTGACCAAAAGAGATAATGAGATTCTAGGATTCAAAAACAGCGGGATCTCAAGAAGGAACAGAGAGGCTATTTTATCTCTATATTTGGCTCTGGTGTGACCACTGCTGGAATACTCTGTCCAGTTCTGGTGCCCACAATTGAAGAAGGATGATGATAGATTGGTGAGACTTCAGAGAAGAGCCACTATGATGATGAAAGGATTGGAAAACATGCCTCATAATGATAAGCTAAATAAATTGTGCTCCTTGAGTCTAACAAAGAGAAAGCTAAGGGGTGACTTGATTACAGTCTGTAAGTGCCTACACAGAGAACAAATATTTAATAATGGGCTCTGCACTCAGCAGAATAAGGTGTAACATGATCCAGTGGCTGAAAGTTGAAGCCAGACAAATTCAGACTTGAAATAAAGTATATATTTCTAACAGTAGAAGTAATTCACCCAGGATCAAGGTGGATTTTCCATCACTGGCAATTTTTAAATAAAAACTGGATGTTTTTCTAAAAGCTCTGCTCTAGGAATTATTTTGGGACGTTCTTTGGCCTGTTATACAGGCACTCAGACTAGATGATCACAATGGTCCATTCTGGCCTTAGAATCTATGTGTTACATACAAGTCCAGGGGCTTGGGCTCCTGCAGGAAAGCTGTCACAATGACATGAGAGGTTCTTGCTCTGATTCCATGATTTGGGGCTGAGTGTGTGCGGGGCTTTAGGGCTAAGGGCCCAGACCTGTCCTGCCTGCAATGTATGGCCCCATCGTAGTGAGAAGGCTTTGCAACAGGGGAGCAGGGAATTGGGGAAAAGCTGCTACATGATTCTGGAGCTTTGGACTCATCAGCAACACTTTCAAGGCAACAGAAGGCCTCGAACTTCTCCTCTAGTTGATATCTGGGCATAGGAGAAGTCCTGCAGGACAGCAAGGCAGGGGAGATGGGGAGTCAAGATGGTAAAAGGGAAACTGCTGTGCATTTCTTATCTTAGGGTGAGGAGAAGGTAAGCGGAGTATCCATCTGATTATGCAGGGAGGGGCACACATTTTTTGTGGGCATTAAAGACTGTCTTTTCAACATCAGATGACCCCATGCACACTGTTGCAGGGGAGTTAAACAGTCAAAAGACAGACTGAAAAAAACATGGTTTGAAGTTTTAAAAAATCTCGATGATGATTTGTGGGGCCAACCTCATGCTTTTTGGGGGTCCAACTCATGATTTTTTATCTCTTGAGGTTGGCAGCACTGGAAACTTGACACATAGTGCAAAGAGGCTTGAGAGTGGAGATGTGGGTAGAAAGGAGGAGAGCGGAGGCAAGGCGGTATTGTGAGGCTGATGGTACTCTGTGAGGGGATCTCCTCTCATGGTGCTGGAGAGGTGTGGCAGTATTTGTTTGACAGAGAGAGGGCCAGGGAGGTATATGAGAGACAAGGAGAGAGAAGCCTTGTTTATTTAGTTCTCAGCTCTTGCCTTTGCATCCTCAGGATGAATATATCATTCCTTAGCACTCAAGAGGTCTTCAAATTCAGCATTTAATAATCTTAACATGATTGTTCTTCCCAAAAGGCAAGTAGAGAGTTTTCTCCAAGGGGGAGCCCACCCTGGAAAGACCACGATAAAACAGTGGAAATGCAAGGGGGTATCTGAGGGCCTGTCTCCACTATGGGGTAGATCACATGCTGTAGTGATTGATCCACCAGCTGTTGATTTAGCAAGTCTAGTAAAGACCCACTAAATCAATTGCTGATCACTCTTCTGTTGACTTCCATACTCCGGCAGAACAGGATGAGTAAGGGGAGTTGACAGGACAGTTTTTTCTGTCTACCCCCTGCACTGTGGACCTCTCTGTAAGAAGAGATAAGCCATGTCAATTTGAGTTATGCTACTAACATAACTCAAATTGTGTAGCTTAGATCTTCCTGTCCTTGCAGTGCAGACCTGCCCTGAGAGATTTGTTTAGGAATCCATAGCTCCGCTGATCCCTTTGCCTTACTTTCTGTGCTGCGTTGATGTCACTTCTGTGCTGGGATGTTACTTCCTATGGGGGGGATTAAGTCATTTTCTTTCTTAAAGGGGAAAATGGGACGTGGTTTCTTTTCATACCACTTTTCAATTATCTGTGTTTTTTCTCCTCAAGCTAGTATTTTGTAATAGGCTTTGACAGATGCCCCCACAAAACCTTCTTTGCTAATTGACAGGAATGTGGCTGCTTCAGCAGTTGGGCAGGAACGAATAAGATTGGAAGGGGAAAAAAAACCTAGTTGCATTCTTCTTCTTCAAAGAAACAAAAGCTTTATTTTAATTTTTTTAATCTATGCACCAAAGAAAAAAGGAGAACAGAGAAAATAGCATTAAATTCCATACCGAGGAAGATACTGGCTTGTTCCTCTCACTGTGTATAATCTATAATTAAACCCAGAATAGAGCAGTGTGCTACAGGAGGGAGGTGGGGTATGGGACAAAGTGGGAGGGGGCTGGGTTACTCACTTCAGAAACGCTAACTCTAGAAATAAGTCTCCTGCATGCTTGCTCTCTAAGTTTGACAGATGGATTTAGTTTCATTCTCTTAATCACACTTGGCTTTCCCCTCTTAGAACACAAGAATAGCCATATGAGGTCAGACCAATGGCCCACCTAGCCCAGTATCCAGCCTTCTGACAGTGGCCAATGGCAGGTACTTCAGAGGGAATGAACAGAACATGTAATTGTCAAGTGATCCATCTTCTGTCACCTGTTCCCAGCTTCTGGCAACCAGAGGTTAGGGACACTCAGGCTTGTTTACACAACATGATTAGTTCAAATTTACTAAGTTTGAGTTCTGGGCACCCAATGTTGAGAAGTTGAGGGGCCACATCCCCACTGCTGGCAAGAATCTAATGTGCTCTGAGGTAGCGCATCTACATTCATGGTACCTGCCTTGGACACAGAGCTCTAGAAAGCACTCTGGGGAGTGCACCAAGATAGCTGATACTTCTGGTGTCTGCTTGGTGTGGAAAACATTGATGGGAGCTTACAGGGGCTCCTCTCCACTTCCTCCCCCCATGCGGGACAAAAAAGGGATGCAGTGGGTGTATGCCTTGTCACACACTGGTTGCCTGCGCAGATGCCACAGCACTGCGACCATGGAGACAGAGCTGCTGCAAAGCAGTGCCATGCTCATGGCTCTTGTGCTGCGCCTCATGGTGCAGTACATTGACAGTGCTCGCATGTTGCTCCACCAGGAACAGGACGAGGACAAGAAGGGCAAGGAGGGCAAACTCTGGCGTGGCCCGCAGGCCCTGCTCAGCCAAGTCCTGGTGCTCCTGCTAATGTGCATGCCCCCCAATCCCCTAGACATAGTGGAATGCCACTTCTGACAGAGGGAAATGAGCTCAGACTGATGGGACCGCACCATCATGCAGGGATGGGATGATCAGCAGTGGCTGCACAACTTCCACATGCGCATGGCCACCTTCCTCGAACTCTGCGAGCGGTTTGCCACTGCCCTCAGGCAACAAGATACCTGACTGATACCTGCCATCCCTGTGCAGAAGCGTGCAGCCATTTCTCTCTTGAAGTTTGCCACACCAGACTGCTACTGCTCAGTTGGGAACCAGTTCAGAGTGGGGAAATCCACAGTCGGGGCTGTGCTCATATAAGTGTAACCCTTCTGCCAGGTAGTGCCGGCAGCAGCCAGGGCCGAGTTCAATATCAAGGGGTTCCTTTTCATCCATCTCACACAGAACTGGCTCGAGCCCCCACCCAGTAGCCTGGGAAATTCACACATCCCTGGGCATCTCTGAGAGGGAGAGAAATAACATGGTATTAGCTTGGGAAAATACCACAAACTGAGTTCATAACCAAACCACAAGTAAATGTCCCAGCTCAAATGGATTGAGCAATGTCCTTTGCCTCTCAGGCACACAAGTCAAGCAATGTAAGTGTCCCATTCACATGCCCAAACTTTCTCCATACCCCACTCACAGTTGCTGCCCTTGGTCAGGGCAGATCAGAGCTCAGGGATGATTTTCAGAGCTCACCTCCCACCCTTGGGGGGGTGGGAATAAGAGGCACCTCACCCACTCCATTGGCCACTCGCTGCTGCTGCTCCTGCCAGCCACCCCACTGGCCACCTGCTCCTGCCAGCTGCCACACTGGCCGCCTGCCGCTGCTCCTACCGGCTGGCCGCTCCTGCCCTTCTGGCTGCCTGCCACCTCACTGGCCGCCTGCTCCCACCAGCCACCCTGCTGTCCACCTGCCACTGCTCCCACCGGCTGCCCCACTGGCCGCCTGCTCCCACCGGCTGCCTCGCTGGCCGCCTGCCGCTGCCCTTACCGGCTGGCCACTCCCACCAGCCACCCTGCTGGTCATCTGCTGCTTTTCCTACCGGCCGCCTACTGGCCTCTTGCTCCTGCCAGCTGTCCTTCTGGCCACTTGGTCCCGCCAGCTGCTGCTTCCACAATGGGTCTGGCTCTGGGCCAAACCTAGTGATTTCAGCTCTTTGTCAGTTTCTCAGTGATTTCAGCTCTTGGGCCACTACCTAGGCTGGCCAAAAGATTCCAGCTTCTACTGGAATAATATTTCAAAATAACAAAGAGACTCCTTATGGAGTCTGTTTTAGGTCTGTCCTTAGAAGGGAGAAAGGGGGGGAGAGACAGGTTGAACCAGTTTTACTGCTCACGCATGGAGGGCATGTAGCCTGCTGGTTCAAGCTCCTTCCTCCCCAGTCCAATCCACTTGAGTCTGGAAGGGGAAGGCTTGTCCATCCAAGACTCTTTGTAATGACAGTGTCCCTCCTGCAAGCACTGGTGGTCACAGTTTACAACTCTTACATCTAGGGTCAACATGGCCTGTGACCCCACAACAGCCAAATTAGTTACAATACACAAAATTCCATTCTAACAGTTGACCATCCATCAGGCCTATAGCTCTGACTGAACTGGATTTACATAACCACACCCCAGATTCCTTTTGCAGCCCAGCATGACCTGTATTTACATATCAACAATTGAATACTTTGCAGGGCTAAACAACTGAATGAGCATAACCACACCCAGGACTCCTCTCCCCTTTCAGCTGGCTGCATTGGAAGCAGTGGTTCAGGCCCTGCTTACACAAGTATCAACCATGTCCTGCTATGTAGAGTCGTCACTCTAGGCCAGGGGTTCCCAAACTTTTTGACACAGGGACCAGTAAATCCATTCACGAGCTTTTGGAGGACCGGTAACATTCATTTGCATATTTCCATACTCATTAAGCAAATGATGAATATTCAAATAAGTTGTTTCTGGTCCTCCCAAAGCCCCCAGTGCCAGTGTTAGCAAAGCTTTTGATGCAGTCACCCACAATATTCTTGCCAGCAAGTTAAGGGAATATGGATTGGATAAATGGACTGTAAGATGGATAGAAAGCTGGCTAGATCAGGGTTTCCCAAACTTTTTACTTTAGTTGGAACCCGTTTTTTTTCAGTACTGTTTTTTGCAGCCCAAAAATATAAACGCATATAAAAAAAGAATGAAAAATGAATAAATTTTCAGTGTTTCACCCGGCTGCATCCTTCGCCCAGCCTGGGCCAGGGCTTGGGGGACCCAGCACTGCATGGGTACTCCAGGAGGTGGGAGCAGGAGCAGATTGGGGTAGGGTATCTGGCTAGGAGGGAGGGTGCAAGGAGGGGTAGGGTTGCCAGGTGTCCTGTTTTGTACCGGACAGTCCGGTATTTGAGGGTTTTGTCCGGGAAACAAATTGAGAAATTACCAGACATATAAAATGTCTGGTATTTTCTAATTAGGTAAGTTTTATTATAATTAGGTGTATTAGTCCTTAGCTGCGAACTGCCTGGCTGGTAGATGTGCTCACGCTGCCTGAGTGTGTCTATCTGCCAGGCAGTTCGCAACTACTCGAGGGAGGGTATGGGGGAGGGGGGCAAAATGGAATCCCCGGCCGGACTCACTCATCTGCCAGGGTTTGCATGTGCCCTGGTCAGTCTCGCTCCCCCCCCTTCTCCTCCCGATCTCCCCAGTCCAGCCCTGCTGCCCCCGTCCAGCCCTGCTTCTGGCGGCCAGTTCCCCCCGCCCCTCACCAATCTCCCCCGGTCAGCCCCACTTCCCCGACAACCCCCCGACCAGCCCCGCTGCCCCCGTCCAGCCCTGCTTCCGGCAGCTGGTTTTCCGGTCCTCCTCCTCCTCCTGATCTCCCCTGGCCAGCCCCTCTACCCCTGGCCAGCCCTGGTTCCACCGCCTGCCCTCCCCGATCTCCACAGGACAGCCCCGCTACCCCCAACCCTGCTTCTGCCGCCTGCCCAGATCTCCACAGGACATCGCTGCCTCCAACCCTGCTTCTGCCACCTGCCCGGATCTCCGCGGGACAGCCCCACTGCCTCCAACCCTGCTTCCACTGCCCACCTGCCCGCCTTCCCAGATCTCCGCGGGACAGCTCTGCTACCCCCAACCCTGCTTCCGCTGGCTGCCCGCCTCCCCCCATCTCCACGGGACAGCCCTGCTACCCCCAACCCTGCTTCCTGGCGGCCACCTCCTCCCAGCCCGCCCCACCCGCCCCACTCTGCTCGCCTCCTGGCAGCCACGCTGAGGCCTGGTATTTTTTCCCCCGTAGACCAGGAGCCTGTAGGTGGGGGGGAAGGGGAGAAGGGTTGCTCAGCTTCCTACTGTGTCCTGCACACACTGGATCCAGCACTCACGGCATCCTGCACACAGAGAACTTCTATCCCTGCCCTCTGAAGGAGTGGGGGAGGTGTGTGTGACTGGCGGACATTGGTTGCTGGAGAGAGTGCTAATGGATTCCCCTCCTCTTCCTCGTCAGCAGGTTCCCATGCATGATATCAGTCTTCTCTGCATCACCGTGCTTGATTGGGAGCAGATGCTGACTGAATGCAGGCATGAACCTGGGCCATATGCAGCACTGCTGTGTGGTTCCATTACCCCAGACTACTTACTGGTGGCTTGGCATGGGAAGGTGTCCTACCACAGAGGCTGGAATAAGGTAGGCCTCTCCAGGAACCATGTGAAAAGGATCAAGGGGTTCCTGTGTGAGAGCTTCATGGAGCTGAGTGCTCCAGACTGGCACTCCATCTACAGACACGTGAACAAGCTGTTCTGCAACTCCCATGCTGAGTAGGCCAAGAGAGGAGCACATTGCCCCTCGCAGCCCATTGCCTGAGCCCACTTGTAGATAGAGATGTCCTGGGAGCAGAGGGGACCAGCTCCAAAATGAGGAGCAACTCCTGGCCCTTGGGCATTGTTGCCTAGTTGGCCTCCTTATCCTCCATGTCTTTGTCCTCCTCTGACACCCCACCTTCCTGTGGGCTGATGCCAGGCATGTCTTGGCTGGACTCGCCAACCACATTAGGGGAGGTGACCAGCCCCACTCCCATAATGGCATACAGCTGTTTCTAATAGCGCTAGGTGTGAGGTGCCACCCCAGAGCATCCGCTCTGCTACCTGGCCTTTTGGTAGGACTGGCATAGCTCTTTGATTTTGAGCCTGCACTGCTCAAGGTTGCTGCTGTGGCCTTTGGTCAAGAGGCTGGCGGCGATTCTGCCATAGATGTTAACATTCCTCTTCCTGTGTGTACCAGCTTCCTGTGTGCCCCTCTCAACCCCCTCACTGCTGCATCTCTGTCAGAGGCAGCAGAGTGTGGGATGGAGGAGGGTAGGCAGCTCTCTGGGAACTGGTAATCGCGGGGAGCCGGCTTTTAAGCCAGGTCCCTGGGCACCGGCTTTCTCCTGTCCCCCCACACTGCTGCCTCTGAGGAAGGCAGGTGGGAGACAGGCAGTTTGACGGGAGCCAATACACACAGGAAGCCAGCTTAAAAGCCACCTCCCCCCGCCTGCCCCCTGCTTTTAAGCTGGCTTCTGCCCAACCATCATCTCCCATCTGCCCCCCCCCCCACTGCCTCTGTGTAACAACTCCCACCTGCTTCCCCACCCTCTTTGCTGCTGCCTATCTATAAGAGGCAGCAGTATGGGGGAGAGCAGGTGGTTCTGCAGGAGCTGGTGCTTGTGGGGAGCTATCTTTTAAGCTGGTTCCCCCATGAGCACCAGCTCCTGCCTTCCTCCTTGCACTGCTGTCTCTTTGGGAGGCAGTGGGGGGTACTGGCAGCTGCATGGGAATTAGCTCCCTGGGCGTATTGGCTCCACGTCCTCCCCCTCTTTGCTGCCTCTCATACTGAGGCAGCAAGGGGGGTGCAGTCATTAGGATTATCAGTTAATTGTGTAACCAACTACACACTAACATGGTTTTGCATCCCTGCCCATCCTGACTAATAGCCATTGTTGGATCTATCCTCCATGAACTTATCTAGCTTTTTAAAAAATCCTGTTATAATCTTGGCCTTCACAACATCCTCTGGCAGAGTTCCACATGTGAACTGGGCATTGTATGAAGAAATCCTTTTTTTTTTGTTTTAAATGAGCTGCTTCATAATTTGTTGGGGGAAAAGTCCACATGGTTTCCGTAATGTTAAATCGTGCCTTTCTAATCTACTAGAGTTCTTTGAGAGCATCAACAAGCATGTGGACAAGGGGGATCCAGTGGATATAATGTACTTGGATTTTCAGAAAGCCTTTAAGAAGGTCACTCACCAAAGGCTCTTAAGTAAAGTAAATTGTCATGGGATAAGAGGGAAGGTCTTCTCATGGACTGATAACTGGTTAAAAGATAGGAAACAAAGGGTAGGAATAAATGGTCAGTTTTCAGACTGAAGAGAGGTAACTAGTGGTGTCCTGGGACCAAGCCTATTCAACATATTCATAAATGATCTGAAGAATGGGGTAAACAGTGAGGTAGCAAAATTTGCAGATGATACTAAACTGCTCAAGATAGTTCTGTCCAAAAGCAGACTGTGAAGAACTTCAAAAAGATCTCACAAAACTAGGTGACTGGGCAGCAAAATGGCAAATGAATTTTAATGTTGATAAATACAAAGTAATGCATATTGGAAAACATAATTCCAACTATGGGGACTAAATTAGCTGTTAACTCTCAAGAGTGAGATCTTGGAGTCATTGTGGATAGTTCTCTGAAAACAACCACTCAGTGTGCAGCAGCAGTCAAAAAAGCAAACAGAATGTTAGGAATCATTCAAAAAGGATAGCGACTAAGACAGAGAATATCTTCTTGCTTCTGTATAAATCATAGTATGCCTACATCTTGAATACTGCATACAGATGTGGTCACCTCATCTCAAAAAAGATATCTTACATTGGAAAAAATTCAGAAAAGGGCAATAAAAATTATGAGGGGCTTGAAACGGCCGCCATATGAAGAGAGATTAATAAAACTGGGACTTTTAATCTTAGAAAAGATGGACAGTAAGGGGGGATATGATAGAGGTCTATAAAATCATGATTGATGTGGAGAAAGTGAGCAAGGAAAGTTATTTACTCATTCCCATAACATAAGAAGTGGGTTGTACCCACGAAAGCTCGTGATACCATCTACATGTTTTGTTAGTCTTTAAGGTGCTGCTAGACTATTCATTTTTTATAAGAACTAGGGGTCATTAAAATGAAATTAATAGGTAGCACATTTAAAACAAACAAAAGGAAATAGTTCTTCATGCACTGCACAGTCAGTCTGTGGAACTTCTTGTCAGAGGATGTTGTGAAGACCAGGGCTTTAACAGAGTTCAAAAAGAATTAGATACATTCATGGAGGATAGGTTCATCAATGCTTATTAACCAGAATTGTAGGGATGGTGATCCTAGTCTCTGTTTGTCAGAGACTGGGAATGGTTGACAAGGGAGGGAATCACTTGATGATTACCTGTTTCTGTTCACTCCCTCTGGGGCACCTAGCACTGGCCACTGTCAGAAGACAGAATACTTTGGTCTGTCTTAGTATGGCCAATCTTATGTTCTTATGCCTATTAATTTTATTTGGTGATCCCTAGTTCTTGTGTTATAAGAAGAAGTATTTATTTTCTTTCTGTACACCAGTGATGATTTTATAGACATGTATCATATTCCCCCTTAGTCGTCTCTTTTCCAAGCTGAAAAGTCCTGGTCTTATTAATTTCTCCTCATATGGAAGCTGTTCCATACCCCAATCATTTTTGTTGCTCTTTTCTGATTTTTTTTTCCAGATCCAATATATCTTTTTTGAAATGGGGATGACCATATCTTCATACAGTATTCAAGATGTGGTCATACTACAGATTTATATAGAGGCAATATAATATTTTCTATCTTATTCTCTATCCCTTTCTTAATGATTCCCAACATTTTGTTTGCTTTTTTTGGCTGCTGCTGCACATTGAGTGGATGTTTTCAGAGAACTATCCACAATGTCTCCAAGATTTCTCTCTTGAGTGGAGCAGCTCCTTCCCTCTCTTCCCCCTTCCCTCTCTGATATATCATCATCATTACTAGGGCTCGCCGAACCGCGGTGAGCCCCGCTCGCCAGCCGCGCTATCTGGCGATCTGCGCATGAGCAGATCGTTCTGCATATGCACAGATCGCCCGAACCCGGCTCTTCCGGGTTGCAATCTACTCGCCATGGGCGAGTAGATTGCATTATTTGTCAAGCCCTGATCATTACTATCCAGTTATGTATCTGTATTGTGGGGATGCTTAAAGGTAATGGCTGAGATTGGGTCACCCACAATTCTAGGCATGCCAGATAGAAAGCAAGAGACCATCTCCCTTGCACTGTGGGAAAGGGTAGCCAGCTCCAGTTGCTCCTGTATTTTCTTCACTTCCTTTTTCAGCCTAAACATCCCTTCTTTCTCTATTTCCCAATCTGAATCTGTATCTCTTTTCTTTCTGACCTTTTTCTTTTTTTTTCCCATTTCCTCCTCCTCTTTTTCTCTCATCTTCCTCCTCTTCTTTTTACTCTTCATATGCTTCCATCTCTTAATTTCCTTACATTCATTCTGACCCCCCGATTCAGCAAAGTACTGTAGCACAGGTCAGCTTTAAGCACATTCATAAAGATAAGCACATGCTGAAGTGCTTTGCTGAATTTGAGGCCTTTGTTGTTGCTTTATTTCTGTTGGCAGGCATTCACCATGTACTGGGTGCTTTCCAGACAGAAAAAGGTGTAATACTTGTCCCGCAAGCTAACAATCTAAGGACAGAGACGAGATAGAGGGAAGGGATAAAACAACTAAATAGTTGTGTTAACAAATGTAAATTGGGCAAGAATTGTACCCATGATACTTTCCCATTCCTCCTTTTTCATATTCTGCTTTATTCTCTCTCCCTATTCTTCCACCCTTTTATTCTCCCTGTCTTCCTCTCTTTCTGTTTTTCTAGGGCAGCATAGTTATAATATAGCCACAAGGTAAAGGCCAGCAGGCTTACTAAGGCAATTGCTTTGCGAGAATGTGAGAAATTCAGGTTAATTGGATGCAATGAGGTCAAAAATTAGTTAATCTTCCTCTGTGTGTGTGTGTGTGTGTGTGTGTGTGTGTGTGTGCATGTGTGCGTGTGCGTGTGCGCGCGCACAAAGGAGGTCTGCGCATGGTTTTAGGGTGACCTCGGTTTATCAATCCAGACTCCTCATGAGCACTAAAATCCACTCAAGTTTAGGAAGATGATGTAGTGCTAGGCCAAGTGATGGGATTGTGAAAGCTACTTCTGTTCAGAGAAATGTCTCCCTTGGCTGGCGGGAGAATCAGGCTGCCAAATCCTTAGAGGAGAAATGGCAGCAGTTGAACTACATATAATAAATGAGTAAGAGAATTGAGTACATCTGCGCTTAGGAAATGGAGGTGAGGGGTGATGCTAGCATGAAGGATCGAGAAAGGAATATTCCCTCCATTTGCTTTATTGATTCTTGGTAATGAAGGAGTACGGTTAATTTTGCAAAACCATCAAAGGTATTCAGGGCTGGATTATGACACTCTGAGGCCCTAAGCTATGTCAAGTGGAAGAGGCCTCATACCATAAAAACCAATTATTATTTTCACAGAAAGGACATTGAATATATAAACATGAACGCTTTAGATTTGCATGTATACAAAGTTGCAGTTGTAAAAGTAGAATAATACCCTAACTAAAACAAGTCTGCAGCATGGCTATTTGCATTGTAGAGTAGTTTCAAATTAACATACTTTCAGCTGTGATTTCTTAATTAGTAGATATGAAAACTTAATATCTTTTCTGTTACCCCAAAACAATTAATGATTGGAATTTTTTCTTTTGCCATACTATAAAAATACAGAGAGGGCTCCCAAAACTAACACAAATTTATCCTCCTAAGATTCACATGGCCCAAGTCCATAAGATGATCAATTGCAAACTCAATCGTGTGAAGCATGGATAAAGCTTGAAGCAGGTATTGTATGTATAGATCAAAAGAAAAAAGAACACTCTAGCACTTAAGAAAAAAAGAGAAACAGAAGCAAGGGTGCTATAGGACTGAGCATGTTGGGCCATATATAAAAGATGGCGGCCTTCTGGCTACTAACAGCCCAGGGGAACAGTATACATGACATCACTCTAGCACAGGGTGTGCAATCATTTTTGCCTGGGGGCCACCCTGGAAGGGTTGGTCTGGAGGTGGGGAAGCACGCAAAGTCTTTGCCCCCCGCAGAGAGAACCGCCAGCTGTTCTGAACAGCTGGTGGTTCCTTCTAGGTACTTGTGCCCCTCACAGGTCAATCAGGGCTTGGGGGAGGGGTGAAGCGCGCTAGGGTTGCCAGATGGTTTCAGCAAAAATACTGGACACACTTGACATTACATCACAATCTACATTACATCTGATTTAGAAAATACTGGACATTTATATTTTCTCATTTATGTTTTCTCAATTTGTTTCCCGAACAGAAAGCTCAAATACTGAACTGTCAGGTTCAAAACTGAACACCTGGCAACCCTAAAGCGCGCAAAGTCTCCTCCCGCCCTGCCAGGAACTCATGGTGCTTCTAAGCACTGCACACTCCTTGTAGGGCGGGAGGAGACTTTGCGTGCTCCCCCCCACATCCAAGCCTGGAGTGGAAGGGCCTCAATGGGCCAGATCAAGTCGCTTGGTGGGCTGCATAAGAACATAAGAACAGCCGTACTGGGTCAGACCAAAGGTCCATCTAGCCCAGTAGCCTGTCTGCCGACAGTGGCCAGCACCAGGTGCCCCAGAGAGGGTGGACCGAAGACAATGATCAGCGATTTGTCTCCTGCCATCCTTCTCCAGCCTCTGACAAACAGAGGCCAGGGACACCATTTCTATCCCCTGGCTAATAGCTTTTATGGACCTAACCTCCATGATAGCACTTATAAAATTCGTATTTCTATGAGTAAGTTTGCTATCAACCTCCTAAGGTAGCGTTTTGTTGGCCAACTGCTATGGTAAAATTTTGACAGTGCCTTCATCACTTATTTAAATAAACAAATTAAGTAATAATCTCACTAATGATAAAATCGGGGAAAATGTGATATCGGAGACAGCAGTGTTGGGAGGCAACCCTGCCAACCTCATACTTGTATGGGACTCATGCTCAAGGGCGCCATTTCAGGAGAGCAGGGGGATGGACAGAAGCCATGCGGCTTGCTTTTCTTCCCATTCCCCTAATAATAAGGGCGCGAGGGGAAAGTACTTTGATTCCATGCATGCCTCTCCCTCCTGGCTGATGAAGGGAGGGAGCAGAGGAGTAATTCACAGAATCCAACTATCTTCCCCATGCTCCTATATTGTCAGGGAAACAGGAAGAAAAGCAAGCTGTATCCTGGTACGCACGGCTGCTGCCCCCTGTTCTCCCAAAATAGCACCCTTGCTCATGCTAGAGCAGGGGTGGGCAAAAGTGCCTTGACAGGCCAGATGCAGATAGAAAGTCAAGACGCGGATTGGTCGACAAGGGAAGCCTTTGTCGACCGCTCCGTTATGCCTCGTGAAATGAGGTTTACAGGAGCGGTCGACAAAGGCTTCCTTTGTCGACCAATCTGCGTCTTGACTCGCACACTGTGCCAACGATCAGCTGAGCCGGCACAGCGCGGTGGCCATTTTTATTTTAATGAAGCCGGGGATATTTAAGTCCCGGCTTCATTGACTATGTCGGGTAGCCTATTTTATATGCCTCTGTCGGCAGAGGCATGTAATCTAGACATACCCACAGAGTTGGATGTGGCAATCACTAGATGCAATTTTGTGCGATGTCGATCAGCCTGGATTATCTCAGTGACACCTTTGGTCTTAATGTCTAATAATCTGCATCTGGTCAATTGTAGCCAACATGGCTGAGAAAATGCTGTATTTGGAATTGCTTCCCTTTTGTGCCTTGAAATTCTGAATCCTAATGCAGTGTGACAGCTAGTCCATGCAGACAGTGGAAGTTTGATTCCTCATGTGCAGCTTTCACAGTCCCCATGTGGTGTAACAGAGCAGTTGTGCTTTGGGTTAGTGAAAAGTGGCCTTTGGTAACAGCTTTATGTGTGTTACTAGTTTCTGTGGGTGGTGAACTGCAAATTTGGGTTGGAGTTGTTTATCTTTGTACATATCTTAAGTATGCTGTGAGTGAATGAGAGGGCATTTCCTATGCAGTTTGAATGTGGAGGAAATAGAGTGGAAGTTTAGTCAGAAAAGTAGAAAGAACATGTGGGAAGCAGCCATTCAGAATGGCAAGCAGAATATCCTTTGATTTGAATTCAAGGGTATAAATATTCATAATTAGAAGAGTTCTTGACTAGGCTGGGAACTGAAACTGGGGGAATTGGAGAAGATGCCCAAGAAGCTGGACCTGTGGGGTTTGTGCTGTATCCTGACTTGCCTTCAAGAAATTCAGAGTAATCCCTCTCTTGAAACTCAGAGACTGTAGTTGTGGGAACTACACAATACCTTGTGTACTCCAATGTTAAAGGCAAGGCCTCATGTACTATGTGGAAGACCTTACACCTAAATAATACATAGGTATAATGTCTGGCACATAGTACTTGTGTACTGATGTGGTATGGTACTTTACACAATCTGCTGCGGCATTGACAAAATTGGGTGGGTGATAAATTGCCTTGTTGGGGTGTTGGCATCAATGTGGGGAAAGGACTGCAGGCAGGTGCAGCACTGGTAGGAGTTGGAAGAAAGGGGGTATCCAGGAGGAGGAGCAGTGACAATTAGGAATAGAGGTCTCCAGTGCTAGCAGGCGGAGGGGGAGGTTTGCTAGAGGGGTAGTCCACCATTGAGAGGTCCTAACAATGTTGCTGAATTAGAATTCTTAAAATAAAGGCATATTTGATCTTCTTCAAGTGATGTTTCTGTGGGTGCTCTACAGTTGGTGTCGGGCTCATCCCGGTGCCTCAGATCAGAGACCTTTCTAGCATTCACAGTGAGCAGGGGGTGCGTGCCATTCGCATCTTTGCAGTTTGCGCACATGGCCTGTCTGCCCTCAGTTCCTTCATTACCACCTTCAGTCACAGATGGAGCTCAAGTCCTCTCCTCCCTTGTGATTCCTAGAGACAAGATTTTACTTAGAATTAGGGGGTTTGGTTTTTTTTTTTTTTTTTTTGTGTTCCAACATCTTGTTGGTCTTACTGCTTAGTTTTGTTACTTAAAAATTCTCCTGTAAATAGTTGTCTTAACGTTTTTACATTTTTCTGAGGGAGCTGCATTGTTAGCCTCCAGCTGGCGGTTCCTCAGGCCTTCGTTAAAAAAAAAGAAAAGAAGGAAAGGAGTTGGAAGATAGTAGGGAATATGACATAAAAAATTAAAAGTCAAAGACTTGTCTCTCAAACGGCTTCATGTCACTCTGTTAAAAAAAACCCAGCTCACCAAAAAAAAAAAAAAAAGAGAGAGAGAGAAAAGGAGAAGAAAGATGCAAGACAAACAGGCAAAGATTTGCAGACAACATGCCAGGGTCCCCGGGTTTTAAGAAATGTGAGAAATGCCGCGACCCCATGCCTATCTCAGATGGCCACGGGTCTTGCATACGTTGTCTGTGTGAGGCCCATGTTCCTCAGAAATGCATACACTGCCGCAGCCTCATTGCCAGAGCCCACAAAGACAGGGACTTGAGGCTGCGTATGTTGCTTTTAACAAGGCTGTAGAGCCTCTAAGCAGTGGGGATGAAAGCAGCCAAGCTAACAAGACTAGCAGTCAGGCTAAGGAGTTGGGCTCTTTGCCACCCAAATCCACAAAGAGGATTTTCCCGGCCCATTCCCTACCTCCAAGAATGAGTACGGGAGACAAGTCAGGCACCTCCAGTACCGGATGCCCCCATGCCACGTCAGTGGCAGACCCAGAGTCGTGCACTGCACAGAAAACAGTACCACTATCCTCGGCACCGAAAAAGGCAGGTACCAGGGAACTGGCTAGGCCCTCGGCATCAGTGACACTGACACCGGGTAAGACCTCGGCGAAAGTGAAATCAAAATCTGTTAAGCCCTAGCCCCGCACACCGGAACCGGAACCCTCTCCATCGGCACCAATGCCCCCTCCATCGGCACTGAGCTCCATGGCACTGCATGGTGTTTCCTCTGGCCACCACTGTTCTACTGTGCGCTGCCATGACTACCACGAGCCACTGCTGAGTACAGCACCACAACTGAGAAGTCCACGTGGCTCTCCCCCAAGGCATTGCTCTTGTTCTCCTTTGTCCATAAGGAGTTCTCTGCCTTGATCACTGGTGTTATCCAACTATAGCAGCCTTGAGGATAATAGGAGGAGTGAATTTTCTTCCCAACTCTCCTCTCCCGCTAGTGCACATGTCTTATGACAGACATCACCTACGGCATAACCATCATCCTCCATGGTAACTGGACTGGTCCTATCATTCCCACTACTCTCCTCGCTGGTCCCCATGTCATTATTGGGCACTCCCACGGCACCGGCCAAGAGCACAGTCAACAACAGCTCCTAGGCCAATACCTGTGTCTCATCCTTGTAGCTCTCCTCAGCCAACTGAGGACATAGAAATTGAGGATGGCCAAATTACTGAGGACACAGAGGCAGAACAGCCTGATGTCTCCCCACTTGATAAGTCCTCTTCCTCGACTGACAAGACTGTCATTCCAGATGACCTATTGCTTGCAATTTCAGGACCTATTTAAAAGAGTCACCACTGGTCAGGAGGTTGTATTATCAGAAGTATAGGAGAAACAACACAAATGCCAAAAGAAATTCCAATCTGCCTCAAAATCAACGACTGCGCTTCCGATAAACGAAGCAATCATGGAAGCGGTTGACAAGGTCTGGCAGACACCAGCCTCAGCCACCCCAATGAACAAGAGAGCTGATAGGAAATATTTTGTTCCATCCAAAGGTGTGGACTTTTTATTTCTCCACCCACAGCCAAATTCGCTAGTGATGGATGCGGCACAACACAGGGCCTAAACCCCTCAATACAAGTCCATTCAGCATGAGAAAGACCATAAGCATCTGTATGTATTTTGTAGGAAAATGTATTCTTCTTCGAGTGGTTGCTCATGTCCATTCGAATCAGGTGTGCGCACCGCGTGCACCGCGTCTTCCCAGAGCGTTTTCCCTAGCGGTACCCGTAGCGCCGGCAGGGCGCCCCCTGGAGTGGCGCCGCCATGGCGGGGCATAAGTACCCCTACCGGCGCTCCCCCACCTCAGTTCCTTCTTACCGCCCGTGATGGTCGTTGGAGTGTGTCTTTCTCTTAGATCAGTTAATGGTTCCTGTTTCTGTTAGTGTTGTAAATAGTTCTGAGTAGTTTAATTAGTTAGGTAGTTAGTGTTTTCTTTGTTTTTTCCTTCTCCCCCTTCGGGGGTGAGGAATGCCAGGGCCGCAAGGCTTTAAGGCGTGCGCTGTCTGCGCTAAGTTCATGCCCAAAGGAGACCCTCACAACAGTTGTCTGAAGTGTCTGGGTGAGGGTCATCTCACGGACGCTTGTAAGATCTGCAAGTCTTTTAAGCCCCACACTAAGAGGGAGAGAGACTCTCGTTTGAAACTTCTCCTCATGGAAGCGGCTTTACAGCCGGCACCGGCTGGGCACTCTGCGGTGCACAGTGCACCAGCATCCACGCGAGATGCCCCATCTCGGGACCGGACCTCGGCATCGAGGGTCCGGCACCGGTCTCACTCTCCGGCACCGAAAAGATCAAGAATGTCTCGCGGTAGGTCGCCGAGACGGAAGCCCAAGTCGAGCCTACACCATGGTACCGACTCTCCGGTGCGTATATCATCAGGCTCCACGGTGCGGCGTAAGCGAGCGGGGCGTCCATCTAGGCCAGGGCAGCTACCCTCGCACCGCCCCTCCACGCCGGACACCTTTGAGGCGGCGCAGGACCTTATTAGCCTCACTACCTCCCCTCCGTCGTCGGTTGAGGCGGAAGGGTCGAGGTCTCCTACGCCGGAGGCCGTGTTGGCACCGGCTTTTCGCCTCCGCACCGGCATGACCGAATGGCACCGGTCACTTATGCAGCGGGACTGTCCCCTGTGGGACCAGTACCGCTTGCTGCCGTAGCGGTGCCGGCAGCGACGCAGGCCGCCACGCTTCACGCGACGCTGAACTGGGCTCGACCTCCCCTCGGTGCTGGGACCCCTTCCAGACCCTGTCTTGGCTGCGCCTGTGCCGTATTGCCCTGGTCTCGCGGCGACATCTTTGGCACCGTCGTCGGGCCCTTCAGCTTCAGCCTCTTCAGCACCGGTGTACGTTTCGGCACCATCCTAGGCACTGGCATCGACCCTGTGGCCCATGCCGGTACCGCCATCGCCGGTGACGTTGGCTTCTTTGGGGTTTGTATCACTACCGATACCGACTACGGCACCGCAGACATGTTTTGTGCCGGCACCACAACTGGCATCAGGACCGGTTCTCCCGGTACCACAACCGGCACCACTCCAGGCACCGGGGACTCCACTCACGGCACCGGGACCTGTTCTCCTGGTACCACAACCGGCACCACTCCAGGCACCGGGGGCTCCACTCACAGCACCGGGACCTGTTTTCCCGGTACTGCAACAGGCGCCGCAACAGGGACAGGCACCGGCACCGGTTTTCCCGGTGCCGGCACATCTGCACCGAGCGCACGCGGGCAAACCCGAGTCCATGGTCAGGTTTGCCCCCCCATCGGCGGCAGGACACTCGTCATCTGCGCCTCCCTAGCCTGAGTCTGATTACTCGTCAGATTCTGATGCGGCATCCTTCAGGTCGGAGTCCTCGGTAGCTTCCTCGACTCACAGATCTCGTTCCCCGGCACCGGCGTGATAGTTCGCGGGTGCAGCAGACTTGGCCGCCTCAGCCACAACGGCCCTTTTGGACACCGTGGGCTTACCACCAGTGGCAGGGGCCTGTGCCCTCCTCTGTGGTGTCCGGTGCTTCGGGGCACCGAGCGCAACCGTCGGCGTCGCTATCAAGACCCCCCTCCCTCTCCCCAGAGGCCGGTTGCGACGGATACCGCGGCTGAGCCACAGGCTTCGGTACCGGAGCCGCCTCCGCAGGCGGTGCCGCCTGTCCAGCCGGCGCCTTTACCAGTTCCTGCTCTGGGTCCGGCACCAGTCCAGGAGTCGTCGTCATCATCGTCACCGGATGAGGCTTTGGCGGATCCTGCACCCGGCGTTGCCTACTATGGATGCCCGGGCGCACCAGGAGCTGCTTAGGCGTCTGGCCTCCAATCTGGGTGTCCCGGTGGAGCCAGTAGTGGAGGACACGGACCCCATGGTTGACATCCTCTCGGACGATGCGCCCTCCCACTTGGCTTTGCCACTTAATAAAACCGTGGCCAAGATTACCAATGCCCTGTGGCAGACCCCGGCAACCCTGACCCCTACCTTAAAGGGAGTCGAGAGGCGCTATTACGTCCCCCAGTTGGGGCATGAGCACCTGTACTCTCAGCCCGTTCCGGGTCCTTGGTCGTCAGGCTGCGGCCCAAAGGAGAGGCTTCCCCAGCCGGGAATCATCCCAGCTAGGGAACCCAAGCGACTTGACCTGATGGGCCGTAAGGTCTATGCCACTGGCGGGGTGCAACTCCGCATTGCTAATCAGCAAGCGATGCTGAGCCGCTATGCTTTTAATACCTGGCAGGCCGTGGATAAGTTCAAGGACAAGCTGCCTGCCGAGGCCCGTCAGGAGTTTGCGGCCATGACCTCTGAGGGCAGAACCATCGCCCGCACGGCCCTCCAGGCTTCCCTGGACGCGGTCGACTCTGCAGCCCGCACTATGGCATCGGGTGTGGTTATGCACTGTGGTGCCTGGCTGCAGGTGTCTGGAATACCTCCGGACGTCCAAACCACGATCCAGGACTTGCCGTTTGACGGGAAAGCCTTGTTTTCTGAGCACACGGACTCCAGGCTCCATACGCTCAAGGACACGAGGTCTACCCTATGGTCCTTGGGGATTCACACACCGGCCCCCCAGCGTCATCAGCTGCCATACAGACAGCAGGGGAGAACGCAGTCCCAGGTCCCCCATGGGGATTACTGGAGACGCCGTCCTTGTGCTCCCAGTGGGGGTGCGGGGGCAGCTGCAGGCCCGTCCTCCGCAAGGGGTCGTTGACGTCGCCCGAGAGGGGACAACCCCCGTGGGGCTGGTCAAGGCCCCTCCCAGCAGTCCAAGCACCCGTTTTGACGGGATGCTAGAGGGTCGCGCACCAACCTCCCACCCTGGCCCCCCGTTTGGGGCCAGGCTATCCCGGTTTGCCCATGCCTGGACAGGAATCACGACCAACGCCTGGCTCCTAAACATAGTCAGGTGTGGCTATACCATCACCTTCCTGGGCTCGCCCCCTTCCAACCCGCCCGCCCCGTCCCTTTTCAGGGACACCTCTCATGAAGGCACGCTCCGCCAAGAGGTGCTGGCGCTTCTCGAAAAGGGAGCTGTGGAGGGCAAGGGGTTTTATTCCCGATATTTCGTTGTCCCGAAACCCAAGGGCGGGGTTCGTCCCATCTTAGATCTCAGGGACCTCAACAAGGCGGTCGTGAAGACCAAGTTCAGAATGGTAACCCTAGCTTCTGTTATCCCGGTTTTACAGTTACGAGACTGGTACGCAACCCTCGATCTCAAGGACGCTTACTTCCATGTGGCGATAAGACCCAGCCACAGGAGGTTTCTCCGTTTTATTGTTTCCCGATGCCACTTCCAATTTACAGTGTTCCCATTTGGCCTTTCAACAGCACCCAGGGTCTTTACGAAATGCATGGCAGTTGTAGCGGCGTTCCTCCGCAAAAAAGGGGTACACGTTTTTCCGTACCTAGACAACTGGCTGATCCGTGGCCGCTCCTACGAGCAAGTAGAGGCCCATGTTTCCATCACAAGGGCTCTCTTCGTAAAGCTGGGACTCATGCTAAACGAAGAAAAGTCATCGTTGACTCCCTCCCAACACCTCGAATTTGTAGGAGCCCTCCTGGACGCCAGGGTGGCAAGAGCATTCCTTCCCAGGGCCAGGTTTCTATCCATAGTGGAGCTGGTCTCCGAGTTAACCCGGTTCCCCATCACGACAGCCCGGGTCTGCTCGAGGCTGCTGGGACACATGGCGGCGTGTACATATGTGGTACGCCATGCTCGTATGAGGCTCAGGCCTCTGCAGGCCTGGTTGGCGAGGGCATTCAACCAGACCAGGGGTCTCTGGGACACGGTTCTCTCAGTGCCACCGGAGGTGATAGCCTCCTTACAATGGTGGACCCAGGAGGCGGTGGTGTGCAGCGGGATTCCGTTCACTGTACCTCCCCCCTCGCTTACACTGGTCACAGATGCTTCCGACCTGGGTTGGGGAGCACACCTGGGGTGTCACAGGACCCAGGGCTTATGGTCCCCAGCAGAGCGGGCTCTGCACATAAATGTCCGGGAGCTCAGGGCTGTCAGGAGAGCCTGCGAGACCTTCCTGTCGAAGCTGTCTCGCCGCTCTGTCCTGGTGCGCCTGGACAACACGGCGGCTGTGTTTTACCTCAACAGGCAGTGGGGAGCCCGGTCGCTTCCCCTCTGCTGCGAGGCTCTGTGCCTCTGGGACCTGTGTGTAGAGCACGACATAGTTTTGCAGGCAGAGTACCTGCCAGGGTGCAAGAACTTCCTGGCCGATGCTCTGAGCAGGTCCTTCGGAGCCCACGAGTGGTCTCTCAAGGATTCGGCTCTTCGTCAGGTCTTCCACAGGTGGGGTTGTCCCCTAATAGACCTGTTTGCCTCGGCACACAACACCAAGTGCCAGAGTTATTGCTCCCTGTTGGGGCTCGGGGAACACTCCAGGGGGGATGCCATGACAGTGCCGTGGCCGGCAGGCATCCTCTATGCTTTCCCTCCGTTTTCCCCTAATTCCCAGGGTTCTGACCAGGGTCAAGACCTTCAGGTCCACGGTCATCCTGATAGCCCCAAGGTGGCCCAGACAGTTCTGGTTCCCTATCCTGGTGGACATGATCACCAAGGACCCTATAACGCTCCCACCGGTTCGGGATCTCCTGACCCAACCTTGGGACGGGGGGACCATGGTTCACCCGAATCTCAGCTCTCTCCATCTGACGGCCTGGTTTATCCGTGGCTGACCCAACCGGAAAGGGAATGTTCCCAGGAGGTACAGATGGTGCTCCTAAGTAGTAGGAAACCGTCTACCAGGCGGTCGTACGCAGCCAAGTGGCGGCGGTTCTTGTCTTGGGCATCCAGAAGGGGAGTGCACCCCGTCCTGTGCACCTGTCCCGTCCATTCTGGACTACCTCTTCGAACTTAGGTCCAGTGGCCTCTCTACCTCCTCTATTAAAGTCCATGTGGCATCTCTCTCCGCCTTCCATGTTGGTTTGGCAGGAGTTTCTCTGTTTTCTGACCCTGTGGTCAAAAGGTTCCTTAAGGGTTTGGATAAGTTGTATCCCTCGGTTAGACCCCCTCTCCCTGCATGGGACCTTAACCTCGTGCTGTCTAGACTTGTGTCGCCCCCCCTTTGAGCCGCTGGCCACGTGTTCTTTGAAGCACCTTTCTATGAAGGTTGCGTTCATTGTGGCCATTACATCGGCTCGCAGGGTCCCCGAGCTGAGGGCGTTAACTGTGAACCCGCCCTACCTAGTGTTTTCTGACAATAATGTGAGGCTCCGCCCTCACCCGGCTTTTCTCCCCAAGGTGGTGTCACCGTTCCATTTGTCCCAAGAAATTTACCTCCCGATTTTCTTTCCAAAGCCCCACGCCTCCCCTAAGGAGCAAGTGCTCCATTCCCTGGATGCTAGACGTGCGCTAGCCTTTTATATTGATAGGACTAAGCTTTTTCGTAAATCCACACAATTGTTTATTGCTGTCGCTAACAGAATGAAAGGACTTCCCATATCGACCCAAAGGTTGTCCAACTGGGTCGGGTGTATCAGGAGTGTTATGCCTTGGCTGGGAAGGTCCCGCCCCGGGTTACAGCACATTCCACCAGGGCGCAGGCGTCCTCTGTAGCTTTTGGGGTGCAGGTTCCAATCACTGAAATCTGCAGGGCGGCCACGTGGTCGTCGGTCCATACCTTTACGGCGCACTATGCGCTGGCACAGCAGGCTAGGGAGGACGCGGGGGTGGGATCTGCGGTCCTCAGCTCTGTATTGTAAATATGTTGGTTTATTTGTATACATTGCACTTTTCTACAGTTTTTCTGTGTTCGGTTAGTTGAATAAATATCTTTGAATTGTTCAACTTTCGTGGACTCCTGTTTGAGTGCTCCGACCCCTCCTCCTGGAAGTGGGGTTGGCTTGGAAGTCACCTGATTCGAATGAACATGAGCAACCACTCGAAGAAGAAAAGAACGGTTACTTACCTGTAACTGTTGTTCTTCGAGATGTGTTGCTCATGTCCATTCGATTCCCCCCCTACCTCCTTCGTCGGAGCGTCCAGCAAGAAGGAACTGAGGTGGGGGAGCGCCGGCAGTACTTATGCCCCGCCATGGCGGCGCCACTCCAGGGGGTGCCCTGCCGGCGCTACAGGTACCGCTAGGGAAAACGCTCCGGAAGACGTGGTGCACACGGTGCGCACACCTGATTCGAATGGACATGAGCAACACATCTCGAAGAACAACAGTTACAGGTAAGTAACCGTTCTTTTCCTCATCCATGCTCCAGCCTAGAATAGCCAACTATACTGTGTTACTCACTAACCACGATTTTGACAACTACACAAAAGTAACTGAGCTCATGCAACACCTTCCGGATGAGAAAAGACCTATCCTGAAGTCAGTAGTTAAAGAGGGCTACATTAGATCATGCACAGCCCTCCAAATGGTGCTGGATTCACCTGATATAGCTGCAAGAGCAACGGCAACTTCCATTGTCATGAGATGCATCATGGCTTCAAGCGGCGGGAGTTTCAAAGGACCCTCAAACCAAGGTGGAGGATCTCCCATTTGACAAAGAAAAACGTTTTGCAGTCAAGACCAACGAAGTCCTCTATTCCATTAAGGACTCCCGCACACCATTACATACATTAGGGATGTATACACCTCTTTATCAAAGGGAGAGTTATACACCCTACCACAGATAGCGTATGGATCTCCCATCTGTGATCTATTGCAAAGTAATGGCTGAGGGAATCTGCTGTAATATTCTTGATGCCAGGGAGGTATGATGCAATAATTTTGACACTGTTCTAGATAAACCAGTTCCACAGGCGTAATGCTCCTACAGAGAAGGAACAAGAATGGGTGATACCCTGACAGTTAATGTCAAACACAGTGGTTGTATTGTTGGTGAGGATGCGCACCGTAGAACCTCAGATGTGTTGAAGAAAATGTCTGCATTTTGGACAGCTCAGAGCTCCAACAGGTTGATATGTCACTGGAACTCCTGTGTAGACCATCTACCTTGAGTGAAATGATGGTGTAAGTGCATGTCCCAACCAAGGTAGCTGCCTTAACGGCATTCCTCAGAGGCATTCCTGTTAAGGACATTTGCTGTGCGGCCATTTGGTCATCTCACATACCTTCATGAGATATTATGCAATTTCCACAAGGATGGCCGTGACTTCTACTGTTGCCAGTGCAGTTCTTTACACTGCTTACAAGAGCTAAGCCAAAGTTCACCTACCAACCTGGGAGTACCGCTGTGTAGTCACCAACAGTGGAGTATCCATGGGGACGTTTCTTGTGCAGTAATGACTGTTCTTCAAGATGTGTGTCCCTGTGGGTGCTTCATGACTCACCCATCCTCCCTGCTTCTTCAGATTGACGTTCTCAGATGGGGTGTACACGAAGAAACTGAGAGCAGATGGGCCATGTGCGTGAACTGCAAAGGCACGAACAGCACATGCCCCCTGCCGCGCATGCACGGCCTGGCCAGACACTGCTAAAAAAGTCTCCGGTCTGCGGTGCTGGGACAAGCTTGACACCAACAGAGATACACGTCTAGAAGAACCGTTGAAGGTGAGTAGCTTCCTTTTACTGCACTCGCTCCCAGACCCCATGGGGATGGAGCAGTCCTCTAAAGAGATTATTCTGCACCTTAAAATATTGGTGTGAGGCAAGGCTCCCCAAGGTAGGGGGCAATCTGACACCAACCATTTTTGGGGTGGGCACAGAACTGCACATCCAGCACACGTGGAGATTCACCTGGCACCTCGACAAGAAGGGAGATCACACAGCCCCACAAAGATAGGTAATTGCATTGTACAACAAAACTTTGGGGGAAGCATACATGCATACCTTCATCTGTGACTTGCTAATGGTATGTGATTATTTTTAAGGCCAGCTATTTACAACAGTTGACGTGCTGCTTTCTGGGCATGGCCACTTGCTTTTAATTAACCATGCACACCTGTGCACAATAAAATCCTTCTCCTACTCAAAGCAGGGGACAGTAAAATAGTTTCATAGTTTTAGCACCAAGCCCTCTTTCTGAAATGAGGAAGGGAAGCCAGGGAGACCTGCCAGGAGCCACAAGTGCTACAGGCTGTTTCCCTGGAAGTGGGAAGAGGGGGAAATGTGGGCACTTCTGCATTGTACATCTGTGCCGTTCCTTCACTGGCACAGAATTCTGCTTGCGACAGCCATGACCACACTGCTGTGATATCCAGGTCCCATGAGCCTAGAAGTTCCCTCTGGGGGGTTTCATTTTGGAGAACATAGGCTGTGCCTCCAAAGCCATTCCAATCTGATCATTTCAGTCTGTTTGCACTCCTATTTCCCTATCACATGCACACTTCCCGCTTGGAGTATGAGCACCGTTGTCAGATATATGCCTACAATATGATACCATTTTATTTAGTATCCTTCATAATAGCTGTATTTCCATAACACATTGGACTGAGTTACTTGGAATAACACAGATCCCTGCTAGCAAAGGGAGGAGGCATTGAACAAGCAAAAATCAGGAGAGAGAGGCATTTTCTGCTGAGATTTTTAATGATTGAGAACCTGAACTTCCTTCAGGTGTGGTCCTTTCAGGTCAGTGCAGAGGCATGTTGGCAGGACCGGGGGAGATGGGGGGAGGAAGCTGCTCTGTCCCATTAAATGAGTCGGAGCATTACTATGGGAAAGAGGGAATTGCTGTGCTGGATCAGACCTATTGTCCACCTAGTCCAGTATCCTGTCTTTGACAGTGACCAACACCAGATATGTCCCATCTAAAATGTGTTAATATTAACTGCTATATCTCTGGGTAATCAGGTTGTACGTATAAAGGTCCAACCCCTTCTTGAATCTTGCTGTGTTTTTGGCCTCATTCATCTCCTGTGTTAGTGGGTTCTACAGTTTAAATACACACAGTGTGAAAAGCACATTGATGTTGCCACCTTTTAATATAATTGAATGCCCCCCTTGCTCTTGTGTGATGAGACAGGGAGAACAGAAACTCCTGCTGTACCATGTCAATGCCAGTCATTGTTTCATAGACTTCTGTCATGTTGTCCTATCTTATTTGTCTCCTTTCTAAGGGTAACAATCCCAACCTTTTCCTTCTCTGGTCATTCATCTCTCTCTCAAGCCCAGGATAATTCTCATTGCCATTTGCACAACCCCCTTTAATTCTGCAATATCCTTTTTGAAAGAGGGTAACCCACCTTTTGTGGGGGAGCTTTTCAAAAGCCTTTTGGAAACATAAGCAGTTCTCCTTTGTCCCGTACTTTGACACATTTAAAAGGCGGTCTAAGATTAGCGAGACACAATTTTTCTGTGCAGAATCATGATCTTCCCAATGCTTTGTTGTTCAGTTTTTAATGAGCATTTCAGCTGGTCTGTGAAGGACAAATATAAGGCTTACTGGTCTATAATTCCCTGGATCTCTTCTAGAGACTTTTCTCTACCTACAAAATTTGCTGCTTTGCAATCCGCCAGTACCGTAGCTGTTAATGAGAGATTGCTTGTTTTTGTTAGCAGCTGAACTTACTTCAGTCTAAGCACCTTCAGAACTCTTGGCTGTATAAAATTTAAGCTTGGTGACGTATTTGTTTTGAACGTATAAGTTTGTACCATCAACTTTTCTTCTGACACCCCTGTCTCTGATAGTACCTCGTCTTTATGATCAGAAAAAGTTAGAAAAATTTATGAGAGAGAGCCTAAAACAGGGAAATTCTGACCTGGATTATGAAATGAAAGGCAAGCCAGTGGAGTTGTTTGAAAGCAGGAATGATGTGGTGACTATTCTCTGAGGCCTTGTCTACATTATCTCCCACTGTCAATCTATTTCAGCTACGCAAATACTGTAAATGAAGGCAACATACTTACCGTAGCATCTTGTGTGTGGTAAGGTTGGCAGGGTCTGCTTTCCTGTCAACGCCAGTTATCTTTCTCATCTTGGTGGAGTTCCAGCGTTGGCAAGAGAGTGCTCAGAGATTGATTTATCATGTCTTCAACAGATGCGATAAATCGACAGCCGGTGGATCGATCACTGCAGCATCGATCCCTGACATAATGGAGACAATGCTTGAATATAGGAAGAGTTGGGCAGCAACATTCTGAAATCTGGATCTCGAGGAAGCAACAAAGAAAGACTAGGCAAGAAGAAGTGCAGGTCTGGATGGGATTTTGATGCAGATATTCAGTGGGAGGGTGAATCCTGGGAAAGAGTAATAATTAATACTTGCTAGCTGTATAACATTTTCCATCTATCTATCTCAAAGCACTTTAGATGTCTGGCTAATGCTGAAAGAGACCGATAGATACTAATGGACAGTAAGTTAGACATGAGGTTGCTAAGCAATATGTCAAAAGAGAAGCTCAGTGCAAATTTAAGCTGTAAACACAGAGACATATCACAGAGCTGGGAGGTAACAATCTGTCGCTCTGTTCAGGGCTGATGCCACCACACCTGGAAGATTGTGTTCAGCTCTGCACTCCTCATTACCAGAAAGAGCAAGACAAACTGGAGGGAATTCAGAGAAGTGAAAATGCTCAGGGGGCTTGAAGGATTGATTTTTTTAAAAGGAAGTTTAAATACAGATGGCTTGGTTTAGCAACAACTAGCAGGGAACAAAGTTGTGGTGCACAGAGGGCTGTTGGAATAGCAAGCTATCTCTTTAAGAGGTGGTGGTGGAGTGTTCCTGGTTCTGCTTGCAGGCTAAGGGGCTCTGTAAGGAAGTCTCTGGGAGTAAGAGACAGCAAGCAAGGTGGGAGAGAGTTGTGATTCTTTGCTTGAAGAACAGCCTGTACTTTCTCTATTTTGGGGTATTATCCTTTGAATTCTAAGAAATAAAGTAGTATTATGTCACAACCTTCCAGCAAGAGTATTTGTTTTTATCTAACTTCTGTGTATATGCTGTGAACATAATAGAAAACTGGCACTGAGTATGGCATTAAAAAAAAAAAGGAAGCGAGAAAAGATAAAATGGCAATATATGAACAGTGGCCAATTTAATGAACAAGAGGAAGATTTTGCAACTTATATTCAGTGACTTGAGCAGTAAGAGCCTTCAGTATGAAAGGTGTAGAATAGATTTCAAGGAGGGAGAAGATTTATTTAAAATTGAACAAGGGCTTGGTACCTGGAAAAGAGATGAAATAAAAGGAAGATTTTGACTGAATAGTTTAATGAACTTCCTGATGGTGAAATGTGTGATGATGGTGGAAATTCCACTGCTTGTGATGTTTAAATGTAGACTGAACAAAAAAAAAAAGAAAATGTACTGCCACCCGGAAGCAATCTTGCACTGGCCCTGGGGAATGGACTAGACCGTATAATAGGCCTTTTCTGCCTCTCACTTCTGTGTTTCTATGAAAAGAACAGTAAGTCAAATGTTGAACTGAGACAGAACATAGGAATTGTCAGAGAGATTGAGACCTGAGGTGCTTCTAGTCCACTATAGTGGCCAGCACCAGATGCTTCAGACCACCACAACAGGCATGGTTATAGGGAGAGTTCTTGGTGCAGTGGTGGAGTTATCAGAACCAGACAGAGCAATGTAACTGCAACAAGAAAAGAAAATCAGAGAAGACATCTACAGAGCAGCAACAAGGGAGGCATGCCCAAATCTCTGGGAGGATGGAATAATTCAGTGGTTAAGGCTGCACTTGAGAGAAGAAGAATGAAGAGAGACAAGAATCCTTCAGCAGCTGAAGAAGAGATTATTTCACGGGCTGCTGTCTGTGTTGTAGCTCTGCCAGAACCCAGCCTGAAATCAGTCTAGGATACTGCTGTATGGAAAACAGGAGGGCACTACTTTCTTGAGGCCTTTTTTGAGAAAGGGAAAGTTAGAAATAGGGTCAGACTAAAGCCATGTTTTCACTCCGGGGAAAATCAATGCCACCAGGATCGATCTTCCTGAGTTTGATTTAGTGGGTCTAGAAAAGACCCACTAAATCAAACTCAGAGGGTGCCCCCATCGGTGGCTGCTACTCCTGCTCCTGAGAGGAGTAAGGGAAGTTGATGTGAGTATTTGCTCCTGTCGGCATCCCGCTATAGGGATAGTGGAACAAACACGAATCAAGGTCTATCGACTCCAGCCAGGTAATTAACGTAGCTGAAGTTGCGAATCTTGATTTGACGTAATCTAAGTGTGTGCGTCTGGGTGAATGGGTGTAGGAAAGACGAGAGTGAACATTGGTAGATTTTAAAGAGTTGAGGAGAAAGTAACAGAAGAAAAGAAATTGTTGACAATTGCAATAACAGGAGGGTGGAGGGAACCAAATTATAGCACTGGGGCAGGAGGACCTAGATATGAAGAATGCTCCAGGGGAAGAAGGAAGAAATAATTTGTTGGGAGGAGTAGAGTGTGTTGTTGGATGAAGCAATATTATAGTGAATTAGAGCAATCTTATATTGAAAGGAAGTGACACATGTTTTAGCCATTCAAAGACAAATGCACTCAAGCAAGCTTCAGGTACATTTAGTGTATAGCCACATCTTCCATGGTATTCATGAAGTCAGCAGTGAGTAGAAGATTAATCACAAATAACAGTGCTTTACAAATAGGCTGCTGCTCCATTAAAAAGATATATCAAATGCCCTCCCTGCACCACAGAACTCTTTGGCACTGTAAAGGAGTCCACTCACTACATATGTGCCTCCTTGTGACTAGATTTGGGAATTAGCTCTGGAGCCCCCTTCTGTCAGTTACTCACTCTGTAGTTCTTGTCTCTTTCCATTACTTGGGTGCTCCCTCTTCAAGATTCACTCCTCTGGCCAGGTCATTGTATAGTCCACCCCCCCTTTCGGGAGGGTAATAGAGCTCTACCAGATAAGCTGCCCAGAAGCCTTCCATTCCAAGTCTCCAGGTCCTGTATCACTTCGGCAGTGCCTGGAGGGGGTACCTGGGACCACCTGCAACTCTGGGTTCCAGCTCAGGGACCCTGTGACTAGCAGTTCAAGTCTGCTCAGTCTCAGACCCTGTTGCTGTTTCCCTTGGTCCTTTCCTATTCCAGCCCTCTATCTCCTTGCCTATCTCTGGGTTTACCACCGGAGATTCCTCTGCTCCTGCTAGCTACCTTAATCTTCCTAGTTTTTTGCTAGACTGCCTAGTTCAGGGAAGGTCCCCCCACCCCCACCCGAGTTTACTCTTGTCTCTAGTCAACTCCCTTTTCCTTTTGGAAGTGACCTCCATGCTGTAGCCCCTTCTGCTGTCACTTCTTGGTTTCCAACCCTATTCTAACTTCTCCCTCAACAAGACTTTATCTGCCATTAGACCCTATCACTCCCTGATTCCCCTCCAGGTGCAGCACCTCAGGCTGCCTGGGCCCCTCTTGGCTCACATGAACTTGCTCAGGGCCTATGTGGGGTGGATACCCCCATCACAGGACTCAGGCCACATAAACTAGATGAATATTGCAATAGGGGTTTGTCTTCCAGCTGGAAGGCTGGCAGAGCAGTGACTGAGGTGGAATGTGATAGCTGTTTGTGTTTGTAAAGGTACATAAACCCAATGAGTTATGTCATCATCTGGAATAATTCACTCTAGCTCCATGGAAGCCAAGAGTACTGTTTGCACAAATTGAGGATCTGGCCCTAAGAAGGGGGAGGAATTGTTTATCCTGGTCTCTGGCGGTATTACCAAGAGCAAAAGGGAGCTGATTGCAGAGGAAACAAAGAGTGATTCTCAGGAAATATTTCCCAAATCCTAATATTCCCTATAACATCTGTGCCTCCCATAGTTCTGCTTTGTTTGTCCTCCCTTGCTGTGTTTTGCCTTGGATTGTAAACCCCTTGTGGTGAGGGATCTTTTATTTGTCTCTAAGCACCAGGCATACCTCTGGCACTCCAGAAAAATTAAATCTATTGCTCCATGAAATAGTCTCCAAGGGAAGTCAGGGAAGCATAGGAACATATGAATGTAGGAACTGCCAGCCTGGATTAGACCCAAGGTTCATCTAGTCCAGTACCCTGTCTCAGATAGTAGCCAGATCCAGATGCTTCACAAGAAAGCATAGAAACCCTGCAATAGGTGCATGTGGGATAATCTGCCTCTGTAGTAGATCTCATCCTGGTCTCTAATTGCAGTGGAGACATACTCTTAAACACTCACAGTTGGCCCATGCCAGCTGACTCATGCTTTCAGGACTCAGGCTGCAGGTCTGTAACACTATGATATTGATGTTTCATCTTGGGCTGGAGCAGAGACTCGGGGATCTGTCACGTTACTGGATTTTGAGGGGGAGCAGCCAGATCACTGCTGCACCCATGGGGGGGGGGGCGGTTGCCCCAAAAAAATGATACAAAGGAGGCCATGTAAGGTTTCAAATGAAAGCTTTCCTTCTACTGGTTCTGTATATGCTATCCATATACTTGTATAGTGTCTGGGTGTGGAATTATGAATATATATTCTGTGTCAATACTGGGAAACTTCTCTGTTTGTGGCTGAGCAATAGACAAGGAATGCTGAGCCCATAGACATGCTAATGAGCAAAGCTCCTGGGAACAATGGACCTCTGAAGACCAAAGACACACCTAGCCACTGACCATGTGACTGTCTCCAGCTTGGAAGAAGCCGGGGGGGATATAAATATGCCATGTGGCCGACTCCATCTTGGTGCTCAGCTCAGCTCTTCATCCCAGAGGCAAGAATGCAGGGATCGAGGAACTAGAAAGAACTGTGGACCCATCCTGACATAGGATGTACACCAAAGACTTTTAAGCCAGCAGTTATAACATTTCTGCTGCAAGCCTGCATCGAGAACTGGGAGATTCGATGCATGTAATGTATGATACTTTAACAACCTTACTCTCATGCTTTTCTTTCTTGTAGTAATAAACCTTTAGATTTTAGATTCTAAAGGATTGGCTCAGTGTGATCTTGTGGGTAAGATCCAGAGTGTAAATTGACCTGGGATCTGAGGCTGGTTTCTTGGAACCGGACAGAACTTGTTCGGGGTAGGTGAGATTGGGCTCTAATACCCCTCACCTGTGTATTAGGCCCGGGGCCATCTGGGGCATGGATATTGGTGGGGTGTCAGAGGAGTTTTGCTCATGAGGCTTCTGGCTGGCCAGGCAGGCAGCTGAAGCACTCTGGGGGACTGGTTTGTGGCCTGTTTGGGAAGGTCTCCAGTCTTGGGGCTGTAAGGAGCCCCGAATTTGAGCAATTCGTCCTGAGCAGACGCCCTCGGCTGTGCCCAGACCTGGCCCGGTCTGTCACAGGATCCTTCCCCTCATCACAAGGTCTCAGAACCTGAGCACCATCCCAAGCCCAGATGTCATTCTCATAATTTTATGGGCCTGCTCCTTAAGCCTTGCAAGTCCGAGTCAGCTGATACAGGCCATCTGTGGGTGTTCAATTGCAGTGTAGCTCTTACTTTAACACGTAGAGCAGGGATGGGCAATAATTTTTGTTGGAGGGTGATTCCGATCAAAAGTGGTTCAGAGTCACACTCTTCTGTGATATTAATAGAGGAGATGCGGGGTCTAGAATGGAGGTTGGGTGCAGAAGGGAGTTCGGGGTAGGATCAGGGGGTCCACAGGGTTTGGATTGTGACCTGGGTCAAGGAGTTGGGGTGTATGAAGTGAAGGGGTGCCAGGTGCAAGCTCTGGTCAGGAGGTGCTTACTTTAGGCAGCTCCCAGCCAGCAGCCCATTCAAACCCTTGGGCAGGCTCTCTGCTGGCTGCACCTCTGCATGCTGCTCAAAGCAGCCAGTGACTGCAGCCATGTGCATCGCTGTGCCACACGCCCCATGGTGGTGGGGGCTTTGCGCACTGTACCACAAGCATGGCCCAGGCAGCTTCTGTTGGCCAGTTTCTGGCCCATGAGAGCTGCGAGGATTTGTACTGGGGGCAGAAGAAGCATGTGGAGCCCCTTCCTCCCAACAATACATTGGCAACACAAAGTATCATGGCAGGCCATATCCAAAAGTTTGATGGGACAGATCCAGGCCATGGACCATATTTTTCCCACCTCTGATGTAGAGACTTGCTAAAGCCCTGAAGCATGAGATTTCATATCCCTTTCAAAAATTTCATTCTGATTAATTATGACATCTATATAAAATGCCCAGTCCTTTTTTTGAATCTTGTTTAGATCTTGGCTTCAATGACTTCCTCTTGCAGTGATTTCTGCAGTTTAATTACGCGTTGTGTCAAAAATATTTCCTCTTGTTTGTTTTCAATTTGTTACAGTTTAAATTCAATGACTGTCCCTGTACTCTTGTGTTGTGTGCTGGGAAAAACTGAAATTCCCACTCAAACTTCTCTGTACCACTAATTGTTTTATATATTGTTATCATGTCCCCTCTCATTGTCTCCTTTCTTGGAGAACAATTCCAAACTTTTCGTTTTCTGTTTACATGAGTGTGTCCATATAGTTGGTCATTCTTGTTGGTCATGCTTTCTCTGAAACCCCACCCCCATGTAATTCTGCACTATCCTTTTTGAAATAGGGTGATCAGCACTGCACAAATTATTCCACAAGGCCACACCATGGATTTATATAAACCATTATAATGTAGTATAATGCATTGTTCTCCATTCCATTTCTTATCATAACTTTTTGCTTGATTTTTTGAATGCAAGTACAAACTGCCCTGAAGTCTGCATTAAGCCATCTATGGTGAAACCCAGGTCTCTTTTTGTGTTGATCATTTAATTTAGAATGGTACACAAGTAGTTTCTTTTCTCCTCCATTATACATTACTTTGTATTTAGTGACATGAAAGTTTAATTGCATTGTGATGCCCATTCACCTACCTTGCTTAGGTCTCTCTGAAGTTCTTCATGGCCCTTTGTGATGCCGACTAATTTAAATTACTTTGCTGACATATGCTCATTTTGCTTCCTCATTGCTCAGTTCCCTTTCCAGATCATCCATAAACACAGGACCCAGAGCAGAACCTAAGAATATCTCACTGTTAGCCCTCTGTCATGATGAAAATTGATCATTTAATCCTATTCCTTGATTTCTGTCTCTTAGCCAGTTTTGGATCCATGTCAGTATTTTGTCTCCCACCTGATGATTACTTAGGGTATGTCTACTCTTGCACTTGATTGACAAAACTTTTGTCGTTCACAGGTGCTTAAACTCTCACCCCATGAATGACAAAGTTTTGTCGTGCAAGTGAAAATGTGAACGCTACTTTCTCAATAGGGCAGTCTTGCCAACAAAATGAAACCCACTCATAGGGGGTGCAAGTATTTTATCGGCAAAAGTGTAAACAAACAGTGTTCACAGAAGCTGAATTTTAGTGACAGGTTGTGTTGACACTGTCTTTTTGCTAAAAGCTGCATTGTGTAGACATACCCTTAGATTCTGTAATAGCCTCCTGTGTGGGACTTGTTCAAAAGTCTTTTGGAAACCAAACTAAATTGTCAACTATAATTATCCTTTATCTATTACTTTGACCCATTCAAAGAATTTTAGGAGATTAGTAAAACACATTTTTCCTGTGCAGATTCTGCTTCAACTCTATTAGACTTATGATCTTCCAGATGTTTTGTTGCTCTGTTTTTAATTATTATTTTGGCTATTTTGCGAGGTACAAATATCAGGTTCACTGATCTGTAATTCCCTGGCTCACCCCTAGATCTTTTTAAAATTTAGGTACGACATTTACTACCCTCCAATCATGGGCTTTGCCTTCCCAATCCACCAGCTAGCTTGCTGTAGGCATTCTGAGGGTGGAGTGTTGCTGCCCCCAGCACCCGCCCTCCCTGTGCTCCGGGCTGGGGAGGCTGGAATTGCGCAGCCTTCTTCCGCCCCCAGTGCTCCGGGGAGGCAGGGGAGCCGCGCACACGCTCTCTCACCTCTCTTCCCCTCCCCTAGTGCTCCAGGGAGGCAGGGGAGCTGTGCTCTGCGCACGCGCTCCTTCACCTCTCTTCCCCTCCCCCGCTGCCCCAGGAAGGTGGGGCGTGTGCCCCTTTGCCTCTCTTCCCCTCCCAGAGCTCCAGGGAGGCTGGAGCGCTTGGCATGCTGCTACACCTCCCCTCCCAGGACATGCACTCAACGCACTGCCCCATCTCCTCCTCTCCTGGGGGTAGGGCCTCAGCAGAGGAGGCAGGGCTGTATGTGGGGCGGGGGTCCTGCCTCCCCTAGCTCCAGCTACACCAACAGCCCATGCCTCCAATCCTCTGGAAAAGTGCCTACTTTTAATGAGCTTTAATGAGCTTCTTCAGATGAGTGGGGCGGGTTGTGCCTATGAAAGCTCATGATACTATACAAAAAATTTTGTTAGTCTCTAAGATGCTACAGGACAACTCGTTTTTTTAAGTTACAGACTAACACGGCTATCCCTCTGGTACTTATAATGAGGGATTGCTTGTAGCTCAGCTACTTCATACTAACTTCTCTCAAGACTCTTAGATGTATATAGATTGGCCCTGGTGACTTATTACTTTTTAAGGTATCTGTTTGCTCCAATACATCATCTTCTGTCATTTCAGCCTTGAAGAGTACCTCATCTTTGTTACTAAGGAAGAATAAGTCCAGGGTAAATATCTCCCCAATATTCTGTGTGGTGAAGACTGGTACAAAAATAATTTAGTTTCTCACCATTACCCCCATCTTCCTTAATTGCTCACTTTAACTGTTAAATGATCTAGTGGACCCACCAGTTCTTTGGCAGATATGAAGGGGTGCACCCATTGGTAGGGATACCGCCTCCTGGTTGCTCTGAGGATAAACTCTTTCCAGGTCCAACCCCCCTTTCTGCTACTCACTAAACACCCTGTTATCTCTTTCTCCTTCTCGGTTGCTTTGTGGGTTGGTCCGTTGGCTAGGTCATTAGAGCTATCCCCATCTGGGATAACAAATCCTTCTGGACCAGCTGTCTGGCTCATTTCTCCTATTCTCCATTGACAGTGTCTTTAGCCAATGGCTGGAAGGGGAATCCAGGACCACCCTCTACACCAAGTTGCCCAGGGATTCTATAACAAGCAGCTAAGGTCTGCATAGTCCTACCCCTCCCTTGCTGCTGTTTCCATGGGCTTCGTCCTACCTAGCTTTCTCAGGTTTCCTTTCCCCACAACTCATCTGAGGTTGACACTTTTTTTAAGTGTTAGAACACAGAGCTCATTCTCTCTCTTGGATTTTCACCTCCCCTTTTCTCTGCATCAGAGAGTAACTACAGAGTCTGTCCCTGCAGCCCCCTTCTGCTGCAAGCTTCCTGGCTTTATAATCCATCCTATTCCAGCCCAGCTGAGAGTGGCTATCCTTCCGGGTATCTCAGGCCCATGTTAATCTTTTCAGGGCCCAAGGGGGGGTAACATACCCCATCACAAGGGTTTCTGATTTTGATGTACTTAAAGAAACTTTTGTTTTTACACCTTTAGCCGTTTACTCTTTGCATTCCTTTTTGGCCCATTTCATTTCACTCTTGCTTGCTGAAATTTATTTTCCTCTTTATTGGCTTCACTAGGACCCAGTTTTTAAATTTAGAAGAATTTCTCTTTGGCTAAAATAGCTTCTCACGGCTTTTCATTTATTGGCTTTCTTCTTTTTGCTGAGCAGTCTGCATGTCTTTTGGCTCTATTATTGTTTTTCTCCTTTAGGGTTTTATTTACTTTTAACTTTAGGGTCTTTTTGACTAACTTTCTCATTTTATTGAAGTCTCTCTGACTAAAGTTTGTGTCATTTTGTAGTACTGTATCTGTCTCTTGCATGTTGAACCATATGTTGTGGGACCCTATTAAATAGTAACTCACCTACTGTCACTTTTTGAATTATCTCCTGTGTGTTACTTAAGACAAAGTTAAGAACGGTCTCTCGTGTCTAAGAAGCAATAACTTAAAGTGTTGAAAAACTGTTATGCTCTTTGAGCCAGTTTATGGATGGGTAGTTCTGCTCACATTTTTTAGTTAGATTTTGCTGCTGCTTTGATTTCTTTCACAATTATGCATTTGAATTTGCTTTCCTGAATCAATTTCCTTTTCTTTGGATCTTAAGGTTGGGCCTGTATTTACATTCTTATAGCTTGGGATTGGTATCCCTATAGATTGAACCATGCGGTCTTCTTCACTCAGAATTTTTTATCTCATTAGATTCAATGGAATCTTGTGAGATGCAGAAGCTACTTCGGCTTCGTCTGTCTTTCTTGTATAGTTTGCCACCTGATATTACAGTATCCCACCAGTCATTGTCATTCCATCAAGTCTCTACTTTTCACAACATGATCCATCCATATTTGACCTCTTAGTCCTTGTCCTCAAAGGAAACACCTTGAAAAGACAAGTCCAGAAGTGGGATGAATATATGAATAACTTTGCTAGCTAATAATTATGGACTCAATAAAGATGCTGGATTTAGGGTTTAACCCACAAACTTCCCCTTTTTGTCCATGATTGTGGCAGTGTTAATGGGACACTTCACCATGAATTTTTTTTAATATGTTAACTCCTTATGCTTAATTTTAAGTGTTCTTTGCAAGCAAACAAATCCTTATCTCTTTCAGCAACAGAAGTTCGTCTAAAAAAATACTACCTCACTCACCTTGTCTCACCAAGTTTCTGTCATTCCTGTTGTATCCTTAAATTGCCATCTATTGGAAGGTATTCCAGGGCATCCAGAAAGCAGCACTGTCTGAAACATGAAGATAGATCAGGCAGAAAGCAAAGGAGATTACAATGTGTAGGCAAACCTCCAGTGTTTGGGAGATTATAAAACAAGATGGGTGAACTAGAGTGCCTGATATAATAGGATACTGATCATAGGATACTGATATAATAGGCATCATAGAAACCTGGTGGAGTGAGGACAATCAATGGGACACAATCATTCTGGGGTGCAAAATATATCAGAAGGGCAGAACAGGTCGTGCGGGCGGGGGAGTGGTACTATATGTGAAAGAAAATTTAGAATCAAATGAAGTAAAAATCTTAAATGAATCAACATGTTCCGTAGAATCTCAATGGATAGTAATTCCCTGCTCTAATAAGAATATAATAGTAGGGATCTATAATCGACCACCTGACCAAGACAGTAATACTAACTATGAAATGCTAAGGGAGATTAGAGAGGCTATCAAAATAAAGAACTCAATAATAGTGGGGGATTTCAACTATCCCCATATTGACTGGGTACATGTCACCTCAGGACGAGATGCAGACACAAAATTTCTTGATATCTTAAATGACTGCTTCTTGGAGCAGCTGGTACAGGAACCCACAAGGGGAGAGGCAATTCTCGATTTAGTCCTGAGTGGCGCGCAGGATCTGGTCCAAGAGGTAACTATAACAGGACCACTTGGAAATAGTGACCATAATATAATAACATTTAACATTCCTGTGGTGGGAAGAACACCTCAGCAGCGCAACACTGTGGCATTTAATTTCAAAAAGGGGAACTATGCAAAAAATGAGGAGGTTAGTTAAACAGAAATTAAAAGATATAGTGACTAAAGTAAAATCCCTGCAAGCTGCATGGACACTTTTCAACGATACCATAATAGAGGCCAAACTTAAATGTATACCCCAAATTAAAAAACACAGTAGAAGAACTAAAAAAGAGCCAATGTGGCTTAACAACCATGTAAAAGAAGCAGTGAGAGATAAAAAGACATCTTTTAAAAAGTGGAAGTTAAATCCTAGTGAGGTAAATAGAAAGGAGCATAAACACTGCCAAATTAAGTGTAAAAATGTAATAAGAAAGGCCAAAAAGGAGTTTGAAGAACAGCTAGCCAAAAACTCAAAAGGTAATAACAAAATGTTTTTTAAGTATATCAGAAGCAGGAAGCCTGCTAAACAGCCAGTAGGGCTCCTGGACGATCGAGATGCTGAAAGAGCACTTAAAGACGATAAAGTCATTGCGGAGAAACTAAATGAATTCTTTGCTTCAGTCTTCACGTCCTTTGTAGGTCACAAATCTGAGGACTTGTCACAGATTGAAGCATCATTAGAGGAGGTTTTGGAATTAATTGATAGACTTAACAGTAACAAGTCACCGGGACCAGATGGCACTCACCCAAGAGTTCTGAAAGAACTCAAATGTGAAATTGCGGAACTATTAACTATGGTTTGTAACCTATCCTTTAAATCAGCTTCTGTACCCAATGACTGGAAGATAGCTAACGTAATGCCGATATTTTAAAAGGGCTCTAGAGGCGATCCCAGCAATTATAGACCGGTAAGTCTAACATCAGTACCAGGCATATTAGTTGAAACAATAGTAAAGAATAAAATTGTCAGACACATAGAAGAACATAATTTGTTGGGCAAAAGTCAACATGGTTTCTGTAAAGGGAAACCATGTCTTACTAATCTATTAGAGTTCTTTGAAGGGGTCAACAAACATGTGGACAAGGGGGATCCAGTAGATAGAGTGTACTTAGATTTCCAGAAAGCCTTTGACAAGGTCCCTCACCAACAGCTCTTACGTAAATTAAGTTGTCATGGGATAGGAGGGAAGATCCTTTCATGGACTAAGAACTGGTTAAAAGACAGGAAACAAAGGGTAGGAATAAATGGTAAATTTTCAGAATGGAGAGGGTGTTCCCCAGGGTCAGTCCTGGGACCAATCCTATTCAACTTATTCATAAATGATCTGGAGAAAGAGGTAGACAGTGAGGTGGCAAAGTTTGCAGACGATACTAAACTGCTCAAGGTAGTTAAGACCAAAGCAGACTGTGAAGAACTTCAAAAAGATCTCACAAAACTAAGTGATTGGGCAACAATATGGCAAGTGAAATTTAATGTGGATAAATGTAAAGTAATGCACATTGGAAAAAATAACCCCAGCTATACATACAATATGATGAGGGCTAATTTAGCTACAACTAATCAGGAAAGATATGTGGAGTGATCGTGGATAGTTCTCTGAAGACGTCCTCGCAGCGTGCAGTGGCAGTCAAAAAAGCAAACAGGATGTTAGGAATCATTAAAAATGGGATAGAGAATAAGATATAAATCCATGGCACGCTCACATCTCGAGTACTGCGTACAGATATGGTCTCCTCATCTCAAAAATGATATGCTAGCATTAGAAAAGGTTCAGAGAAGGGCAATTAAAATGATTAGGGGTTTGGAATGGGTTCCATATGAGGAGAGATTAAAGAGACTAGGACTTTTCAGCTTGGAAAAGAGGAGACTGAGGGGGGATATGATAGAGGTCTATAAAATCACGAGTGGTGCAGAGAAAGTGAATAAAGAAAAGTTATTTACTTGTTCCCATAATGTAAGAACTAGGGGCCACCAAATGAAACTAATGGGCAGCAAGTTTAAAACAAATAAAAGGAAGTTCTTCTTCACACAGCGCATAGTCAATCTGTGGAACTCCTTCCCTGAGGAGGTTGTGAAGGCTAGGACTATAACAGGGTTTAAAAGAGAACTAGATAAATTCATGAAGGTTAAGTCCATTAATGGCTATTAGCCAGTATGTGTAAGGAATGGTGTCCCTAGCTTCTGTTTGTCAGAGGATGGAGATGGATGGCAGGAGAGAGATCGCTTGATCATTACCTGTTCAGTTCACTCCCTCTGGGACACCTGGCATTGGCCACTGTCGGCAGACAGGATACTGGGCTGGATGGACCTTTGGTCTGGCCCACTGCAGCCATTCTTATGTTCTTATTATAGAAGGTGTGATCTGATAGGTCTTTTCCCGATTTCTGTGAACCAGCTTGAGATGTTGAGATGGTGTTTTCTTAACTGGGCTTTGTCAACCAAATGTTTTAAATTTTTATCTGCTGAATTTACTGCTTGTGAAAGTGGAGACAGATGTACTGTGAGGTATGGCCAGTGCTAGTTTCCCAGAACCCCCAGGCTTCTCTCCCATACAGTGCTGCCTGTGCAATTCCTCTTGCTGCCCCAATGCTGGCATTACCATATAGCTCTAGCCTGCATTCCCCTTACTTGTTCCACTCCTGTGCCAACTCCTTATAGCGTTTCCAATGTACTTTATTTATGACCAGCTTCACCTATGGGTTATTCCAATTCTGGGATTCCCACATATCTGTGCCAATCTTTTCAGTCCTTCCCTGCCGTAGTCTCTGATATTCTGTTCCTGGGCTCTATGCACACAGCTGCACCTCAAGCCTGCCCGACATCACTTCCTGTCCTCTTCCCTTTTCCTGCTTTATGTTTGCACGTTCCCACTCTTCGTGCTGTGTGGAATGTGCCAGGCCTGAGCCATCACTGGAATGAATGAATTGGGCTTGCAGAAAACCTGTGTACATATCCTCTCTGTTCCTCCCCACTCCAGTCCTCAGCATTTTTCAAACTAGCTGCTCCCTTGAAGGGAGCTCCAGCCTGCCCGATGGGGAGGAGGGTGGGATTACAGGTTTAATGAATGCCTAGAGAATAGACCAGCTAGGCTTGCTGTGATTTCCCCTCCTCTATGTGAGATCTGGGGTCAGTTCCCTAATCCAGAGGTGAAACATTGTGTCTGACCTTGCTGCAGGAAATAAGGGGTTGGACTTTCCCTTTCATAGATTAATCTGATTACATTGTTCTTTGGATCTTGACAATCTTTGCATCATCTCCCCTTAGCAATGAGAGGTGAGAGAAGAGTAGGTAATTCAAGCCACCATCACTTACAGTGCTCTGCATGAACCTCAGACAACAAAGAGGGAAAGCAGCATAGAAAAAGGGACACAACCCAGATAACATCACAATCCATCTATTAATCATAAGTGTCTCAGAGATGTCTATTGTGGAGGTATCCAAGGTCTGAATAGACTGGTTAGAAAATCTAAACATTTCACAGGAACACTCAGATTTCATAGAAACTTTCAGTGAAAAATTAATGAAACATTTCAACCTTATCAAAATGAAATATTTTGGGATGTTTAAATGCATAAAACATTTTATTTCAATATTTTCTCCCAAATCAGAGTGAAATGAAATACTGGAATTTCTTGCAATATGGAAATTCCATTTTTAAACTATCTCTAGCTTTGACATGAGTAACAATAATTCAGCTCTCTATGATTCAAGGCTTCAGCTGACTGAGGGAGTGTTGGAGCCAGCAATTATGGATTTACCCATTCAAAATTAAGACTATCCAAATAATTGTGACATCAGGGCCACATGTCAAATTTGACACTATTGCAAATACAAAATAATATGGACTTTCTAGTGGCATGCAGCATGATCTTCAGCTCCCAAAGTTGAGGAGTCATCTTTGGCCCGAATATTTTAAACAAACATGGTATCCCAATTTTTAATGGAATCATGGGCTGATGACGGGTGCAGAACTCATAGTTTTGAAGAACATCAGTTTGGAAGGGGCTCAGATACTACAATGATGGGCAGGGTATGAAAAACTAAGGAAATAAAATAGTATGTCTCTCTTTCAACCTCAGAGTCTGTATATCAAGGCCAGTAGCAGCACAAGCTTCCCACCCACGCAAGCCTCTTATCTCAGTTCTAACCTGGAAGAATTTACCTGTAAGGTTGTTCAGTGTCTGTGGCCCATTCAGTCCTTGGCTTACCTGAGCCTTTGTTTTTGACAGAATCTGTTATGCCTGTGGTGGGGTTGGTTTATGGGGTATGGACACCTTTCCCACTTAGGGTACGGCTACACTAGCTCGTTAGTTCGAGCTAGGTAGGGTAATGAGGGCAAGCGGAGTTGCAAATGAAGCCCGGGATTTAAATATCCCGGGCTTCATTTGCATGTTCCCGGGCGCCGCCATTTTTAAATCTTAGTCGAACTCCGTGCCGTGGCTACGCTGCACGGACTCAGGTAGTTCGAATTAAAGATCCTAATTCGAACTACCTAATCCGTGCCGCGTGTAGCCGCGGGCACGGAGTTCGGACTAAGGGGGAATAAGGAGTTACAGTAGTTCGAATTAGGATCTTTAATTCGAACTACCTAGTCCGTGCCGCGTATATTTAAATCCCGGGCTTCATTTGCAACTCCACTTGCCCTCATTACCCTACCTAGCTCAAACTAACGAGCTAGTGTAGCCGTACCCTTAGAGATGGCCAGAGATTTGTCTCATTTCACAACAGGTAGACCTTCAAAAGCCTGTAAAACTCCTGGCCACTCCTCCTCCATTTCCAAAGCTAAGTTGTTTTGAGCTTTTATAATCTTTCTTGAATGGATGGGCTCTTTGTTCTTCAAAGCCTTTTCTTTGCTCCTTCCATGTATTTTAAATAAAAACATATTTGATCGTAAGTTTGTATTCTTATAGGGGAGATGTCACAGCAGGAAATAAGGCAAGGACGAGCACACCATGGCCTCCCACTTATTCTCTGTGACTGCTTCTGTGAATGGCAAAGGCAGATGTGTGAGTCCCCTGCTGGAAATAGGACAAGCCTGCACATAGCAAAGTCTGCTTTTCCTGCTTGTGGCTGCTCTCAGTGGGGCTTAGATGGAGTGGTGGTAAGATGAAGGCACTGCTCCATGATGGCACTTCCCCATGCAAATACCCACATGGAATACACCAGGGCTCAGTGCTTGATCCATTAGCCACTTCCTTACAGGAGCTGGGGGCAGTGGGAGTGGGAGAGAGCAAGACAGTACCTGCCAAACTTCCTGCATCCAATGTGGAAGAGAATTAACATGCCACCTGCGATTCCAGCAGTGTGAGCTTCCTCTCAGCAGTGCCCTACCAGCGTCAGCAAGGGACTCTGTTATTGTCCCGAGGGCAGTGCTGCATGGGGCAGTGCCATCTGGGACTCCAGTTGGGGCAGAACAGCGCATGCTTGCTTCCAGGGCTGGAACTGCCGCAGGGAGAAATACGAGTAATGGAAATTGAAATGCAAATTCCTCTGAGTGGAGAAAAGGCCCCATAAATCAGGAGTGACAAGAACACAAAGACACCATCAGGATGCATTTGCACAATCAAGGGATATTTCATATTTCAGAGAAAACCGAAGCTCAGTCTCTGCTCCTAAAATAAACCAAATCCATTTTTTTCTCCTTCTAGAGGCCTTCTCTGAATTTCTCTGTTTTAAAGAGCAGTGGGAAGCAGATTGAATTAAATTTCACTGAAATGTGGCTTGTTTACCTACCCAGACAGGATAATATTTGTTAAAAAAGAATGACTTAGAAAACCAAACCCAGCATCTTTGTTTGATAAAGGATTTGGGGGTCCATGAATACCTGGCACCCTTACTGAAAGTCAAGATTAACAAACTCCAATAAAACAAATGCACAGTTTTAAAACAAAGTCATTTTCATTAAAAGGAAAGACAGCTCAAATACCTGAGCACTAATTCTGACTCTAGGACACAGGCCAAATGAGTGCACTGCCATCAGCCATAGCGGGAATTCTTCCTTGTTACAAGAGCCACCATGCAATCCACCAGTCTCTGCTCAGAATGCACCAGACTGGATCAACAAGAGGTTCTGCTTGAGAAGATGAAAATGCTGATGCTGCACTCGGGAGTGGGACTGGCATAGCTGGGAGCATTGCCAGTCAGAAGTGACAAACCTGGGGCAAGGGAAAAGGCTTCTTCCTTCTTACATTGCACCTGATTTCACACAGTGTTGCCATTCCTCTCTCCATGTCACAAGAACCAGATCTAATCCATTATTAAATTCCACTTATCTCAGTGTCTTAGGTATCAGATTTGGGAAAGGCCTCTAAGATCTCCTAGCCAGCAAGGGATTGTTCCTTACAAGACACTTGTCTAATATTTCAACCACTTTAAGATTTCCCTAAGCCTGGGGGCTTCCTTTAGGTATGTTCCACAACCTAAGGTGTCCCCACTGTCAGAAAACAGTTTAGCCTACACATTGCAGAGTATACAACATCTTCAGTACTTTGGGAGAAATCTCTGCAGTTCAGCAAATGGGATTTATGTCTATGATGATGGCATAGTGGACTGAAAGCTGACCTGAATGGAGGGCGAGGCCACAGAAGCAGTGGCTTGGTCTACTGCAGAATCAGGACATCGGGGGGTGGAGGGAGCTGGGGGGGGAGGCTACAGTGAATGAGCCTCTGCAACACCGCTTCCTAGCTCAAAGGGGGTGCTGTTGTGGTGAGTGCACCTGTAACGCTGACAGGTGGAAATGAACCTGGAACCTCTGGAGCTTTGTGCATGAACCTCTACACAAAGCCTGAGATAAAAGCCAGTGGGTTCTCAGCTAAGGTTGTAGAGCACATTCATTCTTTCTCTCTGTAAGTGGTCTAAGTACTGCTACATGGGAAGTGAACTGCACCTAGCAGGTGTGTGGGTTACACACTCATTGTAGTGAGCTATATGATCTAAGATAGATCTATAAGAATGATGTAAGATAATTTCACCACTTTAAATAAGGATGTCACCAGTTAAGTGGTTAACTGGTAAGCATCACCCTTACCGCGTGGTATTTACCATTTACCGGTTAACTGGTGGTCCGGCCCAACCTACCTGGAGCAGACCCCTGCCCATGAGATACCTTTAATGAGTTAACTATTAAACGTGATCTTACATCCCTCGCTTTGAAGTGTATCTCCAGACATTCCACAGGTAGAGAAGTGAGCACTGGGTACCCTTAGAAAAAGAGAAATCTCCTTTTTGGTGGAGTGGTGATTGCCTCCCTGTATTAAAGGTTTGCAACTAAATTTCCATTATAAGCCCAATTTTGGCCTCCACTCTAAAAATCTACAAACAAAAAAATATTTGCCTCAAAATTGGAAGGTTAAGCCTGGATCTGTGGTAAACTTTTTCTAGCAAGTGCAAAGGAGTTGCTCAAAGAATTTTTGTAACATGGCACAGTAAATATGGCATTATTCACCTGTGTTCTGGAAGTCGTCTGGTGTTTCTTTACCACTCTATAGCAAAAAAAGGGAGAGGAGATGGTAAAAATGTAGCTCCTGAATTGAAGGGGTCTGATATAAAGCCCATGTTACCGGAGCTGGCCTGTGGGCTCCAACAAGGAGAATCTTGGCTTGTCAATTTATATATTCATTTATTGACGGATTGATTGATTGATTGATTGATTGATTACACTGGAAGTCTGGACTTCCTTTGTGGTGATTCCCTTGAAAATACAAACTGATTTTTACTGATGCAAGCTCACAAAATTTGACAGGACTAATTACTTCTAATGATTCTCCCTCCGATATCATATCCCAACTTTGAAAATATAATGAGCCGGTTAACTCTGGACCTGTATCCTAAAGAATTGCCTTCCCAAAACCCTCCAGTTGCCCTAGGGTGAGCAGCATGAAGGACAAGGCTTGGCCATGTTTGGAGGGGAGGCAAAAAAACTGTCTTACAGTCCCACCCCAAAATGCTAAGGCCAGATTTGCTAGTTAAAGTACTAACTCTCTCTGGGCCCGGGATTGCTCTCAGAGCCTGATCTGAATAGTCAATTGAAAGTTTTTTAAAATTTCAGTTGGTTTTGGTTCAGGTCTTCAAGGGTCCTGAAGGCTGTGGCAAGATGCATCCCTCTTTGCTATGGTTGTTGCGGCAAGAGGAACATTCCTACCATGTTACACATCAGCATTTAGTGCTTGGGGTGCATCCTTCCTACAGACTTCATAAGGTTAGTACCACAGGGGAATGCCTTTCTAAGCCCTTTTCCTTCCCCAATCCCATATTAGGAATGACTAGAAAAACTAAGAAAATAATAAGCAGTCCTGTGGCACCTTAGAGACTAACAAATATATTATATTTTGAACTTTTGTGGGCAAAACCTACTTCATCAGATGAGTTGGAGTAGGAATTACAGAATCCAGAGTAGAAACACTAAGGATATTCCTAGAGTGTGTATGCATACTCACACATGCCAAATCATTTTGTTAAGCAGAAGTTAAGTTTGTGAATAGATTTCACTAATTCAAAGATCAAATAATTAAATAACAAACATATGACCATAAACATGCCTGGAAATTTGAGGTTAAGGTTAAACTTACAAGCAATCAAAACTTTGGAAAGTATGCTAGTTCCCAGTAAAAGTACAGATCACATGGCTGAGCTCCGTTTATTATGTGGTTATAGCCTCCATGTAGTATATGTATCTTTTACATATAAGATATCCTCAAACAGACACATGCTTTATTCCAAGTTGTCATGTGACAGTCTATGGGACCAACATAGTTTAGGATTTCTTTTTACACATCTTCAAACAAAACCCTGAATGGCAGCACCCAGGGGGCTAAAGGGAAGAATATGAAAGATAAGTGCAACTGCTAATAGGGTGGGGGAGAAGGATTTGTTACAAAGGCCAAGGGTGGCGGGGCGTTGAAATGGTTTTAATGCACAGGGAGACAGATAGGACCTGCAAAGAGCTTTGTAAATGACAGCACGGTCTACATAATAATTACCACTCTGAAATTTATAGTTCTGTAAGGGTGGAAATGTGTTTGAAAGGTCAACAGAACTAATTATACTAGGGAAATGAAGCTGGGTTTAGACAAAAAAATATAATAGGGGTCACCACACGCATGCGCACAAATGGGTGAAAATTCTATTTTTTCCCCTCCCATTTCTTAGGGTCAGGCAGGTGGAAAAGGCGGAGCATGGAGGACAGGAAAAAGTCTTATCAGTCCGGCGCAGTGTGCTGGGTTTTGAATGTGCGGCTGACACCAGTACTGGGCGCTAAGCAACCGGTCTGGCTTCCAGCTGTCAACCTGGCTAGCAGCTGTCGCCTTGGCAACACTTTCTCAGCTCCTGAGGTATGTGCAGGACTTTAGCCATCTGGTCTTTGGCTGGTGATTTGTCATGTTCCATGATGGCGAGGAGGGTTCAGATGCTGAGCTGGCTTCAGGGACAGGCTGTTCTTTCCGGGAAACAGCTGGCAGCACTTTGCTCTCGTCTTTTAAAGATTTACTGCTGATTGTTTGGTGGCTGGCTTTTCCAGTGCATGCCAAGTCACTCTTTGCCACCCTGACCTGAGTGCTAACTTTGCTTTCTCTCCATGGGCTGTCATAAATACCGTTAAAGGCTTTTAAATACTGTGAACTGAAATGCTTTGCATGGATTGACCGAGAGCAGAATATGCTTATGTGCTGTGGGGATACATAAAGTCCATTCCAGAGGGCATAGGCCTCCAGATCCATTTCAACTCTCCTGTCATAGGACATGCCCAAGGACTCCATTCTAGCAGAGCTGGCAGTGCTGAAATCTAAATTTTTTTCCCCTCCATCCATGGGGCTGTAAGAAAAAAACAAAGACTTTTTTCTATCCCATCTTCACTTGGAATTAATGGGTAAAGTTACCTGAGGTAAAATATTTCAGTCCTCAAACTGACTAAAACCAGAATAATGTCCTTCTCCATCTTCCACAAAGTATCATAATGATGGACTTGTGAAATGAGTGACATCCTGGCTGCAAAACGAATGATTGCTTAGGATGCTGGGTCGCTATAGCACCCTCTTTGGCCGACATCTTTTCCTGACTTTCAGTGATACAACTGTCCATCAGTTCTTTTAAAAGTTCTCTTTTGTGCCTTCCCATGTCCTTTCTTCTCCTCATCCCAAACCCTGCCCTCAATGGGGGCAGTGAGCAAAGAGAAGTAGAGGAGGGGCTGAAATGCCTCACTATTGAAAGATTTTAGGTTGACCCCCTATGCAGAACATGAGCACAACATAGTTAGAGAAATGGACTTGTTTCCAGTTAGTTTGGCTAGTCTCTCTCTAGCTTTCTCAACCGCCCCATTCATGTCCAGTAGTCACTTGCTGACTATGACAATAATTAACACCTACCTCTTATGTGATGATTCATTTGGTAATGTCAGTCGCCTCCCTGACATCCACAGCCAGATGGTCTTCCAGTTTAGAGCCACGCCTGCCTGTGTAGACATGTGAGGTTAAGTGCTATGTGTGTAGTCTCCACTCTATGTGCATAGGCTGCATAAGGGTGATGTGCAGTCGGGCTATGAAGAGAGGACTTTACTCTGTCGTCCAGAACATAGACTGGATATGTGATGACCAGGAGAACTGTAAAATAATTTGCTCATTGGATACAAGGGTATGAAATGACACAAGACATGTCAGTCTTAGGCCATGTCTACCCAGCAAAGTGAAGTCAACCTAACTTATGTCAGCATACAGCTTTTGCAGCAATTGCATTGCTTGTATGGATCTACACTTTGCTCTTTGTGTCAGTGGTGTGTCTTCACAAGGAGCGCTTATATTGATTGTACTGTCAACGTGGGGCACTGTGGGATGGCTCCTACAAGACAGTAACAGTCGACATGCACAACACCGTGTCTTCACTGACACTGTGTTGACCTAGCTATGTCAACTGTGACTCTATGTGGCTTGTGGAGATGGAAGTGGTTAGCTGGTGTAGTTGGGCAGTTACATCAGCTGGAGTGAAATTTAAGTGTAGACACTTCCTAGTTAGGTCAATGTAAGCTGCCTTTTGTCAACCTAATTGCGTAGCGCAGACCAGACCTTAGCGACAGCTGGGGAGAAGTCTGTGGTTACAGTACATTTTAATATCAGTGATGTATGAATCTGTAGGAGAGAGTTCTTGGAAAATTAATCTGCATTATTAGCAAAAAAGCCTAAAGCCAAGGCCTCAACATTAGTCTTTTCCAAAATACTATCCGTTTCATGCTCTGAGTCAACTTAAGCAGGATTAATTAAAAGAAGGACCCAATTTCTATTAGGCACTGGTGAACCTCTTGGGAAAAGGAGACCCTAGACTTAAAGAACAGCCTCTGCCTTACATAGGAGCATTGATTTGCCACTGTGGATCATGCTATTAGTCTATTCAGGAGTAGCCTGTCACTGATCTCAGAAAATGGTGAAGGTGACCACCATCCTCTGTGGGCCATCTCAGTGATGCAGCACTGCATACCTTTGTGAGCCCTGTGATGACAGTGTTACACCTAGTTGTCGTTAGCTTGCATAGTTGCAAGTGTTACCAGTGGTTTTGATCTCTTTAAAGTCCAGCCAGAGAATTCCAGAGATAAAACATTCACTGCATGAAGTAGCTTTTCCTTTTCTTGGTTCTACAATAACTAGCCTCTAGGCACCATATGAACCCTTCTTCTGGAACAGGGCAGGTAAGGGAGAGGGCCCAGTTTTCACCAGACTTTCCAGTATTTTTGACAAGCCATTGCCTGGCTAAATATTCATTTTCAGTCCTACCTCACATGTAAGTAATTGCATTCCTTTAACAGAAAGGGAAACAGACTGCTGGCACTAAAAATACATGTGGATTAGGCTTTTTTTTTTTTTTTAAACCTGCAGATTTAGGGGAGAAAGGGAAATCTTGGGGAGAGTTGATTGGTGTTGAAGCATGTTCATATCATTCAGTGAAATCTGCTAGGGGCAGAAGAAATTAAACTGACACTTCAGTGCAATGTACAGTAGTTAACAAGTCAGAAGTTGGATCAATAAGATGAAGAACAATCCAATAAGGAAACAACTCCTATGGAGTCACATAAAAATATGTGCAAGTGTTAAAAATGAAACAACCACTAGCTTTACTGCCAGTGAAAATCTTAAAATCAGATGTGGAACAGCAGGGCTGGCATGTGTGGAGAGGAGGTCTAGATGTACTGTAATGTGTTAGGTGAGAATAATCAAAAGATTACCATAAACTCTGAGTATACACTATATGTTAGAATAGGATAGATTATGGATACGAGGGAGGATGTATGTGTTTCCATAGACTCTGGCAAAAGAGAATTTCTAACTAGAGGGTGCCTACATACCTCAGTGGTGGGAAAACCTCAGACAGATTGTGAAGTAGACTCTGTGTGAATAATACACATACTCTAGTGGTTGTGTACTACCAGCTTCCAAAGCTGAACCACAGTGATGAATGCAGAAGGAAGAAATATCAGAGAGGTAAACAATGGAAGCATATTAATAACAGGTGATTTGCTGGTTGATAAACTGGTTGATTTGTCATACTGGCACATAGCACGCAATTACAATTTCTTTGTGGAACCTATCATTCTGCAGAATATCATGACAATAATTTGCACTTTCTATAGCACTTTTTTATCTGTGATCTCAGAATGAATTAGAAAGAAGTTAAATACTTTGCACATTGAAAATCTGAGCCATGTAAACTTAATTATGCCCTAATTCAGAATCATATGGCGAATCAGGACGGATCAAGGGATGAAATACAGGTCTCCCAATATACTAGACACTTTGCTAGCCAAAGGTAAGTCTGAAAGGGTAAATGAAGCACTGCCTGCCTTATGTGTCCCTGCAAATAATAAAATCAAGAGCAGTGATGTAAAAGCAACTGACTAGCTGCAACTGTAAAATGAAACAGGTAGCGCTTCGAACATTCTCTGGAAAGATTGATACGGGCACAATGCTTTCAGTGTCCCAGCAAACATGAGGAAAAACTATGTAGCACTTTAAAGACTAACAAGATGGTTTAATAGGTGATGAGCTTTCATGGGCCAGACCCATGAAAGCTCATCGCCTATTAAACCATCTTGTTAGTCTTTAAAGTGCTACATAGTTTTTCCTTTTGTTTTAGCAAGATCAGACTAAAACGACTACCTTTTTATTACTATCCAGCAAACATGAGGCATTCTAACTGAGCTGGAGAGTGATCTTGCGGTTAAGGCATTACGGTACAACTCAGGAGACCTGCGTTCAACTCCTCGCTCTGTCCCAGGCATCCTTTGTGACTTGGGGAAGTCATTTCATTTCTTTCTGCCTTGGCTTCTCATCTTCAGAATGGAAATGGGAAGTATGACAAAGCCTTTGTCTAGCTTGGATATTGAGATTCTAAACTTTCTGGGGCTGGCACTGTGTTTTACTGTGTGTTGGTGCAGTGTCCAGCGCCGTGGGGTCTTGATCTTGGTTGAGGCCCTCTTGGATTTACAAAAGTACAGATAGCTAATAAGAATGAAAATAATTAATAATAATATGTGCCTCCTGTGTAACTTAAATTAATTGCTGAAAGGGCACCAACCCTTTCCAAACAGAACAGTGACCGTTGTTATGGAAGCTTGAGTGCGCTTAAGTTTGTGATGACACTTTTCTTTAGGGCTGTGTTGGCCCTTGGAGGACGTGCAGTGCGGTCTAATGAATATGGACTGGAAGCCAGGAACACCTGAGTTTTTATGCTGGCTCTGCTGCCAGTGCCTCACTGTGTGACCTCAGGTAAGTGACTAGGGACAATATTTTCAAGAGAGAGCTTTAATTTTTGGTGTCTTCATTTTTGGCTGCTTTACCTGAGGCATTCAGGCCCTGATCTTCAGAAGTGCAGAGCACTCACAGCTCTGGGGGGCTTTGCTTGAGTTTGGGGTGCTCAACACTTGTGAAAATTGGGCCCTTCCTTTCGCATCTCGGCTATCCAAAATCCAAGGACATTTTTGACAGATTTGACTTTAAATCTCTTTACCTCTTTTCCCATGGGTAGAATAGAGGTATTATGTCCCTATGTCATAGGGGGTGTTGCGAGCACAGGCACCAACTTTGCAATGTGCTGGGGGGGGGGTGCGCTTAGCCTCAGGCCCTGCCCCCACTCCACCCCTTCTCCCAAGCCTTCACCCACATCCTGCCTCTTCTCATCCCTGCTCCATCCTCACCTTCCCTCTTTTCACCCAGCTCCACCCCCTACCCACTCCTCTCCCCCCAGTCTTCTGCACACTGCAAAACAGCTGATCATGGGAGGCACTGATCTGCAGGGCTTGCTGGCTAGTGGGAGGCACTGGGAGCAAAGGAGGCAGGAGCTGATGGGAGGCTGCCACTGGGTACTCTGCGCACACCGTCTTTTCCCCCGAGTGCTCCGCCCCAGAGCCTCCATGAGTTGACACCTGTGGTTGTGAGGGTTAGTTAATGTTTGTGCAGGACTTTGAAGAAAGCTGTAGATGACTAAATATTATCATCATTATGTGTCTCTGAGCCATGCAGCTGTGTTGCTGTGTGCTGTATTGGTAGGCAGAGAGACAGGGGAGAATACCAATATGTCCACTCACTCTCCAGGTGCTCCCTTCCCCCTCCTTCCATTACACTAAGTTAAAATAAATTAATGGGGATCTGTCTCCCCATCCCTTACCCTTCATGTTATCCGTTTTCCTTTAGGGAAGCTGTTCTTTACCTCTTTGTGCCCCAGTGGAGTCATTAGCTGCTGCAGGGAGTCTGGGCAATTATGAGCCCATTGTAAGTCCCTGTTGCCTGCTGAATCAGATTTGCTCACTTGGTTGTTTTTCCACACACCTCAGGCACGTGCCCCATACTACACTGCCTATTCCTGCTTCAAGTCCTTTGAGAACAGGAACACAGGATCCTGGGATGCATCCAAGAAAGACCAGCTACAAGTGTTAAAATCAGGAGAGACAGTGAGGAAAAAGGCTTAGACCTCCCCCCCCTTATCTAGGGAGACATATCTAGAAAGGCTGAATATAAATGCATTTTATTCGGTGACAGTCAATAATGAAAATGTATTGAAACAAATAGCAGGAGCTGGTACCAAGCCCTTTCTGCTGCTTCCCAGGCATTCCAGATAGGCTGTGTGCAATTTCTTCAATGTAATTGAATACATGATACACCCTTGACTTTGTCTTTATTTACGTGATATATTCTTTCCTATGCTGAATAGGAAACACAGAGAAAGATGTGGTGGTGAATGCACTGTGCTCCAGATTCTGCATTGGCCTTCACAGGAGGCCCTGCCCAGGGGGTGGCTTTAGGCCAGCTTTATACCTTCCTAATTGCCAGACTGCCACAGGGATGAGTGTGGCTGTGATGAGGTGGGCAATCCCTACACCAGCTGAGAGGGGATTGATCAGAGCAGAAGAGCTCTGTTAGCCCCATCTTGTTACACCCGGGGGATGTGTCAGGCTCATGGAGTAGTTGACAGGAGCTGTTCAGAATAGTTAGAGAGAGCAGGAGGACACCCTGGAGACAGGTGGCCTGGTGTTCCCTCTCTGTGGAAGGGCCTGACAGGAGCCAGGTAGATGGAGAACCAGGGAAAAGCTGCAGGACAGGAGTTAACTCCTGTGGTAGGTCTTGAAATAGGAGCAAGACTTCAGGAAGGTAGCCCTGTGGGCTGGCACTTCATGCAAGAGTAGTGAGGGAGAACTTAAGATGAACTAAAGGCTCAAGGCTTGGGTGGGCAACCATTATTTAGTTTGTATTTCCTTGGGTGGTTTGGTTTTGTTGAGGGATGTTCAGGAGAAGCTCTGGAACTGCTGCTCTGCAAGTAGATTGAGGCCGAAGAGGAGTCCAGGCAGACAGAAGACACTGTGTTGATTGCTATTATTTTGTCTGACATTTGTTGTTCGGAACAATGACAGCCTGGAACACTAGAGAGCAAGCTGGCCATAGGGCTAAGTCACCTTTGTTCCTGACCACTGAAGTGCCGAGGAGGAGGCTGAAGGAGAGTTGCTAAAGTACCAAGTCATGCCACAGTGGGGGTGCTCTGGGAAGGTGAGTCTATAACAGTGGCTCCCCAGCATAAGTTAGCCCTGGGAGCTGCTCTGATTTATGGGTGTCTATGGGCTGTCCTGCAGCCCCACAGTCACTGGAGCAAAGTGTGCTCTGGCTACACCCCTAACCCAACCTTATACTGAAGCCTGTACCGGAGGATAGCGAAGCACTATCTACAGTGCCCCTTTGTGGGGGATGTTGCCTGGTGTGGAGAGTGAGACAGCCCTTTTATGCTGCAGCAGGGGTCAGAATCTGTCCCTGGGTGTCATTACCGTTCTTTTAAGCGGGTGCAAAATGGGATGGCCTTGTTACTGGGGGTGGGCAAAACGCCTCCATTTAAACCCATTCAAGCATTGTGGAATTGAAAGTTCAACTTGGTTTTCTTTCATCCACTCTGGGGATGGATGGAAAGAGGCAGAGAAGAAAAAAATCTGATAAAAGGTAGGAGGCAGAATGGACTAGAAAGAGAGCAGAATGAAGAAGAAATATAGAGAGACAGGGTTGGGCAAAAAGAAGAGGGAAACAACTAATGAAAAAATAAAGGTAGTGTATATAGCTGCATGTGCCACCCTAGAGCTTGTGAGGCTTCTAGCTCTTATGCCAGTTTCTCCTTCTTTTCAAGTGGATGAGCCCTTTTTCAAAGTTAAAAGTTTTGAGGGCATCCTTACATTTACTATAAAAGCCAGAACTGTATAAATAATCATAAGACTGTGCCATTTGTGTGTTGTGACGAGCTGAGAGAGAATACTTGAGCTTGAAGAGTAAGGGTGTACAGAGAGGAGGGGGGAGTGAGATTTTCTATGCTTCAGAAGAAATGGTAATAACATTTTTGACATCTCGCAGTCCCCTTTGATTGCCATTCAGAATCCCCCTGGGGATTGTGACCCGCTGGCTGGAAAGCTCTGCATTACATAGCTGTGGCTTCCCATCGGTGAGAAAGGCTTGGCGTAAGTTTTTTAAAAACTGAACAGCTCTCAAATAAAGTGTCAGGTTTAAATTACAGGAAGAAAAATTCATAACTTCAAATTAGCGACCTGAACCTTGAACGTAGAGAGGGCTGCACGTCAGACTCCACAAGGTTCCTCTGTCCTTACTCATTAGCTCTAAAACCAACCAGGCTGTCTCTAGCATAAGATCAGAATTTTCCTCCAGGGCAAAAAAGGTACCTTAATTCCAGTAGCAAGTGAACTGATAATTATGGTGAGATTGCCTTACGTGCACATGCTGTGGCACAGCTTTAGCCACTTTATGGGCACATGACCATTTGGCATAGATTCACCTCTTTGTGCAGGACTAGCAGTATTCTTGCTCCTATGAGTGGAGGGAACATGTAGCAAGACCGTCTCTCCTTTTCATCACAGTGCCCAGCATTGTTCCGTTGTGCATCTCTACTGACCATGTCCGTGGCTTTTGCATTTGGCTTGCAGCATTGACCTTTTAGTCTGATGTTTCTCAGCTTCCTTCCTCCTTTCTGTCCTATTTGTCAGTCTCATTACTCTGTATCAGAGGGGTAGTTTGTTAGTCTGTATTTGCAAGATCAACAAGGAGTCCTGTGGCACATGAAAAACTAACAGATTTATTTGGGCATAAGTTTTCATAGAGAAAACTCACTTAGTCAGATGCATGGAGTGGAAATTACAGAGGCAGGCATATATAAAAATCTTATGCCCAGAGCTTATGACCAAATAAATCTGTTAATCTTTCAGGTGCCACAGGACTCCTCATTGCCATTACCCTGTACTACTTTCCTGGTGCACGTGTTTCTCTCTGTTTTGCTTTCCCCATGCAGCCAGCTCCCTTATGGAAGCTGGGAATTTGTTGGAGATGATTGGGGAAATTAAAGATGTTTAAAGGTATTTAGGTGCCTAAAGATGCCGATAGATAGATGCCAAGATGCTTTTAAAAATCCCACTAGGTGCCCAAGTGCATCTTTAGGTGTGTAAATACCTTTAAAAATCCAGAATTGGCTGCCTGCCTAAGGAAAAGCAGCTCATCTTCTTCTTTACATGGTTCCCTTCATGCAGCTTCCCCCTGGGTTAGGGGAAGGAGGGATTGAAAGAGACAGGACAGAAGATAGATTGAAGGGGTGGGGAGTGGGGAGAAATAACAAAAGAGGAGGAAAAAATAGAATGAGAGGATAAAAATTACTGTAAATATTGATTGAAAAAGACTGAATGAGAGAGAGAGAGTGAGCGCATGTGCTCTTAGGAGTGCAGTGCAGGCTAAGGGGTTAGGGTACAGAACTTGGAATCAGGAGACCTGGGGTCTGTTCCAAGTCTGTGACTGACCTGCTGCATGACCTTGGGCAAGTCAGTTTCCCTCTGTGCCTTGTTTCCCCTCTCACCCCTTTGTTTGTCTTGTCTGTTGACATTAAACTTTTTGGGGCAGGGACTGTCTCTCACTATGTGTTTTGTCCAGAATCCATCACAATGGGGTCCTGATCTTGTTTGGTGTTTCTGAGCACTACTAGAGTACAAATAATACACAGTACAGGAGACCCTTGCAGTTCATTGAATCGCTACCATGACTTCACATATTCGGGGGTCTCTCCTGGGACACGGCCTTGGACGGGGGGTTGCCAGATGGCAGTGGTGGTCAGTCTCCCCTCCCCACACTCACAGGAGCCCACGGAACACTCACTGCTGGTGCCAGGAGCTGCAGGGAGCTCACCACAAGGAACTCACTGTGGTGGCAGGGAGCCGCTGCCCCTGTATTCACAGATTTTGCCATTTGCTGTGGTGCCAGGAACACACCCACCATGAATGACAAGGGTTTACTGTAATAATAGTGTCCAGGATGCTAAACTTCAACAAGTGGGAATTGAAATTATGAAGGCATTAGAAATGGCCTAAAGGGAAAAGCTAGGGAACCAAAAGTCCATGGAGTCATCATGGAGAGTGATAGAAACCTTATTAGGGGTCATATTCCTGTCCAAGTTGGCTGAGGATAACAGAGTTACTCCAGAGTTGAATAGAGTTGAATATGGACCTGCAAAAGTACCTTAAAAAAAAGCAAAATGGAGGGACTCCCATCCATTAATTTAGATTACCATGTGCAGCAATTCAGTCATACGAAAAAAATTGTATCCTTTAAACAATGAAATCCAGCATAAGCAAAGCTAATACAGGGAATTTAAACTTTGGCAGATAAAATGTCCAATGGAGATTAAGAGGTTAAGATGAGATTGGAAGAGCAAATAGTAAATATAATAAGACAGATTAATAAGAAAACCTTTAAATACACTCAAAGTGGGAAGCCAGCATGAGAGTCAGGATCTGCTAGGTCATTGGGGTCTGCAGAAGGCAGTCAGTCACAGAGGAGATAATCTGGCTGCAGAGAAATGAAATGATTTCTTTGCATTAGTCTTCACCACTGAGAAGGCTGGGAGAAACATCTATTTTTAGTCTTCCCAGGTAATAAAGCCAAGGGGAGGCCAGGAATGCAGGGATTTGTCCCCACCTCACTGATTCAATTGATCTTGTAAAGTATGTGCTGATTCTTCCAGCAGAGGAGGTATTCAGATCCCCCGGACTAAGAATTCAAATGTTGTTCCTCAATGCTGCCCACACGCTTTCTAATAATAATAAGTTAATAATATATTGTATCCAACATTTCTATAGTACCTTCAGCCCAAAGCATTGTGCAATGTTTATATACTGATCATGACCCACTACTGAACTGCAGTTAGCTCTGTGGCGCAATGTAGCAGCTGTTTAACAGTATACAGCATTCTTACACAACCAGTTAGCACACAAAGTGCAAAAGAATGTTGTGTCCAATAGAAACCACATGAGGAATTTTTAGGCCAGTTGAAAGTAATTACCTAAATCTGAATTTGGGGAGGATTCCAGCGCTAATAACTGTATTCATGAAAAAAGACTGTGGGGTCTTTTAATATTCTCACATGGAGAGGACTTTGATTGCATGGCTCATATGGAAACACAGTGCTCTAATGCTATTCTAGGGCATACCAGCACCTCCTGTTGAGTCACAAATGCCATTTTTTGCAACATTCTGGCTTTCTCTTGGAGGCCCCCATCCAAACACAGATTCGGCATCATGGTATGAGATTTGATGAGGTCACAGCTTGAGGTGATGTGGCTTCAGCTCTGAACATTATGCCACCACAGGGAAGTGACAGTGTGCATTCTAAAAGCTTCTAATGACATGGCCACAGTTACAGGGTCATCCCTCTTGAAGTGGGGAGGAGACGGGACATCAGTGGGAAAACTTGAGCCAGAAGCCCAGACTCAAAACTCTAGATTCTAGCTCTGTTGTTATCTATCTAGATTTTAATTTCATGGACTTGGTTCTCCACTCACAGCAGTATAGATAAATTAACTTCAATGAAAATGCTCTTGATTTACACTGAAATGAGACCTCTCATCTGTGTGTGTGTGTGAGAAACAGACAGGGACCAAAACCTCTTATCTGAACACTCCCAACATTTGGTTTAAAACCCAATTGCATTCAGAGTTAGTTGAACTATACGATCTTGATTTGAATCCAGGTGTGGGTTTTTTGTTCTAAACAGCATATAGAAGTTAAAAAATCCATTTGGACATGGTGCTCTATTCAGTGTTGGAGTTTGTTCTCTGATGTTGTTGCTCACTTGGTTCTTCACTGATTTCATCTGAATTTTTTGTCTCTTCTTTTAGCTAATAAAAATAGTTGTTGGGTGAAAAGTGAAGCTTCTGCAAAATAATAATTTTCTGCAGGAAATGTACCTAACTTTTTCAATTTTCCATCAACAAACCTGATAAAAAAATCTCCCTTATGAGCCAGGCACATGCCATATCCTAAGAATCACTGATTGAGTCGTCTGACTAAGAAGCCCAACCTGCAGGGAAGAATTAAGGTATTGGGCCCCAGACTGTAATTCCCACGAGGCACTCGGGCATCGCAGGCAAATGCCACGTCTAGTCAAACTGACTAGAAACAGAATGTTTCAATTTGTGTCAACAAACTGAAACACTTCAGGAATGTCGGAACACTTCATTTTCATCAACAATGTTGAAATGGTTCAACATTTTCAATTTGAAATGTTTTTAACTTTTCATTCTATGAAAAATGTTGACTTTAATCAATTGTGAGATGGAAAAATTGATGATATATTGGAATTTTCAATGGGCAGTAAATTTTGATTATCACTCCACTTTGTTAGTGGATCAAACTTGTAGATTTAGACTTACAGGAACTTTGTTGCTGCTGGTTTTGTTGCATGCTTCTCCTATAGAAAGAGAGTATGAAGCAGAGAGAAAGATGAGTGAGGATATGAAAAAAGAAGGGGAGGAAAACAAAAGTAGATACCTACCCACTGGGAAGTCTGCAAAAGGAAGATAGAAGGAAGGCAAGGAGGCAGTGGAGAGAGAGAGTTTCTTTCCCTGGAGCTACTGGTCTCTTTAACCTTCACTGCACAAGTCACTCCTCCCATTGTAAATGAATATTAACAGTCCTGCAGCAGCCACAGGCATCCCACTGTCTCCCCATGATCTACATTAGGGGCACATAGAGAGCGAGCGAGCAAGCCAGTGAAGAAATGCAGCACTGCTCTCTGGGCCTGAGCAAGGCTATTTAAAGGGGAGGGAAGGAAAGTATAATCATCGCAAATCTGACTGACTGAAATGAAGTGGCTGTGAACCATACAAAGAGATGGAGGGAAAGAGAAGCAGGGAGGAGAGGCTGATGCCCAAGCGATTCTCCTCTAGCTGGCAAAATACCCACAACTAAAAGGCCAGGTGACAACTACTCGTGAGTGCTGCTGACTGGCAGGAATTCAAAGGGAGGAGGGGATGGGACTGTATGTCATTACAAGGTGCTTGGGAGAGGGTGCACATGTCTGTGTGCTTTGGGTTGTATGTCCCCATGAGGCTCACAGCTTCCATTCCTATTGCAGTCCCAGAGCAACTTTGCCACTGTTATCACTGTAGAATCCCTACAATCTCCATTTAGCTATCTTGTTCTCCTTTTCATAGGGCTGTTCAGTTACCATGGCTGGCCAGTCACCACGACTACATATCCCTGTGCATGTTGACACGAGAAGATTGACACTCCAGAGGTCAATCTTCTTGTGTTCGATTTAGCAGATCTAGTATAGACCCCTTAATTGAATGGATGAGGGCAGCCCTTGCCAGCCTCTGGTCCTCCTTCTGCGAGGAGTAAGGGAAGCTAATGGGAGTGTTTGCTCCCATTGGCCTCCACTGTGTGGATGCCGCTATAGCTCAGCTTAAGATAAGCCAACACCAGCTATGCATTTTGTGTAGCTGGAGTTTCGTACCTTAAGTCGACCTGCCTGGTCTAGTATAGACTAGGCCCCTGTCATTAAACCCAACAGAGTTGTGCCAAGGATGAATTTTGTGGTAGCAATTTTGGGAGTGGGCTTGACACATGGTATGTAATGGGGAGAGGCTGGAATGTTAGCAGGATGTCAACCCAAGTAACACAGTGTTCTCCATGGAAGCATATCTGTTTAAATGGCTGGGGGTCTCAGGCAGTAGGAATCTTTCTGGAATTGGTGCTCCCTCAATGAGTTATAGAGCAGACTTATGTTTAAGGAGAGCAGGGGAGTGAGCCATGTCTGCAAAACACAAAACACTTGGACTTCACTTAGTTTTGTTTTTTGTCTAGGAAAAACAAGTGATTGTGGCCGATATTAATCACTTTGGGCCAAATTTTCCCTCTTATTGCTCCTCGTCCTACAGGAATGGAAACTAAATGACTTTCCAGTGTCACAACATTGCCATGTTTTCAGTTTCATCTCATGGTCTCACATTGGTGCATGATCATCTTGATATCTTTAATTGTCCCACACACTAAGTCTTAGAGGACTGACATGGAAAATTCAAGGTGTCCCAGATAGGCAGTGATGCTGTTATAGCCCACGCTGGTGTTCTGTACCACCATTAAAGTAGACTTCAGCTTCCCACTTCCAATACCACCCTGACTGGTTGAGAGCAGAAGTTAAAGGATAATTGACCATTTGGCTGATGCTCCAGGGAGTGGAGGCTGTCCAGCTGCTAGAATATCTATAGACAGGAGGACGAGAGAAGAAGACAGGTGTCTGGCAGGATGTATTGTCAATGAAGTTGAAAACCAACAAATGTAGAACTGATAAAAGGGACATACCTCTCAGGCCAAAGCTAACAAATCTGGAGCCTATAATAGGGCTGGCTGCTTTCTGGGTGCACTCTTGTGGCCAGAGGTCACTCTCTGACATCCTGCCTCTCTTTCCTCCTTTTCAAGTCCAAGGGTAACTAAATCACTTCCCTTCTGGGGTCCAATTTATTCAGTCTTCTGGGTACACACTGGTTATGTAGGCCCCAACCCTAGCTCAACATCACTCCCTTCTTCCCAGAGATGGGTCCTAATCACAGTCACTTGTAGGCTTTACCTGGTTGAACTTCAGCCTCCTGTCTCTGACTGCTTAACTTCCCTAACAGGGGCTTTTCTCACTCCCCGCAGTACCCTGAGGTTCCCCTCTCTTTGTATCTTCCTGCTGGCCTCCATCCAGCTCCATCCATCACTGCTATCGTGGCACAGCAGGCTGGAGCAGTTCCTTGAGTAGTAGGGGTTGGCTGCCTGCAGGCCTCCAGCCCGTAAGGGCCAAGCTATCATATTACAGAGCTCATTGCTACAAGACAGCACTGCAGCCAAGCGCTTAACAGGATTCTGAAAGGAGGAGACAGTTCTGTGGCTAATGAGCAATCCATAGGCACCAGAGACCGGACAAAAAAACTTTAAATGAGAGCTATAAACCCTTTTAGTTTCAGGGCATAAATCAGCCACTAACTGACAGTGGTTAGGAAGAAACTTCCCCCAAGGGCAAGTTATTACGGAATTGTTCACTACAGGATTTCTTGCACCTTCCTCTGAAGTGTCTGTGTCTGGCCTCTGTCAGAGGCAGGATGCTGGACTAGACATAAAGCTGATCTGATCCATTCTGACAATGTCTGTGTTCCTGTTTTCATTTCCTAAGCCCACCTATGGCGACAGGCCTTGTTGTGAAAGTGTCTTGTCACTTCTCCATCCCTTTGGGATCCAGAACTTAGGATGAGAAGGGGAGTGATGACAGGAGAAAGAGCGATTGGAGGAGAGAGAGGGAGGGGTAGGAGAGGAACAGCGAGGAGAAAAGAGAAATGGGTGAGGGAGAGAAGGGGGAAATTCACTTGTAAGTAGAAGACTTGAACTTCAAAAAAAGTTAATTAATAATGAAATTTCTGACTGAATGATGCAGATTTTGAACACCAGCTTTGTCAGCAGTTGAAATTAATTACAGGCTCAGGCACAAGAGAAGGGGAGAGAGCAGAGAGGGAGGGGGAAGACATTGCAAAAGTGAAGATTATAAACCTGGTTCTAGGCAGTTGCCGTGGTGACTGGAGACAGTCCTTGTGGCTGACAGTGGTGACACATTGAAGGCAGCAGGTAGTTATAATTACCCCCTTCCATTGACTCAAGTTGACAGTGACCCCTCCCGATTCTGAGCGGGAGATGCTCCATTTTTCTCATCAGAATTTCTCTCTCTCTCTACTGCAGCTACAATGGGTCTTTTGGAGACCCACCTGCACTGAAAGGAAAACTACAGAGTGACAAGGGCGGGAGCCTCTTTTGTGTCATTTTAACCACAAGGATGCTGAACAACGTCACCAGGAAAATTGGATGGCATCTACATGCTTTCACAGAGCCAGTTTCTAAAAAAGGGGAGAGGAAATCTAATATTGCCAATGCCGAGTGTCCACAAATCAAAAGTCAGGCCTTAAAAATCAGGTGTTTTTTTAAAAATAACAGGTGTGGCGTATTGCCATCGGACCTGACTCTGGGGCTGGGGCACCAACTGGGAAAAAATAGTAGACACTCAGCAACCACCAGCAACCCCTCCAATCAGCTCCTCCCCCTCCAGCAACTTCAACCCAGGGCAGATCAGCTATTTAGTGACATGCAGGAGAAGTAAGGGCAGGGTGCGTTTAGGGGAGGGGATAGAATGGGGTAGTGAGAGGAGGAGCAGGGACAGGAATCGGTGGGATGGGGGATGGGGGAGTGGGGGCAGGGCCTGGGGCAGAGGGGGGTCAAGCACCTCCAGGAGGGGTCAAAGTAGGCACTTGTAGATATTTATATTGGCCTTCTGGTGTTTGGGCCTTCAGGGTTCATATTTTTCAGTGTTTCTCTGCAACCATGAGTACTAGACAATTATTATTTTTTATGAAAGCTGAGATTCTCGTATAATTCAGGACTCCAGGAGCTAGGGCTATAAGAAAAACTCCAAATATTCTGAGATCACAGAAAAATCACAATAGTTGGCAAAATTGGGGAATATATCTTAGGTACATATGTGGGCCCATTAACATAGTATTTGAGCATCTTGTAACGTGTTCTGTGTTTATTCTCGCAACATTCTTATGCAGCAAGGCCGTACTATTATCCCCTTTTAGCCACTGGACAAGCCTTTTAGAGATGTAACTATCTAATTGTGGGACAGTGATTAACCCATCTTGCTTATGGAGGACACAATTCCTCTGTTTTGAAGCACAAACAAACATTTACAGTGTGTCAAAAAATATAGGGGCTGTCTCCAGAGGTGTAGCAAGGGTGTTATGCACCTGGGGGCAAAGGCAAATTTTGCCTCCCCTCCCCCTTCACTGCTGCTGTGGTGGGGCCCCAAACCCGGTGCACGGCTGAGCCAGACCCTGGGAGGAGGCTGGGGAGCTTGTAGCACGTCTTCCCCCTTCCCCTCCAATTTGGGGCTGGGCCCCCGCATGCACTAACCCGCTGGCGGAGATGGAGGGAGAGTAAAGTTGGGGGTAGAGAGGCGGCTCCAAAGGGCCATTTGCCGATAGCAGGCCCCAAATGGAGACTAAGCAGAAGTGTTTGTTTGATGTGTGCTGATACATATCAGGAAGAGTAGGAGACTAGGGGCCTTATTTGAACCAAGACCCTGTCACACCACTGTGGCAGTAGGTGCCTGGTGGTATGTCTACATGACTGCTGGACACCCACAGCTGATCTGTGCCAGCCAACTTAGCCTCATTGGCCTAGGGCTGCTAGGCTGTTTCATTGCTATGTACACTTCTGGGCTTGGGCTGGAACTCAGGGTCTAGGACTCTGTGTGGTGGGAAGGTCCAAGAGCTCAGTTTCCATCTTGAGCCCATACGTCTATACAGTGATGAAACAGCCCCACAGCTAAGCCCCACAAGTCCGCAGCTGGCACAGGCCAGCTGTGGATTTTTCTTTGCTGTGTAGATGTTCTCTTAAAGAATTGACATCCCCTTTAGGCCCCTTTGCAGTGCTAGATGGAGCATTTAGCTAAAGCACTATACAAAGGGGTTAGTATAAGTGAAATCCTGGCCCTAAGTATGTTTACTTTAGAAAGAAGAATGAGGATAAGAGGAGAGCGGCTATATACAATTTTGAAGGTACAAAGATCATTCAAGCACTCCTGTTTACACTGCCCCCAATGTAGAAATGGAGCAGTACCTGATAAAATTAAAAGACAATATATTAAAAACAAATGGATGGAAACACTTTTAAATGTAAAATATAATTAGCCCGTGCAACTCTCTGCTGCTGGCTGCTATTGAAGCAGATATCTTAGTCTAAACAAAGGAGTAGACATTTCTTATGAATAAGTGTAGCGTTTCTTATGAATAAGTGAATGAGACCCCAATGTAGTGAAGAAAAAACTTACAAGGACTATCAATCCTCATGCTTCAGGGTATAAAGTGGTCACCAGCTGGGGTCAGGAACACAGTTTTCCCCTATGGTGATAGTATAGCACAATTAGGCACATTATGGAAGTTGTATTCAACATTGATCACTGTTGGAGGCAGAATTACAGATTAGATGGACCATTGATCTGTTGCATTGTAGCAGTTCCATGTTTTGAAGTTCTGATCAAAGAGAGAAAATTATTTCCAAGCTTTGAAACCTTAGGTTGTACCCACTCCAGGAGAGACTTGTACTTTTAAGTCTGTCCACTCAGTTGTGTTGGACAAACTCTCTGCTCATAAGCTTGAGGCTTTTGCATCTTTGGAATGATGGACATGATGGGAAAGCTATTCCTATTGCACTTAATTTGTAACAGTTCAGCAAACCACTGAAACAGGAAGTTGGTGTGTGTTTATGTTTAACAATGGAAACTAATGTGCATAAGTAATGCTTTGTGTTACTTTGTGTTACTCCCCAAAATGTGTTTCAACTTTTTTTTTTTTTTTGTAGACTAGAATGAGGGTAGGAGAGTGAAGAATGCAGACAGAAAATACAGGGATTAATGACTTGGCTATTCTGCCATCTGTGGTTTTGTTTTCCTTAAAGCTTTCCATTTTGTCATCTCAAGACCTGGGACAGTAGTTGTGGGGCAGTTGACCTGAGCAGACTTTTCCTTGACTCTGTTTTCCTTCGTACTTGGTTCGAGTGTGTCAGCATGATGGTGATTCTACTGAACTGTGTTACCCTGGGCATGTACCAGCCCTGTGATGATATGGACTGCCTCAATGATCGGTGCAAGATCTTGCAGGTAAGCAGTCTCTTGCCCCAATAATGGGAGCAGGTACATCATTGGCTGAGGCTCAGGCCAGTGTTCTAATTGTTATGTTTGATGTTTCCCTTCCATCTGCATTTAGCTTTTTCCAAAAAAGGTTGGCAAGGAGAAGGGCTCATGAATGTGTGTGTGTGTTTAACTATCTGTAACATATGTTCAAATAAAATGAAATGGGAGGGTGCAGGGCCCCAGCAAACATGGTGTAGTGGAGCCTCAAATTTCTCTCAACAGGGATACCCATAGCAACAAACTTGCTTTAAAACATATCATAGGAGTTTGTGTGTGTGAGAGAGAAAGAGATTGAATGTAATCTATGGCACTAGAATTACAGAGAGTTCATTTATACTCATCCCCACTAATCTACAGTCATCCATCCATATGCCACACTCATCCACCACTGATATGATCCCTTTCTATGTATTCCTATTTGCCCAGTTATGTGCAGAGGAAATTTACCCAGCTCCCTGCTTGTCCAGCACTAGCAGTCACTCATTTTTGTGCACACTGATGTTTATATTCATCTACCCATTTTGAGCTGTAGGACGAAAGGGCAGCGAGCACTTGTTAAAATTACCCTCCATTTTCCTTGTGGCTCCTTCAGGTATTTGATGATTTCATCTTTATCTTCTTTGCCATGGAGATGGTGCTGAAGATGGTGGCCCTTGGGATCTTTGGCAAGAAGTGTTACCTTGGAGACACCTGGAACCGCCTGGATTTCTTCATTGTGATGGCTGGGTAGGTTCCATGTTTTCTGTTTTCTCACCATGTTGAAGTGCTGGAGTGTTGCATGTGGTTGGAACATGGTCCCCGTCTCGGGGTCATGACAAGCATTGGAAGAGAATAGAAAGGGGGTTATTTTTTTTTAAGCACAGGAGCAGATTAATTTCCTATTTACTTAAGGGAAAGGGCAGAGCAATTCCTGTGACATCAACATTGCTAATCTCGATTTGCCCTGCTGGAACTGAGAGCACAATGAGCCCCAGGTGTTTGTGGCTGTGTTGCTTTGTGGCTGTGTTGCTTTGTGTGCATCATCCCTGAGAAACTGGAATCACACATGTGCTTAGTTCAGCAGGCTTGGGTAGAAACCAATAGATGATGGGGGCCAGACCTTCCACATATGGGAATTGGTGTAGCTTCCTCAGTGCAGGGGAGCTAACTTGATGTACATCAGTCGAAGCGCTGGCTCAGAAACCAATAACATTTTTAACGTAATTGGGCCCATAATTGGGCCAGTGCTGTATCGCCGTGGCCAGATCAGTGCAACAGCTCTGCTTCCACTTGCTCGGCTTTCAGGTTAAACGCGTCCTTTTAGAAATAGTAAGTTTCTGCCTTTGCATCACATCAGTCCACCCCACAGCACCTTAGGGACAAGTTGACATTTGAGCATTTTTAACAACAAAGTTGCTATGGTGAAGCTCTGATTTCCACTTCCCAAGCCTCTGCGCATGCGCAGCCCAAAGCCCACAAGGAGTGCCACTTGCGTGTGTGAGGAAATTTCATTCCTTGTACGGGTGAGTGCAGCTTTACCGATTTGCTTGTTTTTAATCAGATCGCCCCATGGCAGAAGTGTTGTTGTTTGCAGAAGAAAGTATGGCTGTTTTGTTTTCTTACAGCAAACAAAACACAAACAGCTCCTTTGTGGAGCTAGCCACACCTCCCTTTTCCTCCCTGCAGGGAATAACCAGCTTTCATTGTCATCCAGAACTCCGTGTATCACTGGCTGAGCTGGCAGAACCGTTCAAGCTTACCCCACATAACTGTTCCCTGGGGTGAATAATAGACCATCTTCTACATTTGTTTTTAATACACCTGTCTGCAACAAGGTTTGAAAGATGTTTCCCTTTGGGTTTGAGGACAATTGCTTCCTGTTGCACTAAACTGAGACCTTCAAACTCATTTAATTTATTATCTGAGAGACGAAGGTTGGTGCCTAGCGGTGAAATCAGCCTGTACCGGAAAGAGAATGGAAAGAAATGAACACTGAAAGCAACATGGGTGAAATGGGAAGAGCCTTTCCATCTTTTAGTCACTGCATCTGGTGTATCAGAAGCTCGGGTCGTTCATTAAACTGGCCCCACATTGTGGCGAGCGGGAGTTAATCGAGGGAAAAGAAGTTGAAACAGCTGCATTCCACATCTCAGCCCATTGGTCCTGAGCCTCTGTAACAATGAGTGTAGCTGAGAATATTCAGGAAAGACGAGGGGTGGTGTAGTGGCAGGAGAAATGATGTTAAAGAAGAGATATTATAGTTCAGATTTTTAAATTGCAAAAGGATAGAAAGTGTATTTGAAAAGGGGTGGCTAGGAGCTGGTTGAGAACACAAGTCTCTTCCATGCAGCAGTGTGAGTCTCCTGTCCGGGAACAGGGGAACTGCTTGCACACACTAATGTGACCAAGGACTGCTGCTGGTAAGCCTGGTGCTACCTCAGTGGGACAGGTTGGGGGTGATGAAGAGATGCTGTACGGCAGAGTGCCTGGGCTGGGCCTTGGCTCCTGCGAGCAGCAGCCTGACATGCTGCAGCTTTTGCCACTGCAGTTCCTGGTAGAGCCCACAGCTCCACAGATATGCACACCCATATATATTATAATGTGGATATATATGGAAGTGAAAACCTTGACACAGGGTCTTCATGCCTCTTCTCTCCATCTCATTTAACCATATCCTAAATCAGAGTCAAGTCATTTCTCTCCCCTGCAGATTACAGCTTGTGTCCTGTTCCCAACCAGTTCCGTGTCAGAACTCCTGTTGACTTTAGTAGCACGCAAATTGGGCTCCAAAGAAGGAATATGTGGTCCTGGAAAGGGGTGTATGTGTGAAAGAACTAGGGACCATCAGACTTCTCTCCTTTAACCAAAGGAAACACCAACCACTTGCCTGCCCCAAAACAAACAACCACCCTGTCTTTTTAATCCAGATTGAGAGGCCAGGGTTAAAAGATCACCTTGTGGACAGAAAAAGCAGAGGCACAACAGGGAGCTGAGGAGACAATCCTATTGGGCAATCCTGGGTGGTTTAAATTAGCTCCCTCTGACCATTTGCAGCAACAGGATTCTTTATCTAAAAAATGTGACAAAAACCAAAAGAACAGTAATTTGCTGATAATCAAGCCAAGTCCTGTTTCTGTAAACTCAGTTCACTTGTTCAAGTCATTTATTCATTCAGTTGTTTTTTTCCTCTCACTCTCTTTTCACTACCTTTAAAAAGTCAGAAGCGATAGTTTAAGTTAACTGGATTCCCTTCTTTGCCCTGCTCGCCCTCACTCCCCACACAACCCAGCCGCTCAAGGAAGAAGACTTCATTCCTTGTTGTCACTAAAAATGTTCAGTTTCCATGGCGATGGGAGTTGACATCACCAGAACTTTCTCTCCCTTCCTTTCCTAGTTTTTGGAGTAGATTAGAAAAAAAACAAAATTATATATAAAAAATCCCCAAAACCCAGCCCTGACTAAGTTAATGTTTTCCTTCTTTATTATTCCTCTTAAGAAATCTGCAAGCTCCCAAAATGAAGACACCTGCTGCAAGGTTAAAGCACACATATGCCTGTGTGCACATGAGCGACGAGGCTGCAATCTGGCTTGATATTCCAGCCTTCAACTAGTCACTGGATGACAGTAGTCTCCAGGTACCCAGCTGTCTAATGTTGGCTGCAGTTGTCACCAACTCTCCTGGTGGGATGCCCTCCTGTCTACCTTTTGCTTTAGAAATTATCTCCTGTGATTTATGGCCTGCGTTTCCCAAAAACATCTAGTGATTTTGCATGCTGGATTTTGTGGATTCTCAACCTGAGACAAGGAAATGGGAACTGGAAAACCCGACCCCTTTTTAGGGTCTCATATTTGGGCATCCAAAATTGCTAATCACTCTGAAGAATGTAGGCCAATGTCTCTCCTTGTCCTGACGTAGGCCACCAATTTCTGGGCTGGAATATTACTCGATCTATCCTAGTCTGGCAGCTTATTGCCTGGAAATAGTGATGTATTCACTGTTTTTCTCCCCATCATTTTGTGTGTATGAGTGTATGAGCTTGAAGTGTGAGGGGGTCACTGCTCAGAGGATCACCAACTATCTGAGATGTTATATAATCACACTACCCTCCTGGATCTTGTGGGGGATCACCATCTATTTAGGGAGAGGTGTCTACTCTATCTATGCTTATCCTAGGTGCCATTACTACCTGTCTTTGGTGGGATGTTAATTTTATCTCTGACCTGTTCTGTGGGGTCCGCTACAAGCAAGATTGAGGGAAAAGGAATGAGGTGCATAGATTACATAAGGTCAGTAGGGACTGTTGTGATCATGTAGTGTCTGACCTCTTGTATAACATAGGTCTTAGGACTTCCTGAATTTATTCCTGATTCAAGTCTGATAGCTGTGGTTGAACTAGAACATGGGACTTTTTTAAAGAAAAAAACACCCTATCTTGATTTAAACATTTCTGTGATGGGGCATCTGCCCCACACTGTCATTTAAAGGGTGAAAAGCAGTCCTAGGGAGGCTGTGCCAGAAGTAGCCAATCAGAGCAGGACTGAGGAGAGCAGGCAATCAGAGCAAAGCAGGTCCATATATAAAGAAGATTGCAGAGCAGCAAAGTCAGTTCTCAGTTGGGAGCCCAGGGAGGAAGAACTGGAGCCCTGGACAGATCAGTGCTGGGCACGATCAGGTGGAGTAAGAGAACTTTCCAGACTGATACTTCCAAACTGAGGCCTTGACACAAGGACAGAGAGGTGGGGGCTGCTTTGGGGAAGTGGCCTAGAGAAGTAGATAGAGAGGAAGAGGGGCAATATGTGGCTGCTGCCTATAAGGTACCTGGGTTGGGACCCCGAGTAGTGGGAAGCCCTCCCCCTCCTAACTCCTACTTGCTACCAAGGGGAGTGACGAATGCAAAAACTGCAGTTTGCCACTGAAGCAAGTGACTAGAACTGGAATTGCAGTCAGCCACTGAGACAAGTGGTTGGATAGTGGACGGCTGTTCTGGGGAGAGAACAGATTGGGGCATGGCCAGAGAGTTATGTCCTAAAGAAGATGCTGTGATCCAGAGTGGGCGTGACAGCAGGCAAGACACCACCTGAAGCGGGCAGGCAAACTGGGGCTGAGCTAATTCCCAAGGCAACCAGCCGCAGGCATAAGAGTGGTGAGCATGACCTGTGACAATTTCCAGTGATGGAGAATCCACTAGTATCCTTCCAATGGTTGGTTACCCTCACTGTTAATAATTTGCATTCCAGTCCTAGGCTGAAATTGTCTGGTTTCAGCTTCCAGCCATTGGGTCTTTATCCCTGGTCGTCTAGATTGAAGAGCCCTCTGGTATCAAATTGCTGTTCGCTATGGAGGTACTTAAGGACTGTGATCAAATCACCCTTAAGTTCCTCTTTGATAAGCTAAATAATTTGAGCTCCCTGAGTATCTCGCTATAAGGCAAGTTTTCCAATTCTGTAGTCCTTCCCGTGGCCTTTCTTTGAACCCTCACCATTTTTTTCAAGATTCTTTTTGAAGTGTGAGCACCAGAACTGGACACAATTTTCCAGGAGCAGATGCCCCAGTACTTAATTCAGAGGTCAGATAACCTCCCTCCTCTTATGTAATATTTTTGTTCATAAATCCAAAGATCACATTAGGGCCTTTTCACTTAGTGTCACACTAGCAATTTATGTTCAGCTGATTATCCACCATGACCTCCAAGTCTTTTTCAGAGGCACTTTTTTGCAGGATAGAGCCCCTCCCCCCAACCTGTAAGTATGCCCCATATCTTTGTTCCTAGATATCTGACCTTACATTTGGCTGCATTGAAATGTACATTGTTAATGCCAGATTGCTTTATATAAGTAACCTGACCTCTTCATTATTTACCACCCTCTAGCATTGTCACTGGCAAATTTTACCTGTTATCTATCTGTCTGTCTGTCTGTCTGTCTATTAGAGAGTTTGCACATCTGTCTGTGAGTCTGTCTGTCCATTTGTTCAAGAACTCCTCTTAAATGATGAGAGCTAGGACCACCGAATTTGGTATAGTTTCCTCTTATGCTAATTTAGAGCAAGGTCAGGGTTTGGTTGTGCCAGGAAAACAGGAAGTGCCTGGAATGGGATTTCTTTCCATAACACAGAAAGGGAGGCATCTGAGAGCAGGGACTGTTATTCTCTACAGTGATCACTGGGGACAGCAAGCGCAGGGGACAGTTATTCTGCAGAGTGACCACAGGCAGGTGGGGGGTTGGGGAGGAGGGGAAATGGCCACACCAGGAAGAGAGTAGCCAGCTGGGGCTATGGCTCACCATTTTGCTGGCCTCCAGATAAGTGGTTCCGCTGTCCAAAAGCCCTCCCCCTGGCCCTCAGCTGCAGTGCTGGAAAGGGGAACCCCACCGGCCAATGGCCCCGCTACCATGCCCCGCCCCTTGGAAGCACTGCCGGGGCCAGCCAGTGCGTCCCCAGCCCTCCCCTTGGAGGAGCCATGTGGGGGACCAGCCAGTACAGCCTCTGCCCCTCCTGGAGTGCCAGCCAGCACAGCCCTGCCCTTCCTGGAAGAGACATGGACAGGGGCTGGGCATGACACAGGATGGGGCTGGGCAGTGCAGCCTCCCGGAGGAGCTACGCAGCACAGCTCCTGGCCCCTCTCCTCTGAGAGGAGCCATTCGCCAGGCAGTGTAGCCCAGGGAGCTGCTGTTGCTAGAGCAGTGCCACCCTTGCTGCTGCGGGCAGCCCTGGTGAGCCTCCCAGAACTCCCAGCCCCCAGCCCTGACTTCTGCACTCTGCACCCTCTGCCCTAAATCTTCACAAGGATCCAAGCAATGCTGGGTAAATCCTCTAGTGATTTTATATTTGTTTCCAAGTCCACTGGTAAAAATACTGAATAGCGTAGGACCAAGAAGTAATGTGGGACTCCTGATAACACACCTGCATGATGATAATTTCCTATTTACAGTTACATTTTGAGATCTGTCACCTAATTTGTAGTCCATGTAATCTGTGCCATGTTGATTTTGTGGTATTCTAGTTATATCAATGCTTTTATAACCTTTATCAACAAATCCTGGAATAACATCAACATATCAGTTAATTTGATGAGATCTATTTTTCATAAGCCCATGTTGATTGACATTAATTATATTACTCTCCTTTAATTTTTTATTAATTGAATGCCATATCCACTGTCCCATTAATTTGTCTAAGTTTTATGACGGTTCTTTATAATGGTTCTCAAACCCAGATCAGCAGGTGCACAGGTAATCCTCAGATTGCTTCCACTACCCAGAAGCTTACTGGTACCAGCAGGCAATGAGGGCTGGTGAACCCTAGTTCACCAGAAGCCCCACTCACAGAGTCTCTCATTGAAGGAGACATCAGGCCTCTCTGACTCACTCAAACTTGCTATTTAAGCCCAAATGAGGCACAGGAAGTTGTCTGAGCAGCTATTTGAATTCCTGACTGGCTGTTACATTGTTCCCTGACTTCTTCCAGTCTTTTTGCCTTGTTCTAGATTCCTGCTTCTACAATCCTTGACTTGACTTTTGGTTCTGACCCTGATCCCTGACCCTGCCTCAGTCTGTTGTTCCTGTTGTTAAATGTTGTGAGGGAGTGAGAAGAGGGCCTGGCAATGCAGGGGCTAAACAAAGCCTTTTTGCCCAGCTAGCCCTGCACCGCTTAACCTGCAGCCAATGCCAAGCCCACAGGAAGGATAAAAGAAAGGAGCCTGGCTCAGTTAGGAGCTGACCAGCAAGGAGACAGCAGCATGGTTCTGCAGGACCTGCACCAAAGCCTATCTGCTTGGACAGCCATAGGAGACTGTAAGCCTCCAGTCCTGCCCCCCTGGGACATGGTGAGTAGGGAAACCTGCTAGAAACCCTCTGTAAGGGTACGGCTAGATTACAAGTTTTTGTCGGAAAAAGGTATGCAAACTGCGCTCCGCATTTTGCGTACTTTTTTCCAATTCTTTTGTTGGAAGAGGCTTTTCTGAATTTGGCCCATCTAGACTGGGCCAAATGTTGGGAAAAAAAAACCCCTCTTTTGGAAGCCCCCTTCTTCCTCATAGAATGAGGCGTACAGGGGCTTCTGAAAGAGTGCGTTTGCTTTTCCGCAAAAAAAAAGTGGAGGAGCAAACCCCCCTGCAGTCTAGCCGTACCCTCAGAGGGAAAATCTGGATTCTTGGGGCTATGCCCCAAACTTAAGGCCTGGACTAACATAGTTAGGCCAGAGTTCCTAGGCCCGGGGCACCAGTGGCAGTGGCCTGCACCCTTTTCCCTCCAGCAAATCCTGAGGCCTAGCCACTAAGCCACCCTGGTGCCAGGGAGATGCAGTCACAAATGTTTAGAAACTCAAAAAGCTTAAGACCTTCAGTCAGGGGCGGATATAGGGCAGGGCGGCGGGCGGCCGCTTCAGCGCTTCAAGCCCGCGCATGCCATGAAAAAAGGGGGCCCATAATTGCCCTGGGCCCTGCAAAATGGTCATCTGCCCCTGCCTTCAGTATATGTCTCTCAAACTGAAATATCCCATGATGATGCATTTTTCCCCTACACATTATGGGTACGTGCTAGGGAGCCAGTCATAATGTTCCCTAGTGTGATCTGATGGTCTGTGGCAGACACCAAGTAGTACCCAGTCTTGACACTTATCTTTAAAACAGGGGTAGGGAACTATGGCCCACAGGCTGGATCTGGCTTAATTGGATCTGGCCTGCGGCAAGTCTCCGCACTGTGAGCCAGAAGCCCTGAGTCATGGGGCTGGAGCGTGATGTGTGCTGAGGTAAGTGTGAGTGAGGAGTGTGTGGGTGTGTGGGGAGTGTTCTTTCCACCTTGGGAGCACTGGGAGCAGGTAAGTAGTGAGGAGCTAGGGTTTTTTGCTTGTGTGTGGCCCCGATAGAGCAAAAAGGTTTCCCATCTCTGTGTTACAATATTGACTTACAAGCATTCAAGATAATTTGCTTCTGAGCTGTCAGGTATTGCCATTTTTTATATAGACGGCTACTCCTCCTTGGCTTTCTCCACTCAATCCTTCCTAAGTAGCTTATAGCCATTGATTGCAATGTTCCAAACATGCAAATCTTTCCACCGGGTTTCTGTAATACTAAGTAGGTGAAATATATACTCACAAATGAGCGATTCTAATGTGTCTTGTCTATCATCTAGGCTCTTTGCATTGGCTGCCTACACAATTTAATTTTTTTTCTCATACATTGGTCTTGATTAATTTTGTTGCTGACTTCTTGATTTTGTGGGAAATCAGAGCCCATTTGTTTCCTTTTTCACCCTCTCCTTTCATTGCTAATGCCCCCTGACTAATTGAGCCAATCTCTGCCATACAAGATTGGTTCCCCTTCTTCAAGCTGAGGTCATGCCCCTCTAATCACAGAAGGTGGCCAGTGTTCCATAAAACCAAACCCTTTACCTTATGTGACTTACCTAGGCACTAGTTTGCTTGCCAGAATCTTTTTAGTTGAAACAATAGTAAAGAATAAAATTGTCAGACACATAGAAGGACATAATTTGTTGGGCAAAAGTCAACATGGTTTCTGTAAAGGGAAATCATGTCTTACTAATCTATTAGAGTTCTTTGAAGGGGTTAACAAACATGTGGACAAGGGGGATCCAGTGGATATAGTATACTTAAGATTTCCAGAAAGCCTTTGACAAGGTCCCTCACCAAAGGCTCTTACGTAAATTAAGTTTTCATGGGATAACAGGGAGATACTTTCATGAACTGAGAACTGGTTAAAAGACAGGAAACAAAGGGTAGGAATAAATGGTAAATTTTCAGAATGGAGAGGTGTAACTAGTGGTGTTCCCCAAGGGTCAATCCTAGGACCAGTCCTATTTAACTTATTCATAAACGATCTAGAGAAAGGGGTAAGCAGTGAGGTGGCAAAGTTTGCGGACGATACTAAACTGTTCAAGATAGTCAAGACCAAAGCAGACTGTGAAGAACTTCAAAAAGATCTCACCAAACTAAGTGATTGGGCAACAAAATGGCAAATGAAATTTAATGTGGATAAGTGTAAAGTAATGAATATTGGAAAAAATAACCCCAACTATAATACAATATGATAGGGCTAATTTAGCTACAACTAATCAGGAAAGAGATGTTGGAGTTATCGTGGATAGTTCTCTGAAAATGTCCACGCAGTGTACAGCGGCAGTCAATAAAGGAAATAGGATGCTAGGAATTATTAAAAAAGGGATAGAAAATAAGACGAAGAATATCTTACTGCCCCTATATAAAACTATAGTACGCCCACATCTTGAATACTGCGTACAGATGTGGTCTCTTCACCTCAAAAAAGATATTTTGACATTAGAAAAGGTTCAGAAAAGAGGAACTAAAATGATTAGGGGTTTGGAATGGGTCCCATATGAGGAAAGGCTAAAGAGACTGGGACTTTTCAGTTTAGAAAAGAGGAGACTGAGGCGGGATATGATAGAGGTATATCAAATCATGAGTGGTGTGGAGAGGGTGAATAAAGAAAAGTTATTTACTTGTTGCCATCATATAAGAACTAGAGGACACCAAATGAAATTAATGGGTAGCAGGTTTAAAACTAATAAAAGAAAGTTCTTCACACAGCGCATAGTCAACCTGTGGAACTCCTTGCCAGAGGAGGCTGTGAAGGCTAGGACTATAACAGAGTTTTAAAAAGAGATAGATAAATTCATGGAAGTTAGATCCATAAAAGGCTATTAGCTAGGGGGTAAGGAATGGTGCCCCTGGCCTCTGTTTGTCAAAGGCTGGAGAAGGATGGCAGGAGACAAATTGCTTGATCATTGTCTTCGGTCCACCCCCTCTGAGGCACCTGGCACTGGCCACTGTCGGCAGACTGGATACTGGGCTAGATGGACCTTTGGTCTGACCCAGTATGGCCATTCTTATGTTCTTATGTTCTGTCTTCCTTTGTGTGTGGGATGGGAAGGATCTCTGAGAAAGATCACATGGATATTCCTTTCCTCCTTCAACACTTCCCCACGTTCTCTGATGTCATCTCTAATCTGTGGTGTAGGTGTCATGTGAAGCAATGTCATTAGTGCTCACATGCAGCATCGCTAGTGGAGCCTTCCCTGCTGACTTCAGAAACCCATCCGGTCTTGCAGTCACATCTCCTGGCTTGACAACACCCCATCCTATTGTCTGCCCATCCCTAGCAGAACATTCTTTCTGTTCCTTGTAGCATAGGTCTCTGATTAAGACAGTCTGCTTTCTTTAGATGTTTGGGGATCTCCTCGTGGGCACTCTTGATAGATTTGTGGGTGGAGCTAAGTAGTATTTTTTAGCTCTGTGGGTATTCTTCCTGATCCTCTTCTCTCTAGTAGTCGCAGCCTGCCCATGCTCCTATGTCTCCAGCCACACAGATCGATGCCAGGGGCTCTTGCCTCTGGTGGCTACAGACGGCCAAACCCCCTCTCTGGTTCCTTGATACCAGTTTATTTCTTGATTCTGAGGGTAGAAGGGTGCATATGCAATTTCCTGAATCTGGTTTTCCAAGTAACCCTCAGTCTTTTTTGATGCTAGTCTTTCCAAATCACAAACCTGTTTTTCAAGCACAGCCACCAACTTCCACTTCATGCAGAGACAGTCCCTTCTGGCTTCAAGCAGGAAAGAAGAAGTCCATTGTTGGGATCAGGGTATTGAATATAGAACAGTACCTAGAAAGAGCCCCCCCGCCAGCACTCTCTGTTTGCTAGTCCAATTCATCTGGCAGATGACTTCTAGTGTCATCCCCTCACTAACAGGGAGGGATTGAAATTCTAGTAGTTAAACTCTGGGATTAAGCACAGAGCCAAAGGTCCCAGAACACATTCCTTGGGAGAGACACAGACAGTCTCCTGTGACCCCTTCAGGGGACCAGAAGCTCAGGTATGTGACACACACACACACGTACGTACGTATGTATATACGTACGTCTGGGCATGGCTGGGGCAGTCTGTTGTTCTTCATTCCAGTCAGCTTTTCTTCTCAGGAAGGTGTTAAATCTCTCGCTGGAGGACTGTCACCAAGAGTTATCTCTTGTTATCAACACTCTCCGCTACTGGTTTACCCTGATGAAACAGTGTTCTCTACACAGAGTTCTACAAGGGGAAGGCGAGCATCACTGGTGGGTTGTGAGCTTCTCAAGCCAGGGCTACACTACAAACATTTGCTGGCATAGATGTGTCAATCAGAGGTGTGAAGAGACGGGTTCCCTGATTTGCATACCTGTGCTGGCAAAGGCTGCTGAGGTGGAGTCAGTTATAGTGGCAAAACTGCACTTTTACAGGTGTAGCTTGTTTCACTCAGGGGCTGGAAAAAGCTATGCTTGCAAAAGTATAGTCTTGGTAGTCTGAGCTACACCCATTCTTTACTGGTACAGTGGCCTAATACAGCTTTACCAGCAAAGGGCTTGTAGGCTTTTAGTCTACATTACAGTGTTTCACTGGCATAGTTATATTGGCTAGGAGTGTGGGGGAAAAAAATTAACACCCCCCCCAGAGGACATAGCTAGGTTGCCAAAAGCACTAGTGTAGATGCAGGAATCCTTTTGCCTGTATGGCTTAGGGAGGTGGTTTCACTATACTGACAGAACTCCTGTGTTCAATATAAGCTGCATCTCTGCTCAGTGGCTTTGCCCACATGACAATAACAATATTTGAAACATCTGTAGTATTGGCAAGCTCCTAGGACAGAGCTACAGAGATAGGGAAAACAGGGGCCTGTTCTGTGGTGTGGAGGCAGCCATGGCCACAGATAAAAAGGACTTGCAGGAGGATGAAAGCAGGCGGGATACCTAGCTCACCACACAGACAGAAAGGGACAGAGAACTATAGCAGCATTAACACTGGCTAATATTGCCAAGCTCAGTACTCTGTTTGCCTCTCCAACCTGGTCTGCGAGGGCAGCATCTTCTCATTCCAATCCCAAGACTCATTTCTGACATGGAGAGCATCAGCCAAGATGTTTTAGGTACTGGAAACAAACAAAAAATCCCAATTTACTGCACAGCTTTCACTGACTAACATAATCTTATTGCTGTCATTCCCTTCTTCCTCCTCCAACTCTTCCCCACTCTTCTGTCCCCCTCCTCTGCATCACAATTTCAAGCCCTTTGGGATATGGGCCCTGGCTGCTTTTGTACTGTTGTGAAGCACCTGATATGCCCTTATGGGCTGCATAGAAGCTTATGCCATTTGCACATCTCTTTGTGCTTATGTCATGTCTGTGCCTCTGGAGTGTATTTTGTATATACACCTAGCAAAAGTCAGTTCATTGCCCTGGCTACCACAGCTACACTGCTACTTATACTCCCAGTAGGTCTCACTGAGCTACTGGAATATGTGTACTTGAGCTGGGAATTACACCCTAGCTCATAGTATAGTTAAAGGCTAAGTACATAAAACAGGTGAAGGGTGAGAGAAAGGAAGTAGTAGAGAGGATAAATGACTTGCTTAAAGAAAGTCCATATTAGAGAAGAGAACTAAACCCAGATCTCTTGAGACTCAGTCCTATTGCCAAGGTACTAGACTGATTTTTTCCTCTACTTCCTAGAGCACATAGGTTCTCAAACTGGCTGCAAGGGATTGTGAGTTGTCAGCTCCATGGGCATGACTTCCTCAAGCCCCCATAAAATTACAGTCAAAGGCTTTCTGTGTGACAAGGATTACCAGTACAAAAAGTTTGAAAACCACTACTATAGTGGTTCTATAATTGTTTGCTGTGGCTTGCACTTCCTTGCTGTACCCATTGCCAGTGTTCTTTGCTCCCATTGTAATTGACTTTTCCATCCCTTACAACCTTAGTTTGTGTTGCCTTGTGGCCATCACATGCCCGCCCTCATGTTTATTTTTGTGCTTTTCTCATGTCCCTTTTGTGTCCATTCTGCATGGCTTTTGCATGTAAGGAATCCAGCCCCTCTGAAAAAAAATCCAAAATGTGGCTATCAAAGATCTCTTGTTTGTTTACTTCTTGTTCTCACCTAGCATAGTCACTCTGGCTGGTCCTTTTGCAGCTGTCAGGTTCTAAACATCATTCTTCTCTCTGGAGCAGCAGTTCTCAAACTGTGGGTTGGGACCTCTGGGCAGAGGGCTCAGGTTACAGGTCCCCTGTCTGGGGAAGAAGTCCTGGGGAGGATGGGGGAGCTCAGACATGCTCAGGCTTTGGTCCCGCCTCTTGTCATCTAGTAATTTTTGTTGTCAAAAGGAGGTTATGGTGCAATGAAGTTTGAGAATCCCTGGTCTGGAACATAGAGAAAGAAAAGCAAAAGAAGTGCAGAGTAGTGGCTGGTGAAGCAAGTCAACCTGGGCTTGGATTTTAGTCTCTCTTCCCTGAATGCTTGTTCTCTTCTCCAGTGGTTGGCATGAATTGAAGGTGCTCCAGGCCAGACCCTTTTGGTACTTTCAGGACAGGGTCAGTGTGTTAATAGATTGGTCAGCACATGGAATAAGTGACAGGGACTGTTTTTCCTTGTAACTCAGGATCTCTTGTATATCATAGAATTGTAGGACTGGAAAGGATCTCGAGAGGTCTCCTGTCTTCAAAGCAAGACAAAGTATTATCTAGACCCATGGTGTCCAACATGCTAGCCATTAGCGACATATGGCTATTTGGCCGGTTGATTGTGGCTATTTGGTCAGTTGAGTGTGGCTAGTTCACTATCCCTGACAGGTATTTGTCTAACCTGCTCTTAAATATCTCCAATAATGGAGATTCCACAACCTCCCTAGGCAATTTATTCCAGTGCTTAACCACCCTCAGAGGAAGCTTTTTTTCCTAATATCCAACTAACCTTCCCATGCTACAATTTAAGCTCATTGCTGCTTGTCCTGTTCCTAGAGGTTAATGAGAGCAATGCTTCTCCCTCCTCCTTGTAACACTCTTTTAGGTACTTGAAAACTATTATGTCCCCTCTCAGTGTTCTCTTTTCCAGACTAGAAACAAAACAAAACATTTTTTTCAATGTTCCCTTACAGGTCATGTTTTTTAGATCTTTAATAATTTCTGTTGATCTTTTCTTAGACTTTCTCCAGTTTGTCCACAGCTTTCCTGAAATGTAGCACCCAGAACTGGACATAATACTTCAGTGGAGGCCTAATCAGCGTGAAGTAAAGCTGAAGAATTACTTTTCATATCTTGCTTACTACACTCCTGCTAATGCATCCCAGAATGTATTTTTGACTCATATTTAGCCTGTGATCTGCTATAACCCAGATCCCTTTCACAATACTCTTTCCTAGTCAGTCATTTGCCATTTTGTTCCTTCCTAAATGGAAAGAACATTTGTCTTTATTGAATTTCATCCTATTTCCCTCAGATGATTTCTCCAGTTTGCCCAGATCATTTTGCCTTTTCTCCAAAGCACTTGCAACACCTCCCAGCTTGATATCATCTGCACACTTTATAAGCATACTCTCTATGCCAATATCTAAATCATTTATGAAGATATTGACCAGGCCCAGGCCCAGAACAGATCCCTGTGGGCAGGCCCACTATGTGGGAAGGGGGCAACTGCCCCAAGTTCTGGTGATACGAAAAGGTTTGGAGCTCCTAGCCACTATGTGGCAGAAGCTGGAGTCCTGGGTTTTTTAATTGATGCCAGAGCAGAGGGCTGCACACTTTGGGCAGCACTGAGTTCTGCCTAGCCCCAGCCCTGTCTCTTTTGCCTGAGGCCCCACCCCTCCAAAGGGCATGGAGCAGAGTCCCCCTTCCCAAACCCCATCTTGCCTAGGGACCCAGTGAGACTGTCAGCCCTGCTACCTGTGGGACCCTACTGGTTAGGCCCTTCCAGCTTAACTCTGAATCACTGATAACTACTCTCTGGGTATGGTTATCCAACCAGTTATGCATCTACCTTTATAGTAGCTCCCTCTAGGTTGTATTTCCCTAGTTTGTTTATGAGAAGGTCATACAAGACTGTATCAAATGCTTTACTAAAGTCAAGATCTACCACATCCAGTATCATAGGTGCTGGAACTAGGAATGATGGGGTGCTGCCGCACTTCCCAGCTTCAAGTGGTTTCTATTTATACAGAGTTTATAGTTTGGTTCAGTGGCTCTCAGCACCCCCCTCCCCATTGTACAGATTGTTCTGGCATCCCTGTCTACTGCTTTCCTCCTATCCACAAGGCTTGTTATCCTGTCAAAGAAAGCTATTAGGTTGGTTTGACAGGACTTGTTCTTGACAAATCTATGCTGACTGTTACTTATCACCTTATTATCTTTAGGTGTTTGCAATTGATTGCTTAATTATTTGGTCCATTATCTTTCCTGGCACAGAAGTTAAACTGACTGGTCTATAATTCCCTGGACTATCCTTATTCCCCTTTTTATAAATGGGCACTGCCTTTTGCAGTCCTCTGGAACCCCTCCTGTCTTCCATGACTTTCTGAAGATAATCACTAATAGCTCAGATAACTCTTCAGTTCCTTGAGTAGTCTAGGATGTATTTCATGAGAACCTGGTGATTTGAAAACCTCTAACTGTCTAAGTAATTTTATCTTATTCTTTTCCTATTTTAGCCTGTGATCCTACTTCATTTGCATTGGCATTCAGTAAGTTAGATGTCTAATCACTACTAACCTTTTTGGTGAAAACCAAAACAAAAAAATCATTTAGCACTTCTGCTATTTCCATATTTTCTGTTTTTATTCTCCACTCCCCTTCCCATTGAGTAACATCCCATCCTATCTTCGGCCATCTTCTTGCTTCTAATGTATTTGTAGAATGTTTTCTTGTTCCCCTTTATGTCTCCAACTAGTTGAATCTCATTTTGTACCTTGGCCTTTCTAATTTTGTCCCTTCTTACTTGTGTTACTTATTTATATTTATCCTTTGTAATTTGACCCAGTTTCCACTTTTTGTAGAACTCCTTTTTTTTGTTGTTTTAAGTTTCAGATCATTGACGATCTCCTGGTTAAGCTAAGATGGTCTCTTGACATACTGCTTATCCCCCTATGCAGTGGGACTAAACAGACAGACTTTCTCAGATGTAGGGTAATATTACTGTAATATTACTGTCAACACAGAACAGGGAAAGGGAGAAGAGGAAGGAATAGAGAGAGAAGGGGAAAGTAGAGAGTGGAAAGAGAATAGAAGGAAAAAGGGGAGAGTGAGTTATGAAGATGGAAGAGTAAAAGAAGATTGTGAAGGAGGGGAGAGAGGAGGAGACAGGGAAAGGAAGGAAGATGCAAAGAGCCATGAGACAGGGAGCTGAAAAGAAAGCAGCCTAAGGATAAGAAAGGGAGTAAACTGGAGCAAGGAGGAGTGAGGCAGAGCCATAGTGGAGAGTACATCTGAAACTACAGAGGCCAGTTACTTTGGAATTCTGTGGAGCAAATATCATATTGATTTTGACAGCTGAAATGCACAGGGCAAAAACTGTGTTTCACCTCTGCCCACCTTTTCCTTTTTCTCTTTTCACCCTTCATTGCCCCCTCTGCTTCTCAAAATGACTAACTGGCTCCTTCCTGGGTATATAAAGCACAAGAAGAATTGAAGTAACTTTCCTTGACGAGAGCCGCTGGCCCTGCCTTGGAGATGTCACAATGGATTTTTTACGCACTACGCCAAACCCCCGCTAATTAATGCTGCATGCCTGAGAAGTCATGTCAACTGCTCTGTGGATAGGGATCTGAAAGCCCATCTCAGTCAGAGGATAGGGGTCAGACAGTCCTTTGCATAAGGCTTTCCTGTCTTAACTCCTTTCGTTCCCATTTCTGGCAGCACCTCTGTCCTTCACAGTCCATGCAGCACCACCTCCAGCCAGTGCATCCGCCCCATTTCCTACAGCGACTCCTCCCACAGCCAGTGCGCCCACCCCATTTCCTACAGCGTCTCCTCCCATAGCCAGTGCGCCTGCCCCAGTTCCTACAGCGACTCCTCTCACAGCCAGTGCACTCACCCTGTCCATAGGAGTGAGAAGGATGGGTGCAGGGGGTGCAGCACCCCCACATTTTCTTCCTGGATTCCACATGCCCAGCCCCAAATCCTGGCCTCCAGGGGCCCATCCAGGATTCTGATGGCCACCGTCCCCTGGGTCCAGTCTACCAGCCCTGGAGGTTGTGCTGCTGCTTGGGGTCTTGCTGCTGGCCCAGGGCTCCGCAGCTGCCTCCAGCTGTGGCTAAGTTGCAAACTATCCTGGACCTGATGGACTAGACACCATTTGCGGCAATGGTGTCTGGTCCAGGAGAGTTGGCAACCCGGGTGTGACCCCAGCCTGGGACAGTGAAGAAGACAGACAGCTGTGTGTGTGGGGGCACAGTCAGCACTCCCACCCTATAAATAGTTCCAGCATCCCTGGCCCCAGCCTCTTCAGTGACATGCCCCCTCCCTCCAGCCAGTGCTCCCACCCCATTCCCCACAGCAACTTCTCCTCCAGCTAGTGCTCCTGCCCCATGAGAGTGGCTTGAATTGGAAGTAGTTATGAACTCCTACAACTTGAGCACTCTTCTTCCATTCCCTATGCCATGGTGATCATTCACCATTCTTTTGCCCCCTATGCCTGCCTTGGGCAATAATATTTTTTGGTGGTAGCACTGTTCCCCCTCCCTTTCTGAGAAATGTTGCACAGGAAACCTTGCAGGGGAATGTAGTCGCTGGGTGGAGAGGCATTACTGTATAAATTCAATTATCTTGACAGGTCTCTGCTCAAATCCCTTCACAGCTCAGGGGTTTCCCACTGATTTAGCAATAGTTTCAGCTCCCTAATTCCTTCCTGCACTCACCCACCCACAACCGAAGGCCAAGTAACATCTGTTCAGTGGTGGAGGTGAGCTGCCATTTACGTGAAGGGGATGGAAGGAGAGAGTGTTCAAATCCTGGTATGGGCTTTTGTTGGGCAGTGGGCTTTGCTTGATTGCCTCTCGACCTGAAGACACAAGCAGCAATTACGATAAAACAACAGAGAGTACAAGATGCCAAGAGAAGCTAAATTGGAATATATAATCAGGCCCATTCTTTCTTGTCAAGCTGGGCTGTGACAAGGGGAGGATTAGGGGAGAAGGTGATGGATGTCTTGGCTGGCCTTAGTGTGACCCTGCTGTCGCTGAATTAAAAGACCTGCAGTGTATTGTGATCAACATCGTTTCCCAAACTCTTTCGAATAGTTGGGGGCATGTGATGGGTCCAAACCAATCTTCCTTGAAAGTTGAGCGCTTAGGCAGCCGCTCAGGAGAGATTCAGTTGCCACCCAGCTGATTAGCAAAGTGCTCACACCCCACAGCATGTGTTTCTACTGGTGGTGCGCATATGTTCATGCCTTGGTGTACATAACAAAATTTATTCCACCCATGAATGGAAAAAAAAAAATAGGGGAAATACTGGTTCAAGCCCCAAAGTTCAGATGTAGACCCAAACTTCCCCTCGTTCAGGTCCAAAGTTTTAGGTGCAAGCTATGAAATTTGATCCAGCTTCAGATTTTAATCCTTTCTCCCAGTATATAGGAGCCACTGGACAAGGGCAGAGTTTCAGGAGGGCAAGGGGCCTGCAGCTGTGTGCATCAGGATACTGCTTGCTTTTCATCCCATTCCCAGGACTATCAGGGAGTGAGGTGCATTCCGTGCATGCCTCTCATACCTCGCTGATGAAGGGAAGGAGCAAAGCAGTAAATCACAGAATGTAAGTACTTTCCCATCGCTCCCTGATAGTCCAGAGAATGGGATGAAAAGCAAGCTGTGTCCTGGTATACAGAGCTGCTGCCCCCCTTCCCTCCTGAAATTCTGCCCTTGCCACTGGACCAGGATAATTGTTCAGACCCATTATAGAAATAGAGATGTGAATTCAAATGCCCCAGCTGGCCCTCCTTTCCCCTGAATTTTGGTCTAGTGTCTGAACAGGGTCAGCTTTGAAATCCTGATCCCTGTGAGGGTCAGGCTCATTGCTGGTAGCGTGTGGGTGCTAGGTGAGCCAGGAGCTTGGAGAACTCTTTTTTGTTACTAAGACAACAAGGAGTTCGGTAGCACTTTAAAGACTAACAAATTTATTAGGATAGCGGAGCATAAGCTTTCATGGGCTACAGCTCACTTCCTCAGATGCCGAAGAGAAAAAGAAAGAAAAAAAAGATACAGAGATAGGAGTGTGACAACAGTGCTAATTAAATCAGAACATGGCTCATCTCCAACAGTGGTGAGAGAGTGAGAGTATCTGAATGGGAAATTACCTATTGTAATGTGAGAACCGCTCCGTGTGTTTTATTTAGACTTTGGTTCAGGGTGTCAAATTTGCATTTCAGCTCAGCAGTTTCTTTATGCAATCTGTTTTTGAAATTTTTCTGTCTAAGAATGGCAACTTGCAAGTCCAAAACTATGTGCCCAGGGAGGTTACCCAATGGCTTTTGGATGTTGCTGTTAATGTCTGATTTGTGGCCATTTATTCTTTTATTTAAAGGCAGTCTAGTTTGTCTGATGTACATGGCAGAGGGGCATTGTTGACACAGGATGGCATATACCACACTAGTAGATGTGCACTTGAATGAGCCTTTGATGGTATACCTGATGTAGTTAGATCCTGTGATGGTGTTCACTAGGGTAGATGTGTGGACAGAGTTGGCAGCGGAGTTTATTGCAGGGATAGGTTCCTGGATTTGTGTTTCTGTTGTGGGGTGTGAAGCTGCTGGTATTTGCCTCAGTTTGGGGGGGGGGGGTGGGGGAGGCTGTCTGTAAGCTAGGACTGGCCTGCCTCCCAAGGTGTAGCAAACATGATCCAGGTTTCCTGTCAGTTAACCTGTTCCTGGCTCCTCATTCTCTGTGACATCCCCTCAGTCTCCATGGTAACCTGTCCTACTGTCACACAATAAAGATTATGACATCAGGTGATGAACTCCTCCAGTGCAGCCCAGCTTCCCTCCAGTGTCACATATGGGGTACCACCAGTAGAGACAGTCTGAGGAGGTGAAGGACAGGGTGGCAGGAGAAGGGTATGAAATCAAACCGCAGGATTAAGAATCTGTGGGATTCTGCAGATACCCCTCCTGAAATTACCTGTGTTTCTGAAAGATTCCATTTCAAAAGGGGTATGTATGCAAAATTTGAATTATTAGCATTGCCCACACAGACAGAGGGTTTTTTCCTGGGCAGGGGGTTTGCCTCAGCCCAGTATTCCCTTGCATTAGGTGTGTGTGTGTTGCATCACTTTGTAGGGGGAAAACATCAATACAGGGTGATGCCAAGGCTAGAGACATCAGGAATTGAGAGGTCCTTGTCAAGGAGCAGGCCTGTGGCAGGAGAACTGCAGAAGCAGACGAGATTCTGGAACTGTGCGTGCTATGTTGAGGTTCAGGGGGTCCACAGGATAGCTGATTCAACTGGACATAGTGGGAATAACCAAATAGCTGGAACCCCTGGTCATCCAGTGCTGGTGTATCCCACTTGTTACCACAGCCAAGTTATCACCAATACTCCTTGGGAGAAACTATAAGTGGTAGTTCTATCAGGTAAGCTGAAACCCCTGGCCAAACGGATAGGAGCTGGGCTCATCTTGGTTAGAAATTGCTCTCTGCAAACTTTGGAGGGTCAAACTTACAAAAACATACAAAAGTATGAACTCCTCCATTTCCCGAGAACTAGTTGTTCTTCTCAGTGACACCGGGCAAGGAGACTGTGACGTAGTGGAGGTACCTGGCTGGTTTCTATGCTGGCTCTGTGGTAACCCCCACTGGCTGCCATCGGTACCACAGCCCAGAAGGACTGGAGATGAGTCATTATGCAAAGAGGGTCTCTCAACCTGTCTGACCAGCTACCCCCCAAGGAGAGAGACAAAGGAAGGGGAAATGCCATTCTGGCTGGGGGCAGGGCTGGAAGAGAGTGGGTTAGTTTCTGTCTGGGATCATGGAGGAACCAGCCTAAGCCAGGGGCGGGATTTAGGGGCCCAATCTCCCCATCGCAAGGGGGCTGAGGCATCCTAGACCTGCCCTGTAACCAGATTACATCGGTGCTGTGCTGTATCCTGGAGAAGGAATAAACTCCCTCCATCTCTACGGGCTGGTGGAGTCTGTTCGTGCCACACGGGGTGCAGGAGTCAGGGGACCCCAACGCGTCGTCACACTGGTGTCAGGAGTGGATGCACTGCACCCCGTGGATGGAGCATCCAGCGGCGAGTGACTAGGCGCAGTAGAAGCAAGAGCCATGGAACCAGGCGTGCTGGAAACAGAGCGAAGCGGTTCCTGAGAATCGTGCAGCAGCACTAGACTGGTGAGTCTGCACCGAGGGGACCAGCGGGAGATGGCCTATACCCAACTGCTGAAGGCAGAGCTGGTGAAGCTGTGCAGAGAGAGGGGCTTGCCTGTGCGGAGCGCAACCAAGGCCCAGCTGATTGCCCAGCTGGAAGAGAATGACCAGCCACAGGGCTGGGATCCTGTCCTCGTGGGGAACAGCCAGACCCCCACTGGGAGCGTGTCAGGCTCGGAGAGGGGGCGGAGCGCTGGAGGCCGCCGAAGAGACCGGACTGCCTCCCAGGGGAGCACTGCAAACCGTAGTCCACCCAGGGGGGGGTCCAACCCCTCGGAGCTGCGGCGGCTAGAAATCCAGCTGCAGATGAAGGAATTGGAAGTCCAGGACCGTAGAGAACAGCGACAGCATGAGCTGGCCATGGCCGAGCGGAGAAGCGGCAGGGCCCCAACTGCGCCGAGTGCAGATGAGCCCCAAAGGCCCGGGCGGCCAGATGCTTGGAGAAGCTCGTGGTGGCCCAATTGAAGGACATGGGCGACATAGACGGGTTCCTCAGCTCCTTTGAGAGGGCCTGTGACTGCAACGGGTCCCCCAGCTGACTGGCTGCAGGAGCTCATCCCTGCACTGAACCAGGAGGCCACCGGGTGCTCAATCAGCTGGAAGACCTACAGCCAGGGGATTACAACCGAGTCAAGGAGGCCCTGCTGCACAAGTTTGGGCTGACCTCGAGATGTACAGGAAGAAGTTCCGGGCGTGCAGAGGAGCCACGGGAGACCTATGTGGATCTGGCCTCCCGCCTGGCGAATACTGCCGCAAGTGGGTGTCTGGGGTTGGAGCCCAGACGCAGAGGAACTGCTCAAGCTGATTATGATGGAGCAGTTCTATAAAGCTGCACACCCAGCCTGAGGCTGTGGGTCCGGAGAACCCCAGGAAGCGGGAGGCTGGCGGATGAGTTCACAGAGAGCCGGTCCAGGTGTGAACGGAATTCCGGAGGGAAAGGGAATCGCGCAGAGACCGGTTCTCGGCTGAGCGGCGGAGAGAGGCACCTCCGAGGCGAGCCCCAGGGACCAGGACCACTCATCGGTGCCCCAGGAAACCAGCCAGGTACCTCCACTACGTCACAGAGACTGACTGTTCCAGCAACTTTCAGTCAAACAAAACTACAGTGTAACAAATCCAGAGCTGCCTAGGACTTCACATGCTGATACTGTGGCTACTGGGAACTTAACTACCGCAGGCATAGACCTCTGCCCCTCCTGCAAAATTTAGCTAGAGGAGGATCTTAGTTCTAGCGTTGTAAATGACAAGTTCTGATTTATCCAGTCCAGAAAAGTAGAATACATGTACCAGCCACGAGGTCTTTATAAGACTGTGCCTTTCTGCTATGCATATGTGCTGTGAGAGCAATTGGATCTTTTATGTGGGGATTTGCAGATCAACAAAGGCCCCCCTTTCCAAATTACAAACATTTATATTAGGATCATTTGCTTGTTTGCTATCCGCTTGAGAGAATTTCTTTCAGTTTGTTCTGCCATTTACCAGAGAAGAAATCCCTTGTTTTCATAGCTCCCGCTCCTGAGTCCCCACCACACATCTCCACAGGAGATATACCTGACTGTGTCCTCATGTTGGCAGTGTTGCTGTAGCCATGCTGGTCCCAGGATGTGAAAGAAGCATGGTGAGTGAAATAATATATTTTATTGGACCAACCCTAACCCTAAAGCTCGCCTCTCTCACCAACAGAAGTCGGTCCAATAAAAGATAGTATCTCTACCACCTTGTCTCACTAGTGTACTAAGGGGAAGTGTACATGAGAAAAGAACATCTGCAAGTGTACAACTCTGAGTGTGGCAGCCTCTTTGTGTGCATGCTTGGATGTCTACTTGTACATATATAAATGTGTGTTTGTATTACTGTGTATCCTTCCCCACTGCTGTTCACCTCCTCAACCCCTGTCCATCATTCATGTTTTCTGTGGGCTTCCTATGTGTCCTTTATGAATATTTTGATTATCTGAACAAAATCCCTTCTCTCTTTTTCTCTTTCTGTTCACTGTATGTGGAGCTGACAGCTCCAGGGGGATAGATCAACACCACTGTATTTCAGGAAAAGAATTATTCACTCAATTAATCTAAAAGTATGAGAGAGAACAGAGCAGTGAGAAAGAGATAGATAGAGAGAGAGAGTGAAAATAATCACAACACCTTGACAGGTTTACCCCATTTTGTCTGAAAATCTATCACTCTGACTAGTCCCTTTGTGAAAGGTTTAGATAGACAACTAGACACATGCTTTTCCTGCCCTTTGAGGAGGGGAGTGAGGCTATAGATTGAAGGGATCATTCTGGGTAGAGGGATCACAGAGGTAAAAAAAACAGAGGCCGAGCAACTTGGTATTTTAATATAGTGTGATTTGGGTCTCGTGAAAGGTGCCAAAGAGACAGCCCAGAGGACCAAAGGCCTCTTATCTGACAAGCACAGCATGTTCAGCTAGCGTTTCTGGTTTTGGAGTTTCCGGAGCAGCAGCAGAAAGGCGAAGATTCTCCTACCCCTCTACGTTGCACCTTGAAACAGCACAAGAAAGTCACTTTGTCATGGCCTTGTGATTAAAGTTGAGAAGAAAGATTCAGGAGAGCTGGGTTCCATTCCTGAGTCTGCCACTGCCTCAGTTTCTCTTTGTGTAAATTGGGGTAAAAATGCTTGTCTACCTTCCAGAGGTGTCATGAGCTGAAATTCATTGATGAGTATAAAGTGCTTTGAGATCCTCATATGGTAGGTGCCTTAAAAGAGGCACGATTTCTCTCTTCCCTGCTTATTAAAAAAAGGAAAAAGAGGACTGTTTTCTTAACGTTTGTCTCACTGGCAGGGCGGGTGAAAGCCAGTGCATTACTCCTAACTGCTTAGTTCTCAAGGTTATTTGGAGAAGAAAACTTGCTGCATAGGTTGCAAGTTTAAACCCCCCCAGATTCTCTCTCTCTCTCTCTCTCTCTCTCTCTATATATATATATAATAAAATAAGGCCATTCCTCCTTGAATGGTGTCCAACAAGAGTGATGTACAGCTCTGATGTGGTGATTCCTGCTGCCTGTGCTGTATGATCCTTGATTAGATCCTTGCAATGGGAATCCATGGATGTGTGAGCCATAGTAAGTCCACCTGCAACGGGTGGGCAGCTGCAGTGCTCCAGAGAGTTCTGCGGCCAGTGGAGTTGAGTCCCAACTTTCTGTGCGGGGGTGGGGGGAAGGGGGTTACCTGTGGGGCACATGCTCTTCTCACCACCCCTTTCTCCATTCTTGCACAGCCCTTTCCCTTTGTGACAGTTACGCCAGGTAAGTGCCAGGCTGGGATCTTGGCAGCCTGCTGAGTAGCATCCTGATGGCTTGTCACGGCTGCTCTTGCTCTCATTTCCATTCCACAACATAAGGATTGAAGGGCTGACTTTTCTACCTTGGGGTTCTGGGGACCTGAGTTCTGCTCTCATAGGCCTCCCAGGGACTTCAGCACTACACGGTTGCCAGAAACTCTTGAATAAAAATACACCCTGTGCTTGTAACGCCAATTATCAGTCATTTCTCCAGCCTCTCCAGGTGCAGTGGGCAGCACATTAGCATGTTATCAACATGCAAGGGGCTCCTCAGTACCTCTCGTTCTTCATGCTTTTTCTGCAAGCCGGATGGAAAAGCCCAGATGCATTGAAAGGCTTGTGCACTGCACAGAGGGTGAGGACAGTCCTGCCCTCTCACCTTGGGCATCCCTCACTTCCTCCTTCTGGTGTCATGCCTGCCGCTCAAACAAGGTCTTGGATAGTTTTAAACTCACTGTTTGTCTTTCCTTTTGCAGAATGGTGGAATATTCCCTGGACCTCCAAAATATTAACTTGTCTGCAATCCGTACTGTCCGTGTCCTGAGGCCCCTCAAAGCCATCAACCGGGTGCCTAGTAAGTCGTTCATGCTTAAATTTGACACTTTACGAATGGGCCTTAACAAAGATGCTAATTATCTTACCCATTACAGAGATAGATTCCCCAATTATCACCTCTAATATCATTATCTCATAGACACCAACCTCCTCCCCCCAACCCCCTCTGTTCTAAAATCTGATTTGTCTATTTTATATGTGTTCACTTTTTTTGATGGTATCCCTTTGGTATATATGGTCATGCCAATTTTCTTCCACAATTTGATCTGAGGAAGTGGGTCTGGCCCATGAAAGTGCATCACCTAATAAACCATCTTGTTAGTCTTTAAAGTGCTGCATAGTCCTGTCTTTTGTTTCAGCAAGACCACTAACACGGCTACATATCTATTACTATTCCCTCTCACTGTTACTGCACTTCATCCATGCTTCACCCTGGTCTGTGCTGTTGTTAACTATCACTCTGATGGGCCTTTGGGATCTCTTCCCCCATTGATTGCCCCAGACATCCAGGTAGCTGGATTGACCCTTTAGCCTGTAAGACATGTATGTAGGTCTGTATGTGTGTGTGTATCATCAAAATGGCTCCTAGATTTCAGTCCCAGCTGGTGGGCCGCTGGCTGGCTCAAGAACTGGGAAACAGGTTTGGGATACTTTGTCTTCTAGATCCGGGTTACCAATCTAGCCTCCGTTTGGCAGTGAGTACCGAAGAATTCAGAGATGCTGGGAGAATGGGAAACAGAACCACTAGTTCTAGTCAAGTTGTACTTTAGATTCTCAGCCTAGCCCTTCATTTTGTTTCCAAGATCCTCCTCCACCCTCCAAACCCCTTCCCCTCTTCTCAAAGGATGGTGCAGTTGCTGCCCAGTTGGGTTGTGGGGTGTGTGTGTGTGTGTGTATGTGTGTGAACAGTGAGGCTACACCTAGCATCATTCTGTCTATCATGCCTAACTGATGATCAAAGTGCTGCGAGTTGGTAATAGAGCAAGAAATGTTTCTGTCTCATGGAAGAAGGTGGAGGTGGGGGAAGACCTGTAGAGTCCTACTGAGGTATTTGGGGGATGGACGAGCAGTGCAATCAGATAGGAGCAGGAGTGAGGGGTTTATCTCTAGTGCTTCCTGCATGATTCTTCACTTTCCTCTAATTTAAAAATATACCAGTCCAGCTCTGTGTGGGGGTGAACAACAATAGCCTTATTTTATCTATTTCTTGCTGCGCACTTTCTCTTTTCCTTCTTTTCTTGGTTCCCACCTCTGCAGCTCTGTGTATATGCAGCATGTATGAGTCAGGGCTGTGAGCTCCACTGGGGATTGAGCTGTCAGGGTCTGATGGGCCGCATCTGAACCTGGAGGCACAAACAGCTTTTCTACAGCTTTCTGGTCCAGCTAAATGGCTTCCCTGTTGGTTTGGCTCAGATCCAAGAAATGGACCCACCTTGGTGTTAATTTCACTGTGGAGGAAAGGGAGTGAGGAGGGGTACTATGCACCAGATCCAGACGCACATCTGCTGTGTTCATATGACACTTCGCACTTTCCTTCTTTTCTATGTATCAGTAGCCACCGAAACCAATGGATGCTGACCCCTGCCATGTGAACGGGTATAATCTTTTGTGACCCTGCCCCATCTCCTGTGGCAGGGGCCGGGAAACAGAAACTAACTTCTTACCTGTGTGCCATATCTTTATTACTCTCCACTTCTCTTTCTTTTCCTTTTCCCTCTTCCACTGCATCTCCTCTTTCTCTAGTCAGTTTTGATACCTATAGAGCACAGTATCACAGGTATCACCATGGTTATAACAGAGGAGTGGATTTGATTCAGTGGGCCAATTTCATGCCGTTCAAGTCAGTGGCATTACACCAGCAACGAATTTGTCCTACTGTGTCTGTGTGGACACAGACCTACTCGGTGAAAACCAGTTGTCAGGCAAAGTATTGTGACACTCTCAGCATCTCTTCCATTTCTCTCCAGGTTTTATACTGATTTCTTCTTTCTTACCATATAACAAAACGTCTCTTCCACTTAAAGGTCCTTTGCTCCCACTTTTATCAGGCTGTTGGCAGTGACCAAGACCTCCTTAGGGCTCTCTCTCAGTGCTGAGGCCAGTCCCGTTCCACCCCTCAACATTCCCTTCTCCAAAGCTGAGGGGAAGTTTACTATAGGTGGGAGTAGGCCAGAGACTGAATGAAAGAAACCCAGCTGACAGGCTGTCTCCTGAGGATATGTGCCACCGACATTTTAATTAGCTGGGTCCAGCAGTAAAAACAAAGCTAGACAGATCAAAAGGAAGCCCTGCCTTTTTATCTCTCTCATACCTGTATAAATCAGGAATAACTCAGCTAGAATCAATGCAGTTACACTTGGGGAAAAGCAGTGTGAGATCAGAATCAGGCCCACAATGACTTGATTTTTGAAGTGAGAAAGGGCCATTGTGATAGTCTAGTCTGACCTGCATAACACAGGCCCCTGAATTTCACCCAGCTACCCCTTTATAGAGCCCAATAACTTGCCATACAGCCACCTCTAGGCTTTTCTTCCCTACATCAGTCCTTCTTCTGAACTCTACTTCCCGCCACTATGGCAGTGGAAGTGTAGAACTAATACTATTTTAGTTTCTATTCTACTATCATATATTTCTATCTCTGTCTGTCTACATAGATATATGGCTATATGTGCAGTAGTTCTGGATGAAGAGACACTTTCATTATTAAATGAAAAAATAAATTTCCTTGGATAGGAAGACTGTCCTGTGGAGTGAAAACTGGCTCAAAGCCTGTAAACAAAGGCTAATGATAAATGGGAATGTGCTGAGGTAGAAGCAAGTGTCTAGTGAGGTACAGCCAATATCACCGAAAGGCCCTTTTGTCAGAAATCTTATTGAATGTCTTTTAAAAATTCTTCATTAATGATGTGGAAGAAAGAGCAAAGCACATTGAGGAGATCGGCAGATGATAAGAAAATGGGAGGAGTTGCAGACACTAGGCAGGACAGAGAAAAAGTACAAAGGGACGGCGAGAGAGTGGAAACGTGGGCAGTAAGTAACAAAAGGAGAACATTGGTGTGGTGTGGGGGATGGAATGATCTGAAATATGAGTGTGCAGTGTGAGGGAGGAGGACTCTGGGAGATAGCAATGGTGAGCAGGGCCGACCTTAGGGAAAATGGCGCCCTGGGCAAACTTGTGTTTTGGTGACCCTGACCCCGTGAGCATAGCACCACCCATTCCCTGGCACCCCTGGGCTTCCCAACCCCTGCACCCCCGTCCTGTGCTCCTGTTACCTCTAACCCCTGCATTGTGCCCACTTTGCCCCTAACTTCTACACAGTGCCTCCTTCATCCCAACCCCTGCACTTTTCTCCCACTCCTGCGCCCAGCCCCAGCCTTGCGCTTCCAGTATGCCCCACCACATTGCCCCCCTGCCCAGTACCCTCCACCCCCTTTGCCCAGCAACAGCCATGCCCACTTGCCTCTCCCCCTCTGGCTACAGTGTCCTGCACATGGGCCCCGTTTGTCCAGCCCCAAGGCCAGCCCTGATGCTGGGCCACATTTTCAAAAGAACTTAGGATCCACATTCAGGCAACTAAATAAGGGCCAGACTTTCAAAAGAGCTCAGCACCCAGTGTGCACCTAGTAAGGTAAGAATATATGGCTGTGTGGTTTGGAAATTGTCTTCTCAGTCCAGGGTCCTGCACTTTTCTGAAAATGTCTGAGCTTGAGAGTGAGAGTGAGAGCAGGCAGCCAAAATGAGATGAGTTTGCAATGTGCAGTGGCAGCGTACAAGGCTGTTATAAATTTAGGCTTCATATGCAAAGGTTGCCACAGTGTAGGAAGGTAGAATGGGTATAAACTGGCCTGGAGTAAATCTAGCCTGGATGCTTAGAAACCTTCTTTTAGTTTCCAAGGCGTGAGATTCTGGATCTGCCTTCAAATAAGAGTGCAGGTTGAACCTCTCTGGTCTGGGACTCTTTGGTCTGGCAGCATGCATGGTCTGGTGGCCAGTGGCCTGGTAGCCCAAGCAGGGCCAGTGGCTGGGGCCAGAGAGCCCTGCCTGCCAGAGTGGGGCTGGCAGCTGGAGTGGTACTGTGGCACCCTGGCAGCTGGGGGCCGCAGAGCCCAGCAGGCGGGCTAGGGGCAGCGTGTTGGCTGGAGCGGCAGGCTAGCAGGTGAGCTGCATGAGAGCCCAGAGGCCTGACCTCTCCTGTTCCAGCAAACTCCCTTGTTTGGGACTGCTCAAGTCCTGAGGGTGCCAGATCAGGGAGGTTCAACCTGCACTGGGGCAAGCAACCTGACCATTCTTAAAATAGAGCTTGATATGTTTATGAATGGAATTATAGGCTGGGGTTGCCAGCATGGAAGTAGACTCGGAGACCCAGGAGGTCTTTTTCAGTCCTTTCTTCCTAATATTCCCTGTCTACATGGCCTTAATCTAGGGCATTGTTTTCTGATCATGGTACCATACTACCAGCATATATTAGAAGGAATTCATAAAAGAGCATACATAATGATCAGGAAGCTGGGAGGATTTGATTGATGAGGGTTGTTTTGAAACAAAAGCAAAATAGGTCTAGCTTGGCTAAGTAGGGATGCCTGAAGGGAATGGACATGATAACAACCCACAAATAATTGCTGTGTGTATACATGAGAGATTCAAGCCCAACTGCTTGGTTATAACTTAGAGTAATGGGATAAAATTAAGGAAGAAGAAATTTTAGAATGAATAACAGGAAGAAAGAACTTCCCAGGAATAGTTTCTTAAGCGGAGTGAGGGAAACCCTATTTTTTGTATATGACGTGATATACAATAATAAATGGTATAGATGAAGTATGGTGGGAGGTTCTGCTACCATAAGAACAAGAAGGCATTCCATGTAAAGAAAAGGAAATACCTTTTCACCCAGTGCATAACTAAACCATGGAATTCAATGCCACAAGAAGTGATTGAGGCCTAAACTTACCCAGATTCAAAAGGAGATTAGACATTTGTATGGATGTTAAGAATATTCAGAGTTATCATAGTTAATGCTAACAAGTTTTGGAAGAAATATTAAACTCCATGCTTCAGAGTCTGAGCCAGTCTCTAAACTACTGGGGATTAAAAATTTCTTGTACCTTCCTCTGAAGCATCTGGTGTTTGTCGCTTTCAGAGAGAATACTGGACTAGATGGACCCAGGTCAGATCCGGTCTGGCAGCTCCTGTGTCATTTTTAAATTAGAAAGGACAAAATACTAGAAGTCCAGTTTTTATGAGACTGTATGTCTCACCCATGCATTAGTGTTCATGCATCTCTCTCACATCCCTGCCTTTAGTCATATGAGTGCTGCCTTTCAGGGTTTTGTCTGAAGGTGCATGAAACAGAAATGATAGGCTGTTTTGGTCCTATAACCATTCAGTTTAATTCAGTAACACTGTATTGGCATGACAAGCTAACAAAGTGTAAGGAGGAGAGAGACTTTTCAGGTCTCTGTCAAAAGGTAGTTACAATCTGCTCACGGCAGGTCTTCACACTGGGTTTGGGGTATTCTTCCACTTCCTTTAGTTATTATTCTCCATTTCTGATTCAGTGGTGGATTCCTATATAAAATGTCGTCTCTGCTGTCTCTTTTCTTACCATCCTCTCTGGGTCATGCAGTTTTTCCTCACTGCTTTTTAATGGAAAGTCTTTAATCATTTCTGATAATTTGGGGAATATGATCTTACTCCATCATATTTTTGACATTGGAGCACAAAATGTCTCTTCAGTTCACTCTCCTGTCACATTGCTTGCACAGTCCTTTTTCACTGTACTGTTTCTACCGATCCCTACCTCAAATTTATGGTCACCGATTCTTAATTTGAAAGAGTCATCACAGACTGCACAGAGGTGAGGAAATCTGCTAATGTGAAGGTTCTGTGAGGGGATGTGTAGTAGACTGTTGCATAGCAACTTTGCTGAATAGGAAGCATATATGTCTATTATTATATATAGCGTATGAGTGTAGGAATATATGTGGGGGTTGCATATTATTATTTAGAGTTGTGTGGGAACAGGGATTTCCATTTCATGGGGAAGTCTGTGATTTCAAGGTTTGTTCAATCTGAATTGGAACAAAAAAAAAATTACCTCTTCCCTTGAAACAAAGTATCTTCCCTCCCACCACAAAAGAAAATCATTTGGGGTCAATCAGGTGATTTAATTTGGATTGTGACATTTGTAAATTGTTAGTAACATTAAAATAAAAGAAAAATTGAAATGAAAAATCAAAACATCTGACTATATTGAAACAGAAAGTTTTGACCTTATTGAAACTTTAAAAAAAAATCCAAAATGAAATTTCATTGACATTGATACATTCCCGTGGGAAGTTTTTATTTTTGATGAAATGGCATTTTCTGATGGAAAAATCTTCCACTAGAAAATTTTCCACCAGCTTTGTTTTTGTTGTTGTTCATTTATATTGCAGTGGCTCCCAGAAGCCAACCTGGTCAGGTTCCCATGCTTTTCAATTGCCATTCTCCAAAAGCTTTCCAAAAGTTTATTAGTATTATCATCCTCTTGTTACAGAACAGGCGACTGAGGCACAATGAGTCACTAGCAGAGTCAGGAATAGAATGGATGTGTCCTGATTCGCAGTGCTATGTTCAACCCACTAGACCAAAACAATAATATAAAAATAATTTAAAGCAGCTGAACCCTGGGATGGCAAGAAAAAGCACTTCAGTATTTACTTGTCTGCCTTAAATCTGTATCTCAAACCTAGATGTTTGGTGACGTGTCAGTGCCTAAGACAGAGAGATTTACATGGATGTAAGCCCCACTTGCAGTACCATGGAGAAATGATGGCTTTTGACTTCTCTCCAGTGTGTTTTTGAGGAACTAATTTCAATGAAGAGTGTATGTGAAATTAGTTTCTGACAAGGAGATGTATTAGACTATGGAACAGTCTGTCTTAAAACCAGACTAGACAAAAGACTGTTTCCCTGTGGGAAACAGTCCTGACCTGGGTGACGGATTTAAAAGGATTTTTCCATCTCTAAAGGGTACGTCTACACTGCAAAACTATTTCAAAATAACTAGCGCTATTCCAAAATAACTTAGTCTGCATCTACATGGCAGGGGTTATTTCAAAATAGTGTCAAAATACTGTCAAGCTGGAGGACTTCTTACTCCAACTCCTGTAACCCTCATTGTACGAGGAGTAAGGGAAGACACAGGAAGAGTGCTCTATTTCAAAATAAGTTTTGTATAGATGCTCCCTATTTCGAAAAAAGATACGCAAATCACGTAGCTAAATTTGTGTAGCTTATTTTGAATTAATCCCTGCAGTGTAGACGCACCTAAACTTCTAAAATTCCATTATAAACCCCTTGTTTCTGATACTTTTAAGTTTCTGAAAAAAATACTCTATATTTTGTCCAAAGTTGACTTATTTTTGGAAAATGTAAAATTCGGTTTGACCATTTTTTAACTGTATTTTCATATTCAGATGCTCATAGGTAACTCATATTTTTGCTCATAGTTAACTCAAAGCCAGACAGTCCGTCCCCCCGAATTCAAATTTGCAATGTACTAAGTTTTCCGTTGTTGATAATAAAAGTTTATGGAGTGCCATATGTGTACATCACACACACACACACACACACACACACACACGTAATAATACCTGGCAATAATACACCATTTTTCATCACTAGATCTTAAAGCAAAACAAACAAAAACAAGGCATTGCTCTGAGGAGCTTACAATCTAAGGCTATGTCTACACCATGGATGTTACTATGACACTGCTACTGCTGCAGCCGCACCACTGTAAGGTCTTCCACCTACCCACGCTAATTTAACCACCTCAATGAGCAGTGTCAGCAGGAGAATGTCTCCCCTGACGTGCTGTCCACACCGGTGCTTCTCTTGGTGAAACTGATGTTGATCAGCATGGCTGAACATGCATGCCCAGGGTCACAAACGCCTCCAGCATGGAGCATTCAGGAGACTTGGATTGTTGGGGAGGGAGGGGAGAAGTGTGCAACAGAGTTCTGAACCAGCAAAAGAAATGCTGATATATGTGCCAGTATTGCACATGGTGCATGGTGAATAAGGAACACACAGCAATGCCATATGAAAATAAAGGTACTTTGCAGGGTTCCCTCTAATGTTTTATGTTAATGTGCAGAATAAATGTGATGTGTACCAATAGGGAGATGTGCTGGAGGTGGGGCTGAGGATCAGGTGTTTGGGGTGCAAGATGGGGCTTCAGGCTGGAGCCAATGGGTTTGGAGTGCAGGAGCGTGGCAGGGCATGAAGTTGGGATGGGAATGCAGGAACTGGGCAGGAGTTAGGGCGCAGGAGGGACTCAGGGTTGTGGTATGGGATCTAGAAGGGAGCTAGGACAGGGGAGAGGGCTTTAGGCTTGGGGCAGAGGATTAGGATGTGGGGCGCTTTTCTGGGGCAGCTCCTGTTGGCAGGAGCGGGGGGGGAAAGGTGGCTCCATGCTGCCCTGTGCTCACCTGCAGGCACTGCCTCTCTCAGCTCCCATTGGCTGCTGTTCCTGGCCAATGGGAGCTGAAGGGACACAGTTTCCCAGTGCTTGCGTAGACATGGCTCCAGTTGAGGGGGAAGGAACAGGAGCAGCAGCACGTGGAGCTGCCTCCCCCCAACTCCCCTCCTGCCAGGAAGGGCTGGCCAACAGCACAGGAACTCTACAGGCTGCTGGCTAAAGCCCCTTTTTTTAATCCAGCCCTGCTGCTGGGAGCAGAGTAGCCTGCCTGCTCCCCGCCACAGCAGCTCCATGAGCAGCAGCCTAGAGCCCTGGGCAGATGGTAATGTAAGCAAGGGAAGGCACACCCTTCCCAAAATTGCCTATGCCCCAGTGGCTGGGGAGGGCTGGGGCTGTGGTGTATCAGCCTGGCTTCCCCAGCCTCCAGGAAGGACTGCCCAGGGCTCTAGGCTGCCATGGCCACAGCACAGCAGCCCCAGCCCTCCAGATGGCCAGGAAGGATTGGGCTGAAGATGGGTGGGGCTTGGCTCCAGGGGTAGTCCTCACGTGGAAGGGGCAAGGCTGGGGCTTGCCTTCCCCAGCTGGGCCTTCACCCGCCATCCACGTTCACAGCTTAGCAGAAACCTTGGTGCTTAGACAAGTATACCACAGGACAAGGCTGGTTCTCAGCCATAGACATGGGAGGCTGACGACGTGTACCCATTACCACCTGCAACAGTGTTTTCATCCCATGAGGCATTGGGCCCCTAGCCCAGAATTCCAGTCTGCTGCAGGGATTGTGGAATGGCTCCCCACAGTTGATGCAACCCCTGGCAGTGAGGATGTGCGCCATTGACCACAGCCACCTAGTGGGGGATATGCCATATTGCATTTGTTAAATTGGGTTCTCAAAGTCAAATTAAATAAAAATGGCTTAATTTTGTGGTGTAGACGTGCCCTCTGTTTTATATCCAAGTAACTGGGCTGTCTCTGATAGAATTACATCTGATTGATGCCCGTGAGAATGAATTGGCCCCTTTAAATCTTAACCACAGAGTTGCATTAACACAGTTTTAAGACATAATTTGTATTGTTTATTACCGTAGCTATGTATGGCACCTTACAGGCAAGTGGAAAACACAGCTCCCTGCCCTGAGGCATTTATAATCTAAATAAACTCAGCCTGCAAACACTTAGTGCACACTGCAATACGAGCCCTGCACCCGTAGCACAGCTGCAGCTGGCGTAGGTCAGTGACTCAGGCTCACGAGACCCCCGGCGACAGGGGTAGGAAATTGCGACGCACACATTCAGACTCAGGCTGGAGTCCAGGCTCTGAAAGCCTGTGCAGGGGGAGAGTCTCAGAGCCCAGGCTCCAGCCAAAAATGTCTACACAGACCCACAAGCCTGAGTCAGCTGACCTGGGCTTTGAGATCGTGTGCCAGGTTTTCTTTTATCATACTGTAGATGTACCCTGGCATACGCCTGATTCAAAGTTCATTAGAGTCAGTGCAAAGACTCCTGTTTACCTCAGTAGGCTTTGGAAAGGACCCTTGCAGAACTTTCGTGTACATGAGTAGTCCCACCAAATTCAAGTCACTCACGTGTTAGTGTTCGCAGGATCAGGGCCTTAGAGTGTGTCAGCCTATGGAAATAGGAGTGCTTTTCCCAACTTGGGGAGACATTTGCTCTAGCTCTCCTCGAGCTAGTGCCCTGACAACAGAGTGTAGCTGTTGCACTGTGAGCAGCAGGAGACTGGCTGGCTGCCCAGAGTATGTGCCAAGGGTCTTAAATCGGGGGGGGGGACCTTTTTCATATCAGGAGCCACTGACCCCCCCTAAAAAGTCAGCCATGTGCTACACACAGCCCACTGGGGGAAGCACAGAGGCTTGGGGCTTCCCCTAGGTGGGGGTAAAAAATGAGGGGTTCAGGATGTGTAGGGGGGCTCCAGGCTGGGGCAGAGTGTTGGAGTGAAGGAGGAGGTGAGGGCTCCGACTTGAAGTGTGGGCTCTGGGGTGAAGTTGGAGATAAGGTGTTTGGGGTGTAGGGAGGGGATCCAGGCTGGGGCCAAGGGGTTTGGAGTGCAGTAGCAGACTCAGGGCAGGGGGTTGGGATGGGGGTGTGGGAGGAGGCTCAGGGCTGGAGCAGGGGTTTGGGCTGTGGGATCTGGGAGGAAGTTAGAGTGCAGGAGGAGGTTCTGACCAGTGTCAGGAGGTTCAGGGTGGGGTGTGGGTTCTGGGTGGGAGTTAGGGCTCTGGGGTGGAACAGGGGAAGAGGGAATTGGGGTACAGGAGGAGCTCTGGGCTGGGGGTGCAGGGTCTGGGCTTTGGCAGGGAAGTTGTGGAACACGGCTCAGGGCTGATACCTGGTGCTGGCTTCCTGTCTGCCCTGGGCCCATGCTGCTCGTGGAAGCAGCCAGCACATCTCTGTGTCCTCTGGGTTGGGGGAGGTGATTCCTGGCCTGTGGGAGCGATGTGGGCAGCACTTCAGGTGAGGTCAACATGCAGAGAGTCCCTGATTGTTATGAGCCAGTGCTCACAGCTCTAGCCCAGTGATGGAGCCAAGACTCAGGGCTTCCGATCTGCAGCACGGAGACTTGCCACAGGCTGGGTGAAATTAAGAAGGGGGCCAGAAATTCCCATCATAAGGATGGACACGTACTCGTGGTAGCTAGCCCATCCTGACAGGTCTGTAGTGACATGGCCTATTAATGCTCTCCCTAGAATCAGGGACCTTGGCCCCATGAAATTTTCCCACCATGCTCCTGACCTTCCTGCCCCAGTGTGTCTGAGGACTGGGCTGTGTGTGGCTGCCTCCTCATACTCCAGCTGGACTTGTATGGCCTCCTTGTTCCCATCCACCCCATCAGAAATGGATGGGGCATGGTAAGTTGCATGGCTGCAATTGCTGGGGAGAGAAGCCCTTAGGGCAGTGAGGGGCAATGTAAGCTACTGAGTGAGTCTCATGAGTGGCCTTCCTTCATCTCAGCGGCCGCAAGATTGTCATAACCAAGACGGTCTCCCAGGCTAGGGTAGTTTTGCTAACTGCGCTTGTGCACCTAGAATTGGCGGGATGTGCTGACTGAACCGAAGCAGCACTTTGATTGGATGCAGAGAAAGCGCGTGGCTCTCACAGTCAGTGTTGTGTGTATTCAGCATACACCTCACTTCACGTGCCCTTGCTTTATGTGCATGTCAGTAATACCGCTAGGGGAAAAAACCCAATGTGGATGGAAACCAGCAGAATCTGGCAACACTGAATGAGGGCAACAGCAAACCAAGTGTCTGGTGGGCCACACAAAGAACCCCAATGTGTGGCAGGCTGCCCACCGCTGACGTAGGAGGCAGTCGAGTCTGATATGGGAGAGAGATAAAAAATAAAAATCAAGCTTAGCTGCTTCCCCTTGGGGATATCATGCCACTTCCCATGGCTGGTCCTATTCCTTTCCCTGATTTAAATCCAACGTCCCCTGGCTCCCTATGGACAGGAGTCCTCCCAGTTGCCTTTAGGGGCCAATTCTGCCTCCACATAATCCCCAAGCCCTGCTCTTCCAATTTGGAGGGGTCTGATTTGCTCCTCCACCACGCAGCGCTGGGGCTAGTGCCAGCTCCTGAAGGCCTTTGAAGAAGGAATTGGTGGGCACTCTCCGATGTGCCCAGTGTGAGGGCAGGGGAGGTGAATGGCACTGCAGCCAGTCAGGAGAGGGCATGGGAGTGGTGCAGGAAAGAAGGAGACAGGCCACACGGCTTTTGAACAGGAAGCTGGTAGTTTGTGAAAAACTGTGAAGATTCAGAGAGGGGGGTCCCCAGAGTAATCAAATGGGGGTGCAGGTCGATAAATATTTATGAAGAAAGTGGGGAGAGAGCAGGACATAAATGGAGAGGAAACTGGTTGTCAGAGGAGGGTACAACACCGATACTTCTTTTCTTGCCATTTGAATAGTTTTTATAGTGCCTTATCAGAGGGGAATCTGGACACCTGGCTTCAGGGGACTATTGTGAGGGAGGGGAAAGAAGAAGCATTAGCAGAGCAACAGTTACAGTTTGGGCTCTGAGAGGACACTGGAGCATTGTACAGAATGAGTTTTGAAAAGTCTTGGGAAGCTGATGCTTTGGTGTATTTCTAGCCAGCTGCTTCCCGGCCTCTTTGTTGAATTTTTTCCTGTCAGTCTCTCTCCCCATTTACTCTTCTCTCCCTGTGTGTTTTCCTTGTTCTCTGTATCTCTCTATATCACTCTCTCCTTTTCTTCTCTCACCAGGTCTGTGCCTCTCTTTCTCCTCGTCTGACTCTCCCTCCCTCTCATCCGTTGTCTTTTCCCCCCATCTCCATTTGTCCTTTTCCATTGGCAGAGCAGAAGCCACACTGGCTCACAGCGAGGAGTGAATATGAAAGGGACAATGACCTTTTCGGAGGCAGCCTTTGAAAAGCAGCGGTTCCCTGAGAAGAGAAAGGAAGAGGGGCTGGGCAGTCCAGAGAAAAAGGGGGAAGGGAGGGCATTAATGAAGCAACACTCAGCAACCAAACAAGCTTCCAGGGTATCAAATATGAAAAGGTTTGCTCTTCAAGGGGGAAAAAAAGCAAGAAGCATGAAATATTCATGAGTGCCAGGTGTGGGCTATGAAAGGCATCTCACCCTCCCCACTCACCCTCTCAGGGAGACTGAGGGGAGGACGACAAGCCTGTGTCGGCTGCAGGCAACCAGTGGAGGATTCTAGCTGGCTGATTTCTCCCAGAACACAGTACTCATGAAATGTTAGAGAATAGTCCTTTGCCACCACCCATGCCCACACCCCTGTGCACACACAAAAGGTGGAGAATGGAAGAGCCTGCCCAGCGGGTGCTAGCCACTGGGGGCTTCTCTCCATGGGGAGTCCCAGAACTTGGCCTATGAGCAGAATGGAAACATCTCGGTGACTCAGATATGGCAGTGCAACATCAAACCAAGCAGGACACCATGCCATGAGAGCGGGGGAGGGAAAGGCAGGCAGAGGGGAGAAAGGGTTACAAGAAAAGGAAACTTTTAAGAAAACCAAAATCCACTGACAACAGCCAATATTTTGGGAAAGTAGCAGAATTCCCTCTCGGATTTGGGCAGAGCTGCTCTGCTCCTTGCTCTGTAGGAGCCCCAGGGCCCTTTCTGACAAGCTTCTGTCAACTTCAGAGAGTCCACGTTTCCCTGCAGACAGTTCCTGTCAGCCCCGGTTAGCTTGGCCGTCACAGTCGAAACCTTCTTGAGCGCAAACACCTGGCATGTGCCAACCCATGGGAAAGCAGAACCAGGGTGAGCAATGGCAGAGAGAGCAAAGCAGGGGGCGTATGCTGCAATTTGCATGCTAAGCTGATGGAGCATGTGCAGAAGAGACCGCCTACCTTTTAAAAACAAGCAACTAAAGCCCAATACGTTTTTTTTCCATGACCCTCATCACTCCAGAACCAACACTGATAGAGGACTCTGGACTGGTGGGAAAATTCTAGTCAGGTTTTTACACCTCTCCCATCACCATAGTATCTGAGCATCTTCCTGGACTGTATTAATGGACATAACTGGCATCAGTGGAATCAAAAGGAGATGCAAGGTTTGAGGCAATGGAGCCTTCTGTATCCACCAGCTCAAACAAACTAGGTAGAAGAAGTAATTTTCAGTACTCATTGTGGCAGTATGATAGGCCAAACTATCCGTTTGGATTTTAGCCGAAGCCAAAACAAATATTTCCCCATCCGCACTTGGATGATCTGCAGGGGCACTAGGATGCGTAATTGTGCTGATTCCAGTAGTGGTTTGCAGAATCTGAAGTACCAATTCTGTACCTCATCCAGGCAATGTGCCCCAACTGAAGTTGCTCAAGTCTTCTCTTCTTCCTTACCCCTGGGTGCATGGCGGTTCACAGTGATGTCATTGGACTAGATGGGTTTTTCTGGGGTCTGTGCTTTGGCAGGGTTCCCTCTAAGCGGCGTGCCTGTGCTGCCATGCACAAGAAATTTTAGGCCCGCCCACCTCGCCAGCAGAGCAGCACTCACCACCATTCACTTTCCTGCTGGACTTGAAGGTGAGTGGTGATAGTGGTGGTGGCCTGGTGTGTTCTGGCGGGGCCATGTGGTGGCAGGCAGCTACCCTGCCCCCATTGGCTCTGGCTGGAGCCAGGGCACAGTGAGGCTGTCCCTGCTGGTGCATGCAGTGCATCTCGTCCAGTGCTCTGTGGGTACAGCTACACAGGCAAACACTTCCTCCAGTGCAGCCCTCCACTCTCATAGGCTCCCAGAGCTCAGGCTCCACACCAAGCCCACGGGTGCACACAGCAGTCTTTCAGCCCCAGAGTACAAGCCCTGCAAGCTTGAGTCAGCTGGTGCAGAGCAGCAGTGGGTGTTTTTATCCCTGTTTAGACATACCCCAAATGCCCCAATAGCAACTCTGGGTGAAAAGAATCATGGCATGCTGGAATGAACTCCTGCAGGAAAAAGGTAAAAGACAAAACCACCCTATCACCTGTGGGCGAACACTTTTCACAGAACCATCACTCTTTGTCTGACCTCTTAGTCCTCATTCTCAAAGGAAACCTGCACACTTTCAAAAGCTGAGCCTGGAGCTTAAATTCATAACTCTGCTAGACACTAAAAATCATGGACTGAATAGAAACATGGAACTTATGTCTTATTCCAGCAATCTGTAACCCACTCACAACTACCCCTCCAGCTGCCTTTCCTCCCTCCCTTCAGCTTCCCCCTATGATTGGAGCCCTGTTAATGCAGGTCCCTTGAAATATGTGTTAACTACTTAATGCTAAACAATCTCTTCCACCTTGTAGTTAGCTGTGATACCCTGAGGGCAAGTTTACGCTTAAAATGCTGCCTCTGCCTAGCTGCTCTGATGCAGCTGCACCACTATAGCCCAGCACTTCAATGAAAGTCATTCTAAGGCTTTGTCTGCACTTACCAGATTAAAGCCCTGCTGTGGCTCTCCCAGTGCTTTAATAAAATCAATGAGGGGCATAGTAGCCCCCCCCCGAGCTGGGAACCTGTCTACACTGGTGCTTTACAACTGGGAGTGTCTGTGTGATGTTTTCACGCTGAGTAAGAAAGTTTCAGCACAGCCCCATGCCAGTGTAGATCAGCCCAAAGCCCTAAGATGATGGGACAGGGCTCTCCCATCACCATAGTTAAACCACCTCTCTGAGGCTAGACTGCAGGCTTCTTTCCGAATAAACTTTTTGCGGAAGAGCTCTTCGGAAAAAACGTCTTCCGAAAGAGAGCATCTGGACAACAAAAGTGCATCGAAAAAGCCATCTGCTTTTTCAAAAGAGAGCGTCCCAGACTGAAGGAACACTCTCTCACATGTAAGCTGTGATTACTATGGACGGAATGGCCACCAGGGCACCTGTGCTTTTTCCTCTTTTCGCTTCTTCCGGAAGAACTCCCTCTTCCCCATCCACACACACCTTTTTGCGAAACAGCTTTCACAAAAAGGCTTCTTCCTCATAGAATGAGGATTATCAATGCTGGAAAAACCCCTCTGTTCTTTCCATTTTCTTGTGGAAGAATGCATTTGCAGTGTGGACGTTCCTCAAGTTTTGTCGGAAAAACAGCCGTGTTTCCAACAAAACTCTGTAGTGTAGACATACCCTGAGAGGTGGTAGCTATGTTGGTGGGAGAAGCCCTCCTGCAGACATAGCACTGTCTACACAGGAGCTAGGTCAGTATAATTGCATTGCTCATGGGGTGTGGATTTTCCACACTGCTAAGCACCATAGTTATATTGACATGGGTGTGTGGTGTAAACCAGACCTAAGTATGTTTGCCGGACTCAAAAGAGCTCTGTAAAAGCTTGTCTCTCTCACCAACCAATGTTTGTCCAATAAAAGGTATTATTTCACCCATCTTGTCTCTCTACTCATCAGCTGACATTTCATTGTTTCATGCTCGGCCCAGAGTCCCTCGCAGCCTTATCTATTATTTTTTGCAGTGTGAAATTTACACTTTGAGCAGGGTGTGTGATTCCCAGTTTGATGAGGAGCACAGCAGATGATCAGGCAAGAAGGTAGACAGGTGCCAAGAGGAAATGCAGGTAGATTTTAGAATCTGTCTGCATTCCTTTGGAACTTCAGCAAAATTGCACAAACTGCAAAATGTTTCCATTTTATCAAATGGGCAAATTTTGACAAAACAATGTGTCCTCTGAATCTTTCTGTCTTGCTGTAGACAAGAGGACCTCACATCCGTGTCTCATCTGAAAGATAGCATCATCCCCAAACACCAGCATGGAGCTTTGGTTGAGCAATGATTTAGTGGAAAGTCAGGCCACGTCTACACTAGGGGATAAGTTTGAATCAAGATATGCAACTCCAGCTGTGTTAATTGCATAGCTGGAGTCGACGTAACTTGATTCAAACTTTCACGTCGTCTCCACAGCGGGAGGTCAATGGGAGAAATGCTCCTGTCGACTTCCCTTATTCCTCACAAGGTAGGAGTACCAGCGCCAATGGAGGTGCCCTCAACATTTGATTTAGCGGGTCCTTACTAGACCTGCTAAATCGAATGCCAAAGGATCGATCTCTGGAGCATTGATCAAGGGATAAGTAGAGATGTTGCCTCAGTTTATCACTCTATTATATTACTTGCACAGGCTCCTATGAGGCCTGGATTTCCCTGCAGGTCTTCCATCTACATATTACCCAGTCTGAGCCAGTCTAGCTTATGAGAGTGAATAGGATTACAATGTGTGATAGTATTGTAGATGGAAGCCCATTACACTGAAGTTCTGGGGTAGAGTTGTAAGTTGGTAATGCTGTAAAAGGTTTGTTTCCGGAGACCCGGAAGTCAGCATGATAGCAGCACGCAGTCCTGTGGCTGCACTATTGGGCTTTTTGTATTACAAATAAGGAAGTCAGATACAGGCAAATACTCTCAGGCAAGGGGCTGCAGATGTAACCCTGCGGTAGCGAACTACTGATGCCTTACTAGATTACAAGATGACTCACTGAAGACTAATGGGACATCTGGACAGTCTAGAGACTGGGGCATTGCAACCACCCAAAGACTTATGCTTGTTAAGTCTAGAAGGGACTGTTTGATTCCTTCTGCCATATCCCTCTCATATATAGGTCCCCAATCCTGGAATTCTGCGTGCTGCTCCTTACTCCCCACTGCACACACACACAGACCAATGCCAGGATGAACATGTAAAGCCCTGAATTAACTCTTCAAATCACACATGGACCAGCTCTTTCACTCCCTCCCACAGTGGAACCAGAAGGAAAGGAAATTCACCAGACACCCCTCCACACACTGGTTTAGGGCTTCACAAATTGTAAGGCTGGAACACACATCTTGTCAATATTAAATATATTTACCCCTCACACTCATGCCATCTTGTCACACAGATACACACACCTGTCTGCCCCATGTACATGCCTCACACTATAGCCACAGCCTCTCACCATACAGATACACTCTTCTCCAGTTCCACCTTCTTACCCAGGTATAATAAACATCTCCACTGGTACAAATGTGCCTTAATCCTCATCCACGTTTATTGCCCACACATGACACTTCTCTACATGCCCACGGTCCTCTCCCTCAGCAGTAGGAATGAAACACCACAGGAAACTGAGACATAATGTAAAGCACAACTTGATGTGACTAATTACTTGACAGTGGGCATAAAAGAGGGATTATCTGGTACCTCGAGGGGCTGTCACTGAATCCTAATCTTATCTTTCCCTCCCCCTTCCCCTTCTACTGCCATCTGAAGTAATGAACTAGTTATAAATATCTAATTAGCTAATTATATGCTGGCCTACATGGAGCGTCTTGCGTGATGGAATTCCCTGGACCCCTGGTGGGGGAAGTCTCAGTGGAGGAGTGGGGAGGGGTGTGTGTGTGTGTCTGTGTGAGAGAGAGAGAGAGAGAGAGAGAGAGAGGAGTGGGGGGAGGCAGAGGGAAAAGGAGCTTGTTTAATGCGCCAAATGATTTCTAGAATTTCGGCCTCCTTGGAGACCAGAGGAAATGTAATTAATTTAGCAGTGGAGGGAGGCTGGCCTTACCCTGTCAGTCCGTCCCTTGGCACCGTGAGGCAAAGAGTCAGATGAAAACAACACAGCCAAAATTCTTCATACAATAATTTCAACACAAAATTGGGTGGTTAGGAAATGGTTGGACTGGTTGGAGGTGCTTATTGACAGCCCTGAATGCCCTGTTTTGCCAGAGACCAGGTACAGCCTAGGCAGCAGCCGTGAAAGCTTCCTTTGTACAGCACCATCCCCCAGCGCACCTCAGCCCTATCGTGGAGGGCTCACTAGAGAGGAGAAGGGAATTTGGCCTCCATGAGCTCTGTGTAGCTTGAAAGTTCATCTCTTTCACCAACAGAAGTTGGTCCCATAAAAAATATTACCTCACCCACCTTATCTGTGTGATGAAGCTGTGACTGCAAAGGCCAACCCATGCCAGTTTGATGAGGGATTTGTGTTTGGGTGATGCACATTCATCCCACTAGGAATTGGCCTCCAGCTCATTTCTCACAGGTGACCATGCAGCCAGACAGCTGCTATGACCCAGGAGGTCCATGCCAGCCAACCCTGGAGTTGTTGATCCGCATGGATTTTAGGGTGGTGTTTTCACCCCATCGACCTTCTGTGGCAAAGGAAGAAGATGGAATAGCATGTCAAATAGTGATTGTGCCAAAAACCTTGTAGGAAGACAGGCCTGGCAGAGACCTCCTGGGCCATGGAGTCCAGTCTCCTGCTATCGCTGGCAACCCCATCACAAGCTTTATCCTTCCTTCCTGGGGCTATAACATGCGGCCTGGGGTAAAGGATGCTGAACAGAAATGGCTTTGACCCCTGCCTGTCATATGGAAGTGGGGCTGGGGGGCAGTGACCATATACCCAGCCTGAATTGGACACTAATGAATTTCCAGTCTGCCTCCATTTTATTTTCATGTAATTTTCTCTCTCCATCTTTTCCTTTTTTTTCTCTTCCCCTCTTCGGCTGTTCTCTCTTTCTGCATCTCCCTTTCTCTCCTTCCATCTCAATCTCTCCTCCTCCTCCTCCCCCCCCTGCAGGCATGCGGATCCTGGTGAATTTGCTCTTGGACACCCTGCCCATGCTGGGGAATGTTCTGCTTCTCTGCTTCTTTGTCTTCTTCATCTTTGGCATCATCGGAGTGCAGCTGTGGGCTGGTCTGCTCAGGAACCGCTGTTTCATGGAGGAGAACTTCACAATGTGAGTGCACAGGAGATGGCTACCTCCTCTGTCCTATCTGCTGGGGGATTCCTTCCTTCCCCTCCCTACTCTTTACTTCCTTCTCTCTTCTCTCTGTCCCTGAAAATTTCCAGAGGCAGTGCCCAGGGTGCTAAAACTTCTAGCCCTTCTCTCCTTTCTACCCTTTCCCCCAGCCAGAAAGGTTCCAGTTTCCTAACATGCACACACTCTCAGAGCTACCTCTGTCTGCAGAAAGGACCTGTCTGGGTAGTAGGGCTACAGCAGCATTCCTCTTCTGCGCCAGCCAGAGCAACCAAGAAATCTTCATTTCTGGGATCCCACTGCTGCCTCTCCCATCCCCCTGGGTTTCACTAAATCCAATTAAACAGTTCCAGTGAAAAGCATCTCATCGCTACAGGCAAGAGCCCCAATCTCCCATTGCAGTCACTACCACCCATGCACAAGGGATGTAGGACCCTGATACTGAGCTGCATTCTGCATACATCAGAAGGGGAAGAAGGGCAACGATGCCTGTACGCCGTCTTTGTAGCTGCCAGGCTCTCGGGTGAGCTGGGACTGGTCCTGCCCACAGCCTCAAGAGGTCATTCCAGTGCCAGGAACAGCTACCAGACTAGCTAGAGGGTTAGAGGACAGAGCTTATAGTGAAAGACCCAAGGCGCTCCATGTCCTTAGCTTAACAAAGAGTAAGTTAAGGGTAACTTGGTCATGGCCTGTTGGTACCTGCGTGGGGAACAAATATTTGATAACAGGCTCTTCAGTCTGGCAGATAAAGCCCTAAGCAAATGTGGACTGTCAGACAGCATCTCTGTGCTGCACGGTGCATGCTTGAAAGTGATCTGGGTGCTCTACCTGAACAAGGGAAGGCTGGTCCAGTGATTAGGAGACTGGTTTAGAATGTGAGAGACCTGGCTTTGCCCTGGACTTCCTGTGTGACCTTGGGCAAGTTACTTAGTCTCTCTGTGCCTCAGTTCCCCCTCTGTAAAATATGGATAATGGTATTTCCCTATCTTAAAGGGGTATGGTGAGGATAAATAAATGGGTGGAGGGAGATTGTGAGGCGCGCTGAGATCTGCCTATGGAAAATGCCATATGCAAAATTAGCATTATTGTTATCTATGGTCAGACAGAGCAGGTAGAGCTCCATTCATTTCCTTCAATAACACACTGAACCAGGAAAAGCACTGTGGGTGACCCATGCTCCATTTACCTTGCGTGGAGAGAGCAGAGCACCAGTTCCAAACAGCATGATCCCTCCAGCAGAACTGTCCCTACCGACAGGCAAAACACGCAGCTGCACAGGGCACTGCAAAATTTGGGGCACCAAATTTCCCCAAATTTCATGGTGCCCTATGCAGTTGTGTGCTGCCTATGGGCTCTGGCTGCTCACCCCACGCTTAGCACCAGTCCAGATGCGTCCAATACCATCCCGTGGCTTAGTGCTGGTCCGTGTAGTCTGGGACAGTTGGCAGCCCCATTTCCCACAGCTTCAGCCTCCTTCCCCATGGCGGGTACTGGTGCTAGGCTGCGCAGCAGTGGTGTAGCCAGGATAAGACAAGTGGGTGGGCCTCCTCTCCAGCTGGCCATGGGGAAGGGGAGGGATGGCCAGGGGCCCCATCTGGCATTCAGAACTTGGCACACTTAGTCCTGCCTGAGCGGACTGAGCTGGTGCTCCCAGTGGTGAGCAGGGTTGGGGCTTGGCCTGCTCTCCCCACCCAGTCCTCTGGGGAGCAGAGTTTGGGATGGGTTTGCCCCACTTTGGCTGCCCCCTGCTTCCAGCAGGGAACACAGTCAGGATGCTGAGGCTTGCTGTGCTCCACCTGTCCATTGCTCCTGGTGGGGAGTGAGGTCAGGGGGCTGGTATTTGCCCTGGCTCCTGTGTTCCAGCCACCTAGTAGGATTTCAAGCCCCCAGCTCTGTTCCCTGGCAGAGACACTGGGCGAGAGAAGCAGAGCTAGGCCCCCTGACTCCATTCTCCAGGTCTGCTGGAACACTGGGTGGAGAGGGGTAAGCCCCTGTGTCTGGGCGGGAGCAGAGCCAGGACTATGGGTGGGTGGGTTTGGTTCCTAAGTGAGTGGGCCATGGCTTACCCAGACACACCGGTGGCTACGCCCCTGCTGCTTAGGGCACCAGAACCAGTAGGGATGGCCCTGCCCTCCAGACCCTTATTGTCTTTTTTGCAGCTTTAACTGAGCTAAGACTTTAACGTGTCGTAGCCTTTTAAACAAGTTTGAGACCTTAATGAAGTTCTGAAGTGTTGGGTCAATTTAAACTGTTTAAACAGTTTTTAGTCCCTAGATCGGGGTGGAGAAACTTTTTTAGGTTTGGGGCCACTGGCCCACAGAAAAATCAATTGAGGGCCACACACTCACTGAGATAGCTCCCAACTGAGAAGGAGAAAGACACTCCCTACATTTCCCTCATACACCAGAACTTAGGTGGGCCCAGCCTAATAGATGTTATGTGCTCCAGCCCTGCAGTGGGGCGGCAGGGGGCCTGGAGCGCCACTGCCAGCTCCCCAATGCTGGATCCCCCAATGCCAGATCCAGACAAGCTGACCTCCCCCCAACCCCGGACTTGAGATTCTCCATCCCTGCCCTAGATCATTTTAGACTAAAAAAGAATATTGCAAAACCACAAGTTGGGGGGTAGCAATGGAACTGCTAACCCAGGAGCGGAAACTGCTTAAAGCTGTCTCACACTGTGCATTTATAAGGGGAAATGCATAAGCAGGACTTGGTTCTTCTTTCATGTGCACCAGCACAAATGAAGAGTAATACTGATGAGATAATGGAATTACACAAGTGCAGAACTACTGTAAGTGTAAGGTGAATCAGGCCCCCAGTCTGCACAACCATCGGACATTAGTTAATCTTTGGCTGACCATGGTTGGCTATGTCTACAGAGACTCAATGTATTAATTATATTAATATGCCTTTATAAATTAGTATCTATTAGTTACAGAATTATTAACTTTTCTTTTTTCTTTGAACACATTTCCATTGGCCATAATATTTAATGCAAAAAACCCCTCAAAACCCACCTATATTAATGCAACATCGAGGTGTGTATTGTAGGTCTGTGAAGACTGGAAATGCACGAGTAAAGGTTGAATTCAAAATCCTAAATCTCTCTTTTGTTTGCTTACTATAGTCCAGTTCTAAATTAGGTGAGCATAAATTATTTCAGATACATGTATATTTTGAAGATTGTAGAGCAGATTGTGTCACTGCAGAAGTATCATGTGATCTTGACATTAAAAAGTTCTCTGTAATACATACATACAAGGGATTCAGTGTCAATGTACCTTCTAATTTTTTCCATCCATGTGTGGATTTTTTCCACCCGTGTGCAAAATAAACTTTTTATGTGCACCAAAGCATGTGTGAATGTGCACCACCAGTAGAAAGAAGTAAGCTAGCTGAGAGTGCTCTGCAAATCAGCTGTGCAGCATTTCAGTCTCTCCTGAGTAGCCACACAGGTGCATAGTTTACAGGGAACACTGGTCAGAGTTAAGGTTGGTTGTTCGGTTTTGATTTCTTAATTTATTATCTCTTGAGAACTTAATTGTGCACTTTAACTTTGCATTAACTGTGGGTTTGTACTTTATTATAGAACGTTTACTGCCAAATGTTATAAAATTGATGGTCAAATTCACAGGTATATCACCATGTAGCCTTTTACACTTGCTTTACATTGCATCAGTTGTATGCTTTGTTGCCCACCAGGTGAAAGAGTTGACTGCACAAGGTCCACTGTCATTTTTAAGAAAATGCAAACTTTCCTTTGGCAGCTGTAAAATCTTCCTATCCCCCAAATCTGCTGGTGGCAGGATTTGTCTTGGGATTGTGCAGTTTGATCCTAAATAGGGCTCTGCAAAACCAGGGACCAAATCCAGAAACTTCCCACAGCTCCACTCAGCCCCCATAAATCTGAAGCCCCTTTGTATGCAGATTTCATGCTCCAAAGTGGGATTTCCCAGCTCCGCAACTGTCAGAAAGGTGCGTGTTGGTCACAGTAACGTTGTTAGCACATTTTTCCTCTTCCTAGACAAGGCGACATCATTCTCCCTCCCTACTACCAACCCGAGGAGGACGACGAGATGCCCTTTATCTGCTCGCTGTCAGGAGACAATGGCATCATGGGGTGTCATGAGATCCCCCCGCTGAAGGAGAGGGGCCATGAATGCTGCTTGGATAAAGATGACTATTATTACTACAACTCCGTCAAACAGGAGTTCAATGTCAGTGGCATGTGTGTCAACTGGAACCAGTACTACAATGTGTGCCGCACAGGCAGTGCCAACCCACATAAGGGTGCCATCAACTTTGACAATATTGGCTATGCCTGGATTGTTATATTTCAGGTAAGATAAGGTTGGCTTCCTGTCCTCAATCCAGGTTTGTGAGCAGAGCCTTCTCTTGCCCCATGCTTTTCCCGCTCCTAATTGAAATGAGTTAAAGTGCCACATTCCAACTCTCTTGTTCTCCCTACTGCAGTGATTTGGATTTGAGAAGGATGTTGAATTTGTAACCCAGATTTAGGTTCTAAAACTCCACTGCTCGTGGGAATGGAAATCCAGGTCTGTGTCTTCTCCTCCTCAATCCAGAAGCTGAACCCTGAATCCAATTTAGAGGGCCCACAAATCCAATTCAGGTTTTCCTTCCTTTGTTCCAGGGAAACAAACCATTTGAATGAATCCCTCAATTGGTGACTAATGCAGTCCTAGGTGATGTCTAGATTGCAGTCATGGGATGGGATTACAGCTCAAGTAGGCATACTTGAACAAGCATTGATCCACCTTGCTTGGGTTCCCGAGCTGTGCCATGCATCAATAAAGACTAGCTCTGCAAATAATTACCAAGGGCTCTGGATGAGTTTGTAGAGCCTGCATGGAAGTCCATTCAACCACAGCTGTTCTGGTACCTAACTGGCTTGGGTATGTCTGTCTGAGCTGCAGTCACACCCCATGAATGTACTCATTCAGGCTCAATCTGTCTCTTCAGAAGCAGCCACTGACATTCTGGTCTGGAAATGTGACCTCCTTGGACCGGCTCGTTTCTCAACTTTGTTGAGGTTTGAGTCTTCCCCACTGCTCACCAGCACCAGCCTGTGCCATATGTAGAAATTAATATTGTACCAGCTTGCATGAATCCAGAAGTCCCACATCCCGGCTATCTCTTCTCTTTGCAGGTGATCACACTGGAAGGGTGGGTGGAGATCATGTATTATGTGATGGACGCTCATTCATTCTACAACTTTATCTACTTTATCTTGCTGATAATCGTAAGTACAGGTTGACCTCTCACCCCTAGTGGAATCCTATTTTATGACCGAGTGTTCAGCTTTCCAAGCTGTAACCTAGTCTAGTCCAGGGATTGGAGGACTCTAGATCAGGTTCTTGTCTTCCTGGAGGCTGCATACAGTGTCTATGCCAAAGCATATAAATGCAAATCTGGTTCTTCTCTTCCTTCCACGAGGATGCACCCAGAATTTGGTGCAGGAGACATAGAAGTCCAATTCAGGATTTTCTCCTCTTCCTATGGATCTGCACCTACAGTTCATTCCAAGGGACTCTAGAATCCAGCTGCTTCTGCCTGCTGCTTACCTCTCAATTCCATTCCAAGGGTGAATGAATCCAATGGATCCATTCCAAGATCCATTTCCATCTCTTTTCCTCTTGATATTTGGCAGTCTCAAGTAGCTCCTCCCATTATTACTTATTTCTCTTACTGTAGCACCTGAAGGATCTTGTCACTATCAAGTGTTGAGTGGTATAATCACCTAAAATAAAAAACAATCTGCCTCAGTCTTCACAGTTGAAGTAGAGGCAGAACATAACAAGTTGGTGTAGTGCACAAGGGATGGAGGGGAAGGAGGAAGAGAAGTGTGATAGGAATAGAAAAATAAGGTTGTTTATATTAGTCAAGTGTACAGTTTGGAAGCGTCATAGGGTTTTGTGTGGGTTTGTTTTAAATATGTGATCGAGAGCTATTAACAAGCTAGACTTAATCTCTTTTGGGTTCAAACTTGCAGCATTTCTGCCTATCAAGTCATTTATGACAAATCATCACCATGGTATTGGGATTCTGGGTATCTCCTGGTTTCCAAGTTACTGTCCACACAGAGAATAGAGAGGAGACAAAAAGAGAAGCAATAATGGCTAATGGAAAGGGAATAAGAGGGTCTATTTTTAAACAAAGCTAGACAAAGCCTGATTGAAGAGCTTCATTTTGGCTGACAGCTGAAAACGTTGCTTTGCCTTAGCTAAGCTTAGTTTTTGTCTGTCTCTTTGACCTGCAATCGCTTTCTTTCTCCTTTTTCCCTTTACTGCTCAGAAAGTGCCCCATATCCTTCTGTCAGCTTGGGTCTGAAATGAGCAGGAGAATTGGTGCCTAAGTGAGAGGATGAACAGAAAGCTGGTTACCATTGCTTCTTTTGTCCCACGGGACCTCCAGACATGAACGTTCCTCTCTTTTCCTTCTCCTCCATGGGGACATCCTGGTTTTGACAAAAAGGGATTCTTTTCAAAAACTTGTCCTGGAGTCTGGCTACACAGGAACCAGACCCAAGAACAGAGAGGGGAGTCCTGAAATGGGATGTGTACTATATAAAATGTATCTGAGGAAGACTCAGTTTTACTCCTTAATCACTTCCCTTGTACAGACTTTAGCCTGTATCTTCAAAGTCTCACGGTACATCTACCCTTTGAGCTCAAGGTGTCATTTTTCAGCTAAAATCGACATAGGCCCACTAGCTATGATTGACCAAAAAATTGCAGTGTAGCGGCAGCAGCATGAGTAGCATGACGGGCTAACCACCAGAAAGAAGTAAGGGCATAGGCCAGGGCCTGGGCAGGGTCGTGGTCAGGCAGTGAGCCCATCCCAACACTCAACGCTGTGGTGGCTACACTTCTGGTTTTAAGGCGCTAGCTCAATCAAAGTGAGCAGGCCGGTTGCTAGTATAGACATACCCCAAGTGGCGGTGGAGTGGGAAAGACAGAACTAGCTAAGGACCTATTCTGCACCAATCATTTGAGCTTGTGAATTTTCCACACCTGCCTAGCTCATTGTCTGATTCAGAATAAAGTGTTGCCACATGGGCTGTGTCTACATTGGCACCCCTTTCCGGAAAAGGGATGCTAAGGACAGAATACAAATCCTCAGGGGATTTAAATATCCCCGCGGCATTTGCATGAACATGGCTGCCGCTTTTTCGGCTCGAGTTTTGCCGAGAAAAGCGCCAGTCTAGACGCGATCTTGTGGAAAATAAACCCTTTCCGGAAGATCTCTTATTCCTACTTTCAAGTAGGGTTTATTTTCCGCAAGATCGCGTTTCAGACTGGCGCTTTTCTCCGGCAAAACCCCGAGCCGGAAAAAAGCGGCAGTTATGTTCATGCAAATGCCGCAGGGGATATTTAAATCCCCCGCGGATTTGCAATTCCGAGGTGTCTCATTAGCATCCCTTTTCCGGAAAGGGGTGCCAATGTAGACACAGCCATGGTGTGGTGCCAGGCCTGGGACTAAAAGGGAATCTCCATTGTGTTCTTTGCCTCAATATGCACTTTGTTTTCTGGCCTGTTAACCCTGTCACATACACACCAGTAAAGGAACAGTGTCGTCAGTGAGGGCCAAGAGAAATGGAAATGGAGAGGGAAGGCCACATCTTCAACAAGAAGAAAACAGAAAGATGTCGCCAATCCCAGTGACATTGTGTAATGATGGGCTGAAGAATGGGCTAGAGGAGACCATGGATACCTGGGAGGTATTTTTTTCCCCTGGAAGGGTTCTGTTTGTAGTTGGAGGAAGGAGAAACCAAAGGATGAGGTCAGGTCTATCACCATCTTCAGATCTTCCCCCCAATCCCAAATGGAAAGTGCTCTGTTGAAGACTCCACCCTAGCAAACTTTGATGAAATTCCCCTGTCATGGGTGATGTTGTGTCAAAAACAGTTTGTCCAAGTCCCAGTTCCCAAGGAGCAAACCACACCTAGGGTTGCCAGATGGTTTCAACAGAAAATACTGAGACACTTGACATTACATTACATCTTATTTAGAAAATACCGGACATTTATAGTTTCTCATTTATGTTTCTCAATTTGTTTCCCCAACAGAAAGTTCAAATACTGGACTGTCCGGTTCAAAACCAGACACCTGGCAACCCTAGCCACACCCCAGTGTTTTTGTGAGTCTGAAAGAATTTTCTTTCCCTTGCAATTCATTCACTTCCCCACTAGAACAGATATTTGGGGCTCAAGTCTGCCCCCATTTTCACCTGCATGACACCAGTGGTTTAATGGTGTTTGTACAGTGTAACCAAGAACAGCATTTAGCCTCATCTCCACATCTGCAGTTCCCACGGAGGCCTGTAGGAGCTGTGGGTGCCTTTCTAATGGCAGAATTTACATGTGGGAGCCAGTTCCTTCAGAGTCAATTCACATGCTCCCAAACTGCATGGAGGCTACAGGTGACCATTCCCTCTCTGCCGGGCGGTGGGAGGTGTCTTTCCAATTTGAGATTAACTCACAAAGATTTGAATTTTGTCTCTGCATTTGTACAGTCACCTGAAACCCTCAATTAAACACTCACCCGGAGACCATGCAGACGAATGCCATTGGGTTTTTTCTATGCCCACCCCTACTCATCTGCAGCACTTCCTCAATGTTATTTTTTTGGCAGGCCTAGCAGCTGATGAACTGCTGGTTAGTGCTGCTCAGCACAGAGACCTGAGACCAAATTCATTTCGGGGGGTAGTTCCATTGGCTTCGGTGGAGTGACCCCAGGGATGCACTTGACCCTCTGTCATCATCTCTGCTTGTATAGGGCACCTTGTGTTGTAGGTGCTGATTTAGTCAGATCCTAGAAGGCACTTGATTCTTGCTCTGCCTCAAGCCCTGCCCCCACCCCACCCATTCCCCTACGACCCCATCCCCACCTGTCATCCTCCTCCTCACCCCCTGTCCTCACATCTCCTGCATACCTCTGAACAGCTGATCACAGCTGATGGGAGGTGCTGGGAGGGGAGGGGAAGGCACAGTATTAAGCACCCATTACTTTTTTTTTTGATGGGTGCTCCAGTCCCAAAGCTCCCATGAAGTCAGCAGCTATGGCATGTAGCAAGGGATTAGTCCCAGCAACCCTTGCCCCATAGTATGGCACCACTGTCAGTCCATCTCAATGCCCCCTCTTGGGTCTCCAGTCCATTCTCGTGCACTCACAAGCTTTTAATAATATTCCCCTTCTTGGGGGGGTCTAGTTTATTCAGACTTCACAAAACAAATACAGTTCCTCTGGCCTTTCCACGCACAAACCCTTCCTTCCTTGGGTTGTCTCCCCTGATTCACGCTCCGCTCCCCTTGAGCAGGGAGGCTCTGCTGGTGCTACTCTAGCCCATTGGGCTTTTTAGGGAGACCTCCTTCCAGATCTAGTCTAGCCCTGGTCCCTGCGTTCATAGTCCTTCTGCAGCTCATCTTGGGGTTATGCTATAATCCAGGCATGCTTCACAACTCATCCACATCCTAGTTCTACCAGAAGAACCCTCTCTTCCTTTCCACATAAGCCACACATGGATCCCCCTTGGCACAGAGCTAAGAGCACTTCTCTTTAATCCTCAGCAAGTGGTCACATGGCACAGGCACCCGGAGTTATTCCTAGCTTGAGCCTCGTGATCCTTTTCAGGACCACCAGGTCATCAAGGGGCCAAGTTTGGGAACAGGGTTGACTGATCCCCCTCTTCTCCCGCAGCCCCCACTGTCCGTAAAGGAGACATGCCACTACTCTGTCAAATGCACCGTGGACACTCAGTAAATAATAACTGTCAGCCTCCTTTCCAAAGGCCTCGTGGCTGATATGCCAGTGGTGACTTAGGCACTTAACAGAAAAAAAAAAATCCCAGGTTCTTGATGCCTGAAGCTGTTAGTTCAGAAATCAGCATTGAGCCCAATGCATCCTGTGACTGTTCTCTTGTGTGTCTGTGGACATGGCTGTTGTCCTAGGAATAAAACAAACACATGTGCTTGTGTTAAATGACTTCAGCTGAGTGGTTCAGGTTAGGCAGCTATATCCAGTTCTCCTCCTTCTCCCTCTTCCTCTTGATTTGAGATGAGCCTGTGGAGGAAGGACGGCTTAGTGGCACAGGTTTAGGAGACAGGCAATCTGAGCTCTCTTCATGACTCTGACTCATTGATACTTTGTGAGCTTGGGCAAATCACTTCACTTTTCTGTGCCTCTGTTTCTCCATCTCTAAAAAGGGGATAAATCTTCCCTATCCCAACTGGTTAGTTGTGAATATTAATTCATGAATATTTGTGAGGTTCCTGAACAACACAGCGAGGGACACCTTAGGAATGACACAACTCTTTCCAAACTCCATGCTCTGATTCATTCAATGTGAAGGGAGGAAGACAATGTAAATGGGAGAGTATATGTGTGGTGGGGTGACATGTCTGAAGAAGATATGTACTTCCACTCAATGAAAACACGATAACAGTATGAACTACCCAGGATCCGCTGGGGAAAGGGATCTGAAGCACACAGCAGTTTCCTTTTTTTTCTCCCCTCTTTCTTTTTTAAAGGCCACAAAAGAAATCTGAAAGACAGCTGGAATGAGGTGGGGAGGGTTCTGTAGATGAAATGAAATGGATTTAGAACAGCTTTGAGGGCATTTAGGGCATGTCTACACTGTGGGACAAAGTCAAGTTCAGATACACAACTTCAGCTACGTTAATTGCATAGCTGAACTCGAAGAAGATTAACTCAATTTTTGGCACTGTCTACACAGCAGGAAATCAAAGGAAGGACACTCTCCCTTCAACTTCCCTTACTCCTCGTGAAATGAGGGTTATAGAAGTCGGAGTAAAAAGCCTGTTATTTTGAAATTATTTCAAAATAATGGGCTTGCTGTGTAGACTTGCACTCTGTTATTTCAAAATAAGCATGTAGTATAGACATCGCCATAGAGGGTAGGGAGAGAAACTTTATTCTGAAACAATATATATTGTCCTAATGCTGATCTGGCCAGGAATGGCCTCATTTTCCATAAGAACAGCCATAATGGGTGAGACCAAAGGTGCATCTAGCCCAGTATCCTGTCTTCCAACAGTGGCCAATGCCAAGTGCCCCAGAGGGAGTGAACAGAACAGGGAATCATCAAGTGATCCCTCTCCTGTTGCCCATTCCCAGCTTCTGGCAAACAGAGGCTAGGGACACCATCCCTGCCCATCCTGGCTAATAGCCACTGATGGACCTTTCCTCCATGAATTTATCTAGCTCTTGTTTGAACCCTGCTATAGTCTTGGAATTCACAATGTCCTCTGGCAAGGAGTTTCACAGGTTGACTGTGCTTGTATGAAGAAGTACATCCTTTTGTTTGTTTTAAGCCTGCTACCTATTAATTTCATTTGGTGACCCCTAGTTCCTGTGTAATGGGAAGGAGTACATAACTCTTCTTTATTCAGTTTTTCCACACCAGTCATGATTTTATAGAACTCTATCATATCCCTCCTTAGTATCCTCTTTTTCAAGCTGAAAAATACAGTCTTATTGATCTCTCGTCATATGGCATCCGTTCCATACCTCTTTTTTTGCCCTTTTCTGAACTTTTTCCTATCAAGATACCTTTTTTGAGATGAGGTGACCACATCTGCATGCAGTATTCAAGATGTGGGCATACCATGGATTTGTATAGAGGCACTAAGATAGTCTCTGTTTTAATGTTTTCCTAACATTCTGTTTGGGTTTTTTTTTTTACTGCTGCTGCACATTGAGTGGATGTTTTCAGAGACTATCCACAATGACTCCAAGATCTCTCTCTTCAATAGTTGAGTAGTAACAGCTAATTTAGTCCCCCTAGTTGGGATTATGTTTTCCAATGTACATTATTTTGCACTTATCAACTTTAAAATTCATCTGCCATTTTGTTGCCTAGTCACCTAGTTTTGTGAGATCTTTTTGAAGCTCCTCACAGTCTGCTTTGGACTTAACTATCTTGAGCAGTTTTGTATCATCTGCATATTTTACCACCTCACTATTTACCCCTTTCTCCAGATCATTTATGAATATGTTGAATATGATTGGTCCCAGTACAGACAACATCTCTCTCAGTTCTGAAAACAGACCATATATTTCTACCCTTTCCCCCCTATCATTTAACCAGTTGTCAACCTATTAGAGTACCCTCCCTCTTATCCCATGACAGTTTACTTAAGAGCCTATATCCACTGGATACCCCTTGTCCACATGCTTGTTGACCCCCTCAAAGAATTCTAGTAGATGGGTGAGGTATGATTCCCCTTTACAGAAACCCATGTTGACTTTTCCCAACAAATTATGTGTCTGACAATTCTGTTCTTTAATATAGTTTCAATCAATTTGCCTGGTACTGAAGTTAGACTGTAATTGCCAGAATGACCTCTAGAGCCCTTTTTGAAAATTGGTGTCACATTAGCTATCCTCCAGTCATTTGGTACAGAATATAATTTAAAGACTAGGTTACAAACCACAATTAGTAGTTCTGCAATTTCACATTTGAGTTCTTTTGGAATGGTTGGATGAATGCCATCTGGTCCTGGGGACATATTACTGTTTAGGTTATCAGTTTGTTCCAAAACTCCTCTAACGACATGTCAGTCTTTTCCTCTAATGACACATTCCTCAGATTTGTCACCTAAAAAGAATGTCCAGGTTTAGGAATCTCCCTCAAGTCCTCAGACGTGAAGACCGATGCAAAGAATTCACGTAGTTTCATCCTTGAGTGCTCCTTTACCATCTCGATCGTCCAGGGACCCCACTGGTTGCTTTGCAGGCTTCCTGCTTCTGATGTACATAAAAAAATTGCTATTACTTTTTGAGTTTTTGGATAGCTGCTCTTCAGATTCCTTTTTGGCCTTCCTAATTATATTTTTACACTGCATTTGACAGAGTTTATGATTCTTTCTATTTTCTTCACTAGGATTTAACTTCCTTTTTTTTTTTTTTTAAACAATGCCTTTTTTGTCTCTCACTGGTTCTTTTACTTGGTTGTTAAGCCACAGTGACACTTTTTTATTCTCTGTATTTTTTAAATTTGGGATATACATTTAAGTTGAGCCTCTATTATGGTGTCTTTGAAAAGTTTCCATGCAGCTTGCAAGGATTTCACTTTTGGTGATGGACCTTTTAATTTCTGTTTACCTAACCTTCTCATTTTTGTGTAGTTCCCCTTTCTGAATTTATATGCCATGGTGTTGGGCTGCTGTGATGTTTTTCCTGCCAAAGGGATGTTAAATGTAATTATATTATGGTCACTATTCTCCATTTAGGACTAAATCAAGAATTGTCTTTCCTCTTGTGGGTTCCAGAACCAGGTGCTCCAGTCATTTAAGGTGTCAAAAAACTTTCACTGCATTCAGTCCTGAGATGACATGTACCCAAGCCAGTGCTTTTTTTTGTGACGGTACTGCCTGGTACTGGGACCTTTTTTTTTTTTTAATAAAAAAAAGCACTGAGCCAAGCAATATGGGAATAGTTGAAATACCCCACTATTATTGAGGTTTTTATTTTTATAGCCTCTCTAGTCTCCCTTAGCATTTCACAGTCACTATCACCATCCTGGTTAGGTGGTTGGTAATCTATTATTAAAGCATGGAATTACTGTCCAGAGTGATTCTAGGGAACAAGTTATTTTCAAAGGCTTATTTTATATGTCAGTGGAGACATCTCCCTTTTCAAGTAGTAAAAGCCACTGTACTGAATCTCATGATGGAGCCTCTAGACACCTGTGTATGTGAGAGAGAGAGTGAATGTTTTTGAGGTATCAGTGGGATGAGGTGATGAGGCATGGGTAGTGGAGCAGCAATGTCATCTATTTGAGAAGAGGAAGTTATGCTTGAACACATATCATGAAGTCTCCACCATTTCCTTCTCTGACTCAGGTAGATATCATGGAGTTGGAGTGGGGGGTTCTCTCCTTCATCAATCTGCTCTCTGCCCTTTCTTTTAGGAGGTTATACCTGTAATGACCCAGGAGAGGAGCTGACAAACAGGATGAGTAGGAAGGTATTGAGTACAGCTATGTTGTACTCCAGAGCTGCATCAGTGATGCTATACTGGGAAGAAAGGACTAGGAGTTCTGCTAGTGTCCTAAATCTCAAAAGGAAATGTGATGAGCACCGAAGTCCTGCCTTCTTGTGCAGAATCTCACCTATCTGCTCTCAGTTTTTTCCTTCTCTCTTCATCTTGTTTTATTTTCCCCTTTCCCTCCCTTTTCCCTCCTTTCTTTCTCTTTGTCCCCCCACTGTTTCTCTCCCTTCCTCTCTCACTCTTCCCCTCTTCCTCTATCGGTTGTAGGTGGGCTCTTTCTTCATGATCAACCTGTGCCTGGTGGTCATAGCTACTCAATTCTCTGAGACCAAGCAGCGGGAGCACCAGCTGATGCAGGAACAGCGGGCACGGTACTTGTCTTCCAGCACCGTGGCCAGCTACACAGAACCAGGAGACTGCTACGAGGAGATCTTCCAGTACGTCTGCCATATCGTGCGCAAAGCCAAGCGTCGCACACTCAGCCTCTACAACAGCTTGCAGGACCGACGCAAGGGCCGGATGGAACCAGGCAATGCCAAGCTTGGTGTGAATGGGAAAGGACAGAGACACTACAGTAAGTATTGCATGGGCAAAGCTGGGAATGCCTGTAGAGGAAGAGTAATAACAGCTGGAAACTTCACTGTGTACCAGTCTTGCAAAGGGAACATGTCCCAGAAGCAGAGTTCAGAGTTAATATTAGGCTGTAGGAATTGGACAGCAGCATGGGGGAGGCAAGCAATGCACCAGAATAGCAATAGGTGTTGCTGGCAGAAATTTGGTTCCTTGGCCAAATGGCATGGGAAGCCCAGATCTAGCATTCCAGAGGCTGCTGAATGATAGGGTTGAGAGGTATCAACAGGTGCTTGTAAAGAGTTCCAGGTCTGGAGTAGCAGAGGGTATTGCAGATTGGGTTGAGGTGCACTAGCAAGTGGGAGAGAGGGGAATGGAGCTGCTTAAGCAGAGCCTCTAGAACAGAGACACTGCAGACGAGGATCGAGGTATTTTGGCAGTACAGCGGTGGGGGATGTCCCAGAACAAGACTAGAAAGGAATGCTGAAGTGCACAGTTTTAAGGTGTATTGGCAGAATTAGGGGGAGGGGACAGGTTAATTTTTGAAGGGCCAGGGAGACATTTTTTGAATGTGTAAAAGTAGACTTGAGATACAATTGTCTAATTTAAATGGCCGTTCTAGTCTGAAGAATGAGAATAAAAATGGCTTTATAGGTCCTGTGTTAATTGTCTCTCAAAGACTTCCGTATCAATTGAATTCACTTTGTGAGTGAACAGATAGAATTTCTCACTGCCAGCCATACAGGCTCAGCTTTTTGTGCCTATTCACCAGTAATAAAGATTCTGCAGCTGGGAATTTGTTGTCGCATTGGACTCTGGCTCACCCTCGCGTAGCTGTGCTGGCTCTCCAGAGCTAACAGGAGAAAAAATGAATAGAAACATAGCTCACTAAAGCCAACAAATGTAATCTCATACAGTGCAGTGGATAAGGAAATGCCATTTTCAAAGTCTCTCTTCCGTCTCTTTAAAATGCTGTCAACGCGTTGGGTTCCTAAATCAGGGAGCCCAGGTCTGCCTTTGGGTACTCCATATGCACTCATTGATTTTAAGGTCAGAGGAGATCACTGTGATCATTTTGTCCAATCTCCCTGTGTGACACAGGCCATAGAATTTCACCCACTGATTCATGCAGCGGAGGAAATAATGTTTCCCTACTGTGTGAGTGAATACTGTTGAGCCTAATCACTTGTGGCTGCACTAGAGTGTATGTTTTACAGAGGTATCCAATCTCAATGTAAAGACTGCAAATGATGATGAATTTACCACTTTCCTTGATAAGCTGTTCCAGTCTTCAATCACCCTCACTGTTAAAAAGCCCAGCTTTCCACTTTTGGAGCCTGGTTGCTATTTAGTCATCCAATTGGTACACTGATTTGTATTCCATACTGAAAACTGAGCCCTGTTCCTTTAAATGTAATGATTTCTTTTCCCAGAGCATTGCCGGAAACACAACTCTCTTGACTACACCCCTCATGCCCTTGTTCAGCCCATTGCTGTGACGCTGACCTCTGACCCCAACAACTGCCCCAGATGTCACAGGGTGCAGCGTGAAGCGGCCCGGAGGCTCTCCATCCTTGACAGTGCTGATTCGGACCAGGAGGAAGGAGAGGCTGGTGAAGAGCAGGGAGAAGGAAGAAGGGGAAGCGAGGGTGCTGCAGAACTGGAGAAGGAGGAAGAGGAGGCGGAAGAGGGCGGATGGCTGAGGCTCTGTAGCGACATGTGGCGGGAAGTGAGAGTCAAACTAAGGGGGATTGTGGACAGCAAGTACTTCAACCGTGGGATCATGATAGCCATCCTAGTAAACACCATCAGCATGGGCATTGAGCACCACGAACAGGTAATGCACCCTGGGACACCTGAAATCCTATCAGCAGCTTAGAATGCGGTGGATGGGGGGTGGGGACTCTTGCACTGTGGGTTGTCTGGGTTAGAATCAGGCAGCATGGACCCTGCTGAATCACATGGTCTAGACCTGAGCTTCATCCAGTGGTGGGTCTCCTTGGGCAGCATCCATTGTTGAATGATCCACTGAGGACCTTAGGAGAGGTTCTTGAGTCAGTTCTTCTTGACATTAAAAATTTCTCCTCTCCCTCCTGTTATCATTGTTTATTGAGTGCACTCAAGAGTGCACTCGTTGTATAAGTCTCTTAAGGAGACATGGACTCTGCCCCGAGAAGCTTACCACCCAGCGGAGGTGGAGCCAAAACAACTAGAACACACATGATAGTGCATGGGGTCCCATTGTGGCTTTGAAGTGGAGTAAGGATTGCTCTGTGCTCAGTCATGTTGGCTATGGCCATCTTTTTTCCTTTTATCTCCTTCTGTTTCACCCTCCCTTATCTGTCTCATCCCCTACTTCTCTTTCTCTCCTTGTCTTTTCTATCCCTCTCTTTTCCCTTGTCTCTTCAAATCTCCCGTCTCTTTCCCTCATTCCTCTCTTCATTAGCTGACCGAATCCTTAGTCTGTTTGGTTTAGTTTAATGTGCTCTCCGGGGATGTCACACAAACTTCACCAGCATCTCAATTCAAATCCATCAGCTAGCTAGTCTTTCCAGCTTAATTAAGAGATTCACAAACAGAGTCTGCCTGCAGAGAAGGACCGAGGAAAACTGGTGAGTCTTGTGGTTTCTACAACCAAAATCTTTCTGCTCCCAGGAGGGTGGGGAGCTGAACCCCTCTGTTGATCTGATAGCATCAACTGACAGATGGATCAAGTCACAGAAAGCAGGTCTCCATCTAGGTACATAGATAGCTGTCATCACTATAGTCCCCGAGCACCTCACACACATTAATCAATTTTATCCTAACAGCACCCTTGTGAGGTAGAAAAGGATTTATCATACCCTTACACATGGGGAACTAAGGCACAGGGTAGATTAAATGCCCAACCCAATGCCATGCAGGAAGTCTGTGGCTGAATCAGGAATTGACCCCCAAGTCTCCTCAATCCAATATCCTATCCACTAGACTGTTTCCTACCTCACCCAGCCTCTGATAGGAGTTTGGGTAGCCCCAGTTTGATCCTAGAGTGAAAACTGCTCTGGGCACCTCACTACCAGAAACAAGCTGTTGAGATGAAGGGAGCTCAGAGGTGAGCAATACAAATTACTAGGAGACCAGAGGGACTGAATCATGAGAAAAGCTTAAAAGAGCAAAATCTGTATCACTTAGCTAAGGTATGACTAAGGGATGAGGCACAAGACATGATCACTGGCCACCGGTATTCAAAGGGGCTAAACACCACTCTAGGAGAGGAATTGTTCAGGGTCATTGGAGGGGTATAACTAGGAGCAATAGGATGATATTTAGCAAAAGGAAAATATGAGGTGGAGATAAAGAATTCTCTCTCAAGTTCTTGGGTTATATAAGCTCTTGAGGGCCATATCTTCCTGTGTACAGCACCCAGCACAATGGGATCCACTTTGTGTCCTCTGGGTGCTACTATAATATAAACAACAAATACTAGTGTCTTAAAGAGAGATTTCTTAAACTACTGATGATCTGCCCAGGGTACTGATGGAGACCCCATCCCCTATGTTGTCTGAAAGTGAACTGAGATAAAGCACTGGTTGTGGGATGGAGATTGGACTAAATGAGACCAAACTGGTCTTTTCCATCTCTAATTTCTGTGCTTCTCCAGTTACCGCTGAGTTACTTTGATGTCATTTACAACTAGAGAAATCTCTCTATTATATTTATAAGGCACTTATCACTCTGATATCTAAATACTGATATATGGGGCTGGTCTTATGACTGCATAGGGAGTCACCTAGTTAGATTTCTGCATAGTTGCCAATTTAGAGCCAGTGGAAGGAATTCCCTCTATGGATAGGTCATCTGGTACACTCCAGGTGTTCTTCCATTCCTAAATCATCTGGTCCTGCTCCCAGGCAGAGAAACTACATCTACACTGCAATGCTATTTCAGGATACCGGAGTATCCTGAAATAGCTATCCCGCATCTTCACAGAAAGCCCATTATTTCGGGCTCACTATGCCGATGTCCCTGTAAACCTCATTCTATGAGGAGTAAGGGACATTTCAGAATAGCACTTTATTTTGAAATAGTATCGAAATAAGATATGCAATTTGTGTAGCTCAAATTGCATATATTATTTTGAGTTATGGTGCAGTGTAGATGCACCCAGAGAGAATACTGGACTAGCTGGACTGGATAGAAATTTCCTTTGTTCAACTAAAGATGTGGAGAGGCTAGCAAGGACCAAACTGCTGCTCTCCTTCATCCCAGATCCATCATGTGATCCTTGAGGGAAGGGTTCCAAATGAAATCAGATACGCTAGTATAGAAGAGGACCACACTGGTTCACACATTTCCTTAATCCTAGCAGGGAGGGAGCGTTCACTGCTGTGGGAATCTGAATGAGATTAGTTTCCTGGATTTGGAAAGAAATCCAGATTCAGGATAGACACACTAATTCTGATACATGAAAAAGTGGCCCGAACCATGACACCCCCCACCGCCATTCACATCTGACTGCTTCTTTCCCCACCACCACTCGGGCCCCAACACTCCATACTTAGGAAAAGTTTGGTTTAAGTATCCCCCCTTCCCCCGCCCTCCCAAATGCTCACACGTGAGACTTGTGCATTCGTGGAGTTGGCAGTCATGTGGCAAGACAGAGAAATCAAGCTTCTGCACTGGGAAGATTTGATACTCCCCACTTCTGCCTGGGCAGGAGAGGGTGTGAACTGTGGACCTTTCCGTGCGGCTTTGTTAGTTTTTCTGACACTGGAAAGAGCCACAGGAAGGAAAGTAGAACCATGGTTTTTGTTAAGGTTCAAAAAACATAGTGCGGAAAAATGATTTTGATCCCAAGCAGTTTTCTACGACCCTGCGTTAACTGGTTGGCTGCGGTTATTTGTGTGGGAGCAGCTGGAAGGAGAGTGATTCTTTTCCTTTCAGCCTTCCCCTTCGTTCAAGATTACCTTTCCTCTGACAGAGAGAAGCTCCCCTGGACACATATACACTCTACCCCAGACATCTGCTCTGTCCACTGTCAGTCACATTTCAGCTGAAAACACATGATGGCATTACTAGTCCCAGATATGATGGAAACTCTTTATGAATGGAGCCCTCTGGGGGAAGGGGGAACTCTACCCCCAGCAACAACATCTTGGGCTCAGTGTTAATGGTTCTTTTCACTCTGTCTCTCCAGAAATAGCTGCAATGCAGGGTCTGTCTTTGCTCTAGGAGTATGTTGCCTCAGGCCTCAAAGATCCAGCTGGCTGCTCTCCCTCCCTTTATTTCCTTTTTTTTTCCCTTTTCCCATTTCTTCTTTAATCGTTTTATCACTCTTTCCCTTCTTTTCTGTCCTCTTCCTTTTCTTTCCTACCCCTTCACCATCTCCCCTTCTTCCTTTTGGAGGTATGGAACTGTTTTGTTTTTTTCCTCTTTCCTTTTCTCCCTTTATCTCACCTTTTCTTTTTTCTACCCTTTCCCTTCCTGTCCCTCTCTCTGGGAAGAATGCTTGGGGAGGCGTGTGATTGATGGCCCATTAGAAAAAGATTAACAGGTGGGGGCTTGACTAGAGAAACAAATGTCAGGGACGGGAGGAGGGCTGAGGAGAACAGGTGACCTTTTCCATTAGAGAGAGGCAAGCATGACTTTTAAAACATCCATTGCTCCTTACAAGACAGCAAGGGAGCAAATGCGCGGACAGCAGAGAGAAGGCTAATCCACCATTATACCCTGTCGTCTTTTTACATTCTTCATCCGCACTGACATAATCATTTGATTCATGCTGAAATTGGTGTCTCTGTTTAGCATATGGGCCTCTCATTCCCTGCTAGTGTCATTACTGCCTGGCTTTGAGGTTATCTTCATCTCTCTTCTCCCTGTGCTCTCTTTCGCTCGCTCTCTTTTTCAGGGCCCGTTTTGTTATTCAAATGTAATTAGGGATGGAAATTGAGCCTCACCCCCTTTTATTTTGATTTTAGAGAAACTGGAGGTGTATAAAATTCTGTGGCAGGGGGAGGGTCTGCCATTTCTCTTTTCTCCAGCCAGAATGAAATCAAAGCCAGGTCCTAGTGAAGAAGAGGAAAGGTAGAGGTGCTGAGGAGAGAAAGGAGTGAGTGAAGAAGTAGTTTTGGTCAGTAGGTGTCAGATGTGGTACAGCCACATGGATGGCTAAGGGTGGGGGACCTGCTTTAGTAACTGGAATAAAAGCTCAGACGCATAAGGACATGGAGGGTACGGTGATTCAGGAGCCGGCTCTTGTCCACTCACTTAATTGGATAAGAACAATCAGAGTTGGATTCTTGTGCTTCCTGGAATGGACTCAAGGTGCAGCCCATGGCAGGAGAGGAAGAACCAGAACTGGATTATTCTGTGTATGTGAATGTGCGCATGTGAGCACCCCCTCCCTGATGTACTGCTGGTACAGCCTGTGGGAAATGGAGAAGTCCCCATTATTTTCTTTATTTAAGTATATTCCCTGTAAAAGGACAGTAACTCTGTCCTTGCCATCATCAAGAAAAAAGGTGAGTCAATGAATCTCCTCCACGCAGAGCACTATGATGAGGCAATGCTGGCTTCCTAGGAGAATGTTTGCTTAGGCCTGAGTGGAGTCTCCGTCTCCATTCACGCTGGGCTCCCCAAATTTCACAAGTGCCTGTCCTCTCTTATCATCACCAGGGGGTATCAGCAATCTCACTGACACTAATTTGTGTGATGTCAGAGTACGACCTGGCGTTTATAGGCAGTTCAGCCCCACATAAAGAAAGAGGCTAGCCACATGGCCAGCTGATCCAAGTGGATCTGCGATGGACACCCAGTAGGTGTACACCAGGGTGAATGCTGCTGCTCCCCCATGAACAGAATGGGTTAGGCCTGTCAGTTCCCTCTAAGTCTGGACTAGGGGAGCTGCTCCTTTAGGAATGGAAGGGACAGAAGTGTGGGGAGGAGGGATCAGACTTCAGATACATAAGCCTGTCCTGGGTGGATTATACTGACATATTGTATACACGAGAAGTCTGACTTTCCATTCATGTTGGTGACACTTGTGGCTTGTCAAGTGAGAGAGAGGGAGGGACACTGCCCCCTACTGACAGGAATGTGTCAGACATTGTTATGTTTATTGCCCTTACCCTTTGCTGGCTAACCTAGCAGAGTTCCAACTCAGCCAGAGGGCAGCCAGTATACTCTCGCACATATATGTGTCCATACTCAACTGGGGAGTCCTTCTCCCCCTGCCCCACCTCTCACCCGCTGTTACTGAGAGAGATGGAAAGAATCTGTCATCAGTGGTGTCAGCTCAGCCCCCAGCCATATAAACATCCACTTCATCGTTTCTGAGCAAACGGGCTGGACCCCTTCCCAGCCTTGTCAGAGGAGCCTCCAAGAACTGAACACAGCAAAGAAACATCCATTAATTCTGAAAACAAAAGGAGGAGTAATTGAATTTGTTCAGGCTTGTTCAGCTGATTGAGTCATTAAAGCTCTCTCTCTCTTTTTCTCTTGCACACACACCGCCCTTTGGCTGGAAGAAGCTGAATTACCTGTGGCAAAAGGTGTCACAAATTCAGTAGATGCAAAGGTCCTGGACTGGACCCATTATTTCCTTTGACTGACCCATTTGCTCTGTTTGGGTTCTTAGTAATTTCTCCTGTTGTCTCGTCAGTTTCCTTTTTCTTCCTCATCGTCCATTTCCCTCTGTTTCTTATTCCCTCCTGTTTTCTCTGTCCCTTGTTGTGAGACATTAACAGGCTACTCTTCATTGCTGATGCGTTATTCATGCACTCTGATATTCCCCTGGGTAATTACTTAGACCACTGCAAAGAGGAAGGTATGAGAAAAGATTGCCAGAGCGGGCCTAGCAAATGAATGCTGGCAAGGAAAAGGCGGGGGAGAGGAAAGTGGGGTAGAAAAGAGAAAAAACAAGGAACTAAAGGAGAGCTGTGGGAAAGAAAAAGGAAAGGGGGCAGGGAGGAGGTTGGGAGGTAGGGTTAGGAATTGCTTGGGGAGGGACTGTGTAAATACAAAAGGAAAAACACAACACTGAGGTCTGGCCTACACTGGAAAGTTAGGTTGGCATAACTATGTGGCTGAGGAGTGTGGAAAAATCCACATGCTTGAGCGGCACAGGCGATGCATAGGGATACAAGAGGGCGATGCATAGGGATGCATAGGGATACAAGAGCCAGAACATTGGGTGAAAAATGCTGTAAAAATGCCATGGGTGAGAGGAGCAAGAAGCCAGCCAGCAGCTGGTGAGGGGATTAGTGAGGAGGGAGGGTCTGGTACCTGCAATCAGGGCCTGCCACCCCCCCCCCCCCTTGCACTCACTGGCAGTGGCAGGGCAAGTTGAGCAACAGCCCCAGCTCACTGCACTCCCCTGTCTGTGCTGCTCGGGGGAGGGGCAAGAGTGCCCCACACTCGCCTGCAGAAGCGGGAGCAACGTGGCTGGGGAGCAGAGCAAGATGAGGTTGTGTTGATCAGCTTGACCCACTGCTGCCAGTGAGTACGCAGGGAAGGGGCGAGGTGGATCCCCACTGCCGGCGCTGACCCTCAGCCCCACTAGTCTCCTGGGGTGCATCACTTGGGGGTAGGGAAGAGGCAAGGTGGGGGTGGAGCAAGGGCAGGGGAAGAGGCAAGGAGAGGGCGGAGCAGGGGTGGGACCTGCGGTGGAAGGGATTGTCCTGGCTCTTCCCCAAGCTGGGGGAGGAGGAATACAAGGCCAGTGGCCCCTCTGGCCCCCTTCACCAGTCACCTCTGTTGAATGGTGTAATTAAGCCGACCTAAGTCCCCTGGCACTAAGTGAATTGAAAACTTAGTCAAGCTAGCTGCTACCTCTCAGGGAATTCTTAGTCTGTTAGGAAAGCCCCTCCTGTGAGCAAACGTTGTGTCTACACTGAAGGGGCTACAGTGGCACAGCTGTGTCACTGTAGCATTTTAGGTATACAAAAGTCCAAAGATGGCACCATTGGTCCCCTCTATGTTCCACTCTGCCAGCCTTCCCATCTCCCACACGACTCCCACCCATGCACGATCGTGTGTGGCATGGAAATGGCATCCTTTGGTTCTGAGGTGTTGTTTTCCAGTCTTGCCCAATTCTGATCCTTGCTTTTTGCCACTCCTGCAGCCAGAAGAACTGACCAACATCCTGGAGATCAGCAATGTCGTGTTCACCAGCATGTTTGCCCTGGAGATGATCCTGAAACTCGCTGCCTTTGGCCTCTTTGATTACCTCCGCAATCCCTACAACATCTTTGACAGCATCATCGTCATCATCAGGTGACAATCCCAGAATAGGGAGGCCAGGCAGGTGACAACCCCAGAACAGAGAGGCAGCTCAGTGCCTGAACTGTGATGCTGTGCCATACCTGCTTTGGCTTTTTAAACAGCTAAAATATGAGATAAGGCATGCTTAATGCACAAGGCAAAGAATCAGGAGATCTAGTTTTTATTTCCAGCTCAAACCCTGACTCATTGGGTGACCTTGGGCAAGTCACATAACCTTTCAGTGCCTCAGTCCCCCTACCACCCCCTCCGTAAAATTGAGATAAGAATCATTGTCTACCTCAGGCATTTGTGAGGCTTAATTATTCAGTACATATAAAACATTTTATTGTGAAGAGCCAGAACATTGGGTGAAAAATGCTGTAAAAATGCAAAGTATTATAAAGGAGTTTTCCGTCATGATGCAGCATTTGCACACTTCTGAGTAGTTGAGCAGCACTTCAATTTTCCCAAGAAAGGAATGCAGTCTTATAGACATATCCATGCAAAATGCACACTACAAACACAAACCTGAGTCAGATTCTCTTTTACGTACACAGATTTTTTTGCATACACACCTCACTTACACACACACTTGATTCACACGGGTTCTCTCTCTTTTGCACTCTCTTGGTTCACACAGATTCTCTTGTATACACACACATAAGCTGCATTGGTGACCGAGGTAATAATCCCATGACGTGAGTTCTCTCTCCCACTCTCACTGTCTCTGTCCTGTTTATCTTCCACTGTCATTCTTTGTCTCCTTCCCTCTGCATATCTCCTTGTCCAACTGTCTCTCTCCTCCTTTGCCTCTGGGCCACAGCATCTGGGAGATCATTGGCCAGTCCGACGGGGGGCTGTCAGTGCTGAGAACTTTCCGCCTCCTGCGGGTTCTGAAGCTTGTGCGTTTCATGCCTGCTCTGCGACGCCAGCTGGTGGTGCTAATGAAGACCATGGACAATGTGGCCACCTTCTGTATGCTCCTTATGCTCTTCATCTTCATATTCAGGTGAGACAGTGTCATCTTCAGAGCAATTTGAGGAGGCATCACATGGCGAATACAAACCCTGGCACCAGTCTCTGTGTGACTCATCCTGCCCAAGTCTTTACTTTAAGAGGAACTTTATGAGTTTTCAGAGCCAAATCCTCAGCTGGTGTAAATGCAGCTGCTCAGGATCTGGCCCTCAAGTGTTCACAAGTAGAGGCTTGGGGGTAGAGAAACTTTGCCAGCCAGGGAGTGAACTGATACGGGTTTCAGTTAGAGAGGGTGAATTTCTCCAGCGACCTGATGTTGACTGCAGGGATTAGCCTGACTCGTCTCTCCCTTTCGCTAAATATTACAAAAGTGTGGTGTGGTGCACTTAGCAGTATTTCACAACACACGATGCAGATAAGCTAGAATTGGGTGGAGGCAGGCAAATGGAACAAGAGAGAATGAGGGAGATAGTGGACATGGGGGCAGGGCTGGATAGAGTAGCCAGAAGCTGGGGGGGGTCTTGTTGCTTTTGGCAGTGCAAGGGGAAGGAGCAGGTACAGGAGGAGATACAGGCTGATCAGTGTCTTGCCCTTCTTCACTGGTAGATCTTGATGGGCTAGCTGAATTTGTATAGCTCTTACCCTGGTAACAAGTGGCAGCAGGTTGGATTGTGAAAGAAATAAGCTAACAAGCTCATTTTGGTGTCAGAACTATTTAAATTGGACACCATCTTCTCTTCCCCACCCAACAGCATTCTGGGAATGCACATCTTTGGGTGCAAATTCAGCCTCCGGACAGACACTGGAGACACAGTCCCTGACCGGAAGAATTTCGACTCCCTGCTCTGGGCCATCGTCACTGTGTTCCAGGTGAGTCAACACACAGCTTCCATGGGCAGACTAGACAAGGGATGGGACTGGAGGGGGATCTCACAATGAACTGGATCAGGACGAGTTAGCTGTAGGTTAGTATAGATGCATGTCGCATGCATTCCAGATGACACAAAAGCCTGCCCATGAGCATCTGATGTTGAGAGAGGAGCACCAGACACACTCTGTAACCAAGCTGTTGACATATTTGCTATCTCCAAGGAGCAAGGAGACAATGGAAAGATCTGGCATTTAGAAAGGTCACCTCTGTTGTGGCAACTCCTGTGTTTAGTGTTGTCACCATAGCGCACACACTATGCTTGTGTGTGTTCATCTCTTCCTTTATATCTGAGGTCTCTTGAGCTAATGCCATGGAGATGACATAAGAGATGGACCATGCTCACTGATGGCAATCACTGGGCACCTGGCGTGGGAGGTAGCAAGAAGATGGGGGAGCCTCATTCTGCAATAGACATGTGGTGGGCAGATGATTTTCCTCTCACTGCTCACTAACACAGCCCCCTTCCTCTACATCCCTTTCACTCTCCCTTTGCTCCAGGGGACTCATGCCGCCTCTCTTGTGTCTCACAGATCCTGACCCAGGAGGACTGGAACGTTGTGCTGTATAATGGAATGGCCTCCACCTCACCCTGGGCATCCCTTTACTTTGTGGCCCTCATGACCTTTGGCAACTACGTCCTCTTCAATCTGCTGGTGGCTATCCTGGTGGAGGGCTTCCAGGCTGAGGTGAGTTGCCCCTCCGTGGAGGTGAGGTGCAGATGAGGAAGATGGCCTGAGTGGAAAAGGAGGGGAGCCTAGGTTATGACATTCCATTTAAGAGGGAGGGGTTTAAAAACTTTAATCCTTTCCCAGGGGTGTCAAACTACTGATATGGAGGAGGAGGTTAACAATTTCCAACCCATTTTATGCACCCTGCAAAGGTGACTCAGTCCCCTTCCATGGGCCAGGAGTTCAGGAACTAAGCAGCTGCAGAATGGAATGGAGAGTCAGAGAGAACAGAATCCTTTCTGTGGGAGCCCAGAGCCACAGGCCTTTGCTTTGATTTTTCCATTCCAGGGTGATGCCAACCGGTCATACTCAGACGAAGATCAGAGTTCATCAAACATGGAGGAGTTTGACAAGTTCCAGGACAACCAGGATTGCTCAGGTCAGTGGCTCCCCCCTTGTTTGCTGTGGTCCCACCTGCAGCTGGGTAAAAAATGTAAATGTACAAATCTCCCTGAAATCTCACTCCTTTATCCAAGGTGGGACCAGAGTGCTTTGGCTTGGCCTAAAAGCACTTTTGTGGCATTGCAGTTTTATGCATTTTTGTTTGTTTTAAAGTCATTGTCAGCTTGCAGTGTCACTTGCAAAAATTCTGTAAGGCTGTAGCTAAGGTGATCCTCGGAGATACTGCATCGAGTAGGAGCAAGGAAGTATTACCACATCTGTGTACACCAGTGGTGAGACCATGGCTGGAATTCTGGATCCAGTTCTTGTGTCCACATTTCTAAAAGGGCATGGAAAACTTTGGAAAGAATCCAGAGAAGAGCCAGAAGAATGATTTGAGGTCTAGAAAATGTGCCTCATAGTGAGAAATGAAAGAAGCCAACTGATGTAGCTTAGCCAAGAGAAGGTTAAGAGGTGACTTGATCATGGTCTACAAGCACCTACAGGTGAAAAGATTTCTGATGGTAGATGGCTCTTTTATCTAGCAGAAAAAGGCATAATGAGATCCAATGGTCGGGCACTCAAGCTGCAGACAAATGCAGACTAGAAATAAGGGGCAAATATCTAACAGTGAGGGTAATTAGCCATTGGAACAAGTTACCAAACAACGTGCTAGATTCTCCATCACTTGAAATCTTTAACTCAAGACTGAGTCTTTCTGAAAGATATGCCATAACTCAAACAGAATGTATGTCATTGAAACAGAAATTATTGGGTGAAGTTTTATGGCCTGTGTTGTATAGGAGGTTGGACTAGGTGCTCATAATGGTCTCTTCTGGCCTTAATGTTTTTGAATCTAATAAAAAAGAGCAACATATCACATTGTTAAGAATATTTTGATTTCTTCTTTCCCCCATCTGTTCAGATGCTAATGCCTCTCCTTGAGGCAAACCCTGCAGGAGCAAATTAAAGCAGATTTGCTGGATCCTTAGGGTCTGTGAGCAGTGGCCCGAGGAGGGCCCAATGCAGGAATGAGTCAGTGAGAGCAGACTGTGAGGAGGAGTATGTGAATGGGAATTTGGAGAAAGATAAAGGATTAGATTCCCAAGGCATCTAGAAAGTTTTGGTAGAACTGGGCTCCACCGAGTCTCAGTCTACCCTTCAGTATCTCAGCGCAGTAAAATGGTGAGGAAAACAAAGCATGTGCCTAAAATATTCAGTGGCTCCTGGTCTCAGGCTATGTCTAGACTGCAAGCCTCTTTTGAAAAAAAAGCCTCTTTCAAAAAAGAGCGTCTAGACTACAACCAGTACTTTCGAAAAAGTAAGCTGCTTTTTCGAAAGAGAGCACCTAGGCAGTCTGGATGCTCTCTTTCGAAAAAGCACAGTTTGCATTACATAACACCTTTTTTCGAAAGAGCACTTTCGAAAAAAGGCGTTCTTCCTCGTAAAACGAGGTTTTCCACGGTCGAAAAAACTGCCACGTTCTTTCAATTTACTTTTGAAAGAATGCGGCAGCAGTCTAGATGCAGGGGAAGTTTTTTCAAAAAAGGCCACTTTTTTTGGAAAAAACCCTGTAGTCTAGACACACTATCACAGTCTGTGTTTGTTTCAGACTGCCTCTCACTCTCCCTTCTCCCCCAGTTCTAGCAAGTGAGGGCACTGCCTCCCTGGCTCCCAGGCAAGAGCCTCCCAGTGTGAGTCTGCAGGGACAGCTATCTGATCAGCATGTTGGCCTCAGGCAGAGCTCTCTTGTAGGAACACTCTCTGCTCTAGCTCTGTGCCAGGAAGGCTGCGCTGATGGATTCAGCTGTGTGAAAGTTGTTGTGTCAACTGCTGAGTTAAGGAAACACCCTTCCCCCTCCAAAGCCAGAAGAGAAGGATGCATGCCAGGACTGCCCAAGGAGAAGAGACTAGAAGAGAAGGGGTGGGTAGAGAGGAAGAACAAGTTGCCTCATCACATTTGTTCTCTGCACCCTGCCTCACCTCTGAGAGGTGTGCCCATAGTGAGGCAGAAGTAGTGCAAAGGACTCTGGGGAATCAGTGCACCAAGCATTTGGGAGTGGGGCCATGGCCTCAGTTCTGTTGCTTTCCTGACTCACCCCTTCTACACAATCCAAAGGCAGTAGGAAGCAGTATTGGGTTCTAACAGTGCTGCACAAACAAGGCATTAAAACATTCACTGAATGGTGTGAGAGGAAATCACAGAAGGGGAAGGAATGCCTTTTTCTCTCTTTCTCTTCTTGTTTCTTTCTGCTCAGATCCCAGGCTCTGTGCAATTCCCATGACCCCAAATGGGCACCTGGACCCCACCCTTCCTTCATCCAATCAGCCAGTTGCAGCTGGTGGGGTCACAAGTTCTGCCCGGAACTCCCTGCAGCCAGACCAGGTCCTCATTGCGCTGGGTTCCAGGAAGAGCAGTGTGATGTCCCTGGGGAGAATGACCTATGACCAGAGGTCACTGGTGAGTGAGTAGAACCATGAGTAGCACCCTTCTTCTGAAGCCCAGGGGACCCATTGTCTCAGCGCCACCATCTTGGAATTCCATCGGGGGTTCTGCCCCTACTGGAAACTCATTAATAGAAGCTTAAAGACTAACCAATTTATGTGGACCCTTAGAATCATAGACTCCTAGAATCCTAGGGCTGGAAGAGACTTCAGGAGGTCATCGAGTCCAGCCCCCTGCCCAAAACAGGACCAACCCCAACTAAATCATCCCAGCCAGGGCTTTGTCAAGCCAGGACTTAAACTTTTGACCCTTACACATAAACTTTTGTGGAGTGGAGAAGCCCATCTGACAAAGTGGGCTACAGCCCATGAAAGCTTATGCCCAGGCGAGCCAACAGATTCACCAGGCCCCTGGGCAAGGTGGCAGGGTGGCTCCATGCTCTTCGATGGGTGGGGTTTTGGGCAGAAAGGATGGGAAAGGCCAGCCTCCCAGACTGTGCCGCCTCCCACCAGTACCATTTGGAGTGCACTGCCTGGGGCTCTGGAGTGCGCTGTGTGGGGCTCTGGCGGTGATTTAAGGGTCCCAGGTTCCAGCTGCTACTGCAACCGGGGCCCCTTTGAATCATCGGGGCCTGGGACAGCTGCCCCCTTTGTCCTCTCTTCCCCCCTTCCATTGGCAGGCCTGCTTATGCCCAAATAAATGTTAGTTTTTAAGGTGCCACTGAACTCCTTGTTTTTGCTGAGACAGGCTAACGTGGCTTCCCCTCTGAAATGTAACAGAAGCTTGTTGCTTGTCCCCATTTAGCCAGAGGTGGTTCCAGTTTCTTGATCCATATTCTGCTATGACTGGGTGTAGGATTCTACTACCTTGTTATCTCCCCTGGAGTCTTCCCTCCAGAATGAAAGTGGCTTCCCTCTGAGCCCTCCACTGTAGCACTGTAGTTCTGGAGCACAGAGCATGGAATTATGGAGCCCTGCCTCCTCAGTAATATAAAAAAAACATATGGAACACTTCTGCCATTAGAAAAGGATGGGTAATATCTCATCTAACAGGTCCTCTATCTGGAGAAGTTTCTGGAGCCCTTAGTTCAGGTGAAAATCAAACCTTCAAACCCATGTCTCTTTCTTTTCCCTCTCATTTAGATTGTAAACTCTTTGAGGCAAAGACTATGGGCTGGGTTTATCCAGTGCCCTGTTCCCTGTGCACCAGTGCAAAGTGAGCACAAAATGCTACCACCCTGATTTTGTAGGGCTTTAGCCCCATTTCCCACTGGTGCAAATGACAATTCAAGCTGTGAGGCAAAGGAGAACCTGGTCCTTTGCTTTTTAACTTACCTTATCTGTAAAGTGCCTGGCACACAGCTGGGGCTATAAAATAAATATGACAATGACCAATTAAGAATTATTAATTAATAACAATCTGATGCCAGATTTACAGAGGTCACTTTTGAGTTCACAAAATGCCTTTCCTGGAGGGATGGGAGACCAGGGCTGTACTCTTGTATTAGGTGATTAGCGTGAGTCTTTGATCTAAACGGCTGAGGCTCCATCTTCCCCATGACCCAAGACACTGAATCCCTGTCCCCCTTTCTTACAGTCTAGCTCTCGCAGTTCTCACTATGGTGCCTGGGGCCGCAGCGGGGCCTGGGGGAGCCGCCGCTCCAGCTGGAACAGCCTGGCTCGGGGACACAGCCTAAAATACAAGCCTCCATCTGCTGAGCATGAATCTCTGCTGTCCGGGGAAAGACACAGGGTGGCAGATGGGGAACGTGAGGGGATGGGAAGGGCCCCTCATCACCGGAGGACACTCTCCCTGGATACCAAAGATTCCTGTGACCTGATGGAGCTGACATCATCAGTCCCGTCCAGTCACAGGCCAGCACGGAAGGTGGGTGTGGCTCTGGGCACCAGTGAGCACCAGGACTGCAATGGCAAAATGCCCAATATCGCTAAGGAGATCTTCCCAAAGATGGACAACCGCAAGGAACGTGGTGAGGACGAGGAGGAGATAGACTATGTGAGTACAGGGGGCTTCACCAAGGGCTTACAAAAGGGGGACAACACTCACAGAGCGGGGAGGTGAGTTGTGCCAACCCGGGAGACGTCACTGCTCAGGGCAAGAGCAGATCGTAGAATCCCTATGGGCTAGCCTGAGGGCTTTTGGTGCCTCAAGCAGAAGAAGACCAGAGTGCTGCTTCCTAACCAGCCTCCAAGGCTCCAGTGCCCAGAACTGAAAAAGTTAATGTGACACTCCAGTGGCGGTCAAGGGTAATGGAGATTTTAGCAGAAGCTTCCTTCTGCTGTATCACATGGCATCACTAGGACTTCACTTAGGAGAAAAGATGCCAGAAGGTGCCCATTCTGCCTTAGGCACATTGACTAGGCTGTGGACCCAGTACTCTGTCTCCACTGTCCCTGGGGTTCAAAGATCCAGTGAGCGCTGGGCAGCCTCAGTGCCAGTGTTCTACAGCAGAGTGGAGGGTAGCAACAGATTCTGTTTTAAGGAATCAGAAGTGAACTGATGCTCTTCCTTCTGGGAGGAAAACAGGCTCATGGAATAGCAGCCCCAATTAATTTCCCCTGTAACTATGACATCAGCTCAGTTGCTTTCCTCACGTGGGGAGGGTAGAGAGAGGAGGATCAGGAGAGGCAGTGTATCCAAGTTACTGGTATTTTAGGTTCCAAGAAAAAAGATAGCATTCACTTCTCAGTGAAATGAGGAGGTGGTCAGTGACAACCCATGCCCTTGTGTCTTGCAGAGCCTGTGTTTCCGCATCCAGAAGATGATAGAGGTCTACAAGCCAGACTGGTGTGAGATACGGGAAGATTGGTCCATCTACCTCTTCTCTCCACAAAACAGGTTTGTCCCAGTTTTGTCAGTGGAGGGATGGGTTGGTATAATCCTGTTTCAGCAGCCACAGACGTGGGTTGGATGCTGCACCTGCAGCTTTACACTTTGAGGAAGGGAACAATTTTCTTGCTTCCAGTCACAGCCTCTCCAGCCAACTCATGTTAGGTCCCTGAGGTGCAGGTAGAGAAGGGGAATCCTGAAAGGCTGCTGCTGTTTTCCTTCCGGGGGAATGCCCCATTTTCCTTCAGTGTAACTTGAGGCAATACAGAGAATACTAACTCTGACCAAAAAAGATGAAGACTGAATTAACTAATCTATGCCATTAGCAATGTTTCTGGTGGCACAAGAGTGACCCCCGTTGCATTGGTTGGGCAAAGTTAGTATTCTCTGCCCTTAACAAAATAAATATTAGAACAACTCCTCCTTCCCCCAGGAGGAAAGAGTGCGTCTCCCTAGCCATCCGCGTGCCACACCTCAGGATAACAGCTCACGGAGACAAGAGAGTTTCATCATAACTCTTGGAAGTTGAATCTTGGCTGCACCTGCTGCCCTCCTGCTGATTGTACTGGTCATGACGGCTTTTAGAGAAGCTGGAGGGCTAATTCCTGTGGCGATAGAACTAGTCATCCGTTGTCATGGCAGGGATTCCTCCAGCCTGCAGCACAAGAGGGTTTGATGCCTAGAATGCTCGGGTAACCCCAGCACAGAGAATGTTACTTTTCCGGCAGAACTCTCCTCCCCCCTCCCCTCTCTCCTTCCTTAGCAGATTTCATTTCACCCCAGGCACATATGTCCTTTTGGAACTCTCTTGCAGGTTCCGCATCCTCTGCCAAACCATCATAGCTCACAAGCTCTTTGACTACGTTGTTCTGGCCTTCATCTTCCTGAACTGCATCACCATTGCCCTGGAGAGACCACAGATCGAGCATGGGAGCACAGTGAGCAAGCTTGCACCCTCAGCCTTTTTTGGCTGAACACAGCCACCCCTGGAGGGGTGTGGTGGACAAAGTTCATGAATTCTCTGGGCATTGCATAGGCTCTGGATAAGCCTCAGCCCCAGAGAGTAACCCCCAAACTCCCCCTCCCCTCTGTGATTTCTCAATATGGAATAATAGGCCAGCTTGTCTCCCTTTCAAGGCCTTAAAATGGTCTAATTCTTCTTTCTCAGGAGTAGCTTCCTAGATCATAGAAGGCACATGGGTCTCTCCAGGCCCTCATGGTTGGGGGCAGGCTTGCCAGTGTGAGTAAAATAGCTATGGATGGTGAAACTAAAAGAGGGACTTGGGTGTGTAGCAGTGTCCTAGTGGGAATGCCAGGCCAGAATTCGAGTGTGTTACTTCTGCATAGGCTTTGAATGTGGATCTGGGTGCTCTGGTTGGGGAGAGACTGGTGTGCTTCAGTGGGTGAATATATTTTCCTTTTTCCTCAAGTCATTCTTAACGTAGGTCACAGGTGAAGCGGCTTTTTGAGGGTCTCTGCTGAGCCCACATTGCCAAATGATACCACAGTTAGGCAGAGTCTAGGCTGAAGAGAGGTCCCAGAGTGGAGTGACAGGGCTGGGCTGCTGGTCAGCATTGCGTTGTATTTCCAGAGCTGTGTGATGAAGGTCCCTGTAGCTGGATTGGCAGCAGAGGCTGCAGATCACAATCACAGTGCATTAGCAGAGCTGTGTGGGAGTTGCAAGACTGGAGTGGCAGGGAACAGGACTGTGGTGCATTAGCTGAGTCAGGTGCGATGAAGGTTGTTCAGCACACGCCCCTGGTTGCAGCCTGTGCTTTCACTCCCACCTTCACAAGACAGTAACATTTGTCAAGTTCATAACAAAGGATTTAGTAAACTCACAGAGGGGTGGCAATGTCTCACAGAGTTTTTAGGGGCTTTTGTCTGTTCTTTCTAGGAGAGGATCTTTCTTACCGTCTCCAACTACATTTTCACTGCAATCTTCGTAGCTGAGATGACACTAAAGGTAAGTCCCTTGGAGACAGCTCATCAGCCTTTTCCCATGTGCTATGGGCCCAACACATCTCTTCTATTCATCGTCTTTCCTCAATCCACCCATCCTCTTTCAGTCTTCCTGGGAGGCTCACCCACTCATCATGGTAGGGGCATGCCCAGCCTTTGGGTCTGAATCTCCCATGGCCTGGCATGGAATTAGAATGTATTCTGGGTTTAAAATCAAGATTACTGGTGTCTGGAAGGAGCAGGCTGGAGTCTAGATACACCCAGACTTTCATAATAACAAAGAGCTGCTCCCTGCTCCCCGAACAGGAGGGGAGGGAAACAATAATAAGCTCTTACTTGTGATTATTTTTTGTCCATCAGTTTCAAAGCACTTTACAACAGGGGGTTAATGTCATTTACCCCCAATTTGCAGATGGTGAAACTGAGGTACCAAGCAATTAAGGTCAGATTTGGATGCATGAAATTATCATGCATAATATTATGCACTTTCAGAGTGGGATGCATGATATTAAACACCATAAATCCATATTTAGACATCTAAACACGGGGCCTGGTTTTCAGAGGCAATGAGTGTTCACAGATTCCGTTGACTTTGGTAACATCTGCTGGTGTTCGGCAGCTCTGAAAAGCAAACCACTTTTTCAAGTGTCTGGGTAGGGATGTAGGTGCTTTATTTTACATACTTGAGTTTGAAAAATATGGATAAAGTGATTTACACAGAGTCACCAGAAGAGCATGGACTAGAGCCCTTCTCTAATGACTGCATGTGCCTTGTCTTATCCACTGTACATCACCCTCTCCTCTCCAGGGCGGCCGTGCTCTGGGGAGTGGAGGAGATATTAGCTGAGAGGCGAGAGTACTTCATCAAGGCTTTGGTGGGTCTTTATTGTATTTTCCTGAACATTCGATTTCTGTGCCACCAGTATCTCCATTCTTACTTCACAGACTATGGGTCTTTCTTTTCTGGGAAGGAGATGAGTGTCATGGAAGGGTGAAAGATGAGTCCCCATTGCTTCATCAGCTGCTGCTATTGAGTTAAGTAGCTTCCCCTCTGGAAGGTGGAGACTTTAACTCCCCATGCTCTCCCCCTCTCCTTTCCTGTAGGTGGTCTCTCTAGGCTTATATTTTGGGGAGCAGGCCTACCTCCGCAGCAGCTGGAACATCCTAGATGGCTTCTTGGTCTTTGTGTCCCTCATTGATATTGTGGTCTCAATGGCCTCTGCTGGAGGAGCTAAAATTTTGGGGGTGCTACGGGTCCTCCGACTGCTGCGCACCCTACGTCCTCTCAGGTGAGAGCCCCATGAGTAAATGTTTAGTCTTTTACACTCTCTCTCACTGCGTCTCTTCCTCTATCCACTCTGGAATGGCTGCCACACAGTCCCAGTATTAAAATATGCTTTATGGAGACAGGGCATTGGCCAAAATCCCCAGGTTAACCCTCTCCTTCCACACATACACCTTAGCATCATGTTGGGCTATGCATCGGAAAAGGATTGCAGGACCATCCTGCTAGAGACAAGACTGTTGTGTAGTATCCCCTCCCCAGGGATGTTTCTCTTTACTGTGCAGCGTCTCCTCCAGCCCCTAAGGTATGTCACTGCAGTATCCTCACTGGGTAACGCACCCATGTCCTGCTGTGAGGGACTCAAGCCCACAGTGTTCAGGCTCAGGGAACAGTCTGCTTTCCCCTGGATGACAGCTGCACCATGATATCTGGGATGCCACTGTTCTCTGATTCCGAAAACACAGGGGAAGAAAGAACTCTGCCACCTCTCTGTGTCACCCCCTGACTCTCCCTCCCTTCCAGGGTCATCAGCCGTGCCCCAGGCCTGAAGCTGGTGGTGGAGACACTCATCTCATCCCTCAAACCCATTGGGAACATTGTGCTCATTTGCTGTGCCTTCTTCATCATCTTTGGCATCCTGGGTGTGCAGGTAGGGTTGTTATTGTCTGTCAGGCACCCACAGCAAGCTCAGCACGGTACTGCCAGGCGGGGAGCATATTGCAGGCACCATTAAGCAGACGGAGGTGTGTCAGGGGAGGGGGCATCGCAGGAAATCTTCCTGGACTTCTGCCCTGCTCTGTCCTCCTTTGTGTAGCTCTCATCATAATGATCCCTAAGCCTTTGGCAGTGGCGGCATGGGGTTGGAGCCGGGGGTCAGTGCCGTGGTTTGAGGTCTAGAGACTGATATTCAGATCCCAACCCTGGAGAAAGCCCCGGAGCGGGAAAGCAGCTGGACATGCTGCATGTCATGACTGTGAAGCACTGACAGAGCAGTGTCAGTTGGGGCAGAAGCGCAGGGGCCAGCGTGATGCCTGACTCTAGTCATTCCTTTCTCTCCTCTTGCTCCATGCGCTAAATTCACCCATTGTGCAGTGTGGGCTGGTGGGGGGGAGTGGAAGGGGGAGGTTAATCCTTCTTATTTTAGGCTTGTGCGGCAGAGGAGTGCAGGAGTGGGTGTTACTTCCAACTCAGAGAATGTGCTATAATTAGTCCGTATGGAGACTGCTCTGACGAGCCTGTACAAATGCGCAATCCAGTACCCTCCATATGGAAAAGGAGCCTTGGGCAGATGAACCACATCAGTGTCACTTTAGTTACAAGTACTGGAGAAGCAGGCGATATTTTTCTGGGTCTTTGCTCTCACAAGAGATCTTTTCCCCATCAGTACACTTAGCAGCCGTCTGAGGGAGTAGATGGCTCTGGGGGATTGGGCCTGGGGTGTTTCACCTCTAGGTCCTTTGTTCCAGTCCATCCCCAGCAAGCCACTACATGGCTGCCTGAGCGGGATGACTTCCAGTCACTGCTGATCTGAGGCTAGATTATAATCAGTGACCGAAAGGCTCTCTGTCCCAATCCTCATCTGAGGAGCCTCCCGTGGCTCTTTGTCCCCTGACATCGGGGACGTCTGAGTGAGGCTCGCTGACCAAGATGCTTCCATCTTACAGCTTTTCAAGGGGAAGTTCTACCACTGCCTGGGGGTTGACATCCGTAACATCACCAACAGGTCTGACTGTGTGTCTGCCAATTACAAGTGGGTCCACCACAAGTACAACTTTGACAACCTTGGGCAGGTACGTGCAGGACCCTCCACGCCCCTGCCTCTCAGATGAACCTGGGCTGTGCTTGGCCCCTTTGGGTATCTCCCGCCAAGGCCATGCTCACTCATTTCAAGGGCAGTGTGGATCATATTCTGGGCCAGATGCAGCAGACAGTCATGTGAACATGGCAGGGAGCTGGTTAGACATGGCCAGGTTAAAGCAGAGTCACTCGTGTAAAGGCTGCAGCTTCCATACTGAAGCGGCGGAAAAAGAGATGCAACAGGCCAAGCAACTCGCATAAGTGTAAGCTAAAGCCGGGGGGAGGAGGGGCTGCTTTTCCTTCCACTCTCCTTGTAGTGCCTCTTCTTGCTAGCCCCTGACCTTCCCTCAACATGTAACCCCCGGGTCCAGACTCATGCTTAGGGGTGAATCCTGCCTTCACTTGCACAGAGGCACCTTCCATGTTGTTGCATGTAAATGATTGAGCTCTTACAGCTTGACTCCCTGAGCAAGGTGTGAATCAAGGGTAACTCGCTGACATCACTGCAGTTAAAAAACAGTGAAAGGAGAATCAGGCCCAACTTCCACCCCTGTTTACCTCACCGGGGAGTTTGGCCGCCGGTGTCTGTGGCATCTGCGTGTCTGCAATCCCTTAGGCTCCACCAAGGAAATGGATTGGCAGACACGTCCCTTCTTCTCTGCAGCCTCCCTACCAGGCCTGTCAGTGAAGTGCTGCCTTGTAAGGCAAGGGGCCAGGCTGAGCTCTCTGGTTTCTCAGCAGGTCCATCCATGCATTCAGGCAGGGAGGCTTCCTCAGAGGCAGAGCTGGACGGTGGATGTTTTCTGATTGCGTTGGCCAGGTCTGCCAAGGCTTTCAAGATTTCGCCATGTCTCTGTATTTTCACAGACAAGCAGCAGGCATGTCATGCTAGGGTTTTCTGTGTTTTAATTTGTCAACCTGAATTCACTCATCTCTGCGGAAGGGGGGAACATTTTACACTGCTGCTTCAACAGGACAAACTTGCATAATGGTCCCTCTCTGCAGAGGGCTCCCCTCCTTCTCCCATCTGTTCGTAATTATGCAGATGGCAGTGCTGGGTAGTCAATACCTTGAGTTTTAATGCTGTTTTGTGCCTAAGAACTTAAAACGTAAACTGTCCCCACCCTCACCACACACATACACTCTGTGTCTGACATCTTTCTGTTGTATTACAGGCCCTGATGTCCCTCTTCGTTCTGGCCTCCAAAGATGGTTGGGTCAATATTATGTATAATGGACTAGATGCTGTGGCTGTGGACCAGCAGGTATAGAGACTTCCTTCCAAACTGATCATGCCATCTAGACCTACTTCAGGCAGGAAGGTGGAAGCATGCGGTATCAGCCAGCTGTTGGTACTTCCCCTCCACCCAATAGCGTCTTCTAGCATTGCTCTGAGCCTCTCCCATCTGTGAGCTCCTTTTTGTTGTTACTGGTGGGTCTGGGCTGTGGTTCTTCACGTGCAGGGAGGTGAGTTTGGAAGTGATCAGCAGGGTGGGCATTCATTCTAGTCCTTGCCTTTCATCAGCTGGGGAAGTTGTGCAGGCCAGGTCCTGATATATTCTGTGATACCTTTGCAGCAGCAGTTGCCCAGGTCTTTCTGGACATGGTGCACCCACCTGATTTACAATTGGTTCCTCTAATTGCCTATAAGCCTGGATCCTCTGTCCCTGTAATTAAATCCCAAGGGTGTTCCCCCTTGAGGTCAATGCCAAAACTCACATTGACTTGAGTAATGCAGGATCAGGCCCCGGCAAAGACTGCAGCATCAGAGGCCTGAATGACTATGAGGATACTACTCTTACCTTCTGTTCTCAACACGAGATGTGTTGCTGGTCTTTTAAAATGCCCAGTGGTGAGAAACGGAGTTGAACTCAAGCCCTCTTTTCTCCTTGATCCTGACTGACACCTGCTTTCAGGCACCCCTCACCTTTCAGGGGTTCCCCCATTGCACCTGAGATGTGGAATTTACCCACCCTCAGCCCAACCCGCCTTTTCTCCAGGTATCTTTAGTGTCTGTCATATTCTCTGATGTTTTAATTGTCCATTTGATCTGTTGTTGTGATTGTATTGGAAATGTAGGTGCAACATCCTGAATGCTTTATTATTACTAGTATAGGCTTGTCCTTGACTTCTAGACACCCCGTCTATTTGTTGTGCCTACCTTCATTTTCATAATCCTTTCCCAACCAGCCAGTCACCATCTGCTGATCTCCCTCATTTTCAAAATCCTGCCCCTTCCAGCCAATCACAACCTCCTTCATTTTCATAATCCTACCTCTAACCCCCAATCAGCCAATCACAGCTCTTTTCTTTTCTTTTCTTTTCTTTTCAGCCAGTGACCAACAACAACCCCTGGATGCTCCTTTACTTCATCTCGTTCCTCCTCATTGTCAGCTTCTTCGTACTCAACATGTTTGTGGGGGTGGTCGTGGAGAACTTCCACAAGTGCCGGCAGCACCAGGAGGCTGAGGAGGCACGCCGCGGGAGGAGAAGCGCCTGAGGCGCCTGGAGAAGAAGCGCAGGAGTAAGGCACAGCCTAAATGTTTGGTTGGTTCGTAGGCCAAGGTTTTCTAAGAAAAACCTCCTCTTCTTCTTTTATTTTTTGACTGATCAGTTGCTCTGTAACAGCCTGTATGTCAAAGCGCCCAGCACTGCTCTCCTCTTGGTGGGACAATGCTGACGTATGCACCACCTGGCCCGACACCCCCCGCCAGCTCACCTTGAGTCAGACCCTGATGGCAACCTGTTTTCTTAACCCCTTTCCCTTAGAAAACAACACCGTCAGTGCGTGTGTCTGCAAGTATTCTCATCCGCAAGGAGCTGCCACCAGACACACAAACTCCAGGTTTCAGGATTTAGACTCCCCTTTGGAGAGCCCAGTGGCACCAGCCAATGCTGTTGGGCAGATTCCTACATTAATCCCTTCCCATTTAATGCAAAATGAGGCAGGGAAGAAGAGGAAGAAATCCACACTGTGTTCCTGGGCCTTTCTGTTCCTATCTCAGTTTCACTCCTTGGGTTCTAAGGCTTCCTTGGAACCAAGAGGGGTCCCCACCTGTCTGTTTCCTGTGTTCTGGTGAGAGAACCATCACAGAATCACACTTGACCCTGGCAGTCACCCCTGCTTCTTCCTAGCCCTACCCTGGAGACCCTGTCTTATTATTCTCCTCCTTTCCAAGCCCATGGGCTTCCGGCTTCCCTACCCTTCTTCAGTTTTTCCTCTCCCTTGTGCCATCTCTGGGTGTCTCCTGGAGCCATTTGCTCCTTTTTGTCCTTTGTGATCTTAATTTGTTGAGGCATGCAATGCTGACTTAGTGCCATTCATTGAAACGTAGGACTAACCAATTCTTTCTGTCGCTCCCAAATTCCCTCTCTGGTGTCTCCCTGGCTCCTCCTGCCTTTCACATTCTCTCTTCTTCACCATTTCTGTCTCCTTTCCCTACATTCTTTATTTTATGCTTCTCCTTTTTCTATCCATTTCCTCTGCGTCTTCCTGCTCCATCCCTGTTCCTGTCTCTCCCTCCGCCCTTTCCTGTCTTTCCCCCTTCCTAATTCCGTTTGTTTCTCTTCCCTCTCTCTTCTGTCTTCTCTTTCCCTCTCTCTCTCTTTCCCCACTCCCATTGAAGAGGCGCAGCGCTTGCCGTATTATGCCACCTACTGCTCTGTCCGCCTCCTCATCCATTCGGTCTGCACCAGCCACTACTTGGACATCTTCATCACCTTCATCATCTGCCTCAACGTCGTCACCATGTCCCTGGAGCACTACAACCAACCAGTGGTGAGTGAGTTCAAGGGACCAAATCCTGCCCCTTCCTCTGTCCCTCCCTCTCTTTTCCCCATCTCATTTTCCATAACAAGAGACTTGGCACTTTCCCTTCCAAGCAGTCAATCACATGAGGGGTCACTAGGTTGTAAGTAAAACACTGCAGCCATTAGAGATTGACTTGGAAGAGCAGCATCTCCCAGCATGCTTTGCAAGGGGGCATCAAATTGCAACCCAAAGAAAACCTCTATATATTCTGTAACTTTTTCTAACCTCTGACTTCTTCTAACCTATCCTCTCTTCAACGCCTCCTCCCCACTCCTTATCCTGACAGCCCTCCCCTGCTCGAAACACTAGCCAATGACTAAATGTGTAATTTCACCACGGCTGCTGGTGTTGTGACCCACCCTGATAGATGGCAGAGGCAGGTCCCATGAAAACTGCCTTGCAAAGTTCTGCGAGCATTAACTCGCAAGGTGATAAGAGAGAGTTAGTTCTCTCCACTGTATCGTAAATGATCCCAGTTTAGCTGCATGGTCACCTTCTCTTTGTAGTTTCCCTCGGGCCCCAGCAGGGGGTGGCATACTGCCTACAGGAGCTAATGCTTTGCATTGCTAGATGGATCAGATTTCAGTTTCTCCGTAGCCACCCCCAAACCTGAGTGGAGTGAGTTGGGAGTGCCACAGAGGCTGGCACGCCCAGTCCTTGGATAGCTGAAGAGAGCCCCTGCCCCAGTTACCTTCCCTCCAAAAGAGAAGCAGGATGGACAGACTCCGAAGAGAGTCCTGGCTTGTTTCTCTCAGCAGGAAGGAGGATGATCACACCAGAAGCTCTTGAAGGCTGTGAAAGATCTGGGGGAGAGGGGGAAATCTCAACAATTTTGACAAGGTTACAGACATGTTGGGAGCAAAGGGAGGAAATGTGGTACATGTATAGAAAAGGGGCTTTTTTCCCCTCTATTGGAAAGCACCACACTCACTGCTATGTCTGCCCACAAGCATGCAGCCCTTGGTAGACTGATGACACATTTAATTTCATAGCAGGAGCTGGTTGTATTAGAAGTGACCCAGGCTGTGACTTGTCTGTCGTTGCTCAGATTCACTGCCAGGCTTTCCCTCTAGGCCCAGCTTATCTTTCTTGATGACTTTTTAATTTGGTTCCTGTTTATCTTGTGTTCCTGAACGGCCTCCCTCGCTCCCCATGGTGTTCCCTATAGCTCCTGTTTTGTTCTGCAAAAATGACTGTCCTTTATCCCGTCTCCCCCACACATTGCACCCTTGATCTTGGGCAAGTCAATTAACTTCCCCCATGCCTCAGCTTCCTCAGCTGTGCAATAGGGGTAAACATACCCATTTCCTCACAGGCATATGGTGCGGTCTCACTGATCAGTTCTTGCAAAGGGCTTTTAGATTTCCAGGTCAAAGGTGCTGTAGAAGTGCTGCATACAATTAATAGAAACTCTCCGGTGGCAGTGGCACCAATTTAAATATTTTTTGGGAGGAGGGTTCATTCCAGCCTCCTACCCCCGCCTCGCCCTCTGCAGGGATCCCAGCTCTCCTTCCACCAAGGAGCCTCTCTTCTCTGTACAAAGGGGCATCTGGGTCAAATTTCAGTGGTGTTGTGACCATGCAGCCAGAGTGACATTCAGCTGCTCCAGCAGCCACCATACAGATTGAGGCTATGTCTAGACTGCAGGCTTCTTTCAGAAGAAGCTTTTCCGGAAGAGATCTTCTGTAGAAACTTCTTCCGAAAGAGAGCGTCCACACTGCCAAAGTGCATTGAAAAAGCGATCTGCTTTTTCGAAAGAGCATCCACACTGAATGGATGCTCTCTCGCATGTAAGCTGTGATTGCTATGGGCGGAATGGCCACCAGGGCACCTGTGCTTTTTCTTCTTTCCTCTTCTTGCAAAAGAACTCCCTCTTCCCCGTCCACACACACCTTTTTCCAAAAGAGCTCTTTCGGAAAAAGGCTTCTTCCTTGTAGAAAGAGGTTTACAAATGTCAGAAAAACCCCTCTGTTCTTTTGATTTTCTTTTGAAAGAACATGATTGCAGTGTGGACATAATTGAAGGGTTTTTTTTTGAAAAACAGCTGTTTTTCTGAAAAAACTCTGTAGTGTAGACATACCCTCAGTATGGAGCCATTGCTTAAAAGTCATCAGGCCCTGGCCTGGGGAACTTTAAGTAAGTCTAAAAACTTGGGAGGTAGTAGTCACCCCCACAGCCCTCCCTAGCTCGTGCCACTGTTTGCTGGAGAATGGGGACCTTGCAGGGAGAACTAGCGCTGCAGAATAGAGGGCAGAAGCTTGCTAAACCCTTCCCCAATTCCCAGCCAGAGTCATGGGGTTTCCCCTTACTGAAAATGGCAGACATTCAGCAACAAGTCGTTTCTCAGAAGCACTCTCCCTGCTGGATGCATTCTCTGTAGGTGAATGAAGCCATTTATAGGGTAACACCTGGGTGATGTCCCATGAACTTGATGCTGCTGATGTCCAAGGTGCACCTCTGCCCTTTCCCCGGCCTGCCCGTTCTCTTGAGCTGTGGCTGGACAGAACAGCAGGTCCCTGGAGAACCACTTGGCATGGGAATGTAGTGTGATGGCTGCTGCCCTTGGTAAGTCTGCCTCAGCATTCAGGTAGTTGCAGCCCAGGATTTGGCAGCCTCCTCTTGCCTCCACTCCTTGTGAATTCCTGACCAGTCAAGCAGGCTGGAACTTAGTGACTTCACAAACACGTCTGTAATTATTGCCTCTCACTCCCCACATCTCTCAACCTCTCTTTCCATCCACAGTCTCTTGAGACTGCCCTGAAGTACTGCAACTACATGTTCACCACAGTCTTTGTGCTGGAGGCGGTTCTGAAGCTGGTGGCATTTGGACTGCGGCGATTCTTCAAAGACAGGTGAGCACCCGGGCATGCTGGTCATTTGGTGAGGCGGTGACATTTGGTGGGAGAGGGGGGCTCTGTATCTGCAATGGAATCCCATTGGGACCTCAACTTTTTTCTTGCTCAGGGTAAAAGGGGTCTTACTAGATTCACCTTACACATACTGGAGTGATAACTGGTTAATAAGTGCTATCAAGTGCTTCCTCTTGTAGGAATCTGCTGATTGGTCCAGGAAACAGAGTAGATGGGAGCAGAATAAATGACCCTGCTCTAGCTATTGCAGCAAGGCCTCTGATTCATTGACTCAGGGGGGATTTTATTTTACTTTGTTGCGTTTGAAATGTAAAGAGTTCACATTCTCCTGTCAGTCAAACAGAAAAGCTCCATTCGTCCTTCTTTTAATTTAAGGTGGAACCAGCTGGACCTGGCCATTGTGCTGCTGTCTGTCATGGGCATCACGCTGGAGGAGATTGAAATCAATGCAGCTCTCCCCATTAACCCCACTATCATCCGTATCATGAGGGTGCTGCGCATTGCTCGGGGTGAGAGAGACAATGGAGGGAGAAGTGGGGCACAGACACCCAATGCACTGGGTGCTGTATGTGTTGCCATTTCACCAATTGGCTTTTCATATCTGGAATCTCGGAGGGCTATGGAAACTCAGGGCTTGTCTACACGAGCAGTTATTCGTTTATTCCTGATTAACTCTGTGTGTAGACTCTCTTGTTCTGGAATAAAAGTGCAGTGTTCTGAATGATCTTAGTCCAATTTGGCCTCAGCTTGACATTTAGATGCATCTTTGTCCTGGAAAGCAGTCGTGACTTTCGCTTTGTGAGAGGGACCAAAATGATTGGCAGAATTTGGGAAAAAACAATTCTTCCTTCTTTTGTTTTGCCAATGCAAATATCATTGGAATTTTTGCAGAAAAGTCCAAGAGCCTATATGGTTTGCACTGGGGAGGACAGATTTACAGGGATCAGGGCAAATGAATACTTGCCAAGCCTCATTTGCAAACAACAGGAGAAGGAGAGAACGAAGAGAGCGTAAGAGAGTATGGAAGAGGAGTAGAAGAGATTGGTGAAGTGGGGTGTTGGGAAAAGGCGGGCCAGTGTGCAGGATGTGAGGGGGTAAGATGGAAGGCACCAGCGTGGGAATGGGATGAGAGAGAAGGGGTCATTAGTATGCAGAGGGATGGACTAGAAAGGCCCATGTAGGAGGAGGTGGGGGTGGAAGGAAAATGCCCAGTTGGAGAAGGAGTGAGAGGTTGGTGGGACAGTTTTGCTAAGGAGGAGAGCAGCAGAACACCCACAAGGTGTGGTGCTTCCAGGTGCCCAGGCATATTGGCAGGTTTCTCTCCTTTAAGTCCCAACACTGAGTAGCAATGTTGTTTGGATTCTGTTGTTGCCAGTGCTGAAGCTGCTGAAGATGGCTACAGGGATGCGGGCGTTACTGGACACAGTTGTGCAAGCTCTGCCACAGGTAAAAGAAACCAACTCCTACAAAGATTCCCCCTATGTGAATCCCTCTGCTGGTGAGTTCATTTCGCTGGGCATGCCTAGAATCAGAGATGGTATCTGCTGAGGTCTTTGAGTTAGTGGCATGATGTGCCCAGGGATCATGCTCATGTCAACCACGTGGCAATAGCCATTTTTTTCTGGACTCGTCTGCTCACGACTTTATCACCTGGTGGCTTTACTGCATAAACCCTTGCTCCATCCGGTGAGAGCTGCTTCCCAGCTTTATGTCTAGCCCTGCTTGCTCTTGGTGACCCGTCACTTTCCTCACACTCATTGGCCATAAGAATGGAGAGTGAGTGGTGGCCATTTTAGGGAGAAAGCAGCCATTCAAGTACCTCATTTTTGTCCCTCTCATTCTTTCCCACGTGTGCTCCCCTTTCCACTGTTCTCTTCTAGGCTGTGCCCATTTCCCTTCTGCCACAGCTTACTTGCTTGCTTTCCATTCACCCTCTTCTCCTTGGTTTGTGAATGATTTTCAGCCTCTTGTCCCAAGCTGTGACACGACCTGTTGTAGCTTATGGAGCAGGCAGCTAAATGCCTCATGAAAGGCAGCTAGATGGAAGGATTTCACAAGCTGTGAGTGGCAGCTGTTTTGGAATGAGTTATTCATGTGCTGCCTCGTCCAGGCATCAAGCCTACTGAAAGAAGTCTCCATGATGGATGAGCAGCCAGAGAAACAGTTCTCCTCTCTTTTGGGTCCTCCAGAGAGACATTTTAAGAAAGGAATAATGGCACCAAGTAGCTCTATTGATCATTCCCTCTGGCAGGCCCACAACAGTTATATGATATCGAAATGCACAGGCATTTGTCAGCTGACTTATCAGGTAATATGCCAGGGTATGTGAATGAGGCCAGGCTGAACATCAATCTGGGGACACCACAAGCAGTTACATAAGGAACTTAATTCTGATATCTGTGTTACTAAACCGTGTCCATTAGAATTAAAGGGAATCAACTGACACAAGATTGAGATGGAAACACAGTGTCCAGTCTTCACTGAATTCTGTGTAAACGAACTTTGTTGACATTGGCAGGTCATTGATGTAAAGGTTGAGCAGGATTAGAGAAAGCACAGAGCCTTGGGGTAACCTGTCATTTCTCTGTCGTTTCCAAGCACTCCTCTTCTCCCCAGTATGGACTCTGAACTGTCTCTCATGGAGGAACAGTTTAACGACACCTGCGACCTGGGGTAACAGGACCCATAACACGTTCATGAGCAGGCCAGCGTGCCGTGCTATAACATATGCCACTAGGTACTGCAATAGACAACATCTGTTGCAGTATCCCGGCCTAGATATTTCACAGGCTTGATGCCACCTTAAACCTGGACTTGGTTAAGTTAGCTCTCTGCTGTAGGACTTGGCACCTCCAGCCAAGCATCCTAAAACCCATCTCCAGTGTGTTCCATCTTCATCATGCGAACACAGCCTGAGAACTGAATGTTTATCTGAATAGTCAGAACGTGAAGCATGACGTAGAACCGGTCTACCTAGGTGAGATCTTAGACTGCACGCTGAGTTACCATGCCCATCTTGGGAAGACGACAGCTAAGTTAAGACATGCAACAATCTTCTTAGCAAACTAGCAGGTTCATCAATGGGATGCTCATGCCCCAACTCTGCAGATGTCAGCTCTTGCCACCTCATATTCGGTGGCGGAGAACTGCACGCTAGTATGGAGTTGATCTTCATACACCTAGCTGGGGGGATACATAGCTACATGCCCCCATGTGCCTCATCTCTGGCATCTTGTGTCCAACTCCACTCCCATGGCTCCCAATTCTGAGCAATATTGCTCCTCCTGATTTCAGATGAGAGATTGCCACTGGCAAGCTACTGGAGAAAGTACGCAAACCAACTCGAGACTGCTACTGCACGTTCTGGACCAGGCAAGGTCTCTGTGCAGCTAACCAGTATTGCTACTGGGGCCTTCGAGAGAGCCTTTTGTGCAATTGCAGCACAACACAGACGATGATGCACGTTGTCGATGAATACCCGCTGACTAGGTTCAGCAGAGGTCTAGAAAAAATGCATCATGCCACTGAAGATGCCATTGCTTGGCTAGACAACTATGCACATGCTAAATAAAATACTGAATTCTGGGCTTCTATTTATCTGACCACCTATTTATTGTTATTTATTTATCACAGTAGCAGAGAGGGGCCTCACCTGAGACAGGATGCTAGAATAGAATCACAGAGTTGTACGGCTGCAAAGGCCCTCAAGAGGTCATCTGTCCAGTCCCATGTGATATGGCAGGACCACAGAAACCTAGAGCATTCCTGACAGGTGTTTGTCCAACCTATTCTTAAAACCTTCTTATGATGGAGATTCTGCACCCTTCCTCTGTAACCCATTCAAGTTCTTAACTACCCTCATAGTTAGTAAGTTTTTCCTGTCAGCAAACCTAAATTTCCTTCTTGTAGATTAAGCTGATTGCTACTCCTGCCTTCAGAGGACATGGAGAATATCTAGTCACTGAACTCTTTATAACAGCCCTTAACATATTTAAAGACTGTTATAAGGTTCCTCCTCAATTTTCTTTTCTCAAGAGTTAGTATGTCCTGTTTTTTAACATTTCCTCACAGGTAATTTTTTTCTAAACCTTTTATCATTTTTGTAAATTATGCTAAGTAAGAGACAGCCCCTGCCTCAAAGATTTTGCAGTCTAAATAGACAAAGTCAATTCTATTTTCTCCATTTTACAGATGGTAAAACTGAGGCATGGAGCTGCAGTATGTTGCTTAAGGTTACCTAGGAATTCTGGGGGACAGCTGAAAACTGAACCCAGATCTTCTGAATCCCAAGGCAGTACCTTAGTCTCAGGGTCATCATTTTCCCATGCATGATAAACCCTGAGGTTTTCACATTATTTCATTAAAGAACCTCATAGCTAAGCAAGAATTCCCCTTCTCTGTTGGTTCTTAATATCTGCCCCCTGAACACACTCAAACAACTATTCAAAGAAGTGCCCCCCTCTTATAAAGATTACTGGGTCAAGGAATTTCCATTAGGGAAGGAAGGAGTCTATAATAAGGACCTTCCTATCTGATAGCCGGTGGTTCTGCACCAGGAAAAGGCTAACTTCATTCAATAAAGTTACATTCCAGAGGCATTAAAAATAATTCCACAATCAAAATTATGTTAAAACATGCACTTAATGCAAACCTATAACCCCTATGTTTCACATTTAAATGGTTGATTTTTGGTCTCCACACTAGGACCTGGTCTATACTAGACTGGGAAGATAGCTTAAGGTACGCAACTCCAGCTATGCAAAATGCATTGCTGGAGTCAGCTTATCTTAAGCCGAGTTGTGGCGGTGTCCACGCAACGTGAAACCAACAGGAGCAAATGCTCCCGTTGGCTTCCTTTACTCCTTGCAGAAGGAGGAATACTGGACAGAGCTGCCTTCGGCATTTGATTTATGGGTCTATACTAGACCCACTAAATCAAACGCTAGAAGATTGACCTCTGGAGCATCAATCTTTTTGTAAGTAGAGATGTGTCCTAAGTCTTCCGGGGACAATTGAATTCTCCATAATACTATTTTCTCCAAGATTTTTTAACATTGGATGAAGAAGTGTTTTAAACAATCTCTCCTTTCTTCTTCTCGTCTAGATTTTTCCCTTTATACTAGAGCAGAGAGTCATCAATGATTTTGACTTGCTAATGGCGTAGAAGGCTTCTCTGGTTGTCATGTTTGAATCCCCTGCCTGTCTTTGTTGTTCTGCAACCATTTTGAAAAGTAAATAGAGATGTGATTTTTTTTTTAAATCCCTTTTGGAAATGTATCCCTGAGCATCTTAACTTTTTTCAGCTCCCTCTGGCTAATTCCATCTGCCCCCCCAGTCAGTGCATACACATGGGCACACACATGCTTGTCTATGCACACACCATGTGCTGACATCATCTCACACAAAAGCTGCTTTTCAAATTCGCAAGTGTAACCAGATTGGAGTTCTTCCCCTTCTTCATCAGCACCTTGCGGAGCTCTGCTGACAGAGCTGGTGTCCGCTGCTTCCCCTTTCTGCTGCTGCCCAGTCTGCCTTCTGCACACGCTGTCCTGTTCCTTACACTCTGCACTGCAGACAAGGGAGCAAGGAATATGAGAGACAAGCAGGGATCCTGGGGAGGGGTGGTGCTCTCCCCTGTTACTGCTGGTACAGCTCCCATGGTGCACTAGGCAGCACCTCTATGGGAAACCCTGCAAAGTGCCAATAGCTGGGGGCATAGAAACTGGGCTCTCTCCCATAGGCTGCCTGTGCCTTCCAGTCAAAGTACCTCACACACAGGCCTAGTTCCCTACTTGAGTCCCTGCAATCTCTCTTCTCCCTTGTTCCCCTCCTACCACACAAATCTGAGGGTACTGATTCATTCCCTTCTGCCCCCCACCATGTACCCCATGATAACCCTGCTCTCATCCACTTCTGCCCCCACATTTGACTAGCACCTTGACTTCCAATGCACCGGCAGCAGCACTGAGGGGGAGCTGGGAAGGTGGGGAGAAGGGCTCTCAGGTAAAATTTTGGTCTCAACTCATATGTCTCACGTGTGCTAGGCTTTACCACTCCATGTGTGCGGAATATGATTTTCTTCATCTCTGTGGGCCTGAAGTCCAAGGGGTGGGAGGAATTGGATGCCCACATTGTGACTGGCGAGAGGAGCTGTGGCAGCTGTGAGTGGCTGTGAGCCTTATGATGTTTGGATAGCAAGGCACAGGGAGATGAGGTTGCTGTGAGCATGACTGATGGCTTCACGATTCATTTCCTGGGTTCTGCTTGACTGTGGGCATGGAATTCCTAAAGGTTTTATAGTGGAAATATTGGCTGGTGTTCCATTGCTGTTGCTTTGAGTGGCGCTAGCTGGCTTGTGAGTCAGTCTTTCCTGGCTTGGCTTGCATTAGACTGATATGGTTCCATTTGGTTTCAGGTGGGGAACCTTGGACTGCTCTTCATGCTCCTCTTTTTCATCTATGCTGCTCTAGGAGTGGAGCTCTTTGGGAAGCTGGGTAAGTTTCAAGCATGTTGTGTTCTCGGGTGAGCCATAAAATAAAATAAAATAAAATAAAATAAAAAGGCAGTTCCTTATTGCAACAGGCCCAGCTCTGATGTAATGAAAGGAGTGGGTATTCTGATGGCCTTTATTCTCTTCTCCGGGTATTTGATGTGACAGGAATTTCTGCCTTACTAGAGCACTTGTCTCCGAATGAGAGAGGTGGATGGCTTTCTCTCATTCTTAAATCTTTGCTTTCCATGCACTGCCTCAGCAAATCAGCTCCTGCCTGTCCCAATGTCAGCCAAAAGGCTATACCAGGCATGTCAAACTGGCGTTTGGAGGGCCTCATGCGGCCCGATCGAAATTTTTTGCGACCCGCCAGAACATTTTTATGAAAGAATGAAATGCAGCCCGCTGGCCGCTCAGAGCATGAGTCCGAGTGCCTGCTCACAGCTGGCCGGGCCACTCTGCGCTGCAGCAACTGCTCACGACCAGCCGGGCTGTTCTGCGCACGCGCTCACGGCCAGCTGGCCGCTCTGCGCTAGGTGCTGCAGCAGGTGCTCACAGCTGGCCAGGCTGCTCTGCGCACGTGCTCATGACCAGCTGGGCGCTCTGTGCTAGGCGCTCCAGCAGGCGCTCACAGCTGGCTGCTGTGCTCACACCGTCCCAGCGCCTCAGGCAGCAACGTCAACTCCGAGACCCAGCTATTAGGTTGTGGGGGCTGGGAGAGCCTGGCTCTGGGGAAGGGGGAAGGCATTAGGTTGGGGGGGCTGGCTCTGGGGGAGGAGGGAGGCATTAGGTTGTGGGGGACTGGGAATGCCTGGCTCCGGGGCAAGAGAGAGGTATTAGGTTAGCAGGGGCTGGGAGTGCCTGGCTCTGGGGGAGAGGGGAGACATTGGGGCGGGGCTTGGCTCTGTGGGAGTGGAGGAGGATTGGGTTAGAATGGGGGTATGGGAGTGCCTGGCTCTGGGGGAGAGGAGGGGATATTTTGGTTTTTATTTGTTTATTCCCAAATAAAAATCACAACATGTATATTAATTTTATATAAATAAATGTCAATTTTTTTGCAATTGCATGAATAATTATATCTTTATGCAAAATCTCAAACTTACAAAGTATCTGAAATTTCCACAGAAGCCTGTTCTATTTGATTAACCGTGGTCTATACTTGTTCTTATTTCAACAAAACAAGTTATGTATCATATACAAAATTTAAAAGTACCTTACATTTATATTTAAATTAAAAATTATGTAAAATTAATTTTAAAATTATCTAATATGAGCAAATAACAATTTTACACGTCAAATTATTGTAATATTATAAAATATACCTAAAAGCCAGGTGTCTGGTGTGGTTTTTTTTTTTGCTCGACAAACCATCTGGGAACCCTAGGTGGCCGTGAAAGCTATCCGTTTTCATTTGTGCGGCCCTCGGTAGGCTTCGAATTTGACATGCCTGGGCTACAGGGATGACTCAGGGGGAGTTCATGCATTCCCTTAGTCCATGTTGACATGTACCAATGGGCAAAACTTTCAGCCAAGTACATGACATGAAGAGGGACAGGAAATCTCCTTTCACACCAAGAGGATTAGGCCCTTGATCAAGTGACTACTGCTGGATGTTCTGGGGGTAGCATTTTGCCACTCTTCTACTGTGGTGCAAGTAGATTTTAACTCTCCACCAGTATGGTACTGACCCCCAAGCCCAACCCCCCCGACAAAAAATGTTTTGTGACTAGAGCCCTGCATGGATATACATTTATAGCTGTGGGTGCAGATATCCGCGGATAGGAAATGGTATCCACTGACCTGCAGGGCTCTCGGGAATCGCAGTGGCGAAAGGAGCAGAACAACAGGCCATCGCTCCTGGGAGCCAGTGCCCCCTTGCCAGCAGCTCCTTCATCATGGCTGTCCCATCCCCTACCCCACCCCCAGGCCTGTCCTGCAGCAGGCCTGTAAGGGCAGGACAGAGGCAGCTGCTTGGAAGGACTGGGGGGCAGTGCTGGGGGTGGTATGCTGTTGACTGTAGCAGGTACACCCTCAAAAATCCCTTCATTTTAATGGCTGATGCCAGCACAGCAGGCCTGCAGGAGAGGATTGACAGCCATGGTGAAGGGAGAACTATGTTTTGGGCTACTAAGAGTACTGGGAAATGAGTTATACTGTTCTGTCCTGGGGTTGGGGTGATTATTCTGATACTGCTAGACAATGTCCAACCATTGTCCCTTAGGGTATGTCTAGACTGCATCCCTCTGTCGGCAGAGGGATGCAGATTAGGCAGGTCGACATCGCAAATGAGGAAGAGATTTAAATATCTTGTGCCTAATTTGCATAAAAATGGCCACCACGTTTTGCCGACTTAGCACTTTGTCGGCAAAAAGCGGCAGTCTAGAGGGGGATCTGTCGAGAAAGAAAGCCTTTTTTGACAGATCCCTTATGCCTCCTGCCGACAGAGGGATGCAGTCTAGACATACCCTTATTGTCATGGACCTAGCCTGTGGAACTATAGATTGGTGCCTCTAAGTGCAGACTTCTGGGTGTGAAGCCAGGAATCTGTGTGGAATGGTCACAGGGAATCTTACCCTGAGTCCCTCGCATACTGTGAGAGCTAGAAATGTGTCCACTGCACCATTATAAATCCTTTCTTTTGCAGTGTGCAATGATGAGAACCCCTGTGAGGGCATGAGCCGCCATGCCACCTTTGAGAACTTTGGGATGGCCTTTCTCACGCTCTTCCAGGTCTCCACTGGCGACAACTGGAATGGAATCATGAAGGTAACGCAGGCCTCAGAGGAGGAAATGGCTCTGTTCTAGTGAAGGAAACAGTCTACGCTGGAGTAGGAAGGATCAGCACTGCTGGGAACTGCCCTGTCAGCACCACAGTCAGAGGCCTAGCGCTAGAGCCAGGGATCACAGACAGAGTCAGTAGTTGGAGCCCAAGGTCAGAACTGGGTTACCCGGAGTGAGGCTAAGTAGGAGCAGGGTTGGGTCCAAGGCGGAAGCTTTTGCAGTCAGGGGCAAAAACTGAAAGCAGTTGGTGTTGGTGGGCTTAAGAGCTGGTCTCTTGACTCTTCCAGTCAATCACAATCTACTACTGTTCAACTGCATTTATTGGGGGACCTAGAGACTGGTTCTGTTGCAGGCCCTGCTTTCTGACAGGAACTGTTTTCACAGGAGCTAGATGATGGGGAAATGTAGATGTTGATTTGCCAGATCAGACCATTGGATCATCTAGGCCAGGATCTTATCTCCTGCCATACTAAATCAGACCATAGGCCAATCTAATCTTGTTAGGCAGCTGCCTGAGAGAAGTGTAACCTCTCTCCTCAAGGAGCAGGACAACAATGCAGCCATGTTGAAATGGGGTGCATTTGGTATGACCTGGAGCTGCAAGGGGCATGGCTTGTGATTTAGCAACCTCAGGGAGATAAGTTTTCTCCCCCACATTCAAATCATATTGCTCCAAATTAAATAGTTCACAAGGATTCAAGGGGTGGGGGTGGACAATTCTTCGGACATTGGTGGTGGCTTTGGGAGATGAAAGGGATTGGGCACTTAGTTGCAGTGATTCTTGCTCACGCTTGTGGGATTAAAAGGATTGTATTTGGGGGTCCGGAAGGACTTTTCTTTGTAGAGAAGAGATCACCTGGGTGCTGAAATAATTTGTTCAGTGGAAGTGCTGAGAGCCATTGAATCAAACTATAAACCCTGAATATAATGGACACCACTTCAAACCAGGGGGTGTGGCAGCATCCCTAGTTCCAGCCCCTATGAGGACACCACTTCCTGTAAGTGCAAGGGACAGTGGGCATCACAGATCCCACATGCTCAGACAGCACAAGGTATTGGAGGGCCTTAGTCCTGCCTGGCATTGGAGTCTGTGTTTTTTGCCTGAGGAAGCAGACACATTCAAATTCTTACACTAGTCCTTCCCTCATTTTTTCCCACTGCTGTCTCTTACACCTGCTCTTTCCTCAAGGATACGCTGCGTGACTGCACCCATGATGACCGGAGTTGCCTCAGCAACCTGCAGTTCATCTCGCCACTCTACTTTGTCAGCTTCGTTCTCACCGCCCAGTTTGTCCTCATCAACGTGGTGGTGGCTGTGCTCATGAAACACCTCGATGACAGTAACAAGGAGGCACAGGAGGATGCAGAAATGGATGCTGAGATTGAACTCGAGATGGCACATGGGCTCTGCCCCCGCACTGGGGGCTCCCCGAGCTCAGGACAGGGAGGAGGAGGTGGAGGAGGTGGGAGAGTGGACCCTGAAGGACGTCTGTGCATGAGGTGTTACTCTCCGGCACAGGTGGGTGAAGATTCATGCTTACCAGCAAGACTGCAACTAGCTGGAGTGAGGAGAAGGAGGGCAATCTAGATGATTTAGAGTTTAGTAACGGGATAGAGGCTGGTGACTGGTTTGCATTCAGGTCTAGCGTGGGTGAATTGGGTTGTTCCAGTGCAATGGTGGAGTTGTGTGGGGCCAGGACTGGAATAGCAAGAGGTGCAGGGGCTACTGCATAACAGACTGGCGGCGCATTGGCAGAGGTGTGCAGGAAGTTCAGGATTACGATAGCAGGGGTTCTGTAGGTCAAGATTAAGGTGCCTTAGAAGAGTATTTTGTGTGGGGAGCTGAGGATCAGAATAGCAGGAGATGGTGCAGTACAGGAGTGAGATGCATTGGCAGAGCTGGAAGGGAAGTTTTCACTGTGCCTGTCTGCACTGGCAACTAGTGATGTTAGTCCCTCCATTTTACATGAACACTAAGGCCTGGCCTAACTATAAAGCTAAGGCAACCCAGCTCCATCGCTCAAGGATATGAAAAATCCCCAGCACTGAGCAATGTAACTATGCTGACATAACCCCCTTATACAATGCTAGGCTGATGGAAGAATTCTTCCATTGACCAAGCTACTGCCCCTCAGGAAGGTGGGTTACCTACGCCAATGGGAAAACCCCTCGTGTCAACACAAGTAGTGTCTACACCAGTGGGTTTTCAACCTTTTTTTAACTGTGGACCCCTAACATTTTTCAAATGGAAGCAAGGACCCCTTTGGAAATCATAGACATAGTCTGTAGACCCCCGAAAGTCCATGGATCACAGGTTGAAAATCATTGTTCTATGGTAATGACAGTCAGACCCCTTAGACATAGTATGCAGACCTCAGGGGTCTGCAGACCACAGGTTGACATCCACTGGTCTGTGCTGCAGTGGCACATCTGTAGTGTTTCAAGTGTAGACAAGCCACAAGTACTGGATTCTGCCAGCATCACTCACCTTAAGTGACATCTTGCTTCATGACCAGCCTCACTGACTTCAGTGGGGTTTCTCACAGAGTAAAGTGCTACTCCATCCATCTAAGAGTGGCAGAATCTGGCCCTACATTTGCACAACACAATAAAGCAAAAAACTCTGGGTTCTTCAAATAATTTCTCCCATCCTCACCCTTTCTTGTCCCCTAGGAGAACTTATGGCTGGACAGTGTCTCTTTAATTATTAAGGACTCTTTCGACGGGGAGTTAATGATCATCGATAACCTATCGGGCTCCGTCTTCCATCATTACTCCTCGCCGGCCATGTGCGAGAAGTGTAACCATGACAAGCAAGAGGTAACCTGCGTGCGAGGATGGGGAGGGACACCCCCCTCCCAATACACAGACACACATGCTCATACCCTGGAGGTTTCCCTGTGAAGAGTTCAATAGATTGTCCTTTGTTTGTTACTACAGTGAAGCTCTGATATTAGCCTGTCGTCCTAAGTAATGGGAGGCATGTACTGGTGGAAAGCAGGAAGGAAAGGTAGATGTACCAGGAAGGCAAGAGAAAAAGAACTAGAGGTGGAGATATTGCAGACACACACTAGCCTCTTCAGTTGTATTCAGTTTTTCACTTAAAGAAGAGATTTGTTTGTGTGAAGGACACAGTGTATCTTCTCCAAATTTTCTGCATGCAAGGCCCAATTGTCAGAGCACTTACACTTGTGCTTAACTTTAAGCATGTGGTTTCTGAACTTCCCATTGATGTCAGTGGGAGTTCAGCATGTGGTTAAATGCCTTGATTAACTGGGACCATAATCTGCGAGGAAAGATTGGATTTTCAAGTAAACCTGTTAATTAGTTTGAGTTAAACTTTATTAAAAATTGTCCCATTAAGGAAGTGTTTGAGTCTGGATTTTTGTTTTGTTTTTTGTTTGTTTGTCTGTTTTTGAGGGGGTCTTTCTAGCTGAAAATGGCTTTTTGCTAAGGACGGGAATTTCAGAATCACATAAAGGACTTATGAGCTCAAGTCCCATGAACTTTCCATGAGACTTGTGCTCCTAAATCAACTGTACTTGAAAATCCCTCTCTAAAGCTTTGGAATTTCTATTAAAACTCATTGAAAACTTAGGAACAGGCTACATTAAAAGAAGTTGGGTTGTAATTAAGTAACATTTTTCATGATTGTTGTATCTTACTGTTATGATTATGAGTCTCAGAGGGGAGCCATGTTAGTCTGTAGCTTTGAAAAAACAACAGGTAGTCCTGTAGCACCTGAGAGATGAAGAAGTGGGTGTTGCCCACGAAAACTCATGATACTATAAATGTATTTTTGTTAGTCTCTAAGGTGCTACAAGACTATTCATTGTTATAATTATGGTTTGAGTTTTGTCACTAGCTCAGGTTATTCTTATATATTGTCAATGTGACATCAATGTGATGTCAATCAATTATCACCGTTCCCTGTCTAGTTAATTTGCATGCTACAGTTTTATTGGTTGAAACGAGTTAGCAATGTCAGTGTGTCAAGAGTTCTCCTTGGTAGATTACTCTGTCCTCTGATTGGCTCCATGCACACACCCAAAATTACTTGTTGCTTTTGAAAATCTTGGCCATAATTTTCAGCATCCTGCTTGGTGAGGCAGGTAGAAGCAGAATTTTCCCACCCTCTTATCCTGGAAGGAAGGCAGCAAAATCACCACATTGCCAGCAAGGGCTAGGTTAGCAGAGTTTCACAACCATAAGATGTACTTGTGGTGCACCTTCCCCCATGCTAGCAAAAAACTTTAGAATCCAAGTCAAGGGAAAGGGAATAGTAATAAGGCTGAAAAGAAAGATGAAGAATCATGGACTTTCATGAGCATCATTACCATGTATATTCTGCTGTATGCAGCTGAATTATGTGTAGGTGAGAACCAGAGGTAGCCTTGAGCATATTCGTTAACCCTAGAGACATCCTCTGGATCCACAAGTCTCCCCACCTACCTCAGTTCAGCACACCTACAAAGCTTCTACACTCAGCAGACTTTCTCTGGGCCCACTTGGGTCCTTCTTTGAGTCATCTTCCCCCTGCTTTCCAGCTCCCCCAAGTTCCATACCCTGAGTCCAACTTCTGGTGCCAGATATTCTTCCCTGCAGACTTTCTGAAGTCTGTAGGACCTACTGTGGACACTAGTCGATTCCACATTGAGTTGATGGTTCCTGCAGACCTGTTATGGTCTGCAGCAGATTCTGGGCACTTCAGAATATCCACAGGGGTGCAAACGTGCGAGAAGAAGCAGCAATCAAGGTTTGGCGCATGGGAAAGCAGGGAAGGCTGGTGACTAGTGGGAAGTTGACTTACAGAGGATAGCTGGGAAACCAAGGTCATGCAGAGTTTTGAAGCTCCACAGAGTTCTTTGAATTCTGGCTCCTTATGGTTCCCAGTATCCTGCAGTTCTCCTGGTTTGCCTGGTCCCATTTCCCATCAGAACATAGAGGCTTCAGCAGGTTTCCTCCCCTCTACCTGCCTTGCTCATTGATCTACTCATGCAGGAACAATTTAGCATTAAAATGTGAATATTTTTATTTTCTAAATCACATTAAAGTAAAATTAAAGATCAACATTTTAACAAGGTATCTGCATCATTATTTTATCCATAATTAAATAGTATAAAACTTTTGTGAAAAAATAAGGAAATTCCATAAGAAGAACAGTGTCACGTAACACTGAAGGCTGTTCATATACAAACGCAAAGAACATTGGAAAAAGTAGGATTTACACAGACACACGTGTGTGCTCCATCAAAATAATAAGGAAGCACCATGCCAAAACAATGTGAAATCTGCTCCTATAACAAAATTTGCCTACATACTTCAATTTCTTTGTTTCCTTCATATCTAGGGCTTAATATAGCAATGTGCAAAACACTGCAAATGCTTAAAGTTTTTAATTTCGCGCTAAGTGTTCTGCTCTGTTAAGCAAAATTGTTCAGCGCTAGAACCACTCAAATAGTGGACTTTTTTGGTTTGCTGCTGATTCTAAAAAAATTGTTTTGGAGCAACCCAGCTCCAAACCCTTCCCCCCCCAAAAAATGTTTTTGATTGAACAAAATGTTTTGTTTCAATTTTGAGCAATTTTTAAAACATACTTGCATTAGTAAAAAAATAATTGAAGGAAATTTGTACAGAAAAAGTCATGTTTACCGCAAAACTCAAAAATGTCAAAATGAAATATTTCAACTTTTAGGAATATTTGGGGGGGAGGGGAGGAAGTATTACACAGTGAAGTGAAGTGGACACAAATTCACAAATGTTGCCAAATCTGCATTTTTCACACACCCCAAAAAAAAGGTTTGTCCAAAAGATTTTGCTCAGATCTACTCAGCATCTTGCAGGACTCCGCCCCCTGGAGCCTTGTTTTCAAAACAACACACAGATTTTCATGACTGTTTCCAAACTGTCCACTGATATCATTTCATGTTTACTTCATCATCTTTATTCAGGAAAGTTCTAAGTTGTCTGTAGTCTGTAAAAGTTGTAATTTTAAAATATAAGAAGACCCTTCCACTAACTTGTTCTCTTTTCATGTCATTTCTGTCATTTCATTTTCTGTCTTTATAAGGTTTGAGTACACACTCGCAATGTTTATTGGTGGCCCATGGAGGGCATAGTGTGAAGCCTAGGGTTTGTCAATGAATAATGGTGAACAATCATTTTGAGCCTGCTTGTTGTCTATTTATGACTTTGTTAAGTATGTCTTTTTGTGTAGACTGCAAGGTGGACAGATTTGCAGAATAACAGTTCAGCAAAGAGTAACATATTCTAGTGTTTGTGGTCACTGATGATTGGAAATGCTTTGTTATGGTTGAAGGACGTCTCGGTTTTTTTCCTATGTCATGTTTGCTTGCCAACAAGGGACAGAGTTAAGGTTGTTTTGGTGGATGAACACACACGTTGAATGGGGTCGGATTTAGATTATGCTTTCTAGACATAAATTGCCGTTTGGTTGTGAATAGCATGTTTGACATAATGCAGTGGTCAGTTTCCCAGTTTGTTAATGCTCTGAGTTGGTGGCTTTTGTACTTGAGCAGCTTGGACACCTGTACAACATGATATTCTTGTGTTGGGACAACCTAACAGCTCTTTAAAAATATAGCTCAGGTTTTTCCTTTTGTTTATTGCAAGTGATATATCTCTCTGAAGGAGTCCTCTTCCAATCACTGACACTGGCACAGACCACTAAACTTCCAGCCTGAAGGAGTCATCTCACCATATCATCTTCTTACTATTATTTACATAGTGCCACTGATGCACGCTGTCTGTTCAAACACATAGGAGGACAAGATCCTAGTCCTGAGGAACATGCAGCCACGAATAAGACAGATAAAACAACAATAAAGGATTGGGCACAGGAGTTGGAGCTAGCTCTGCTCTAGATCTGGGAGAGAACGAATTATGTTTGAAGGGGGCTACCTGCCATGCAGAAAGAAGGAGAAACTTTCCAAGTATAGAGGACAGATGTAGGTGGGAAAAGGCAAAGGAATCTCTAAGGAGAGAAGTGTGCGGAGGGGAGTGTAGGCTATAAAAGGGGATGGAGAGGAAATGAACAGAGTTGTAAGCAGGAGCAGAGCTGTGCAGAGCCTGAAAGATGAACATGGTGAGCTTTGTTACACCTGATGAAGAAAGAAGCCAATGAAGGAAATAGAGGAGGGAGTGCCAGAGGTAAAGCAATGGGGAGGAGAAGATGGTGTTCATGTAGGTGTTGGATAGATTAGAGGTGAGAGAGGGAAGAAGCAGAGAGGACAGAAGGGAATAGATTATAGTAGTTAAGGGGAGAGAGAGTCAAAAGCATGATATTGGCATGGACTGAGGGCAGCATGATTATTGCTGGCATGAAAGAGCCTTCACGCTATTTAACCTGGGCAATCTCCATTAACCCTAGACGGAGGGGGTCTTCTCCTTGTCCAGCATCAGATTACACTGTTATCCCCAGACTAAGGGCATGTGTATGCAACATTTAGTTTGCATCAAGGAGTGTGAGTGAACGTGGCACTAACCTGATGTGGGCTGTTAGTCTGCATGGACAGTTCATGATCTAGTCCCATTTCAGCAAGGACTAAAGAGTAAGAGACCTAAAAAAAAGAGTCATCATGGCTTAACCACCATGTAAAAGAAGCAGTGAGGGACAAAAAAGGCATCTTTCAAGAAGTGGAAGTCCAATCCTAGTGAGATAAATAGAAAGGAACATAAACACTGTCAAATCAAGTGTAAAAATGTAATAAGAAAAGCAAAAAAAGATTTTGAGGAACAGCTATCCAAAAACTCAAAAAGAAATAGCAAAATGTTTTTTAAGTACATTAGAAGCAGGAAGCCTGCTAAAAAACCAGTGTGTCCCCTAGACGATCGAGATATAAAAGGAGCAATCAAGGACGATAAAGCCATTGCGGAGAAACTAAATGATTTCTTTGCTTCAGTCTTCACGGCTGAAGATGTTAGGGAGATTCCCAAATCTGCACCGTCCTTTGTGGGTGATGAATCTGAGGAACTGTCCTGGATTGAAGTGTCATTAGAGGAGGTTTTGGAACAAATAGAAAAACTTAATGTTAACAAATCACCAGGACCGGATGGCATTCATCCAAGGGTTCTAAAAGAACTCAAATGGGAAATTGCTGAACTATTATCTGTGGTTTGTAACCTATCCTTTAAATCGGCTTCCGTACCTAATGACTGGAAGGTAGCTAACATGACACCAATATTTAAAAAGGGCTCTAGAGGTGATCCTGGCAATTACAGACTGGTAAGTCTAACTTCAGTACTGGGCAAATTAGTCGAAACAATAGTAAAGAATAAAATTGTCAGGCACGTAGAAGAACATAATTTGTTGGACAAAAGTCAACATGGTTTCTGTAAAGGGAAATCATGTCTTACTAATCTATTAGAGTTCTTTGAAGGGGTTAACAAACATGCAGATAACGGGGATCCAGTAGATATAATATACTTAGGTTTTCAGAAAGCCTTTGACAAGGTCCCTCACCAAAGGCTCTTGTGTAAATTACATTGTCATGGGATAAGAGGGAAGGTCCTTTCATGGATTGAGAACTGGTTAAAAGACAGGAAACAAAGGGTAGGAATAAATGGTACATTTTCAAAATGGAGAGGGGTAACTAGTGGTGTCCCCCAAGAGTCAGTCCTGGGACCAATCCCATTCAACTTATTCATAAATAATCTGGAGAAAGGGGTAAACAGTGAGGTGGCAAAGTTTGCAGACGATACTAAACTGCTCAAGATAGTTAAGACCAAAGCAGATTGTGAAGAACTACAAAAAGATCTCACAAAACTAAGTGATTGGGCAACAAAATGGCAAATGAAATTTAATGTGGATAAGTGTAAAGTAATGCACGTTGGAAAAAATAACCCCAACTATACGTACAGTATGATGGAGGCTAATTTGGCTACGACAAATCAGGAAAGAGATTTTGGAGTTATCGTGGATAGTTCTCTGAAAACTTCCACACATGTGCAGCGGCGGTCAAAAAGGCAAATAGGATGTTAGGAATTATTAAGAAAGGGATAGAAAATAAGACACAGAATATCTTACTGACCCTGTATAAAACTATGGTGCACCCACATCTTGAATACTGTGTACAGATGTGGTCTCCTCACCTCAAAAAAGATATTTTGGCCTTAGAAAAGGGCAACTAGAATGATTAGGGGTTTGGAACGAGTCCCATATGAAGAGAGGTTAAAGTGACTGGGACTTTTCAGTTTAGAAAAGAGGAGACTGAGGGGGGATATGATAGAGGTATATAAAATCATGAGTGGTGTGGAGAGGGTGAATAAAGAAAAGTTATTTATTAGTTCCCATAATAGAAGAACTAGAGGACACCAAATGAAATTAATGGGTAGCAGGTTTAAAACTAATAAAAGAAAGTTCTTCTTCACACAGTGCGTAGTCAACCTGTGGAACTCCTTGCCAGAGGAGGCTGTGAAGGCTAGGACTATAACAGAGTTTAAAGAGAAGCTAGATAATTTCATGGAGGTTAGGTCCATAAAAGGCTATTAGCCAGGGGATAGAAATGCTGTCCCTGGCCTCTGTTTGTCAGAGGCTGGAGAAGGATGACAGGAGACAAATTGCTTGATCATTGTCTTCGGTCCACCTCCTCTGGGGCACCTGGTGCTGGCCACTGTCGGCAGACAGGCTACTGGGCTAGATGGACCTTTGGTCTGACCCAGTATGGCCATTCTTATGTTTTCTTATGACTAGATCAGAGCACATTACAGAGCTGTTAATGCACAGCAGCAGGCCCACAAGGACAGTCCCTCTGCCAAAGGCTAGTGCAGGGTAGAGTCACACCTCAGCTTGCCACGAACTAATTGTTGGTGTGGACAAAACCTAGGGACTTTTCCCCTCCTCTCTGTCTCTGGAGCAGACTATTATCCCCAGTTGAGGAAGTCCTCTGGCACTGACTCTGTGAGCCATATGCTTGAGGAGCCTGGTGCCAGACTCTGATCCTGGAGCAGATTCTCTGGACTCCTCTCTCCATCTTGGACGCCAGGGGAGTCTTGATCAGTGAACCCATCTCCCTGGCAGCTCCCAGACTTCATTTCCATGGTTTACTAGAAGTGGATTCTCTCACCAGGCCTAGCTGTGGGTTAGGAAACATTCAGTATAAATAAAGGAATATTTTAAAGTCAATCTCAGGTGTACAGGCTCTCTCCCTCCACCCTTAAAAGAGCAGAACTGGTTGAGAAACAGACTCAGCCCATATCCTGTGACAACTTCTTTCCCTCTGGTAGGTTCAGCTGGCTGAAATGGAAGCCTTATCCCTCAACTCAGACAAGTCTTCCTCCATCCTGCTTGGGGATGATTTAGACAATCGCAGCATCTGTCAGTCGAGTCCTAAGGAGACCAAGGTAGGAGCATCCTAGGTGTTTGGGATATATACTTACACAGTGGGCAAAGTATGCAGCCTCCTAGGTCCTCAAGGACACATCATCCCTTGAAAGAGCCGCCCACTCCTCACTCAGGGCATGGGAGTGAGTCCCATGGAGGTCTGGCTTTTCCCACTTATAAGGGGTGAGCATCTCCTGTCTTTACTTCTCCATGCTGTGTGAGACAGGGTCTGTCACAGAACTTGTGTGCACACAGCACAAACCAGGGAGGAGTGGAGAGGTCTGCCTCTTGGAACAGGACCACAATGTCCATTGGCCGTTAGCACCAGCTAATCAGATTCATGTTCCTCTTAATGTGCCGCACTCTGTACCTCTGCCCCAGATCAGCTGGACTGCCATGGTCCATGGATTCCCCTGCTGATCACACTTCACTCTCACAAAGAATATGAGTGTCAGGCACTTAGCAGCAACTCCTCCCCTAGAGACTTATCACTCAGACTGATCTGATGAAAACACAGAGGGGTGTGCAAACTACAGCTCCTTTCACCACTATCAGAGCTTGCTTTGACTAGGAATATATTTGGGGATGGGCAGAGGATGTAAATCCTTGGACTATCTGTTGGTTAACATGCATGTGCACGGGCCAGGTATCTTCAAAATCCACCCCATCTCCAGAGCTTGCTCGGTCAGTTTCACTATCTCTCTGTGTGTTTTTTTCCTCAAAAGATATTTCTTTCATTTTTTTCAACAGGATGGCCCGAACAGCCCTGACTCCATGGGCATGGGAGATCTGGGGGAATGTTTCTTCCCATTAACAAATACAGGCGCTTCTCCAACTCCAGAAAGTTACTTGTGTGAAATGGAGAAAATCCCTTTCAACCCAGTCCAATGCTGGCTGAAACATGAGAGTAATCAAGGTAGAGAAGTCCCCTTCATTTTCCTGGGTAGTGCAGTCATTTGAGGCTAGTTCTGCTGACAGTGCAGACCGGTCCGGGTAGTCTGGCCTGGCTCCGCTTTATTCTAGTAAGGAATGGCGTTGATAGGATGTGGGAATTCACTCTCAGTTTGCCAGTCTCACTGCAGTGCGGTGCTTCATTGGCAAGGAAGGAGGTGCTGGGGCTCAAGCGATGTTTTTTGTACATTCATAACTGCTGGGGCCGGCCCAAAGGCGCTGGGGCTACGAACTGCAAACCCTAGAGGTGCCAGAGTTCAGTTCTGGTAAGCTCTGGCACAGATTAAGCACTGATGTGGTGTTTGCTTGGTTTCCCCAGCACCTTTTATAGTGTCTTTTGTCTTTCCTCAGAGTTGTCCTAGACAGACAGATTTCAGACAGTCTTCAAGGATCTGATTCTCTTTAACACTAAGGTCCCTTTGGGCAGCTGGAGCAGAACGCAAATGACAATAAGGCCCAAAGGCTTCAAAGCCAATGTCACGTCAGCAGTCGGGTGGAGGAACTGTGCTAACTCCATAGCGTAGACAGTGCCACCATTTCCTGAGGCCATGCTACTTATCGCAAGGGTCTGTACAGTACCTTCATCTGCCCTGGAAAAAAGAATCCTAATTTCCCTCCTGAGCACGTCTCTGGCTGTATCGGGTCACTGAGATCCCCAGTCACTTTTTTTGTGTATTTCCCTTTTCTACTACTCTGTAGGAGCCTGGCTATGGGCCCATTGAGTTCCGTGGAGTAGCACCTGGGTTACATTTCGCCTATCATGTCTCAGCCTTGTGCCCCTTTTCCTTGTTCAACTATTGCCCCGAGCTCTGATAGTGCTTCTGAGTCTGTTAATTAACTCTGGTAATTATGTGGAAAGCAGGATCAGTGGAGCGTGACCTCCCAGTACTCAGAATGTATGTCCAGGTGAATGTGTCACTAATCATCTGCAGTTTGTAGGGCTTACAGGACCCCGAGCTTGGTAAGAAACTGAGTTCCCAAAATCGATCAATGGGCTCTTGAGCTCTTATTTTTCTTTTTTCATTCCACCTTCTTTCTGCCACTGTCAGTTCCCCCCAGACCCTTCTCTCCAGGTACAGCCAGGCCTCTGTTACCTGTGCCGGCAGAGTTTTTCCACCCAAGCATCTCTGCCACCCAGACTGGGCAGGAGAAGGTGTCCTGTCCAGGCAGCCTTCCTAAAATATCTCTGCAGGGTTCATGGGCATCACTGCGATCCCCAAGTGTGAACTGCTCACTTCTTCACCAGGTAAGGGCCCTACTTCCCACCCTCCCGGGAGACCGCATGTGTATCCAAGCAAAGAGGGCAGGAGAGGGAGAAGAAGGGCATAGAGTGACCTAGCTCTGGAGGATCAAAGAGTTAGATCGCTATTGGGAGCAGAAAGTGCAGTAGGGTGAAGAGTTATTCACAGTGAGTGCTAGGGTGGAAGGAGCTGGATGGCACAATAGGTAAGGCACTGGCCCTGCATCTCCAGAAAACATGCCTTGGCCTGGTTTGGGTCACACGTTAAGTTGACAGCCTCAGTCTAGATCCAAGTATACATGAGTTCACACTGGCTCCTGGGCCTGGCCTCCCTTGCTCTTGCTACTTGGATGGCAGGTACAAAGAAGTAGAACCAGACACCCCTGTTTCTAGGTTTGATGCTGATCCTGCTAATGGGAGCAGAACACTTTTAGCTTAAGGACTTGGTCTCGTGGCGGGGAGCTCATTAGCCCTTGGGTTCAACACATGTAAACATAGTCTCACCAGGAGTTAAAGAAGGTGGAGTAGGAAGTCAAATGTGTTCACAGGGCCCAAGCAACAGGGGCAATGAAGTCCAAATAGAACTGGAACGGACCTTGCTTCATTCCCACACACATGGGGCTTGTTTTGTCTGGAGCCCATCCAGATGGACTCTGTGTCCCTGATCTCTGTATTCATATCCCTTCTGTCCCCTATCTCTCAGGTAGATACTGCGATTTGTCACTTAGGAGACTGGGGAGAACAGAGTAGAGGAGGGGAAATAAAATGTATTTGAGAAGCACAGGTGATAGAAAAGAGAAGCACAAGAGGACTCCTCTACCATGCTTATGCTAAGGTGTCTCCTGAATCACTCATGTTCCAGGCTGCAGGAGAGTGAAGTTGAGGAAGGGTTGGCCCATTCGAGAGAGAGAGAAAATCAGACACCTTCTATTTTACCTATTATGATAAATCCCGAGGTCTCCAGACCCTTTTATTATAAACAACTAAAATGTGAAATAACAAAGACGACCAACAAAACAGCTGTTTTTCCCTCTCTTTGGGCCCTTCCCTGCCGACACATGAGCTGCTTTGTAACTAAAGCAGGTCAGAACAGTTCCAAACCAGTATTTTTTTTAATCAGAACTTTCCAGTTCATCAAAAGCAAAACACTCTGTGGAGATGGCTGATTCTGATGCAGTTCTGACCGACCCCTGCCTTGTTTCCAGTCAGCACGCCTACTGGCTCCTCAGCACGGCAGGCTGACAGGGAGCTGGGAGTACTTGCTCCTCAGCAGTGTGGGCTTGCAGGGCATTTGCCGCTGTGACTGCCTTCCAGATGGACTGCTCCAGAGCCAGGTGCCATTGTCTGTGGCCAAGAATTTCAGAATGTTTGGTTTTCCTTTCACATCAGAGTGAAACCAAATTGCACAATACCAAGTCATGAGATAGAATTCCTGTTCTCTGCCCTGTTCCAATTGTGACCATACTGCCTCCTGGTGACAGTGGAACAGGCGGTCACATAGCAACAAAGGCACCTGTGAAGGCTGAATACAGGGTGAGAAATATTCAGGCCATCTAACTGAACTGCTTTATAGGGGCCCTTCAAGTGGATGGTCAGTAGCTAGTGCCACATTTCCATCTCACCCCAGTTGTCCCAGAGGCAAGGAACTGAAATTGAAAGCTTTTCCTCTGTGGTATATTGTTCTCTCAGGCCACTGAGAGCGACACCTCCCTCGATGACAGCAGGAGCAGTAGCTCAGAAGGCAGCTTGCAGACTACTCTGGAGGACAGCTTGAACCTCAGCGACTCACCCCAGTGCACGCTGGACCTCCCGGTGGCCCTGTGCCCGATGCCAACAACTGCCACCCAAAGAACCATGGCAGCCCCGCTTTCTCCTGCATCCCGGAGGCGGAACCTGCGGGGCCGCGGGATCTTCAGCCTGCAGAACATCAGGCGGCATCAGCGAAGTCACAGCAGTGGCGGGAGCACGAGCCCAGGGTGCACTCACCATGACTCCATGGACCCTTCTGATGAGGAGGGTGCGGGGAGCAGCCTGAGGGGTGGTAACAACAGCGAGCAGTCAGAGACCCTCAGCAGCCTCTCACTGACCTCCCTCTTCTCCCCACCCCCACCGCCCCCAGGCCGGGCGCTCACGAAGAAATGCAACAGCACAAGCAGCCTCAATGCCTCCTCCCGAGGGCCCACCACCAACGAAGCCAAGCAGTTCTACTCGGTTGACCCCCGGGGGTTCTTGTCCATGCCCTCGTGGGTGACGGACTTCTGCAAGGACACCCCCTCGCCGGGTGATGACGAGGGGTCGGACAGCCCCGATAAACTGGGGACGGCAGACCATAGCTCCCCACTCCCTTCTGAGCTGGAGCTGGGCAATAGCGTCAGCAAGAGGAACAGATGAGGGTCCCTGGGGTAGGGAGGGGAGCAAGCAGTGTGGGCAAAGGCACACCTTGTGCTACCATTTCCCAGCAGCAATTCCAAAGGATGGTGGGGAAAAGAAACAAGCAAACACAATATATAAATATATACATATATATTTAGGAAATACTCTGGTACTGTACCGCTGAGGTATGAGAGAGTGAAAGCAATACGGCACCACTCCTGCCCACGTGTTGGACGGGGATCACCACCACAAAGATCACAGTGATGAAGAGGGCACCGCTGGGCTTGGAGGGACTGGGCCCACCAGCCAAATACCTGCCCGGGTGGCAGCCATTTAGTTATATACATATACATAGAGAGAGAGATTGATTTATTTATTTTTTTTACTGAGCGATTAAGACTTCCAGAAAGTGCTAAGTAGGAGAAGGGGCCGGGGGGGGGGGAGGACTTGGGGACATTCATTTCACACAGGGAGGGGGAAAGGAGATGAGAAACCAAGGAGGGCTTGGTTGGTTTGGTGGTTTTTTGAGAATTCCTTATCATTCATACTTCCATTTTGAAAATTAATGATCACGGGCCAACTTCTCAGCCAATGTAAGTCAGCAGGGTTCCCTGGAGGTCCTCAGCTGGAGTAAATCAATATAGGTTTGGTTTCAGTGGAGACATGAAAGTTGACACCAGCTGAAGATCTGGCCCCGACATGAGGAAAACCCAATGAGGTGATGCATTGGAAGTGATCTGAGATTGCTTTGATGAGTGTGTGTGAACGCAGCAGGAATGCTCTGGGAGGGGAGGAGATGGAAGCAACGTGGCAACTGTTGACTGTGTTTATTTAATACTGAGTTTCATTTTATTTATGTATTTATTTTTCTTTTTTTATTTACCCCCCCCTCCAAAAAAAAAAAAAAGAAAGAAAGAAAAAGAAAGCTGCTAAGAGAAGAAAAGATGTTCAGGGTTTGTCCCCTCCCCTCCAGGTTTCTGTAATTGTGACAGTTTTTATTTTAGAAGCCCAAAGGCGCAAAAAACTATCTAGAGAATCAGATCTGTTATTTTTTATATATCTATATCCATGTATACATTACAAGAAAAAGAAACTAGAATTAAAAAAACAGGCAAAACAAAATGAGCCTCAGTCAGATATTAAGTGCACTCCGTCCCCAGGCACAAAGCTGGGGTTTGTGAACCAAACTCTCTTCCTAGTTCCACTGATGTGATGCCACTGAAGTCAATGGGCCTCATTCTGCTCTCACGCTGATGTGACTCTGTTGACATCAGCAGAAGTTATCCTTGATTTAAGCATGATCAGAATCCACCCCAATGGCAGTTGAGGGGCATGGAGGACTTCACAAGATCAGGCTCTGAGGGCAGAATTTGTGTGTGCGTGCATACATGTGTGTGTGGGCAATATCATGTCTGTTTGACTCCCTCCAAGCAGTTGTGTGTATGTTTCTTTCCTTGTTTGTGCTTTGCAAAGGAATGTGCACTCATTGTGAGAGAGGTACATGCCTGGCTGCTGATTGGTGTCCACTGGTTGTGTGGTGTGAGGACAGATTCCCACCCCTCCTTCAGGATCAAGCTGAACACAGGAGTATCTGAGTCTCTTCCATAACTACTGCAGCAAGTCACCCTTCCTCCCCGAGACTGTATCGCTGTTTCAGGCCAAGATTCGCTTCACCATTCGCCCTCTCTACGTGTGATAATTGTTTTAAGAATTCATCTGTTTTGTATCCTTTCCAGATTTATGGTGGGATAGGAGAAAGGACAAAGAAATGACCTGAAGTGCTTGAAAAAAAGTGGAATACAATCCACAGCCTCACTGGGCTCTGACATGGGTATTTCTGAGAGCATGAGAAAAGGGATGGGGCAAAGAGAGGAGAAGAAGCAGGGGAAGAGAGAGGGAGGTTCAGAGGACATTGCTTCATCATATTGAGAGGAAAGAATGAATCTCCCACAGGGATTCCTGTCTAGACATTGTTTCTCTTGGAGGCAAGAGGGCTAGTTCAGCAAACCCCTCTTGGAGGCACCTTTCCCGCTGGAATCGGAAGCCCTGTGCAACCTGGTACTATACAGATTTGCTCATCTGTTTTTTGAGCAGCTGCTTAACACTATAAACTGGGGCTGTGAACACCACGTGTGTCATGGGGAACAAACAAAAAAAAAGGATAATTAACTTCTGTATTTGATTTTATTTGTTCAGAGTAATCTGTGTTTTGTGGACAGTGCACTGCTCTGACTGTAGGCATGCCGGGGAGGACAGGAAAGCCAAAGTCCCCATCTTGGCAGGAAGGCTGCTGGTCTGGATTAATTAAAGCAATAATAAGGGTTTAAAATGGCTTTTGCACTGGTTGTTCCTTAGGTGGGTTCTCCCTGCACATTCGAGGAAAGAGAACCACTGTGGCTCTGTATTGCCTGGGAAGGAAAACGGCCCATCCATAGTAGACAGAAGACTAAAATTGGCTACACGAGGTCCAAGGTTAAATCCAGGCATACTTCAACATTGGAGACTGTGCTTTGCACAATACATGCTGTGTGTCTCCACTTATTTCAATTGGTGCCTTTGAGATGAACGGGACAAAGCGCTGGAAATCTGGGCTACCCCAAGAGTGGCTGGAGGGATTGGTATCATGTCTAACCTAAGAGTGGGAAAGGAACCTTGGATGGTAGTAGAGCCAAAATCTACTCCAATATACGGTCACTTTTGAAATAGGTTTTCCGATTGCCAGGGTAGTATCTCTTTATCAACGTGGATGGAAGACGAGTCATGTTCCAGGTAAAACTCGGCTATGCAGTGTCCTCCCCAGGCCAATTTTGTGGTGTGGGGCTCGTTTCATGGACCAGTGCTATTCCCCATTCAGAGGTGGTAGAAGGACCCTAGACTGGCCTTACCACCTGTTAAAGTGGTAGGTAATATTGATTATAGTGAAGCAGAGCGCTGTGTATTTTAAAACCAGCCCCAGCTTCCTGGCTCCCCAATATCCCATGAGAGCTTGGTGATTCAAAACAATGTTAGGAGGATGCTTGCTTGTGATGGTCAAGTGCCTGACACCCCCAAGTGGTGTTAGTGGGAAACGTGTCCCATCTGGAGCAGAGACACTGTAGGTAAATCTACACCAGAGGTATCCCGAAATAGCTCCCCTGCATCTACACAAGCCACCCGCTATTTTGAAATAATGGGCGTGCTATTTTGCCATCCCTGTAAACCTTGTTGCACAAGGGATAAGGGATGGATCGAAATGCGTGTTATTTCGAAATTTGGCACTGTGTAGATGCGCCAAATTTCAAAATAAGCTATTTTGAAATAAATTAGAAATAAGATTCGTAATTTGCGTAGCGCAAATTGCATATCTTATTTCAAGTTTAGAGTGCTGTGTAGACACACCTGGTCACTTTCAGCAGGAGGCCGGGCTTTTTTCCATAGGCAAAGAATCTATTTCTGCATTTATATGTTTGTATGCACACACCTGCCTCTACTTCTAGGCCACCATTTTATATCAGAAGGTATAGGTTTCACAGCTGAGCTGGGACCTTTTGGAGTACTGTACTCCATTTGCACACAAAAACAATGAGGAGTTTTGTGGCACCTTAAAGACTTACAGATTTATCTGGGCATAAGCTTTCATGGGCAAAAGCCCACTTTGTCAGTGCCTCTTTTACACATGCAAGTTTATACCCAACTAAATCTGTTAGGGCAAGTCTACGCTGCAGGCTAAAGTAGAATTAAGCTACGCCACGTCAGCTATGTCAGTTGCATAGCTGAAGTCAAAATAGCACCAAAAGCCGAAATAAGCTATCTACACAGCAGGAAGTTGAAGGAAGAACACTCTTCCTTTGACTTCCCTTACTCCTTGTGAATTGAGGGTTACAGGAGTCAGAGTAAGAAGTCCTCCAGCTCACCGTTATTTCAAAATAAAGGCTTGCAGCGTAGACACGCTCTTTGTTATTTAATGCTGCTGTGTAGAGGTACCCTTAGTCTTTAAGGTGCCACAGGACTCCTCATTGTTTTTGCAGATACAGACATTAATGGCTGCCCCTCTGATACATTTGCACACAATCTAGCATGCCTGATGGGTGGCAGATAGCAGGGTATTACTTGCAGTCTCACTGATTCACCTCTGAGAGGAATATCTGGATACCTCACAAACTTAGTTAGCGTAAGAACCCATGAGTGGACACTAGGTAGATGAGATTAGATTGGCTTTAAAGGGAAGTGGGGAGAACAGCTGTTCCCCAGGAACTTCTACCATTCCTTCCTCTGCCTCAGATATCCACTGATTTGCTTAGACAAGCATATTCTGAGATGTTTGATTTCTCCCGAGAAGCCTGTTTAGGAACTACCAGGAGATTGGAAATGACAAAGACATCTCTGTGAGTTTGTCCTATAGCTAAGGTCAAGTTCTGGGGGAGCAAAGCACAACCTTCACCAAGGCCCAAATGGTGTCATGTCACCAGCTCCCTGTGCACAATCCCCAAGCTTTCCTTGGGCCCCCATGTATCTTTTGGCCTCTAGTTATTTGCCGGCTCGTGGTCATATCTGTGACGATGGGGCCCCTGCCACTTGGTCTTCAGTGGGATGGTGAAAACAGCCCCCCCCAAGAACTGATGCATTGTCAGCTTGTCCCCATTCCCACTTGGAAACAACTCAGAAAGAAAAAGTTCCCTTATTTTTCCAGAAGTTCAGATTCCCAGACAATTCTCCCCTTTTCTGCTGACACACACAGTCTCCCCCACCTCTCCTACGGGGTGCATTGGCGTGGCCATGCTCATCCCCCTCCACCTCCTCAAATGGTTTGCGCCCTCTGCTATACAACTCATACAAAAGGCTTCTGGCTTAGGAAAGCAGTTACCATGGAAACAAAGGACTAGGTTATCTTTAGAGAGTATTTTGTCTCTCTCTTAATTATTTACTAACGGTTTGAAGAAGAAGAACAAGGAGAAGAAACATTGATTCTTCCCAGAGAGAGGGAGTTGTTAGAACACAGCAGAATTTGTTGTCTTTCCCCCAAGGGATTCCTGTGCATTGGTCTGGAACAGGGCTAGTTCTCCGTATTTGAGAGGGTTCCTCTGGCCTGGTTGTTTCAGCTTCTCAGTGGAGCCCATGTTGCCAGGCTTTCTGAGATAGTAGTGCAAGGGAAGGTAGAGACCTCACGTCTGCGCTACTGTGGGAATTGCTGAGCTCTCAGAGGCTGGTTGGAGGCAGGTGTCATCCATGCTCCCAGTGACATGAAGAAGGAATCACAAGAGCCAAGCTCTCTATACAGAGAGAGTTGTCTCCACTTCAGTTCACTGTTTGAACAGGTGCCCTTACATGGTGTCAGATGACTATTGCTTTCCCCTATACTTGAACAGGAGCTAACTCCTGTGTGGTGCCTGTTGCTCAGGCCAGATGTTTTAGGGTGTGTCTACAGTTGGAACTGGGGATGGGACTCCCAACTCAAGGAGACATGCACACGCTCAGCTCCCGCCAGCACACTAAATTGGAATGTAGCTACGGCAGGGTGAGCAGTGCGGGGAGGTGTGGGCTGCCGTGAGTTGGTGGCTATGGGGTAGCTAGCCCATCCTATTCATGCCAGTGTGGCTACATTCTATTTTTAGCACACTCGCTCAATGAATTTGCTTCAGCTGGGAGTCACCCCTTCCAGCTGACCCAAGTATAGATATGCCCTTAAAGGTGATTGCTGTTCTTCCCACCTCTACCGAAAGGTTGCCACACAAAGAAGAGGCCTGGTGACCCAAAAGCCATAGCAGATATTTGAATTAGCATACACTAAGTCACAAAAGCCAAAGCAGCTGGGGGAGAGGGGGAGAAGGAGGGGCAGGAGGGCAAAACTGGCTCTAGGACAAGCAAAAGGGCTCTGTACAGACTTATATACTATGCCACGTGGAGTCACATATTCCCTACAGTTTACAGTCTTAGTAATAAAGAATTTAGAGATGCCAAAGGCCCATCTCATCATCCACACTATTTCCCCGCCATGACAGAATTAGTCCCTGGCAGTCTGTTTCAGTGTCCCCTAGTCTTGTGGGTTTCCCTACCTCCCATAGGAAACTATTCCCTAGCCTGCTATTGTCACAAAGGTCTCCCCAAATTTCAACTTTCTTTTTCACCCCATTGTCATTAGTTAAATTCCCCTCCCCCCAGCTATCATCATAAATAATTCCTTTTCCAACTGCTCAAATACTTGTAGACTGTTACTATGTCCCTCTTAAGCTGTTGCTTAGCCAAACTAGATGTATTTAGCTATTTTAATCTTCCCTTGCCAGCCAGTTCCTCTGGCTCTTTGATCATGTTCTGAGGAATTTTCTTCATAAATCCTTTCCTCTCCTAACCTGAATCCTCCCTATTTTCTATGTGCTTTATCTCAGGCTCAGGGGAAAGCCCCAGCTGTCAACTTGAGTGCTAGCTGGCCTCCTCTACGTAGGGGAACTCTCTCCTCACCCACTCCCACCTGGGAATGGAGAAAGGCAGAACTACTTATTTTATTCCATGCGGGAATGGATTCTTTTTCAGCACCGCCACTTGACACAGGGACCTGCCAAATTCCCCATTCCTAGATGCTGCTCTTCCCTAAATAAAAGCCAGGTAGGCTTTGCCTGCCCTGCACCCATCGATACTCATTTCATTATGAAATATGAAGAGAAGTTAGACTTATGGGACAGCAATGACCAGGATCACCTTATTTTAATTTTATTTTATTGGCAAATCTGCACCATAGTATAACTGTTTTCCCTCCAGTTTTCTGGCACCTGCCCAATTCACCACATTGTCATTCTTGATGGAGTAAGTATATTAGCTAATTTAAATACTATGGGTCCCACTCCTTTAAAGTGCTGATTGCCATACATCCCCTTTTAAGTTAATGAGTGTCAATGAGTATCAGTTTTGTCAATGGAATATTGGGGTTTTGATCAAAAGAAATTTCAATTTCTTATTAAAAAACCAACATCTGAACTTTGCCAGAGGTGGCCACAAAATATTTCTGACAGAAGCTGATGTATTTTGATTCTGAAATGCCATATGGGAATTGTAGCTAAGAGGCCTCCTATTCCCAATTGTTTGGGGGCATCACCACCCCAGGAGGACTTCATCTCCCATGAGCCATAGCAGTTCCTTATCAAGAATGGAGATCATGATGCATCCTAGGCGATGTATTTCAATTAGGGAATTCCAGGCTATAGATATGAATGAGAGCATGAGGCACCCAAACTACAAAATCCCATGAGGCACCACATCAGCATTTCAGAATCAAAATATTTCAAATTTATGTTTTTTGCCAAAATTGCAACATTGAGGAAGAGTGTCAAGAAAATTTTTTTTTTTTTGTCAAAACATAAGAACAGCCATACTGGGTCAGACCAAAGGTCCATCTAATCCAGTATCCTGTCTTCCATCAGTGGCCAATACCAGGTGCCCCAGAGGGAGTGAACAGAACAGGGAATCATCAAGTGATCCCTATCTTGTCACCCATTCCCAGCCTCTGACAGAGGCTAGGGACACCATTCCTACGCGTCTTGGCTAATAGCCATTGAGGGACCTAACCTCCATGAATTTATCTAGTTCTTTTTTGAACCCTATTAGGGTACGGCTAGACTGTGGGGGCATTTCGGGATACCAGAGGTATCCCAAAAAAACTCCGCTGCATGCAGGGAACGTGTTTGCTCTTCTGCTTTTTTTGTGGAAGAGCAAATCCACTCTTTTGGAAGCCCCTGGATTCCTCATTCTATGAGGAAGAAGGGGGCTTTTGAAAGAGGGTTTTTTCCCCCCCTCCCCCAATATTTGACCCAGTCTAGATGGGCCAAATGTCAGAAAAGCTTTTTCTGACAAACAGATGTAGTCTAGCCATACCTTAAAGTCCTGGTCTTCACAACATCCTCTGTCAAGGAGTTCCACAGGTTGACTATGTGCTGCGTGAAGAAAAACTTCCTTTTATTTCTACAGGAGAAAAAACTCAATTTTCAAGCCAGCTCTTAAGTTCAGGGAGAAGAAAAGTGCTTAGTGTTTTGCCCAGGCAGGCCCCTTGGACACATGCCATCCAGCTCAGATGATTTGCATATGTTCAGATATTTCAGATATGCCCTTCCCCAGTCTTTATTAATAGATGTTTTATAGGATCTGCTCTCTCAATTGTTCAACATTATTTATATTTCTGGCTAAAGACAGGTTTCAGATTGGAACTTAGCATCTCAGCTATTTAGGAGTTATCATTAATTTCATTCATCTGATTTATTAATGAACTAGTTCTTCTCCAGCCCTTTTCCTTCCCCATTGCTAAAGGCCCTTCTTATTCCTGCTAAGATAAGGAAAATGACTGTGGAATATGTCATTGCACAGGTGAGTGTTTGCCTCCCAATTGCTTCCAGATCTGATGTGCTGCATTTACAGGTACAATGTTGCTTTCTCCTAAAGACCAACACCACAAACTCCACCTGGGCCTGTATTGGAGAAAGCCAAACTGGGCTCTCTTTCCAGCAGGAGCAGTAGCGATGAATATTTTACAGGCAGAATTCTGCCCTGGCTTACGCCTTCAGTGGGATTGCACAGATGTAACTAAGGCAGGATTTGGCCCTGCAATTGCCTGCAAGGTGTTTTGCATATATCTATAGATGTAGAGCATCCTGGACTCCCACTGACTTCTACAGGAACTGAGGGGACTCAGCACCTCACAGGCTCAAGCCCTTAATTAACAACTGGGTTGTTGCCATGTAAGTCACAACAGACTCCAGGTCACTGCCTTTTCCCGTCACTTCCTCAGCTGTACTGGGTCTGATGGGCTACAAGGAATACAAATCTGTACCATCTCATTTTTAGTCACTGAAGTTAGGAGCTCCATGCCAGGGAGCAAATCTGTAGCATAAGAAAGGGTTATTCCTACAAGACCACTTTTGGGACTACACAAGCACATTAATCCCTTTGGCTTTTCCCTCCAACTCTCAAGGGCTTCTGTATTTAGTTACAGCCTCCTGTTTGTGTCAGTGGATGCTCTCCTACTCTCCAGTCTGTGAGCTTCCCTTTGTGAAGCCACATTGGCCTCTGACAGTTCTTCCCTAGCCACGTACTTTTCCCTGGCTGAAACCTGTGAGTCACCTGGCCGTACCTCCAGTCACCACACTAGAGTGTTCCCTGCTTTGTTTTCCTTTGCTATAAGAGGTGCAGGGCTGGCATTTTACAGAGCCTGGGAAAGTGTCCCCAGGAAAGCAGATAGCTTGGCTAGGTAGAACCCAGTATAAACAAATATACTAGTCACCTCTGGATCTTAAAAGACAACAGACAAGTTCTGCAGCACCTTAGAGACTAACAAAAATGTAGATGGTATCATGAGCTTTCGTGGGCACAGCCCACTTCTTCAGATGAATGGAGTAAAGGGTCTAGGGTACAAATAAATAGCAGAGAAAGAGGGGATGGGGAGGGGGAAAAAAATAGTCAAAGTGTCTGTGCTAAATGAGGCTAATAGAGTGGGCTGTAAGTACCCAGTGCTTAGCTTTTTGTCATTAAGGTGTGGAATGTAGTGACCCATCCAGGTCAGGTCTTTCTTCAGACCTTGATTGCAGGTGTCAAACTTGTAAATGAAACCAAGTTCTGCAGCTTCTCTCTCCGGCTAGTTGTAGTCACTTTTTGATCCATTAGTGAGTGCCCAGGCAAGTTAAAATGTTCCCCAACAGGCCTCCGAATCTATTAGGTGTACAAACCTGTCCTCAGCTTCCAGTCAGGTTAAACCAGCTGTTGTGCACTGAGCAATTCAGTAACCAATGAAGTAGGAGGAAACGTAGCGACTAACACAATGAGGCTATGTCTGCACTACAGAGTTTTTCTGGGATATCGCCGATATCCCAGAAAAAAAATCTGCCACGTCCAGGGATTGCGTGTGCTCGTCTGAATTTTTTTTTGGAAGAGCAGACGCGCTTTTTTGGCATCCCTGTAAGCCTCGTTTTACAAGGAAGAAGGGATGTTCCGAAAAAGGGTTTTTTTTCCTGACATTTGGGCGGGTGTAGACAGGCCAAATGTCGGAAAAGCCTCTTCCAAAAAAAGAAGTGGAAAAACCTATGCAAATTGCAGTTTGCAATTTGCGTAGCTTTTTCTGGAAGAACAGTGTAGTGTAGACATAGCCTGAAGCATCTTTTAATCCAAGCTTTTGTTCTTAAATCAGAAAGTGTAATCAGAGAGGGTATGTCTAGACTTCATGGCTCCGTTGACGGAGCCATGTAAACTAGTTTACCCAGCATAAGCAAAGAAGCAGGGATTTAAATAATCCCCACTTCATTAAAATAAACATGACCGCTGCACTGTGCCAACGATCAGCTGATCCGGCACAGCGTGGCAGTCTAGACGCGGATCTGTCGGCTGGGGAAGCCTTTGCCGACCGATCCCTTATGCCTCGTGACATGAGGTTTACAGGATCAGTCGGCAAAGGCTTCCCCAGCTGACAGATCCGCATCTAGACTGCCGCGCTGTGCCAGATCAGCTGATTGTCAGCGCAGCGCGGCAGCCATGTTTATTTTAATGAAGCAGGGATTATTTAAATCCCCGCTTCTTTGCCTATTCCGGGTAAACTAGTTTATGTGGCTCCATCGACGGAGCCATGTAGTCTAGACATACCCAGAGAGACCAATCCACACACGTGCAGGATGAGCACCAGGGACTGGAACCATGCCACACATCCAGGATAAACATCAGGGATTGGTACTGTCCCACATGCCTCTAGGATAAGTATTAGAAACCTGTACCACCACACACACAGGAAAAGCCTCAGACCTGCTCCATCAATTAACTAGGAACTGTTGATTTTTCCCCTCTTACAAATACTTCTTATGTTTACAAATATTATGATAATTAAGCAAATACAGCCAACCTTATTTTGTCTCCAAGTGTGTCTTCCCAAATCCTGTTTTCTCTTCTTCTCGTATCCTTCTCCGCCACTTCCTAAACTGAACTTCATAAGGGGTTTTGGTTCAAGCATTCCTGCTTAGTCCACATGTAGAAAAGCTGCACACAGTCTGCACAATGACAGATGTGGCTAACCATGGGCCAAGGATGACAGGGAGTTGTGTGTCAGTGTCAGGAGAGGCTTCCCTCTGCCCTGGTGAATCCCAGTCTTCTCCCCCCTCACCCCATCCACCCCCTGCCCTCTTTTAATGATGAAATTTCAGTCAAATGTGCAGTTCAGATCATGCAAGAGGGTTTTTCAGCCTAGCTGCCAAAGGTTAGTATCTACAGTTACATCTGAGTGGGGGTGTGGGGAGAAGGGGAATAACCCAACGACCAACTGAATTTTTTAAAAGGATGTTTTCGAACTACATTGGGATCTGGCTGACATTTATTGCTTCCTGTTGTGTGTCAGCTATGGGGAGTGCGGGCAAAGGGTGTGTGGTGCGTTATAAGGATTTCTCTGTACTGGCCTCTTTTCCTAGAGGTATTTAGGTAACAAGCAGCCCAGGTTGTGCATATGGGAAATTGTTCCCTAAATCTCTTATGGAACAGGTACACATAATGAACCAGAGCCAATTGGGGTCTTGGAAGCTCAAGGTTTGGCTTTGGGGCTGAGGGGAAAGCAGAGGGGCGGGCCTGTTTGGTCACTGCCTGAGGACAGCAGAATGCAGTTCCTGCTAGAACCTGCCAATGCTACTGCTGGAGTGGCCAGTGGAGAGCCACAAGAGCAATGTGCTCTCCTGGGCGGAGCTCTCTAGAGCGAGCCTGTCGCTGGATCATAGGTCTCGCCGCCTATGGCACCACGGTGAGTTATTCCTGCTAAGGGTCCAGCCCTTCATGTTCACAGTGCTACCCCTCTATCAGCCCAGAGAGGAGAGTCCCCTCCCTCCCCCTGCACCGCAGTCAAGCAGCATGGCTGGGCTATTGTAAAACATCAGGTGCCCTTTTAAATTCCAAGAACAGAGTTGGTGTCACTAGAAGCTTGGCTGCGCTCCACTAACCAGGAGTCAAATTGAGCAGCACTTTGTACCAGAACCTTCCCATATAGTAACTTAGGGCATGTATACTCCAGAGCGGGAAGACAGACCAGTGAAGTGTGGACACAGTGGCAAGAGCCATGAGGCTGGATTAGCCACCCAGATATGTACCTATGTCCTTGGCCTGGCAGGACTAGTGCTAGCACTTTTGCAGGGGGACAGTTTAACTCATCCTTGTGGATTTGGCTGCTGAAATCCCACAAGAGAAGCTGAGTGACTGGCCCATCAAGCCTTAGAACTGGAGCCAAGCGGCCCCTTAAAACAGGCTCCACTTCTTAGCTAGCATAAAGCAGAATAGGTGCCTTGAAGTCAGCAGACCCACATTGACATGCATTAAGCAAAGGGTCTGGCCCTGCAAATCCAGGAGTATAACTCATGAAGTTCAGGGCTTCTTTAGTTTGAATAATACCCAGGGCCCAGCAGATGGCACCTATCCTTGATTATAAAGTTTTTAAACAGTTTACAATTTTTATACCCACTCTCTGGGTGCTGGGGAGGGTGGTAGTCTGACAGGTCAAGTCAGGGATTAAGGAGCCCAGGTTTGAACCCCGTTGCTCCCCACTCACCAGCAGACAGCCTAAGGGAGAGTAGCAGCTGACTTTTGCCTGGTTGAATTCCTCAGGGCAAAAAAGGGGCTAGCTGGTGCAGGGAAATGTAATTTACCACCCCGTTATGGCTGTTAGCCAATCTGGACTGACATTTGTCATGTTTCTGAGCACTGATGCCACAGAGATCTGAGTGTGAATGAGAGCTAGCCACAACGGCATGAAGGAAGCAAGAAACTTTGCCTCAATCCTGAATCTCCAAAAGCTGGTCTGATGCCCAGCTAACAGGTTAGAGTTTTGCTTTTAGGGCTTGTCTCTAGAGAGACAAGGACATGCTGCAGAAAAGTAACTTATTTCTAGCCAGGCTGATAGGAAGTATGTGAAGGCTCACAGCCAGTTGAATGTTCATATGACCTCTCCAGTCTCTGGAGCCAGACACCTGCAGCAGTTTCAATGTGTTTGGGTGCTGCTACAAACCAAACCTTTTACCCAGACCTTGTCACATCATGCTTGAAACAGCAACTCTGGCACATGTGCCTCAGCTAGCCCAGACTCCACAGCCATCCTTACCCATACACAGAATACACAGTTGCATAGCCGTAGGGCACCCAAAAATCTGGGGCACTATTGGGTCTCAATGTCCACCCACTCACCTCTTCCAATCCCTGTTCTGTGGCTCTGCTTCCTCTGGAGAGGATCTAGTTAACTTAAAAATGGAAAAAGCCTGCCAGACCTATTAGAGAGCCTGTGAAAGAATGAGCCATTCAAGTGGTAATGAAGCCATTTAACAGGCATTTGCCAACTGCTTTCAGTTGCTGAATTTACTGTGTTACTCTACAGGGGCTTAGCTGAAAATTTGCTTTAAAAATATTTCATTAGTGTGTTGCTGAAGATTATCCAATCACATCTGTAAAAAATCATTGTTCCCAACCTCCGGCTGCCATGGGCCTAGGGGCACCAGTTTAATGGTACTGCCTAGGGCCCCATACATCCTAAGGATGGCCCAGCCAGATTCTGTGGTTCTGTATAAGGCTATCCAGGGGCAGGCTAGTCCAGTGCTTCCTGTCGTGCCCGATAACTGACCTTTATTTATGCCTGGATTAACACAATTTTATAAAGTTGTGCACAAAAAGGCAAAAATAGTTCGGTGAGGAGGATTGTGCTAGTTATGGAGGAAGCTAGTTAGAGGAGGCAAGGATCTGAATCCTGGCCTGTGTGATCCAGCCAGTCTGTCCCTCGGGACATGCTAAAGGTGCTGATTTCCTCCTTCCGGTCTAGCTCTAGTTGCTGCTACATTTTGCTGTGCTGTGGATATGGAGAGAATCAGTACAGCAGCTAATGTGGCACTTCTGGCACTTGGGAGGGGATTGATCACAAGTGACTGAATAAATTTGCTCCAGTAAAACGCCAAGTGACAAAAGAAGTAGACTCACATCCCCCCCCCCATCTTCTCCCCACTTACTGCTAGCAACAACACCTAGCCCTTAAGGGAGAGGGCCCAGAGACAGAGGAAGCTGGTGTTGCTCTAATGCAGCGATGGGCAACCTAGGCTAGTGAGTGGGCCACATGAGTGGGCCTCCATCTCAGTGGGGCCGTGTGGCTGGGTCACCAGCCCCACCCCCTTCAACCCCCAAGGCCTAGTCCTTTGAGTACAGGCCCCAGCGGCCTAGTCCTTTAGGAGATCCCCTCATTGTCCAGGATCTGGGAGGAAGGGGTAGGGGGGCCCAGGCCCGGGCCCTCCCTCTCCACCAGGCCCCAACCCAGGACCCTATCAGTGGCAGGCAGTTCCCACCACTGGCTCAGCGGGGAGTTCTCCCTGAAACTCGCCAAGCCCGCTGGGTCCTTTCCTGGTCCCCGCCCTGGGTTGCTTCCGACCCCCTCACCCTGGCCGACAGCGGTCCCACCTATGGATGCAGGTCCAGCAACAGCAGCAACGTTGGCAGGCGCAGCTTGGGAGACAGCAGTGGCTGGGGCAGCAACCGCTTCGGGGGGGGGGGGGGGGGGGGAAAGCTGCACAGTGCAGCCAGCATTGCGGTCTGGCTCATCCCGGAGACAACAGCAGCAGGGGTAACTGGTCCAGTGCCTCTCATTCCAACGGCTGTGGCTCCAGTATCTGGAGAGGAGATCCTTTCCCTCAAGTGGCCAGCCCTAACTGAGCAGCCCTGCAGCCTTTTATACCTGGGCTGCACTGCGAGCATGCGCAGCAGGGCTGCGGGGGAGGGGTGTATTCTACACAATAGGCAGGCTCTCCACACCCAGGTTCGGGGGGGCTGGCCAGCCCCATCACAGGCCCCAAGATTGAAATTGGACATGTGCACTAGCCATGACCCCGAGAATAAGATTAAATACAGTGCACTTGATTCTCCCTTATTGTGCCTTTTCAACACAAAGTGATCCATTATTGGGGCAAATTAAATTGCTGGCAAAAGTAACATAAAGAAGCAGAGGGAGCGCCCGGCTCTCAATGCTGTGTGCAATCAGCATGCACCTCATGCATGCCCTTGCTTTAACTGTGCATCACTTCTCATTTTGCCAGGAGCTGCTCAACCTTCCCCTCTGCTCCAGGCTCCACCCCCCCCGCTCCACCCCTTCCCTCAGACCATCACCTGGCCTCTTCCCAGCCTCCTCCCCTGAGTGCACCCCATCCCTTCTTCTCCAGCTCCCTCACAGCATTTCCAGAGCGCTGTGAATTGACTGATTCGTGCCCTGTCCCCACTCGTCATCCCTCTCCTCCCAAAGGTTGGGCGACGCAAATCAGCTGATTCGCAGCATTCAAGTTCTGGGGGGGGGGAGGGGAGAGCAGGGCACTGGGGTGTGAATTAGCCAATTGATGATGTTCTGGAAGTGCTGGGAGGGAGGGGGAAGAGTAGGTAAGTGTGGGGCCCCCAGTGTGTGAGAGGCACAGGGGGAAGGGGACCGGAGGTACATGGGCCACACACAGAGCCCCGATGAGCCACAGGTACAGGCCACAGGTGGCGCATCACTGCTCTCATGCATTAATATTCCAGGCACTCAGGTAGGGCAGGAAAGATGCTCTGTGTTTGTGGGCTTGCATTTCTCGATGATGCAATTGTGTCATTTTCACATTAATGCTCATGTTATGCTTTACTGCCTTCGTTTATATCATTCAGCTCAGCAGTTAAGGGCCAGTCTCCCCTATTAAGAAGTTAGAACTATTTGTGTTTGCCAGACATGTGAATTAAGGTGTGTGTGTATGCGCACGTGTTCAAGAGCAAGTGAATTAGTGTTTGTCTATCACTCTGTAGGAGCCTGTGCTAGGACACGAAGAAATCTACGCAAATGTCTGTGGTGTAATAGAATGTACTCACCTGCAAGAGCAGCATTGGCTGTGATATGGCTCTGGACCAGGAATCCCAGCTTCCACCCTGGCCTTCTACTCTCAGCCCTAACACTGCCCTGCTGTGTAATCTTGTGCAGGTCATTTCAATTAGCGATGGTTCTTCTAATCTTTCCCAGCCACGTGAGGATTTTTTCCATCTATGTGCGGAATAAACTTTTGTTATGTGCACCAAGGTATGTGCAGATGTGCACCACCAGTAGGAACACAAAGCCTAGCTAGGGGTGCTCTGCTAATCAGCTGGGCAGCATTGGAACCTCCCCTGAGCGGCCACACAAGCACTCATCTTAGGCTATGTCTACACTACAGCGTTTTTGCAGAAAAATGGCCATTTTTCCACAAAAACTCACAGAGCATCCAACCTCAAGCGCATTTTTGCACGAGTAAATCGAAAGATCAGAGGAGTTTTTGCACAATTGGTAATCCTCTTTCTACGAGGAAGAACACCTTTTTGCGCAAGAGCTCTTGCACAAAAAGGCGTGTGTGGACGGGGAAGACTGGTTTTTTTGCACAAGCAGAGGGAAGAGGAAAACACACAGGTGCCGTGGTGGCCATTCTGTCCATAACAAACACCGCCTACTTGCAAGAGAATATCCAGGCGTTTGCAGTGTGGACACTCTCTTGCGCAAGAAGTTTTTGCAGAAGATCTCTTCCAACAAAAGCTTTTTGCACAAAAAGCCTGCAGTCTAGACATAGCCTTACAGGGAACACTGTCAATTAGCCACCCTGTGCCTCAGTTTCCCACACTGTATAATACTTACTCTTCTTTGTAACATGAAAGCTACAAAGCACAGTGTGGCCTATTTGTGCTGTCTAGTGCTAGCTGGTGTATATGTAAATGCACACATGACAGTCTGTATGCATGGAGGTGTTTATCTGCCAGCTGTTATGGGCCAGATTTTCAGATGACTTCAACTCCCAGGAGTGGGATTTTCAAAAGGGCTGAAGTGAGTCAGGGGCACAAGTCTCCCGGAAAGCCCCTGGGATTCATGCATCCCGCTCACTTAGGAATCTGAACATTTCACCCTAAAAGGAATGGCCAGATTTTCAGCTGTTCAGGGCTCCTTTGAAGTGCTGCCCTGACGTGCCTGGCAGTCTGCTATGCCAGGCTCTGAGTGCGCGCGCCTGGCTGCTGGGAACGCGTGCACGAGGACGCGTGTGCTGATGGGCGCGTGTGAGTGGGGAGAGGCTCTGTGCAGTGCGCTGGACACCGTGCCGGTGTGTGAATGGCGGGGCAGTGAGTCAGTTACACGGTTTGCCTGGGGCCCTTGCTCATAAAGCTCGCGCTGCGGGATGTAAGCCCAGCTCCCCTCTGCGTCTCCAGCAGGCTTACGCGTCCCTCCTAACGGGAACAGGAGACCAGTCGCTCCAACCCTGGCCGCTTTGATTGGTCTCAATGTGATTTACTAGCCCCATGTGCATGGAAGGAACCATTGCGCCTCTCCTCGCCAGCCCGGCTGTAACTCTCTCTGCCTGTCACTCTGCTGCTTCAGGGACAGCAGACTGGCAGTGAAGCGACACTGGAGTGACAGCCGCTAACGCAATTAAACGACACGGAACACAAAGGGCAGGGGGGAGGGAAATGCGAGTGCAAAGGACTGAGCCGCCGCGCCTCTCTCCCCGCTGGTGCGTGTGTGGGTGGCGAGGGGGGGACGCCAGGGGCAATGAGCGCATATGCTCTATGGCAGCAGATTTACCAGCAAACCTCCCGGAGCCGGCAAAAGAACATGAGGTGTTTCGGGGGCAGGGAAAAGCTTCCCAGTCCACCAGCTTAACGCTTTCTTGGAGCAACCTGAATTTTCCCTCCTGCTCTTTCCAACAGGCGCCTCTAGCCCCTCCTCCTCTGTCCCAGAAACCTGCAGTTCTCTGCAACTCCTCTACTCGGAATCAGTCCATCTATATTCTCCCCGTCCATTGCTCACCCCTTGTGCGTGAGATAGGAGTTGCTTACGGTCTCTACTTGCCCTGATTGTCCTTATCTGGAGACTGGCCCCGTGTTTCTGAACATGGGCGGTGGGTGAAGGTAGAGCTGGGGAGGCAAACCTCCACCCCCAGCTCCGCCCCTTTTTCTCAGGTTCCGCCCCTGAAGCTGCACCCCAGCAACACAGGTAGGGGAGGCAGCAAGTGCCCCCAGCCTCCTCCCCTCCACAACACCACAGGGAGGGTGGGTGGCACACAGACCCAGCCTCCCTAGCCCCGGAGCAGGGGGAGGGCAGGCACTCAGGGGCAGCAACACTCCTCCCCCAGTACACCTACAGCAGGCATTCTGGGGGGCGGAGAATAGGTGGGGCCAGGCTGGCGGTTTGGGAAGGCAGTGCCTTCCCCTGACTATGATAGCCAGTGCCCCCATTTCTGAACCTCTCACTGGTGTGAAAAAATCCCTTCCAGCATTGGCTCAGGCTGCCCCCCGACTACCAATGCCTGGACTGGGGCCCTGTCTTTTTTTTCCCATTGAGAACAAGCCCAGTCCCCTTACCCTTTCCCCATACCTCAGCTCCTTCCCACCTGCTCTCATCTCTGCTGTGCCCTCTCCAGGGTAGGGAATGGGACCAGCACACTCTCGACAGCGACCTTGATTCTGGAACAGGGCTCAACCCTTTTATGCCACTTCAGAGCTTTTAGGCAGCACCCCTCACTGGGAATGTACTTTCATTCCCCTCCCAGTCCTGGCATGGGAGTGTGCTGGGGGTCCGGAGGGCATGTGGCCAAGCACTTCATGGTTCAGCTACTCTGGGCAGTGGCACAGCTCTATGGGAAGCTACGGGCAGCAGCTGTAAGTTAGAGCAGGTCCTGGGCCCCCAGAGCAACCCAGAATTCAGGAGGCACAACAAAGTGCACATCCACATACGGCCCTCGATGTTCCCTCTAATCTTTTCCATCCTAGTGGGGAATAAATTTGTATATGCACCGAGACATGTCTGAATGTGCACCGCCAGTAGAAACAAAAATATCTAGCCGTGGGCGCTCTGCTAATCACTGGGCAACACTGGAATCTCACCAGAGCAGCCACACAAGTGCATAGTTTGCAGGAATACTGATGGCCCTCTCCCCTGTCCCTGGGCTGCCCCTCCCATGCTGCAACACCCACAAACTTCAGCTCAGAACCTGGGCCAGTATCAGATGGGGTCAAAAATACCATAGCCTTATTGAAGAGTTGCTCTCTTCCTTTTGAGATGGTTACCAGTGACAGTAGACCAATGGGGTCTAACCAGAGCCTTACATAGTTAGAGTATTGCTAAGACATAATCCCCTTCTAGACACGATTAATAAAGAATTAAAGGAGGGTAATCCAATTACTGTCAATCAACATGAGTTAATGGCAAATGGAGCCTGTCAAACTAATGATATCTTTTTTTGGATTAGATTACAAGTTCGGCTGTACAGGTAACAGGGTTGATGTAATATACTCAGAATTCTCTGAGGCATTTGACTTTGTATCACAAAGCATTTTGATTCAACAACGAGAATAACAGAAATTACAATAGAAATAGAACAATAGAAATAACAATTGAAAGTTAACAAAGCACACCTTGAATGGATTAAAAGCTGGCTAACTGGTAGGTTTCAAAATGTAATTGTAAATGGAGAATCAGCATCAAACAGGTATGTCAGTAGTGGAGTTCCTCAAGTATCAATTCTTTGCCCTAAGTCATTTAACATTTTATCAATGATCTGGAAAAAAACATTAAAATAATCACTGGCAAAGTTTGCAGATGACATAAAAATCAAGGGGATGGTAAATAATGAAGAGGCTACGTCACTGATCCAAAGTGATCTGAATTGCTTGGTAAACTGGCCACGAGGAAACAATAAAAATTTTAATATGGCTAAATGTAAATGCCTGCATTTAGAACCAAAGAATGGAGGCCCTACTTAGCCTTTAAGGGGATTCTATCATGACAAGCACAGTGACCCTGAAAAAGATTTCGGGGTGAAGGTGGATCAGCTACAAATGAGTTCCCAGTGAGAGATGCTGCCCATAAATTGCCTAATACTTCGGAGGTGGAAGGGAGAGTCCCCAATTTATTGTTTTGTTTTGTTTTTGCTTTTGTGTTACAAAGAGTTATAAGAGGTGAATGGATCTTGAAAAATCACCAAAGAATGTGTTATGTAATTTATGGACAGCTCCCGACACCATGGTCAAAAGAGCTAATGCAATCCATGGATGCATAATTTGAGGAATCTCATGTAGGAGTTGAGAGGTTATTTTACCTCTGTATTTGGCATTGGTTTGACCACTGCTGGAATACTGGTCTGTTGTCTACAGTTCAAGAAGGATGTTGCTAAATGGTGAGAGAGTTCCAAGAAGAGCCATGAGCATGATTAAAGGACCAGAAAACAGGCCTTATATGCCAGTAGATTCAAGGAGCTGCATCTATTTAGCTTAACAAAGAGAAAGGTTAAGAGGTGACTTGATTGTAGTCTGTAAGTACCTACATGAGGAAACACATATTTGATAATGGGCTGTTCAATCTAGCAGAGAAAAGAATAACATCATCCAATGGCTGGATGCTGAAGTTAGGCAAATTCAGACTAGAAGCGAGGAGTAACTTTTTAATGGTGGGAGTACGATATACCAAATGCCACAGTGGATCACTGGCCATTTAAAATCAAGATTGCATTTGTTTCTGAAAGCTCTGCTCTAGGAATTACTTTGGAGAGTTCTCTGGCCTGTGCTATGTAGAGGTCAGAGTAGATGATCACAGTTTGGCTTTGGAATCTATGAAGCCAGGCGCTCAAACGCGAATCTCATTTGGTCATGCTGACCCACTCAAAGCTTCTGATACAGTATCTCCCGGAGCCTCACATTGCTCTCCTTCTAGGCCTTTGCCCCCTTCCCCACTTTGAGAAGGGAAACTGCCAGGTTGTAATGAAAAAGAAGAGTTGAATTAACTTAAAAAATTAACCCAGACGGAAATAAATGAATAGCTTCCTGTGACGGGGTAAGATCCCTTCCCCCGGCCTTGCCCTCGCCCTTGCCCCCGCCGCACACCAGGCCAGAAGGGGTTAACTCCACTCTGAGGGCCAGGGATGCCACACCCCCTGTAGCCTGCTGGGCATGCGCCCTCTGCATGGGTATAAAAGAGGACTACAGAGGGCAGAGGAGGCTGACTGCTGGAGGGAAAGGAGTTCAGGCAGGAGCCCCTGAACAGCCCCTGCAACCAGAACTACTGCCCCCTGGAGTAGCCACAGTGACAATGCCTGGCAAGGGAGTCGCCAGACTGGGTGTGACAGCGTGGTGCAGTGGTGGAGGTAGGAAGTGGCCCAGGGTGGAGGATTGTCCTCTGGGAGCTTGATGTGTTCTGGCAGGTATCCCTGCTGAGCAGGCAGTGAGAGCATTTGCTGCTAACAGGGCCCTGGGCTGGGACCTGGTAGAGTGGGAGGGCCTGGGTTCCCCCTACCTCCCTGCCCCACTGCAATCCAGCTCCCTAGATTTTGGGGGGTGCTTACCTGTAAACCAGGCTGAAAAGCTGTCTCCACCCTGAGGGAGTGGGGCTGTGTTTGTGTCTAGGCCCTAGGGGCTGTAATTACCCTACTAGGGGTGGACTAGGTTTGGGACTAGGCAGCAGAGGCCGTTTTGACCCTAATAGGGGTGCAATGGACTAGTGACTAGGCCTGAGAGGCTGTATTGACTCTAAGAGGGGGTGGAGTAGACTTGTGACTAGGACCAAGTGGCCATATTGACCCTAATAGGAGGTGAATCTGATTTGGGCGTAAAGCCTGCAAGGCTGAGCCAGCCCTGATATTGGGGGCTGTACCCCACAGGGAATGACTAGAGGTGCCCCAGGCACCAGGAGACCCTGTGATATGTCCCTTTTATTTCCTTGCTGGGTCTCTTCAAACAAGCCCCTTCCCATCCTCCCAGGAGCCGCTTCTCTTCATGCATCCGCCGATATCCCACTCCCTCGGCCTGTACTGAATGGCGTATCTGAGATTGCCTGATCTGATATTGGCTGCCATGAATCTAGGTGACTAGTTGTATCTGAAGCACCAGTATTAATCCTCTCATCAGAGCAGAGGTACCTACATGGACTCTCTCTCTTCCCCTCTCCTTGTCCCATTGCCTCTATCTCCCTCTCTTCCCTTTTACTGTGCCTGGTGTCCTGTCATGGCTGAGCCTCTCTCTGTACGCCCTTGCCAGAACTTTGGAACAACCAAAGGTCTCCAAAGATCCTATTGTTAAGGAGTCATGATCGCATTAACCAGTGTATTATGAGTAGGGTGCCAACACTCCAAGCTTGTTCTGGAGTCTGCAGGGGAGGAAAGATAAGGTCATGTGATCAACGTTCCCTCTAATGTTTTACATCCAACATGTGGATTTTTTTCTACCCATGTTGCAGAATAATTTTTGATGTGCACTGAGATGTGTAAATGTGCACCACCAACAGAAAAAACCTAGCCACTGGCGCTCTGCTCATCAGCTGGGTGGCATCTGAATCTCTCCTGAGTGGCCGCACAAGCACACGGCCTACAGGGGATGCTGCATGTGATGAGATTTCCAGGAATTCATCCTGCCAAAGTTGGCAACCCTAATTATGGGATGGATTGATGTTCTATCCCTGCCCTTACTTTGTTATAGAAAACATTTAATGGGGGGAGAGGGTCCCAGGGGGCAGCTCTCTGAGTAGAGTAAGTTTTGCTACACTAACTGGTCCCTTTACAAAAGCACCCACTACCAGTTTTACCCCAGCTTTACCCCAGCCTGCTGCCAGCTGGGCCAGAATTTGTGGGTTGGTTCCACACTGTAGACAGTCAGCTCAAATGGATAGCACTCGCTATTGAGTCTCAGCTCCTATTTTCACAGCTCCTCACAAGTTGAGGGAAGAGGCGCTCTTGGTGAAGGCCTGGTGAAGTAGCTGGGGGTGTGACCAAAACAGAGGTTTTGCAGCCACCCAGAGGAGACTCAGCTGAAAAATCTTAGAAAGGATGAGCGGTATCAGAGGCCAGGTGCAGAGGTAATGGGTTGCCCCTGACTGTAGAGAAGGAGTTTTAGGGTGGAAAAGGCAAGAGTTGAGTAGCAGGGGAAGGTGTATCCAAGGAGAGTAGCTGGGTATGGTGAAGCCTGTCTGCTGCTGATCCAGTGTAGGAAAAATATAGTTCTTGGAACAGGGCTGTTGCCTGAACAGCATTGCTCTGAGGGCAAGCTGTGCTGTGAACATTTTGGGCACCTGTCCTTGGGGTCAGCTGCTTCTAGAAGCCTGGTACCTCCTGGCAGCATCCAAGGGGATTGCTTCAGTACAAACTGAGAGGCTACACCATGTCTCCTTGAGTTTGTTTCCCAACACATCCAGTGGATATGATCACAGGCTGCAAAGGTTGGCTCTTCCTCTTCAGTTCCAGTCCCTAGCTTTGGAAGGTGTTGGAGAAGTGAGGTGATACCTGAGTACACTAACTTTAGGAGGTACCACAGAAATGCAGGTCCTCTAGCCAGCCTTATGCTGTTGCTTCTTTACTCCCCTCACTCACCCTTCGCTGTAACAAAGCTGGTCTTTGTCCTTTCATGAGGTGATTTCATTTGCTTCCTGGTCTCCCCATTGATTACAGGATTTAAAGAAAGCTGCACCAATGTGACTATGAGCCTTAAACTTTTTTTAATGGATGGGAAATAAACCCCCAGCCAGCAGCAATTTTTATTTAGAACGGAATTCATGAATTTTAACCAAACATTGGCATGTTAGGAATTAATGTATGTGTGATTATGCAAAACCTCCATTATGTCTGTAATGAAAATTAGATTCTACTACTGAGGCTATATGCAGAGATGGCATATATCTTTATTCTCTTTTTTAGATGCATGCTCTAAGGTTATGGTTACTATGGTGATAAGACCATTACCAGAGGAGGGAGCTAAAGGTAGGTATATGTGCGCATGGGCTTGGAGGGCGGGGGCTACCGGCTGCTGGTCACGATTCCCCAGGGCTCCCTTTCACCTACTAATGTGCAACTGTGAATCTCTCTGCCCCTCAGACTACCTTGTTTTCTAAGTCAATCTGGTACAGTAATTGACAGCTACCCTTGGAGACTGAAGGCCATCCTGACTCACAAATGAATACAGTGGGGGCAGTGGGAATGAGGGCTTCCCAAAGGCTTCCCGTCAGGCAACACAGGAGCTCAGGTTCTGTGGCCCCTTGGTTCCTTTGGTCTGTCTGCTCTGACTGCCCAAAATCCAATCAGCATTTTTGTGACATGGGCACTTGTCCTGCTGGAAACTGATCTGAGGGGCCCCTCAGCTGCTGTCATACAGGCTGCTAAACAGCTCAAAACTTCCAGGCACTACCAACTTAGGGGTTGGAACTGGCATCCTAGGGCACAGCGACTCTAGCTTCCCAGTCACTCAGACCCCATCTCCCTTTCTGCTTTTGTTTTGGAGCACTTTTTCCCCTCAAAGAGCTGGAGAAAGCCCTAGATTACTCAAAACTGTCACTGCAGGTGAAGTCTCCCAGGGTGTGTCTACACAGCTGGTCCAAGTCAGTTGATTCAGTCTTGCAGTTTGAGTTATGGGGCTAAATCTCTGTGCAGACATTTGGTCTTAGGCTGGAGCCTGAACCAGAACATCTACACAGCAAGTTTTCATTCCTGGAAACTGAACCCTGTGAGCCTGAGTCAGCTGACACAGGCCAACCATGGTTTTTATTAACTATGTGCAGACCTACCAGTGGTGATAATGCTATTGTCCCTTTAGACTCAAGTGGTAGCCAATATTTGGGGTCTGACAAGTTGTTCCCACTAGGAGGAGAAATGGATGTTGTAATGTAGTAGTTCTTTGATGCAATCCTAGTCATTTGAAAAGAATGCACATAACATTGGGTTTCCCTAATCACAGTAAGAATCCAACAGAATAGTTTTCTCGTCTATCATTTCAAATCTTTTTCAAGCTGAATAGCTCTCTAAGTTTTCTCCCAGGCTACATCTAGACTGCAGGCTTCTTTCAGAAGATTTTCCAGAAGAGCACTTCTGAAAGAGCGTCCATACTGCCAAAGCGCATCGAAAAAGCGATCTGCTTTTTCGAAAGATAGCATCCACACTGAATGGACGCTCTCTTGCATGTTAGCTGTGATTACTATGGACAGAGTGGCCACCAGGGCACCTGTGCTTTTTCCTCTTTTTGAAGAACACCCTCTTTCCCATCCCCACACATCTTTTTCCGAAGGAGCTCTTTGGTAAATCTCTTTGAGGAAGCATGCCTTTTCCAAATGTTGGAAAAAACCCTGCATTCTTTCGGGGGTTTTTTGTTTTTGTTTTGTTGTTTTGTTTTTTTTGAAAGAACGCAATAGCAGTGTGTGTGAAGTTTTCTCAGAAAAACAGCTGTTTTTCTGAGAACCTGCAGCCTAGACACCCCTCCAGAGTCCTGCTACAAGTGCTCCTCGGCCTGTCCTTGGCTGTCTGCTGCCTTCTCTGTCTGCTTCTGTGGTGTTTCTGGCTACATCTGCACCCTGCCATATGCATGCGACATTCACATGCACAGCTCTAGCAAAACCGCACCCAGCCAGTTCTCTGCATTTGCTTCTAGGGAAAGCCCTCTATTTGCATAGCTCAGCTCCTAACCAGCCTTGCAAGGGGCTGGCATTTTGGGCAGTGTCTCTTCTTGTTCCACCAATCTTACTCCCAACAACAGCTTAATGTTTCTCAGGTTTATTCTGATTAGAGCTGCTCAGCAACAATGAGATTTTTTTTCACCACTGCCACTGCCCCCAGCCTGCTAACATGTTGCATCTCTGTCACCTTGGGCTTAAGCCTTCCAGGTTGTCAGTTCAGTGGCTCAGGACCAGTGGAGTTGCTCTGTATCTACACAAGTGTAGCTGAGGTCAGAATCTAGCACCCACTTGGGTCTTTCTTTAATTTTAATTTTTGTGCATTTTTTTTCTACAGGAAATCTCATCACTTATTTATTTTATACTCTTCTTTGGTTAAAAATAGCCACAAGTGTTTTGAAAGGGTCTCTCTCGCTCTGCCCTCCCCTGTCACATTGCATGTAATTTCCTGAGCTTGCGCCTTGCCTGTGTGCAGCTCCTTGAAAGAGAAGACACTTTAATATGAGCAGACACTTTGCTCCCACAGGGAGGAGGGAGGGATAAAGGACGGGGCTTGCAGAGGTACTGCCAACCTTGCACGTGTCCCTACTCTCTCCTCCTGAGGAAGGTGTCTCCAAACCACCTGCAGTCCAACTACTGACCCTCACAAGGAGCCACCTTCCATCAGTCTCCCACAGAAAACCGGCTTGTTCACCAGTGATTTCTGATCCAGCGGGAGTTCAGGGAATGGGCAGATGCTGCAGCTGCAGTGACGGGAGGGCAGGTAGAATTGCTTGTTTTAAGTTAGGAGGAGTCAGGGTGGGGAGGAGCAGGGTCGCACTTGATGCCTGCCTGCTTTTCTCAGAGGAGCTGCTGCCATACTCTAATTAGAGAGAGGAAGTCCCCCAGGGATGATCTTTCAAGTTAAAAGCCAGTGAATGCCGCAAAACAGAGTAGCCTCATCACCTGCTCAATGCTGTCACTGTTTGGCCTTCCCCTTTTAGGTCTTAAATATAATCCAATCAGTTAAATGCAGAACATCTTCCCCCCCCCCCCCCCCATTTTCCCTTCAGCTGCTGTGGTGCAGTTCCCTGAAGTATATTCTCAGGTGTGCTATCCAGCTGGCAGGTCGCAAGCATTGTGGGGTTCCTAGTTTCCCTTGAGGATGATTCCATAGCATTACCAAGTGGGCTTAAGAGAGCCTTTTCTTGTTGCTTAATTTTACCCCACCACTCTAATTACAGCCCCTCGGCCTCCCCCTGAGAAGTTCTTCCACTTTTGTAGCCTCTTCTTCCTCCTCGCTATAGCTAGTATTGCAAACTACTGCACAGATTTGTCTTTTCTTTCTTTCTCCAGATTGGGCTAGCACAGCTGGATTGGTCCTCTCTGAGAAGCCCCATCCTTACATTTCTCACTTAACTCTCTTTTTTTCTGGTACAGTGCTCATCAGTCTCTTCCATAAATCCTGGCCTGCATTAAGCCACCCTGGGACTCCCGTGTTGTTTCCCAGTGTCACAAGCTGTTGGCTACTCTGCAAGCAAGAAGTTGTGCCTGTGTCCAGAAGCTTCTGTAAGAAAGGGCCCTTCGAGCTCCTCCCCAGTCCTGGCTCTTCTGTCTCCCCAGAAGCATTATAAGGCTGAAGCCACAACTGTTCCACCTGAGGAAAGGAGCTCTTGGGAGACCCTCCTCTCGCTGACCCTGACTTGGTTGCGGGGGAAGGGGGAGAGGAGGGTATTGCTGTAGGCACTGCTAAGCTGGGGCATGGCTGGGCACCTGGCCTCTTTTGCAGCCAGGCTGTGGGAGTGAAAGAAAATAGGAAGTAACCCTAAATTGCCTACAAATTAGCAAGCAGGGTGAGGTAGATTAACCCAACATGTGTGCTCTTGCTGAGAGAGGATTGCTGATTTTTAAATACCAGGGAGGGAGGCTGAGAGGTGCAAGGGCCTGGTTATGCATTAAGGAGCCTTTCATCTCTAGCACAGAGGTTTAATTATTGCTGAGGCCAATAGAGATACAAAGTCATAACCTGCAGGCAGGGCCAGATTAAGAGCAGGGCTTTTTGGGCTGCAGCCTGGGGCACTGGGCTGCAGCCACTAAAGCCCCTGTGGTCTGAGCCAGCCCTTCCTGGCTGGCAGGTGGGCAGAGGGCGAGGAAGGTGGCTCTGTATGCTGCTGTTTGTCCTCTTCCTGCCCCCTTCCCCCCAGGCTGGAACCACATCCCCCTGAGTGCTGGGAAGCTCTGTCCCTGCGCTGCCCTCATCTGGAGGCTCTGCTCCCTCAGCTCCTATTGGCTGCAATTCCCAGACAATGGGAGCTGTCGGGGGCAGTGCCTGTAAATGACCATGTGGCAGCACGGGCTGCTTGGAGCCACCTATTCCCCCACCACCACAACCAAAGGGGAGCTGCCTCAGATAAGTGCCCCATACGGCAAATCCTTGCCTCAGTCCTGAGCCCCCTCCAGCACCCTACCTCCCACCTAGACTCCACAACCCCACCCCTGAGCTCCCTTCTGTACCCTAAGTCCCTAACTTGCTCCGAGATCCCACAACCCAATTCTCTGCTTCAGCCTTGAGCCCCCTCCTGAACCCTAACTCCTTCCCAGACTCCCACCCCCACCTTCTGCCCACAGTCCCCTCCTGTACCCCAAGCCCCATGGGCCCAGCCTGGAGTTCCTTCCTGCACTTTAAATGCTTCATCCCCAGCCCAGGCAGAGCCCACACAGCCAGTTGGAGCCGGCACCCCCACCCACACCTATCTTGCTGTCTCTACCTGCAGCCCCCCTCATTTCTGGCCACACCCTGGAGCCTCAGGTCCCTACAAAATCAGCCCGAGGCCCTGAACTGATCTGGCCCTGCCCGCAGGTTGTTGCTTGATAGCAGTCTGTGTAAAATAATGCTGGCATCTGGCCAGCTTCTGGGGATGGGTCACACAACTTTTCATCACCTGGGAACATGACAGAAGTCAAGGAGCAAAGAGGGGAGTGACTGTAAAATCCTCTTGCTCCATGCAGATCAGGGGTGAGGTGTATGGGCGGAGAGAAGGGCAGAGTGCATTGGAAATTGGTACTGTGTCCCATGCTGAGAATAAATACAGGCCTGGGGCTGCAATGGACAGCTGTCAGTTTGGCCCTTTCACTGACACACAATTCATGGCAAGAAAATGTCATCTGTTGAGACAATGTCCCTGTGCAAATATTTACGGTGAGTAGTTAAACGGAAGGTCATGCAGCTGTGGGCTAGGAAAATCAGGCTTCTCCTCCTCCGTCTAGAGGAAGGTTCACTAGCCCCTCAAGTACCTTCTTCCTCCCCCATGTCGCCTCAGTAAACTGTCTGCACAAAGATTCACCGAGTGTTCAGAGACGTTGCCGCAGCAAATAGAAGCGGTGTGACCATAATTTCAAATGAACCAGTTGGGTATTTAAGGACAAAAGGGGATAACCAGTTAGACAGATATATGTAATATGGTCCACATGTAAGAATTGCAGCCTAATTTGTAGCCATCTTGAGGGCTACAAATAATCTCAGGGGGAGATTATATCTTGACATTTTCTGTCTTCATACCATGGTGTCACAGCAAGGCACAATTATCGTTCTGTAATGCACTGACATGGAATCCTGAGCTGTCTATGACTCTCCAAGTGTGCCAGGAACGTTCAGGACGCAGACCGACCCATTGAAATCCTATTTGTCAGGCTGCGTGGCATATCTCTCTCCTTCTGTCCCTCGGTGTCAAATCAATGAGATGGAAGTGCTGGGAAGGATGTGGAGGGCAGATATATTGGCTCTCAGCACAGGTGGACGTTTCAACGGCAGGGTGTGGCGGGGAGCCCTTAGCCGTGATGTACTACAAAGCAGGAGGGTCATTTTTGTAAAAATAAATTGGGCAGTGGCTCCTTGATATGTGCTGCTGCTGTGCCTCGGCCAGGAGAGATGAATGTGGTGAGTCTGCATTGCAGTGTGTCACCACAGTTATTTTCTTGCTGGGTTATTAACATAAGTCCTCCTGATTCTGCCTGTTGTGGTGAGAGGGGGCTCAGATGGGCCTGGGACTGCCTCAGCCCAGCTAGTGCTCACAGCACGTGCAGAGGGAGGTGTTGGTTTCTACACAGTACCTGGCAAACAATTGCACTCCTGCAGTTTCTGAGATTTATATTGTCTCAGGCTGGGTGTTTTTATAACTGGACATTGCCTGACTGCCTAAGACACAGCCTTTGTCTGCCTGAGAGCTTATCCCTTTTCTGGGCTCTGTATGCGGCACGCCCAATGAATCCACAATGATTATCACAGGAAAAAATAATATGCATTTCTCCCAATACCGGGGCACTCATACCACACTGTTCCTTCAAAGCACACCAACAAAAGGATGGTCCATTATTTTTCTCTGTACATTCTTCTCTTAAAGATTCTTTTATCCTATTTGTAACTGGGGTCAAGGCGAAGAACTGCCCCAATTTCTTTGTTTGTTTGGGGGAAAAGTGGGTGGTTTTTTTAAGTAGAGATTTATTCCTAGGATCTTGTCTGCCACAAAAGGGTCCTGTAGTCCTCTCTGCAATGGCTTGCTCATGCTGTGATTGGGTTCTAGTGACCTCTAATGGACAGCTTTTAACAGCAAGCCTGAGAGGCCTTTCCTCCTGTGCCTTACTGCAGCAGCTGATCAGCAGAGGCTCTTCCCTGCTGTATTCAGGAAGGAGGTGCCAGGAGGATGCTCTCCAGGGCTATGTCTATACTCACGGCTTCTTGCGCGAGTAATATGCAAATGAGGCTAAGCATGGAATATTGCTGAGCCTCATTTGCATACCTAATGAGCCACCTTTTTTTCAGAAGAGCCTCTTCTGAAAAAAATGGTGGCTCATTAGGTATGCAAATGAGGCTTGGTGATATTCCACGCTTAGCCTCATTTGCATATTACTCGAGCAAGAAGCCGCGAGTGTAGACATAGCCCAGGAGTGCCCCTTGGCATTGGAATTTACTCCTCCCTGGCTGTTCTTCATGGTACTTTGCCAGAATCATCTTTTTCTCTAGACGTTTGGGGAGGGTTGCAGCATAAAAGGGATGGGGCAGACTGAGGCAGGGGTCATTCTGATTAGATGTTACTTGATTAGGACTGGGTTTTGTTGGTGAGGCCAGTAGGGCTTTCCCGTATTCTCTGTGAGAGTGTAAGTGGCAGTGGGGGTTTTAGAGTGCAAGAGCAGTGCCTTTTTTATTTGAAAACTGAAATAAACAAATACATTTTAACTCATGCGGAGAGCTCTTTCATGTCAGTGTTTGTAGCTCAGGGAAAGGAGCGCAGTTGCTATGTCAGCCTACTCAGTACACACTGCACTTTGACAGAGTTTTTTTCCATGGTCCACCTTGCCAGCAAGTTGTCTCTTCCTCTGTCCTGCTGACACCATTTAGAAGCAAATAACCCTTACATACAGTTTCACGATAGCTGGGGTCTTTAGAGCCCTGGCCGCCTTTCCTTTTGTTTGTGCTTTTTCGTTTGCCTCTTGAGGCTCAGGTTTGAACTCTTGGAGAAGCCATGGGGAACTGATGGGCACCTTCACTGATATGCAGGCAAGTGACTTGGCTTCCAAGTTAGGCCCCCATGGCAGTGAGAGCGCACCTGGCACCTCAGATGCCCTCCTCAGCCTGTCTCTGTCTAAAATGGAATCCGGTGATTTTGGATGTTAAGTTAAATCAGGGCTACTCCACACGTGGTCCACAGGCTGCATGTGGCCCATGGCCTGTTTGTTTGTGGCCCACGGTGCAGTTTGGGTTTGTGGGGCTCAACATGCAGCCCGCAGGTGGGAGCCAAAACAAAAAATAATCAATATAATGGTCTTCTGTTGATATGCATTTTAGTAATTAAATTCCTGGACTGTCATTGCTCATTAAAGTGCTGTCATATGGGTGGAAATCGGGTAAATATTGTATTTTATTAATATCAGCAGAACTGACTTAAATGGGGCCTGTGTGTTGTGTAGGCTTGCCTTAATCTTTGTATTCATGCCCGTCAGCGTGAAAGAAGCTCCTTGCATATATATTTGCATGTATATGCAACCACACTTAAGTTGCAGCTCTCGGCATGCGCTGTATCATTGTGGCCCCCGGAGCTTCCAAAGTTGAGTAGCCGTGAGTTAAATGGTGGCGGATTGCAGTAAATAGTTTTCAGATCACACATACTTAGACTGTGGAACTCACTGGCACAGGAAGTTGTCAAGGCCAAGAAATTAGCAAGATTCATCTGGACAGGTCTCTTATCTGGCTACCAAGAATATCCAGAGTTATAATTAATGATGAAAATGCTGGAAGGGATATTTTAAGTCCAAGATTCCGGCACTGTCTTTAACTGGAGACTGGGATGAAAGCTGGCATGGGGGGGGAAGGGCAGATTATCCCACATCTGCCTACTGTGGTATCTTTATACCTTCCTCTGACACATCTGATGCTGGCTACTGTCACAGATAGGACACAGTACTAAACAGACTGAGAGTCAGCTTCTCTGTAGCAATTTGTGTTCCCATTGCTTGCCAAGGAAACATACTTCTCAAGGTCTCTGCCAGCCCTACATTTCTGTGGTTTTATGAGTCTATCTAACACGGTCAGCTAGGTCCACAGGAAGATTACCTGAAATGGAAGGTCGATTGATCCGTGGCACAACTTAAGCCTCCCAGTTCCAGAAGAATAAGCTGCTGACAGGATAAACAGCAGCTGTCATGTTCTAAACGGGAACTCCTGTTTGCTTGTTTGTGTGCTTCCCCTTCTGTGTGCAATCAGCAGTGTAGGTGGGTAGCTTATCGGAGGTAATACTGCTGCCTGCACTGACTCTCAGATCCCCACCAGGCATCCAGCGCTCACTGCTTTAATAGCCTGAAAGCGTTCTGTGAAATTGAGAGATTCTGGAAATTCAAAGAGTAACAAAATGTACTAAGGGGCATAAGAATTGATTTGAGGAAAGATTAAAAGAACCAAATATGTAAGGGCCTGGCCAAACAATTCCTCTGGAGCAGATATGGTAATTGCCAGCAAGATCTGAAGGAGGCACATAGCAAAGAGGGAGAACAACTGTTCTAGGTGGGATGAGTGGCTATAACTTGCAGTAATGGAATGGAGCCTGAATATGAGGCAGAGATAAGCAGTGTGTTAGACTATAGATTAGTCTGCTGAAGGAGACTAATAAGAAGATTGGAAAATAAATTTTAGGAAACAATTCATCAGCCATATTGGGGCAGGAGAAGGAAGGGGCTGGATGACTTGTGGGGTCTTTCAGACAAAGCTGTCTGGTTTGTGGAAAAGGTATCTCCATGTTCCAACTGTAACCTCGCAATACAAGGTCCAGAGGGAGATTGCAAATGAAATTAATACAGAGAGGAGGAGAGCTTGAACTGTTAGAGATGGAGGATAATGCAAAAGTAGCTTAATATTAGTCTTTCTCCTTTAATTGCAAGGGCTCTATTGTCTCCCGACCGACTGTCTCAAGACATCATCGGAGATTCTTACTACTTTGCTTTCAGCACCTTTCTGATTCTGGCAGCTTTGATTTCAGCACCTCTTCACATTCCCATTTTATTCTTCAGAGGTGAATTCAAAACCAGCGAAATCTGCCTGGGCTAAATGGCTAACATCTCTGCAGAGGTTCCATTGTTGTCCATAGTAAAAATGACCATTGACATGCAGGGGTGTGTGATTGGGCGAGTGAGTGCAAATCTGCCTGCCGGCGGATTGTGATTGCATCAGCTGAGCAATGTCTGTTGTGATCAATGCGGTGCTTGGATGGAAGAACTCCAGGGGAAAGCCATGTGTTGCTGGAAGTAATGCCAGTGGTTCAGTAGGTGGCTCTCTTCCATCTGAGTAACACAGGGCCCTGATGTGGTTCTTGGCACTGTTGTGAACAGAGGGTACGCCTTCCCTGCAGAGTTAGCACAGGCACGGCATCCCCGCTACAGTGCCCTAGCTCAGAACTCCCCAAACTCTGGGCTGTGCCCCCTAAGGAGGAATGTTCGGGGGCAGCCTCACTAGGACGTGGGCCAACCCCCACAAGTGGTGGGGAGGAAGCACCACCCAGTTTTGCTCCTGGCCTTGGCCCTGGCTGCTGGCCCCAGCTGAGGCTCTGCTCCCAGCCCACCCTCAGGTGTGGCTACAGCCTTGACCCCTGTCCATGTCTCGCCTCCTAGAGCTACAGCTCTGCTCTGGGCCCCACCTCCAAAGAGTGGAGCACAGACAGGGCTGAGGGAGCCTGTAAGGTAAAAAGTTTGGGGACCACTGGCCTGTGTGACTGCATTCTCAATGGTGCCGTAGCAGCCCACATGCCAGACAGATTTCTAGCAGGATATCTCTTTAGTGATGCCTGAAGCAGGGTGTGATCTGGACCATCCAAGGGCAGAACTAGGGAGGGTTGATCCCCTAAAAAATACAGTTGAATCAGCTGATTGTGTACAATGTTAGTGTGCTATAAAAATGTATCAAGTACCATTCTAAACTTAATCATTGAGAGATGCATAGAGACTATGGTTATGAATTTATTTTTGTGAATATGGAGAACTGTGCTGATAAACCTCAGCTCCACCTCCCAGCAGGAGAGTGAGTGATCAAGCAAGGGAAGAGCACAAAACCAGACTCGAGTAAGAATCCATTGTACAACCCAGGAAAACACAACAACGGGCTGTTAAAGTTAATGGAAAGACATTGAGTCAAAGTAGGGAAATCCCCAGCTGTATTTGTGGTTTATCTATTAAATAGATCTTTTGTATATTTTGACCACCAAGCTGGTCTCTAGTGTGCAAACTGTGAAGAGCGTGGGTGCTTACAAAGTGGGGAGGAGGGGCTGGTTTGACACCTTCAGGGGTAACAAACCAGAGGGGGAAATGTCCATGTGTCTGGTACGTAAGAACTCGGGGAGGATGGATGTGGGGAGGCTTAGGACTGGAAGGGCTGTTAGTATCAATCTGCAAGGAATAACTAGGGTGAAAGAAGCCAGGGTAAGACCTTGTATTTGTGAGCAGGCTGCTAGTGTCGTGGGTCTGAGCCCTAGAGCCCCAAGATTACAGGGTGGGAGCTGACAGAACCCCTCACTGGCCTGGGTGATTCCCCAGAATGTCACAACGGGCCACTCTATGAATTCATTTGCAGTGTATTGTGAGAACTTGTGTGTTCATTCTGGGCTCCTGTGTGGAAACGTCTTTATGGGTCCTATTGATTTTACACCACCTTGAACAGCATCTCTACTTAGAAGCTGTGGCATGAAGCAGAAAGGGAGCAGGAGAATGTGGGATTAAAACACAGTGCAGAAGTAGGGAGGAGTTAGACAAAGTTCAGCCCTGGAAAAATTGTGGGATAAGAATGGAAAACTAATAGTGCCAGGGCTTGATTAGCTTGTGTTCTCACTTCAAAATGGGTGGGTTGCCTGCCCATGTGGAAGCAAAACCCAGGCTCAAGATATACTTCAGATATGCTTGCTAGCCGGGATTAGGATTTTCCTGGGAAGTGGGGATAGGAGCAAAATGAGGGTAATAGGAGCCTGGAGTAACTCTGCAGTGAAAACAGAACCTTGATGGTGTTCTTTTGAAGAAAAAAATAATAATGCTGCACGCCTGTTCACTTGACTCCATTAAAATTCCCAGGTAACTTTCCCCAAGAATAGAGGTGCTAACCTTGTCAAAGCCATATTCCAATTCTGTTTTGCCTACCTAAAATTCCTGCTGGGGTTTATTGCATAGGGCATGCTTCCTGTCCTAAGCTGTAGCATAGCTTTGCTGTCCAATATTAAACCACATGACGGCAGCTATATTTCAGTGCTGGGTGACTGATTTCATCTCATCTATATAGATATAAATATAAATAGATATAGTGATATCTTTAAAGGACTTTGGATGAAAGGTTCTCAAAAAGCATAGGGTATTATTTTGCCTTCCCTTAGGTTTTCAGCTTTGTGACATCCTATTTAACAACTTTGCTGTCTGTCGTTCTATTTCAACACCTTGTTGAGTTGGGGTTCTGAACACAATTTTGGGGGGTGTCCATGTTTGACTGTTAATTGCTTGTTATAGTTTTTGTCCTTTCTGAAATTTTGCATGATGTTGCCCCAAAAGGAAAGGCAACATTTAAAGCTAAAGCTCCAGCAATTAAATTGGTAGCAAAAACCAACAAAACATTTGGCCAAATTCGAAGCCACTTGGTGCCAAGATGACAGCGAAGCTTTTTTTCAGAGATGTATGTTTGTGTGGGCTTAAGGGAAGGAAGTTTAATTAAAAGAAGAGAGAGTGAGTGATGCCCAGTGTTTCAGAAATTATGAAAAAATCCAACAACCCAACCCTGATTACTTTAATAGAAGGGGTTCATACTCTAAGATCTATAATGAAAAGACAGCACAGTCTTAAAGATGCTTAGGATTCTTGCCATCCAATTTTTAGAATGCCTTAACCTTATGTGTAGAATCCTCATCTGGTGTAAATTGTTGTAGCTCTATTGACTTCAGCAGCATTTGTCAGTTTGCACCAGAGTCAATGATATGGCTCTGTGTCTTCAGACATGAAATCCCAGCCCAAGGCAGTAAGTACAGTAAATATTTAACACGTGCCCGCTTAACACGTTTTCGCAATAGCCCGATTTTTTTGAGGGGGAATGTTTTTCGAATAACATGACTGTCCCCGAAATAACACGAAAATAATCAAGTGGCGGACTACTTCATGTGGCAGTATAAGTTGGTAAAAACAGTGGTAATACACATGAGCAGATGAATACACATGGTCACAGTGCTCCTCCGCTCACTCACGTGTTTATCTCTGTGTTTTAACAAACCATGGTGACTTCTGTTGCTAGATATCTGATGTTGATGATCAAGCACCAACAAAAAATTGACTTTGCCACCACCGCCTAAAATGCAACCCCTACCTCTTCCATTATTTTTAATGGGAAAATTGACCTTGCATAGCACGTTGATTAGCACATCTATAGTGTTAAATGAGGAATTACTGTAATTATGCACCGGATGGGAGAGCTCCAAGGGAAAAACAGGTTCTACAGGAAGTGGTGTGGGTGACTTGGTAAATGGAACTCTCTTTATTTTATTTTTTTTTATTTTATGTTTTGGTTCATGATTGATCCCAATTACCAACCAAGGTTTTGTTGGCTGGAGGTGCCATCTTCTCATGTAAGGCTGAGAGAGTAACCACATGTAGTTATTAAAGATAGACTAGGAATGTTGACTGCTGTTCTGGTTAACTCCAGTGAGAGTAATTACATTATGCCCCACTAAAATTCCCCTTGTGGTCTGTTAGTTTCAAAATTCCTATTTAATTTCCCTCTTAAGGATATGGGGTAGCATTTCTGTGGGTTTTTTTTAAGAGCCAGGTGTAATGATTGCTGCATTATGAATAGTTTAAAGCATGCTTTGGACTCTATCCATTGGAAATACGCTAACAAAATCTAAATTATGGCACTGCTTGCAAGAAGTGCCTGACCTTCAAAGACTTCTGTTAAAATATCAAGTATGGGGACAGGGAGGCAAAGAGAACAGGACAAAAATGCTTTTCTTTAAATTTCACTTATAGAACTCATTGCTGCAATAAATTATTGAAGTAAATCTAAGCAGTTAGAAAAGACTTAAGGAAGGCTTGAGTGCTATTTTACCTGTTAACAATAACACGTTAGCATTCCACTGCCTTTGGTCCTCATGGAGCAGAGCGTTTACTTTGTGTTAGTGTCACTTCACGAACATTACATTGCCCATCATGGTGCATTCCACTTCCTTTGTTGAGATAGTTGAACTCCCTGACCTTCTGTGGCACATAAGAATGCAAAACTCTGACAAGGTGCCTTATTGGGGGGACCTCTTTCTTGTGAAGTTTCCAGTATAGTTCAGTGCTAGAAGATGGATACCAGGCTACATGTACAAATGTTGGGCAAAAATTGGCAGTTCTCATTTGAAAGTGGTGTGACTCAGGCACGTGAGACACTCCTTCCTCTACCATTCCCCTCATGGCAGGTCACACAGGTGAGCCTACATAATTCTTCTGCTCTGCCACAGATTGGTCTCCTCAGCCATGTGTGGCGGTATCTCTCTAGAACAGAGGTCCTCAACCAAGGGTATGTGTACCTTTGGCGGTGTACAGCCATCTTCCAAGGGGCACCTCAATTCATCTAGGTATTTGCCTAGTTTTACAAGAGGCTACGTAAAAGGAACTAGTCAAGTCAGTACAAATGACTTGTTTATACTGCTCTATATACTACATGCTGACATGTAAGCACAATATTTATATCCCAATTGATTTATTTTGATTGTATGGTAAAAATAGGAAAGTCAGCCACTTTTCAGCACTGTGACACTTTTGTACTTTGATGTCTGATTTTTGTAAGAGTAGTTTTTAAGTGAGGTGAAATATGGGGTACACAAGACAAATCTGAAAGAGGTTCAGTTATGTGGAAAAGGTGAGAGTGACTGTTCTAGAGCACCTTTCTGAGCCACAGAAAGCAAGTGAATTTTCTCACTTTAACTCTAAACCCTAAGCCACCTATTCTTATGAAGTTCTGGTAGCTGGCAAGCGAAGACTTTAAATCTTGTCACTAATTAGTAAATGAAATGAAGAGGATTTTACTGACCAGTAAGAGGAAAACTGAAGCAACACCCATTTTTGTATCTCAATGTCTCTGGATTAGTGGGAGGCTAGAAGATTTACCACACCTGATAGATTCACTGCTTATGGATTCTGGAGAGATCCCTATTCAAGTCTAAGGTGTAATGATGTAATATGCATTGTTGTGCTTAAAAGAAGCACCCGGGATCTTTTTCAGGGGGATAAGGCAACACGCCACATTTATTGAACATACATAGATCAATCAACATTTTATCATATGCATATGATACATCACACTCATGCACTCGCACACATACAAGCACACTCCATCTTGTTGTTACCAAAAGTTGCTCCCCCTAACTGCACTGGCCAGGTGAGTTAGATGGGGGAAGGGTGGAGCCAGGCTTCTGCTGATCCGGATCGATGCTCCCATGTTGACAAGACGAAAACCCGGGGTCCCTCTGCAAGATGCCTCCTATTTATCCCTCTCATGCAGCCAATTAATCATCACCTCGCCTTTCCTAATGCTGCTTCAAAGAGAGTTCTTCCAAGGGCAGGCACTTGCTGCTTGACTCCCAAGGTGTCTGTATGTCCAGACTTCTTAATGAGCTCACTTTACAGGTATTGTCTTGTATCTGGCTCCCAGGCCTTCTCCACCCTTGCAACTGCTGCTGGAGGTGCTCCCCTTTCATTCTCCATTCACACCTCATTCATTTCAACAGGGCAATCAAGGAAAGGGGAGAGCTCAAAAGACATTTTTTTCTTACAAGATCTATATATCTTAATACAAAGTTATAGGAGAAATGTTACAGAGATTCTATAAGAACACTTAACAAAGATATATCTAAAAGGACAAGATCTTAATACAAAGTATAATATTACAGGGATTTATCCACAGCATGACACGTGTGCTGTGAGTCTGATAATCAGTTGCAGGAGACTCTGCCACTTGGTTACATCTGTTCTTTTATCCCACAAAATAAAAGGGAGGATAAAGGGGGATCCCTAATCGATTTCCAGTGATCCAAAATATGGTAGGGCTCCAATCCACCCTTGAACTAAAAAACAAAAAGAGACTTGAGTCTAAGCAGAACTGTTCCCGGTGCCATGAGGATGAAAGGGAGCAAATCATTATGCATGTATTCAGTATATACCCTGAACCTGCTAAGGCATGCATGTCAAACAACTAGCACACGTCTGGAGGCAAGTGTCTCAACTAATGAGCTTTGAAAGTGGCTCCCTAATGGAGCTTGCTAGAAGCCATGTGACCCTGAAAGTGGGGAATCCTCAGAGAGATCTTAATAATTTTCCTCTGAAGGTAAAGACTGTATAGATAGGGATGAGTGCAGAGTAAATTATGAATTGGAATCGCTCATGCCATTAAAAGCAAACCAGACTAATGGTAAGGTGACCATTAAAGCCCTTTAATCTTATATATTTAATACATCTTTTTTATTTATAGAAGCCAGGTTGTGCCCTTTTCTTCAAAAGAGGAAATAGAGATTGATAAGAGGCAGTGGTATGTGTGTAAATATATTTATGCAAATACGCACAAGATGTGCTATAGAGACTTCCTGCCATGTGTCTGGGGTGTTTGCACTGTTTTCTAGAGATGAAGTCTCATAAAAGACCTCAATTTTACAAAGGTCTGCAAACTCCCAGTACTGGTGCTGTAATGGCAGGTTTGTAAAAGCAGGAGTGTGTGTATAATCTACTCTCAGGCTGAGGAACACAGAGATATTTTGGATAAAACAGAATCCTCTAAAAATCAGAGTTCACAAAATCAAGATGTTCCTATCTACACAGTACCTGTGAGTGTATTTCTCATAGAAAACTCTCTTTCCTTAACTTTACAGGCAGGTTTGGGACCTCCTTTAATTTCCTTCATTCAAACACCAGGCCTTTTGTGCTTAAATTTTTGCATGTGTGATCTTTGCCCACTAAAGAATATTTCTGACAAACACAGAAGTGAACTGAACAAGCCACTTCTGAGAGATGGTGCTTTGAAAATAAACTGTGCTCTTTGCTTTTTGCAAATTCTTCTAATACTACTTTGCCATGTCATTATCTCAAAAATGGCTTGGCCTAAAAACTTCAAATTTGGTTTATCCAAGTGTCTTTGATGAGATCCTAGCATAAATTACTATTTCTGATCAAGCCGGAAGCTATTGAAGCATTACTTGCCACAGAGTTTTGAATACTTTAGTCACTAGCAGTGGACTGTAAGGGTGGAATTAGGCTAAATTGCTCAAGTCCCATTTGATGTCAGTGGGAGCAAAGCTAGGCCAATGCTGAGTGCATTTGAAAGTCATGCCCTAAAAGCTGGCCAAAGGTCTGGCAGAGTTCAGAAGCGTTGTTAGGGTACAGCTGCACTAGTGGGGAGGGACCATGCGCGCTATCAATCAAACCTCTCTGGTTACAAGAGAGTGCAATCTTCAGACTGAACAGTCACAGATGGCAGAGCTTTCAAGTCTGCTGGGTGACCTGCTCAGGTGGAAGGAGGCCACAAGCTCTGTAAGCACAGCCTGCAGAGTTTGTAAATCCTGACTGAGTGCCACTTGCACTGGAAATTCCAAGCTCTTCCAATACTGCCAGTGGAGCCGGTAAACTCCATTAGCGAAAGTGCTTGGGTTTAAGGAGTCAATAGGCTCCTCCTGGGTGGTGGTGCATGTCCCATGATTTCACTGCACAGGAATATTTCTGGCAAAGTTAGATGCATATGGAAGGAGTCATAGGTGACTTTAGTAGTGCTTGGGAGGCACTCTGCCCTCCTCCCTGTGCCCCTGCCAAAATTTTAATTGCTAAATAGGGTGACCCCCACTTCTCCACAGCTTGTCCCTCTGCCTGGCCCTCCCTGCATCTGCTCCTTCCCACAAGCACCAGTCAGCCTGGGGACTACGGATTTTAACTCTTGAATCCTTTGACAGGTCCTGATGAATTTTGCCAGATCTCCTGATAATCTAGTGCAAATTGTCTGCTCTGCTGGGGTGTGACTTGTAACTCAGGCAGAAGTATAATTTTTGTCAGCTGACTTGTTCCAAGCCAAGGGGGTTACCCTCTTCACTGTTAGCATTTGACCTGGATGCTTCAATTTGAAGTCCATTAATTTTTATCCTAATTTAAATAGGTGTGTTGCCCAGTACCATAAATATCCATAGTATTTTACAAAGGAAATAAACAAAAGGGGCCAGATATTCAGCTGACTTTATTAGAGCTAAAGCAGTTCACATCAGCAGAAGATCTGGCCCCATTACCCATGACTTTCCAATAGAAAATATCCAAAAGGAATAGACCCCCTTGGGAATAGAGGTGAAATTGGTGGTTGTTCAAAGGCAGATAAATATATTAATTATTTGAACAAGGTGGCCAGGGTGGGAAAGGAGCAATGCAGCTATTCATGTTGAGCATCTAAAGTACTTTCTTCTTCTCTGTGAGATGAGACCATTTGATTTTTCTGGGCTGTGCTGAAATCTTCGTCTTTTGATATAATTGAAAATAAATCTTTGCATCTTTCTTTTTAAAAATTAAAATTGGTATTTCTGTGGTTCCTGCTTGTGTGCACCATACTGCATAGATCAGATACCATCTGTGACACTAGTGGAGTGCATCCAGCCTCTTCTACACTAGGGATTTCAGTCAGCACTGCCCAACCGTTTGTGTAGATAGGAAAAACCGTGATAAGTCTGAAGGAGTTTATAAGGGAGGAAGGGTGGTTCAGAGTTCAGGTGCAAAAGTCTGGGCTTTGGGAGACATGTTTAATTTTGCCCCGCCAGACTTATTAATATGAATTATCATGTTCATTGCCATATTGCCAAAGGGCCAACCAAGAGCTGGTCTTATTTCACCACCCTCTGGACAGAGTAGAATATAGTAAGGCGATGTCTACATGATGAGCTAGGGGTGTGATTCTCCTGCTTGTGTACACATACTTGTGTTGGTTCTCATCAAGCAAGTACAAATAGCTGCATAGCTGTAGTAGCACTGGTAGCACCAGCGACACAATGACTTAGCTGTGCCAAGTATGTCCCCGCTGATTTCAGGCAGGAATGTACTAGACTTGGCTAAGCCATGCCCCCACCATTGCTACCTGTGCTGTCCTGCAACTATGCGACTATTTACACTCCTACTAACTCAATGAGCGCTAGCACGAGTATTGGCACTGCTACTCTGTGTGTGTGTGTGTGTGTGTGCGCGCGCGCTCGGGTACACACCATGGTTCATGCACAGAATTCATGTCCTCCACAGGACAGTCTGGGGTGGGAGCACTGAAGCCAGCAGGGTAACAGCATTGAGCCAAGGGCTGAATTGGAGAGATGATGCAGGACTGCATGGGGATGGGAGAGCAGGGGCGACTGAGTGGGAGTGCAGGGACACATGGGGATAGAGGCAGATGTGTCTGACTTAAAGGGAGAGGCTACAGATAAAACAGGGTCTACCTGGGAGAGGCTCCCCAACTTCCTAAAAATCCCTCTGCTTCTCCCCCCCCCCCCCCCCCCAAAAAAAAAAAAACCAAACCTGTTTGGTATTTCTTCCACCCCCACCTAGCAATTCTTCAAGTTCACTACCCAGCTCCTTCCCAGCAATTACTTCCCTCTCCTTCAGGGATTCCATTACCCCTGACTCCCCTGAAGCTTTGTATTGCTTCTGACAGGTGCAGGAAATACATTTCTGGATTGTAGTTTAAATGATTTATTTCTCAAAGTTCTGTATTAATATGCCTAGTAAGGAATCTATTTGTCAAAAAACATTTCCTGAATCTTTTGTCGTCTGTATTGTTACAGACATACTTGCTGAGGCATATTTTGAAATAAATTACCAAAATAATTGAACCTGGCATGATTATCTTGTGTTGTTTTTGACAGAGTATGCAGAATTTTAAAATACTATGTGCAGGGTGGTGGTTGTTTTTTTTGGTTTTTTTTGTTGGTGGTGGTAGTGCAGAATTCCCCCAGGAATTGTATGCAAACAGGGGGATAACACCCCTTGCTCATAGTGTAGACAAGGCCTAAATAAACAAGACAGGCACAGGTTGAGTAAAAGGAGTAGAACACAAAAGCAGAGTGAAATGAAGGCTACTTATTCCTCACCAGAATTCTGCAAGATGGCCTCTGCATCATCACATTCTTGGGATGCTCTTACTGGTGCAGTCTAAATGGTAGAATTCTATCTAGCAGTCCCCATTGGATCACTCATGCCTCTTCCTTGCTCCTCCCCTCAGTGAACACCAAACATTTTAGAACAAGTGTGTAGAAGAGAGATGAGACTGCTACTGTTGCCTCAGTGTCTTCCTCAGTGACCCCACATCCTTTGGTAAGTAGGACTCCAAGGTAGTGGTGGAAGAGTGGTCAGTAAGGGTATGTCTAGACCATAGGCGTGCGCATGGGGTGTGCCGGGTGTGCCCAGGCACACCCTAATGTCTGGGGCCAGCCAGCAGCTGCTGGAGGAAGAGGGGGATTTGTGACGGAGCGCCACAGCCCCTCACTTTAAATTCCCAGCAGCCATCTACTGGGCACTGTGGGGCAGAGAGAGCGCATGCGCGGCGTCCTCAAACGCCACGCAACAGCTGAGAGGGGAAACGCTGGGAACTTTAAAACCCAGTGGCCCAGCTCCAAAAGCAACTGGGGCCCAACTACAGACGGCGGCCCGAGCCATTTTTGCGGCCCGGGCCCTGCCCTACAGTACTATGAGGCATCCCAGGGGCGCCCCCGCCCGGCCCGGCAGCACCGCACGGCACCCCCACGTGTCCCGGCAGCACCCGGCCCTGCAGTACCGCACTGTGCCCCCACCCAGCCCTGCAGCAGCGCGTGGCACCCCGGGGGTGCCCCTTCCCTGCCCTGCAGCTTGGGCTGGCTCTGACTCCAGCCCTGCAACTTGCTGTAAGGCAGAAGCTTGGAAGGAGGAAGAAAGGGGAAGGGGTGGAAGGGGCTTGTACAGAGGGGGAGGGGAGAGGGGGAAGAAAGGGGAAGGTACCAAAGGGACAGGGTAGAGGAGAGACAAATGCTAGGGGGGAAGTGGAGACAATGAGGAAAAGGGCAGGAGGGGAGGTGTCAGTGGGAGAGGGGACAGGGTGATGCTGGAAGAGGAGAGGGTAAGGGCATTGGGGATTGGAGGGGAAGGTGCTGGGAGAAGGCTTGACAGAACGGGTAGGCATGAGGAAAGTGGGGTTGGAGCAAGTCATGTGTGAGGGCACAGGGGCATGAGGGGAATGGGGGCAGAGGGTGGTGAGGGGATGGGCATCAGGGAAAAAAGGGCAAAGGGGCAGGGGCAGTGAGGGAAGGGGGAGGCACCAGGAGGGTGCAGGGGTAAGGGAAGGTGCAGGTGCCAGGGGATTCTGGGGTGAAGCAGAAGGGCAGACACCTGCAGGAGGGACCAGCACCAGAGGAGAGAGGTGAGGAGGTGTTAGAAGAGGATAAGGAGGGTAGCTCACATGATCAGAGTGGGGCTACTGGAGGAGTGGGCACAGGGGAGAGAAGGGCTGGTGGGGGCAGGTCTCAGGAAGGCTGAGAGCAGTGAGAAGGGCAGGAGTCAGGACAGCAGAGGAGGGTGAGAGGTTGGGGGGCAGCAGGCACCAGGGGAGTTGATGGAGCAAGGGGAGGAGACATGGCAGCAGAGTGGAAAGGTAGATATTTATTAACTTGGGTGCCACAATGGCACATCCAAACAAGCCACATGAATTCAGTACTGGTGCACAACACAATTCATTCTGCTCATGGGAGGAAACTCTTAGAGGGAACACTCCCCCCCCAGCCTCTCCACCCCCGCATTAATGTCACATATTGGGTTAATGCAGTTGCAGGATAGTTGCATGGGAGGGGGTGTTGGGGGGCAAATTAATCCCTATTGGTAGGAGGATGGTGGGAAAAGCCCTTGGGGTGTCACATAACACTTTTTACTTTTGGTCATGTGCCCATCTTGCCCGGCGAGGGTTACCTCCAGAGGTGTGGCTAATGGGGGCCAAGGCGTGGTTAACAGGGGTCAGGAGTGTGGCTAATGGGGGTCAAAGTACATTTTAAAAAAATTCTTTGGGTGCACACCCTAATGAAATGTGCTGCGCACGCCTATGGTCTAAACTACATGCCTCTGTTGCCAGAGGCATGTAAATTAGACATACCGACCTAGTCAATGAAGCGGGGATTTAAATATCCCCCCGCTTCATTAGAATAAAAATGGCCGCCATGTTGTGCCGGCTCAGCTGTTTGTCGGCACAAACCGGCAGTCAAGACGGGGATCGGTCGGCAAGGAAAGCCTTTGCCGACCGATCCTGTAAACCTCATTGCACGAGGCATAAGGGGAGGTTTACAGGATCGGTCGGCAAAGGCTTTCCTTGCTGTCTGATCCCCGTCTTGACTGCCGGTTTGTGCCGACAAACAGCTGAGCCGGCACAACGCGGTGGCCATTTTTATTCTAATGAAGCGGGGGGATATTTAAATCCCCGCTTCATTGACTATGTCGGTATGTCTAATTTACATGCCTCTGGCGACAGAGGCATGTAGTCTAGACATACTGTAAGTGTGAACGTGCAGAGATCATCTTGGAGACTTGTAGTTACAGGAAGTAACCATTTCTTCTTCGAGTGTCATCTGCATATTCCCCCTCTTGGGACGGACTAAGGCTACACCTATACTACAGCCCAGATCAACACTCTGAGATCAATCCACTGGTGGTCAATTGAGCAGTTCTAGTGAAGACCTAGTAAATCAGCTACAGATTGTTTTCCTATCGACCCTGTTACTCTATCCTGGATGAAAAGAATAAGGGAAATTGACAGGAAAGATTCTCCCATAGACCCCACAGTAACTCAACCTAAAGTTGTTGACTCCAGCTGCATTATCCACATAGCTGTAGTTGAATAGCTCAAGTCGACTTTTTGCTGTAGTGTAATAAGTGGTTACTGTGGTCCAGGATGGTAGGACCATGGAGACCTAACTGAATAAAAAGTGACCAGAGGTGAAAGTAAGCTGGTGTGCTGCAGTGGCTGGGGCACTCGGCTACAGTGGGAGAGGTGGCGCTCTCCCAGCCTGGCTCCCAGGGCTTTCTGCAGGCTGCCACACTAAGCAACAAAAGGAAAAACTATGTAGCACTTTAAAGACTAACAAGATGGTTAATAGGTGATGAGCTTTCGTGGGCCAGACCCACTTCCTCAGATCATATTCTGAAGAGAATTGGCATGACCATATATACCAAAGGAATACAATGAAAAAAGTGAACACATTATTAAACTGACAAATCAGATTTAGTACAGAAGGTGGGATGGGGATGGGGGGGGGGGAGGGAGGCAATAGCTATTTCAGTCAATGAATGGCTAATCAGGGGTGATAAGTGGGAAGCTATCTTTGTAATGGTTAATGTAATTAGCATCTTTGTTAAGGCCCATTCGTAAAGTGTCAAATTTAAGCATGAAAGAAAGTTCTGACATTTCCCTCTGTAATCTGGTGTTAAAGTCTCTTTGAAGTAAGATGCATGTAGTAAGGTCGTTAAGACTGTCCAGGTAGGCTAAAATGAAAAGCCACTGGTTTTTCCTTGTGAAGATGTTCATCCAGAAATATAATTTATGCCATCATGTGCCAACAGTATCCTTCTGTTATGTATATTGGACAGACTTCTCAGGTACTTCGCCAAAGAATTAATGCCCACGTATCAGACATCTTCACAAGGAAAAATCAGTGGCTTTTCCTTTCAGCCTACCTGGACATAGTCTTAATGACCTTACTACATGCATCTCACTTCAAAGAGACTTTAACACCAGATTACAGAGGGAAATTCAGAACTTTCTATTTCTATTCTTTCTAGCTATTCCCTCCCCTGCCTCCCCCTCATCCCACCTTCTGTACTAAATCTGATTTCTCAGTTTAATAATGTGTTCACTTTTTTCATTGTATTCCTTTGGTATATATGGTCATGCCAATTCTCTTCCAGAATATGATCTGAGGAAGTGGGTCTGGCCCACGAAAGCTCATCACCTATTAAACCATCTTGTTAGTCTTTAAAGTGCTACATAGTCTGATCTTGTTAAAACAAAAGGAAAAACTAACACGGCTACCTCTCTATTTCTACACTAAGCAACAGGCATGCTAAAGGAGCTGGCTGAGCTCCCTTCCCCAGATGACATGTTGGGGGGGGGGGCGCTGCAGCCACACATACCAAGTTGCTGCTGTTCTTCCACCTCCGCTATCAGGGAGCAGGGGAAGTGCACAGCCTGCATGCATTCCTCTCTCTCCTGGCTGCCCGGCTGCACTTCCCTTGCTCCCCGGTGGGGAAAGAGGAAGAAGAACATCAGTCACACAGTATGTGCGGCTGCAGCCCTCCCACCCTTCTGCTATGGTGCCCTTGTTCCCCCACTCTGACCCCGCCCTACACACACAGAGCCCCTTGCCCTGACTCCTGCACTGCCACAACCCAACCTTCTGCTCTGAGCCCCTCCTCTCACCCCCAGCTCTGACTCCTACACTCTGCCACACCCAGTCCCGTGCTCTGACTTCTGAACCCCCCCACATCCTCCAACACTGACTTCTGCACCCCACACCACGTACCCTAAGCCCCACCTCACCCCCCAACTCTGTCTCCTACACCCCACCCATCTCCAGCCCCTGCCTGAGCTCTTCCTTACCTCCTTCCTGCCCTGCCGCCTGCTACCCCCTGCCCTGAGCCCCTGCATAAGAAACTTAAGCTACTTTCACCCCTGAAAGACAGTAACATTGCTTATCATCGTACATATATTCTAAGTCTCTTGAGTAATGTTTAGAAAAAGCGTGGTCTTCCGCTCTGCATATCTTAGCTAAAGGAATGTGTTTAAGAAATGGCATGGAGGCTGTGTGTGTTAGAACATCTCCAGTTCCATCAGGGACAAATAAACAAAGCAGCTTGTAAGCCTCATTAATACATAACCTAATGATCTTGAAAGACTCAGGGGTAGCTGTGTTAGTCTGTAACTTAAAAAAAAATTAAAAATGAGTTGTCCTGTAGCACCTTAAAGACTAGCAAAATATATGTGTATATATAATAGTATCATGAGCTTTCATGGGCACAACCTACTTCTTCAGATGAGTGGAGCAAGCGGCACAGAGGGACACAAACTCCAAAATTTAACGCAGAAAAAGAGAAGGGGAGGTGGAAAAAAACCTGTCAATTATAGTGTCTGTGCTAATTGAGGGTAATAAAGTGGGCTGTAAGTGTCTGATACTTTGCTTTTGATGTAATTTGGGTGTTGAATATAATGGCCCATCCAACTAATGTCTTTGTTCAGTTCCTGGGTAAAGGTGTCAGATTTGCATATGAAGGCCAGTTCTGCAGTTTCTCTCTTGTGTTGGTTCCTGAAATTAATTTGCAAAAGAATGGCTACTTTTAAATCCATTAATGAGTGCCCAGGCAGGTTAAAATGTTGTCCAACAGGTTTCTCTGTGTTACCATTTTGAATATCTGATTTATGTCCATTAATCTTTGTTGTAGAGACTGTCCAGTTTGGCCCATATACATGGTAGAGGGGTATTGCTGGCACGTGATGGTATATATCACATTAGAGGGATGTGCAGTTGTAGGAGGCTCTGATGTGGTGACTTATGTGGTTAGGTCCTGTGATAGTGTTGCTTGTATAGATGTGTGGACAGAGTTGGTAGGGGTAGGTTCCTGGGTGAGTATGATGGAGGTGTGATGCGTTGTTGCTGGAAAGAATTTTTCAGGTTAGGGGGTTGTCTGTAGGTGAGGATTGGCCTGTCCTCCCAGGCCTGTGAGAGTGAGGGATCGTTTTCCAGGATAGATTGTAGATTGTCAGTGATACGCTGGAGGGATTTAAGTTGGGGGCTGTAGGTGATGACTAGTGGTGTTCTATTATTTTGTCTGTTTGGGCCTGTCTTGAAGAAACTGATGCCTGGGTACTTGTCTGTCTCTGTCGATCTGTTTTTTCAGTTCCCCAGCTGAGTATTTAAGTTTTAAGAATGCCTGATAGAGATCCTGTAGGTGATTGTCTTTGTCTATAAGATACAAATCTGGTTGTATCTTAGGGCCTGGCTATAAACAATTGATCATGTGATGTGTCCTGGATGGAAGCTAGACATGTAAGTAAGTATAATGGTAGGTTTCCAGTATAAGGTGGCAGAAATGTGGCCATCGTGTAATAGTACTGTAGTATCAAGAAAGTGGATCTCTTGTGTGGACTGGTCCAGGCTAAGGTTGATGCTGGGGTGGAAATTGTTGAAATCCCTGTGGAATTCTTCAAGGGTCTCCTTCCTGTGGGTCCATATGATGAAGAGGCCATCAGTGTAGCGTAAATAGAGTAAGGGTGCTAAGGGGACGAGAGCTGAGGAAACGTTTGAGGTCAGCTGTGACGTAGTGGGGGCTCTCTGCTTTGTAACCCGGTGTCCCCACCTGGCTGTGCTGTGATGTGTGATTCTCACTGACTCACCCCACATGTGTATTGGCTCAGACACCTAGTCCCAGCCTGAGCAGTTAACAAGGCTCTTTCCAGAGGGAGAGACCAAGGAAGGGAGGCGGAGATAGCCACCTGGCTGGGGGCAGGGCCTGGGAGCTGGGCAGTCTTGGTTGGGCAAACATGAAGAGAAGGGACTAAATCGAGAACTGGGGGGATCAGGGGCCTGTGTACCCTTGCTCCAAGGGGTCTAAGGCTGCCTGCCCCTTTACTCTGATGTCCACATCGAACCTGGGCCATGCGTTATCTCTGAGAAGCAATAAACCCTCTTTATTCTACTGGCTGGCGGAGTCCCATCTTGCTGCAGACGGGGGTGCAGGGTCAGGGAGCCCTGACGCGCCTGTCACACAGCCATAAAGATGTTGGCATATTGTGAGGCCATGCGGGTGCCCATGGCTGTGCCACTGACTTGAAGTTATAAATTGCCCCTAAATTGGAAATAGTTCTGAGTGAGGACAAAGTCACAGAGCTCTTTAATCAGGTGTGCAGTGGTGTCATTGGGGACAATGTTCCTGACCGCTAGTAGTCTATCATCGTGCAGAATGTTGGTGTAAAGAGCTTCTACATCCATGGTGGCCAGGATGGTATTTTGAGGAAGATTACTGATGTTCTGTAGTTTCTTCAGGAAGTCAGTGGTGTCTCAAAAGTAGCTAGGAGTGCTGGTAGCAGAGGGTCTGAACAGTGTCTCTATCACCAGATAACGCTGCTGTAGGTGTTCCAATGCCGGAGATGATGGGATGTCCAGGATTTCCATGTTTATGGATCTTGAGTAGAAGAATACTGCTGGTGGGGGAGGGGGACTTTTTTTTGAGGGGAAGGTGTTTGTATAAATTTGGTCCTAAAATGTAGCAGGGAGTTTCATGAGCAATTGGTTTAGTTTCTTTTTGGTATTCTTCAGTGGGATCAGAGGAGAGAACCCTGCGGAATGTGGTGTTGGTGAGTTGTCTGGCAGCCTCCTGTTCATAATCTGCTCAATTGATGATGACTACAGTGTCTCCTGTGTTAGCCCCTTTGATGATGATGTTAGAATTGTTTTTGAGGCTGTGCATAGCATTGCATTCTGCATGGCTGAGGGGTTATGTCACACATTGTGGTTTAACAATGTCAGCCTGGGCTCGTTTGCAGAAGCAATCAATGTAGAAGTCCAGACTCCTTACAGCTGTCAGGAGGGGTCCACATAGAAGCCTTCCTCTTGTGGGGCTAGCAGGGGGGATCCTGAGGGTCCGTGCGATGTTCAGTGGTGTGTTGGAAATATTCTGTTAGACAGAGGCAGTGAAAATAGGCTTCTAGATCACCAGAGAACTCAATCGTGTGTGTGTGTTGGCGGGGGGAGAGGACAGATTCTTCTGCTAGGCTAAGAGTGTAGTTGGATAGGTTGACAATGTTGTTAGGTGAGTTGAGGGTCCCAAAATTGAAATATCCTGAGGCATGTAAGAGTTGCATAGTTTATTGTCCTTTTTCTTCTGTAGGGAAGTGAAGTGAGTGGTGTAAGTGGCTTGTTGGGTTTTGGTAAAGTCCAGCCATGAGGAGGTTTGTGTGGAAACTTAGTTTTTTATGAGAGTCTCTAGTGTTGAGAGCGCCTCCTTGATTTTCTTATTTGTTGTACAGTGTGCTGATTAGATGTTTCTTTGAGTGTGGCATAATCTCTTACTATAGTCTGTGGGGTATGTAGATTGTAGTGGGGTTGTTACCTTCAGTCCATTGGGTATGATGTTCATCTGTTTGCACTTGGATAGGAAGATGTCTGTTTGGATCTGTGTGAGTTTCCTTGTGCAGTTGATGGATTTCCACTCCATATGGCTGAATGCAGTGCCTTGCATGTCTAAAAGTCTCAGAGGGGTAGCATGTTAGTCTGTACCTTAAAAAAAACTTAAACAAGTGGTCCTATAGCCCCTTAGAGACTAACAAATATATACAATCATGAGCTTTCATGGACACTTTGACGGACACACACACACACCCCCCCCCGCTTTATGAAGTGGACTCATGGACATGAATATACATAATTCAAAAGTGGTTTGAGCGCAGGGGCCGCCCGTGAGCCTAGGCGAGCTAGGCAGCTGCCTAGGGCGCCGCTGGCCCGGGCGCCTGATGATGATGTCATGGGGCGCTGGGGCGCCCCGTGATGACGTCACGGCCATTGACGGCCGTGCAGGCAGGGGCGCCGATTGCACCACCCCACCTAGGGCGCCAGCTGCTGCAGCCGGCCTCGGGCCGCTCCTGTTTGAGCGAATTATTTCATGTAACCCATCAATCTTCATGTCATGATCTGCTGGTTCTGTTTATCTTACTCTGTTGTATGTAGTATTTGTGTGTAGAAAATTAGACACATGGAGTGGGGAATACTTGATGAGTTTCAAATGTGTAAATGGGAGGCATGGAGGGTGTTACCTGCAACTTTTCTAGATCAGCCATTGTTAAACAATCTTTTGTCCTTAAATCTGAGCAGTGGCTGGTAGGGGGAGTGGCCTCAACTCCTTAACAAAAGAAATAGGAAAGCAGAGGCTGGGGTCTTTTGGTTGGGCTGCACCTGAAGGAAGGAGCCTGAGGACCGGGGGGGGGGGGGGGGGGAGATATCCCTGGTTTAGTGTGGCAGCTGGAAAAGAGGTTTTAGGGTGAGTTTGATTAAGTTTGTACTGAGGTTTCAGTGTAGAATTAGCCAAGCGTTTTTGTTTCTTTTGATTTGTAACCTACTTTGCTCTGCCTGTTTTCACTTATTACTACTTAAATCCTACTGTTTCAACTTAATAAAACCATTTTTATTTTCTATCAAACCCAGTGTAAGGGATTGTTACCTGGGGGGGCAACCAGTGTGCACATTCCTCCTTTCATTGCTAAAGGGGGCTTACCTAATTCTTTGGGGTTTGATTCCATCTGGGGAGTGCTCTCTCAGGAGGCTGGGCCCTAAACTGCACTGTCCTTGGACCTGAAGTGGTTCAGTGTCTGTACTGCTTCTTGGCGGTGGCAGGGACCTCAGCTCAGGACCTTGGCTGGGGGAGACCAGTGGAGCTGGCCCAGCAGGACCGGGCGGTGAGGAGTCCCAGAGGGCGGGAAGGCGAGTGGCAGTGGCCGTGTCAGCACCCTGGGAGGCACCCCCGAGGGGTCGTCTATGACCGCACCCCGTCACAGACACAACCCACTTCAGATGAGTGGAGCTAGAGGCACAGAGGGACACAGAAACCCCAACATTTAAAGCAGAAAAAGAGGGGAGAGAGGGGGGAAAAAACTGTCAATTATAGTGTCCATGCTAACCGAGGCTAATAAATGGGCTGTAAGTGTCAGATTCTTAGCTTTTGATGTCATTTGGGTGTTGAATATAACGGCCCATCCAGTTAATGTCTTTGCCATCTTGAAAGAGTTTGTATAGGAACAGTCTTCCCTTTATTTTTTTTTTTCAAACATTATAAACAGGCTTGAAGACTATGTTGTTTAGATCAGTCTAAATAAAAGGATAAAGCCCTCCTAACTCTAATGTTTATAGATTCGTTTCCCCACTTTGACTGTGAGGCTTGGGGAAAAAAAACACAGATTGGTTTATGTGAAAATATTAAACCACCATTGGTTTAAAAAACAACTTTGAATGTATACAGAGAATTATTTTAGCATTATGAAAACTAGTAAATGGGAGACCAGGCATTAATGCATGCAATTCACTTATGTCTTGCTGAAGTGATAATTATTAAAAACACTGTCTTAATAGATAGATGGAACAAGGTACAACTTGCAATAGGTTCAAAAGGAGGCTTCGTAATTATATACTATACTATCCTGAGACTTGAGCTTAGTCATGCTTTCACAATTAGAGGATACAAATTATTAAGACCTTTAAGAACCTCTTAATTACATCATGAGTAAAAAAGCCTATTTACAATCATGCTATTCTTATACAGCTGAAAGATTAACTAAAGGCCGTGAAAGACCCACTCTTTTGAGATGCAACAGATATTCTAATATGCAGCTAATAGGTGCTAAAAATGATCTATCTCATACATAGAAACTTACAATAAATCCCTGTTCCGTTTATAACCTTAACATTTTTGTGTGGATTCTTATCTTTAATGTATCAGTACATTTTGCACTTCTAATGATCAAGACTTTGTTAATCTCAGAGCCTTAACAGAGAAGTGGTGGGTGATAACTTCCCCTGCTGGTGTCAACAAGTCTAGTACTAATAGTAGAGGTGTGATTAACCCTCCACACAGGTACATTAAGTCTGAACCACTGTTGTCTAGCACAGGATGTTGCCATTAAAATGACCCTGTCTTTGTCTTGTTTTATTTTTTCGTTCTCTGAATGGGAAACGTGCATACATAAGACCTTGACCCCAATCTGTCAGAAATGCCCTTGATGCTGAGTCTCTATCTTTGCCTGGCTTCAAGCAAACATGGTCTCTTCCTTTGATAACACTTTTTATTAAATGGTCATCTAGATAAGGATATACATAAGTCCACTGTTTTCTAGATATGCTGCCACAACCAAGAGGCATTTTGTAAATAGTCTTGGCACTGTGGATAAACCAAAAAGGCAGTGGCGTAGTGAGGGTGTTATGTGCGGGGGGGGGGGAGGCAAAACTGCGTCGAACTGCGCAGCGGGGGCAGCAGCGGCTCCCGAGCCAGGGGCGCTGGGCTCCTGGGCAGGCCTTCGAAGTGCCCGCTCCTGCCACCCCACCCAGCCCTGCCTCAGCGGCTTGTCTGCGGGGAGCAAGTGGCCCAGCAGCTAAATTGGCGCCCCCGTAGTGTGGCCCCCGGGGGCAACGGCCCCCCCGACCCCGCCTTATTACACCACTGAAAAAAAGGAGTACTCTGTCCTATCATAAAATAGATATTTCAGATGACCTGGTCTATATTGAAATGTGGAAATACACATCTCATAAATTCTTAGTACAAACCAAGTCTGAAGGGAAAGAAGGGATTATAGAAATTAGAGACAATATATGGAAACTTTTTTATACAAATATTTAATTCCCTGAGATCCAAAATGGGGTGAAGGCTTCTGGGTTTTTTCAGTGTGATGGGATCCTCGGGGTGCAGCCTGGGACTGTGGGATCATTGTGCTCCCAAAACTCTCCAGCGTGGGCTGTCTCTCTGATTGCTTTCCTAGTGACAAGCAGCAAAATCCTCCAAGTGCTGTGATCATGCAGCAGAACTACATGTGAAGTCCTGCACCTAGCTAGATGGCATGAATGGTCCCAGAGCCACTCATGAATCATTCAGAGAAAGGCATCAGCCAAATTTCCCCAGCTCCCCAATCTTGAGCTTTGTACCTCAAGAATATGCTGAAATGTATTAATTGGTTAATCACTGGAAAGTGGACACACACCAGCCTTTGTAAAACCCCTGAGCAAATTACCAAATGCTTCAGGCAACCTCTCTGGTAAAGATAACCAGTAAAACAAGTTTATTGACTACAAAAGATAAATTTTAAGTGATTGGCAAAAAGTCAGAGTACTCCCCAAAAGAAAATAAAACGTAAGCATGCCATCTAAACTTTCCACCCTATTAGACTGGACAACAACTTAGAGTAAGTAGGCCTTCTCGCCCCACTGGATATTGCAGGTTTGTCCCTTAAACTTGGGCCAGTCTCCTCTGTTGGAGTTTTCAGTCTTCTGAGTGTCCTTGTTGCTTGCAGTACAGGTTGGAGCAGGAGAAGACTGAACAATTCCTCAGGTGTGGCCTTTTTCACGTTACTGGATTTTAAGGGGATCATACAGGTCACTGCTGCACACAAGGGTGGGGTGTTTGCCATGTGAGGTGTTAAGTGGAAAGCTTGTGTTCTACTGATTCTATATATTCTACTCATGTACTTGTGTGATATCTATATGTGGCGTTATAAATATGTACTCTGTGTTGATGCTGGAAGATTCTCTGTCTGAGACAGAGCAATGTGCCAGGCAGGGACGGCCCGAGACAAGCTGCTGGCAACTGGCGCCCCAGGCAGAATGCGCGATCAGTGCCCCTGCCTCCGAGATGAGCTGCCAGCAACTGGAGCCCTAGGCGGAATGCGCGATTGGCGCCCCCCCGCATCCAAAGCCCTCAACGGTGGTGTGTCATCATTGGGCGCCCTGTTTAACACGGCGCCCTAGGCGACTGCCGAGTCTGCCTATATGCACAGGCCAGTGACTATGCTAATCAGCAGGGGTGGATATAGGGCAGGGCGAGCAGGGTGGCCGCCCCGGGCCCCGCGCTTCAAAAAGCCCCGCGCATGCGCCGTGGCACCACCATGCATGTGCGTGGCGCCACCGTGCATGCGCCGTGGCAAAGGGGGGCCCCGCAAAATTGTGCTGCCCTGGGCCCCGTAAAATGGTCATCTGCCCCTGCTAATCAGCAAGGCTCTCGGAGAGGGCTAATACATACCTGAAGAATGTGACTGGGACCTGCAGACCAGCCAGTATCATGCTTGCTGACTTGGGACACAAGGATAGGTCACTGGGCCATGTGACCTGCCCCAGCTTGGAAGATACCAGGGATGGATATAAAATGCCATGAGGCAAACTCCATCTTGCTTTCAAGTCTGCTACTGATTCCAGATGCAGCCTTGTGAGGAACAGTGAGCCGGGGAGAAACGATGGCCCATCCTGACATAGGATGTACACCAGAGACTTTTAAGATTGCAGTTTATAACATCTCTGCTAAGAGCCTGCATCGAGAACTTGGTTATTCGATGCATGTAATGTATTCTCCTTAACAAACTTACTCTCATGCTTTTATTAATAAACCTTTAGCTTTTAGATTCTAAAGGATTGGTCCAGTGTGCTCTTGTGGGTAAGATCCAAAGTGTAAATTGACCGGGGGTTTGTGGCTGGTTCTTTGGGACCGGAAAGACCCATTCGGGGTAGGTGGGATTGGGTTTTATAACCCCTCACCTGTGTGTTAGGCCCGGGGCTGATTGTGGCACAGGGAGAGCTGGGGTGTCTGAGCAGGTTTTGCTCGGTGTGACTGGTTTGTGGCCTATTTGGGGACGGTCTCCAGTCAGGGGCTGTAAGGAGCCCTGAGTTTGAGCAACTCCCTGAGCGGACGCCCTCAGTGGTGTCCAGACCCAGCCTGGTCTGTCACAGCCTTATGCAGATGAGTCATTGAATTGTAGCTTCCTTGTTGGGCAATAGCTGTTGATGGTTGTTTGACATCTCTGCCAGGCATTGGTTACTTTCCTTGCTGTTGTGTCTAGGGAGCTAAAATCTGGCTGATTCCTCAATTTGCAGGACATTTTAGTGACAACCATTCAAGACAATCTAATACATTCATATGCACTAAAGATGTACATATTTAGATAGAGTGGGTTTCAGCTGATCATAATCTCTTTCCTGATCCCTCACGTGGCATGCTTTATATGCTATATCACAGTTATATACAGATGAGGAATATGGGGAATAAATTGGGCTCCCTCATGGTATAGAATCAGAATTTAGAAAATAATGTGACTAAAGCCCCCTTCCTTTTGTGCTCATAAGGTACTTTCTCTATTGCACCTCCTTGCAAAAGGGACTGAATTTCATTTCTAAGTGAAACCAATAAACTAGATCCGTGCTCAATGAGAAACCAGTGGGAGAAGACAATTTGAAGTGAACCAAATAACCACTTGCAATAATTTGTACAATCCATCTGTCCAATGTTATTAATTCCTACATTTGCTGTATTCCTGTACACCTGGAGTGAGTATCTGGTCCTTTGGGACTAGAAGTAACCTGACTATTAACCCCAACCCCCAAGATCTAGCTGTAGAGCTGACATACCTTATTTTCTCTAGAGCTTTTCCTCTCTGTTTCTGCTAAACAAACCATTTCCATCAAAAGGAAGATCGAGTCTCATCCTTTTCTCTAGAGAGAGACCCTCTGATTTCAGCCAAACATATCTTGTTAATGCAATAACTGAAGTTATTGCTCTAGCTGAAGTATTTGAAGAACAAAATGCTGATCTTAATTGGTATTTAGCTACCTTTTGTCCTCCTACTAAAAGAGCATTTTCTAATCTTCTATGCTTCTCCAATAGAGGGTTCTGGAATCAGATCATCTTTCCCCAGAAATGATATTGAAATCGAGTCATAAAAGCCTTCATAATTTGCATTTCACATACCTAAAGTAGCTGAAGAAAATATTTTTTCCCAAACACAATCAGTCTTTCTCCTTCTTTGTCAAAAGGAGTAGAGAGTGCACTTGTGAGGCCTTGTTCCTGTGTAGTACACACTCCACTACTTCAGAATTGGGAAAAGGATGGGTATAGAATGTAGCCAGATCTTCATGAGGGGGCAAAAGTACAAATTTGTCAGCCTTTTTTAACATAAGATTGTGCAGACTCCTAGGGTGGTTTCCAAATATTTTTTGCTGGTTGGGACAATCTTTCTATTAAAAGAAGCATGACTATCTAGTTGCTAAAATATCAAACACCGGGTGAGAAGAGTGTTCAGCAGAAATTGAGGGAATGTTTAAAGTCTTTTTCATGCAATCTGCCAGTTCATAGAGTAATACCGCATCCCCTGATGACAATACACCTGATGTGATGACACTCTTCCCCTCTCCTCAAAGTTTCCTCAGAACACATCACCATTCCAGATTCTGGATTGAATTCTTGTATGTCTGTGATTTCTTCCTCTCTTCAAAGTGCATCTGAGAGCCCCTATGGGGGTTTGGCACTTCTAGGGTCCCTCCCCTGCCTGCTGCAACCAGGAGCTATGAGGTACCCCTGCTGCCTGAGGCAGCCAACAACTACAGCCCCACCACTAACAGAGGCCAGGAGCTGTGGTCTAATCCCCTCCTCCCCAGAGGTGCCAGGGTTACCCTGCAGCTCCTGGCTGCTGGGGCTGAATTCACAGAGGTTGCTGTAGTCAAACATGTTGTGACTTCCTGGACCTCCATGAAAAAACCGTAGCCTTATACCTGAGCGATCCAATGGCTGTGCCTAGCTAGAATACCACTCTTCAGGGTGCACCTGTCAGAGCAAACCAAGAGTCGGGCTAGGCAGAGAGCACTGAAAGAACAATGTGATGGCAGCAAATGGCATTTTAGTTCCACAATGTAATAAATTATTTCTTTGTGTTATGTAGGTTTAGTTAGGAGGGGATTGGTTAAATGGGACAAAAAGAGAAGGGAAACAGGATATGAAGGGGTCAGGAGAGGAAGGTCGGGTGTGGAGTGAAGCTGAGGTGAACAAACTAGGAGGGAATGGGACAGGATGCGTTGAAGCAAACAGCCAGTTAGCACAGGATAGAGAAATTAAGCTCAAAACAGTAGAAAGTTCATCTGGAGACCCTGCTTTCTGGCTGCTTCTCTTGGTTGGGGGAGAAGACTTCCGGGGTGTGACCTTGCTGAGTCATTTAGTTTCTGCATGCCTCAGTTCCTTCTTTATAAAATGGGAACAATAGTACTTATCCCCACAACAACTCTACTGCACAGGGGTGTGGTGAGAATATATGCATTAGAGACTGAGAGCAGCTCACATACAATGGTAATGGGGCCATGTGCACACCTAAAATAGCTATCTAGCTAGGCAAGCTGTAACCTGCACTGATTCAGTTTAGCCATGCATGAAAACAAGGCAAATTAAATGTTGCACTAAGGCAAATAGCAGCTTGGCTGATTTCTCCTAGAGTTTGCTCTGGTTCAGCAAAACTGGTAGCTGGCCATAAGTAGCAATAATCGGGGCACATTCCCAGGGTAAATAAGGCCTGCGGATAGGGAAACGAAGTGTGAGCAGTGACTGTTTTCAAGCATATCAGTGGCTCTATCTGCTTCAGTTTCTAGGAATGTGCGCACAACTTGGCTGGCAAAGGAAACACAATTACTTATCTGAGGAGGGACTGCGGGGGAAGTGGGTGGAAAATTGAAGAGGCTGGGAAGAAACAGGGTCACACATTCCCCTTTTTTCCCCAGATAATTTCAAAGGCCTTTCAACAAAATGGCTCTTACATGCTCTTAGTGAATTAATTACAGTGAGAGGGTTATTCATATACAAACGTGAGTTTGTGTTGTTTTTTTTTTCCAGGCAGCAGCAGCGTTCCTCTGAAAAAATTGACCAATAAACCCCTATTTCTTAATCCCCAAACTTCAATCAGAATGAAATTACAGCAAATCTCAGTGGATTTAGTGATCTAAATTGAGCCTCTTAAAAAAACCCACAAAAATACCATTAAAATGTCTAGACAAAAACAGGCAGTGTGCTCTTGCTATGCTCAGCCCTTCCACAGTTTGAGATATTCCTGGCATGCTGCTGTTTTACATAATATTGGTGCCATGAAGCATGGCCTCTTTAGGTGAAGAGGCAGAGATTAATGAGCCACATGGAAACACTAATTTGTCTGAGTTAGAGGAGATTAATTATGTTAATGGTCTAAACAAAGCTAATCTAGAGGCTAGAAATGTTCGTTCAGTGGTGTCCTTAAATATGGTTGAACTTGTATTTAAACTGTGAAAATGGAATCTGAAAATAAGTAATGTATTTTATTTACAAAATGTGAGCTCTATTCTTTTTTTCTCTGTGCATCTGTGCATATAGGAGTTGTGCATAATAACAGATCCCTCTGTGTTTAATACCGTAAAATTGCGAGTATAATGCACACCTACCTTTTCAATGTCAGAATCCTGGAAAAAAGTGAACTCCTATTTATAATGTGCACCCCCATTATACTCGCGATTTTACGGTGTATATATAGGAAGGAAGGGGCCGCTCCCACCTGCAGGCTCGCCCGGGAAACGCGCGCGCAGCACCGGGGAGCCGGCAGCGGAGTTTGAAACCTGCTCCCCGCCCAGCTGCCTGCGCTGAGCTCGCGCCTGCCACGGGGTCCCTTCCCCCCCCCCCTTCCTCCCTCCCCCCCCGCCCAGCTGTCCACGCCGAGACCGGGCAGGCAGCGAGCCAGGGCATTCCTCACCTTGTCCGGGAGCCTGGCTGAGCTCGCGCTTACCACGGGGGCCCCCTGCCCAGCTGAGCTCGTGCCGCACCGAGCTCGCGGGGGCCCACTGCCCGCACGCCGTGCCGAGACCGGGCAGGCAGTGAGCCAGGGCACTGCAGTCTGGCATCGTCGCCAGCTCCTCGCCTTGTCCAGGAGCCTGGCGGGGCGCCGCGCCGCAGCTGGAAAGTTTCTGTGCAGAGGGGAGAGTGAGTTAAAAACTTTAACAGAAAATCTCCTATGTATAATGCGCACCCCAGCTTTGACCCTAAAAAAACGGGAAAAAAGTGCGCATTATACTCGAGATTTTACGGTAATATTTTGCATCTCTCTACCACTTCCTATACCAGGGATTCTCAAACTGGGGATTGTAACCCCCAGGGATCACATGGTTACATGGTGGCTGCAAGCTGTCAGCTCCGTGGGGCTGACAGCCCAAAGCCTCTATTAAATTAAATTAGACCCCGTTTTTAATTTATAAGGGGATGGTCACACTCAGAGGCTTTCTGTGGGAAAGGGGTCTCTAGTCCAAAAAGTTTGAAAACCACTTTTCCTCCAGGATCCCCAAATGCTTCAGAAACAGTGTATTTCAGTCATCACTGAGGTCCAGCTGCTTCTGGACTGAAATGGAGCAGCTGTTTAACTTTCAAGATGCTGGCCAGTCCTCCAGAAATGTGGTACACCATTGCAAGCACTGTCAGAAGCTACCTCTCATTCGGAGTGCCTCAGCCATTGTACAGCGTGAGGTGCTGCACACCTATAACCATAGGCGTACGGTAGCCTAGGTGTTCTTGGGGAGGAGTGTTGCTGCCCCCGGTGTGCACCCACCCTCCCCGTGCTCCGGGCCAGGGAGGCTGGAGCCACACAGCCTCCTCCCTCCCTGGTGCTGGGACTGCACTGCACACCCTCCTCCCTCCCCAGGTGCTCCAGGGAGGTGGGAGACATGCCGTGAAACCTCCTCCCTCCCCCACTGCTCCAGGGAGGCTGGGAGGCGAGCATGTGCTTGCCCCTCCTGTCTCTTTTCCCATCCCCATGTGGGGTGGGGTCTCAGCAGAGGGGGCAGGGCTGTAGGTGGTGCTAGGGGCCTGCCAGGGCCGGCCCACAACATTTTGGCACCTGAGGCGGGGAGCTCAAATGACGCCCCCATTCCCGCTCGCTTGGACCAAGACTTTGGGGCCTCCTTCCTCCAGCACAGCACTCCACCATCTCTGTGCATCTAGAGCAGAGAGAATACATATGCACCAGCAGCAGACACAATTTTCTACACTCTGGGTCCTAGTGGTGCCCCTAGTCTGGCACCTGAGGCGGCCGCCTCAGTTCGCCTCCTGATAAGGCCAGCCCTGGGGCCTGCCTCCCCTAGCTCCAGCTGCACCAACCATCCATGCCTATAACTGAAGTCAGCGGTGTGATGGGGAGAGGGAGGAGAGATCATGCTTACTCTTTCTCTAGTATCCTATGGATGGCTGTGTCTAGACTGGCCAGTTTTTCCGGAAAATCAGCCGCTTTTCCGGAAAAACTTGCCAGCTGTCTACACTGGCCGCTTGAATTTCCGCAAGAACACTGGCGATCTCATGTAAGATTGTCAGTGTTCTTCGAAATACTATGCTGCTCCCGTTCAGGCAAAAGCCCTCTTGCGCAAAGCTTTTGCGCAAGAGGCCAGTGTAGACACGCAGTATTGTTTTGCAAAAAGCCTGATCGTGAAAATGGTGATCGGGCTTTCTTATAAAACGCGTCTAGATTGGCACGGATGCTTTTCGCAAAAGTGCTTTTGCAGAAAAGCGTCCGTGCCAATCTAGACACTCTTTTCCGCAAATGCTTTTAACGGAAAAGTTTTCCGTTAAAAGCATTTGCGGAAAATCATGCCAGTGTAGACGTAGCCGATGAGTGTAAAAGAGTGGGGCTGCAACGCTTTTAAAGCATAACTGTAACACGCCTTTCCCATCACTACAGAACTCTGTACAGTTGCTTTTGGGGCGGGGAAGGGGAGGCTGAGCCTCAAACACTGCAGTTTCAAATTATTACATCATAGTTAGTTGCGACTAGCTTTTATTTTAAAACTATCTTGACAATCCTGTAATTATCAGTCTGTTCCAGAGAGTATGAAACAGAAGAGTTTGTGGCTGCAAGCCACTGTAGCATTCAGGGACTTACGACCAACAGAGGGAAACTGTAAAGATGCCAAGAAAAGGACTTTAAAAGCTGGGACTAGAACACAGGCTGCATTGTGTCCTGGGAATTTAGGTTTCCCTGAGACTCATGTAGAAATGGCTGGAACATGGATCTGCTAGGGAAGTTTGTTATAGCAACATTCCAAGGAGAAATAGTTTTATCTGTTACTTTAAATTTTTTGTTTTTATTTTCAACTCTTTAAATTTCTGTAGGGTCAGCAGAAGAGAGTAGCTGTGCTTGTTGGTGCTAGCTTTTACTCATAAAAGATAAGGTGTGTTGCCAAAAAATCGTAAATTGAAGAGAAATTGGGTTATATGAGTAAAGATCAACACTACATAGTAGTTTAAGATGAGAAGTGAAGAGCTATGTGCGGAGCTGAATCCTGAGGGCATGCAGTTGCCCAAGATGGAAAATGGTCAGGATATGTCAGCCAACACCACCACTCATTTAATACAATATTTGGGGTTGGTGGTAGAGGACTTGAAGCAGGTTGGGTTTCTCAATTCCTGGTCATTCTTCAGCTTCCTGTTTCATAGGCGATCATATTTTCACACCCCCTGCCCTTTTAGCGATTCTCCCTCCACTTGATTTTATCTTACACACATTTATGGTTTGGCCATGTCGTCAGTAAAGGAATTTCCCATAATCTTCTAGGAATGAGAGAGAGTCTCAAATAGCTTCTGTTAGCAGCAGCCATGGCAGAAATATTCTGCCCACCTCCCCTGAGAGGGGAGGGCAGTGTGCCCACAGCAGCTTTTAATATATTCGTCAACACCAGACAGGTTCTGATTAACCACAGATGTGTCTTCCACTGGAGCGTAATGATTAGGTCCATCCATCCTTTCTATCACTGCATGCTCCCTTCCAAACAAATCTCATCAGTCAGTTATCCTCCCATTAGACCTTTATCAGACAGCATTTAAACTGTCACTTGAAATCAGCCACATTGCGTCTGTTATTGGCATTTCCACTTCTGTTTCCAGTTCTGAGTTTTTCAAATTGATGAACCTCTGTTATCATTATATGTATTCTCCTTCTGTGACCTCAGAACCCTCAGCCCATTCTCTTGTATTCACAGAGCTCATGATTAACCTCTTGTTCTCTCTTCTCCCCTTGCTTAGGGCTCTGTTCTGGCTTTCAGTGTTGTGCAAGCAGCAAGCTGAGTGGGATGTAGAGGCTATTCAGGCCACAGCAGAAGTGCCTGGAGGCATGACTCAGCCAGAATGCCTCTGGCAGTAAAGATCAGCAGGCACTGCAATACCTGTTTAGAGAATGAACCATGTGCTCTCCCATTGTCCTTAGCCCTGCTTCACTAGCCCATTGTCGAAGGTTCACAACATGGGCTGTGCCTCTCACCCATTTAATGAAAAACCTTGGATAATGTCAAAAATATTGTGGCAAATTGTTTGACATTAAGCAGGTATGTCTAAGTAATTAGGCCCTTAAGTAATATAAGAACAGTCTGACTAGACTAACTGCAGCCTTCTGTCCTGTCAACTGACTGCTGGAATTGGAACTCAAATGCTTTCCTTCTTAATTTACCCCTTGGCAATGATGATTTTACATTTTAACATAGCATCTTGTGTCCTAACAGTTCTCAAAGCACTTTACAAATTGAAACCAAGACACAGGCTATACATAGGGGAGTGCTTAATCTATAGCTGAAGTGCAACCATCTCCAGGATGAAAACAACAAAGTTTTCAGTAGCACAAAAACAACATTACACAACAGGCTAGGAAAGGAAGAGAAGGGTGCCCTTTCCAAGGGAAACTGTGTGGGGAGTGTTTAGGTAGGTGGCATGTAGTAGAATTTTGGTCAGAACACTGGGTGACCTTTACCGGCCTTTATTTGTATAAGGAGTGGCAAGCATTCTGGTCTTCTCTGTCTCTGAAAGATTGCACTTACAGTTGCATGGGGCTTCCACACACCTTGCTAAGCCCTTGCTAATATTGGTTCTCAGAGAAGAATCCCACATCTCATTTATCACCATTACTCTTTGCAGCACTTTCTTGGAGTAGGGGTCAGAAGTCACCAGTGTGGTGTCCTGACAGGTCTCTTGCTCTGTCCAACGATGATAAATGTTCGGGGGGGCGGGGTGTGTGTGTGTGTGCGCGCGCTCCTCCTGTATGTTGCACTGGATTTGTGCAAGTAGCCAGCACAGCAGACTCTGTGATAGTCCCCCCAAGGACCATGGAATGAGATAAGGTTTGAAGTCACCTGAGTCAAGTTTATGGTCCAACAAAGTATAGTAATAGTTGCCAGCAGATGCTCCTGAACCACTCTGCATATGTACCACCTGACAATGGACTCAGCTCAGTGAGTGGCATGTCCCACTCCGCTGAGGCTGGATAAAGAGTTATGTCAAAGTCCCCCAACATTTATAGACTGAGACAAACAATCTTTAATACATACCTATGTATCCTCATACATGCTTCATGACATGTTTATTACCTCCCCTTGTATTTTCTTCCAAAGCATTCCAATTCACCACCTGTAATTGTGCTTTCACTCCTGATGTTTGACAAAATAGCACTATTCATCACTTTTGTCAAACCGTTTTATCCTGTTCTAGGCTGTGGTGTGCCCTGTATCAGAGGCAGCAAGGGTGGCAGGCAAGGATCGCGTGGCTCTCAGGGAGCCTGCACATACAGGGAGCTGGCTTCCCGCGTGTACCAGTTCCCACCTATGGTTGCCTCTGGAAGCCCCTAATACTAAATCTGCGGTTCTTCCGAGGATGCATGTGCTGCCATTTTCCTGCTAAGACATCCTTATATTGCACAGTTTGCAATGGGGTCAGGTTTGTTCCTACATGTGGAGATACCTTATAAATAAACTGCATGATATATATTATTTTATTTGCTAGCAATTAAACAATTGCTCTTGAAGACTTACATGCACAAAACTTTGTCCTGTGCAATGCGAGGATGCCAAAGGGCCAACATTTGTAAAATGCAAGGTGCTTGTAGTCTACGTGTTAACAACACTCAAAGGCTAAATATGTAAATTATTTTTTAATGACCATGACAAGAACAGAACAGCCACATGGATTTCTATTTGTAATTATTCCAACACCAGAAAAGAGATCTGATGCCCTAGATGAAGCGTATTGTTGGGGCAAGGTAGCACAAAGCTGCACTGAAGTTTGATGTAGCCATTATGAAAATTACTACTGACGTGAGGCATCGTTAGCAGTTTGGGAAGCTGTCAGGAACTTGCTCATATGCTGAATGTCCCCCACCAGACTTGCCATCTGGTTGCCAATGGTTTGCAGCTGCTGGGCCACATTGCCTATGTCCTCTCGCAATCCCAGAACTGCATTTTTTATCTCCTCCAAAGTGCCCATGGCTTTCTGTGTAGTGTCCATCTTAAATGACCTTCCAGCAGGGGGCATACTGGGACTAACCACCATGTCTATATTCTGCAGAGGAACTGCCCCCCAGCTCCCACCAGAAATGCGGAGAGTTCTGCTCTCATAGCTGTTTCCTTTGCCAGGGCAACTTCTTGAATTATCTGGAAGGAGATTCAGGATGCTAGTGTTTTCGCTCCCCTCTTCCTCAGATCTTTGACAAGAAAAAGGTTGTGTAACCCTGTCTTTGAGATCATTAAAGAAAACAGAAGAAGAGATCTTGTGAGATGAAGACAAGCTGAAAGGTCCACAGGATGGGATACGGTTAGGGTGAACTATGTTCTCTGGAACAACTGAATCGGGAGATGAGATGGAAAAGGTGGAAAAAGAAGAAGTTGTTGCCATGGAGCTGGTTGAATCTAAAATGTAGGTAAAAGAGAAACAAAAATGAAAATGATACAGTCTTTGCGTAACAATGTTAGTAGCAGTAAATTATTTATACTAAATAGTATTTATACTAGATAGTGCCTGAAGCCCCAATTGAGCCCCGGGGTCCTATCTTGCTGCGTGCTTGAGACACAGAGAAAAGTGACAACTCCTGCTCTAAATGGCTTACAGTCTCAATATGCAAACAGTAGAGCTGGTAGGAAAATGGGGTGGTTTCCTGTGGAAAATTTGTATTTTTGTCAGATCACTTTCTTAAGATTTTCTTCACAAGATTTTAAAAAATAACATATTTTGAGTTATTTCATTGCCTTCTAGTTTTTGAACCATTGGTATTCACGTTTAAACTTTTTTTCCATAGCCATAAGGGCTAGAAGTATCCTTTCAGAACATGAAGGCTGAGATTGTTGTGTAACACTACTCCAGGAGCTGGGGCTTTAAGATAAAATAATTAACAACACGGGAGTTGATATCTGCGTTCATGTGCCGTATGACTACGGTCTCTTTCAGGGCACCTCCACAATGTGTGGAAATAAATGTAATTTTCAAGCAAATCACAAGTGACTATATAGTTCCTCTTTTGAAGAGGTGAATTCTGAGCTGACCCTGTGTTTTGCAGGACTTCAGCAATTCCTGTAGCCTATTTATAGTGTTTAGCAACTTGATAAAAGCTTGTGGTGACTGACACTAAGGGAAGGGGGGAGGAACTTCTTCAACTGATTAGGTTTGTAGGATAGGATGGTTGCTACTGGAGAGCCATAAAGTGTTCATCTTTTGGGGAGGAGAGGCACAGAAAGAAGAGTTGAGGGAGCAATGCTGCCAGAAAAGAGCTGCCAAAAACCAAAGCCCCTAAATGGCTGACCAAACATGTAGCAAATATTCAGGAGCAGCCACGGGTGAAATGTTTCCCAGAATATGTATTCAGTTGCTGTGAAATTGATATTTAGCAAATAAGTACACAAGCATTATATGTAACATTGAGAACACATGCTGTACTTGAAACACAACCCAAACAGCTCTAACTCTTGCCTGACTCAGCTTTTACAAGCCAAAAAGCACCTACTAAAACATCCAGCATGGTGCTCAGTTGTAGCAGACAAATGTTCAGTTTTATAGTGGGATCAGCCACTTATTTCAAAATTCATGGGACATTTCATGATTTTCACACATGACCTGAGACCACAGAGCTTGTAGGACAAGTAGAGAGTATAGGTCTGACACATCCAGGTCCCACACCTTACAGTGACATTATGCTGAAGGTTAAATCCTCAGATGGGCCAAAGTAGCACCTCAGCACCCCTTTGGATACAGTAGAAGTTAGTTGTATGGCAGTAGTCTCCAACCTTTTTAAGCACAAGATCACTTTTTGAATTTAAGTGCAATCCAAGATCTACCTCAGACCCAAATACCCTTACCCTGCCTCCTTCATGCCCCTTCTCTGAGGCCTTCCCTCCCTTTCACCAGGCAGACTCTGGTCTTGGACTAAGGGATTAGGAGTGGGGCTCTGAGCTGAGCCTGGGTCTTGGGCTGCAGGAGGGGGTACATAATTGGGGCAGGGGATTGGAACTGGCTCCAGCTGGACACTGCTTACCACAGGTGGCTCCTGGGTGGTGGTGCAAGGAAGCTAAGTCAGGCTCACTCCTGCCCTGGCCCTGTACCACTCTCAAATGCAGCCAGCAAATTCCCTCCATCCCAAGCCCTGTTGTGCCCCCTCTCCGCTCTGTGGAGAGAGAATACAGGAGGAGAGGGGGCACCCTGACATAAGCACCCCATCTCTCCTTTCCCTGCTCTGTACTGCAAACAGGAAGCTCTCAGGGAGGGGCAGCTCCAAGGCAAAGGGCAGGAGATGCACAGCAGTGGGGGGAAGGGCAGCTGAAGTGCCAGCACTTAGCCTCTAGGCCAAACCAATCAGGATCACCTGTCAGAGGCTCCAAGATCTACCAGTAGCTCCCAATCTACTGGTTGGTGACCACTGTTGTATGGCAACTTTGCAGTCGCCATTCCTTTCCTAGGGTCACCTGGGAACTTGTTTAGCCCCTGGAGTAACTTAGAGCATCCCAGAAGCTGCTCTAAGTTATACCCATTTGTAATGGTCCCAGAGTTCATTACACTACCTGAGGATCACCAGAGTGCAGCATGTTCCCCCCTTTAAGGTTTGGGAAGGAGAGGGTCGTGCTGTGCTAGCTGGAGGCATCCTCAGCTGTCTTTTTAGAAAAGCTTTATCTTCACTATGCTGCCAGATTGCCAAAAAGGAGCTATATGATGGGCCATGACCTAAGTTCCCTCTAAGCTGTGCAGTTGTACAGCAGGGTCTAAAAAGCCATGCAAAAGTGCAGCTAAAGGAGCCTGGAGAAGAGAGAGGTAAGGGACCAGCAGGAAGGGGAGCAAGTTAGGAGCTGCTGCCAGTGGGAAAAGGACTGGGGGGAGTCCTCTGGCTCCAACCCCTGAGCCCACACCCCCAACCAGAGCCCTCACTCCTTCCCCACCTCAACTCTGCCCCAGCCTTGAGCCTCTCCTCCACCCCTCCCGCCCCGCCACACATCATCTCCATATTGGTGCACATAACAAAATTCATTCCACACATGGATATAAAAAAATAGAGGGAATGTTAACCATGATCTAGCACTCAGTCTTCACTCTGTGACATTTTACTGATGCCTAATATCATTGCATCACTGTGCACTGGTTCCCCCTCCTGTGTGAAAAAGCAAATAGGATGCAATTATTTTGTCCTGAAGGATAAAAATAAAAAAGATGGAGTGTCACAAATAACTATGGGTTCTGAAAGGAGCAGTTTAACAGATTTTTTGCTTTCAGCTACAGATAATATTTTGATTATATCTATACACCATTATCTAAACCATAAACACACATGTAATTTCACATTAAGAGTTCCTTTCTTGCAAAATCTCCATGTACAATCAATAAGAGTCCTTAGATGTCTGACTGTCACCAAACAAAACAGACTTAAAAAAAATAAATTCTTTTTCTGGGATGCAGAGATTCTCCACTTAATTGCTGTTTCCATGAGTAACTGGCTTCCTCTTCTATTCTGAAAATATGTAGTTTCTCTTTGGTGGCATCAGTTTAGTTTAATTTGGCAGTTGTGATGCTTTATTGGAGTAGAGTTTTTTGTTGTAGAGATTCTACTCTCTTCATGGTAGTCACTTTCACCTTAGGATGTAATCCACTTTGTTTCCCACTCTCCCCAAAACAATTATATGCACAGAATACTAAAATTCATCTGGCTCAGTGATGTAGACCAGTGTTTCTCAAAGTGGTCCACAAAGCCACTTTGAGAAACCTGCTAACAGGCCGTGTCAGTGTGTTTATTTGTTGGTTCCGTGGCCATGGAGCCTCACAGCTCTCATTGGCTCTAGTTTGCTGTTTGCAGCCAAGAGGAGCTGTGACACTCCGTGGCCGTGGACCCAGTAAATAAACACACTGGCACGGCCAGTTAGCAGGTTTTCCCAAAGTGGTTTTGTGAACCACTTTGAGAAACATTGATGTAGACTAAGTATATATTGTCTGGCAGAGATGGATTCTAGAGAGGTGAGCTGTCCTTCACTTGCTAGGGACTCAAGCACTGTGCAAGCAGCGCACACAGCCCCTAGGGCTGGGGAAAGAATGTCATACTGAAATGGGATGGGTGGACTCTGGAACTCAAGAGGCCAGCCTCCTCAGTCAGAACAACAACAGCCTCCATGGGCCCCTGGACAAGGTGGGAGGGCAGTCTCACCCCTGGAAGGGGCAGGGCCTATGATGGAGGGGGTGGAGCCAGGGCCACCAGCCCTCAGTGCAGCCTGGAATGCAGCGCTGCCCTAGCCCTTAGAGCAGTGCGCCAGCCTGGGTCTGAGGCTAATTTGATGGTTGAATTGCTTTGAGTACTCCTAATTCAACTCAACTACTTAGTTACTTAGATATTTGATAACTCAACTCCTTTGACTCGCCAGGCCCCATGGCAGTTGCCCTATTTGGTCTGCTTTGAGATGTTACCAAAGGTTGGCATTTTTGTTTACATTTTTAAGACCTGAGACTGTTTCTTTGTGTACAACATTTTATAAAACTAAACAGGAAAGTCTCAGAAATGCCAATTTTAAATTTAAAAACATCTGCTTTCAAAAACAATTGACTTTATCAGCAAATGAAAAGCATTTGTTGACACATGAACCTTCAGAACACTGCCCTAACTAAAACAGAGGCAAGTCTCAGAACAATAGACATGTTAGTCTGTATCTTTAAAAAAAAAAAAGTCCTGGGGCACCTTAGAGACTAACAGATTGATTTGGGCATAAGCTTTCATGGGTAAAACCCACTTCATCAGAAGAATTGGAGTGGAAATTATAGAGGCAGGTGTGTGCATGTGTGTGATTATTTATATATATAACTAAATTAAATAAAGAAAAGAAGGAAGTTGCTTATCAAGTGCAGAGCTACTGTTAATGAGGCCAATTAAGTCAGGGTGTCTGTAACTCACTCACAGCAATTGTTGAGGAGGGAAGGAAATTGTCTTTGTAGTGAGAGAATCAATTTACATTCTTATTCAGTCCTAATTTGAGTGTATTGTATTCATTTGCAAATTCAATACACTCAAATTAGGAGGGAATACAGATTTAAATTGATTCTCTCACTACAAAGACAATTTCCCCTCTCTTGGTATTCACATTTCCTCATCAGCTGCTGTGAGTGAGCCACATCTACCCTGATGACCTCATTAACACTAGTCTTACACTTGATAAATAATTTCCTTCTTTTCTTCTATATATACTCCTGTCTCTGTAATTTGCATTCCAACTCATCTCATGAAGTGGGCGTTACCCACGAAATCTTATGCCCTAATAAATTGGTTAGCAAAGGTGCCACAGGAGTCCTTGTTGTTTTTGTAAAATAGAGGCAGCTATTCCTTCTCTAGTCCCATATTCTACATTCAGTGGCTTATTCTGACATCCAAAATTTTCACAGGTGTGACCACAAGATTACTGGCTCCTCACATTCTCTGTTTAGACAGAACTTCTCAGATGAGAAGAAAACAAAGGGGTTGCATGTCTCTCACACTCTGTCTGGTAAAAAAGTCACAGGGCTAGCTAGGGTAAGGGACTAGAGATGGGATAAGGAATCTTTCCTGTCTAAATCTCTAATTTCAGATATACTTAATTACAATCTAATGGCTTTTCAATGGCTTAGGTGAAGTGAGGTTGTGGTCTGTCTCCAGGCCCTAGTAATGGAGTTGATGTGGCCCTCTTGTTGAAGCCAAGCAGTAAATGGGCAATGCAGACTGAATTCCCTTATGATCAGATTTGAATAGTGGAGGTGGGACTGGGGAAAAACTTGTTCCGACATGAACTATGCTGTATATATTCTCTGAGTAACTGGAGAATTTCAGTCACCAGCACTGATAATCCAGCACTATGCAACGGCACTAAATTTGCTTACATTACATACAGATTACTGCATTTTCAAAGGCTTTGTTAAAGATGCTTGTTACCACTTTCATTATGTTAGATTTTTTTCCTTGGCTTGTAGTATCTAATACTGAATATGAAAATATGAAGGAAAGATGTTACTTAAGTTCTGGATAATATTAATCTAAGCTCCATTTAAATAGCTCTGAACATTTAGTTTTGTGTTCGCCCTAAGTGACAGCAAGGATGCCTGCAGCACAGAGGAGGCATTGATAGCTTTTTTTCTTAACACCTTTTAAATTTTGAAGAGCTAACATCCTTAGCTGAGTGCTGTCACTACAGCATGCATGTTTTGCAAGAGCTACAAAGAGGATGTGGGCTGGGAGAGGAGGTAACAAAGAAAGCAGCAGGCAAATTAGACACTTGTCTTTCATTAAGACATGGAATGTACAAACTCACCTGGCCTTGGGGAGAGATGGAAACTTGTGTTACATGTCTGCATGCTACCAGGTGTGGAGGAATTGAAGTTTAGCATGGTGGTTGTACTAGGTCCAGGGAATTGTTTAGAAGCTGGGGTTGGTTTCAGAATCTCGCTATTTGCCACAGAGCTCCCTAAAGGATCAAAGATATTGAAGGTAGGGGAGAGGTAAAGGGTCTCCACAGAAGCTATGCTTCTAGAGGGCGGAAAGTCTGACTTTGGGACATGTTGGTTGGGTGTGGCAGGCTTTTCTAGAACCGATAACTGAAGATCAAGCAAGACTTCTGCAAAGTCGGGAGTGTTTGCTGACTGCATCCTTGAAGGAGGCATAAGAGTGATTGTGGAAGGAGGATTTGTGACTGTGCTGTCTGTTCTCCTGCCTGCGCCCCATTTTTGTGATGTACATAGGCTTCTCTGTGGTGGGTAGGATATGACACCTGTAAGGCAAAAAGCAAGAATGTTACAGAAAAGGAGCTGCATCTTGGAGAGGAGAAATAATATTATTAATACAGTGCCTAGTTTTAAAATAGTACTTGTCAGCAGTAGATCCCAAAGTGTTTTACAAAGGAGGTAAATTATCCTCATTTTACAGCTGGGAAAACTGAATACAGAGTGGGGAGGTGACTTACCCAAGATTACCCAGCAGGCCAGAGCTGGCAATAGAGCCAACTCTCCTTAATCCTAATCTAGTGCTCTAGCCACTTAGCCAGGCTGCCAAATTAGTCACAATTGCAGTGACAATGACGTTTAGCACTTTCCAGCCATCTATTTCAAAATATTTTACCAGGGTATATCAGTACAGTATCTTCATTTTCACAGAGAAGTTAATGGGACCCAAAGAGGTTAAGTGACTCTTTTGATCTTACACACAGTGAGTCAGTGGCAGAGCTGGAACCTTCTATCTAATTATTACAATCCCATTACATGTAACCATACATTACTAATCCTAAGCGTTTTACATATAATTCGAAAGTTAAGAATCAAACCATAAAATGTAATCTTGATGATCTGATGTAAGTTATGGTGACTGTGTGAAACACAGGCGGACACTCCTGAAATCCTTATATGGTAAGTTCTGTTACTTTAAAAATGGTTAATAACTGTTAATTCAGCTAAACACGTAGAACATTTTGCAACAGTTTTTGAAAGTCTCTCTTTGCTGTGCATTCAAAATGGCATCTGCATTCCAGTGTCTTAAGCCAAACTTTGGGGCACCTGGTTCCCCTAAAGCCTCCCCAAGACACCAGCACAGGTGAGGAGGGGAGGCTTAAAAACAGGTTCCCTCCTCAGAGGAGCAGAGCTGACAACAAAACAGCATTGGCTCCAGAGCAGCCTTCAGAAATCTAATGGCCTTGTGAAGTCATCTAGACTTCTATTTTCTGCAGGGTGGCAATGTGCATGGGGAAGAGGGATGGAGATGGTTGTGTGCCTACACATACACATTCACATGATCGATCTATCTAGAGAGAACCTTCTTGGTGAATTGGAGCTCAATTGTTTGGTGGAAAGGAACTGGATGCTATTTTTTTTAAGTTTATAAAGAAAAATGGTTCTGTTGTAGAGATAAAGCTAAAATAATAGAATTAAACATCAGGGGTGACAGGTGAGGAAGGACACAGGGGACCACTGGCCACATGACTGCCCCCCCACGACTCCTCCCTGTGCATCCTCTAGCTCAGGATTTCCCAACCTATGGGTCGGGACCCAAATATGGGTCACTATTACATTTCAAAAGGGTCACCTTCGCCAGGTTTCTCCCCAGGTGGCTCTTAAGGAGCCAGTCACACATTTTTTGAATTGCCTGGGGTCAACAAGTCTGCCTGAATTGTCAAAATGGGTCCCCATCTGGAAAAGATTGGGAACTGCTGCTCTAGCTCCTTTGCAACAGTCCCTGCCTCTTCCCCACCCCTAGCCCACCTCTCCCTACCCTGCTTCTTCCCTACAATTTCCCCTCCCCCCAAGTAAGACCACGTAGGGGACTAGCAGGGGTCTGGCACCAGGACCAGGGATTGCCCCCCCACACACACACATACACACGCTCACTGGCAGTGGTGGGGGCCAAGGAAGTGGAGCAATGTGTCCACAGCCTGTTCACTTCCCCAGCTGCTGGCCACGTTACTCTACTTCCTGCAGGTGAGTGCAGGGGGCGGTCCTGCTTCTTCCCCCAAACAATGTGATGAGCAGCCGGGGGAGCAAAGCCAAACTGCTCTGCTGCCCCCTGCCACTGGCGGTGAGTGTGGGGGGGAGGGCTCAACCCCTGCTGTAGTTGTCAGGCACCCACTGTTCCCCCGAGCCACCAGAGGCTCTGACCCCTTATCCCATGTTACTGGTATGTGCCATTCATCACCGGGATCATCTACTTGGACCCCTCCTTCCATTCTTCCTCTGTATTTGTGCCTCTTAAGGCCCAACCCTGCGAACATGACTTACGTCATTTCACTCAGACCAGAATTAAGGTTGAAAAATCTAAACTTCCTTACATAGTTAATATAGTCTCAGGGGGGTAGCTGTGTTAGTCTGTATCTGCAACAAGGAGTCCTGTGGACCTTAGAGACTAACAGATTTAGGGCATAAGCTTTCGTGGGTGAAACCCACATCATCAGATGAATTGGAGTGGAAGTTACAGAAGCAGGAGTGTATATAAATAAAAGAAGCTAATCAAGTCAGGTGGAAATGGGTCATTTATAGCATTTGGTCTGGAGATGTGAATATTCAGAGAGGAGAAATTGCCTTTGTAATGCATTAATTAGTTGAGATCCTTACTCAACCCTAAACAGATAGTGTTGAATTTGGAAATGAATTCCAGTTTAGATATCTCCCTTTGTAACCTTTTTAAAAAATTCCTTTGTAGAAGGCTGGTTACTTTCAAATTCATTACTGAATCCATTGCTGAATGTCCAAAGAGGTTAAAGTGTCCCCTGCAGGTTTATGTGTGTTATCATTCCTGATGTATGATTTGTGTCCATGTATCCTTTGGCGCAGAGACTGTCCAGTTTCGGCAATATACATGGCTGGCACTTAATGGCATGTATCACATTAGTGAATGTGCAGGTGGATTAGCCTCTGATGTTGTGGCTTATGTGGTTAGGTCCTGTGATGGTATCGCTTGTATAGATAGTGGACAGAGTTGGCAACAGGGCTTGTTGCAGAGATAGGTTCCTGGGTAAGTGTTTTTGTGGTATGTTATGTGGCTGCTGGTAAGTATTTTCTTCAGGGTGGGGGGCTGTCTGTAGGAGAGGATTGGCCTGTTTCCCAAGATCTGTGGGAATGAGGGATCATTTTCCAGGATTGGCTGTAGATTGTCAGTGATGCACTGAAGGAGGTTTAGCTGGGGGCTGTAGGTGATGACTAGTGGTGTTCTGTTATTTTCCTTGTTGGGTCTGTCCTGAAGCAGGTGACTTCTGGGTACTAGTCTGGCTCTGTCAATCTGTTTCCTCACTTCTCCAGGTGGATATTTAAGTTTTAAGAATTTTTAATAAAGATTCTGTAGGTGTTTGTCTCTTTCTAAGGGACTGGAGTAGAAGTGGATGTCTTTTAGGATTGGACTGTAGACAATGCATCATGTGACATGTCCTGGATGGAAGCTAGAGGCATGTAGGTAAGAATAGCAGTCAGCAGGTTTCTGGTATAGGGTGGTGTTTATATGACTGTCATTATTTGTACTGTAGTGTCCAGGAAGTGGATCTTTTATGTGGATTGTTCCAGGCTGAGGTTGACAGTGGGGTGGAAACTGTTGAAATCCCAGTGGAATTCTTCAAGGGCTTCCTTCCCATGGGTCCATATGATGAAGATGCCATCAATGTAGCACAAGTAGAGGAGGAGTGCTAAGGGAAGGAAGCTGAGGAAACGCTATTCTAGGTCAGCCATAAAAATGTTGGCATATTGTGGGACCATGCAGGTACCCATAGCTGTGCCACTGACTTGAAGGTATAAATTATCCCCAAATCAGAAATTGTTGTGAGGACAAAGTTACATAGCTCCACCACCAGGTGGGCCTTGGCATCATCCGGGATACTGTTTCTGATAGCTTGTAATCCAATCTCCTGTGGAATACTAGTGTAGAGAGCGTCTACATCCATGGTGGCCTGAATCATGTTTTCAGGAAATTACTGATGCACTGTAGTTTCCTCAGGAAGTCAATGGTGTCTCAAAGATAGTTAGGTGTGATTCTTAGATTCACAAAACTGTTTGGGTGTAAGAACAGTTCAGGGGGAAGGAGATAAGTCAACCCTTGCTTTTCATAGAGCAGTAGAAGAAGTTCTTCAGCATAATGTCCCTTCCCTTATTACTCTTACTATCACACTTTAGGATCATGTCCCAGTGCAATTTGAGGCCTGTTCTCTGAGCATTCACCAGAAGGAGCTCAGGAAAAATTTCTTCAGATGATCTTGAAATGCTTCCAGCTGCTGGAATATGGTTCTGCCCAATTTGTACAGTGGGAGTGCTGAGAGCCATTGAACCAAAATGCAAGTCCTGTATATAATAGAAACCACTTCAGCCAAGGGGTGTAGCAGCACCCCCGGTACCTGTAATTCTAGCACCCATGGTTCTGGGCTGCACATGATTCTCACATGCTACTGCCCCTCTAAGATATAAATCTCTGTCCTCCCTCTGCTTCCTTGATTTCTCTCTTTTTGATATCTCCACTTTCCTGTTATTGGTACACACTGCATTATTCTTCATACACAATCACATGGTTTTGTTTGAGAGATACAGATTCCCAGAGGCTAGTACTGGCAGCAATTTCCATGTTAGCCCGATATGCATGCATTACAGGTTTCAAAGCAGAGAGTCAGCAGGTGTGACAGGAGATTTAAAAAAAAGTTGAAATGTATCTCACGGTTTAAGAATGTGTGAATGAAAGAGTTTCTCTGCGAGTAATTACAGTGCTCAAAGGAAATAGAGCTCACAGATAATAGAAAGACCAGTACACTAACTGCCTGCAGTATTAAACAGTTGGTTCAGTGGGGAGATTGGAATCACTGAATGTACTGATTCAATGGTAGATACATTCTGTCTTTTAACAAAGATAATGTATGTTCTTGTTAAATGTTTCATTTGAGAGATGGGTCTTTAATTGCTGAGGCAGGCTAAAAGTGTGTGCGTTTGGGTGTGTGGTGTGCGTTTGTAGGTAAGGAGTGATGAGATATATTTCTAATAATGGAAAGATTTGAAATCTCCATACATTTCCTCTGTATTTTTGAGACGAATATAAACAAGTTAGAAGTTGTAATGAAAGTGCCTTTTCAATACTATAGCCTTTGCAGAAAACATATTTGGAAGCCATTTAGTCATGCACTCATGTTTTTTTCACAGTGAAACATAGTATAAAGCTGAACATAATGGCAAGGAGCCATGTGAGAAATGTGCTCTTTCTTTTCCTCTCTCTTATTATGATCCGCACCTCTCTACTTTGACATTGGGCTCCCAGTTCTCATGTTAGCTTTTCATTCCATTTATCCTTCTGATGTTCTCTTAACCTGAACACCAGCTTACTGAACCAGAACATCCCCACAGAAGACCTGATACTAGGAAATGCTGCATTCATCGTTCATTTTCAGTTGGCTCTTGTTGTCTCTACCCTCTGAACTACTTCATTCATTCCCCTGGAAGGGATAGGAAGCCAAGGATAATTGAACAAGCACAAATGCAACTGGCCAAATTTGGCCACTTCAGACATCACTGTGGGCTACGTTCGGGGAGGGGGGAGGGGGGGAGCGATATAGGCACTGCAATACTGAACATTGCACCATCTAACTTTTTTAGATGCCATGCTGCCTAGTGAAATTTACTACCCCAAATTAGGGATCCAGGCTCCTTGTACAGTGTATGGGGAGAAAAATGGGATTCACAAAAGCCAGTAAACCAAACAGGGAGCCATCTAAGCTCTCTTGCAGGAAATGCAACAGGGGTACCGCCTATTCCCTATCCCTTCAAGGGAGGTAGGTGCCTCTCTCTGGCCTGGATATAAGCACTTATCTTTACTTGGGACTCACAGCTGTGAACCTTCTCTTGGAATTAGGCATCTAAGCCCAGGGGAGGTCATGGTGCCCCCCTTATAGCCAGTATCTAGGGCCTAGCATACTCACCCAGAATTTGGGAGATCTGGGTTTAAATTCCCCTTCTGCTGGATATGGAGCAGGAACTGAGAAGAGTGCCCTAAACACTCGGCTATGTGGTACTTAAGGATGGGTTTCTCAGTCTCTCCTGTTGGATCTGTTCCACTGGGTATAGATAATTCACTGAGCCAGAGAGCAAGAGCGGCTCTGCAGCCCAGCAGTTAGGGCTCTCGCCTGTAGGGCTAGAGTCATGCTGAAATGCTCTGGAACACCACTCTGCCTTCTCCCTCAGCTGACTAGTTCTCTCACTTTTGAGTGATGTGGGATAATACTGGCAATGCGTTCTGGCACTCTTTTTTTTTTTTTTTTTTTTTTTTTGTAAGGTTCTGTTGCTGCTCACCTGGGAGGTGGGAGACCTGGTTCAAATCCCTGTAGGTTGACCTGAGCCAGATAGCAAGTGGGAAAAATTGGGATGGGGAGGGGTGGTATTAGGTACCTACATAAGACAAAGCCCTGAATATCAGAACTATCCCTATAAAATCAGGACAGTTGGTTACCCTAAATCCCTGCTGCACAGCAGACAGAATGGGGATCTGAAGTTAGGTCTCCCACGCCCCAGGTTTAGTATTTCACCCACCAGACCACCGGGTGAAAGGGAAGTGGCTCCACTTCTACCATTCTGTGTGAGGCCAATCTAATAGACATGCTCTAAGATTTCTCTGAGCATGCCTACTGGATCAGGCCCAAAATTCAAGGTAGACGGGAATTTTGTGAATTCCCCCAGGCCTTACGCATGAGCTAGGTACTAAGCTGCTGGGTGGACACTATTCAAGGGCTTAGGTGTCTGTACATGCAATTTAGGGGGGACTGCCATAGAAACTACAAATTTTAGGGATCTACGGTTTAGGTGGCAGATGAATGATGATTTTGTGAATGCCAGTGCACCTAACATGTCAGCTAAATGCTTACATCCCTATTGTAAATCCAGTCCTGGGTATCTCTGGAGATTGGAATAAGTTGTGTCTGAACAGCTAGCTGCAGTTTCTACACAGGGATTCTGCCATCTTCCAACAGTCTTCCCCTGAATGTTGGTGTGGGTTTGACTAACATAAACATGCCTGGCCTCTTGTACATAAACAGTGGAACAGGGTTCCTGGAAAAATATTCTAAGACTTTTAAAACAGAGGCTTTAAAGTTAGGGTCCCAAATTCTTATTTATGCATCTAAATAAGTTACCTGGTTTTCTGGGGTGCTGATTTCCATTGAAGAGTCCAGTAGCATTTAAAGACTAACAATTTTATTATGGCATAAGCTTTCATGAGTTGCAACTCACTTCATCAGATGCATAAAATGGAAGAAAAAGAAACAGATGGTAGGGATACAGAGATGGGAGTGTGACATCAGAGCTAATTAAATCATAGTAGATGTGGATAAGAAGGTGAAAATGCCTATAGTCAGGGCTCGCCGAACCGTGGCGAGCCCCGCTTGCCAGCCACGCTGTCCGGTGATCTGCGCATGAGCAGATCGTTCTGCGCATGCACAGATAGCCCGAACCCGGCCCTTCCGGGTTACAATCTACTCGCCACGGGCGAGTAGATTGTATTATTTGTCGAGCCCTGCCTATAGTGGAAAATTACTTATTGTTGAGAGAGCTATGCCCAATCCCTATCCAGACCCATTCTGATGGTGTCAAATTTGCATATGAATTCCAGCTCAGCAGTTTCATGTTGCAGCCTATTTTTGAAGGTTTTGTGCTTGAGGATGGCAACTTTCAATTCTGTAACTGTGTGTCCAGGGAGATTAAAATGTTCTCCCACTGGTTTTTGTATGTTACCATTTATTTTATTGTGTAGAGATAGTCTGGTTTATCCAGTGTACATGTCAGAGGGGCATTGTTGGCACATGATGGCATATATCGCATTAATAGATATGCAGGTGAATGAGCTTTTGATGGTATAGTTGATATGGTTAGGTCCTATGATCATGTCACTAGGGTAGAAGTGTGGACAGAGTTGGCAGTGGGGTTTGTTGCAGGGATTAGTTTCTGTTGTGAGGTGTGTGGTTGGTGGTATGTGTTTCAGATTTGGAGGCTGCTATAAGCAAAGGCTGGCCTGTCTGCCAAGGTTTTTAGAGCAAGGGATTGTCATCTAGGCTAGACTGTAGATCCTTGATGATGATGTGTTGGAGAGGTTTTAGCTGGGAGCTGTAGGCAATAGCCAGTGGCATTCTGATGCTTTCTTTATTGGGTCTGTACTGTAGTAGATGACTTCTGGATACCTGCCTAGCACTGTCAGTCTATTTCTTCACTTCCCAGGTGGGTACTGTCGTTTTAAGAATGCTTGATAAAGATCTTGTAGGTGTTGGTCTTTGTCTGAGGGATTGGAGCAAATGCAGTTGCATCTTAGGGCTTGGCTGTAGACAATGTGATTGTTCTGGCTGGAATCTGGAAACATGTAGGCAAGTACAGCAGTCAGTAAGTTTCCAGTATAGAGTAGTGTTTCTGTCACTATCACTTATTTGCACTGTAGTGTCTAGGAAATCGATCTCTTGTGTGGACTAGCCCGGGCTGAGGTTGATAGTGGGGTGGAAATTGTTGAAACCCCAGTGGAATTCTTCAAGGGCCTCCTTCCTGTGGTCCTGATGATGATGTCGTCAATGTAGCACAAGTAGAAGAGGGGCACTTGAGGATGAGAGATGAGGAAGCATTGTTCTGAGTCATTCATAAAAATGTTGGCATAGTGTGGGGCCAAAGGAGTAGCCATAGCATGACTGATGACTTGAAGGTATAAATCATCCCCAAATCGCAAGTGGTTGTAGGTGAGAACAGTCACTTGTTGAGAATTATAAGAGCATTGAGTCATAAGTCTCATAGTCCTTAATGACTGTCTTATTTAAATGCTAATCACCTGTGAGAAGCTTGATTTCCTAGAAATAAGCAGACTACTCTTACTTAATATCTTGGTATTATGGTATGCTGTACAAACCTCAGATACAGAAAAAAATCACCAAAAGAGAGAAGGTTTCCAGGAGCTAGTCAAAATGCATCCAAAACAGTGAAATCCCCCTACAGTAGTTTTGGGGAGAGATCTAAGAGCTTATTCAATCCTTCTCTTGGCACTATCTGCAATCAAAAGTGCTCCAGAATGTTACTTTTATTTCCTTGTAGCCGGAAGAATTTCTTCCAAAGGTTAAACTGCCTTGTTCCATAAACTTATAGACTAACCGAAGTGTTGGAGCATAAGCTTTCGTGGGCAAAGACCCACTTCGTCAGATGCATGTCTAACATGCATCTGACATGTGGGTCTTTGCCCACGAAAGCTTATGCTCCAACACTTCGGTTAGTCTATAAGGTGCCACAGGACTCCTCGCCGCTTTTGCAGATTCAGACTAACACGGCTACCCCTCTGATACTTGTTCCATAAAGAAATCTATGGATTGGTGTGACAGCCAAGAGACATGGTATGTGAACTATGGTCTTTGATCAGTTGGATCCAAAGAGGAGTCAATGTTTTTAGTGCTTGCACTGTGAAACTACTGTGAATTTACCAACAAGCATCTCATTGAAAGGCTGAGTAAATTTACAACAGGCTCAGAATGGAGGAGTACACAGTTACAAGGTCACAGGCCACGCTCTCACCCTGATTTTTTATTTATAAATATAGATCTGATTATTTTCTCACATATGCCAGTTTTACACTAGTGGCAATATTGACTTTAGTTGTTATACCTTACGTACACCCATGCAGGTGAGAGCAGTCCAGAGCCATAACCTTTTAATATTGCATTATATGTAGTCTGGAGCATATGAGTTGTTGCGCTTTAATTAAATCACTGGTTCCTCTCATTCTCTAGGTTGTCCAGCAGCGGACAATATAGGATGCTTCAGAGCATGGTTAATGTTTCTAGTAATTATGCAATGAGGTGCATGGGGTTTGGAACTATTCCTGATACCTACACACCAACCTAAATGTAAGGATTGTTAACTACATCTTATATCACTACAATGTTATTAATGATCATTTTTGTTTAAGGAGGACTGAGAACCCCTCGGATCTGTCACAGTGTGGGCTCCCCACCCCAATGTCGAAGTAGTTCATCAAACTGAAAACACGAACAGTTGTTGTTTTTTCCAGATTTTAATCTTGGAAAAAATAATTCTCCCTCTTTCTGGGTAGAAGCAGAAAAATCCACTAACAAGACGACTTTTTTCTTTCCAAGGTGCATGCTGTAGCAGCCAAATTCCCATCAAGGGGAGACCAACATCTTCCCAACATCTTTATTCTTTCTTCTTTTTATACTTGACAGCTAAGCCTTCCAGTTTAAATGAACCCCATCCACATCTGTCCCCCACTATCATGCCACCAGTCTAATTACTTGTTCGTTAGCCTTAGTAGAAAAAAATGGATGGCACGCTTTAGTTCTGCATGGGCAATCAGTACGGGGGAGAACTGAAACCTGGGCAGGTAGAATACTGTCACAGAATGCCCACCTACAATTTCCCTAATTGTGTTTTCAGCCCATGAAAGATTGTGCCCTACTACTCCCTGTAGAGTCGTGGTGGGCAACCGGTGGCCCGTGGGCTCATTGGCAAATCAGGATAATTGGATTGCAGGCCGCAAGGCATTTTGCTGAGGTTGACTGTCCTCAGGCACTGCCCCCCACAGCTCCCAGTGGCCAGGGTTCTCTGTTTGTGGACACCAGGACATCCCTGTGGCCCTTTTGCCTGCATGTACCACTTCCCACATCTCCCATTCTAAGGGAACAGAGGATTGAGAGCTGTGGGGGGCAGTGCCTGCAAACAGTCGAAGTCCACAAAATATCCTGCAGCCCACAAGGTTACTCTGATGGGCTGCAGGTAGCCCGCCACTGCTCTAGAATCATAGATTCCAAGGCCACTGTGATAATCTAGTTTGACCTCCTTTATAACACAGGCCATAGCACTTACCATTCCCACAGGTTTTCTTTTAGACAAACATCCAGTCTTGATTTTTAAATTGCCAGAGGAGTATCTACCACAATCCTTGCTAAGCTGCTCCAATGGCAATTACCCTCACCATTAAAATGTATGTCCTATTTGTGTAGCTTCCACTTCCAGCCACTGGATAATGTTGTACCTTTTTCTGCAAGACTGAAGAGCCCATCATCAAAGAGCATTAGCACTGGGTTCATTGTTCCTAGTCTAAAACCCATCGGTGCTGCCCTAAGTTTTAGCTGAAGAGGAACATGATGTGAACCATCCCCTAGAGGGACTGAGCATGCTGTGTTCTCAGCACATAAAGGGCAAGATGATATATGGTGAGCTACTTTATGCTATTCTTTTGCTTGTCTTCTTTTTAATGTCACAGTTAATGCATTCAAGGCAAGAGCTGTAAGTTAGAATTGGCATGCCCTGACAGAGCAATAGGAGGGTTTAAATGCTTTTAAGCTTTTGATGTACCCCTTTTGGTGCCCTGCCTATTCCTAGGCAGTGCCAGGGCAATTTCTAGGGGCTGATTTTCTCTGATATCAGAGGAACAATTCCACGGTTAATTCCTCTTTACTTTGTTTTGAACTTGAAAACAGGCAAACAAACCATTCCAGGACATTACAGTCAATATTTTCCCAAACTGAACAGTCAGATCCATTTCAGTTTAGAGCAAATAGAATGCATTTCTTGGGGTGCAGTAGTGAAAACAGAAAATAAATGGTTTGAAACATTAACTGCCTGACAGGGTAACAACAATGAGACACTGCAAGCTGGGCTATCAAGCTTGCAGAATAATTGTCCAGCTAACCATTTAAGAAAAGGACTGAAAGCTGCTTGTTGTCTAACCAGCCAGTTTCCCCTTTCAATGTCTGGCTTTTCAGACCACACACACACAGACATATACAGGGTATGTCTGCACTCAATAAAATACCCACAACTGGTCCATGTCAATTCACTGGGGTTGTGGAAAATTGCTGCAAAGACATTTAGGCTTGTGCTAGAGCAGTGTTTCTCAACCTTTTTTTTATAAAGTACCCCTTTTTCCAAAAAAACCAATTATAAGTACCCCCAGTACCTACAGTTTTCAGACACACAACATTTTTTCTACCATTGTGACCCATTTGTTTAAACAACTTAATGGTAGCTGGGCGGACAATGAAATTTTTGGGTGTAAAAAGTACAAAAATAATAAAGCACTGTACAACTTAAAACAAAAATTTAGTTTTCTCCAAATTTCAGTTGTTGATGTACCCCCCAGACTTCTCTCAATTACCCCTGAGGGTACTCATACCCCTGGTTGAGAAACACTGTGCTAGAGGTTGGGCTCTGATACCCCAGGCCTGGGCTCGAGGGCCTTGGACTGCAGGGCTATAAAACTGCAGTATAGACATATGGATCTTAATGTGGAGATTGAACACAGGATCTGCTCTGTGTTAGTACAGCCTTCAGAAAGATGATTCATTGTGTCTTTATTGGCAGTGATCTGCAAATGGAAACTAAGATCCGGGTCTACAATGCAGTAGTCATCCCCACTCTCCTTTATGGGTATGAGACTGGGCAATATACATCTTTAATGTCCAGAGTGGTATCAATACTGCTGCTTTAGGAAGATTCTCCGTATCAGATGGGAAGACAATTGCACCAATTCCAGCATTCTCTCTGCAGCTAATATCACCTGTTTTGAGGCAAAGACTATGAACATCAGTTTTGGTAGGCGGGCCATTGTGTGTGGATGGCTGATACTCATCTCCAAAAACAAGTTGTCTTTTCTCAACTTAGTTATGCTAAGAGTGCCCACAGAGAACAGAGAAAACACTACAAAGATACCATGAAAGTATATCTTCAGAAGGGAGGCAAGGACCCCACAAATTGTTAAGAGCAGGCAATAGACTGCAAGGGCATCGCATCACATATCAACCTTCAGCCTGTTTTGAAGAGAATTGCCTTCCTCAAAAGGCTGAGAAACAATGGAGGAGGATGGAAAGTGTGTAGCATCCCGGGCAGCAATTGTGCTCTTGCAAACCACTAGTCACAATCCTGGAAAAACCTGTAGATCATGGATTGGTTGGATTCCTCAGCCATCTTAAGTCTCATCAACAGGGTCCCTGACAGACATCATCCTCATATCAAGGGATGGCACCAAGACATTTGGGCTCTGGGACCCCATGAGGGAGAAGGGTTTCAGAGCCCAGGCTCCAGCCTGAATAATGTCTACGCTATTTTATAGCTCCACAGCCCAAGCCTCAGTCAGCTAACATTGGCCAGCTGTGGGTGTTTTATTACAGTGAAGGCCAACCCCATATGTCAAATCCCTCACAGGAAGTCTCTCACCTCAGAGCCCTGCTTCATAACCAGCTTCTCATTGACAAATATGGTTAGTAATAAAGGCAATCTGATACAATACTGATATTTCTTTAGGAATTTACAGAACAAAGATATTGGGCCAATCCTTAGCTGTTCTAGCTCCAGTGACTTAAATGGAAAAATGCCAGTTCACACTAGTTGAAGGTCTGGCCTTCAACTCCTTACTACACATAAGACAAGTTCAAACAGAACTATCAGACATTGTTAAATCCCATTCCCTTTTCCCTTGCTGGGTTGCATTTTGACTAGTTTTCTGGAAACCTCTCTTTTAATTTTTCTCTGTATCTGAGGGTTTTTTGGTAGTTGTAATAAGGGTTACCTTGAATATTAGTGCAATGCACTGCAGACATCCACCTTCCACAATAAGCAACTAGAAGAAGGACATTACGTTTTTCAAAGAAAGGGGGAAAGGAAGTCACTTCAGTGTCATGTTTTCAGTGACTATGATTGCAGTCATACCTCATTTATGTAATATGAAAAGAGAATGCTGCAAGTTTTTTTGGATATGCTTCTATTTCTCAGCCATCCTCTCTTTGGGGTTTCAACTGTGGTTTAACTGCTGTCGCTTTATCTAGAACTAGGCAGCATGCACCAATTTCAGGTTGCTGCTGCTTTTTAAAAATTGAATTATAATTTTTCTCGCCTCTTAGTGGGTATAGAGCGGTTCTGGAAACGGAACTGATAGATGCAAAACACGTAAGATGTTTAGTAGACTGCACTAGTAAGTCAGATTACTGGTCTGCTTATGCAACTAGAAGAGTTTTGAGTATTGACTTTCCACGTCTTAATTAACATGTAAAATCTGATTGAAGAAGTGTGTATGTTAGAACTGAGACAGAAAAGTTCTTGATAGCCAGAGTCAGGACAGTACAGGTAAGTGCTACGTAAGCCTTCACACACTTTTCTGATGAATATTATGCTATCATAATTGTTTCACTCCCTCTCCCCTTCTGTTTTTTATCCACACATTGCATCTTAGATGTTAGGAATGTTAAGCTTGCTGGGGCAAGACTGTCCTTTACAGTTGTGTATGGTACATAACACAATGAGGGCCTAATTGGGGTCTTGAGGTGTTACCACAATATAAATAATTATTTAAAAATACACTTCATTCCTGATGAATACACTTCATTCCTACACTTCATTCCTAGTCCCTCCTAGTCCAGCCCTCTGTACCCCACACATACCTCTCCCTACACATCTTCAGGCCTGCCAATGGAGCGCATAGTGGGCAATTGCCTTGGGGTCCAGCAATTCAAAGGAGCCCAGGGCTTCCAGCCACCATCACCACTACTGTGGCAGCGGCAGCAGCTGGAGGCCCAGGTCCTTTAAATTGATGCCGGAGCACCATGCTGCACTCTGAGGGCTGGGGGAGGCAACGCATTTAGGGCAGGGCTGGCAGGGGGCAGCAACACACTCAGAGTGGAACAGAGGACTGGCTACACTGGCCCCACCCCTTCTGCCTGATGCCCAATCACTACCAGGCGTACCCACACACGCATACACACCTTGCCCAGCAGCGGCTATTGATGCCTCTGCACACCTTGCAGCAATCTCCACCACTCTAACAGTAAATCTCTACTGAACATATGAAAAAATGTTAATTGAAATCTGGAATGGAAAGACAGGCATAACAACCTACCATGCAACCTATTCTACTCCCTCCCATAAAAGCCAGAAACTGAGAACTAGAGAACATCCTGGCATACTCAGGTTCAGAGCTGTATGCTTCCTAACTTACCAGTGATATGCTACTCAGAAAAATGAGATTGAAATGGCAGCAGTGTAAATCCAAACTTGAGATACCATAGTGAGACAAAAGGGAGAGAGCTACAAGGGAGATTATAATTAGTGAGCAGTTTTCTTTAAAAAAAAAAAATACTGTACATCTTAAACCCCTTTCTTTGGTTGGGTTTCATTGTGAACTTAGTCATGCTCCGTAGCTTTGAAATCAAGTTCCATGCACATCTGATGCAACCAATTTGACAAGGCTTGTGCTAATCAGCTGAGATGATAACCAGTCTAGAAAACAGAGGGATTATATTGTGTGTTTTAAAAATGTGAAGATTTGCTAAAGGAATGTGGAACTGGCTTAGATTTTCCATCTTCCCCCAAAATTCACAGGATAGGCTGTAGTCTTATTTTAGGCTATGCAACATGGTATGGTGATAAACTTCTCCCCTTCCCCAAAGGATAAGCAGAGAGAGATGGCAGCTCCTACATAGAGTAAAGTCTAGCTTTTACCACAGGTGGCCTTGGTTTTACCTGTTACGTTCACAGAAGCAGAAAAAGGAATCCCCTCATCTAGGTTCTCTCTCCTCCCTCTCATGTTTATGATAGGATTTTTTAAAAGACATATTTATAGTCCATTTCACATATGCCAATAATGAGGTGACACATTCTCCTATGTTTTTAAAGGCAGGGAAGGCCAAGGAGTAAAAACAATTTTCCCCCACCTGAATAGTCATCTTATGCTCACACCTAAATATAATTTAGAGCCATGCTAACTTTTCAATTTTGTGTCTTCATTGAGTTATGTAAAAAGTTCCTGAAGCCTCATGGAAGACTTGAGAAATGAAAACAAAATTTAACTCCTAAGCTATGAGATTTCCTGCATTTCACTCCCCCTCATTTTTTATCACTAAGGAGACAGGTGTCGGCATGAAAACAGGATCTTGGTTCCTTGAGAGTTCACCTACTCCAGCTGCTTATTATTCTCTCGCTCCCCTGTCTTGTGCCTGAGGCTCTAATTCTCTGCTTGTGACATCACTTATTTCCATGGCATCCAATTGTGATGTCACAGAACTCTCACTTGAGGCACAGGGGAAGAAATAGCATCAGGAACACATGAACTCTTCTTAAGAAAAACTTACTGCAGCCCTTTATCCTAATGAAGTAGAATGAAGAAAAATACACGTCATATTGTAGAGTGGCTGAATTGCTCCTACTTACAAAAAATAACTTGTAGAAATCAAAACACAGAACTCCATTTCACAGACTGTCGTCTTAAACTAGGACTGTACAATCCAGGTCTCAAAAGTACTAACTGAACGGAATCTCAACCTGGTCTCTGATATGCTTTTCAACATTTTTATGGCTCATATTTCTTCCTCTCTCCACAGCCTCAAAATTTTTCTCTTCCTGCTAGACCCCTTCCACAACACCAGCTCCGTCCCCTAGCCCCTTCCTTCACTCCCTTCCCGGGATGCCTCCTAAAAACTCTTTTCCATGTATATCCCTTCCTTCCTATAATCTTCCCCACTACTGTTTTAATACCCTAATATCTGCAGCCTCTCTAATCGAGTCTCATGCTCCACTGTATTCCAGTGTTGGAAGCAATGCACTCTGCACCTGTGAGCAGGGAAAGTTCAGAGTGTAGGAAAAATGTAAATAGAGAGGAGGCCATGGAAAAGCAAAGAGGCTATATCCTACATGCATTGTTAAGGGAAGGCGATAGAGGGGGTCGAATTAATATAATAGGGTTAAAGGTAAGGAAGGAGCCAAAAGAGACCCTCAGAACAAGCATCCACATTTATGGATGGTTGCCTGAAATCAAACTGAACCCTTTTTAGGTCTGCCCATTTCAATTAACTCTTTCTCTGTCCATAGGAATGGACTATTCCTTTGAAGAACAGGGTACATATACCAGAAGCTGATGTGAGTTTTGCCCCGTGTATCTGCTGTTGTTTAGCAGTTAAATGGATATATAAAATGCTTCCCAATCAGGCTTATTTTTGGCAAAGTTCACTCAGTTAAAGATTCTATATTCATACAGAACACCTGTCCCTGCTTGGGTTTTGAACTCTTTAGCCATCATACTTCTGTTCCAGGAGTCACTGGCAGCTGCCTGCACCACTGGGGGTGCGCTGTCTGAAGAGCCCTCAGCGGGAAACAGAGGCAGCAAAGTGGTGGTGGTGGTGGTCTGTTCATCCTCGCTAAATACTATCAAGTCCTGGTGGAGAAAACAATGCAGAAATAATCAGTTAAGCAGTGAATGCTCAGATAAAAGCCATGCTGCTCAAAATGGTGAAGACTTGAACTTTTCAGGTGGTGCTAAAACCAAAAAGGGAGCAGGGAGTTAAAAGCTGCAATTTACCTGAATTATTTGATTGGCTGGTTTTTAGTAGAACCACTGGCCATTAAATATAGATTGAAATATTTTTAAAATGTTTAAGATGGTATATTTATCTATATGAGAATCAGGCCATGGCAAATATACATTTAAAAACAAAAAGAATTGAATGCTGGAGTCTTCCACTTACCTACATGTTGAAATCTGAGTGAGGGGGCTCTGTCTCCCCTACTAACATTGACATCATTAATATCTAAAGCACCATAAAAAATGCAGCTCACTGTTCTCTTTTAGGTGTCAGTGATATGTTCATATATTATAGGAGAAATGCAGAACCTTAAGGTCTTGTAGGCTTCTCTGCTCAGCTTTTAAAATGTCAAGGGATTTATTTCCACCTGTTGTTCTGCTAAAGGGTGACTTTTGCCCTGGAGCAAACTTGTTAAAAATAATATAACTGATACAAGAAGAAATGTTCTGGTCCTATGTTTCCTTTACTATTATTGAAAAGATTTGTGTTTTCATAATGACTCTCTTTTATCAGTCCCAACTTCAGCTTGGTATACTACAACTACTTTGCAATTTTATAGCACCTTTCATCAGAGGTTGCTAAAATATTTTACAGACTTTAAAGAAATGCAGTCTTACAACAGCACTGTCAGATAAGGTATTAGTATTCTGTCTTATCAGATGGGGAAACTGGGCAAAGAAAAGTAAAGACATTTCTCCAACCCAGATCTCTTCGCTCTTAATCCAGTGTTTTAAGTACCAGGTGTGTTGGGCTAGGTCCTCAGTTAGAATTAATTGGTGTACCTTACTGGAAGTCAGGGAAGTTATGCTGATTTCTACTAGCTGATGATCTGGCCCAGGGCTTTTCATAGCTTGTTTTGTTTTGTTTTGTTAGATAAAAGGAAGCCACAAATCATCTCAGTTGATCACTGATGAAGTCTCAGACTGGCAACTAATACATATATGCAAATAATTTCATTAATTAGGTAACATTTGAGGTGCTTTTCTCTCTTCACAGAAAGGCTTGAAAACCACTGCAAGTTTTCCATTGTTTTAACAGATTAGGCTTAACAAAGCAGCACTTAAAAGAGCTGAATGGAGAATTACGGCCTTGCCTACATTAGAAAAGTATGTGTTATTTATACCAGGATTCTAGGAATGAATGCAGTTGAAACAGCGCTGAACTCTGAAGTCTACACTTGGCACATTTACAAGTAAACTACATTCAGCACTGGTTTAACTCTCTTTGTTGCTGACACCTGCTGTCAGCAATAGGGTTTTTTTGTAGTGCAGTCAAAATTAAAGGCATATATTCCTAGAAGAAATTAAAATGACTGCCTTGGCAGCGACAGACAGATTGGCAGTGTTGGGTGTAGGAAATGTAATTGTGATTGGCATGTGGCAGTGACTATGAATGACAGAAAGGTATATGAAATTACAGAGGTTAAATGTGTTTGGGGTGGGTTCAAACACACGCAACTTGGAAACTGTGTGGTGACACAGAAGTTTAAAGTTTGAACACAAAAATGTTCTGATAGAGCCCTAAATGTGGTGCGGTGTTGTGCTGCACGTATGTAATCTTTGTTACTGCTTTTGTTGGCTTTATTCATCTTTTTTTCGAAGTAGCAATAAGAACAATCTCTAAAAAGTAGACTAAGAATATCCTGGGTTTGTGTATCTGTTTATTTTTCTCACAACAAAGAAACAACCTATTCCAGAAGTCTGGGTAATGATTCTAGCCTCTTAGATTTACAAAGCAGAACCAGAATTAGTGAGAAAATACTTTCTCGTAGTATTTCTCTGTTTCTGTGTCACACTTTACACAGGTAATGCAAGGACTGCATTGAAATGAAAAATAACAGTAAAAACATTAAGTGATCAGCCTTGAGTTTTCCAAAAGTTTTGGTTTGTTTCAGTTCCATTTGGGGGTAAAAACAACATAGTCTTCTGACACCTTAGAGACTAACAAAAAGGGATAAAGTTCATGATGGTTTTTTATTTTGTAAGAATAAGGTTGTGGTTGACATGAAAATGATTCTGATAGCATAAACTGATGATAAGTCAAATAGAAGTATAAAGCTGAGAGAGGATAAAGCTTCTGTAAAAGCCTAAATCAGTTAAATTAGCAAATGTGGTAAGGAAAATGACTAACCACGTGTGGAAGGTAAGTGGAATCATATTTATGGCGTTGTCTATAGTAGAGAACTGAATTGTTTCTAGCTGACTTGGTGGGATGATACTGCTGTAAGTACCAGTGGAGCAGTGAGTCCTTATTAGCCATTCTGTTCTGGTTGCAGTTTTGCCCTGTGTACACACTGTGCTCTGTTACTCTGTTGTGGCTGCGTTGCCCTCTGGATTTTTTGATCCCACAGTTCCCTGCTCAGATGAAGCAGTGGATTCAAGGAGCTATTACAAGGAGTCCACCAGCGTCTCTATTGTACACAAAATTGCAGGCCAACTTCAACAGCAAAACAAATTGACATGGATAAATAGAGGCAAGAGTAGGGGTTTATGGGGCCCTGAGCCACAGCAAATGGGGGCCCCTCCCTACCTCTTGTGCATGCAGTCCCTCCCCACTACCCTTTGGACTCTCTGCAAAGGAATGGGATCAGGGTGTAGGGGCTTGCCCTGCTCTGCCCAGCCAGTGCTCCTGCTGGAGATCAGGATGGGGTGTGGTACCTCCCCCACTTCCCGGCAGGAGTGTCGGGTGGGCCGAGGGAGCAGGGCAAACCCCTGTGCCCCATCTTCACTCCTGGGCAGGAGTGCCCGGTGGGCGAGTCAGGATGTGGGGACACCCAGTTAGCCAGGGCCCTTGGGCACTGTCCCTGTTGGTCCAGGGGCTAATCTACCACTGTGGGTACACCATAAAAAGCAATAGAGATGTTATCATCCAACTTCATAAGTGCATCTCACAGGAATTTTCCAATTTTCCTTTCCAGCATCTTGTAAAGGAGTGGAAGAGCTATGAGGCATCAAAAGTGGGAGTTAATCCAATAAGCAGTGGTATCCTGATGTAAAATGTACTGTGTAAGGGTTGTAGGCATAGGTGTAACAGCTAGTTCTTGAGTTAATACCTCATTTATGCTTGAGCCCTAATGTAATTGTTGGAAATTTCCTTTTGGAATTATCTGAGCTCCATTTGCATTCTTCACTGCTGAAATTTCCCTGCATCATTTCCTTGTTGTCCTCTCTGAAACTTTCCTATTTCTCAACAATGGTTTATTTTATACTCCCCAAATTTATATGGGCAGTCCAAGTCCTTATTCATGTGTCTCTGCATGACTAGCTCTTCCCTGATCTTTCTTTCCTGGACTTCAAGTCTCAGTCATTCCATCTCTATGGATCCAGTTTACTTGCCCCCAGGTCTGTTCTGCGTGTCTTCAATGGCCACTAAAATAGGAAATAAGAAATGAAAGTTAATAATCATAGCACTTGCACATCCCTCCCTTGATACAACAAGTAATAGCCCCCAAAAAACGTTTAAGTGCATCATAAGCAAGCAGGGGGACACTGGACGATCAAGGTGCTGAAAGAGAACTCAAGGACAATAAGGTCATTGCAGGTCTTCACAGCTGAGGAGGAAGGGAGATTCCCAAACATGAGCCATTCTTTTAGGTGAGAAAGCTGAAGAACTGTCCCAGACTGAGATGTCATAAGAGGTGGTATTGGAACAAATAGATAAATTAAACAATAAATAACTCACCAGAACCAGATGGCATTCACTCAAGTTCCAAAGGAACTCAAATGTGAAATTTCAGAATCACTAACTGTGGCTTACAACCAACTATTTAAATCAGCTTCTGTACCAAATGACTGGAGGATAGATAATGTGATGCCAGTTTTTAAAGAGGGCTCCAAAGATGATCTTGGCAATTACACTGGTTGAACTATAGTAAAGAACAGAATTGTCAGAGACATAGATGAACATAATTTGTTGGGAAAGTTTCAACATGGTTTTTGAAAAGGGAAATCATGGCTCACCAATCGACTAACATTTTTGTGGGATCAACAAGCATGTGAACAAGGGCTACTCAGTGGATATAGCATTCTTAGATTTTTAGAAAGCCTTTGCCAAAGTCCCTCACCAAAAGCTCTTAAGCATAGTAAGCTGTCGAGATAAGATGGAAAGTGCTCTGGTGGATTAATAACTGGTTAAAAGATAGGAAACAAAGGGTAGGAATAAATGGTCAATTTTCACAATGGAGAGAGGTGTCCCTCAGGGATCTGTACTGGGATCAGTTCTATTCAACATATTTCATACATGATCTGGAAAAGGGGGGAAAACAGTGAGGTGGCAAAATTTGCAGATGATACAAAACTACTCCAAGATAATTAAGTCCAAAGCAGACTGCAAGAGTTACAAAGGAGTCTCACAAAACTGGGTGACCAAGCAACAAAATGATTTTCATCTGCCAATGTTGCTAAATGCAAAAGTAATGAACATTAGAAAGCATAATCCCAATTATACTAAAGTCATGGGGTCTAAATTAGCTGTTACCACCCAAGAGAGGAATCTTGGAGTCATTGGGGATAGCAGATGAAAACATCTGCTCAATGTGCAGCAGTGGGGGAAAAAAGTGAACAGAATGTTGGGAATCATTAAGAAAGGGATAGAGAATATGACATAGAATATCTTACTGCCTCTATATAAATCCATGGTGTGACTGTGTATTTAGTATTCTTTATGAAAATAGGTGTATTCATGTTTTAAAGCATAATTCAAATATGCTTTGTGCAAAATTTTCATGTAACATATAACTGGAAAGCTTGTAATCCTCTGTGCATATAAATAAAATATACATGTACCATTTCTGTACATGAAACTGGGAATATTGACTGTAGATTTATTATCAGTGTGTTCATGGTGGGAAAAGCCTATTTCCAGCCCATCAGGACCAACAATGAAGAAGCTAGACACACAGCTAATAGCCTATAAGCAAGAGACAATTGAGTGAGGGAGAACTGTCTTCCTGCAGACATGTTACGAACACGTGTCCATTTTCATCTGATGCTTAAATCCATCTTGAATTTTGTACTTTTCCACATAAATGTTAGGGAATTGAACATAGATTTCCCACCATAGAGAAATTCTATATAAGGCAAGGGAAGTAAACAATGAGGCTGCATCTAGACTAACAAGTTTTTGCGCAAAAGCAGTTGTTTTTGCGCAAAAACTTGCCAGCTGTCTACACTGGCCGCTTGAATTTGCGCAAGAGCACTGACTTTGTATGTACAAAATCAGTGCTTCTTGCGCAAATACTTTGACGCTCCCGCTCGGGCAAAAGCCCTCTTGCGCAAATGCTTTTGCACAAGAGGGCCAGTGTAGACAACCCAGAACCGTTTTGCGCAAAAAAGCCCCGATGGCTAAAATGGCGATCAGGGCTTTCTTGCGCAAAACCGCGTCTAGATTGGCATGGATGCTTTTGCGCAAAAAGCGCTTTTGTGCAAAAGCATCCATGCCAATCTAGACGCTCTTTTCCGCAAATACTTTTAACGGAAAAACGTTTCCGTTAAAAGCATTTGCGGAAAATCATGCCAGTCTAGACGTAGCCTGATTGTTTTCAGGTGGTTTTATAGACTGCCTCCCCACCCCAACAAGGTACATGAAAACACCTGGAAACAAATGCACTGTAATGAGAGTGTTGGAGGAGAACTGCTGGACTCAGGTCAGAAAGGACATCTCTGGCCTGAAATACTTTATCTGAAATAAGAACTAAGGCAAGACATTATTATTTGTAACAAATTCTCTTAGGGTACGTCTAGACTACATGCCTCCGTCGATGGAGGCATGTAGATTAGACAGATCGGCATAGGGAAATGAAGCCGCGATTTAAATAATCGCGGCTTCATTTCATTAAATGGCTGCCCGCTCTGCCGATCAGGTGTTTGTCGGCAGATCGGGGCGGTCTGGGCGCGCGATGCGACAAGGAAGCCTTTGTCGACCAGCGCAGGTATGCCTCGTGAAATCAGGTTTACCTGCGCCGATCGACAAAGGCTTCCTTGTCGACCGCGGTGCATCCAGACTGCCCCGATCTGCCAACAAACAGCTAATTGGCAGAGCGGGGCAGCCATTTAAATTTAAATGAAGCCGCGATTATTTAAATCGCGGCTTCATTTCCCTATGCCGATCTGTCTAATCTACATGCCTCCGTCGACGGAGGCATGTAGTCTAGACGTACCCTACGTGTTTGTTTTGTTTTATTTTGCTTAGTAACTTACTTTGATCTGTCTCTATCACTTGCAACCACTTAAATCCTACTTTTTATACTTAACATCACTTTTGTATATTATTATTATTAATAAACCCGGTGTAAACAATTGTTACATTGGGGGGATGGCAGCTGTGCATATCTCTCATTGATAAAGGGGATATACAATTTTTGAGCTTGCTGTGCATAAAATTTTTATACACAGTAAGATGGATTTATCTGGGGTTCTGGTCTCATTGCACCTGGGTGCTGTGTCAAGTTCCTTTGACTGAGCCTTCCCAGAACTGAGCTGATCTCAGTATTCAGCTCTGCTGTGAGCTGTGACCCCCCAACTCTCTACCACTGCTGGAGGACACTGGACGGTCTGACTCAGCAGGACAGGGTCATGGAGTACCCAGGAGGGCAGGTAGGTAAACTCAGTGGTATCTCAGCCCATCAAGCAACAGTCTCAAGAGGATTTCTGTGACTGAGCCCATCACACCTATTTTGAATATTGCATGCAGATGTAGTCACCATATATCAAAAAAGATATATTAGAAAAGGTTCAGAAAAAGGCAACAAAAATGATTACAGGTATGGAACAGCTTCCACATGAAGAGAGATTAATAAAACTGGGACTTTTCTGCTTGGAAAAGAGATGACTAAGGGAGGAATATGGTAGAGGTATATAAAAGCATGATGAGTGTGGAGAAAGTAATTAAGGAAGTGTTATTTATTCCTCATAACACAAGAACTAGAAGTCACCAGATAGAATTAATAGACAGAAGGTTAAAACAAACATTAGGAAATATTTATTCACCCAACACACAGACAACCTGTGGAACTCCTTGCCAGACGATATTGTAAATGCCAAGACTATAACAAGGTTAAAGAAAGAGCTAGGTAAATTCATGGTGGATAGGTCCATCAATGGCTATTAGCCAGGATGGGCAGGGATGATATCCCTAGCCTCTGTTAGCCAGATGCTGAGAATGGGCACCTACGTATGGATAACTTGATGATTATTTGTTCTGTTCATTCCCTCTGGCATTTGCCATTGTCAAAAGACAGGATACCGAGCTAGATGGACCCAGTATGGCCATTCTTATGTTCTTAAGGAATGTGATTAAAAGTGACAATTCCATTTCAACTTTTAATTCCAGTTCTTGGTCATAAGGCACTTTCTTATTTGACTAGAGATGGTAGGAATGTATTATTAGAATTCACATATACACTTACAAGAGTGAGTGAGGATGCCACATTAATATGAGGATGGGATAATGGCCAGGTAGTGGTCACTTTACCTAGATTAACAAAGGTTTCCAGCAAGGAGGGAAAGCAGTTTTTGTTTGCCTAGAGGATATTTGAGAACCAGCGCTGTCAATGGAGAAGTTGTCTGAGTTTCTATGGGGTGGAGGGAAATATGCAGTGCCCCAAATTTTAATTGTAAGGCTAGAAGGCTTGTTTTATGAAGGTTTTTGGATATAACTCCTGGGTACCGGGGCAGGAGATTACAGTATATTTGATCTCTGAGATCTAGTGGGACAGACAGCATAATTAGTTTCACTACTCTCAGGGTCTCTAGTTACCTGTACATCACTGTGTCACCAAAATATGCCAAAGGCTGATTCTCATATTCTCCTTTCTTTGATAGGATAACGAGTCTTGTGGATAAGGGAAAAGCAGTGGATGTGGTATACCTAGACTTTAGTAAGGTGTTTGATACGGTCTCGCATGATATTCTTATCAATATACTAGGCAAATACAACTTAGATGGGGCTACTATAAGGTGGGTGCATAACTGGCTGGATAACCGTACTCAGAGAGTAGTTATTAATGGTTCACAATCCTGCTGGAAAGGTATAACAAGTGGGGGTTCTGCAGGGGTCTGTTTTGGGACTGGCTCTGTTCAATATCTTCATCAAAGATTTAGATACTGGTATAGAAAGTACGCCGATTAAGTTTGCAGATGATACCAAGCTGGGAGGGGTTGCGACTGCTCTGGAGGATAGGGTCATAATTCAAAATGATCTGGACAAATTGGAGAAATGGTCTGAGGTAAACAGGATGAAGTTTAATAAAGACAAATGTAAAGTGCTCCACTTAGGAAAGAACAATCAGTTTCACACATACAGAATGGGAAGCGACTGTCTAGAAAGGAGTACGGCAGAAAGGGATCTAGGGGTTATAGTGGACCACAAGCTGAATATGAGTCAGCAGTGTGATGCTGTTGCAAAAAAAGCAAACATGATTCTAGGATGCATTAACAGGTGTGTTGTGAGCAAGACACGAGAAGTCATTCTTCCTCTCTACTCTGCGCTGGTTAGGCCTCAGTTGGAGTATTGTGTCCAGTTCTGGGCACCGCATTTCAAGAAAGATGTGGAGAAATTGGAGAGGGTCCAGAGAAGAGCAACGAGAATGATTAAAGGTCTAGAGAACATGACCTATGAAGGAAGGCTGAAAGAATTGGGTTTGTTTAGTTTAGAAGAGAGAAGACTGAGGGGGGACATGATAGTCGTTTTCAGGTATCTAAAAGGGTGTCATAAGGAGGAGGGAGAAAAGTTGTTCATCTTGGCCTCTGAGGATAGAACAAGAAGCAATGGGCTTAAACTGCAGCAAGGGAGGTTTAGGTTGGACATTAGGAAAAAGTTCCTAACTGTCAGGGTAGTTAAACACTGGAATAAATTGCCCAGGGAGGTTGTGGAATCTCCATCTCTGGAGATATTTAAGAGTAGGTTAGATAAATGTCTATCAGGGATGGTCTAGACAGTATTTGGTCCTGCCATGGGGGCAGGGGACTGGACTCGATGACCTCTTGAGGTCCCTTCCAGTCCTAGTATTCTATGATTCTATGATTCATGCATTAAACAGCAAGAAAAAATAAAAATTTTGATTGCAGGTAGATACCAGCAGTGAACTGTGTATGGACTGAGAAATACGATGACACCCTGAACTCTGCAGCGAAACCCAACAGGGTATTGTTACTGAGGGACAAGCTGACACAGGTGGATTACAGAGGAACTAAAACAGCTGGGCTGAAGAGAGGGTCAGTAGCTATCACCCATTCTCTCCTCCCCTAAAGAATGAAAGAGTTGGGAAGACAGCTGGACATTTGCACCTTCACGTGGGGCATTTTCCACAATCACTAAGAACCTGGAAAACATTCTTCTGTCCCCAAGCCTACAAAATCAGCTCCCAATGGTACATTTTAAAATGAAAAGCTGCATACCTTCTGTGGAGGGCATCTCTCCAACTCTGACTCCTGCAGACATGGCCTAAGCATAGTCTTCGCCTCCAGCTCTGGATCCTGAGGTTCTAGCAATGTGTCAGCAATCACCTAGTCTGGATCTTTGTCTTGCTGGTCCATAGATCCAGTGCTCTCCTTTTTTCCATCACCATTGTGCTGCAAGACACCTCAGTCTATGTAGGAGGGTGAATGCTGAGAAATCAGTCCAGTTTTTGTAAAAGGGAAACATTTTCCAGCATGAACCAGATGTACTGTAACTGTCCCAAGCCTTTTATTCTTAGATTTTCAGTCCCTTTTCCTTCTCTCAGTACTCTTTGTCACTCTGAGTGATACTGATCTTGGTACCCAATAGCTCAGAGACTCAGCCATAAAGTAGTGTGCAAGACCAGTTTCTGGTGGTCCTGGATCACCTCATCTCCCCTTAGGACCATTAATGCCTGCATATTGGCTGTCAATCCATCTGGCAGCAATCTCATACAATGGCCTCCTTAGATAAATGCAGATGATAGACTCAGAATAAAATCAGAGAAGCTAATTAGCTCCAAGGTGACGGTTGTGCTATTTGTGTGCATAAGTGTTTTCCAGCAAACTTATCCTCTTTCTGACAAAGTACAGGAAGTACACCACACAGACTGTATATGCCATGACCAATGTGATGTGAGATGGTAGTGGGAGGACTATTTCCACCACTATGGCTACTATGCCAGTGATTTTCTTCATCTGGTGATTAGCACTGCAAATTTTTCTAGTGTACACAAGGGCTCCGTGAGGTACATTTGAAAGCTTTCTCTACATTAAAAAGCATTAGAGATATAAGTACAAGACCAGAAACTAGGAACTCCTGAGTTCTAATCTAGGTTCTAGCAATGCTGCATGTTATCAAAGCTAAGACCTGATTCTCATTTACAGTAAGGCTGCTTGAGGCAGCCCTAGAAGCATGAAGAAGCCTTAACATTGAGTAAAATTTACATAGCGTCAGGTCTCTTAACACTGCCACAGTGGTGTAAAGTGGCCTTTGTGTAAATGAGAATGAAGCACCTAACCTCTCTGATTTCCCACTTGTAATATAAGGACACTACTCCTTACAGTGGTCACCATTAAAAATTGAGCATTCATCTCCAGGCACATCACTGTCGGAAATCGGGGTAGTTCTCTATTAAGGGAACAGGAAAATAAGTGTCGTTATCTCTAGCATCGTTGCTCATTGTGTAGTACAGTATCTGGAAAAAAGTTGACACTTTAATGACAACCACTGGGCCTCTGTGAGGTTTAATTAGCAACTGGCAGTGACTTGAAACTGTAAAGTCCAACGTAAGTGCTAAGTATTATTTTTAACTATGAGAATGTGCAGCATAAGAGAGGAGAAAGCATGGATCTGAGTCTGAAAGCACTGCTTTCCCAAATTCCAGTGTGCAGTGCATGGAAAACAGAATAGGTTGGAAAATTATATTTATGTTAAGCCATTTTAAAAAGTAGTATGTGCAAGCTTTGCCTGTGCTGACTTAGCAACCATAGAAATGAACCCTTCTCAATTTCCCTTTTGTAATCAGAGTGTGCTTTCCTTTAGTGCTGCAGCTCACATACAATCTCATATACAGCACGTGTGGGCATCACTAATAAGATTTACTATTTATCCATGCCAAGTTTCATCATCCACTGTGAAAGCAGCTTGCTGAACAGAGGGAGAGCTGGACTGTAGCGAGTGCTGCTGACATTTAATAAGAGGGGGAGGGTGGAATATTGCCATGCTACAGTAATGCTTTTAAAATGAAAAATCTCATTTCCAAACCTCTTTGCAAAGCAGGGGGTAACATTTATAGAAAACTCTTTGGGATGAAGGAAGAAAATTAGTTTCAGCAGGCCCTTGTGGAGCCACAGAAATAATAGCCAGGAGTAAGTGGGCAGAAACAGAGAAAAAACTGCATTCCATTGCATCAAGAGATTCCATAAAACTTTTGAGGTATAGTCCTCGGTGCACAGGGAGTTACATGCACTGACCAGTGAGCATGCCCCTTAGAATCATATAGTGTGCAAAGAATTATGACCAATTACTATTTGCATGAAAAGTATCTTTGAACACATGACCAATGTGATGTCAGATGGTAGTGGGAGGACTGTTTGCACCATTATGGCTATGGGGTTCTCTGGGATGGGATTTTCCCCTCCCAGGATTGTCTTCCTCTTTATTCTGCCTCCTATCACCACCTTTATATTCAGGGATGCACAAGTTCTCCCACTGGTCAAAGGCTGAACACAGCTCCTTTCAGAGTCTAGATTCACTTCTTTAAATACCAGTCAGAAGAAGCAATTGGTCCCTTCCTCTACTTCATTGATTTTGGAAGACAGAGCAAGGATGAATTTGAATATAGCAAAGGCTTAAGCCACCTGTGTTCCTCCTGCGTTCACATAACTGAAGGAAATGGTTTAGGATACTTCCATCTGATCTAAAAAGCAATGTCTCCTCAATGGTTCAAATGAGGAAAATATTTTCCTCTACATTCCTGTCAAAAGACTCAGTGAGGTAAAGGGCATAGAATTCTTTCTAGAACAAGCAGTTTAATAAGGTGAAGTTGCCATTTACAAAGCTACCAAATACACAAAGGTGTGCTGGTGTACGTATTAATCAGATAAAACTAGATTTAAGATAACCTCTTTGTGCAGAGCCTAGCAATCAGACAACAAAATGTTACTAAGAAAGAAAAGAGTCCTTGCCCTGGAATACCCACACATGTCTACAGGGTTATATTTATTTCTATTAATAAACATATTACTGCAATTTACAAAGCTTTTTCATACATAACCTTTCAAAACATATTTCAGGTGGGCATCAGATCTGCTGACTGATGGCCAGATGCTGGAGCTAATTTAACCAGCTAGCATAATCCCACTTCCATATGGACTCGCTTTGGTTCAGACTGTGATACTCTTACTTACACTGAATAGTACTTGATTCCACAAATTATCCTATTGATTTAAATGGAATTATTCATGGTGTAAAATGTTAAATGTGAGTAAGGGCATGGCTCTATGGATATCTGTGTGCATCTCCCTCCCAAGCAGCAGTTTTACCATGACCCTGTAGGGTGTGTCCTGAACTGGTACTGGTCTCAGATGAAAGTCACTGTTTGCTTATCATAGAGGGGACCAATGTTCCCTTCAATTTTTTCCATCCTTGTGTGGAATAGATGATGTGCACCACAGGTAGAAACACATGCTGCTGGCTGTGGGAGGCTGTGGGCACTATACTAATCAGTTGGGAGGCACTGGAATCTCTCCCGGGCAGTCACCCAAGCACTCAGCATACAGGGCACACTGGAGAGGACCCAGGGAATGCCTTAAAGCAAAATGCCTGTGCTTCCTACCATACCAAAACAGAACATACCAAAAATATAGAAATAGAAATAACATTTAAGAAATACTACTTGATATATCAACTTTACTATAGCTATATGTGTTTCTTAGCTCATACCCTAGAAGCTGCTATTTTCTGCCTAAAAGGCAGGCATTAGGACAAGAAGAAATTCATTCTGAAATGAAACCATTAAGAAAAGCTATTTCTAGGAGTTTTGAAATATATTTTAGAAAAGCTGTCAGGTAATAGTAGAGGGTGGAGATTGTGTAAGCGTTTGGTTTAATGTAACTTGTATTTCTTTATTTTCATTATGTCCCTACCAGAGAAGTCCCCAGGATAAGACAAGCACCTTGGGGCAGGAGCTGCCTTTTTCTTCTGTGTTTGTACAGCACCTGGCATAATCAGGTCCTAGGTGTCATGGCAGGATTACTATGAATAATAATAAATCAGGCTGCAGGCGGGAATTTATTGCTAAGAGCGTGTGTGTTTTTGTTGGGGCCCTCAACGTGGGCAGTCTGCTCCGGGGACCTGACTCCAAATTAGAATGAAGATTGAGATCAGAAGCCACAGCAAGGGGTAAACCAGAGGTGGAGCCAGATGTCATGCTAGGGGTCAAAGTTGGAGTCAGTCAGAAGTCACACCGAGGGTCAAAAAGCCAGAGTTAATAACTGGAGTTAGGATGAGGGACAAAATAAAGGAACAAGGTGAAGTAACAAAAAGGATCAGGCACCAGGTGAGAAGGTATGAACATGATCTCAGGAGCCTGGTCAGCAGCAGGCCTAGCAGCTAATCCCTCAGACAAAGTGTAAGGCAGGAACAGGAGGCTTTATGCTAAGAGGTGTCCAATCAATAGCCTGCTGCTTGTCCAGTGATGCTGCTGGCTCAGCAGATGTAGCCACTGTTGAGGGGTATCAACTACGGTTTCCTTGTCTGGCATTGCAGGGTGGTGGTTCAGGGGGTAAGGCTCTCTCTTGCCAATCCTGCAGGCCTGGATTTGAGACCCATGATGCCTTGCACCCTCAAGGTGATTTCTAGGAGCCCTGGGGCCAGGTTTTTCGTGGTGATCCCTGTAATTTTGCAGGGGCATGACCATGATGCGCTGGCTCCCAAGAGCATTCTTCGCACCCATAATCTTCCCAGTTGATCATATAATACAGTGCTTGTTTCTCTGCATATTTGGGAATCCAGGATGTCCCCAACTATGTACTCCTCAATCATGGTTCCATATTTGAACTGGAGTTGGGTGCTGTGGCACCAGCTGGGAAACAGATCATTGAAGAGACGTTTCAGGAGAGATACATGAAATACCAGATGGATTTTCCAGGCCTGAGGGAGTACTGCAATTCAAATATCACTGGACTGATTTGTTGAAAAGTGTAAAGGCCTTTGTATTAATTATAAAACTTGTGCACAGGTTGGTGAGTCTGTAGGTTTTTAGAGAACAGACATACTTTTTGACCAACCTTCAGAAGTGGGACCTCCTGGCAGTATTTGTCAACAGGATGTTTGTACCTGTACCAGATCTGAGGCAGCAAGAAATGTGGGGACAAGGGGACAGAGGGATGGAACTATGGATGAAAATCATAACTGGGATAGAAGTCAGTGAATAGGGTGGAAGCACATTCTGTGTTATGAGCAAATCTGGCTAACAGCAGTAATACACAACCCGATTATTTTGGCAGTGGTTCAGGAAACTGTAAATACTGTTCAAGTACCTGTTTGGCCCATTCTGATTGGCCATCCATCTGGACGTGATGGGAGATGGATGAATGCCAATGGACATTCACAACATGAAACACTTCCTTCCAAACACTGGATATAAACTGAAAACCTCAGTCAGTGGTAAGACTATCAGGAAAGCTGAGGGTGAATAGATGCGTGAAATAAAGAGTTTTATGTGGCCAGAATCTGAAAGGGTTTCATACAGTATCAAGACTTGTGCAGTAATTTCTGCAGTTGGGAGGCCTATGCATGGTATAAAATGTGCCATTTTGGTAAATTGATTCATGACAGTTATTAGAGTACTGTGTCCTTCTGGTCCTTCTGATTCTGGCAATTTTACCATGAAATAAAGAGTTTTATGTGACCAGAGTCAGAAAGGGTTTCATACGGTATGGCAAAAGCCTTGTTTCAGAAGGTTTTAGTCCAAGTCACAGAGCCTAACATAGGATCAGACATCATCCAGCATCTGTGGCCACCAAAATAAGCGGTCTACTGCATGCCAAGTCTTAGATTGTCCAAAGTTACACAGCAAACAGATTTCCAAAAAAATCACAGAAATGTTTTGAATTTGATAAGTCATCAAATTCAGCCCCCCTGGGCAGGACCAAGTAAACCTAGATGGTTCCTAACAGCTGTTTATCCAAATTGTTTTTAAATGCTTCCAGTGATGAGGATTCCATGACCTCCCCCAGAAAGTCTATTCCAGATCTTAACTACCCTTATAGTTAGAAAGTTTTTCCTAATATCTAAGATAAATTTCCCTTGCTGCAGATTAAGCCTTTTACTTTTGGTCCTGTCTTCAGTGGACATGGAGAATAGTTGATCACTGCCCTCTTTATAACCGCCCTTAATGTATTGGAAGACTGTTACCCAGTCCCCTCCTCATTCATCCTTTCTCTAGATCAAACATGCCCAGGTTTCATTTAACCTTTCCTCATAGGTTAGGTTTTCTAAACCATTTATTGTTTTGTTGCTTTCTTCTGGACACTTTCCATTTAGTCCACATATTTCTGTGGTACCCAGTACTGGACACAGTTCTCCAGTGTAGTCCTCACCCATGCTGAGTAAAGCAGGACAATTACCTCCATTGTTTTATATTCAACAACCCTGTTAATACACTTCAGAATCATATTAGTCTTTTTTGCAGCTGCATCACATTGACAATTCATATTTAGCGTGTGTCCACTATACCTGATCGATCCTTCCTGCAGTGGATCCTTTTAAGTCTCGGCTTGACAAAGCCCTGGCTGGGTTGACTTAGTTGGGATTGGTCCTGCCTTGGGCAGGGGGCTGGACTGGATGACCTCCTGAGGTCTCTTCCAGCTCTATGAGTGCTACCTTCTATACAGTTATTCCCCAATTTGTAGTTGTGTCTTTGATTTTTGCTTCCTAAGTGAAGTACTTAGTACTTCTTTTTACTGAATTTCATCTTGCTAAGTTCAGACCAATTCTCCAATTTGTCAAGGTCATTTTGAACTTTCAACCTGTCCTCCAAAGTGCAGGCAACCCCTCCCACCTTTGTGTTCTCTGCAAATGTTATAAACAAAATCTCTACTCCATTATACATGCCATTAATGAAAATATTGACTAATACCAGACCCAGGACTGACCCCTGCAGGACTCTGTTAGAGACATCCTCCCAATTTCACAGCAAACCATTGACTACCATTGACCTTTGAGTATGGTCTTTCAAACACTTATGCACCCACTTTATAATAATTTCATCTAGATTACATCTTCCTAATTTTTGTATGAGAATGTCTTGTGGAACAGTGTAAAAAGCTTTATTAAAATCAAGTTACATCAAGATACTGCTTCTCCCTATCAACTGGGTCAGTAATCCTGTCAAAGAAGGAGATTAAATTGGATTGGGAATATTTGTTCTTGACAAATCCATGCTGATTATTCCTTAAAAACTTCTTATGTTCCGGGCACTTACAAACTGGTTGTTTAGTAATTTGCTTCAGTACTTTTCCAAGTACTAAAGTTAGGCTGACTGGTCTAAAATTCCCCAGGTCCTCCTTGTCTCCCTTTTAAAAGACAGGTATTATGTTTGCCCTTTTCCAATCTTCTTGGACCTCTCCCATCCTCCAGGAGTTGTCAAAGATAACTGGGTTATGGCCCTAAACTTGCTTCGGGTACAGACAACCCCCGCACTTAAGACCTAATTGGTTCCTGGAGAACTGTCATAAGTCGAGCCATCGTAAGTCGAACCCTTTTTTCCCATAGGCACAATGATATAAATGGGGGTTCCGTTTCTGGCCCGCTTTCCCTCCTGGGAGTTGTAGTCCCCAGCACGCTGGGCGCAGAGCCGGCCAGGGGTTGTGCCAAGTGGAGGCGGCTCCACGTGTCCTGGTGCTAGCGCCGGGGGCTGTGCCAGGTGGAGGCAGCGCAGCACGAGCTGCTCCCACAGCTGGCTGGGGGCTGTGTCGGGTGGAGGCAGCTCTACATGTCCCAGAGCCATCTGGGGCTGCGGGCGATTGGCTGACTGTGGCTCGCTGAGCAGGTGGGCTTGAGAGGCTGGCCCGGAGCAGGGTGATCGTAAATGTGGGGGGAAGGGTCATAAGTCAGGGGTCGCCTGTAGTTCTGTAAGCACCCTAGGATGGATTTCATTGGACCCTGCTAATCTGAATACACCTAATTTATCTAAATAGTCTTTACCCTGTTCTTTTCCTGTTTTGGCTTGCATTCCTTCCTCCTGGTTGTCAATACTAATTATATTGAGTAATTATATAATTTTATAGCTTCGTCATTATTAAGGTTAATATTCTGTCATGGGTATTTTCAGCAAAAGTCAGGGACAGGTTGTGGACACTTAACAGAATCTCATGAAAGCCCATGTCTTGTCTCTGATTTTTATTGAAATACCCTGAGGTGGAAAGACAGAGCTCTGCTGCTGCTTCTGTGGCAGGGGCTGACCGCTGCTACTTCAGTCTCAGGGGGGCTGATCCCACCCCAGACACTGTTCTGGCAGCCCTGGTGCTGGCAGCTAGCCGGCTGTTCCAGCCCTTCCCTAGAAAAAGTAACAGAGGTCCTGGCAATTTAAGGAATCCATGACCTCCATGACAGAATTGTATCCTTTGTCGTCATCAATCTTTTTGGTGAATACTGAAGCAACATAGGCACTAAGCACTTAGCTTTCCTGATGTCATCAGTTATTAGATCTCTTTCCCCACTAGGACCTACACTTTTCTTTGTCTTTTTCTTGCTCCTAATGTATTTAAAGAAACTATTCTTACTGCCTTTTATATCCCTTGCCAGCTGCCCTAGCCTTTTGTATCCTAGCCTTTCTGATTTTGTCTCCACATACTTATGCTGTTCTTTTGTACTCCTTATCAATTTGATAATGTTTCTGCTTTTTGTAATTCATTTTTGTTTTTCAGGTCATTAAGGGGCTTGCAAGGGAGCCATATCGGTCTCTTCCTATTTTTCCTATCTTCCTTTGAATCAGAATAGTTTGCAGTTGTGCCTTTACTTTTGTCTCCTTGAGGAACTGCCAGCTCTCCTGAACTCCTTTCCCCATAAAGTGCTACCAGACCATTTGTTGTTTTTTCCTTTCCCTTGGATTTTCTTCCAATGTGACCTTACTTACCAGTTCTATCATTCTGTTGAAGTTTGCTTTTCTGAAGTTCATTATCTCTGTTCTCACTCCTTTCCTTAGAATCATTAAATCTATCATTTCATGATCACTATCATCCCAATTGCCTTTCACCTTCAGATTTGCTACCAATTCCTGCCTGTTGGTCAGAATAAAGGCAAGACAAATCCACAAAGGAAATGGTATGGTTTCTGTAGGTTGAGTGTTGTTTTTCTGGTTTCACAGTTTTAGGTGACAATGATAAATCCTAGTGTGAGGTACTGTTTTGTTTTTTTCAAAGATGTCCTGGTGGTAATCTCAGTATTTTATATAGGGGCATGGATCGTCATGGAGAATTGGTGTTTCTGGATCCAATAGAGTTGCCTCCAGGTAGACGGGCTTCTGGGTTCTTACATTAGGGTTCTCCAGCTTGGGTTCTAGGAGTCTAGGTTTTTTGAACTGGGACTGGGAGAAGCTCAATGAGAAAGAAATAATGTGTTGAGACCAAAGAATATGGGGATCATGCCAGATTAGCCAGGTGCCTCCAAAATGTTTTGCTGTTCCCCAACTCACAATTTTTCAGTAGCCAACTCCCTCTGTTTATAGCCCTCTCTCAGACCTTCCCCCGGCTGGATTAGATGATCTCTCAGGGTTCCTTATGGTAAAACCTGCCTAGACCCTGTGACAAGCTATTTAAAAGACACAGGGTATATAAACTTTCCTTCATTAACATACACATTTAAATTCTGTCTCTTCAGGATTGTCTTGTAAACTATGGCTACGTCTACACTGGCATGATTTTCCGGAAATGCTTAAAACGGAACAGTTTTCCGTTATAAGTATTTCCGGAAAAGGAGCGCCTACATTGGTCCCGAGTTACCGTTATAACGATGCGCTTTTCCGAAAAGCGGCGTCTACATTGGCGCGCGCTTTTCCGGAAAAGCAGAAGCCCGGAGCCATTTTGAAGAGGGCAAAGGCCACCAGACCTTTCCGGGCGGGCCGAGCGCCATTCAGACACGTGCTTAAAGGGGTCTCGCCGACAGCCGTTGGTCTCCTGCTCCTGCCTTGGGACCTCTGCCAGGGACTGGCACCCTTAGCAGGTTCAGTGGTTGCCCTCTGGGTTTTGGGGACACCACCCTTTGGCCCCCAACTGCTTTTCCCTGAGTTTAGTTTTTTCTGCCCTGCTCTGTCTGCCATGGAGCCGTGGGTGGCCATTTGCCTGCTCGGGCCCCTGTTGGAGCTGTACGAGTGCCTGCTGCTCGTGCTGCAGGCCGGTGCCATGGTGTACATGAACCAGGAGGCAGAGATCGCATTGGACTCCCTCACCAGGGAGGCCCTGGCAACCGTGTGGCATCAGCACCCCACCGTAGAGAGGCCCGTCTGGAGTTTCGAGAGCAGCACCGACTGGTGGGAGCGGCTGGTCCTCGGGGTCTGGGACGACCACCAATGGATCAGGAATTTCCGCATGAGAAAGCGGACCTTCCTGCAGCTGTGCACCTGGCTCACCCCCGCGCTGCAGAGAGCCACCACCCGGCTGCGGGCACCCATCCCCATCAAGAAGAGGGTCGCCATCGCGCTCTGGAAGCTGGCCACACCGGACAGCTACCGCCGGTGGCACAGCAGCCTGGGTGGGACGATCAACCGTCGGAGTGATCGTCGTGGAGGTAAGTCCCAGGGGGAGTGGGATGGGGGGAGGGTGCTGCACTCCAGGCCCAGGGATAGCCAAGATTCCAGGCTGGGTCGGCCAGGGGTTTGGGCCGTCCCTCCCTTGCACAGGCCCGCTGGTGGGGCCGAGGGGCGAGGGGGCCCTGGTGTGTGTGTGTGTGGGTGTGTGAGGACAGAGGGAATCAACTAAGGAGCGCACACTCACCCCTGCCGTGACGTGATGTGTTCCCTTGTGTTTCTCTGCACCCTTCTGCAGGTCGTCCCACGCCATCAACAACATCCTGCTCCGCGAATCATCCGCCTGCGCGACGTGGATGATACCATGGCCGGCTTCGCTGCCCTCGGGTTCCCCAACTGCGGGGAGCCCTGGACGCCACCCACATCCCCATCCGCCCCGAGCATCGAGCGGCCCATTTTATGAACCGCAAGGGGTACTGCTCCATTGTTCTGCAGGCCCTCGTGGACCACCGGGCCGCTTCTGGACATTTACGGGGCTGGTCCGGCCGGGCACACGACGCCCGCATCCTCCGCAACTCTGGACTGTTTCGCAGGTTGAAGGCGGGCACCTACTTCCCCGGCGAGACTTGACTGTCGGGATGTGCCTATGCCCATCTGCGCCGCGGACGCCGCCTACCCCTGATGCCCTGGCTAATGCGGCCCTACACGGGCAGCCGGACCAGAACCGGGCCCGGTTCAACGACCACCTCAACCGGGCCCAAACCCAGTGGAGCTGGCCTTTGACGTTAAAGCCCGATTCCGTTGTTTGCTCACCCGTCTCGACATGGGTGAGCAGAATGCAACGGAGGTATTGGCCGCAGCGTGCTGCGTGCTCCACAACATTGTGGAGCGCAGCGGGAGGCCTTCCTCCCTGCATGGATGGCAGCCGAGGCACAGACCTTGGAACAGCCCGACACAGCTGCCGTCCGCCAGGCGCGCCAGGATGCGGTGCGCATCAGAGAGGCCCTGGTGGACATGTTTGCCCAAGCCCCGTAGCAGGGTCGCCTGGGTCTCCCAGACTACTCCCGCCCGTCCCCTACCCTCCCCACCCCTCCTTACCTCCCCCAATTGTAAAGCGCCGGGTCAAAGCACATCGGCCGCCATCGTGACTGTTCCGGGTGCGTCGGGCTTAGTCAGGGTTTTTCTTTTTAGTTTAGGCTAGGTTTAGGCCACCATCGTCTGTCCCAAGAACAGCCACGAGGATTCGGGGTCGTGCGGAAGGCTCAAGTCAGCGACCTGATTCCAGTCGTCTTCCGTCGAGGGATCTCCTGGCTGTTCCTCTCCTGAGGCCCGGAAGGACCAAAGGATTGAGGTGGCCAGCTTCGCCATCATCTTCCGTCGAGGATCTCCTGGCTGTTCTCTCCTGAGGCCCGGAAGGACCAAAGGATTGAGGTGGCCAGCAACACTACCCAATTGTCCTCCTGCGCCTAGACTATGTTTAATTATCTGTAGTGTGCATCTTTTAACTGTTCTTGCTTGTTTGTGAGCTATGTAAATATAGTTTGTGGTTTACATTTTACTGAAAAGTCTCAGTATTTATTTATGCGCCACAAACCAATGAGCACTTAAAAGGGCCCCAGTGATAGAGTACAGATTTTGTTGTCTGCAGTTTGTAACCCTGTTAAATTTAAGTGGCTAATTGGCATCTCACATCATTTCCTACAGTTACTAGAGTAACACGATAACCAACACAGGAATGAACAGAAAAATAGAAAACTGTTTATTTACAAGGGGGAGGGACCTTCAACTGGGACGGGGACCTTCAACTGGGACTGGGACGGGGACCTTCAACTGGGACGGGGACCTTCAACTGGGACTGGGACGGGGACCTTCAACTGGGACGGGGACCTTCAACTGGGACTGGGACGGGGACCTTCAACTGGGACGGGGGGCAGTTACTGGGATGGATGGCCCCTGCGACTGCTCCTCCGGGGCCTGCACACGCTGGGCAGACCGCGTAGGGGCAGGCTGCACGGGGAGGTGGGCACGACCACGGGCACGACCAGGAGCAGGGGCAGGAGCAGGGGCAGGAGCAGGGGCAGGGGCAGGAGCAGGAGCAGGGGCAGGGGCAGGGGCAGGGGCAGGGGCAGGGGCAGGGGCAGGAGCAGGGGCAGGAGCAGGAGCAGGAGCAGGAGCTGGGATAGGAGCTGGGATAGGAGGGGCATGGGCTGTGCTCCGGGAGGAATGGCGGGGCATGGGGTCCGGCCATGCCATAATGGATGGCATGGACCAAATGTGCTGTGAGCACGTCCATGTTTGTGCGCATCCTCGGCACTCATGTAGGAAGGCAGCCCAGCCCTCCTGCCGCCACTGCAGGTCCCCCTGCACCCGCCGGCGATGGAGGCCTGGATTGCCTCCACGGCGCGCACGTGGCGGCGCAGAAGCTGGTCTCTCTGCCGCCGCCTGTGCCTCCGGGCTGGCCAGCTGGGGTGCCGCTGCTGCCGCAGTGTCGGGTCTGGTGCTGGGTCCCGCTGCAGGGAAGAGAAGAAAGGATGGGTCAGTCAGGCAGGCCGTCCACTGTCCCCACATCTCATGCCCTCCACCCTGAGCCCAGGTGACCCCACAGTTGTGTGGCTTGGGCCCACTCGGTTTCCCTCCTGCCCCGTGTTGTATGTTGGCAAGGAGGACCGCCCTGCTGGAGTAGGGTCCTCTCCAGTATTGTAAGCACCGGTCTGTGTCCTGGCCCCGTGGAGGGCGGGAGGGTGCTTGTGCTGCTCACCTGTGGAACTCCTGCCGGTGGAGACTGTGAAAAGCTTTGGGCTAATCGCTGGTGTTTGACAGGAGCGAGATGCATCCCCACGCAGTGCCTGGGAGCACATCTGGCAGAGGCGGTCTGGGCTCTCAGATCCTCGCGTGGGATATCTCCTGGACGTAACCAGAAGCGTGAGTGGGTGGGGGTGTCCCATCCTTGCAGCAAAACTCAGGGGCCCTTGTCCTCCCACTATCCCTCCCGCAAGGCCGGTAGCCCAGGGACATGTGCGGCCACAGTGGGGACTTCCTCGGGAACCAGCCAAGGCACCGGGAGCAGGCGAGGACTGTGACGCTGCGGTTTTCCCAGGAGCAGCTGGCTGTGCCTCACTGCCAGGCATGGGACAGTGTGCTGTTCTCCGTGCTGCACCCTTGGCGGAGGTGAGGGGCTCTGGGCTGAGTCCCTGGGGCCCTGGCCGGTTCCAGCCGGCATCCACCCTTCCCCCTGGTCCCGCCGCATGTGTGTGAGCAGCACGGTCCCAGGCGTGCCCTGCAGCTGCCTGCCGCGGCCATGTGCCGCTCGGTCGCCAGGCTGCACGAGGTTGCACGTGCTGCTTGCTGCCTCATGCGACGCAGCGTGCAGCTCACGTGGCCTGAGTGAAATGCTCTCCCTCCTCCCTCTGGGCACCTGGCTCCCACCCCGCCGCCTCCGCCCCGCCCTTTGGGAGTGCAAACTGCAAAGACTCACCAGTGGGTTCTCCCGGCCTCGGCCTCGGCCTCGGAGGAGCTGCTGGAGGGGGCCTGCTGGGTGGTGGCCTCCTCCGCGCCGGACGCGCTGCTGCTGTCCTCTCCTCCCCTGCTCGGTGGGTCGTCTGATGGGGGCGCTGGCAGGTGTCCACAGGACGTCCGGGCTTGCGGGCTGGCTGGCCCAGGAAGGCGTTCAGCCGGTCATAGTAGGGGCAGGCGTCTGGTCCTGCCCCTGCCCTCGCTGGCCCGGACGTACCCCAGCCGCAGCTCCTTCACTTTGGAGCGGACCTGCTCGGCATTCCGGGTGGGGTGTCCCTGTTGTGCCAGGTTGTCGGCCAGCCGTGTGTACAGCTCGACATTGCGGCGCCTGAGTGCAGGTCGTGGAGACCCTCCTCCTCCTGCCACAAGTCCAGGAGGGTCTCCAGCTCCTGGGGGTCCAGGATGGGGCCCGGCGTTTGCGGCCCCTGGGGCCTCCTGTGCTGGGGTGCAGGGGCTCACCAGCCGGAGCTGCCATGGCGCGGTCCAATGTGTGGCTGGGCAGCACAGCAGCACGTGGCAGAGCTCAGGCTGCAGGGTCTGCGAAGTGCTCCTGCCACGTGCGCCCAGCAGCCTCCCTACCAGGAAGTCCAGGGCTCTACGGGTCTCGTGGCGACCAAACCGCTTTTTCCGTTTCTTCTGCTTTTCCGGAAAAGCTGTCTACACTGGCCCTTTTCGAAAAGCTTTTCCGGAAAAAGGACTTTGCCCGAGCGGAGCGCATAGCTTTTCCGGAAAAGCGGCTGATTTCATACAGTAGATCGTCATTGCTTTTCCGGAAAAGCAAGCGGCCAGTGTAGACAGCTCGCACCTTATTCCGGAAAAGCGGCTGATTTTCCGGAATAAGTGGCCCAGTGTAGACACAGCCAACATGTTTGTAGACTCCATTCACATAAGCTACAGAGCAATGATTTAAACAAAGAAAAACAAAACTTTGAGCTAAGGACCCAAGCAACACTGGGTAAATCTTCTAGTGAGCATACAACAAAAGAAAGATAAGACAATGGGTATTTTCTAACTTGATCAGAAGCAGCCACCCATAAAAACAGACATACTGTTTTCTATATAGACATTCAAAGAAAACTATAAAAAAATTTTGTAGACAAAAAATAAGATCATCTCTACTGCTGTATTGTAAGCCTCTAGCATGCCCCCAGATCTGGAACCGGGGCTGCAGTGAGACTTCCCCAATAAGTCCTTGCTTAACAAATGAATCCCTTTCAAAAGATGGTAAATGCAATCCATTTTAGAAGACTGGAGAGATAACGGGAGGATTAATTTTAGTAATGCCTGTGAGAGATCTGACAGGTAAGGTAGGTGGAAAGGTCCTGAAAACCTGGATGGTGAGAAATTCCACTTCAATTATTTGATTTCAAAGTTCCTGATAATACTATAAGATACTGGTCCTGTCAATGACGGCTGAAAGTACTTAGCAGGCCCCCAGCTGCCTCCTCCCCCTCCCCCCCCTGCCACTAGCAGGCCCCAGCCTCCTCTCTCCTGCCAAGCACTGGTGTCGCAGCAGGCCTGGCCCCCCACACCATGCAGCAGGCCCCGCCCCCCTGCAACGTGGCAGATCTTGGTACCCATCCTGTGGCAGGCCCCAGGCTTGCTCTGGGGCTGCATCAGATCTGACACACAGCCTGGCTGCAGCCCCAGCTGAAGGGAGGCTGCTTGGCTGCTCCTGGAGCAGGGTGGGACCAGCCCGCCCATCACAGGGCACCAGCCAGCCCTCCTGAACAGCCTCCCCACGACACAGCCTCAGCTGGCCCTGCCTGCAGGAGCAGCTGCCTGCCACACTACTCATCTTCCAGTGGGAAGGTGAGTGCTGCTGTGTGGCTCTGCAAAGGAGGTGGGCGGGCAGAGAATTTTTTGTTCGTGGCTGTGCAGGCGCGCACCTTAGCGGGAACTATGGTGATGCCCCACCTCAAGACCCCAGCTGAACCAGAGCCTAATCATTGCCCACTGTTGAGCTGTCAGAGATTTTGGCAGAGCATATGGATACCTCTTGTCCTGCTTCTCCACAGTAGGAAAAGAGTTTTTTCTGTTTCCAGCATTCTCACTTTCCCTGAGTCAGATGGGAGTGCACCACACCTATCTCCATGGGTTCAACAAAAACCAGACTTCCTTGAATCTGAGGGATGAACTGTGGGAAGTGTGGAACATAGAGAAGGGCTTCCTGCATTCCATCTGTTGTACATGACACAGCCCTGGCTGGGATGATTTAGTTGGGATTGGTCCTGCTTTGAGCAGGGGCTAGACTTGGTGATCTCCTGAGGACTCTTCCAACCCTATGATTCTGTGATGCTATGAAATCTGATGTCTATCCTGATACACAGATCCATAAAAGCTGGGCAGGAGAGTCTATCTGTGTCAGCTTGTCCTTTAATTTGTTTGGGTATGTCTACACTGCCACCCTAGTTCGAACTAGGGTGGATAATGTAGGCATTCGAACTTGAAAATGAAGTCCGGGATTTAAATATCCCGGGCTTTATTTGCATGTTCCCGGGTGCCGCCATTTTTAAATGCCCTGTAGTTCGAACTACCTGCCCGCGGCTACACGCAGCACGGACTAGGTAGTTGGAATTAAAGCTCCTAATTTGAACTACCGTTATTCCTCCTGATTAGGAGGCACACCAAGAGTCACAGCTGGAGTCAATCAGAAGCGATGCCAAGGATCACCTCAGAACCAGAAGCCAAAGCCTATAATTGGCGTTAGGATGAGAGAGCAGGAAAAGGAACAAGGTGAGGGGCAGGAATAAAGAGTGGGAAATGGGCAAGGAAGCAGGAGCTTAGTCTCAGGAGTCTGGTCAGCAGCAGCCCAGTGATAAGGCCTGTGAGAATAGGAAGCCTCATGCTCAAAAGCAGTCTGCTGTTAGTCAGCTGATGCTTCTGAGTCACCTGTTGCTGGGGTGCCAGTTGCAGTTTCCTTATTTGACTTTGGAGTGCAGTGGCACATCGGGTCAGGGTCTCACTGGGAAACCCTGTGGACGGGGTCCAAGAGGTGTGGTGCCTTAAAGTTCTGCTGCTGAACTCAGGCTGCAGGGAAGGAAAGCAGAGCTGAAAGTATGGAGGGAGTTTAGTCCTGAGGTCAGAGGTGAAGGATGCATGGTCTGTTATAATAATAATTAAGAAGAAAAGGGGACAGATCAGCTACATGATTTCTCTTAGAAGGAGGCTTCAGTTTATCTCCATCTAAAATTCCTTGACACATTCTTGCAGTAAAATAAAGTAAGACAAGTTAAGTTCAAACAAAATCATGTTTACCTGAAAAATGTGTCTTATTTTAAATTTACCATAAATTGGTATTCACAATCCAGTGTTTCCTGACTGATTTCAATGCAGATTCAGTTGCTCCCTGACCTAAATTTCTACCTGATAGCAAGATAATGGCACTCTTCATGGAATTCTACCCTTTAAAATATTTAATATAAATGTTAAGAAGACCACTTTCATCTTCTTTTGATACATTTTAAAAACAATGCCAACATTTTCCTTTATTTTAGTAGCAGAAATGCCAGGGATTGCTGGGAACCTTCACTTCTGGGGGCTTTATACAGACTTGGCGAGACATGGACAGCCTGTGTCCAATCTTCAGAGGTGTCAACAGCCTCCACCGGCCCCTGAACAAAGTGTGTGTGGGGAGGAGGGGGGATGGTTCTATGCTCCCAGATGGGGCAGGGCCTCAGATGGAAGGGGCCAGGTCAAGGGCAGCCAGCCCTCAGTGCTGCCCATACTGTGGTACCCCTTCCCCGCCCCAGCCCTCAGAGCCTCCTGAAGTATGTGCTGTTCCGTCAGCGATTTAAAGGGCCCTGGACTCAGGCCGCCAGCACTGCTGCAGTAGCAGCAGCAGCTGGGAGTCCCAGGCCCCTTTGAATCACCAGGCACCAGGGCAACAGCTCTCTTTGCCCTGCCCTGTCGGCAGGCCTGCCAGTCTTTTCCAGAGGTTAGGGTAAGGTGAGGAGGTCGCAGACAGGATAATTCCCCTCACTCCAGCAATTTGGGGACCCACAAATCATAAAGCTGGCTCTGAGATCACATCCTAATTTGGAAAACCGTCTCTCTGCTACTTGTTCTTCAATGCCATGTGTAATAAACAGCATAATGATCAGAACAGACTGATTTAAGCACCCTTCAACAGTAGCATTGCTCCCTATAGTATTTACCTCTGATGACTTCTTAACAATGATGTGAGGTGCCATCGTTTCTTGAGCCATTGCCGCTTTCCTTGGTGACTGAAAAGGCTGGTTTTGCTGCGGCACAGATGCTGCCTTAGGAAAATGGACTGTCAATGAAAGAGATAGTTAAAAAAAAGTACTTTGGCAAACAAAAAAAATGAGTTTTATGCAGGTGTTAAATTTCCTGGAGTTAATCGGGTAGACAAATGCCTCTGATGCCTCATTTGCTCCATTAACTGCAATGCCACCTGCCAATGACTGGGACTGAATACTAACAGCTTTTCTAACTCTTTACAATAATTGACAAACACAGATGGATTCACAGTTCAGCACAGCCCTCCTATTCTTACCTGCTACCTTCCGAATTATGTCCCCAGTGTGTAAAACATGCCTTCTTTTTCAAATGGGTGAAATGAATGTAAGATGCAAGGTCATTCTGCTCACTTATGTGAAAATTATATAGAGGAACGAATACCCACCAAACCAGGACCAGCATCATCCCCTTCCTGACACCATACCTTCTAATTACTATTTAAAAGGAACATTATTACTGCAGCGTGTCAGATGTGTGCTGTGAATCACAAGGAACTAAACAGGAGTTTAGAGACCATTTGAAAAGATAATGACAAATTTTGAAGACCATAAACCACTAAAAGAGAATGTTGTTGAGAGACAAATGTGGAAAAATACGAAAATAAAATGAAATGTTGTTGTCAATATTTTTTTATTTGCTACCATTTCAGACTGTTTTTATATTATCTTTTCCCCCCAACCTAGGTATGTCTTTTTAACAGCCTCGCTTAATTAATAATAACTAATCAAACATTATTTTCTAGCCTAGTGCTGTAATGAATCATGATTCTCTGTTTGAGCTAATGGTCTTATTATGGCAAAAATTGTCATGTCACATATTCAGAATTGTAATTTAACAGGGCAAGATAAAATAGGAATGGGACTGTGTATGTAAAAATGAAAGAGAAAGGGAGAAAACTCTGGGAGAAAACACCTTTATTTGATGCCCCAATTTTGTGGCAATGGAAAAAATATTGTTTAGATGTTTTGACAGCTTCTCTATGGACAATCTTTTACACTCAAGAGCCATGTAGTAATTTTCCCCAAACTAACCAGGACTGGATGGGATTCCCCTTTGTGATGGATCAACTAACAAGTGTCTCTGTATAGCAGTGCAAAACATTCCCACCTACAATTATGTGAAATTTTGTTCAACATAAATGCAGATTCAGTGACACCAGAATGCTTCATGAATTCCTGATGATTTGACTGAAGTGGTTTTGTTGAAATAACCATTCCAAAAAAGTTGAGAGTTTTTTCTGTTCATAAAACGTTTCATTTCAAAATTTCCTTCACTGAATTGATTTTTAAAAAATAAAAAATAAAAAATTATGTTTTCTGATTTTCCAGAATTGACAGTTAACCAAAAAATCTATTATTTGCGCAGCTCTACTTCTATACCCTGCAATCTCCTGGGAAGTAAAAGACTGACCTAGGTATTGAAACTAGGGATATATCTATTTTGCACTTAAAAAAACCATATCTGACCAGTCTCATGAAATTCAGGCTAAAAGGCTGTTTAACTGCAGTGTAGACTTTCAGGCTCTGGCTCCAACTTGAGCTCTGGGACCCTCCCACCTTGCAGGATCCCAGAGCCTGGGCTCTAGTTGAATTCAAACATCTACACCAGGCATGTCAAACTGGTGTTTGGAGGGCCACATGCGGCCCAATCAAAATGTTTTGCAGCCCGCCAGAACATTTTTATAAAAGAATGAAGTGTGGCCCGCTGGCCGCTCGGAGCACATGGCCAAGTGCCTGCTCACAGCCGCTCTGCACCACAGCAACTGCTCACGGCCAGCCAGGCTGCTCTGCGCACGCACTCACGGCCGGCTGGGTGCTCTGCACTGGGCTCTCCAGCAGGTGCTTACAGCTGGCTGCTGTGCTCACGCCACCCCAGCGCCTCAGGCGGCAACGTCGACTCCAGGACCCAGGTATTAGGTTGGGGGGGCCTGGCTCTGGGTGAGGGGGGAGGCATTAGGTTGGGGGGGGTTGGCTCTAGGGGATGAGGGAGGCATTAGGTTGGGGGTGCCTGGCTCTGGGGGAGAGGAAGGGGTTATTTTGTTAATATTTTGTTTTTATTTATTTATTCCCAAATAAAATCACAAAATGTATATTAATTGTATATCAATAAATGTCAATTTTTTGCAATTATATGAATAATTATATCTTTATGCAAAATCTCAAACTTACAAAGTATCTGACATTTTCAAAGAAGCCTGTTCTATTTGATTAACCATGGTCTATACTTGTTTTTATTTCAACAAAACAAGTTATGTATCATATACAAAATTTAAAAGTACCTTAAATTTATATTTAAATTTAAAAGTATGTAAAATTTTAAAATTATTTAATACGAGGAAATAACAATTTTACACAGCAAATTATTATAATATTATAAAATATACCTAAAACATAATCTATAAAATAAATAACTACTACTTTCCGACAAAGTACATTTTCTTTGGTGGCCCTAGGGTTGCCAGATGTCCGGTATTTTGCTTGGTACCTAAAATGCTGCTTTTTTTTTTAATCAGTTTTCGTTTGTGCAGCCTTCAGTAGGCTTCGAGTTGGACATGCCTGATCTGCACAGCAATTAAACAGCCCATTAGCCCAAGTTCCAGGAGTCTGTTAGCTGACACGGACCAGCCGTGGGTTTTTAATTGCAGTGTAGACAGACATACCCTAAATCTCTCCGGTGACCACAGGGGACACCACTTAGGCTGGGTCTACATTGGCACTTTCAGCACTAAGACTTCAGTTGTTCAGGAGTGTGAAAAAACACCTTCCAAGATGACAAAAGTTTTAGCACTGAAAAGCCCACGTATAGACAGTGCTGTCTTGCTGGGAGCAATTCCTGGCTATAAAGCTACTGCCCCTTGTTCAAGGTGGGAGCGGGGGGATATTTCCAGGAAAGCTCTCCCCTGGCAATAAATCATGACTACACTGCCCACATCCCAGTGCTGCCCTTATTTGAATTTCTGTTGAAGCCTGATATTTGATTTTTGTGTCCTCTTTAAACCCAGCATTCAGATTAGTACAGGTAATTTCAGGTTAGTTGTATGTAACAAAGGGTAAGGTTGTAGGCTTCCTTATAGTGTTTGTCATGATGGCTTAGATACCACCAATTAATCTGTGGCTGAAGTATTGTGAATTTGTGCTATTGAAGCAAGCGATAGGTGTGTGCGAGAGACAAGTAAAAGTCCAGTTTCATTCTGGGAGTGTAGATAACAAGAGATAGGTATTGCATTATTAACCCTTTTGACATTGTGTACATACACGGAGAGGGGCCAACAATCTTGCCTGGGCAAAGGGGGAGGGTCAACTCCATGTTCCCAGAAGGGGAAGGGCCTCGGGTACAAGGGGTGGGGCTGGGGCAGCCAGCCCTTAGTGTCACTCAGCGTACACTACACAGGGTTCCCCCCAGCTCTCAGAGCTACCCAGAGCATGCTGCACAGTCCTCCGGCAGTGATCTAAAGGACTTCGGGCTCCAGACACCACTGTTCTTGCAGTAGCTGTGATGGTGGCCAGCAACTCTAGGGCCTTTTGCCTTTTAAATCGCCAGGTCCTGGGGCAACTGCCACCTTTGACACCACATCCCCAAAGCAACAGGCCTGCATACACAGATACACTTTCCTAACCATTCATGGGGCAACAGCACAGAAGGATGGGTTGTATTACCCTACCAACCCACACTTACTTCAGCACTGCTGCTCTGCCTGACTAGCTCTGAAGGCAGCACATCTGCCACTAGCAGTGCAGAAATAAGGGTGGGAATACTATAACCCTCCTACAATAACCTTACACCCTCCTTCACACACAATCCCTTTTAGGATCAGGACCCCTACACTTACAACACCATTTAATTTCAGATTTAAATATTTGAAATCATGAACATTAAAATCCTATGACTGAAATTGACCAAAATGGACCATAAATTTGGTAAGGCCCTCCCAATTATGTTTCCACTTAATGGTAGTTCTGCCAAGCCCACATTTCTCTCCCTTGCCTATCAGAATGTCATGTGTTAAAAGTAAGGCTGTCCATTAACGTGCGTTAATGACTGTGATTAACACAGGGCAGAATTAACGCATTAATTTTTTTTAACATGCATTAATCGCAGGCGTTTCCATAGCGTTACCCCTCTGAAATGCCACTGCCACGTTTCAAAGGGGCAACGGTGTGGGAGCCCGGGATCAGCCGGAGTCCCCAGCTGACCTCAGGCTCCATGCAGCACTGCCCCTTTGAAACACTGCCGCAACGTTTCAAAGGGGCAGCGACACAGCTGATCCCGGGCTTGGCTCAGCTCTGCCCCTTTGAAATGCCGTGGCGGTGTTTCAAAGGGGCAGCGCTGCATGGAGCCTGCAGTCAGCTGGAGACTCCAGCTGATCCTGGGTTCCCACGGCGCTGCCCTTTTAAATGCCCCTTTAAAAAGCCACGGTGGCGTTTCAAAGGGACAGCGTTGCACAGAACCAGGGTCAGCTGGGGTCTCCAGCTGATCCCAGGCCTCCCACGGTGCTGCCCCTCTGAAATGCCATGGCAGTTTTTCAAAGGGGCAGCGCCTCACAGCTGATCCCGGGCTCCTGCGGCACTGGCCCTTTGAAATGCTGTGGCAGTGTTTCAAAGGGGCAGTGCAATGTGGAGCCTGGGGTTAGCTGGAGTCTTATTATTGTTTAACAGCGCAATTAATTGCAATTAATCACAATTAATTTTTTTAATTGCTTGACAGCCATAGTTAAAAGTCTTGCTGAAGTCCAGGGATATTATGCCCATCATGTCCCCTCACCTATCAAACCAGTTACTTTGTCAAAGAAGGTAATCAAACTGGTTTGGCATGATTGGTTCTTAGCAAGGCCATGCTGGTTGCTAGCAATCATTCCTTCATCTTCCAGGTATTTGTTAATTGAATGTTTTATGCATTGCTCTCACAACCTCCCAGGTATCAAAGTCAGACTGACTGATCTACAGTCCCCAGCTCTTCCTTTCCCTCCTTTTTAAAGATGGGCACTATGTTAGCACTTTTCCAGTCTTCCAGGACACTTCTGTTATCCATGAGTTTGTAAATATTATTGCCAATGGCTCTGGCTTGTGCTAATTCCTTCAGAACTGCTAAATAAGCCTCTGGGCCTGCTGATCTGAATGAATTCAAATCAGTCAGAAGATCTCTGGCTTGTTCTTTACTTACCCCAATCTGCATCCTTTCCCCTTTATCTATTGTAAGGTTACTAGTCATCTGGTCACATGTTACTCTTTGTGAGAAGACTGAAGCACGGTAAGCATTGAGCAGCTCTGCTTTCCTATCATTTTCCATTACCAGCTCAACTTCTCCAGTAAGCAGCAAACCCACACCATCCTTGATCTTCCTTTTTGTCTGACGTATTTGAAGGACACCTTCTTGTTGTCTCGCAACATCCTTTGCCAGCTGTAACTCATCCTTTGTTTTGGCTTACCTGATTTTGTCCCTACACACTCTCACTATTTCCTTTTATACTTCTGTGGTGACAAATCACTCCTTCCATTTCCTGTATGAATCCCTTTCGGGATTTGGATAGCTAAAAAACTCCCTGTGCAGCCACATTGTCCTCCTGTGGTTCCTCTTATCTATCTTCTGCATCAAAATAGCTTGATGAGCCTCTAGCAGTACATCTTTTAGGAACTGCCAGTTCCCTTTGACTCAGTAGCTTATGTGAAACGTGTTCACACTGATAGAAAAAAACAGGTACTAAAATAAATTTAGCCCCTTCTTTGACCTGTGTTCTCAATTAGTCTCACAAGCTAATTATAACCAGGCTTAGTCTGTTCTTAAACTGGAAACTTCCAAGTAACATTTTAATGCTCCAGAAGGGGCGGTGATAAAGATTTAATATGTAACATGCTTCTCTGTGAGTCAACACTGCACCAACACACCAAGAGGTGCTGACCTTGCAGTCTTTTACATGAGACATAAAATGAATGTCCTAAACACTTGGAGGGGTTAATTATTGCAAGGAATATTTGCAGGGCTGCTCTCTGCTCTTTCCATCAAATATGTGGTATTTTGTCTTCACTTCCAATAATAGGTACTCAAATACTATGATGGAGGGACAATGGCCCAGTTCTGTAATGGGATTTAGGTGCCTAAGCACCAGAGTTAGGAACCTGAGTCTCAGATTTAAGAACCATTGGGATCCACGAAACTCGCACTTGGCAGCCACTTACTGCTGTAGGTGCCTACATTCTCTTAGCACCTAAATATTTTTAATGTAAAAATTCTCTCAGAGCCTAAGTTTCTGCCTTGGGGAATATGTATAACATCTCACTTGAGGTGACTGAATTTTAGTCTGACTCCTAAATCCCAGAAGGATCCTCAAACCAGGTGAGGATAGATATTCCCCTGCCTGTCTCACCTAGGAGACCCAGTCTAGCAGACATGCTCAAATCACACCTTTCCAGTCAAGGGTCATTCAAGAGGAGGAGAAGGACGAGATGGTGGTGGCGGCAGTGCCCTTGTACATTTTAGACCAGGACTACTCAACATGCGGCCCGCAGCCCATTTGTTTACAGCCCGCAGTACAGTTTGGCTGCGTCTAGATTGGCAAGATTTTGTGCAAATACTTTTAACGGAAAAGTTTTTCCATTAAAAGTATTTGCGCAAGAGAGCGTCTATACTGGCATGTGCCTTTGCGCAAAAGATTTGCTTTTGCGCAAAAGCATCCGTGCCCAGTGTAGACGCTCTCTTGCGCGCAAGAAAGCTCCGATGGCCATTTTAGCCATCGGGCTTTCTTGCACAAGAAATAAACATGGCTGTCTACACTGGCCCTCTTGCGCAAGAATACTTTCTTGTGCAAGAGGGCTTATCCCTGAGCGGGAGCGTTGGAATATTTGCGCAAGAACCACTGATTTTGTACATTACAAAGTCAGTGTTCTTGCGCAAATACAAGTGGCCAGTGTAGACAGGCGGCAAGATTTTGGGCAAAAGCAGCTGCTTTTGCACAAAATCATGCCAGTCTAGACTCAGCCTTTGGGTTTACACGGGGACTCAACATGCAGCCCGCAGGTGGGAGCTAAAACAAACAAGTAGTCAATATAATGGCCTGCTGTTGATATGCGTTTTAGTAGTTAAATTTCTGGACTGTCGTTGCTCATTAAAAGTGCTGTCACATGGGTAGAAATCGGGTAAATATTGCATTTTATTAATATCAGCAGAACTGACTTAAATGGGGCTGAGTGTTGTGTAGTCTTACCTTAATCTTTGTATTCAGGCCTGTCAGTGTGAAAGAAGCTATTTGCATATATTTGCATATATATTTTGCTTGGATATGCAACCACACTTAAGTTGTGGCCCTCGGCATGTGCTGTGAGTATCATTGTGGCCCTCGGGGCTTGCAAAGTTGAGTAGCCCTGTTTTAGACCAATAGATAGAGCACTTCTCCAGGATGTGGGAGATCCAGGTTACATTCCATGTCGGATAAGGAGAAAGGGTTTGAACAGGAGTTCACTTCTCAGAATGGCATTCTTATGTGTCTCTCTCAATCACCCTCCTGTCAACACTGTTGCAGTTTGGATACATAAATTCCCCAGTAGGGGTCCGAATGCACAGAACCTGCCACCTCGACGTGGCACATCTAGAAGCCAGAGAAAGTCACAGATAACTGAACTCATTAGGTCTAATTCTCATTTACACAGAATCTCCTTTACCTCATTTTGGCAGCTTTAAAGTGGTCTTAAAGTGGATGTAAACGCAGTTCACACCCACTGGCAAGTGCCTTTATTTTGCCAGATTGATGTAAAGGACCTTTGTGTAAATGAGAATCAGGCCCGAGATCCCTCCAATATCCCTCTCCTCTCCCTCCAGAAAACTATTAAAGTTTGGAAGCCAGATATGAGCTATGGTATCTTGGGTGCAAATGGAATGACATACTTAGGCTTTTTCTACACTTCTAAAATTGAAGTGCAGCCATGGCAGTGCCGCCGCAGCAATGCTTCAAAGTGTGGCCACAGCAGAAGGGCTGGGTGAGAGCTCTCCCAGAGCTCTGTGTGAACCACCTCCATGAGGGGAGTAGCTAACAGTGTTGGGAACCCATGTACACTGGCACTTTACAGCACTATAACTTTCACACCTCTGAGCCAGAAAGCTGCAGTGAAGTGGCCGTGTAGACTTAGCCTTAGTTATTCTTCTTCTTGTTCACATGCACAGAATTTAAATGACCATTAGATTTGGGAGTCAGGAAGGAATTCTTCATTTCCTTCCCCAGGGAATACTGCTAAGAATCTCAGGGAAGAGGTCATCTTCCTCTGGAGCACTGAGCCTGGATCATCCATTTGGATTAGGTAAATATATCCTGCACTATCAATGTACAGGAAGGTAAGTGGCACTGGTGAGTGATACCCTTTGTATACATCTATGCTGCAACTAATTTAGTTTTCAGATTTTTTTAAATCAATATTTTCCTCCAGTTAACTGGGGGAAAGGGAGAGGGTTTATCTACACTTGAAATACTTTAGTGGTGCAGTTGCACCACCATAGTGTGTCAGTGCAGACACTACTTACACTGCAGGAATGTGTTCTCCCATTGGCATAAGTAATTTGCTTCCCTGAGAGGTGGTAGCTAGCGACATACAAATGCTTCTACTGCCTACACTGCGGTTTAGGTTGGGTTAATTATAACACTTGGGGTATGGATTGTTCATGCCCTTGAGTGACATAATTGGGTCAACCTCACTTCTTTGGTGTAAACCAAGAATTAATCACAGCAAGGATTTTGGGACAATATCCACACATTGGAGACAGCATTACAATGGAAGGTCCAACCAGTGTCAGTGTAATAACAGATGATTTATAATGTCTGGCTTTGTTAGACTGAAAATTATACTACTGCCTTTTATATCATCCTGAATCTTTTTTATGTATTTTGGCTATCGTAAATTTCCTATTAAATCTGACTTAACCAGCTTAAGAACACTCAGTTCTCAGGTGTCGTTCACTTGGGAACTACTTGGTGTTCTAAGGATTTCAGAAGTGGATCAGCAGGCTGTGTGTGCCTGGAGAGTTAGAAGGGTTTTTGAAAGAGGGACTTGTTTGAGTCTTCTGTCTGAAGAGAGGAAAAAGGAGATCTCAGTAGGCATGGGGAGGGAAACATGAAGATATATTTGTCTTCAATTCTACAATATAGTTTACTAAGGATGAGTGACTGTGAATGTCAACACCCTACCAGCCAAGAAATAAATCAGATTGAAACTCCAGTCTCTCTACACTGGTGGTGTTTAGATGTTTCAGCACATATGGTATGTAAATATCAAGCTCTAAAGATGTTACAGTGCCTAAGAGCAGTATGTCTACCAACAGGTGATCATACAGTAGACTAGCAGTCTGGTTTCCAAAGGGATCCGAACCACCATGTGAAATTTTTTAGAGGTTTGCAAATGAAAAAAGGTTAAGAGCCACTGCATTAGAGCAAAAGTAAGAGTGGTGTCTCCCCTTGTAATCGGCAGCTGAACTTGCTGTGTATGAAAGTCTCGTGTTAGTGTGGAGCAACGGTTCTCACTGGGAACCTTGTTAAGGTCCCTAAGCAATAGCTAAATCAGGTCTATAGCCAATAGCTGCATCAGATAGACAAAACTGGAATTCCCATGCCCATAGGAGCTGATATAATCTGCTGTCTGTTGGAAGTCATTTTTGCATAGATACTACATTACACTTTTACTCATTCCTACAGTGACCAAGAACTGAAGCATTTCTGGTCTTCTGTTGGTGTTTCCAGACAGCATGAGTTTTATATATTATACAGACAGCACGTAAAATGCTGGAAAACTTAAGATGACAAGCAGGGTGAAAAGTGATGCAGGAGACTGAATGGCTTTGGTTAGTTTGTACTGTGTTAACTTGACCATTCATATCTTGTAAATTTGCATTCAGTATCTGTCATTTAAGACTTAGAAATAAGCAACAATATCTTGGATTGTTTTTCCATTATTTTAAACATTGGTCTATGTACTCTGTCTTCCAAGTGCTGGCTCTGTTCAAATGAGGCTTGCAGCATTTAAGATTGTCAGAACAGCATTAACTCCTGGCAATATTAATTAATCACAAGTCCTCCCTTACTTTTTTATATAATTTAACAAATTTATATATGGACTAATTTACTTGTGGATGGATAGCCTTGATGCTTTATAGATATTCATCATGTATAATATGGATAAAGGAAGGAGTCAAACCTCTGAAAATAACTGTATCTGAGGGCCATCTTTCTCTATTTCTTGGCAAAGAACCACATTGGTTTAGTTCACACCAGACTACAGTCACTTTATTTACATGTTATTTCACTGTGGATACCATCTGACAGTTTAGTCTGAAAGGAATAATCAGCCTGAACACCAGAAGATTTTTAAAAAAAATCCACACAGCCCAATTCCCAAAGACTCAACTTCTTCCATTTTCCTATATACGCTGTACAGCTGATGAATTTTAATGGTCTCATAACTGAGAGATTGACAGTACTGTCTAGAGCAGTGGTGATGCGATCCATCAGGGTACTCCGCTGTCGGACTGTGAGACATTCTGTTTATGTTGACCATCCACAGGCACAGCCACTCCCCCACCATCAGTGGCTGTGGTTCACTATTCCAGGAAGTGGCGGCCAGTTCATCTCTGCAATCCACACCACTTCCAGCAGCTCCTATTGGCCATATCAGCAAAATGTCTTGTGGCCTGCCAGTGGATTACCCTGGTGGGCCGCAGGTTGCCCACCACTGGTCTGGGGTCAAGCATAATGCCATACAGATTGCGTGTTACTACTCCTTCTCCCCCACCTTTACCAGTGTGTTTCAACCCTCATCTCTACAGGATTTCTGTAATTTCAGTTTTACTGTCTTGACCTTCGTTCTGCCAGTGCACCTAAATTATTGTACACTGAATCGTTTCCTATTGAAGTCCCTATGTCCTTGCACTGCTCTGCTTGTTACATAATATTTACAGGGTGCATTTCTTGCTGTTCCAGTACTAGCACCTTCCACACATTTCTGCCAATGCCCTTCAGTGCTGACCTACAGCACCTCTTTGCTATTCCAATTTTGCATCCCCTGTGTACTTCTATCAAATTACCACCAGTATCCTCTGCCATTGCAGTCCTGAGTAAAGATTATCAATTATACCAAGCCATGCAAAATGGGGTGGAGATTGTCTGAGGAGAAATCATAGAATCATAGAATACTAGGACTGGAAGGGACCTCGAGAGGTCATCGAGTCCAGTCCCCTGCCCTCATGGCAGGACCAAATACTGTCTAGACCATCCCTGATAGACATTTATCTAACCTACTCTTAAATGTCTCCAGAGATGGAGATTCCACAACCTCCCTGGGCAATTTATTCCAGTGTCTGACTACCCTGACAGTTAGGAACTTTTTCCTAATGTCCAACCTAAACCTCCTTGCTGCAGTTTAAGCCCATTGCTTCTTGTTCTATCCTCAGAGGCCAAGATGAACAAGTTTTCTCCTCCTCCTTATGACACCCCTTTAGATATCTAAAAACTGCTATCATGTCCCCCCTCAATCTTCTCTTTTCTAAACTAAACAAACCCAATTCCTTCAGTCTTCCCTCATAGGTCATGTTCTCTAGACCTTTAATCATTCTCGTTGCTCTTCTCTGGACCCTCTCCAATTTCTCCACATCTTTCTTGAAATGTGGTGCCCAGAACTGGACACAATACTCCAACTGAGGCCTAACCAGCGCAGAGTAGAGTGGAAGAATGACTTCTCGTGTCTTGCTCACAACACACCTGTTAATGCATCCCAGAATCATATTTGCTTTCTTTGAAACAGCATCACACTGCTGACTCATATTCAACTTGTGGTCCACTATAACCCCTAGATCCCTTTCTGCCATACTCCTTCCCAGACAGTCGCTTCCCATTCTGTATGTATAAAACTGATTGTTCCTTCCTAAGTGGAGCACTTTGCATTTGTCTTTATTAAACTTCATCCTATTTACCTCAGACCATTTCTCCAATTTGTCCAGGTCATTTTGAATTATGACCCTATCCTCCAGATTAGTCGCAACCCCTCCCAGCTTGGTATCATCTGCAAACTTAATAAGCGTACTTTCTGTACCAATATCTAAATCGTTGATGAAGATATTCACTAGTACACTAGATGAATGTTCACTAGTACATAAATTAGATTACAACAAAACTCCAAAGTCCATTTCATTTGAGACTGACAAATGAAAGACCCATCCATAGGCGTGCGCAGGACATTTCATTAGGGTGTGCACCCAAAGAATTTTTAAAAAATTTACTTTGACCCCCCTTAGCCACACCCCTGACCCTGTTAACCATGCCACCTGACCCCCATTGGCCACACCTCTGGAGGTAATACTCTCCTGGCAAGATGGACACATGACCAGAAGTAAAAGGTGTCATGTGACCCCCCCTCTAAAGACTTTTCCCACCATCCTCCTACCAATAGGGATTAGTTTGCCCCCCCCCCAAACTCCCCTCATGCAACTATCCTGCAGTTGCATTACCCCAATGTGTGTGACATTAACTCGGGGCGGAGAGGCTGGGGGAAGTGTTCCCTCTAAGAGTTTCCTCCCATGAGCAGAATGAATTTTGTGTTGTGCACCAGTACTGAGTTCATGTGGCTTGTTTGCATGTGCCACTGTGGCACCCAAGTTATTAATAAATCTCTCATAAACCTCTACCTTTTCCCTCTGCTGCCATGTCTCCTCCCCTTGCTCCATCAGCTACCCTAGTGCCTGCTGCCCCCCAACCCCTCACCCTCCTCTGCTGTCCTGACTCCTGCCCTTCTCACTGCCCTCAGCCCTCCTGCGACCTGCCCCCTCCACCAGCCCTTCACTCCCCTGTACCCACTCCTCCAGTAGCCCCACTCTGATCATGTGAGCTACCCTCCTCATCCCCGCTCCTAACACCTCCTCTACACACCTGCCCTGCCTCTCTCCTCTGGTGCTGGTCCTCCCCTGCAGGTGTCTGCCCTTCTGCTTCACCCCAGAATCCCCTGGCACCTGCACCTTCCTTACCCCTGCACCCTCCTGGTGCCTCCCCTTCCCTCACTGCCCTTGCCCCTTTGCCCTCTTTTCCTGATGCCCACCCCTCACCACCCTCTGCCCCCATTCCCCTCATGCCCCTGTGCCCTCACGCGTGCCTTGCTCCATCCCCACCTTTCTCATGCCCACCCTCCTTTCAAGCCTCCCAGCACCTTCCCCTCCCCTCTTACCACCAATGCCCTTACTCTCTCTACCAGCATCACCCTGTCCTCCCACTGACACCTCCTCCTGCCCTTTCCTCATTGTCTCCACTTGGCCCCCTGGCATTTGCCTCTCCTCTACCCTGTCCCTTGGTGCTTTCCCTTTCTTCTCCTGACTTGCCCCTCCCCTCAGCACAAGCCCCTTCCTCTCTCACCCCTTCCTCTTATTTTTCCCCCTTCCCCTCCCCTCCCCTCCCCTCCACTCCCTTACCTTCAGCTTCTGCCTTCCGATTCCTGGGGCTGGAGTCAGAGCTGGCCCAAGCTACAGGCGAGCCAGGCCCTAGCCAGGCACCCCCGAGGCGCCGCATGGTGCTGCTGGGTGGTGCGGGGGTGTCCCCGGGGCGCCTCAGGGGGGGCCACGCGATGCTGCCGGGCCAGGCGGGGCGTCCCCCGGGCACCTCGGGGCCGCGCGATGCTGCCGGGCCGGGCGGGGGCATCCCCGGGGCGCCTCAGGGGGGCCAGGCAGTGCTGCCGGGCCGGGCGGGGGTGCCTCAGGGACGCCGCGCGGTGCTGCCAGGCCGGGCGGGGGTGCCCCCGGGTGCACAAAGGGCAGTGCTGCCGGGCCCGGGGCGCAAATATGGCTCGGGCCGGCCAGCGTTTGTAGTCAGGCCCCAGCTCCTTCTGGAGCTGGGCCACGTGGTTTAAAAGTCCCGGGCCGTGACGTCACGCCACGCCCGGGCGTCTCCTCTCTCACCTCTTGTGCGGCGCTTGAGCACGCCGCGCGTGCGCTCTCTCTGCCCCACAGTGCCCTGTTGATGGCCACGGAGAATTTAAAGTGAGGGTCTGCGGCACCCCGTCACAAATCCCTCTCCTCCTCCAGCAGCCGCTAGCAGGCCTGAGACATTAGGGTGTGCCTGGGCACACCCGGCACACCCCATGCACACGCCTATGGACCCATCATTTTGCTCCTGCAAGCATCTCCTCCTCTCTTATCACTAGAACTGGAAGGGACCTCGAGAGGTCATCAAGTCCAGCCCCCTGCCCTCACGGCAGGACCCAGTACCATCTAGACTATCCCTGATAGATGTCTATATAACCTGCTCTTAAATATCTCCAGAGATGAAGATTCTACAACCTCCCTAGGCAATTTATTCCAGAGTTTAACCACCCTTGCTGCAATTTAACCTCTTAAGCCCTTCATTGCTACATTCTGCAATGTAATCTTTTCAGATTGTTTGCTAATGCAAAGCCCCACCTGTAGAGCTGACTAAAGTATCAGCACAGGTAAATCTGCAGTTTAAACCTGAGATACTTACGTTGAACTTTGACCGAATCAGGAAGCTCTGGTATGGGCTCAGAGGCAGACATTGTTGGTGAACAGTCCTTGGTAGTGGTCATCTTCGGGAATAGCATTGAATAGGAGGTTCGGTGCCTAGTCCTACGTGCTATCTCACGTTCATTACGTAGCAGTTGGTCATCTGTTAACAAGGCACTGACTTGCTTAGATTTTTCTCTCACGTAATAACCTGTTGAAGCAATTAGGTTGAGTTTAAATAAAATAAATATTCAGTAAATGTGTTAGAAAGTCACCCTCGCATTTTGTAATGAGGGCCAACAGGATATACCATGGGCCCCAGCCACTACAGAAAAGTGCAAAGTGGCTAAGGATGCTGTGCTGTCTATAATCATAGAACAATGAGCCAAGAAACCAAGATCCCAGTAAGCAATTGTCTTTTGTAGACTTACTTTGTAAGCAGCTGACAAACGGTTAAAATACTGCATAGGGTGGATCATAAATGGAAGTATGTTTTTGGGGTGTTTCTGAGGTTCCCCCCTTTATTTCTTCCAAGGACCAGCTTTGTAGCAGCCCACTATTTTGGCTGAATGCTATTAGGAGGATGCTATTCCATTAGTCAGAGAAGCATTCACACAGAATTCCTCCTTGCTTCTTTTGGGACAGGGTGAGCATTAGGGTATTGTCTCTGTCAGGCCTTACCAGACCATGAGCTCTGGTCCTGCATGGCAGTGAAAAAGTATGTCAGGTTTTTCCATTACAATTTGGCTATGGTTGTGTGGTGATAAGGGAGTATGAGTGTCAGTGTGAGTTATAGGGAAAAAGGAAAGAGGCTGAAGTGTTTTTATATCTTCAGCCTCTGGAAAAGATTGTCAAGCCCAAAAAAGCTAGGGTTCAAGGAAGATGCCAAGGATCAAAGATCTGTCTCAGAAGAGACATGAGTGTCCTATCAAAATGAATTTGTCTGGGGGGGGAGGGGTTTCACACTTTTTGATATTCTTCTAAAAAATCTACTGTGTTTAGTATGTGTGGGAAGAACATCCCCAAACTACCAGTTGAAATGTAGTCAGTTGAATAAAACTGGTGACTCTGCTTAGGGGAGTCACAGGTCTGAATTCATTGGGGGGTGGGACAGTAATGAAACTGAAAGATCCATCAAATGCACTGTTTTAAATAGTTATCAGGAAAATAAGCATGGAGCCAGAATTATATTATAGCTATGCTAAAAGCTGTATGTCATGATGATGATTCTTCTACTGGCAGGACCCTGGGAGGTAGAAGGACAAGGCAGTGCTACTCCTTAATTGGGAACCTTAACACCTGACTGAATCCCTCTGATGGTAAGTAACAAGCACGGGTGGACATCTGTACTTCATATCTTCTGTGTTTCCAGATCTATCTTACTGGGATGCACAATTATAAGAATTCAGTGTTAAGATATTGTACTGGTGTATATTACTCTCCCTCCCCGCCCCCATAAGTGTTTCAAACATTGAATTTGATAGCTCCTCTAATCTCAAGGCTGTACCACCCACCACGTAATATCTGTCCTGGGATTCTGCTATGCAGTGACCAGCTTTATTTAATGTATTGCATTAGCAGCTGATAGTTTTAGGATGTTGTTTTTATAAACTGGGGAGTCCAGGCCCTGCAAACTGACACCACATAAGGCGAGCAGTGGCTTTCCACTGAGGTGGTTCTGCTACTTAACCTGCATTCCACCACATATTTAAACAGTGGTGAGATTGAGACCGCTGTGAGAGGGTCACTGCAACCTTGATTGTCAAGGGACAGTTCTAGTTTTCAGAGATCTGAGTCCTATGATCCTCCACATCTTGCAGGATGATTAAGTGGTCTTGAATTTATTTAATCTCATTCTCATATCAATATGAAATGAAGCAACATCATTATGCACTGCTGCAGCATCATTACATGAAAACTGAGCTATAGCAGTGCCATCATTTAGAACCATGGTGTGATTATTTTGTCCCGCAGGACAGACACAAATAGTTGGCATTTCAAAGCCAGTAGGAGTTGTATTAAGCTTTTATCAGCTGGAATTCAGTTTTACATATCACATGGGAACATGAATTGCCCAATGTGACAGGCCCATCACTGCCAATAATTTATCTAATTTACTTTGGCAAGGTGGATGCATCATCAAGTCTCAGAGCCAACAGGCCAGTAGCTTCATCTACCAGCTCATGCCGCTCCTAGCAGTGCTGCATTCTTACTAATAATTTAATCTTGTCTTTGAAGTTCAGCTCCTAGCAGTTTGCATCCTTTTTCTCATTTTCTTTCACTTCTGTTTAAAATTATAATGGTCCATTTCAACTAAATTAACTGTAATTTCATGGATCGGCACATCAGGAATAAGTTTTATACATAATACTATAATCCATGTATTTGTTCCCCCAAAAGTAAATTGACTTGATGAACAATTCTGCCTCCTGTGTAAATAACCCTGATTCTAATTAAGAGCTGTGTTATTTTGGGGGAAGGGGCTGTTTAGTGAGCATGACAATTTTTAACAGAAATGTTTACCACGTATAACATCAGGGTAATTATATAGCTTAGCTTTTACAGAGTGCTTTTCATTAGTAGATCTCACAGTACATTCCAAAGAAGGGTAAATATCATCATCCCCTTTTCACAGATGGGGAAGCTGATGTTCCAGGAGATTAAGTAACTTGCCCAAGGTTACCCAGTGGGACTGTAACTGAAACAGATCTGCTGAGTTTCAGTCCAGTGTGCTATCGACTAAGTCATAGTGCCTCCCATAGTTAATTTCATTTACTTTTTACTAACCTTTCCAATGCTTTTATCAGTGTTTCATTCTTCACTGAAATATACTTTAATTGGTTTTATTTTAATTGCTTTATTCCTCATTAAAGTTTCCAGACTGATAAAACCTAACACAGGTAAATCTTCTATTTATCTGTGCAACAGATGCATTGTGAGCAGTGACAGGACAAGATTCCTACACTGCCCCACCAATATGTCATCAGTAATTCCCTGGAAGAATCACTTCTATGGCTAGATGATGGCCTGGCCTCTATTCTGTTGAGATTGCCAGCCAGAGGATCGGATCAATTAATATGAAATTGTGTGGTTCTTTCTGTAATATGGATACTTTTCTACTATGAATTAGACTGCAACTTCCAACTTATTTAAAAAAGGTCACTAAACATATATTGGATGGTAAGAACTCTTATTTGTTATAAACCTGGCCCAGACTGGAACTGAAGACGTAAGGTATGTCTACGTGTGGCACTATTTCAGCATACTTCCAGTATCCCAAAATAGCTATTCCGCATTTTTTAAACAAGCCCATTATTTCAAAATAGCTTTCAAAATAACGGGCTCACTCTTACGACGTCCTTGTAAATCTTGTTCCACGAGGATTAAAGTACATTTCAGAATAGCGCTCTATTTCAAAATTTGGCACTGTGTACACAGTGCCAAATTTCAAAATAAGCTATTTTGAATTATACTTGAAATAAGATACGCAATTTGCGTAGTTCAAATTGCGTAACTTATTTTGAGCTATGGGTGCAATGTAGATGCACCCTCTAGCGATTATGATGGTAATATAGATAAAAGACTACTTATCCCAGTTCCCTATTCCATCAAGTGACTTTACTTTCATTATTTCTGAGATGGGCCAGTAAATGACGTTCCTATGGCAAACATGCCCAAAAGCAAACATCAAGCATTTACTTGAAAGCTGATAAATTTCATTGGCATACTGATCTAAATCTATTAGTCTAGCATGATCCTGAACTAATGACAAATTCAATTATATTATTGCAAACATTATTTAGTGACTCAATAACACTTAAGAACAGCCATACTTGCTCAGACCGATGGTCCATCTAGCTCATTATCCTGTTTTCCAACAGTGATCAATTCAGTGGCTGGATGTATGCTTCCTAGAGCAGGTAGAGCTCCTCTGCTCAAGTTCACATGCTAAAGATAGCTGTGAGGCTGTGGGACAACTGCCCAAGTACAATCCTGCATGACCCCAGAATCCATGCTCAGATGGCTTGCCTGAGTTTCTATAGCCACACTGCTATCTTCCACCCAGACTTGATTAGCTTCACTAACACAAGCAATTCTTCCTTATCTATACTCCTACTTCTATAACTTCGACTCCAATTCATCTGATGAAGTGGGTTTTACCCATGAAAGCTTATGTCCTAATAAATCTGTTAGTCTCTAAGATGTCACCGAACTCCGTGTTGTTTTAGCACAGTAGTTTAAGCTGAACTAGCATGTGTATGTCTACTGACACTGGAAAGCACCCTTTCAACTGCCATTTAGACATCCCCTTCGTGCCATAAGAGACATAGCGCTGAGTAGCCACATCAGGTACAACACTGTGGTATTAATATTCTTGTCTTCTGAGGTTTGTAGCCATATTGGTGCTACCTCACAGTCTTGTCCCCCTAAGTTTCCAATTTCCATATGCTGTCAAGAGACTTTCTATGTAAAGTACTATACCCTCTTATCTACAATCTAACCTGTTTCAATATAAATGTTCTAGTCGGACATTAAAGTATCCTTTTGCTTATTCTCATCCTGCCATTTTTCAGAACTGGCAACTGCATGCAGGGCTGGCTTGAGCCATTCCTGCACCCCGGACAATGGGCGTGCGACGCGTGTGCGGCTCCACCCCCGGGCGCACGGCGCATGCGCGGCCCCACCCCCTGGCGCACTGCGCACCTTACAGCTGCTATCGGGCGCACAGCGCCTGATGGCAGCTCTAAGGGGGGCCATGTGGCCCCTGGCCCCGGGCACGCGGCGCCTGATGGCAGCTCTAAGGGGCGCCACGTGGGATGGGAGCCATTTTTATGTATCTCTTTCTTTCTGCTATCAGGGTAAATTCCTCCTCCTTATCTCTTTCCTGACTTTTCCTTTAGTGCCATAATTACTTGCTATATTTCCTTCAGCAATTAGTTTAAATAATCCCTCCAAAAACCTTCTTAATTTTAATTGACAGACCGTGTCAAGCTACATTTACCTTGATCCTTTCCAGCCTCATCTATATAATGAAAGTCCTTTAATGCCTGAATGTTAAAGAAGCCCTCTCGACAATGCTGTATGACTTTCTTTGATCCATTCTTGATGAGATAATCCAAGACTGTGAGGGATTTGTACACATGCCTCCACTTCTTTCCCTGATCATTCATCCTGTGCCATATCATGTTCATAATCTCCAAAAGAGAAGCTGTGTTGTATGTCAGGTCACTGATCTCTAACATTAGTGAACTAGAGGGACCCCAGGGGTCATTAGAGGTTGCTTCCCTGACTTTGACCTCAGAATCAGAATAATTTTTCACAAAGTTCTTCATGTGCCTCCTGAGTGCCATGGAGATGACAGATTGTTGTTCAGCTGATAAAGCTGGTAAGAGATGTCTGTGCTGCTATCCCTGCCTATGTGTTTTTAGTCTCCATCTCGGCAAACCACAATGATTCTGCAAACAGAACAATACAAGGAACACGTGTAACTTGTTAGCCATTCAAAATTTTGGAGGAAGGGGGGAAGGCCAATATAATTCTCAGTTTCTTATCACTAATGGGACAACCAACATTAGGAGCACTGTGATTGCAATCATAGGGCATTACCTCCTAAGGCATTACCTTCTGGACCTATCTAGCTCAAAAAGGAGACCAAACCTACCTGAAGTACCTAGCCAGAAGTAGGGAAGCTATGATTAATGACCACAAAGGAGAGAATATAGTGAGGGGGTTACTGAGGTTCTCCTTAGGGAATATCATAGTAGGTCAACAAACTGGAAGGAAGGTGAACTCTGCTGTACTAATGGCCTTGTCATTAATTTGCTGACCTTGGGCAAGTCACTTAACCTCTCTGTACTTCAGTTTACTGATCTGTACAAGAGTTAAATGTAGTTATTAGTGATCATTATTTATTATCAGGTGTTTGTCAAAGATAGTAAAACCACTGGAGGTGGAAGAATGGATAGAATATTTCATTTTCCAGGGAGCTTAAATTAAGTTTATATCATAACTTCCATTTGTTACACTAGGGCTCCAGGTTACTTGTATGGTGTCCCTGAAGTTAGTACTTTACACACATACAAGAGACCCATGTTCAAATGCCAGATTCAGACTTGGGCATGCAGAAGCTAACTTACACTGCTGAGGCAGTGTAGGCATGCAGGGAGGGAAAAAGAAAGAGTCTAATGTCACTCTGCAGTGACCATTCTTTCTTCTGCTCCTCTAAATAGGAGAGGGAGAGTAGAGGAAGGAAAAACAGGGTTCCATTTGCCTGAGGACTGCTCTGCTAAACTAAATAGAGTTTCTGTACACTGATCATCTTGGATCCCTCAGCTTTCACAGCTGGCAAACACAACGGGGGTGCATTTTATTTGAGGTAGTGATAGCATGAAAAGGTAACACAGCCTCCAAACAATTTAAACAATGCCTGTAAATTGTCAATTCACAGCTTTATGAGATGAACCCATCCCCCCTCCTCCTTTTCATTAGATAGCATGGGGGTGGGTAGGTCTCTATGCAGTCCCCGACTGAGTCACCAGCAAAGGCTGTCATGATCATGTATCAAATTGATTTCAAGCCCTGACAAGTGCCCAGCCTCAATGAGGGAGACAATCTGTAATCGGGATTTATGCACATAAGGCAAAATACATAACAAATATGTTTGTTTTCCATTTATTCCCTCCCCTCCCATCCACCAACAACCTTATCCACTACAACAATTATCTATTTGATTGATTCATTCAATGTTGGATTTTTTTAACACAAGGATAGGCATGAATTTGAAGCAAAACATCAAAATGTTACCTCTTCAATTTTTAAAATAAGGGAGATAATTAACCTTTTTTATCAAAGTAGGCACAGCTTCAAATAAGTTGGATGGAAAATATATTGGTTTAATTAAAATATTGTAGAGAGCTATAGCTGCAAATGCTGGGAACCTGGAGAGAGAGAATTTTTATGAAGAGGGTGCTGCATAGTTTACAGCTCCCTGTTTCTCTTTCTTGTTTGTGCTTCAAATGGAGTCAATTTTTATGTGTCTCACTCCTGCAGAGAAAAAGCTGATTTTATAATATGTTTCAATGAAACCATTAAAAATTTCAGCCGTAAGATTTCTCTTTTGCCTTGTGTCTTTGTTTTGGTGCACAGTTGCACTGTGACAGTGGTTATATACAGTAGCACACATTGATCTGTTTTTTACAAGTTGATTAGATAACTCTATTGGAATCATAACCTCTGGAGTGGAACACTTAGCACCAGTGCTTTTGTCCTCCTGGCCTGGGTCCCCACTCATCTTGATTTTCCTGAGACTGGCGTGGTGTTCTATGACCTCCAAGCAAGGCATGCAGATCACTGAATTTGTTGATGGTGAAAGGTTCAAGAGTGACAGCTTGAAGTCTTCGATTCACAGAACAGGAACAGCATGGGCAGCATCAGTACAAACCTATTGCTTACATTAAATGTCCAGAAAGATATCAGGGATGCAAAAATCAATGAAATGCTGGGTCATAGGATCATAATCCAATCTTTGGGGGCTATCTTACGTAGGACTCCTAGATCTACATAATAAATATTTTGTATAACAAAACATAGTATTATTTATTCAGTACCCTCAGTCATCTCTTAAAGAATAGTGTACCTGATTAAATTTATGTAATAATTATTTATTCATAATTAAATCCAGATCATTAACCTCAAATATCTTCCCAAAAGTCTTTTCGAAAAATTGAAAACTTGATATGCACAATTTCATTTAAATAACATTAAAGCTAAACTAATACAGCCAGGAAATTAATAGTTAAGGACCACCAAACCGTCTTTTGTTGTTGTTTGCCAGTTTATGTCATAAGCATAATGTCATGTAAATGAAACTGTGTCTCATATTTAGTCTTTTGTGCTACTAATCAAGAAATCAATATTTGGTTCTTGTATCCTGTCTCTCATTCGCTGAGCCAGCCGTGTCTGTGGTGTGTGTCTGTGCGACCATGTGAAAGGCAGATTCATTTTGCCCAGATCTGCCCAATTGCTCCCAAACTCAGGAATGGCTGCGAGTCCTAAGAGAACTATGCTTTACTCCTGTTGGCATCTGGGAGGGTAGGCTGAGTGTGGCTCTGCAATAATCCATTTGGCCAAGCTACGAGCAGTGCTAATGAGCCCTGAAAAGGGACTCCCATAGACCTGAAGCATAAGTGTGACAAGTGACTGCATGAAATTTGGGAATACCTCAGGAACTTCATTATTTATTATTTTATTTCAGTTTCAGCAAATGATAATTTTTTTGTCTCATGGTCTATAAATAATGTAAAAGTTTTAAATCCTGCTTTCAAGCTATCACGCTAACCTCTCATTAGCAGGGACAAACATCTCCTTTTGTCAGACTATTCCGTAAGTGCCTGCTATAAGGTTTCTTTCATCTTCCTCTGGCACTGAAACAGCTGGTGCAAGGTGCTGCCAGAGACAAGGTACAGGGCTAGATTAACCATGGGTCTGATGATTCACTATGGTAGTTCTTACACAGGTTCCATCGTTGCCTGTAAGAATGATGGTTTCCAGACATGTCAGAAGGTGTCTTTCATGGAAGTTAAGCCAGAACTCGCTTTGGGGCCATTAAACTTGCCATTTAAGGGAGCCCATGATTGATAGGACAGTCCCCACTGGCAGACAGGTGGCTGCTCAGCTGGAGTTGTGCCTGGCTTCATGTGGTAGGAGAGTTGTGGGACAGGAAGAGAGGGATTGAAGTAGACTGCCCACTCCAGAAACAGCCCGGTGGGGAGGGGTCCTTCCAATCCTAAATACAACCCCATTCCCTGGGGAACATAAAGCTGGACTGGACCTGCCAGTTCTCTGCGGTCGGTGGCCGCTCCCAGCAATATGGTTGTGAAAGCAGGTGACATCCAGGAGAGGAGAACAAGGGGACTCCTGAAGAGGGGATGCCCCTGATTGATTGCCTTCAACACACACAAATGTAGGTAGAAACAGAGCAGGCAGGGTACATCACGCTCTCTCCGGCTCCATGGACACCCCGGCAGGGGCAGGATGAGCATTAAACAGGCAGAGGCCCCGCCCCACTCTCACTAACCCATAGGGTTAACTGGCTGTGGGCAGCGGGGTTCGTGTGCACACCCAGGCTCAGGCAGAGGTTCACGCTGCTGAGCTCTCACCACCTCCCCCCCCCCCGCCCCTTCGTTTACCTGAGGGAAACTGAGCATCAGTGACTGTTAGGCATCGTTTTCCCACTTAAAATTCAAACTGTCATCAATCAGCTGCAGAGGCCCGCCTCTCCCTGTCGTCCTCCAATCAGAATGCTTGTACCTACTGTTCTCCCATCATCTTGAATTCAAAGTGGCTGTCAATCACCTTCCAAGCCCCGCCCATTCTTCACATCCAATCAGAATTCTAGCTATTCCTCTGCCTTATCAGTCCTCGGAGCCCTAGGGTGAGAAGTATTTGACTGACAGGCCCTCAACCTTTGCTAGGTTTCACCCCTTAATTGCAACAATTAATAGAGTTTTCAGTCATGAAGAGAAAAGCTTCTCCCCTCCCTTTTATGGTTTTGGTTTTATTTTTACAATTTTTATACTTTTTAAATCCATACACATTTCACAGCCTAAACAAAGGTGAAATTCAAAGGTGTGAAGAGTCTGTAGCAACCAGTCTTAAGCAGTCATTTCTACTGCATCCCATCCTCCAGATCTCATTCCCCTCAACCAGGCCACCGAGTTAATGTAATAACTGTCCCCCCAGTACCTGAACTAATGCATCAATAAATGAATTAACACATTTCCCACCTAGACTGCAACTTACGGGAAATGAGTGCTTTGCACCCCTTTGCATACAGCTAAAACACATACTCCAAGTCACACTCATTTCACAGATCGTTAAAATCCCTTGGTCTATAGCGCTGCTTCTTCACCCCCTGTCAGCTCTCTCCCTGTTGTGTGTTCCTCCACCTCAGAGCTGCCTGTGAGTTCTCTCTCTCTAACAGAGACACATACTCGTTCACACATACATACCCACATGCACATGATGGATGGTATCAAGTCAAAGGAAGGAGTTTGGTGGGAGACACCCCTCACAAATTAGAATGCTGGTGACACATGGCTATCACATTGCCATGTTGTTAACTTCAATGATACAAGATCAGTCTAAATTTTAATAACCCCACATGATTCAAGGAGGAGACTCAGGATCTGTCAATCTTAAATTCAAACCCAAATAAATAAACAAGTCTTAGGATGCATGAGAGAACACATTAAATGCAACCAGAGCACAGAAATGCAGTAGCATTCGCTAAAACTCCCATGATAAAGGTTTAGCATTGGCAGTGAAAAAACAAAACCACACTAAGCTAACTAAACTCCACGCCCAGGGCTGTGAGCTGTCGTGTCTGCTAGTTCCTGCGTGGTTTGTGGTTTGCACATGACTGCTTGATTGGCTGTACTTCATGGTGGAGAGAGGAGGATGCAGGGGGTGAAAGGTTTGTGTGGTCCTGAATGGCTCCACAAGTATCAACCGTTGGTAAGCGCTTAATCTGAAGACAAGAACAGGCTGGTTGTATTGTTATGAAATGTGGGCTCTTCAATATCATTTTATTTCGTCTTAGATTCTGCAAGTGTGGAATATAACAACCAGAAGCAGAGCGCAGCCACTTTTTCAGCCTTCCCTACTCTCAAAGGTAGGTGACTGACAACATTTGCTTTCAGTTTTTTAACAATAGATGGTGCCAGTCCAAGCCAGTCTGGGGCTGTCTGCAAACTTATACAAATGATGCTCCAGCAGGAAGGCCCAAAACTCTATTTGCACTTCTGCCATACTTGAATCAAACTTCTTCCCCTGCCAGTTTGGGGAAAGATAGAAATGTGTCCAGCACTGGTGCATGTATTTGTGTAGAGCGTTGGAAAATACGGGCAGTAGATTTCCTTTTAATCAGAAGAGGGGGGGTGAAAAGCTATTCTCCAGTCAGGGCTCTGATAAGAGACACAACATCCAACTTCCACAGGGGCTTAAAGTTATCTTGCTAGAGTTCTGTCAGCACAAAACTACAACGCTGTACAAAACAGTACACTGGAGCATCCCAGCTGGGATATGGCTGCCCATGAACTTGATGCTCCCTTGCATCCAGAGTCTTGACACTATTGTCTGAACTGCTCCCACCCACAAATGGAACATTCATCCTTTTTAGTATCCTATGCGATATGCGGGACACTACTGCAGCTCCTACCTACATCACAGAACCACCATCATTGACAGCAAGGGCCATCTCAGCAAAAGAAGCCAAGTCATGAATGGGCCATCAGAATTCACCCCAACTTTTCGCTCTTGATTCATTAGTCAGTAACTGTGAATCATTTGAGAGATTCAGAGTGCTGTAAGCGCTACATGCTGTGTTTATTAAGAGACACTGGCCCTTCAGGGCAGGGTTGAGGCACCTAGTGATGTTAGTGTCTGAGGAGAAATGTCATATTGCTTTGCCCATGTGTGGTGTCCATTCTGGGACCTGCTGCAGGACTTCTATCTCCAAACTTTAATCCAGTATCTCTCATCAGAAGGAAAATCAATTAGCAAAAATTCTAAACTGTTTTTCAGCACCAAAAGTGACAATCATTTTGTTATTTACATTTTTCTGAAAAGAACATTTCCCTACTGGCCAGGCTGCTGGTAAATGAATAGTGTGGGATACAAACGAAATGGAGCATGGGCGAGGTAGGGGGAAGCACATTTCTTATTACTGAAATATAGGCCCAGAGAAGCGAAGCAAAGCTCATCTCTGACCCTCTAAAGCAGACCATAAGTTTTCATTTACACTGACTTCAATTTGCATTTCTTCAATTCAGCCTTGAGAATCACACTAGGTAAGGGATTTTAGGGCGCACAGCAGAACAGGTCTCTTTTGCCATAGTTCTAGCCACTCTGTATTAATAGAGATACAAGATGGGTGAGGTACCTTTCATTGGACCAACTTCTGTTGCTCTTCAGGTCTGTGTAAGCTTCAGAGCTTCTCTCGCCAACACAAATTGGTTCAATAAAAGATATTATCTCGCCCACCTTGTCTCCCTCATATCCTGGCATCAACACAGCTTCAACACTGCATACAACTATGTCACTGTCATTTGCATAAATAGCAGAATAGGAAGAATTTGGACCTGGATTCTAGATGGTCTATAGCTCCTCTAAATCTAAAAATTATTTTATCTACCACCCCTCTACTCCATAAAATGCTTCTGTTTGAGGGACACTGCTGTGCAAAATAAAAATGGTCCCTCTACCAATTCAAAGGTTTGAATATCTCCCAGTGGCCAGGGCTTCAGCTGCTCCTCTCAGTTGTCTGTCTAGTTGTTTTATCACTTCTCTTTATTCAGCCAGTAAGAATTCTTTTCCCCCACTCAGCTGCTTTGTCTTCTTTTGTTCCACTTTTATCTGGAAGCAGTGTCTTCTGACTCTAATGCTATTTCCATGCACAATGAAAATAATTCTCCATCCCTTCTTCCCATTTCTTTCCTGGATAATTCTCCTATCCTTGACTTTGCTCACTGGTTTAAATGCATGTGATTCACGTCCAAACATTGATTTCTCCTATCTACCCTCATACTCCATCTCTGATGCACATAATCACTGGAAATAATCACTGGAAGTTAGCCACAGTAGCCCAAACAATGCCAAATGTGTTACCATTCACGTAGTATTATTAATTATTCTTAATCCTTCCAGATATTTTGTGATTTTTTTTTAATTGTGTTAAGACTACTGTCCTCCTCTCTTTTTTCCTTCTCTCCAGGCTTTGGCTGTAGTTTTAAAAAAACCCTAACTTGGCAGCCCACTTTCGTCTGATTAAAATGATGTGTAGAGTATAATCATCATCATTTGCCTGATTGGAGGACTGTGCATGGCTGCAGACACAGTCCAATCAATTTATATGCAGCCCCACAAATCCCTTGCTTTCTTTCAGAATCTTTAATTTTGCAGCACGCTTCAGAGCTATAGAAAGGAGACTTCTTCGAGCATCCAACTTAATTTTTCGTCAGTCCTAGTAAGTGTGCATTTCCATTATCCCCCTTTCATCCTAGTGGAGGCTATATTATGAGAACACTTTGTACTTATATGCCTTTTATCCTAAAATCTCCAAGTGTTTTACAAAGGGTAAAAATTAATATCACCATTTGGCAAATGAGGAAACTGAGGTAGACAGCAGTGAAGTGGCTTGCCTAAGGACATGCAGCAAACCAGTAGCCAGGCTGGGAACGGAATGCAGTGCCTTGACTCCTGATCTTGTTCTTTGACCACTAGACAATGCTGCCTTATTTTACATTTTATATCGGTACTTTCAAATAATTTTTTTTAATGTATCAGACATATATACAAATATAGATAAAATATGTGGTGACACTAACTAAATGGAAAATTACAAGGGCTGTAATCCTTCATAATTCAGATCATAAACTGATCTCCCATGATATAGCTAGAAGAACATTCCAGGGTTTGGCACCTTACTCAAATACTTCTGACTTGGTCACTGATGGAGATGGGTTCCTGGGCAAGATGGATCAATGCCTGTTCTGGTACAGTTATTGTTGTGTTCTCATTCCAACAAATGGGTACGTGGGAGGGGGATGCATATTTTTGCTATGGCTCTAGCTACTTGTCTTTGAAGGAGAGCCTCTGTAAACACTGTTTCTAGAAAAATAATTCTGGAAGAATTTATATTTCTAAAAATAAATGAGAGATGATGTTTCTGAAAGAGTCTGAGTCTGGGGGCACGGGGCAAACTTTATTAAATTATTCTGCAGAGTAGAGGCCCAGGCTGTGCGCCATTTAACTACTGTCTAATTAGAAGCAATGAACCTCTGAGGAACAGGTTTATTAAGAATGATCTAATGATGAAGGCACTGAGATTTTAGGTCAAATCTAAGAAATGTTCTAAGATGAGAGGAAATTACCAGAATGCCTAAGCACCAATTGAAAACTTTGTTTCACGCTCATAAGGCTGTATAGAGGTGTCTTCCCCACAACTTGCACCCCGGCATCTCAGGCCCCTTAGAGCCCTGCTGTCAGCGCTGCCCTAACCTTACCTCCCACAACTGTAAATATAAAAATACACAAAAATGAGGGCGGGGGTGGGATGGTTAAAATTGCCAAAATTAGTGAAAAAATAAATTCTTACATGCCTACTATTAGTCACTCGGGATGCCATTTTGTGCTGGATTCCCACTGTTCCCACACTGTTGAAGAGCTGTTTGTGTGTTTCCAGACTTATGGGGACATTTGGAGAGGTACCATGATGGTAACCAAAGTTTTAACTCTTTTAGGTACATTGTGAGTTCAACAGGTAGGATTAATGGCTTGGCATAGGTGGCACATTTCTCACCAAGTCACTACTGGACCAAATGCCCAAACATGTTTCTTTCAAGTAAGAGTTAGAACTTAAAGTCACCTATGATTATCAAGTATTCCTAAGCCCTGCACATAAGAATACAAGTGTTAATCCATTTTCCTGGACAGATTTCAATTTAAGTAATTGTATTTGGGGTATCTAACATTTTAGTGGTATATGGGCATTTATTACTCCTGCTCTTACACTGCTGTGCACTACTAAAGAGCCGCTGAGTTCCACACCAGAGAAGGGTGCTTTTCATTGATGGGTAAAATGATATGTGCACAAGTAGAAATAGCAGTTCCCGGGCAGGTATAACTGATGCTCTGTCAGTCACTTGCAGCCTCAGAAAAAGTGTTCTAGGGTGGAGGTACTGGTCAGGGGACATAGCTAATACATAGCACGTATGCTTCCTGCCTCATGCTCTCCATCTTGGTCAGATTACTCTTAGCAGGAATAATCTTGCATAAGAGGTATCAGGAAAATACTGTTCCATGTAGGGCTATTACAGGAAAAAGGCTTGTACTAATGTTGCCTGAGTTTGTAGCCGATCAGTGCCACTAAAATATGCAGGGCTTGAATTTAATCCATAATTTGTTTTAAAAAAAAAAAAAAAAGCTTTGGGGTTGGTCAGAAAGATGATTTTCTATTATTATTTTATTTATGATTATTGTTATGTCAGTCCTTTCAAATGCCTCTGCATTTTGATTTCCAATTGTTTCTTTAGCTTTGGGCAAAAGGAGATTTTTACAGGGATATTTTCTGACTTGGTGTCAACAACAGCTGAGCCCATTTTCAAAAACAGCATTTTCAAAATTGGCCGCTGATTTGGGATGTCTCACTTTTTGGTGACCAACCTTAAACCACTTGGTCTGATTTTTCAGAAGTGCTGAGCACTTACAGCTCCCACTGACCATCTGGAATGGTGGTGCCCAGTACTTGGCAAAATCCAAGTTGTCTCAGGCAGAGCAACTCAAATGTATGGCACCCAAAATCAGTGACCACTTCTGGAGATTTGGGATTTGATATATGCTGCACAGATTATTACCTTCCTTTATAAAACTAATTTGAAATAGCTTCAGATTTTGAAAAATGCCTGCAAGATCATCACTTATAGCAGCAGTGGGCAAATACTGGCCCGTGGTCTGGATCCCGTTCACCAAAGTTAGCCCCTGGTGGGCTGCAGCTGCTATATTCACCTATGCCTCCACATGTATAGTAATTGCAGCTCCCGTGGCCATTGATTGCCATTCCCAGTCAATGGGAGCTACAGAAAACGGTGCCCTGGTCCACACCACTTCCTGCAGCTCCCATTGGCTGGGAACGGCAATTCATGGCCAATAGGAGCTGTAAGCATCCTTGTCTGCAGAGGGATAGGTAAATATAACAGCAGCCCACCATAGGCTAACCCTGGCAAACTCTCGCCATTTTATTGCCCATCTCTGACTTACAGCATGTTGTACATGTACATGATATTGAAACTGACCTTTGCACCTCTCCATATCTTGTGCCAGATTGATTAGGTGAGAGTGAAAGAAATGGTGTTAGAAAATAGGAGACTAGAGAGCACTGTACAGTAACAGTAAGTTATTTTTTTCTTCTAGAATGCAGAAGTGCAACACAGTAGATGTACTTAGATGAATTTCTCTCTGATGAAATTCACTTTTGTGGTGGGAACCACTATTAGTTCTGTTTGCCACTGTAGTACCACTAAATACCATTTTGAGGGTTGAAATGTCACTTAAATGGTCTATGGCTCTTATGCTCATTCACTGCAGAAGGATGAATTTCACCTTAGCAGTATTTCTAAGATTCACGGATAGTCTGTTTAGAGAACTACTTGTTTTCTGTGTTTAGCTGTGTTGGTGCCACAACATTAGAGAGACAGGGTAAGCAAAGGGGTATCTTTTATTGGACCAACTTCTGTTGGTAAAAAAGACAAGCTTTTGAGATTACATAGAGCGCCTCTTCAGAGAATCGCTGGCAACTTTCCTGCTGCAAGCCCTTACCACATTCACGATGCATTTTGAAAGGTAAAGTTTGCAGCTCCTAAGACTCCTTCTTGCTGACTTTATAAGGTAGATGAGATAGGGACATCTGGTGGTGTCTCGTCAAATAGTTTCCTATGCTGGAATTTCCTTTTCCTTTCAAAATCTCAGAAGAAATTCCATAGTTATATGAAAAGTGTGTTAAGCCTAAGCAAACATCAGGAAATGATAACCAAGCAAACATCAGGAAATGGTAAACTTTAGCCACTTGTTCATATCTACTGTATTTGAGAGAGTTTATCTATTTGTCTCTGTCTGTTTGTTCAAGAACTCCTTCTAAACGGTAAGAGCTAGGGTCACCAAATTTGGCATGGAGATTCCTCTTATCATAACTTAAAGCAAGGTCAGGGTTTAGTTGTGCCAGAAAAATGGAATGTGCCTGGAATGGGATTGTTTCTGAGAAAACCAAAAAAGAAAGACTCACCAAGCAAGGGAAAGGGCCTGGCTGGGGGTGACTCTCCCCCACCCAGAACTGCCCCAGCCCTGAGCCTCCCACCCATCCCTCCAGGTGCCCTTTAGGGAGGGTGGGGGGCTGAAGCTCCCTTCTACCCAGTTCATACAGGGACATTGCTGGCTGTTCCCCTTCATCAGGGAGCAAGGGGAAAATGCACAGTTTGCTGTATTCCTCATTCTGACTGGGGAATGCAGGAGGCAGATGTACCTGCCCCAGCCAAAGGGGACACATTCTTGCCTGATTGTGCCCTCTGGAGCAGCAGTGGCCATGGAAAGGCGCCTCTCACCTGGTGCCAAGCTGGTGGGGTAGTCCTCTCTCCCCAGGGCAACTTGCATACTGAACCCCTCATCTCCAGCCCTATTCAAGAGTAATTATTCAACTGAAGCATGGACATTTTCATTTTATTTTCCAAAAAACCAAAAATGAGTTAAGGACCCAAGCAACGCCAGGTAAATCTTCTAATGCTTTATAATAGCACGTATCTTTGTCTTTAAAGGCTAGTTCTAATATCTATGTGAGAGAATTTGTGAGCGAGCGAGTCTGCCTGTCTGTCTGTCCATCTGTTTGTTCAAGAACTAAGAGCTAGGACCACCAAATTTGGTGTGCAACTTCCTCTTATCATAACTTAAAGGAGGATAAGGGTATAATTGTGCGGGGGTGGGGTGGGGAGGGTGAAGCTCCCGCACCCCCAATTCATACAGGACACATAAAACCATACAGAAAAGAGACAGAATCACCAGGCAAGTAAAAGGGCCTGGCTGGGGGCGTGCCCCCCATCTAGGACTGCTCGAGCCTCTGACCCCCCCAGTTGTGCTTAAGGGAGGGTGGGCAGGGCTGCAGCTCCTGTCTCCCCCTCCCCCCGCATTCATATGAGGATATTGCTGGCTATTCCCCTTCATCAGGGAGTGAGCAGAAAGTGCGGTTTTCTGCATTCCTCACTCTATGTGGGGAGTGCCAAGGGCCGATGAACCTGAACCTGCCCCAGCCAGGGGACATGCACCACTCCCCTGGCTGTGCATGCTGGAGTGGCAGCAGTCATGAAGAGGCACTTCTCACCTGGCCCCAAGCTGCCATGAGAGAGGGCTGGCGTAGTCCTCTCTCCCCAGAGGCAGCCTGCACCCCAAACCCTCATCTGCAGATATGCCCAAGAGCAATGATTTAAATGAAGAAAAGGCAAAAAAAATTGAGAAAAGATGTACCCGAGCATTCTAGTGCAATATAACTTTCATACAAGCATTTTACAGTCTTGCAATGTGCCTTTTTTATAAGGTGCACACCGAATAAACCACTTGCTTAATTTATTGCATCTCTTGTATGTAAATGACGTTCAGGGATTCTGTTATTTATTATGGCAGTGCCTATGGACTGACCAAGAATGTGGCCCCATTGCATTCAGCACTGAGCAAACGGGCAAAATCATCCGTTGTTGTAAATTGTCATTGCTCCCCTGAGCTAGCCCCATTCAGTAGTGGACACTCCATGTCCCAAAGAACATGCTGTGTAAAAAAGGCAAGACAAACAAAGGGGAGGGGATAGGGCAAGACACAAAAGCAGAGTCAACAACGTGAGGTCATATTAATTCCATGATTTATTTTGTTTTTGATTTTTTTGTTTGGGAAGGTTGTTCTCAGGGGACTGGCATATGCAGAGTAATGGAAGATACTACACATAAGCTGTAGAAAAAATATATATTTTGTTGCCTTATTTGAGAAATAGTATATAATCACCTAACTAAAAGCTATATTGCCATTCATATACGCAAGCCACTAGAATTAAGGTCATACATCCCATTTGTGAACACATAGAGAAAGGCTAAATAAATGTGATGCAGGCACAAATACATTCTATAACGGAGGGAACCCGGGGGAGCGGGGGTGAATCTTACATTATAAAGGAAATAACATTCAGGGCATTCGTACTTCTGGGTCTCATCAGGCTATTGCTGAGTATGTGGTAAAGTAGCAGACATTGTGCTCTGTCCTTGCGGATTTGTCCTATGGATGGATCTATTGATCATTTCCACCAACAAACCTATTTTTACCCCTTATGTGTTGCCTGTGCATTCTCATGCAAGGTGCACATTGCTGTGTGGAGTTTCCCTCTGGGGAGACTACACTGTTTAATCACTAGCATGATGGAAATGCAAAGTTCCCACTATTTGAAGGCCCTTGTGTGCCTGTTGGACTAACATGGCTGTGTGTTTCTCTAATTGTGATAATCTACTGGAATTGGATTTACATCTCATTCCACTTTATCCATTGTGCAGAGCCAATACAAGCACAGTCTTGTTGGCTCATCTGCATTAACAATGAATTATGGTTTTCTTGCTGCTACCCAAATAAATAAAAGAATAGTTTTTAGACTTTCTGAACCAGAACTGAATATGCCCTTTACCAGCTTTATTTAATAGGATGCAGTCAGCTTAGATTAAACCCAATGTTTAGATGTGGGGAAAGTGGAGGTTATGAATTGTAATATCAGTAGGAAAGGCACGAATGTATATTTTAATTTCAATTAAAACCATTTTATTTTTAGATTTAAATATCCCCCTGCAGCGCTGTGAACCCAAACAGCAGTACTGGCCAAAAATGATTATATACCCAGAGTGAAAACGACCAGGCTGAATTCACTGAGCAGGTTTAATGAAATGCAGATTAAATAAACTGCAGGACTGGTGAAAAAAACCAGTCATACTTTTAACGATAATTAAGTCTTAACAACTAGAGCTGCTATTAGTTACCAGGATATTTTAAACATAACAATAATGTCTATCCTAACAGTGTCCCTTTGCCCGTACAGCCTGCTTCAAGGGTATCCCTGCAACCATTGCTGCAGGCACAAATACATTCTGAGCTCTGTGCAAAAATGGATGTGACTGTTTCTAGCTTCAGGCAGGATGCCAGAACTCTGCCCCCTCCTCACCACTACTGGCCTGCCCCACCTGTTTGCCTTCTAATCCCGTGGAGAATGCGTCCATGAATGGCCCAGTGAGTCCACTGATGAGTTCTTCCCAATAATATTTTCCTTCTTCTTGTGACATATCCCTTGATTAGACTTAAATAAATATCTTTTTCATTCACGTCCTCCACCCTTTAAAATTATGTCCTATGCAGTATTTCAAGAAAGTCTTCATCTGTACTTTATTTTATTCCTTTTTAAAATCAGCACATATTCAATTTTTTGGCCAGAATTTCAATCTTAAATTAGATTCCTAATCCCATATTTAGGCAGCTAAATAAAAGTGCCTTGATTTTCAAAGGTAGTGAATGTCCACAGCTCCAGTGGATGTCCGTGTGAGCTGCAGTGGGCCAACACCTCAGGAAATCAAGCCTCTTTGATTTACAAGTCTAAATATGAATCTAGGAGCTTAGATTTAGGTCAGATTAGAAAAGTTTGGCCTTTATCCTTTCTTTGGGGAGCTTTAAATAGATAGTTAATTCCCACTGAATGTTCAGCTGGGCTCAGATTTCAATGGGAGTTAGACACCAAAACGCCTTTGAGGATCAGGACATAATGTCTGTATCTCTGGTCAGGGTCATACACACACATACATTCACAATCATCCATGTGCATGTACAGAGCACATCTGCTCACACTCATGTGCACAAGGGCCAATTCTTATGCACATTCTCAGACCTATACTTACACATGCAAACACATGGCACACCTCACACTCAGAGCACACCTATTCACTTATTCCCATGTGTAGTGCTTTGGCTCATAATTATGTGTGAAGCTGACATAAGCAAATTCACAGATGCACACCCATGCTCAGACATGCTTAGTCATACAGAATTTACAGTTGATCACACACCCTGGGGCACTATTACAGTCGCACGCAGGCACTCTCACACAAACAGATTCACTTGTAAACTCACATTTTCTCGCATGCATCAAGTCATGCATTAGTTGGTATCTCCTATGTGTCTTGCATATGTATGCTGTAACAGATAATTTCAATCTTTTTCTTCCCATTCGGTTTAATGTGCAGATGTGGTAGCACATCAAGATTAGAAATAAATGTAGCGGAATGACTTCAGTCAACCTGAAATGTCGAATGACTCATTCACACCCTTTAAGCAGAGTTCCCTCTTTTGCTACATGCATTCTATTAAATAGAGCTGGAGACCTTGTGGTTCCCTGATACAGAGCAGCAATTGATCACTTTTTCACAGATAGGATAAATTAGCAATTATATTTGTATATTATACAGGCATTGCAGACAAGGCTCCAGTTAACCTGACTGCTGTGATGGCTGCAACATCACTGTTCACACTGGGAATGGGACTCATGGAATCTCCAAGGCCTGTCTGTATTCAGAGGTTGCCCTGGTTTAAGGATTTACCCATTCATAGAATGATTCTAGAATAGATATTCCAGAATAATTCCATGTATGAACACTGTTACTGTCCTTTAAATTCATGCCCTCCCTTAATCCAAATTAACCTTCAAGCATAGGCAAGTCCTAACTTGTTGCCATCCATGCCGTTAGTTAAACTAGTGTAATTTCTGTGTGTGAACAAATCACAAGAACAGTAACAGGAAGGTAGCCACACTTACTCTCTGGTTGAAAAGAAACTGGATCCCTTCTTGGAGCAGCACCTTTCATTTTAAAAAATCCATGATTGTAATTAATTACTTTAAAATTCCTGCACAAGCAGTCACATGTGCAAAACCATTCATATAGGGCCTGATTCTGATTTCAGCATACAGCCCTTTTACACACTCTGGCACTGTAACTGACCTATAATTTAATATACTCTGGGGGCTTGATTCTCATTTAAGACAAAAAGCAGTCTTAATGGAACACTGAGGTTCAGAGTGTAAATACAAAAGTCAGAGCAGTCATAAATTAAGGTTCCCAAAGCAACGTTAATTCTGCCACTTCGCACATATTTATAGTAGCAGTTTTAGTTGCCGTTTTTGCAGTTCAGCATGCTTCTTTGTATACAGATTGGATCAAATTCCGGTTGCTATACAAATGTAACTGAGAGCAGAAATTGGCCTAATATGTACAAATTGCCAAGTTAAGATTGCTAAGAAAACCTTAATTATGGGATTTCCTATGCTTGTGCTAAGTTCTCGTACTTAATTTTGTATTGACCCTAGGCTGTGGAATTTCATCTTATTTTAATTGTTACATTAAAGACCAAAAAAGAAAGGATAAAATATATCAAAAAAACAGTGAAAGAAAAAGAGAGAAAAGTATGCAGTAATAAAGCACATCTTTTGCAAAGGCAATTTCCTGCAAAAATAGAACGACAATTAAAAGGATAAAGAAATGCTACTCTTCCTTACTGTGTTGAATTTTATCCAAAAGTGGAAGCATAGTTCTCTGCCAGCACAAACTGTAGTTTTAGAGATGGAGTTACAGTTGTCTCTGTTGTCAGACTGAATCTTATGCAAAAACAGTTACTTTCCTGATATCATTCTGCTTCCCATTTTGCACAAAATTGCGTCTGCTGGCATGGTGAAGCACATGCAGTAACTGAATCGAAATGCAATAGAATGCACCTATCAGTCAGTATCCGCAGACTTCATTACCACATTGTTCAGATACGTCATAGTCATGAATTCCTGTACAGTAATTCCTCATTTAACACTATAGATATGTTTCAGAAAATGATCGTGTTAAGTGAAAACGTGTTATGCGGGATCAATTTTCCCATTGAAAATAATGGAAAAGGTGGGGGTTGCGTTTCAAGCTGTGGTGTCTGTTGGCACTGGGACATAAGGTTGGGGAAGAAAGGGGACTGGGTTACAGCAGGGAGGGGAGGTGTTTGGCTCTGGGGAAGGGAAGGGGAGGAGAGGGGAAGGGGATTGGGTTGGGAGTATGCCCCTGTGACGGGTCTGCCGGGACCTGCACTGCGTCCGGTGAGGGGGCGTCGCCGGGGAACGGCGCGGCGAGCGACGAACCCTCTGCCACTTTGCAGGGAGGTGGGGGAAGCCCTGCGCAGCCGCCGGTGACGGGCCGGCTGGGGAAACCCAGCCGCCGGCCTGCAAGCGGGGGCAGAGGAGAGGGGGCAAGGCATCCGGTGAGGGGGAGTCAGTGGGGAACAGCGCGGCAAGCGGCGAACCCTCCGCCGCTTTGCAGGGAGGCAGGGGAAGCCCCATGCAGCCGCCGGCAATGGGCTGGCTGGAGAAATCATGTTATTCCGGGGATGGTTGTGTAATTCAAAAAACATTCCCTAAAAAAAATTGTGCTATCGCGAAAACGTGTTAAGCGGGCACGTGTTAAAGGAGGAATTACTGTATATCATGGCACACTAGAAATACTGAATTTGTCTTACTAGATCAGACTATTGGCTTATAATGCCTGGTATTCTATCTGCTGTATGGTCAAGGACATGCAAGTTCAAAGTGAAATGAAAAAATCTCCTGTTTTGTACTTGATGATGGGAATTCTTTCCTGACCCTCATGGAGATCAGTTTATGCACTGAAAGCATAAGATGTGATTATCCTTAATTCAGTGTACCTAATTGCAGATGTTATTTTTGTTTATAAAACAGAGACATAAGTACTAACAAGGTACAGCTGCCATCCGTGCACACAGAAAGCATAAGTGCACCTACAGACAAATAGACAAGACTTTTCAAGAGAGTTCCATTCTCAGTTAGTACCAGAATAAATAGCTCTATTTTCAGAAGTGTGTAACATTCGGCATGCAGAGCTCTTTATCCATCTATAAGTGTTACAGTGGCAACACTGCATATTGAATACTTTTGAAAATCCTTCCAATATTTAAGTGTTTAAATGGAGCTGAGCTCTTTTAAAAATCTGGCCTCAATTATAGGTGCTGAAATCCTTTGAAAATCTGGCCCATAGGGCCAGAGCCTGAATCCTACTCTGGCTGCTTTGCACCACTCCGACAGCTCTAATGCTGGTGCTTCTGGCCTTGAAGGATTTTCTCTGGGTTGTGGAATCCTTGTGAGGTATAGCATCACCCCCATCCCAGCCTTTGATGTGAAGAGAGTAGGAAGAATGCTTCTATGTCTAGCTGGTCACTGGCTGCCAGAATGGTCATTGGGAGCTGCTGTGTTTTAGAGCAGTCTTGGGGCTGGTCTGAAAGTACACTGGGCTCAAATTTACACTGGAGATCCAATTTATACTAATTAGCCCCAGAACCTACAGAGTGCAAAGATGGCCATATGACATTTTTCATCCCCTGGACTCAGTCTTTTGCCACTGATCAGCCAGAGCAGAGGCTACGGCCCCTGGAGTACGTACATATGTATGCAAACCTGCATATGCACAACATGTGTTCATATGAAAGCAAACTCAGACATGCATTCATTTATGCCCATAATATTTCCTTACACATATTCATATTTCCTCAGACGTGCACATTTTAATTCTACGCTCATGGCCTAAATGCACCAGCATAAGTGCAAACACCATATATACAAAAGCGGGTTTAGTGTACTGCACAAATACAAATACACACTGAAGCACATGATTGATATTCAGCTAACACTGACTTGCATTGAAGTACATACCAGACCAGACTAAAACTTAAAAAGAATCATGAGAAAAATTGAGAGGCAGTTAGCTAGATAAGTTATGATGAGATCAGAAAACCTCTAGAGTACAAGGAAGTGGCTTCATTTTTCATACTTTATGTATTTATGTGGGGGGTGAGTGAGGGAAACTTGTCAATTTTGCAGAAAAAGATCATTCAGAATAAATTCATATCGGACAGCATTCCTCAAGTGCCTGCTCTTTAGGAGCAGTTAGGGGGAATTCATACTGCAGGAAGTTGTTAATGGGGGCTGCATTAGCAACCCCTTATTGCTCTGACTGGTAGAGAGACTGCATGTTCCCCGCTGCAATTCCACAGCCATGATGACTGCAGATTAGGGGCTCATTGTCTGGCTGACTTAATCAAGCAAGTTAAAATATATATATCATGATTAAAGGGAAGAAGGGGGGGGGGGGGCCAGGGGATGAAAAGGAGGGAGACATCATCTTTCCCTTGCTTCAGATGGAGGATCAAAAAAGTCCAGTGAATCACAGGGTGCTCATCAGGGATCATTTAAATCCTGAAATGGAATGTTTGCTTGAGTGCGCTAGGCTTGGTTCAGATCACCGAAGAAGACTGTCTCTCTCTCTCTCTCCTGCAACAGCAGGGAAGAAAATCAGCCGCCCGTGCAGTACATTTTAATTTTGTCCTGATGGCCATGCTGCCCCCGCTTAGCTTATCTGCAGTTCAAATTGATATCAAGGAATACTGCAATGACAGGATCAACTATCATCATCATTGTTTGGATATATGAGTCTGTCTCTGGTATTAGTGTCATGTTTGCCTTTCACTGCGAGCATGGGGCACCTTTTGTATCAGGCTCCGGGACTTTATAAGAGGCCTATAAAGGTGGGATGGGGAGAGTTCCTTTCTTGTCAGCAGCATCACCTCCCTCTCCCCTTCTACCCATCTGCTGCAGGTATTTTTCAAATTTTGAGCAGTAAAAGAAAAAGTATTTTAAAACCACAGGGCTAGGTCTTCAGCTGGTGTAATTCAGCATAGCTCAAGAGAGCAACGCTATCTGAAGATGAGGGTTTGTTTTTTAATCAGTCTTGCTCCAATAAATGCAAAATATGAATCCGCAAAACAAAACCGTCAGTATTTCTGAGCAGAGCTCATACTCCAGAAGCCACAATTGTCAGTGTGCACCAAGCTTACCTGTCTGGCATCTGTAACCAGCTAAGTATTAGGACAGAGCTGAAAGATTTGGTGGCATGGCTGGGTGTATGACACTCGTCATTTAGGTAGAGAATTATGTGGCACAGCAGGTCTGGTTTGCATGCATGTGTTCAAAGCATTAGGCAGTACAGCTGGTGCAACATGCTTGCTTGTGTCTAGATTATTGGGCAGCTCTGAAGCAGTTCAGTAAATCTAATGGAAATACAGAAGCAGGCTGGGAACTGAAGGATTAGGCAAGAAGGGGTCAAACATCCCATTTTCTATTATAATCAGTTGCTGCCACCTCCTCAGCTGATCCCCACTCAGTTTTGTCACAGTTCAGTTTTTGTGATCTCACCATTGCTTCCCAGGTGATGAGCTGTGATGTCACAGGTGTCGTTCAGTGTAATCATCTTGCAAAGGCAGGAGGAGGACATGATTGATTAGAATGGATAAAGATGCTAGTCAGACACTAATAACTCAGTAATCTGCAGTGATAGGAAGGGAAACGTAGAAGAGGAACTTGGCAGGATCAGAGGGATGGAGAGAAAATATTTCATCTTGTCATAGTTGTCAGTGCTTTGAAATATGTTCCTCTACTTGCATTTAAAAAGGAAAATAGAGGAACATAGCAACATATTATTGCAAAACAAAAATCCCTCCAAAAGGCCAACATGCTCTTCAATTGGAACGACAGAGGATATATTTTGAAGTGGATTAGCAGAGGAGTGGGGTGCAGCCACATGACTGGGATTATGCAAAATGCTCTGCAGTTCAATATTAAGACCTTGTCTACACACAAGATGGTGTATAGTTAAAGTTCTACACACACACACACACACCCTGTGGAGATAGCTATCTACTATATGTTTGCGCGCGCGCACACACACACACACACACACACACACACCTGTGAAGATAGCTATCTACTATATATTTGCGCGCACGCACACACACACACACCTCTGTGGAGATAGCTATCTACTCTCAATATATTTGAGAGAGTTGTGCATTTGTCTGTCCACGAGTCTGTTCAAGAACTCCTCCTAAACGGTAAGAACTAGGGACCACCAAATTTGGTATGCAGATTCCTCTTATCCTAACTTAAAGCAAGCTCAGGGGTTGGTTGTGCCAGGACAATGGGATGTGCATGGAATGTGATTGGTTCTCATGAAATGCAATGGGAAGGCTGTGATAGTAGGGACAGTTATATTCCAGAATGACCCTAGGAGGCAGCAAGCAAGTGCACCTCTGACAAAGTCAGAGAGAGTTGTGGAGAAGCTGCCAGCCAGGCAGCATGGCACCTGCCACCCCAGGCTAGCCTGGGGCAGCAGCCACTGGCAGGATAGTACAGCCCCCCATCACCCCAGACAGCCACAGGAAGCAACGCTAACAGGTTCCAGGCAGCACAGCAGCCGCAAACTACCCCCAACCCCTGCTTTGAGCCACGCAACCCCCACTCCGGCACCACCATCTCCTGCTCAGACTCCTGCAACCCCTATACTTCCAGCCCCCTACTCTGACTCCCCCACACACATCTCCAAACCCCTGCTCTGACTCCTCACACACCCCTCAGCTCCCTGCTATGAAGGACCCGAGCAATATTGGGTAAATCTTCAAGTACTGATATAAAGGTGCTTATACAGGTTGTTTGTTTCTGAAATGGGGAGGGATCACAGACCCTAAACAGTATAGTAATACTGGTAACAAAGTTTTGCATAGACAAGTCCTTTGTCATATCAGTCAGTGAGTGTGGTGGTGACAGGTCAGGACTAGAATAGCAGGGGATGTTTATACTTAAGGATAATGGTGCATTGACTGAGCTGTTTGAGAATCCTAGGACTTGATCTGGCAGGAGCTGTAGATGAAGAATAAGGAACAGGGCTTTCACAGCAGAAAGAGCCTAAATAGCAGGAGAAGAGCCTAAATAGCTATAGATCTGGACTGAAGTGTATTGGCGGAGCTCTGCAGAGGACTCTGAATAACACCACCTGCTCTGTGCACTTGCTCCCTGACTGCAAAAATAACTGCCCGTTAATGACTTGTCACCACAGACAGCCTAGCCAGCCGTCCTTGGAAAGGGAATTTGTGAGAGCGGATGAATTGCCATGTGTAGAACACATCTGACCATGGGACAGGAACAGATGAGAGATTAGGAGAAGCCGGACAGCTCCCATTCATATCTTTCAGCTCTATGTGGATTTGCAATCTGATGCTCCAGCATCCACTGCTGATGAATTATTATTCACTACAATACATGACAGCTGAGAATCCTCCTCATTTTCAAGCATCAATCCACTTACCCTCCTCCTCTATTTCTTGACAATGTTGCTTCCCCTAGGGTAGCTAATTAAGGGCCCAGTTTAGTTTAAAAGTACATGCAATCAGAACCAAATCAATTAACCTTTCCTAGAACATCTGGCAAAACCATTTGGCTCTGGCATTTTTTGTTTGTTTGTTTGTTTTACTGTCAAAGAAATTATCTTTCCTTTTTATGATTACTCCTGTGCTCCCTGGCTAGAACAACAACTGTTGAAATTCCATGAAAAAGCTTATTCACCTGACATTGCGTTCCTATCCAAAGCAAGAGATGATGAAAACATTGTGAGAAAGCTGCCTCCTTATGAGAATGCCAACCCCATTTTGCATACTCAGTTAGTTTAGAGCATTCAGATAAGCACCTAAATAAATGCAAGTTTATCTGAATCATACTTTTTCAAAATAGGATTTTCCAGACTGAATCACACCCATAAACCATCTACTCCACTATCTTGTCTGTGACAGTGACCAGCACCAGACACATCAGAGGAAGATGTAAGAACCCCAGAATAGGCAGATGTGGGATTATCTGTCCCCCCACAATAGGTCTCATCTTGGTCTTCGTTATTACTTATTTATTTCTAGAAGATTTACTAGTGTTGCTTGGTCCTTAACTCAGTTTTGGTTTTTTGGAAAATGAAATGAAAATGTACCTGCTTCATTTGAATCATTGCTCTGGGATGGGGCAGGGAATGAGGGGTTCAATGTGCAGGTTGCCCTGGAGAGAGAAGACTATCCCACCCCTCTCTCACCACAGCAACTTGGGGCCAGATGAGAAGAACCTCTCTGTGGCCACTGCAGCTCCAGCGGGCACAGCCAGGGGAGAGGTGCATGTCCCTGAGCTGAGGCGAGTCCAAGTTCATTTGCTCCCTGTACCCCCCAGCCAGAGTGAGGAATGCAGCAAAACTGTGCACTTTCCCTTCACTCCCAGACAAAGAGGAATAGACACAATCCCAATCCAGGCACATCCCATTTTCCTGGCACAACCAAGCCCTTTCCTTGCTTTAAGTTACGATAAGAGGAAGCTGCATACCAAATTTGGAGGCGTTCTCGAACAAATAGACACACAGACAGGCATACAAACTCTCTCAAATATATAGTACATTTATTTATATTGTGGTAGTGCCTGAGATCCCTAGTCATGAACAGGAACCCCCCTTGTGCAAGATGCTATACAAATTAGCTAAGCCCTTGAAGAATGCAGCTTAATATCCCTTCCCAGAAAGACAGTTGTCCTTAATTAAAGACCTTTAAATGTTCATCTTTCTCTAGAATTAAGATCAGGACAGCTGTGATGGGAGTGTAATCCACATGGGAAAAGAGTTAACATCTCAGGACAAGGGTGGCAAACCCTGGAAGGTTTTTCTTCTCCAGTGAAGGAATCTCGAGGCAATCAGAGAGGAGAGCCACTTCCTGTCTCTTTCCTAGTTGGGGATTTGCCACCAGCAGCTTGTTTTCATTTTCATTTATGGCATAGAATGCTGTTTTGATGTATGGCTAGATAATAAAGACATTTCAAAGCAGGACATTTCCATGCAGTCCTTTTGGCTGGCTAACAGGAAGCCAGACAATTTTTTACATTGCCAGACAGCTGGGATGAGTGACGGCTCACAGCAGGTCTCTCAATGGGGCACTTATTAGGTTCCACAGCAGTAAACACGGAGCAAATAGCTCACTCAGTTTTGTAACGTATTCTCTCAGTCTCTCGGACCGTTCACCGGGCAAAAAAACTGCTGTAGCCTTGAACAGAGAATATGGAACCAGCCCAAAAGATGGCTTTAGCTATTGGTAGTGCACAGAAATGGCCACTGGTTAGATCTTCCACAGTATGAGATGAGCAGACTGGCGTGTACAGTGTGAATTCATGCACGCACTATTGCCCCTACTTACCACATGCATGTCCTTCCTCAGCAGCCTGACCAAGGAGAGCTGCTCCTGGAGGGATGGAAGGCACTTGTGCTGCTTCCTCTCCCACTGGGTGGAATACGTTAGACTTCTTGATACATAGATCAGTTTCCTCTGCCAGATGAAGAAATGATGAGAGGAAATGGCTGGTGCACATATGTGTGACTACTGTCGGCTGCTGTACTGAATATCTTTGTGTGGTCATCTGTTTGTAATGAACATGCCTTGTAGAGGTTGGAGTGAATGGAAGTGCTCTGCTAACTCATTGGTGAGAGACTTGCATTTTTGGAACAGAATATTTCCCAATGGCTCTTGGATGGGGGCTTAGCTGGTGACAACAGTGTTTGTATATGCTATAGCTCCCTCTGGATAACTGGCTGCCACTCAGGTGCTTTAAATACAGTGTTACCTATCATGCTTCTACAGAGGTTGACTCTTGGTGTCCCTCCCTACTCACCATCAAACTTCCATTTGGACGGGTTCGGCCAAAGTTCTGAGAAATCACCAAGCATCCTCCTTCTCAGGTGCATGACTCACTGCTTCTTCCTCGCATGCTCAATGTTTAACTAATCACACCAGGAAGGAATTTTTTTCCCAGGTCAGATTAGAACTTAAGAACATAAGAATGGCCATACTGGGTCAGACCAAAGGTCCATCCAGCTCAGTATCCTGTCTGCCGACAGTGGCCAATACCAGGTGCCCCTGAGGGAGTGAACCGAACAGGTAATGATCAAGCGAGCTCTCTCCTGCCATCCATCTCCACCCTCTGACAAACAGAGGATAGGACACCATTTCTTACCCATCCTGGCTAATAGACATTAATGGACTTAACCTCCATGAATTTATCTAGTTCTCTTTTAAACCCTGTTATAGTCCTAGCCTTCACAACCTCCTCAGGCAAGGAGTTCCACAGGTTGACTGTGGACTGTGCACTGTGTGAAGAAGAACTTCCTTTTATTTGTTTTAAACCTGCTGCCCATTAATTTCATTTGGTGGCCTCTAGTATTATATTATGGGAACAAGTAAATAACTTTCCTTATTCACTTTCTCGACACCACTCATGATTTTATAGACCTCTATCATATGCCCCCTTAGTTTCCTCTTTTCCAAGCTGAAAAGTCCTAGTCTCTTTAATCTCTCCTCATATGGGACCCGTTCCAAACCCCTAATCATTTTAGTTGCCCTTCTCTGAACCTTTTCTAATGCCAGTATAGCTTTTTTGAATGAGGAGACCACACCTGTACGCAGTATTCAAGATGTGGGCGTACCATGGATTTATATAAGGGCAATAAGATATTCTCCATCTTATTCTCTATCCCGTTTTTAATAATTCCTAACATCCTGTTTGCTTTTTTGACTTCTGCAGCACACTGCGTGGACGTCTTCAGAGAACTATCCACGATGACTCCAAGATCTCTTTCCTGATTAGTTGTAGCTAAATTAGTCCCCATCATATTGTATGTATAGTTGGGGTTATTTTTTCCAATGTGCATTACTTTACATTTATCCATATTACATTTCATTTGCCATTTTGTTGCCCAATCACTTAGTTTTGTGAGATCTTTTTGAGGTTCTTCCCAGACTGCTTTGGTCTTAACTACGTTGAGCAGTTTAGTATCATCTGCAAACTTTGCCACCTCACTGTTTACCCCTTTCTCCAGATCATTTATGAATAAGTTGAATAGGATTGGTCCAAGGACTGACCCTTGGGGAACACCACTAGTTACCCCTCTCCATTCTGAAAATTTGCCATTTGTTGGTACTCTTTGTTTCCTGTCTTTTAACCTGTTCTCAATCCATGAAAGGATCTTCCCTCTTATCCCATGACAACTTAATCTACGTAAGAGCCTTTGGTGAGGGACCTTGTCAAAGGCCTTCTGGAAATCTAAGTATACTATATTTACTGGATCTCCCTTGTCCACATGTTTGTTGACCCCTTCAAAGAACTCTAAGGGTATATTTACACTTGCTCCATAGTTCGAGCTAGGGAGCAAGTGTAGACATACCCTAATAGATTAGTAAGACACGATTTCCCTTTACAAAAACCATGTTGACTTTCCCCCAACAAATTATGTTCTTCTATGTGTCTGACAATTGTATTCTTTACTATTAGTTCAACTAATTTGCCCGGTCCTGACGTTAGACTTACTGGTCTGTAATTGCCGGGATCTCCTCTAGAGCCCTTTTTAAATATTGGCATTACATTAGCTATCTTCCAGTCATTGGGTACAGAAGCTGATTTAAAGGATAAGTTACAAACCATAGTTAATAGTTCTGCAATTTCACATTGGAGTTCTTTCAGAGCTCTTGAGTGAATGCCATCTGGTCCCAGTGACTTGTTACTGTTAAGTTTATCAGTTCATTCCAAAACCTCCTCTAATTACACTTTAATCTGTGACAAGTCCTCAGATTTGTCACCTACAAAGGACGGGTCAGGTTTGGGAATCTCCCTAACATCTTCAGCCATGAAGACTAAAGCAAAGAATTCATTTAGTTTCTCCGCAATGACTTTATCGTCTTTAAGTGCTCCTTTTGTATCTCGATTGTCCAGGGGCCTCACTGGCTGTTTAGCAGGCTTCCTGCTTCTGATGTACTTAAAAAACATTTTGTTATTACCTTTTGAGTTTTTGGCTAGCTGTTCTTCAAACTCCTTTTTGGCTTTTCTTACTACATTTTTTACACTTAATTTGGCAATGTTTATGCTCCTTTCTATTTACTTCAGTAGGATTTGACTTCCACTTTTTAAAAAATGCCTTTTTATCTCTCACTGCTTCTTTTACATGGTAGTTAAGCCACAGTGGCTCTTTTTAAGTTCTTTTACTGTGTTTTTTAATTTGGGGTATACATTTAAGTTGGGCCTCTATTATGGTGCCTTTGAAAAGTGTCCATGCTGCTTGCAGGGATTTTACTTTAGTCACTGTACCTTTTAATTTATTTTTAACTAACCTCCTCATTTTTGCATAGTTTCCCTTTCTGAAATTAAATGCCACAGTGTTGGGCTGCTGAGGTGTTCTTCCCACCACAGGAATGTTAAATGTTGTTATATTATGGTTACTATTTCCCCGCGGTCCTGTTATAGTTACCTCTTGGACCAGATCCTGTGCTCCACTCAGGACTAAATCGAGAATTGCTTCTCCCCTTGTGGGTCCCAGTACCAGCTGCTCCAAGAAGCAGTCATTTAAGGTATCAAGAAATTTTGTCTCTGCATTTCATCCTGAGGTGACATGTACCCAGTCAATATGGGGATAATTGAAATCCCCCACTATTATTGAGTTTTTTACTTTGATAGCCTCTCTAATCTCCTTTAGCATTTCATAATCACTATTACTGTCCTGGTCAGGTGGTCGATAATAGAGCCCTACTGTTATATACTGACCTGAGAGGATTTTCACTTTCCACTGAAACATATGAACAGGGCCATCCCGGGGGGAGGGGCAAGGCCTCAGGCAACCCCCCTCCCACAGGCCCTGCCCCTTCCCAAGCTCTACCCTTGCTACACCCCTTCCTTCCCCTGAGCAATATGGCCTAAGGGATTATGGGGGCCTGGTGCTTCCCCCTGCCCCCCATTTTCCCCTGGGTCCCTCCCATTCAGGGGATTGCTGAGGCAGCTGCCACCCTGCAGTACCCTGTGGATGAGACTGCTCTGCATGTGGGTGTAGGTCACTCGCCAGGATTATCCAGGTATATCCTCCTTAATCATTTCCCTGCTTTGAACATTCGGTCCATCTCAGACTTTCTCAGTCTCTGACTGTCACATATAATACACTAGTGTCCCATGGGTTGTAATATTTTGCTCTCTTTTTTTGTTATTTAGTGATACACAGGAGACACTAAATGGTCTAGTGGCCCCCTTCTGACTTTAAACTCTGTGACACACCACACCCCAAAAGGCACAGTAGAGTGAGCCACAACACATATATTGGTGAAGGCTCACTGATTGAAGCTGCTGGTCTGATTTATATGTCACAGACTTGAAAATCAAGCTCTTGTTAAGGTCATCATCTTTAAATAGGCACCCTGCTTGCAACTAGGCCCCCTTGCTGTGATCTTATCACACTAGGGGAAACAAAGTTGAGCTTGGACAGTAAATGAATGAAAGGTTGCCATAGAAAACCTCACTGACACAGGCAACTTGGTAGGTGGCACTCTTCCTCTTGAGTCACTACTACCGAGCCAACACCTCAGCAAGAGGTAGCGGGGGATGATCTATTATGGGAGTGCTACATTTCAGATGAGATTTATCACTTGATCATTTGTGGTCATTAAATAGCCCCTGTCACTTTTCATAAATGTGGAGGCGTTAACCTCAGCGTCCTGGCTAAATTCCATTTCACGGAATTACATATTGTACTATCCTAAAATAAATCCTCTCTGGTTTCAAATGGTGAAGTTCCTTTTCACTTCCCCTCCTTTGACTGTGTAGTGTGGATAGCACAGAATGGCCCCTGACTTCTACCGCACATGGGTCACCAATTCAAAGATGAAGGGGGTGATCATTCAAAATAAAATTTATTTTTGTGCAGAGAGCCAGCACAACTTCTTTGCACTAGTTAATTTTCATTCATTCCTTAAATAGGGATTAGGCAAAAATATGAATGGCTACAGTAGTCCAGAAACAGTGGTGTGTCTAGATCATCCTGTCTTCTAAAAATGGCCAATGCCAGATGCTACAAAGGGAACAAACAATACAGGGAAATCATCAAGTGATCTTCCCTTGTCGTCCAATCTCAGCTGTTGGCAGTCAGAGGCTTCAGTGGAAGTAAGTGATGCATAGACCCTGAACTTGTCCTCTGCATTGGGGTGATTTGCACCCAATACATTATATAGGGGACTAAATTCTACCTTAAGTTACATTGTAGCTAGTGGAGTTGTGCTGTGTAACAGAAGGTAGAATTTGGCTCATAGACTGTAAAGTTGCTCTGATATTCTTTAGGATAAATGATGCCTGAGAAATGCAAGTAATGACAAAAAATCAAACATTTCTCAGTCACTCAGGTGCTGATGGAAGTCATATACATGTAGTGAGAGGAAGAATGAGCACCTGATGGGAAAGCTTTCATAAAAAGCCTTGCGCTGACCTGAACAGTATAAGGAAACTGGAGATACAAGAGGAAGGAGGAATAGGATCAGAGATGCAAGACCGGTTTGAAGTTCAGGTGTTGAAAAATGCCAGTCTAGAGTTCAAAGAGAGGATTATTGACCAGTGGTGCTTTAGTAGAAGGAGTTTAAGGCCATGGTATTACTGATTTATCAACCCAGTCGACACTGTGTGTATGGTATTTGAGTCGCTCCTAAATCCAGCCTCTGGCACTGAAAAACACATTTAATCCATCTGTTAGATTGTTTGAAGAGGTGTTTTGTGTCTCCATGTCTGCCCAAGGTTGGAATTAAAAATAAGCGCGAGAGAAACCTTTAACCATTTCCCCAATGCTGTTCCTTTGAGGGGAGGTCATGTCTCAAATATCACATGGAACTGTCTGGATGTTGACAAATGAAATGAGTGTGTTCATTTCATTTATCAATATCCAGACAGTTCCATGTAATAGAAAATATCCCCCAGAAAGCATCACTGAAATCTCTAATTCCACTAAAAGGCACAAATCAAAGCAAGGCTTTGTATTCAGAGAGGTGGTTGTTTTTAATTGATTGTCTCAAACTGAGATTATTGCTCTGCACATAGGAGTTTGAGAATGTATTCACCCAGCCACCTGTGATCTTTACAGAGCAGCCCAGTGCTTCAAGGTAAAACACTGAGAAACATGCCTGGCTAAAACATCTTTGCTTTGGCTGCTGGCATTTTCTATAGTTCTCTCCCCATCAGTTTAAGTAATCATTAATAAGAAATGTTTACCTGAAGACAGAATCTTTGTTTTTATAGTTCATGCAACAGTTAACCTACTCCCCCCTCCATTTGAAATCCTAATCCTCTCTTTGTGACATAACAATCATAATTACTGCATGCACTTATGTGACACCACAAGCTGAAGATAAGAAACTCCAGTGGCTAAAATAGTACAGAATGCTGTAGGTCAAGGCTGAGTTGCATCAGCAGAGCTTCACTAGAGACCTCAGAATAGCAGGAGACAATTGTGGCTCGACCTTGAGGTGCAATGACAAATTCATGTGAGGACCTAGGACTGGGAAACCAGAAGGTGTCATAGGTCAGAATTAGGGTGTATCAATAAATCAGGGAAGAGAGCTGGAAGGAGAGAGAAGGAAATGAACAGGACTGGAATGGCAGAAGAGGGTGCAGATTGAGATTGAGGTTTATTCGCAGACCATTAAAATGATGCAGTTCACTAATGAAGTGCATTGGCAAAACTCTGAAGGGCAAGGTTAATACTGGAGGTCGGGTTTGAACCATGTTTGTATAGCTGTGGGGGGGTTCCCAGGCCTTAAATAACACAGATATCTGTAAGACGGGGTCCTGTTGAACTTGCAGAGGTGTGTGTGGATAGTCACGCACCTTGCCTCTAGTCTGCCGGCTTCCTGTTCAGGCACATGAATTCAAATTCACTTTAAATAAGCAGCAAAAAAGAAAGTGCTGAAAGAAAGAAACCCTGGAGAAAGCATGTGAAGGTCCTTTTATATTTGGGAATGAGCAAAAACAATTATCAGAATCAATCTCTAGTGGCCCATCAATTCTAAACATGACATTTTTCTTGGGTAATTCTGGGTCTTGTTCGGTGATAACACTTCCTGGTCTTTCTCTGTTCTGCTATGAAAGGCAGCTCAGTAAGTTTGAGCTAGTTTCTCTAAACAGGCTGTTGCTGAGGTTTCTTTCTTTGGTCCTCGGATAATAGCTTTACAGGTAAGGCAAGTTGGAGAGTTTTTCCTGTTTGTACAGACTGGATGCCTTGGTGGAGTGAAGATGGGCTAGGGGGTCTTCAACTTCCACGTTCATGATTGCAGCCCATGTTAGAAGTGCTGATAGTTATTCACAAATGAGAGCAGTTTGGTGGCCTTTGTGAATGCATTTCCAGGAACATCTCCCACTGGTTCTTGGCAGAATATGTACCTACATCACCATAAAAACCAATGTCATTAATTGACATTGTCATTACATTACATTAATTACAATGTAATTAATTTACATTAATTGAGTCACTTCCTGGTCTGGCATTGGCAGACTCAGTGGTTAGGTTGGCGATTCAGTGAGCTGCAGCAACTGAGAGTTTCTTTTGACCCTAAAAATGGTCCTTCCAGGGCACTTCTTGGTTACGTTAGCAAGAAGTGTCAAGTAAGTGAAGCTTGCACCACCACTTCCCATGCAATACAAAGGAAGACTTTGGATTGCAGGGTTGTCCATATGGTACCTTTCACCGCCACTAAACAAATGTAAGCACTAGCGAACAGTTCACAGAGTCCTGAGCGAGAGGAGATAACTCCTTCTATGAGCTAGTATCAGAGGTCTCAGCTCCTTCCAGACATTGACATACTTGTATCTCTTCCAGCTTTGCTCGGTCCCCAAGGCATAGGATGGAAGCCATTGCCAAATTTGATTTCAATGCCTCTGGAGAGGATGAACTGAGTTTCCGTACTGGGGACGTTCTGAAGGTAAGTACAGCACGAGACCTCAGCAAAGGAAAACTGTTTAACCATGTAAGCCACACCAGATTCCACTGTGCCAGTGCCTCCATTCATAACGTAGGCCAGCCCAGATGTCCAGACTGTGGTCCAGCTGCCACTAGTGTTCCATAGAGGACTTGCTGCAGGTCCATGGAGTGATCACTAGTTACATAGTGCTTGCCATCCTCCTTATTTCCAGCTGTTAGAGTGCATGAAAGATGGCTAAAGTAGATTAAGTAACTTTTCTGATATTACTTTTTCCTGTAAGGAATTACTATAGTTGCCATAGGGATATTATATATTGTAAATGGGAGGGGAAGTATCCACAAGGTAATGTCTGTATGAAAAAGTATACAAAACTTTAAGAACCCTGGAGCTAGTCTATTATACAACACCCCCTTCGAAAATGAAGGAGCAGAGGAATGCTAGAGCAGCAGTGGGAAGAAGTGGAGGGTACATATCAGACATATAAAGCATGAAACACAGCCTATTAAGTCTTTGTATTTGTTATGGTAGACCTGTTTGTGTTATCAACAATGAGGGTGAACCCACACAACCCCACATAATGTTTTACCCACTCTTCAATCTATGACACCTTGCATCATAGTCACTCTGCTAGAGGTGAAGATGCCTGAACACGACTCACATTGGCACTCAACAACTACACTCCTTAACTGGCCAAAAGAAGCATTGTTGAGTAGGAAGATGTAACCACTCAGTTCTGCCCATGCACCTTTGTATTGTCCTGCAGCCCCCCTTGCTATGCCAGTCAATTTCAATCTATGAATTCTGATCTCCCCTCTCAGCTTTCCTTAGGTTCAGATTCCCATTTTCACTTTATTCTCCCTGCCATCCGTGGCAGAACACAGTGCCACAGGGTTCAGGCAGCGCGGGGAATCCCACAATGGAGTCGGGAGCTCTGCAGCAGGGGGGTCCACCAGCGCAGGGAGCTCCAGTGGTGCAGCCAGGAGTGCAGCAGGGGCTTAGGCAACACAGGGAGCTCTGCAGCGCAGCTAGGAGCCCTGTGTCAGGGGACTCAGGTGGTGCAGCTGGAGAGTCCCAGGGCTGAGGGGTCCAGCTAGGACTGGCATCACAGCTGGCTGAAGGCAGTGGGGACCAGTGATGCCAGAAGCAGAGTTGGCGGGTGCCTGGGAGGCTGGTGACAGGGGACTTCCCCTGGTCTGGCAAATTCCCTTGTTTGGGACTGTCCAGATCCCAAAGGTGCCAGGCCATGGAGGTCCAACCTGTAGAAAGGCAGAGATTGTCCTCTCATTGTACCCCTTCTCTCTTTGAGCTGACGCAATTCCTGAGCAACCAAGAGTGAAAGATATGCTAAATCAAAGTGTGTAAGAGCATATGTACACCCCCAACCCCCAACCCCAGCTGTCCTTCCTACCCTGCCTGTGCAACCTGCTGGGGTTTATCTATCTGATTGGCAAAGGAGATAAGGTAAACAGTATTGATGTGGAGATTAAATGAACAGGAAGTGCGAGGCCCTGAACCAGCAAACGACAGGAGGAAATCCACCACCCCACCACCCTTTTTCTGAGAGACAGACACAGGGGGGCCTACCCTCTGCATACCAAAAGCTTGCAGGTGGATTGCACCGGAAACCTAGCTACCAGCACAGCAGTCTCCAGACAGGAGGAGAGAAGGGGTTGCTGATTTGCAGAGAAAAAGCACTGCATCCCATTTGGTTTGCTTGGAGCAGAACAAAGGGACTTTAAATCGGGAATCAACTGGCAATAAGCCAGGGGATCCTCAGCTACCCATTCAGAAACCCTGAGCTGCCCATTGCCTTCCTTTGCACAGGTGGAAGGGCTACACCAGAGGCAAGGCAGTGGAGAATCAGTCCCAGAGGTCTCAATACTGTCAACCCCAAATGTTACAAAAAATGGCTTTACATTTTTTAAATTATATATTTTTAAAACTTTGTTTTGCCTTCTGTTTCCTGAGCCTCTCTGGGTCTCTTCAACCATAAGGGCTAGGAACTTCCTTTTTATTGAGAGAGAGAGAGAGAGAGAAAAGCTGAGATACTCGTGTGCATTTGCCTCCTAGAGCTGAAATTTGAAGAAAAACACCAAATACCACAAAGCTTGCAATAAAATCATAGCCGCATCTGGCAACACTACTAGCTATACACCACTTGTTCCCTTGCCTCCATCTTCCAGCCATGTCAGGGGCACAGTGGTGTGGAGGCAGAGCATGATGCAGTCAGTAGAATGTCCCTATGGACCATCCCAGCCGGTGATAGTAGGCGTAACCCTGAGGATGTGCCAATTTGCATTACACTGGCCCTCTGGCATCCACAGAATCTAGGGAAAGCAGAAAACTGGCTTTGAGCCATATTTGCCTCCTCCCTTTAACTGCCCTGGTGTGAGCTCTGCACAGCTGAAGATTCGCAACCTAATCCTAACATGTGCAATGATGCCCAGTAACACACTCAAACACATACACCCCACCCCCATTGCTATGTAGTTTCAGAGCTTTTTCATCTTTTGTCAGATTGGAACACCCCAGGGCAAACCATTAAAAACAACACAAAGAACTTCTTAAAACCCCACTAAGTCCTTCATAGCAAATTCCTTCATCACATAAGCATGAGAGCTGTGCAGCGTGCATCTCCCAGCCTCCTGGATATTTATTCAGGAATACAGATAAAACTAACAAGCAGTCCCTCTAATTCCTCCATGTCATCCTCATAGCTTTATTTGCACTGAACTGGCCTTCAGATCCCAGCCCTGCTGCAGTGTGTGTATGTGGGGGGAAAAAATGGGGCAGGGGTTGTTATGGGATTCCAGGACTCAGTATGAGAGAACCCAATTTGGTTTGTTTTTATCCTGCAAAAAAATTCCATACTCTCTCTCTTTTACCAGTAACTTCTCCTTCTGATTACTTTTCTCAAGGAGGTTCAATCATTCATTCTGTCTCTCTGCTGCAGATTTTAAGCTCCCAGGAAGAGTGGTACAGAGCCGAGCTGAGAAGTCACGAGGGTTATGTCCCCAAGAACTTCATAAATATTCACATTCCCATGTAAGTACAACAGGGATTGTGTGCATTTCCCCTGAAAATTTCAGTGAGTTTTTCCATGGGTGTATGTGTACAATTATGGCCGCACGTACACCCAGTTAGCATAGGGATAAATAGGAGTACAACTGAGGCAGGCTGTGGTGAGGTGAGGTGAGTACCATACATACTTGAACCTCCAGGATATATACATGACATGGATTCTCTACACAGGGTTGCTATATTTCAAGTCCTCAAAAAGAGGACAGTGCCAGGAGGGGAATCTAGGGTGGCATACAACAGCCATCACTTTCCAGCTGTCCTGCTCTGAATGCAGTGCCACCACCACCACCAGCACAGAAGTAAGGGCAGCAATACCATGATGCTACTGGTGTCATTACCTTCAGAGATGGGCTACTGGCCAGCAGCCGGCACTCACTGACTGCCTAAATCAAAATCACAGACATTTGTTCAGATTTCCAAAACCTACCAGGGCAGAGCTCAGAGGACCAAAAAAAAAAAAAAAAGTTCTATCCAGGAAAACCTGGATGTATGGTAACCCTATCTCTACATGTTCAAGCAGTGCCTTCCACGTCCACACTGCAGTTTTTTAGCAGTATAGTGTCCTATACTGCCTCTCCCCTGCTGGAGCCTTTCCCATAAGAATGGCCATACTGGCTCAGACCAATGGTCCATCTAGCCCACTATACTATCTTCTAACAATAGCCAATGCCAGGTGCATCAAAGGGAATGAACAGGACAGGCAACCATTGAGAGATTCATCTCTTGTCATCCACTCCTCTGGCAAACAGAGGCTAGGGACACTCAGTACATGATGTTGCATCCCTGCCCATCCTGTCTAATAGCCATTGATGGACTTATTCTCCAGGAAATTATCTAGTTCTTTTTTGAACCCTGTTATAATCCTGGCCTTCACAACATCCTCTGGCAAGGAGTTCCACAAGTTGACTGTGAACTGTGTGAAAAAATACTTCTTTTGTTCATTTTGTTTGTCTGCTTCCTATTAATTTCACTGGGTGACCCCTAGTTTTTGTATTGTATAAAGGAGTAATAACATTTCCTTGTTCACTTTCTCCTCACCAGTTATGGTTTCATAGATCTCTTTCTTATCCCTCTCCTTTAGCAGTCTGGTTTCCAAGCTAAAGTCATAGTCCTTTTAATCTCTCCTTATATGGAAGTTGTTCCATATCCTTAATTATTTATGTTGCCCTTCTCTGTACCTTTTCTAATTCCAATATATCTTTTTTGAGATGGAGCAAACAGAACTGCATGTAGTTCAAGATGTGGGTGTACCATGGATTTATCTTGAGGCCATATGATATTTTCTGTCTTGTTATCTATCCCTTTCCTAATGATTCCAAACTTTCTGTTAGCTCCAGGATGGGCAAATACTGGCCCCCGGGCCAGATTCAGTGTGCTAGGGTTAGCTCCTGGCGAGCTTCCATTGCTATATTCACCTGCACAACTGCAGGTAGCTGTGATCGCAGCTCCTGTTAGCCATGGATCACTGTTCCCAGCCAATGGGAGCTGCAGGAAGTGCTGTCCCAGTCAGTGCTGCTTCCCGTCACTCCCATTGGCTGAGAATGGCGATCCACATCCAATGGGAGCTGAAATTGCTGGTACCTAAATCCATGCAGGTAAATATAGCAATGGCAGCCCACCAGGAATTAATCCTGGCAAACAACCACCATGTTATTGCCCACCCCTGTGTTAGCTTTTTTGTCTGCCATTTCAGACAGATATCCACAATGACCCTTTCTTGAGTGGTAACAGGTAATTTAGACCCCCATCATTTTGTATGGATAGTTGGGATTACGGTTTCCAGTGTTCACACGGTTGCATTTATCTACATTGAATTTCATTTGCCATTTTGTTGCTCAGTCACCCAGGCCATAGGCTCTCACAACAGTGTGCACCTACACACCAGGGGAAAATGTGATGCAGACTGCTTTTCACTGTAGCTATGAAGGTAGAGCCTGTACTCTAAATGCCTGCTATAAATATAGACATAGTTGTTGTGTGTGTGGTCAGCGCCTCCTCTCTCATGCTTTCTTAGAATGTGGTACAGTTTAAGGCAGATAGGGGTTCTGGCAAAATGCCACCCAGCAGCCCCATCAATACACCTTAATCTAGGGATGAAAACAAGTAGCTGACTAGTCAATTAACTGATAAGCCTGGCCTTATCAGTTAATCTAGTTGACTACTCGCATTTCCCCACCTCTACCCCCTTGCAGCCTCTGTATCAGAGGCAGCAAGGGTGGGGGGTAAGCAGGAGCCGGTGCTGCGGAGAGTGGGTTTAAAAGCTCCCCACCAGGCCCAGGCCCACTGCAGGCAGAGGCTGCTGCTGCAAAGCACTCGCTGTCCACAGCGATGCCAGTGCTGGCCACAGACAGAGGCTACTTCGGGGCAGCAGCCCCTGCCCTCTCTCTGTATCAGAGGCAGCAGTGCAGAACAGCAGGCAGCCAGTCTGTGAGGGGAGCTGGTTTTTAAACTGACTCCCCTCACAGACCAGCTCCCACCTGGTACCTCGCCCTGCTGCCTCTGTATCAGGGGGCTCCCCAGGAGTGGGGTCAGAGCACACTGGCTGCTGGCCCCGCTCCCAGGGACTATAGAATAGTCAACTAGCCACTAAGAATTAATGTGGTTAGTTGACTATTCAATTAACCAATAGCTAACATCCCTACCTTAATCCTGCCCTGCAACATTCCCTGCTATTTTAGTCCTGACAGCCCCCAAACTCTTGTCACTCTCAAGTGATTTCCTTGTTACTGTTGCTCACAAGGGTGTTGCTAGGAGGTGGTAGGAAATATGTTTCTTGCTCTCCTTGGACAATAGAGTTGTTAATGATACAGGGTCTTGAGAACAGTGACACAGACCAGGTAGAAGAGGAAGACTAGGGGCCTTCTCTCTCTAAATAGCATGCAGAAAGGTAATAACTCACCCTCTAAGTCCCATTGTTAATACCAACCTCACACATGAGTTTCATTGTATCCACTAGAGGTCAGTGTGATGCTACATGAGAAGCAATATCTATAGACTCTATGGTCTAAACATCGATGGCCAGTGATGATAGAGTAGGTCCATGTCATCCACACCCTGTTGACTTTTCCTGCTCCTTTCAAGTCCCTGCTTTCAAAGCAGAGCCTAGGCTCTAGAGCACGAAGAGAGATGTCCTTCGCACACAACTCTCCACTGTGATGAAACCTATCCTTTAAACTGGCTTCTGAACCCAATGACTGGAAGATAGCTAATGTAACGCCAATATTTACAAAGGGCTCTAGAGGCGATCCCGGCAATTACAGACCAGTAAGTCTAACCTCGGTACCGGGCAAATTAGTTGAAACAATAGTAAAGAATAAAATGGTCAGACACATAGAAGACACATAATTTGTTGGGGGAAAGTCAACATGGTTTCTGTAAAGGAAAATCATGTCTTACTAATCTATTAGAGTTCTTTGATGGGGTCAGCAAACATGTGGACAAGGGGATCCAGTAGATATAGTGTACTTAGATTTCCAGAAAGCCTTTGACAAGGTCTCTCACCAAAGGCTCTTACGTAAATTAAGTTGTCATGGGATAAGAGGGAAGATCCTTTCATGGACTGAGAACTGGTTAAAAGACAGGAAACAAAGGGTAGGAACAAATGGTAAAATTTCAGAACGGAGAGGGGTAACTAGTGGTGTTCCCCAAAGGTCAGTCCTAGGACCAATCCTGTTCAACTTATTCATAAATAATCTGGAGAAAGGGGTAAACAGTGAGGTGGCAAAGTTTGCAGACGATACTAAGCTGCTCAAGATAGTTAAGACCAAAGCAGATTATGAAGAACTTCAAAAAGATCTCACAAAACTAAGTGATTGGGCAACAAAATGGCAAATGAAATTTAATATGGATAAATGTAAAGTAATGCACATTGGAAAAAATAACTCCAACTATTCATACAATATGATGGGAACTAATTTAGCTACAACTAATCAGGAAAGAGATCTTGGAGTCATCGTGGATAGTTCTCTGAAGACGTCCACGTAGTGTGCAGCAGCAGTCAAAAAAGCAAGTAGGATGTTAGGAATTATTAAAAAAGGGATAGAGAATAAGACGGAGAATATCTTATTGCCCTTAAATAAATCCATGGTATGTCCACATCTTGAATACTGCGTACAGATGTGGTCTCCTCATCTCAAAAAAGACATACTGGTATTAGAAAACGTTCAGAGAAGGGCAACTAAAACGATTAGGGGTTTGGAACGGATCCAATATGAGGAGAGATTAAAGAGACTAGGACTTTTCAGCTTGGAAAAGAGGAGACTAAGGGGGCATATGATAGAGGTCTATAAAATCATGAGTGGTGTGGAGAAAGTGAATAAGGAAAGTGATTTACTTGTTCCCATAATATAAGAACTAGGGGCCACCAAATGAAATTAATGGGCAGCAGGTTTAAAACAAATAAAAGGAAGTTCTTCTTCACACAGTGCACAGTCAAACTGTGGAACTCCTTGCCTGAGCCTGAAGGCTAGGACTATAACAGGGTTTAAAAGAGAACTAGATAAATTCATGGAGGTTAAGTCCATTAATGTCTATTAGCCAGGATGGGTAAGGAATGGTGTCCCTAGCTTCTGTTTGTCAAAGGGTGGAGATGGATGGCAGGAGAGAGATCGCTTGATCATTACCTGTTCGGTTCACTCCCTCTGGGGCATCTGGCATTGGCCACTGTCAGCAGACAGGATACTGGGCTGAATGGACCTTTGGTCTGACCCAGTATGGCCGTTCTTATGTTCTTATGTGATGCTGCAGCAAGTTCAAGGGAAGCAAGATGGAAAAGACTGCATTTTCAGAAAGGATTTCCATGGATCTAAATCCATAGTAAAATGCACTAGCCCGGTATGCTAAATACTACTCTGCAATGGATTTTCAATCCTTCTCTTTAGATTCACAGAAATCCTCCCTGAAGCTACAGGCCCTCAGCCCTGCCGCTTCCAAAGTGCCGCGGCATTGCAAGAGAAGGGAAAAGCCTTCAGCATCCTCACACTGCCAAGTGTATTGCCAGCTAAGATTTTGTTGTTGTTTTTATTTGCCTATTATTGCCCTGGCGCAGATATTAGAATTGCTGCTCCTGTGGGTACTGGAGGGATTGTTCTCTCAGGGAAAGCCTGTGCGCCACTGCCCTTATTTGGATGGAATTTAGAAGACCTTTTTGCCATGTTGCCAGCCTCACGAGAAAAATTTGGATCCCCCAAAAAACCATGAGATTGACCTAAAAGTCATGATATTTAAATATCTATATCTGTATATTGTGTGTTTTGGTCTGTCTTTGATTTCTGAACTCCCCCCTCCCCATCGCCAGGGTGTGTGACAATGTTGCCCATGCTCTCAAACAGATTAGCAGGGGCCAAAGTCACCTTATCTAAAAGAGCTCTTACTTCCATATCTGCTAGTCCACTGCCCAGCAATTCTACTCCCACCCCCATCAGTTGTGCCCCCCCATCAGTTCATTTTCATCCCATCAATTCAGATCCCCTCTGTTCAGCCCATCCAGATCCATACCCTGTAAGGTTAGTCCCTTCCAACCTCACTTCTTCTCCTCCTGGAAGAGGGGTACAGAATCATCCTGAGCTGTTGGGAGCTTCTTCACCCTTCTCCTCCCTCCTCCCCTCCCATGTGAATGGTTTCTTATTGCAATGAGGAGGTAGAGAGAGCATTTCCTGTAGCAGCTTTGATGGGATGCTCTCTCCCAGGAGGCAGGCAAGTGGGGCAAGCAGCCATTTGGAAGGCTTAAATTCTTCCGAGGTCTGGAGCTTCTCAGGTCATTGCCAGACTGCTTCCAGTCCCAGACAAAATTATATCACTGGTGGAAAAAATCCTGAGAGTTGGTGATACTCCATGTGTGTTATTGTGTGTGAATTCCACCAGCCGGACTTGCTCCGTTAGCTCAGCCAGCAATTATGGGGCTGCATTTTTGGCACCCAGGTTCTCTCCTTCCATACTGTATGTACAGGATTTGCTGGGGTGTACGTGTCACAGGCTGTTACGCTAGCAGCTTTTCCTGACACGCTTGGAGCAGTGGAATCAGACCATTCATTATGCATCTCACATAGTAATTACGTCCTCACTAACCTTTCCCTCACACACTCAGAGCATGTAGCAGCTGGGCCGAAACATTTCCACTTTGATTCTTTTCTGAGTCGCAGCAGTTGCACATTTTGAAAGCTGTTCAGGTTGGGCACTGCGAAGGAGAAGGAAGTTGGTCTTCATAAAGGATCGTTTTCTCCATCTTTGTTTCTATAAACCATACTTTGAGAAAATGCACTGTTAAAAGGAGACAGTCATTCGGAACCCTCTAGTCCTTTTTGCTTCTCCTTCCCCTATCTATGCTCATTCCAAATCTGCCTCTCACCTCTTCCCTTCTTTTCTCTCATGCACTTTCCTTATTCATATGCATGTGATTTATTCCCCTTGACAGCTGGTTTAATGAAGGGATATCCCGCCATGAGGCAGAGAACTTACTCATGAGCAAGGAAATTGGCTCTTTCATCATCCGAGCCAGCCAGAACTCCCCTGGTGACTTCTCCATCTCCGTCAGGTACCTGCTATTTACTGTGTCTTCCTACCTTGGTTTTGGTTAATACCACTGTCCCTAGCCTCCCCTTAACAGGATGGCATTGTCTAGGGAAGATTGCATGGCCCCAGTCAATGGAACCAGTGAGGCATCTGCTTCTTGAATGTGTCTTCTTCCATTAAATTGACAGCAAATACCCTATCCCAAAATCACAACCTCCGCTGTACTGGCCCTTTTGAAGCAGAGCAGAGAACATTCTGTGGGCCATCTCCCACAATGCAAAACATGGACCTTTCAGGCATGCTTTTTGCATGATGGCTTGAGTTACTAGTCAAGAATGCTGTTTAATACCCATTAAAGAGGTGACTTACGCCACCGATTTATTTCACGTAGGCCACTGAGCAGCTACCAGATGGAAAAGACTTTCAGTTGCTGTGGACCAAATTGCACGGGAACCAGCAGCTTCACAACTACGATCATAAAAATACGTCGTGTTTATGTAGCACTCTGAATACTGAAATGCTGTATGAACATTGACTGATAAATCAAAAAGACTCGGTTGCCTCAGGCCTCTTACTCCCTATGCTTGTTTCCCTTTTCAGCCACTTAACTCTAGTCTAGCCATTCTCAACTTTTGTTTCAAACCCAGCACTGCCCCCTCCTGTGTGAACCCAGAATGGCACTGGGACTGCAGACGTTTCTTCAGTGGTAATCCACTGTTCCACTAGGTGCTGGTGGACATTATGCAACAAGAACGAAGGAGTAAATCTCAGTCCTTTGCCCCATTTTGTCTAGGGATTAACCTGAGGAAAAATACCTTAGGTAAGGTTATAACCTGGTAGCATTCTTTCCTTCAAGTCCATGCAGGTCCAGTTGTGAATGGGGCATCCTGCTGCTGTCTCATCCTTTTCTACATGTGGTGCAGAATGAAGCGTCTCACCATTTGTGGTCATAAAAAATCCCATCACTCTTATTTTGAAAGTAAAGGTCTGAATCCCAGTACCCTGTACTGATTCTACCATTTGGCCATGCATACTCAAGACAACTGCATTTTTGTGATTGGTGAGTGATTCCTTTACATATAGGGTCACATTCAGATCCAGTGTATCCAGGTGCAGTGCCACTGACTTTCGCTTTCCACAAGTCCAAATTTGGTCGACAGTCTGTAAAGGGCTTTTGGGAGTCTTCTGGATGAAAGGTGTGCAAGGAAAGTAAAATCATTCTCATCTGATGTTAATTTTTCCCCTTGATCACAGGCATGAGGATGATGTCCAGCACTTCAGGGTGATGAGGGATACAAAGGGCAACTACTACTTATGGACAGAGAAATTCCAGTCACTAAACAAATTGGTGGAGTACTACAAGACCTCCTCTATCTCCAGGCAGAAGCAGATCTTCCTGAGAGATGGGAGCCAAGAAGAGAAGGTATACCCAGGGTTTTCAAACCATCCCTGCAAAACCCAAGAGGAGAGAGCCATCTTATGGGATGGGTTTAGTGCTAAAATGTTGCCTCTGGAGACTTTCAGTAGAATCCCAGTCAGGTCTCTAGATTAGAGGACCTCCCATCTCAGCCTAGATTTTTGATTGTTTACAACATAAACACATTATGTAACTTAGTATGATTTGCCTTCTCCATTTACAACAAGCTGAAGACTGCGATAGGAAACACTGCCAATTGGAAATGAGAGGTTTGCCAGAGCTGTTCCCAAGGCCTGGAACTGCAGGATGTGCTGCAGGTCAGCTTTGAGGTGCATCAGCACAGATAAGAGGAGCCAGGTCTAACTATAGGAAAAGGGGGGGTACAGAATAGCTGAAGAAACACTATTATAATGAGGGCTCAGGGAGAGAACAGGAAGGGGGAATCACAGAGCAGACTGAGTTTATTGGGAGAACTGAGAGAAATTTTGAATTTGTTTTTTTTTCCCCCCTCCTTGGATGAACTCTAGGTGCTGCCATTGCTATAGCTGAAAGTTTGCGGCATGGCATTGAGGAATTGCTTATCTCTTATTAGTTACAGATCATATCAGGGTATTGTGCAGGAACTGGGGACAGGATGGCAAAAAGGGGGCATAATGTTGTCCCAGAACTCCAGAGATGTGAGCACAGTTTGTGAGTTCAAGGAAGAAGCAGCACAAGATGTTTGTGGAAGAAGAGAAATCCCTGTCTCTTGAATGCCCATTTGTTTTTATGCCAGGAAAATGAGGGAATGACGCAGCACAGGCTGCTGCCAGCCATTGCACACACAATGCCGAGAGAGAAAACACATGGTAACTACAGTAACTGAAGTGCTGCTTTACCAGGAAACGGACTCTGGCATTAAATTACCAGGATGTGTGGGTAGAGACAAGGCAGAAAATAAATGACCTGTTCGCTGTGGCAATACAGTTTGATCAGCTGAATGTGGGGCATTGTTTTCAGTCCCAAAAAGGTGACAGGATGTATTTTTTCAATCTGATAAAGGGTCTTGTGTTGTTCACTCCTTCTAGACCCCTTATCTGGCTTTAAAAATAAAAGCATTTCCAAGATGTAAGGGAGACCACATATAGGAAAGGTGGCTCAGCAGAAGGAGGCGGAGGAAGGGGGATGATATTTGTGCCAAGATGTAGCCAGATACATAAAAGATTAGGGGAGAAGTTGCAGCCAGTGGCACTGAAAGTTTGTACAGTGCTTAGCACCATGGAGTCTTGGGCCACGACAGGGGCTCCCAAGCCCTACAGCGATGATGATGATAATCAACAATAAGTAGAGCCAGGTGCAGAGACAAATGAAGCCCAACGCCAGAGGCTTCAAAGGAGCTCAGCCATTTGGGTGCATGTTGGATGCTGAGCTCTACTGAAAATATGGCTTCATTGTGGGTGCTGTGCCCTTGAAAGTCTGGGACTGAGCAATTAACCAAATGCCAGGCCTTACACAACCACTCTTATTTATAATAGGAGAACAGGCCGCAGACATACTCTTCTCTTTCAGTAAAGGGGAGCCCAGCCGCACATGCTTTTTTATTGGAAGGAACACCGGGGCTCGACTCACTCTGTAGTAGGGAACAGAGGCAGGCTTCAAACCCATTCAGGGCCCCAACTCCCCACTTGAACTTCTGAAGGGGAGTGGCTGTGGAGAAGATGCAAAATCTAGGCTCTCCAATTTCCAGTGGAACAGGAATCCTCTTTGCATAGACCTTAGGGCTAGGGAGAGCAGTGGGAAGGTGGAGATCAAGAGAGGGAAAGAGACAGGGAACTGATTACTAGGATACGGAGTTATGGGAAGTAGGTCTGGTCTGATCTTCATCACTCTCCTCCCACCCTTAGGGAAGACGTGGTGGAAGCCTAGAACGCGGGGCACCGGAAGGACTCCGCCTGAGTGGAGCAGCTGGAGAAATCCGAGCATCAATGTCTAAGAGATATGTAGATCACTCACCATCCCAGCAGCAGCAGCAACAGGTATCACTTGGAAAGAGGGATTAGTTGGGCCAAACCTGGGCTAGAGAACACGCTGGCCTCTGCTCGCTAGGAGCCGGGCTGTTTACCTAATTTTCAAGTGCATCGCCATAACTGCTTTATGCCTGTTTCTTCACGTTGTGCTATAGCATCAAGGTATGGTGTCAGCATGGTGACATCTGGTGGACTGAAAGAAATATGTGAAATTCTATTTTGTCCTCTGAATTTCACAACTCATGGGACAGACCTGCAAAAATCATACTCAACAGGTAGTGACTTTCTAACTGGAGGGCTGGGAACAACAAACCCAGTCTCGCAAGAATGGCCAAGTACAGAGAAATGTTTAGCTTTGGATAAGACTAAAAGTCATGTTGGAAACAAAGAACAACACCTCCCACCCACATATCTAGGAATGCCTTTCAAGTCTGTAGGGCAATCCCAAATGTGCAGCCAGTTTTTTTTGCAGTGTGTGGTGATAATGTTCGGCACCATTGTGCACACTAGGAATGGGAAATGGGTTGATTACCACTGGAGAACTGGGTTTCTTTGAGCACATTCCATATGTGCCATATTTCCCTGTTGGGAGTTCCTGGTGTGTGGTCCTTCACTCCTGAGGCTTGGCAGAGATGGTAAAGGTGCATGCAAAAAATGGGATGGAGGGAGAGAGAGAGCAGTGCATGGTGCTGCCTTTACAACCATTCCCTGTTAATTTGGGTGGGAAACAGTTTCCATAGGGAAGAGAGGATGCTTCCTGTCTGTAGCAGGAGATGCTTCCACAGTAATGGCCTCATCTGAGGAGAGACTAGTCCCACTAGAGAAGGGATCCAAAATGAAGCCACATAGGGTAAGAGTCCCAGTAGAGGAGGGCCAAGGATACTCTGGAGTGGCCAGTTCTATACTTCATCATTCAGGTGCAATGTTACATAGAAAGGGGACTGTTAGCAGAATAATTCAGCTTGTCACAAGATTGGAGCCTGGGCCCTTTGTGACAAATCTGTCGATATGTCATCTACGATATATCTGAGAAAGTTTATCTGTCTGTGAGTCTGTCTGTATGTTCGTTCAAGAACTCCTCCTAATCAGTAAGAGCTAGGACTGCCAAATTTGGTACGCAGCTTCCTCTTATCATAACTTAAATCAGCATAAGAGTTTGGTTGTGCCAGAAAAATGGGATGTGCCTAGAATAGGATTGCTTCTCAGAAAACCATACTGAAGAGAGACAGAATCAACAGGCAAGTGAAAGGGGCTAGCTGGAGTCCACCCTCTCCCCTGGCCGGGACTACACTATCCTCGAGCCAACCACCCCCTAGGTGGCCTTAAGGTAGGGTGGGAGAGGCTGAAGCTCCCTCCCACCCACGATTCATACAGGAACCTTGCTGGCTATTCCGCTTCTTCAATGAGCAAGAGGAAAGTGCACAGTTTGCTGCATTCCTCACTCTGGCTGGGGAGCACAGAGGGACAGATGAATCTAGACTTGCCCCAGCTGGGGAACATGCACCACTCCCCTAGCTGTGCCACCTGGAGCTGCAGCAGCCATGGAAAGGTGCTTCCCACCTAGCCCCAAGATGCTGTGCTGAGAGAGGGCTGGTTCCCAGGGCAGCCTGCATATTGAACCCCTCATCCCCAGCCCTACCCCAGAGCAATGATTTATATGAAAATCTAAAATTAATTGAGTTAAGGACCTGGGCAACGCTGAGTAAATCATCTAGTTTTTAATACAGAGTAGAAATACTTGCAAGAGAAAAGTATACCAAAAAAATGAATCCTGTGTCTCTAAAGCCAGACTGAGTCTGACTCACTGACACTTCCATCCAGGGGCAATTGACATGCAAACTGGGATCCAGTCACACTGACCTTTTAGGCCAACCAAAGTGCAGGTACAGGGCATTTGAAATACTGGGTTTTGAGAAAAGAAATTGGGAAGATATAAAGGACAATAGCAATTTACAAAAACCAGAGACTACTGCACTTCCTCCCTTCCCCCCAAGATGAGACGGTTGATCACACATTATATTGCCAAAATGATCCTGTAACATTGGCCGAGCATGCCTGAGAGTTTGATGAATTTTCCCCCACACCTTTCACATCTCTAATGTGTCACAACCTATACAGGGAGAGGGATGACATGCAATACCTGGCAGTCTGAAAGGGTCAAAGCAGAATGCTCTCTAGACATGTCTGCCTTTTTTCATTCCCAGCACCTAATCCAAGGTGTACCCACCTGGGTGGGCTAGTGCTAAGTAGAACACTTGGTGTGTTCTCATACTGTTTTAAATTAGCTTTTCTTTCTTTACTTAATAAATCTCATTTTTAACAGGCCCACTGGAGTCTTAGGCCTGCTCTATTCTCTGCACTGCAGGAGCAACACAAAGGCAGAGGGAAACACCTGGTTCTTTCCTCCCATGGGGACATCTCCAGCTGGCATAGAGACAGCATAGCCAGTGCCTGTGCTACTCCTACTGCCAACTCTGGTGAGGGAGTAAGGGGAAGGCAGAAGGAGGCATGACCAACACATACTAATCAGTCTTTGTCTGGCAAATGGTCCTAGACAGTCATAGCCAGTCAATTTAAAGCAACCGTGGGTTTGCTCCAAACTATTTCAGAGGCCAAAATTGCCACTCCCTACTTCCAGCTCTCCACATTCAGCAACACTCAGCAGATACAGGAAATAGCTGAGAACATAAACTATTGCTTAAGACTTTCATATTGATCCAAAGTGAGCCAATCTTCAACCTCTAAGAGGTTAATGGTACAAAAAAACAAAACAAAACAAAAAAGAATCCTATGTCACTAAAGCCAGATGGAGTTTGAGTCTCTCTGACACTTCTAGCCATGGATACTTGACATGCAAAGTGAGATCCACTCACCTTTTAGGCTGACTAAGGTGCCAGCATGATCAAAGGAGCATTTGAAATGCTAAATACTGAGACCACAGTCTTCACTTTCAGGAAGTGTGAAGATCCACACTGCAGTGGTCAATCTTCTGGAGTTTGATTTAACAGGTCTAGTAAAGACCCACTAAATTGAATGCTGAGAGCACGCCCATCTACACCAGTACTCTTTGATTTGTGAGTAGTAAGGGAAGCCATTGACCTAACACTGTGGAGATAATGCCAAAGGTCGAATTAAGGTACGTTGACTCCAGCTACACAATTAACATAGCTGGAGTTGTGTATCTTAATTTAATCTTCCAGGTTAAGTATAGACAAGACTTGAGAGAGGAAATGTGGAAGCTATACCCAGGTACCTAGCTTGAGATTCTTGGTCCAAAGGGCACGGACTAAGAGATCCTTCCCTATTAGGTGTGTTGCTTATAGCCCAATGAACACCCGGGGCGGGGGAGGGGAAACCTAATAAATGGAGATAAGAAATTACTTGGAGGCATTAGGTGACATATATATTGGCTGGATCCTGAAACTCTGGTACTCAGTAACTGTAAACCACATTCTAGTTTGCACACCTGAGTATATTAATGGCTCTTCTCTTGCACTTCACTTTCTAGCACAGAAGTGGTGGAAGCTTGGATAGGAACGATGGCTGTCATGGCCTCAGAGACTATGGAGAAGGAAGTGCAGCATCCATGTACCGGAGACCCACAGAACCATCCCTTCAACAATCACAGGTAGGAGGTTTGCACTATAAGCCTCTCCCTGATTCATTCTTTCAAGGAAACAACCATAGAGTCTAGGAGATTTACTGTTCTCTAGGGGAGGTCAGGGGAGGAACAGGAACTCCATTGAATTCCATGCTGATGTCATGCTTTCACATCCCGGCATTGCATTTCTTGCTCTTTTTGGTTTGAGCTGTGGTGAAGATTCAAAAGAATTGTGCCTGACCTCTCCTATCTCCTCCTTCTCAGCAAATACTATGGGCCCAGGCCTTATATGACTTTGAGGCACTGGAATGTGATGAGCTAGGATTCCGCAGTGGAGACATCGTAGAAGTCTTGGACAACTCTAACCCCTCTTGGTGGAAAGGGCGCCTGCATGGCAAACTGGGTCTCTTCCCGGCCAACTATGTTACACCAGTGACCCGGTGAATCTGCAGCACTCCAAGATGGTTTGGGATGGAACTGCTCTGGCATGTCAGGGGCAGAGAGAACATCTTCCATGCAGCCAGAACATATGATGTTTTTATTACAGTAATAATTTATTGGCAATTTATCCATTGATTGGTTAATATTAAAGTGACTTCTGGAGAGGGGTAGAGGGTTCTCTCTCCTTTTTACACCTCCATGTTAGAAGGAGCAGGAATTCTGGATTGTCCATGTGGTCTTGCTGGATCCTGTCTGCACTGCCATCATTTTGGCAAAATGTTGCTAGCTCAGACTTTGCTAAATTAGATAAGTCACAAGGGAACCCACCTCAAGCAAAGCAGGTTTTAACTTGTAGGCAGCTTTACCTCCTCCAACATCTGAGCACCACCTTTTGGATCTTACAACACACTGTTTAGCAGAAGAAGGAATGTGGTCCTGCAGACTGTAGTACAGAATAATTCATGTGGAACCAATATGTGGGAGGAGGGAGAAACCAAGTTCTTTGCAGCTCCTGATAGACCTACCCTCATGCACTCCTGACCATACCACATGTACTCCTGTCTACTGTCTGAGCTGCCTTCCAAGATATCCTGTACTTTCCATTAAACATTCCTGTAGGGGGCCTGGCTTTTCAGCCAAACCAATAGTCAACAACTGTGAAAACAGTGGATGTCACCAACAGTCTTGTTTAACTGTAATATTGTTAGTAGTATGTTGCTGCCTAAAAGTAAGTACTCCTTCTATATTTTTGGGAACCTGGAATGCCTGTGTTTATAATTTTGAGTTGCTGGGAACATGTATCATCCACCTCTGTCTCTGTGAAACCACACACATACACACTCAAATACACATACATGTATTTTCCAGCAAGGGTATTTGATTGTTTCAGGGATATCAGAAGTCAGGCAACTATATATGATTGGGTATCACAGTGCTGCTTTTACAAATTGTCCCAATTTCACACCCCTGATTTCTCACCCACCTCATTCATGGCCTCCACTTCCCCATGCATAGCTTCTTTGTCACCTCTCCTCAGTAGCCTTCTCACTGGACTCTTCTTATCAATAATACTATAGTGCCAGAAGCAATCTCTAGCTATTTCAGTCCATTAGAGATGCCTGATTCTAGGCAAGGCTCCTCCTGCTCTACTTATGGGAATGCAGTGAATAATGTTGCTGTCATAATACAACCTCTTTATATATCTGTTTCCTTTGAACTAAATAAAGTAAATGAACAATACCTTGGAAACAAGTTTAAGAGTAAATTAAAAAACAAAACAAAAGAGAGTTGTAGAAATCACCAGTGAGGATACACACTTTAAATATATACTTAAAATTATCAAAACCTTGAGCAAAAGCCCTGGGTCACTGCTACTCATGCAAGTTGAAATTTAGCAAGCTGCCTGAACAAAAGAGTTTCATGCCACGTTTAAGACCTCAGGAGTCAGCAAGGAACTACAGGTTTCAGTTTATTTGGCAAGAAAGAAAACACACGTAACAAAACCAAATCAGACCCATCAGTAAAAATGGGCTTGATAAAGGATAGAACCAATGGGAAGAAAAGAAAAGAGGATCCAGGTTGAGTGCCATCCGTTGACATGACATAAATACCATTGTCACAAAATATGTGACATTTGCTGTTCTTGAGCAGTATGGAACTTTTCAAGAAAGCTCGAGGAAACTGGAGCAACTGACTGGCAACAAATGAAGTGTAGTTTGAAAAATATCTAAAATAAGACTACACTTATTTATAGAGGCAGCAATATATATATCTAAAGTTTAACAGGAATTTGGTCAGGGGCATCATTTAAGTAGTGCAGGGAGGTGGGGAAAGGAAAGCTGAAATGTGTGAACAGTTACCATGTGTGAACAACTCAGACACCAGCTCCAGAGACTGGCTCTGCTCTCTGAAACCTTTGGCGTTTGGAGTCCCACGGTGCAGGCCTGGAATCTCCACTCCTCAACCTATGCAGTCTGGCCCCAGGGACACCCCCTGTCTGATTGGCGCTCTGTTCCAGCCTCATCCACTGTCACACTCCATTGCCACAGACTAGCCCCAGCACTTGGGGCCAGAAGCTGTGACTGGCAAATATGGCCAGAAGTATTGGTTGCTAGGGGATCAATGAAGCAGAAAATTTTACATGGCTCTTCAATGTCCTGTGTAATGAGGGGCAGCTAGTCAGTTTAATGGATGCAAGCAGAACTCACTGTCGTGGGTGCCGTGAGAGGGTTGACTTGGGGGTACAGTGGCTGAGAGGAGCCCAATCACCTCCATAAACAAAGCCACTATTTTCCCACCACACCACAGATTACAGAGTATGGCTGGTCCCAGCCCATCCCCCCAGCCCAGTATAGGACTGGGATCTGCTGTTTTCTATTTCAGAGCAGCTGTTCCAGGAAAAGGACAATGAGGTCTTGCCCTGGGCAGCTGTGAAGGGGACAGCCTAATTATGGAATTTTACTTTTTATCCAAAAGCTTCCAGAGAACTAAGCAGTCCCTGGACTCCCACTGAAAGTTGCCCCATCCCCTAGTGAAATCTAAAATAATGCCCCTGAATTTGGTTACCCAGATTTAGGATGATGAGTTTCAGGAAACAGCGGGACAAGGTGGGTGAGGTAATAGCTTTTATAAAGCCAACTTCTGTTGATTAGAGAGACAATCTTTCTCACCAACTGAAGTAGATCCAATAAAATATATTACTTTATCCACCTTATCTGTCCAATATCCTGGGACTGAAATGGCTATAACACTGTCGGAAACTGATGGACATGGTAGCTCCTGTTGAGTGAAATTCAGATGTGGTACAAATAGGTGCATTTTTATTTTCTTCTGTGACTTTGTGCCTGGTTAAATCTGGGCTAGATTTGGCCCTAATAGTTCTACATGGGCTAGGTTCGGAAACCCTTATCCAGGCTATGTCTAGACTGCTAGCTTCTTTTGGAAGAAGCTTTTCTGGGAGAAATCTTCCTAAAAAACTTCTTCCGAAAGAGGGCATCCACACTGCCAAAGTGCATCGAAAAAGCAATCTGCTTTTTTGAAAGATAACATCCACACTGAATGGACGCTATCTCGCATTTAAGCTGTGATTACTATGGATAGAGTGGCCACCAGGGCACCTGTGCATTTTCCTCTTTCCTCTTATTTCAAAAGAACTCCCTCTTCCCCATCCACACACGCCTTTTCCCGAAAGAACTCTTTCGGAAAAAGGCTTCTTCCTCATAGAAAGAGGTTTACCGATGTTGGAAAAACCCCTCTGTTCTTTCAGTATTTTTTTTTTTTTTTTTTTTTTTTTTTTTTGGAAAAGAACACGTTTGCAATGTGGGCGTAAGTGAGATTTTTGGGAGAAACAACATTTACTGAAAAGAAACTCGTAGTGTAGACATAGCCCCAGACTATTTCTCTCTCTTTGAACAGTCCTCTTGGAAACCAATGGGACTGCTTATAGAGTCAGGTGTCCTGTTCAATGAGAGGGTGTCAGAATCTAACCCTAAGTGACTCCACAGCTTCAGGCGGTTCTTTTTAAGACAAGGATAAGATTTGGAAGAAGGTAGGTTGAAGATGAAGAAAGAGAAAAGAACAAGGCAAAGGAAGATGGAAGAAGAAAAATCAAAGAGCAACAAAAGTAAAGAAGCAATTTCAGATTTGGAACTCCCTGAAGAAGATAAATGTTTCTTTCAGATTAATCCTCACCATGCAGTAATAGTCGATTAATTGTTGTTGTATTTACAATTTTTTAAAAAATTTTAAACTGATGATTTTTCCCCTTTGCTCAGCCTTCTAAAGCTTGTGTAGGTAATGAAGATGTGGTTGCAAACAAATTAGACTGAGGATCATATGCTTAGCACTCAGCGCTTTACATAGCTAAAGCCTCTTTACAAAGTTTAAGTAATTAATACTGGGCAGTAAATTGGAAGCACTCCAGTGTCAAGTGATGGTTTTTTGAGTGAGGGGTTGGTCTCCATGTATTTTTTAAATTGATGTTTCAAGAAGTAATATGTAAAGCAATGAAATCAAAGAGATTATGCACATACTTATGCCTTAGAATCTCATATGCTGTATCTTCTTGGTGTTTGTCAATATTTTATAAAGCAATAATCCAGAGATACAGTCTAGATGATATCCTACTGTGAAGCTGAAGGGGGGGGGGAACCCCAGTTAAATATTTGATTTAGTATTTTTCGCAGGCAAAAATGACAGCATATGAGAAAACAGATTATAAACAAGAACAGGAGTAGTGAGAGTGGAAAGGCAAGTACATTTTTTAAAACAAATCACACTGAGGAAGCTGGACTGCATTTGGAGGGATAACAGGAGTGAAGGTTATTAAGCAGAGCCCAGCTGCGTTCACATTGAGGCTGAACTAGCTTTTTGTCCTCAATATGGTGAAAATCCATATTTTATTTACAACCTCTCAGAGGCTAAGAAGAATGAGTAAACACAAGAAATGAAAAGCTTTAACACAAAAACCAGAACACAGTGTTATGTGCTATAGAGATGCTATGAGTGTGTATACACACACATAACAGATGCACACACAATATCACACAAGAGAATATAGATGGTTAATGTGATGGGGCACCTGCCCCACACTGGGCTGTAAGGGGTTAATAGGGCCCTAGGGAGCAGCGCAGGAGGCAGCCAGTCAGAGAAGGGCTGAGAGGAGCAGCCAATCAAGGCCTAGCAGGCCCATATAAGAAGAACTGCAAGACAGAGCAGCTTCAATCATTCTCTGGAGTTTGAGAAGGGAGGAGTAGTTGCTGCTTTGCAGGCTGAAGGCAGCAAGCACCCCAGAGAGAGCAGTGCATCAGGCAGAGATCAGAGAGCTAAAGACAGCTTATGGTGGGCTGCAGGGATCTGCAGGCTGAGGCCTTGTGGCAAAGGCAAAGAAGGTGTTGGAGCCAAGGGAAAGTGGCCTAGGGAAATCTACTGAGGAGTTGACAGGGACATAGTGATAAGTGGCAGCCATGTACAGGGTCCTGAATCTGGGACTCAAAGTAGTGGGGGGACTTGGTCCCCCTTGTCTCCACTCACCTCTGAGGGAAATGTCTGGACAGAGATGGTAGGTCACTGGACAGAGATGATAGTGTGTGGTACAGCCAGAGGGCTGTATCTTGAAGAGGACACCATAGTCCTGGGAGTGACAAGGGTCCTCAAGCAGAAGTGATGTCAGCAAGACATCACCAGGTAGAGCTAATCCCCAGGACAGCCAGCAGGAAGCACTGAAGTGGTGAGTCACACACCAGCACAGTTACATTCTGGCAGTTGCTAGGCAAAGGGTGTACAGAGAGACTATTCTCACCATTGTGCCTAGGGATACCTGCTCAGACTGCCAGGACTAACTCTTCCTAAGTGTAACCTCAGAGGTATACTATGGGATCAAGTGACCAGATCTCCCTTTTTTCCCCCCTCAGTATTGTAGCCACGTTGGTCCCAGAATATGAGACAAAGCGGGTGAAGTAATATCTTTTATTGGACCAATTTCTGTTAGTGAGAGGGACAAGATTTCAAACTCAGAGCTCTTCTTCAGGTCTGGAAAATGTACCCAGAGGATATGTCTACACAGCAATTTCACACCCACAGCTGGCCCATCTCAGCTGTCTCAAACATGGAGGGCTCGAGTTATGAGACTGTTTAATTGTGGCATAGAAGTTCAGGGTTGGATGGGAACCTGGGTTCTAGGACACCTCCTGACTGCTTGTGAAAGGGTTAATTTGCATGAAGAATGAAAGCAGTCTCTAAGGCCATGTCTACACTATGAGATTATTTCAAATTTACTAAGTTTGACTTCTGGGAACCCAGTTTTACAAATCTGAAGTTCCATGTCCTCACTACAGGGAAGAATCGAATGTAGTTCGAGGTGGGCTCCGTTAATATAGACCTGCTACCTTGGACTCAGAGCCCCAGGAAGCACTCTGGGGAGCTGCGGGAAGCCTCCCTGAGGCCAATGAATTTGAATTAGCAGCACCGGAGCATCTACACTAATGTTATTTAAGACTTACAAGTTCAAGAATAGTGGTATTCCTCATGAAAAGCAGGACTACAGAGTTCAAATTCTGAGGCCCCTTATTCTGAAATATTGGGGTTGGTAGTGTGGACACATCACTTACAAAATCGGCCTTCGGGGACTAATTTTGGACTAAGGTTCTAGTGTAGACCAGGCCTTACAGAAGCAGAACTGACAGTGGGAAAAGGCTGTGGATTTAGCTGACAACTATAGGCCTGGAGAGAAACATGGAAAATGAGTAAAAATGTGCACATACCTCAATGCAGAAAAGAAATTTAAAACATATTTTATGTTTTCACTGTGCAAACAAAAGCCACTCAGCTGATGTAGTGTGTGCTACTATGAACATGGAAAATTACACAAATGGCAGAAGATTAAGGACACTGGCTGAAAATGCAAACAGAAGAGCAGCCCGGGTAGTCAAGGAATGTCCTAGAAAGGAAGGAAAAACCAAAAAAGTTTATGCAAAAAATTAACATTAAAGCAATTTACAAGCAAAAATAAATCTCTAATTGTTAGATATTTTGATATTACAATCAGGATCACCACTGGCATAAGCAGGTGCAACTCCACCACTGTGGAGATGTGACCACAGTGAATTGGTCCTGTAAATGAAAGTGAGGAAAACTTGATGAAGAAAGCAGTTCAGAATGGATACGTTAGCTGTACAAGTGAAGTCTGTAAAATTGTAAGAACATCCTGATTTCATAACTGATGTTCAAATCCCTATTTAAAAAGCACTTCTAAGAAGACTTTCAATGAACCAAAGAAAAATTAAATTAAAAAAAGACAACTGTCTGATTGCTCTAAAGGTTGTCCAGCTGATATAGCTTTTATATCTGTTCTGTAGTGAACGTGTCAGACCCAGGCAAGCTCTTTGGAACAGGGAATCATGCCACCCTCTCTGCTTGTAAAGTGCCTACACTGTCACTGCTCCAATATTAACAAGTAATTATAAATGGAGAGAATTAGTTCAAGGTAATGGACTGGAAATAAACCTTGGCATGAACTAATATTTTTAGATGTTGCAGCACTGATTAAGCTATACATTGTTGAATTAGAAGCAGAATATAATTCAACATTTTTGTACATGAAAACTGGATAAAAACACAAATAAAATAACTTTTGTGATAAGCTCCTAGGGCCAGATTCTTCATTGTTGTGAACCTTGTGCAGTCATTTTCACTAGTGCAAAGTTGATATAAAGTGTTGCCTCTTGGTTCTTACACCCACTTTGGACTTGTTAAGAGTGGACCACCATAGGGTGCCATTTTGGTGCCAGCTGTTTTCTGGTCACTGATGAATAAAGTCTAGTCCACAATGCTATGTCAGTGACTTATCAGTGAGTAAGACAAATGAAGAACACTACCAAAATTTGAGGGATGTCTTAAAACATTTAGATGAATCAGAAATAACATTGGAAAAGACCAAGGATTTTGCTTAATAAAGCTCTTCACTGAATATAATGCATTTGCGGTAAATGGCAAAACAAAGAATCACACAACATTTCAGCGGTGGATGCTGTGGTGAAAGCTTGTCCATTAAAAACAAATATGAAAGAGCCACAGTCATTTCTTATACTGTAATTTATATGGAGAAAAAGAAATATTTCTAGTATGTTCACACTGGTAAATCTCCTGGAGAAGCTATCATCAAAGAATGTTACCTAGGAGATAGATCCAATATGCCCAAAAGTTTAATTGCCAGAGGGTTTTTTTATGTCTGTCACCCAGCTAAATCATAAGTCTTGCTGTTGATGTGGCTCCTTTTGAGTTAGGTGCAGCTATTATTTGTGTCAATCTGGTCAGGAAGCAAACCAGTGCTAATACATGGAAATCATTAACATCAGCTGGCCAAAATTACAACTAGAACCTCTCATTTGAATGTGCACAATTTTCAGAATGCAGATGTTTCATAAATACTTATAATACAGAAAATGTACACTACCACTGATCACACATCTCTCTCTCTCTCTCTCTCTGATTCAGGACAGAAAAAAAAGATACTAGTTACAGCCCCACTAATGAACTAAGTTGAAGCTACATTAGGAATAAGGCACACTTTTTTTAACAGTGAGGGAAATTAACCATAGGAACAACTTACCAAGAAATATGGTGGATTCTGTATTGCTAGGGTTATTAAATCCAGACTGAATGCCTTTCTGAAAGATGCACACTAGTTCAACCACACTGAGTGAGGTCCTGTACCCTATGTTATGCAAGAGGTCAGATGAGATGAACATAATAGTCCCTTTTGACCTTAAAAACCATTTTTAATCTGTCTGCAAATGGCAACACTAGTAGTACAATATTAAATATCACTCATCAACACAATACTAATGCAGACGCTTGCCTTTAAAGGAACACATTTACATGTGAGTGGCCTCATTTTTCCAAGTGCTGAGTGCACACAACTCTAGATGAAGACATCTCTCAAAAACAGGCCACTTTTATTTAGGTGCCTAACTGTGAATTTATGGGCCCAGCTACAGGCACAGCCAGCTTTGAAACAGATGGGTATTATGCCCTGAAGGGACAATGGGCCATATGCTCAGTTAGTGTAAACTGTTGTCACTTAAGTCAGTGGAGCTATGCTGATTTACACCATCTGAGTAAATCTGGCTTATTTTTTTCAGAAAAGCACCATCTAGTTTGATAAGATTTTCAGGTAAAGTGGCAACAAGTCTATGTGGGTTACTCCTCTTATTTGAAATGATAGTGACACTTTATTTAAAGAAGCCTTATACATGCGTATAAGAGTGTTTAAATGAACCAGATCCTAAGGATTTTACCCTGCCATTACTCAGGCAAAACTGTCCACACTACCAAAATGCTCATCTAGGCCACCCTCATCTTGTACCTGGACTATTGTTCCCTCCTACTCACTAGAGTTGACTGCTGCATCCTTACTCCTTCATGTTCATTCCAAATGATGTTGCTAAGATCTTTTCCTGCCATGGCTGCACTGAGAAAATGCAGCATATTAGAAAACATGAACCTATTTTAACAAATATGATGGTTAACACAATTTAGCACAGGAATCAGCCATGTTTAAAAATGACTAATTAACCATCACACATTTTTGACACAACTGACTTTGTTCACACTAAGGGCAAAACTGTGTTGAACATCATGTTAGTTAAAATGTCAATAAGATGCATTTTCCTAGTGTAGAAAAGGTCTTGCTGGATCATCACTATGACAACATCAGCCCCCTTTGAATCTCTCCACTGGCTCTCTCTTCAGCACTGTATTAAACAAAAGGGCTTTAAGGCCCTTCACAACATAGCCTGACCTACCTCATATCTCTAGTAACTTAGCACAATGTTGACTATCATCTGCAACATTTTTTAGGTATGCCCACCTACCAGTCAGTTTCTCCCTCAAACACCTTTGCACTTTCTTTCATTTTTATTATTGCAGTGCTTCAGAGCATTATTGCAGTGCTTGTCATAGGAATGTAGTTCTGGAAGGAACCTTGTGATGGGGTGTGGTGAGCCCAGAAGCCCCCAGGTCTTACTTCACTCCGTCCCAGAAAGGGCAGTAGAAGAGAGTCTTCAAAGCTGCCTTGAGCAGCTGCATGGGACACAGCCAATTGGAGAGAGGCAGCAAGGAGCAGCCAATTAAGGCCCAGAAGGCTCATATAAAAGGAGCTGTAGAACCAGAGTTAGTTGCTGCCTGGAGCTGGAGGAGTGTGGACAGTGTTCCTGGCTGACTGAAGGAGCTACAGGACTGCAGACAGAGCAGTTGCTGGCAGGGATTAAGGAAGGAAGGAAGGAAGGAAGGAAGGCTGGCCGCTGGGACTGTGAAAAATAATTGCCAGCAGGGACAAAGGAGCAAGAAGGTGCTTCTGGATGGCTGCTGTTGATTGAAGCAAGAAGAACCTTCAGTTGCCAGCAGAGACCAGGAGAGAAGAGAAGGAGCATGTGGCTGGTTGCTGGGACTGGGACAAGCCATTGATTGCAGGGAATTCAGCCCTATGGTAAGGGTAGAGTGTTTGTGCAGGTGCTGGTGCCATAGGGAAGTGGCCCAGGAAATCATAGCAGTGATGCACTTTAGTTAAATGGATGCAGCAGTCAGATGTTGTTCACAGAATCCCTGCACTGGGACCTGGAGTAGTGGGCAGGCCCAGGTTCCCTCACCAACCACTGGGGAAATAGCATAAGCCCCAAGGAAGGAAGCTGAATCAGGTCCGAGAAAGGGACTTTTGGATAGTGACACCCCTCCCCCCGTAGGGGAACTAAACTGTTTAGGGGGCCAGCTGGAGCTGGAGAGGTGAAACGTCTCCAGGGAGGAAGCCTGGAAGCCCAGTCCCATGACAGGGTTGAGGGACCATTTGAAGGCTAACCCAGAAAAGCAGAGAGACTGTTAAAGACTGAGCCCAGGCAGGGCCACAGAGATGTTCTTATGGAGGGGATACTGGGATAGGCCCCTATTGGACTATTTGTCCCATGTTTGTACTACACATATAGATTGTGCATGACTCAGCCAGGGGACTGAGTTGCGGAAGACCTACTGTAATCAGAGAGAGAGTGTAGACACATGCACTCAGACAGTGGGCACTTGGAAAAGTGGGTGTCACCCTGTTACAGACCTCAAAAGCTCCCTGCATTGAGGCCTGGACCAGGACCCTATTGTGCTTAACATTGTACAAACATGGAACAAAAAGAGAATTCCTGACCCAATGGCTTACAAAGTATAAGATAAGAAACTACAGCTGAGTACAGACAGGCAGACGTGAGCAGCACAAGGAAATGATGAGCCAATATTGGTCAGCATGACAGGCAGTCATACCAGTGCACCAGCAGCCTAATCCCCCGCCGCCCCAACTCCTTTGTATAAACTCACTACCCTGTCCTCCTTCAAGTCCCTCTAAGACATCCTTGCAGCAGGGAAATCTACAGAGACCTTACAGTTGACCATGGCAGGGTGTGACTATCCTATCCCTCTTTCTTCCTTTCCCTGCACTCTTACTCTACCTCCCCTTGCCTTCTCACCTAGCCAATCACAAATGAAACTAACAAATCTGTACCAGTCATCTCCATCTTCACTAATGGTTCTGTTACATCCCTGGGCACAACCCTTCATCTGTTCTTGGGTCAGTTAGATTGTAGGGTAGGAATTGTTCTTTCACTTACATTTGTAGAGCACTGAGCACCAGGGATGTAAAGGGATAACCATTACCCAGAAGCATGGCCTTACTGGCATGCTTACCAGGGTAACTGGTTAACCAGCACCTGGCATGGCTGGAGCAGTGGCTGGCCACCCACCAGGCCCAGTTAACCATAATGTTTAAGTGGTTAACTTTTTAACCAGAATTTTACATCCCTACTAAGCATAAAGGGGCCCCAATCTTGATCAATAATGTTTGTGGTGGGACGGAGCCTGAGAACCCTAAGGCTGCAGGTTTGGCAGAAATCTCTAACATGGCCCTGATATCAAAGTATATTGTACTTGAAGACCTGGAACCTTGCAGCATCACCCTCCACTCCTAGAAACCCCCAAAGACTCCAGAGAATAAAACAATGCTGACCTAGTTAGCATTATGCTACTCACCCTAAAAGAGGAAGTTGTTTGTTCAGGGACTGCAGCTAGTGGGGAAGCCCTTGGGAGAATAGCTCATTTGAGAGCACTGTTGCCTTGGCTCTCTCACCAATATAAGTTGGTCCAATAAAGATGTTACCTCACCTTTTTTGTCTCATTTAAAGGTAATTCAATAAAGCATTCCAATAGGTTAGTTGCTTTTTGTGTGCATATGTGCATGCATGCGTGCGTGGGTGTGTTTGTGTAAGGCAGGATTTTTCCAACTTTTTGACTAAACCAAGTATTTGGATTAAGCTAGAGCAAAGTAGATCAACTATGATAATACTGCAAATGCAAAATCCAAATATAGCTTCTGTTGAAAATACTGAGATCTTCTAGTAACACCTCCTACCCTCCCTTATAGATATCTCTAGGTCTCCTTACCCCCACAACCTTAGCATATGTACCTCTGGCCCGCTTCCTTCATACTCCAGCACCCGCATTTATTACTTCCTCTCTTGCCTCAGCATCCATATCTTCTATCACATCCTCTGTACATCCCCAGCTTTCTTAATCAGCCAGCAGGTTACCCTCTCCGTGCATATGTCTGGGTGGATTGCCCTCTCGGTAACTTGGCTGTTGAAGCTGCTAGGCAGGAGATGCCCTGGTTATGTAGGACAGGAAGGAGGAATGCCCTGTTTTCACTCATCAGTAGGTGGGAGAAATTATCAAATGTTGCCTTGTAAATATTGGAACAAGACTCCAGTTTTTTCATGTTTGTTTTACATGTCAACTCTACTATTGACACAGATTTTATTCTCAGCCAGCATGCTGATAGTGAACTGCCTTTGATGGTAAGGAAAAATGCAAAAGTCCCCCTATCTCAAATTGAGCTGGTTGGTTGATATGTGTGTATGTAGTCATGGGGGTTGGGGAAGGATGGTATACAGGACATAGAGTACTTGCTTAGGTTTGTGGGTTTGCATTTATCAGGAATGACATAACTTCTGTGTATGCGTTTCCCCAGTTGCAGACTGGAGATAATAGTATTTAATTTTCTACCTTGCAAGGATCTTGTGAGGACAAATTAATAAACAATTGCACAGGGGGTTGAAGAAGAAATGCACTACATTAGGGCTAAATGGCATTATTTAATCACCAAGAGACAAGGTGAATATTTAGAATTCCCATGTGAGAGGTTGTATTTGTTTTAATTTCAGTGTTTGATCTGTGGTATCAGGACTGTATTTCCGCAGTAGCATTTGTGTTTCAAGTGTTTGTGGAGGGCAGGGAGAGGGGTTGAGTTTGTAGCAGGGGCACAGCTACATGTGGGCCTGAGTGGGCTGTGGCCCACCCACTTATTATCCAGGCCCTTCCCCTCTCCCAGTTCTGCTCTTGCCCCAGCACTTGCCCCACTCAGCCCAGCTGGTATTCCTGCTGGGATCTGGGGTCAGGGGCCTGAGGGTTTGCCCCACTCTGGCACTCCTGCCAGGATCCAGGATCAGGTTGGGTTGCCCCATTCTAGCATTCCAGCTGTGGAGAGGAAGTCAGGGCGCAGGGACTAGCCCTGGTTCCATACCCAGCACGCTTGCTGGGGAGCAGGATTGAGGCATGGGAGCTTGCAAGGCCCTGATCTCCACTCTCCAGGGGGAGTGCCAGAGTAGGGTAAGCCCTGCCCCCTATTCCCACCCCCACCCAGCTGGAGCACTGGCGCTGGGCAAGCTGCCGTGCCCCTACCCTTGTACCTGGGAGGGGGCAGTGCAGGTGCGGGGCACACTTCTTCAGCCTCCCCTATTTTTCCAAGGCCCTTGGGCCAGAGTGTCTGTTGCTCCTCCCTCTGCCTACACCACTGATTTGTAGGGGAGAGAAAAGGTGAACATTGAATTTTTAACCTTTCCATCTTCTGACTTTCAAATATTCCGTGTTAGGCTATTCAGGCCTGCCTGTAAAGGCCTGTATTTTAAGAGTTTAGGTGTATTCTTACAAGTTTGCTAATTACAGGGATATAAAAACAAAGACTGTGATTTTTATTCTATCTGATAGTCTTGGTACACGTCTCCACTTCTTCCCACACCAGAGCTTGATCTTCTGGCATTTGATTTAGCTGGTCTAGTAAGGACCTGCTAAATCTAATGCTGAGGGTGCCCATGCCAGTGTTGGTACTCCTCAATTCGCAAGGAGTAAGGGAAGCCAACAGGAGCGTTTTGCTCCTGTTGAACTCCCACTGTGAAGACTGTGCCAAGTTCGGCAGAAGATATGTTGACTGCAGCCATGTTTTTACGTAGCTGGAGTTGCATACCATAAGCCGACTTTTCGGGTCTAATATAGACCTGGCCTAAGGCCTTGTTCTTCAGTTAAGGATTTTGGCTAAGAAGCAGGGACATCCATAAACTGGAAAACATACAGTCACTTCCTGACACATTCCAAACCAGTTACATTGAAATAAGGCAATTTTGGGCTGTTAGAAAGGTGATCCAATATATGGATCCAATATAAGAACATGTAAGTTTTAATGAAAGCATAGGTTGATAGCTTTATGTCTCGCAAGAACTCACTTATCTATAGTTGGGGCTGTGACGTCCTAATTTCTTCACTGTTTTATTGTTATGCTCCCTCCTCTCTATTGTTTATCTGTATTGTCTCTGATTCTTTGATTGTTTCTGTCAGTTATATAATTTTGCTATGTGTAAACTAATTAAGATGGTGGGATATAGTTAGAATTGGTTAGTTATATTTCTATAGAATGATTGGTTAATCTATACCTGAAAATATTACTATATAAATTGGGGGCAAACAGGAAGTAAGCTGGGAACAAGGGAAAAAGGAAACTGGATTCATGCTTGCTGAAAGCTAACCCCAAATTAACATGAATTGTTTGTATCTCCAGACTTCGGATATTGCTGTTCTCTGTTCATGTGAGATGGACCAGGGAAGTGGGAGGAAGAAGGGATAAGCCTTTTAATATTCCTAGCGGTAGAGAAGGGAAAGAGTGGAAAAAGAATGGTAATGAAATGAAAAGAAGAATATAGGATAAGAATTGCAAGTTAAATGAACAAAAGCATAAAAACTACAATGGCAAAGGACAAAGGGGAGAATGAAATTCCAGCTGGAAGGGACAGAAGCAGCTAAAGCTGGAGTCTCTTGACATTTAGAGAATTTTTTAGCATTTTGACTGTGCTTTCTCTTCTCTGTGCTGTACTATTTGCTTTACCCATCTCCCTCCAACAGTCTCTTCACCTCATTGTCACTCCTCTTATTTTGTCCCTTTTTCCTGTCCCCAGTGCCTGGGACAGGGGCTGAGGAAGCCCCTAGCCCCACCCCTTTTGCCCAAGCCCCACCCCCACGGGAGCCAAGCCACCACCCTCCAGCACCACCGAGAGGGAGGAGGGCATGCAGCCCCAGCCTTCCCAGCCCTGGAGCATGCGGCCCAAGCTTCCCCACCCTAGAGCATGGGGAGGAAGTAGGGCACATGACCCCAGCCCCAGAGCACAGGGAGGCGGGCAGCATGTGGCCCCAGCTTCCTGGCCCCAGACCACCAGGAGGGCAGGCAGCGTGTGGCCACCCTCCAGCACCACGGGAAGGGAGGAGGGCACGCAGCCCCAGCCTCCCTGGCCCTGGAGCACAAGGAGGGAGGATGCTCGGGGGCAGTAACAGTCCACCCTGACACTCCCCTGCCCATGATACCCACCACCCCTGTCTGCCTAGTCTGTGAAGCAGTCTAAGCGTCCTATTCTACTTGTTCTGAATTGTTTTGTTCATTCACATACAGATTCTTTGGGGACAGGAACCTGTTCCTTATCTGGCACAGCTGTTCTATAGCTTTGCATGTACCTAAAGCAATAAAGGAAGATTGAAATTCTAAAGGTCATCTTAGGTCCATCATTTGTTTATCTTCAACGCAGAAGTACACAGAGGTGAACAGGGAAGTGCAGATCATATATCACTGAATATAGGTGAGAGTAGGCAGCGAATCAGCTGTAACAAACTGATTCACCAGGGTAATGTCGATGAATGTTACCTGGAACTGGGCAAATAAACACACCCACATAAACTAGCCCTGTTCCAGTCAGCTGAATCAAACCCCAGCATTGCACATTCACCCAGAGTAGCCTGGGGACTCTGTCACCATCTTTTATTGGACCAGCTTCAGTTAGTGAGAGAAATAAGCTTTTGGCTCTCATCAACAAAAATTGGTCCAATAAAACCTATTACCTTGCTCCCCTTGTTTCTCTAATATCCTGGAACTGACATGGCTACACTGCCCAGAAACTGTTCCAAGCTCAGAGAAGCCTGTTGCTAGAGCCCATCCACTTCCTGTCCTAATTTGTTGTTTAGTATTGATATAGAATATTTAAAAAGCTGGTGCATTTCATTCTAGAGGCACTTGTACTGAATTCTATTGCATTGCTGGGTGAAAGGATGCCTGTGCACCCCTTTGCAAGGCTGCGGTGAGATTAACATTCAAGAAGTGCTGTGAGTTCCTTGGATGCAAGGTGCTGCTACAGTGTAAAGTGTGAGGGCACTAGTTCTGATCCTTCCCATACCCTTCTGATAGCTTGTTCAGTTCCCTGTGCAAAATTAGTTGTGGAAACTGAGTACAATTGTTAAAGAGGCAGGAGCCCAAATTTAAAAAAAAAAAAAAAAACACCATAACATTCTGCACTAACTGGCCAACTTGCTGGCAGCCTCAACAAAGTGGCCATCGAACCATGAAGTTCTCTCCTCACCCCTAAAAATGATTGATCACAGAAAAAGTATTGGGGAAGGGTGGAAGGGCCTGCCACAGAGTAAGCCAGCCCTTGAAGAGTGGTGGGTGCGCTCAGCCTCAGGAGGTGTAGCTACCACCCCAGGAGCAGGAACTGAGTGGGAGTCACATGACAAGGGGGAGCATGTGACTAAACCAAGCCTGCTATGAGATAATAGGGCAGGAAGTGGACATTCTGGAGAAAGACTTTAGGAAGTGGGGGAGGGCGAATTGATGGGAAAGAGCAAGTAAGGGACGAGTGAAGGCAAATCAAGCCCGGATTTAAATATCACGTGCTTGATTTGCATGTTTCGCCGGTCGCCATTTTAGAAATTGATTAGCTCGAGTAACTGCCGTGTTCACACGCGGCAGTGAACGGATTCGATTTAAAGCCTAACTCGAATTAGCTGGTATTCCACCTGCAATGAGGTTTACCAGCTAATTCGAGTTAGGGCTTTAAATCAGAATCTCGCTTTCACTGCCACGCGTAGACACGGCAGTTACTCGGCTAGTCAATTTCTAAAAATGGCGATCGTTGAACATGCAAATCAAGCACAGGATATTTAAATCCCGGGCTTGATTTGCGATTTCGGTCGCCTTCATTAGCCTCTCTAGATCGATCTAGGGGGCTAGTGTAGACGTACCCACACATAAGAGGCCCTGAGAAAGGAAGAAGAGGCAAATTGGCCTGTTAGCAGATAGCCCAATTGTTCAGAATCCCAGGACAGAGAACACATAGAAGGTGATTAGTTCCCTCATGCTATTACCTTGTGAGGTGGTGCAGCCATCCTTGTCAGCAGGGGGAAGATAGTGCTGACTGGAGCCCAGGATGTTTGGAAGCTGAACCCAGCAAAAGGGCTACAGATTGTAGTGGGACTCAACAAGCCCTGAGAGGAAAGGCTATACCTGGTAAGAATCTGGGCGACTGCAGTAATTTTTTGTGATTTAAGACTGATTATCTTCAGGAGATGTGGACCCTCAAGCTTTGCTGGAGGGCTGAGTCACCTCTGCAATCCAACAATGCTGGGAGCCGCTGATGGTTCTCCAGGTCAGAGGGGAAACTGAGGCAATGGATGGATGTGAAGTCAGACTCGGTAAATTGCTGCTACGGATCCCAAGTGCATGCTGAATGGCTACTGTGTTTGTTCTGTGTGGAGAGGCAGTCTCCAGAAGCTGTCAGTTTGGATCTGTCACCAGCCCCAAAAATGAAAATCATGAGAAATAAATTGTCTGAAGGATGAAACACTACTTCAGAAATATAGCCTCTCTATACCACACATCAAACACTAAAATCAAAACAAATGCAACCTCCCCCACAATATTAAATATTCACCTTGCCTCCTGGTGATTAAATAATGACATTTAGTCTTAGTGTAGTGCATTTCTTCTTCAAAACTATGGTCTCGTTGGATCAGTTTGTGAGTGTTAATTGTCACAGCTAAGATGCTCAGATTCTACTGAGTTTGGCACAGTTTGGGTCAGTCTCTCAATCTGATGCATATTTGAACTTCAGCAACCGAAAAGCTTGGTCCCTAAGGCATGTCACTTTCTTTAAAAAACCAAAAAGACAAGCAACAAATAATCTGTATTAGCTGACATGCAAAGAAAATTTCTGCACAATCACTGGACAAAATCTCTCAAGTCCATTAGCACAGAACTCCAGAGGGATTTTGGTTTTAGAAGAATTCGTAATCCAATCTTTCCAACAGTGCTGACCTAGCCATAAAGTAGCCTATAGCCATAGCCCACTTTTGGGGTTTATGGTCTCATGAGATCTTGGATGCTAAACAGGGTTGAATTGAAAAGGTTCAGAGAGGTAGCCGAATTAGTCTGTGTACAGGATAAACTTAAAAAACAACAAATAGTCTGGTAGCATTTTAAAAACTAACAAAACATCTAGATGGTATCATGAGCTTTCATGGGCACAGAGTTTTGCTTTCTGTGTATAGGACATGGCATTTTATTTACTTAAAATTCTCTTGTAGTTTCTGCTGGGGGAAGTTATCCTGCAACCTATCTACTGTTGTTGTGAACTGTTAAACAGCTGGGCTGCGTCTAGACTGGCAAGTTTTTCCGCAAAAGCGCCTGCTTTTGTGCAAAAACTTGCCAGCTGTCTACACTGGCCGCTTGAATTTATGCAAGAACACTGACGATCTAATGTATGATTGTCAGTGTTCTTGGCGCAAATACTATGCTGCTCCCGTGCTCGAAAAAGCCCTCTTGCGCAATTGTATTTGCACAAGAGGCCAGTGTAGACAGTTGTGTTTTTAAAAAAAAGCCCCGATGGAGAAAACAGCAATCGGGCTAAAATCGCGTTTAGATTGGCACGGATGCTTTGCGCAAAAAGTGCTTTTGTGCAAAAGCGCCCGTGCTAATCTAGATGTTTCTTTCATAAATGCTTTTAACGGAAAAACTTTTCCGTTAAAAGCATTTGCGGAAAATCATGCCAGTCTAGATGTAGCCCTGCTGTATTTCCATCCACATATGGCTGCCTTAAGAGTGCATCAGTGCTCAACTAGAGGTGCTGTTGGTGCTGCCGCACCTCCAGCTTGCAGTGGTTTCCATTGTTTACAGTGTGGTTAAACTGCTCTCAGCTCCTATGGCTGACTGTTCCTAATCGTGTAGTATTCCTGTGATGTAGCTTGATGTTTATGAAAGGTGCAACCATCTAAATTAATAAAGACTATTAGCTCTAACCCTTCAGGCCCTATCCCATGGTTGTGTTGCAGAGCCACTGTAACAGGCTTACAAGAAGACTTGCTGCCTTTTCTGATTTGTTTGTTTCTCTGGCACGACCTGGACTAGCTCCCTAAGGTTTCTATTAGTGTTGGCTCGAGAGTCATGCAAGTGTAGGGAGGGTCCAAAATCTGTATGGCAGTTGCTCTCATATAGGTTGGCCAGCTGATTTCTTGTTTTTCAAGATTCCTTTTTGGCACTTTCACTTTCAAACTATACAATATGTGCATCATGGGCAAAGTCTCTTGACACTGGTCCAATAAACCTGATATGCCTCTCAAAGCTCAAAAATTCTCATAAAGGTTTTATGCTGAAGACTCAGAAATTTACCTCTTCATCCCAATCCTGTATTTTAGCCTCTCTCTCCAATGTTATCTCTGGAATGAATCCTTTTTCTTTCCTTACAAAACACCCCTGTATCTGGTATTCTTGATATCACCATCCACAGTTTGTTGTCTAGAGAGTTGTAACCTAATGCTCACTTTTTGACTCCTCTCCCCACCCATCCAGACTGTGTCATATTCTTACTGTTTTTCCCTCCAGCATTTTGAGGCTCTGACACTACCTCTTCATCCTGAAAACCAACTTCCACATCATGTGCCCTGATAATCTTCTGTCTTGATTAGGGTTACCAGATGCTTTCAAAAAAATACCGGACACACTTGATCTCAGATCGGGGGGGCGGAGGCGGAAGGAACCGGCCAGGAGAGAAGCGGGGCTGGCTGGGAGGGGGTTGGGGGGAGAGCGGGGCTAGCCGGGGGAGATCGGGAGCGGGGAACCAGCTGGCGGGAAGCAGGGCTGGCCGGGAGGAGGTTGGGGGCAGCAGGGCTGGCTGGGGGTAACCGGCCGGTGGGGAGCAGGGCTGGCCTGAGCGAACGCAGATCCTGGGATGCTGCCAGTCCTGCGTACAGTCCTGGAGGGGTGCACGGGCGAGTCCGGCCCCAGGGATTCCATCCCGCCCCCCACCTCTCTACTGCATAGTTGCGTACTGCCTGACTGGTAGACACACTCACGCAGTGTGAGCGTGTCTACCTGCCAGGCAGTATGCAACTACATACTTATACTCATGATAATAATAAAACTTACTTAATTAGAAAATACCAGACATTTATATGTCCGATATTTTCTCAATTTGTTTCCCGGACAGAAAGCTCAAATACCGGACTCTGGTTCAAAACCAAACACCTGGCAACCCTAGTCTTGATTTCTACAGCCTTGGCCACTCTGACATCCACATTGCTCCCCCTTTACTCCTACTATTATATATCATTCGTAAAATTATCTTCCTCCCCCATCAGTCTGACCCTATCATTTCCCTCTTAGAATACCTCCATTAACTCCTACTTACTTATCACATAAACCAGGGGTTCTCAAACTTGTGATACCGCGACCCCCCTCTAAGTTGCTCGCGACCCCCCGGGGGGTCGGGAACCATAGTTTGAGAAACGCTGACACAAACATTGAACTCCTGGTCCTTGTCTTTGGGGTCCTAGATATATGGTGACCATATTTTCCGAACCAAAAATGGGGACACATGATATAAGGGCCCTACCATCAATCAAATGTTAATCATGCCCCCTGACCCTTTAGGATCCAACCACCTGCCACAGGAAGTCCCACCCCTGAGGGTAGTACTGCTGGGGTCAAGATGACACAAGTGGAAGTAAAGAGTGTCATGTGATTCCTCATAAGTCATGTACTTCAGCCCCCTAATCATTTTTGTTTCCCTCTACTGGACTTTCTCCGGTGTGTCCCCATCCTTTCTGTAATGGGGGGGCCCAGAACTGGATGCATTACTCCAGATGTAGTCTCACTAGTGCCAAATAAAAGGAAATAATCACTTCTCTAGATCTGCTGATAATGCCCCTACTAACACACTCCACTCTTTGCTAAACTGAACCTATTGATCTTCTCCAGTCTCCTACTGTGAGGCATTCATTGCAGGCCCCAAATCATGCTTGTAACCCTTTTCTGCAGTGCTGGTGATATTTTGGGGTGCAATCCAGATTATGTCACTGCCTGCCCTGCCCTCCTGAATGTGGCTGCTCAGAGCCCCCAGAACTCTGCCCTCGTCACACAGATGCTTGCATGGAGCAGTTCAGAGCTGAGCTCTTTTGTAATGTGGCCCTAAGGCTCTATGTACACTGGTGCCTGCAAGAGGCTGCATTGCTGTGAAGGGCAGAGGGCTTCTAATGAGGGCTGACTTCACTTAGGGCTCACACTATATACTGTCTGCTGGGGGAGCCCACAGGACACAAGTCCAGCCAGGCTAGTGGTTGGCCAGAGGGTGGTGCCGTGTTGGGCTGATCGCCAGCCAATCCAATGCTGTGTCTTGGCAGCTGTTCTCTGGCTCCCTGCCAATGCCCTACACTTGAAGGGCTCACTGCTCAGACTCCATCTGGCATCCATGGTCCCACCAGGCAGCACCAGCCCCAGAGGTGCCTCTCCTGGCTCCTCCCCAGCCCCTACCTGTTTTTTTTCCTGTAGAAGCCTTCAGTGTCACAACTGGGGATGAAGATGGCCTTCCCACTCAAGTAGAGCAGGGCCTCGTGCTCCAGCATGATGACTGCCAGGTGCATGTGGCATGGAGCCTGCCAGGGAACCAGAGAGATTAGAAACCTCAGGAAGGGGAGGACTTACTGGGCCCCTCCCAAACTCTTACAGCTGTCTCTTCTCTTGCCTCAGTCAGCTTATGCATTGGGCTCTGCTTTCCCCTTTGCCTACAAGGGCGACCAGCATGCCAGGGAGCTTCTGTCCCTGCAGCAGGAGCACCTCAGCTCAGTGCCTGCACTGGAGCAGCTGTTTGTTGGTTGCAGACTCAGTCCCAGCCACTCTCAGCAGGGGGGTGCTGCAGGGCAGCAGTTGCCAACTACTCATGCCAGCAGGAGGCACTGCAGCAGGGGTGTAGCCATGGGTAGGGGGCTAGGCCACTTATCATACAAGCCCACCCACCCCCATCTCAGCTTTGCCCGTGCCTGGCTCCACCTGCCTGGTGCTCCTGCCAAAGTCTGGGGTAGGACACAGAGTTTGCAGAGGTGGGGAACTGAAGTACAAAGCGGTTAGGCCTAGATTTTCAGTGTGGCAACACCTAATGGATTTAGGAGCTGTAACAGGGTGTATCTACCCCTCATTAAGGAGCAGGGAGTTGCCCTGGCCCAGCTGGCCGAAAAGGCCCCACCCCCACAGCACTGCTGGGCATGCTCCCAAGGAAGGCAGGGTATAAAAGCCCAGGGAGCCAGTCAGTGTAGGCTGGCTGCCGGAGGGGAAGATGCTCAGGTTAGAGCTCCTGAGTAGCCCTTGCAGCTGCAGCGCCGCCGCCGCCGCCACCTTAGCTGTAGCAACAGCCTCTGCTGCAGCAGCCACAGTCCCAACAACTGCCCCAGCCAGGGAGGCTCTGACTTGCTGAGCGATGCCCTGAGAGCTGAGCAGTGTGCTGGGAATCGTAGGAAGTGGCCCAGGGTGGAGGATTGTCCTCCAGGAGCTCAGCGCATTTCAGCAGGCATCCCTGCTGAGCAGGCAGTGGAATCCTCCACTGCCAACAGGGCCCTGGGCTGGGACTCGGTGGAGCAGGAGGGCCCAAGTCCCCCTACCTTCCCACCCCATGGTATCCTTGCTCCTGGGCACTTTGGGAGGCATCCCTGTGGACTAGGCCTCTAGGCCCTAGTGACCCTGAGAGAGGGGACTGCACTTTGGGACTAAGCCTGCAGGGCTGTATATATATTACCTGATAGAGGAGACTGAAGTTTGAACTGGGCCGGAAGACCGTATGTACCCTGAAAGGGGGGCATTAGTTATAAACTGAGTCTGAGATGGGTTGGCCCTGCAAAAAGGGAGCCCTAACCCAGACTTTGGGGATTTCTAGACTGTGGAAGGGGCTTGCCCCTCCACAGGGGCCTAAATATCAATTTAAAACCTGATTTAGGTACTTAAGGGTCTAAATCCCATCACCTGTCAATGGGATTTTGGCTTCTAAATAAGCTTATCTTATAAAAAGATTGAGGTAAGACCCCTAAATTAATTTGTTGCCATACTGAGCACAGTAATGCCTAAATAGATATATATTTTTAATCTGGGCCTACATGGCTTGCCCAAGGTCACCCAGGATATCTTTTACAGAGCTGGGAATTAACACAATTCCTGAATCCTTGACCAGTGCCTCAGGAGAGATTTGCTCTTCTACTGCCTACATAGGAACAGCCAAACAAGTGACCAGGAAGCCCTGCTTCAGCCTTGTGCCCCACTGGGAACTTGTACAACTATTTGCCTTCTACATGGGGGGGCAACTGAGGGAAAGAGCAGGGTACCTTATTGTGTTCTCCTGATCCTTGCATAGGAATATTCCACCTTGGGAACAACTGAGGAAATAGGCTTGGGATCCTTTATTTTTGTTTTTTTCCCTGCACAAGACCTCCCTACCCATTTGCTCTTTGCAGTGCAGCATTAGCGAAGGACGTGAATGGGAAGCCTTATTTTCCCTTGGGCCATGAAGGCAAGAGACATGTAGATAAAGGTGGCTGTGACTCAGCTGAAGTAGTTCTCTAATGGTACACCTACACTGCAACACTTTCAAAATAACTAGTGCTGTTCTGAAATAACTTAATCTGTGTCTACACAGCAGATAGTTATTTTGAAATAACGTCAAAATGCTGTCAAGCTGGAGGACTTTTTTTACTCCGACTCCTGTAACCCTCACTGAATAAGGGAAGTCAGAGGAAGAGTGCTCTATTTCGAAATAAGTGCTGTGTAAATGCTCCCTATTTTGAAATAAGATGACGTAGCTCAATTTGCATAGCTTATTTCAAGTTAAGCCCTGCCATGTAGATACACCCTAATCAGCACTCAGGTTTTCTCCCTGAGGTTGTGCAGTATGGCAGGCAGAGGTTTTCACAGCACTTCTCCCTCCTGTTCAAAATCTTTCAGGTTGCTGCGGAAGGCTTTCATTGCCTAGAGCTCTCAGGATGCTGGAGGGAGAGTGGTGAAGCTGGGTGCTTTTTCACTCCGCACCTTGAAACCACCTTGTTTAAGATTCTGTCCTAGCTCTGCCACTTTGCCCTGAACTTGGATACAACTATAATGCAACTTGCTGATCCCATGATTGTGGTGAATTTCATGCTGGCTTGGCAGCCCTTACAAATTGAAATCATTATTTTCAGGACAAGTATAGTGTAGTCAGTTGCATATGTAAGATTCCTTCTCCTGATCTAGTCTTTGAATCCCAACCCTGCCCTGGAGAGCACAGTGAAAAGGAAGAGCAGTCTCTATTGCCCATTCAGCCCCTGGGGTCTCTGAGACTAACAACAGGCAGAGTGTTTATGATGATGCAGGCACCTACTTGCCTACTGGGAACTGAATTGACAGTCTCTCCATTCTCAAAACTCAGACTAGGGAGCTGCTGACAGATGGTAATAACTTTAGAAGCCTGGATAGATACCTAGATATGAAAATTTCCATACTGCATCCCTAAGCCCTTGAGTCATCCACTTTTCTTCTTAACTTAATCTATACCAAAAGTTTCATCTTGGACACTGATTATCATTGTTGGAGGTGGAGAAAAAAAATAGACATTTTAAAAAAGAGAAGGCAGCAAATGAGGATTACATAGACAGAAGCAGGCACCAAAGTCTTATTACTAGAATTTGTGACATAAATTGCTATAAGGAAAAACCAACTGGGAAATTTATCTAATAATATATCATGAGATAGGCTATTTAGGGACTGAAATTACAGAGGGACTGGCAAGGAAGATGTACGCTATGGGCAAACAATTACAATTAATGCTAAATATAAGGTGTCATATCTTGAACTAATACATAACCTGCATTACACTGCAGAAAAGTGAAGCAATTAAGCCTGAGCAACAAGACCAGATGTGGGAGGTGTTTGAAGGAGATTTAAAGCAATATAATGGGAATTGAAGGAGGAGGCAATGTGTCCCTGTAAGGTTATCTTATTGACCTTGGAAAAAAAACATTTTGGAACCAGGCGAGGAATATAAACTAGAGCTAAATGCAGGCTTGGCTGGGAGGAGTTTCCCAAATCTAGGGCACTAAACCCTACTTACCATGTTAATAAACCCTGCCTACCATGAGTTGCTTCATGCATATGTAGCCAAGTAGCAAACCACCCAGAAGAGTTCTCTCAAGAAAGATTCAGAGGGCAGTTCTTGTAGCTCTGCTTGGATTTGCAGTCTTACTAGCCCAATTCAAAATGAGGCTTTTCTCTCTCCACTCCCCTCCCTCCTTCTGAGCCAGCAGTAGGACCAGAAAGGAGAACATGAGCTGAGATAGCAGGAATATAAGTGCACAAATTGTAGGTACGCAAGTGCAGTTAGCAAAATTATCCTCTCAGGAAACCATTGTGATTATGATAATCTTGCAGGCCACTGAGATGAAGGAGGGCCAGACATGTGGCCCACTCACTAGCAGAAGTTGTCCATTGCTGCTAGGGTTGCCTGATGGTACACACACACACACACACACACACACACACACACACACACACACACACACACACACACACCAAGGAAAAAATTCTGTTGAGGGAAAAAAAGGGGGGGGGAGACCAAAGTTGTTGAAAAAAAACAGCATTAAAACAGCATGGCCCCTTTAAGAAAAGTCTTTAGGCTTTTTGCTGGTGGCTATCTTGTTTTCTTGATCGGAGCCAGAAGGCAGCTTCCTTGCAGAACCAGGTAAATGGTGGGGGGGGGAGGAGGCTGGGCCCGGTTGCTGAGTGTGTGTAGGGTTGCCAGGTGTCCGGTATTTTCGCCTTCTGGCAGGGAAGAAAAATCAGAAAATACCAGACATTTTAGGTGTCCGGTATTTTCTGAATTTTTTTTTACCAGACAGGAGGTGAAAATACTGGACTGTCTGGGTCAATACAGGACACCTGGTAACCCTAATTGCTGCTCTATACCTATACTGCAGTCACAGGGCATGATAGCAGCCCAAGCAAACACATGTGATCTAGCTAAACTAAACCCAGCTTTGTTACTGGAACAGAGAAGCTGTGCCAACACCAGTGTCAGTGCAGGATGTCTAAACTTGCCAGGAACCCTGGGTAATTACTTGTGAGGCTAGCTCACACTGCCATGAGCTCACTGGCACCGTTGCAGGACCTGACCTAGTTACAGTTAGTCAGGCATGTCAGGTCTAACTGCAATCACACACCCTGTCAATGCAATATAGGTATGTGACAGAAGAGGGGAGTTGGGCTCTGTGTCCCTTTCATTCAATCCTTAGCCTTTTTTGCTGACTGCTTCATTTACAACAGTAAAAGTGGTTTGCATGCTGTGGACATCCAATCTGCTAGCAACTGGGCTGAAAAGTCAAAAAGTCAGTGCTCATAATTTATTTGAACCAAGTTAATTGTGGATAGGAAATGTTGGAAGGTTCTCACACCTTTTCTTTCATCCCATGACCCCAAAGCTTACTTTACCAAATGATCCCACACACAGTATATTTTTAGTGTGCTACCTGATGGCTAAAGCTTTCCTCAAAGTGAAATCTTTAGCACCTCTAATGTTTACAAACTGGACGGCAGAAAAAGGGGCTTTGAAAATCAAGTAAAGCAGAATATATCTACTGTATACAGTAATTACTCGTTTAACACGTACCCACTTAGCACGTTTTCACAATAGCACGATTTTTTTTTAAGGAACGTTTTTCGAATAACACGACCGTTCCCAAAATAACACAAAAATAATCAAGTGGTGAACTACTTCACGTGGCGGTATAAGTTGGTGAAAACAGTGGCAATACACATGAGCGGATGAATATACATGGTCACAGCACTCCTCCTCTCACTCACGTGTTTATCTTTGTGTTTTAACAAACCATGGTGACTTGTGTTGCTAGTTATCTTGTGTTGCTAGATATTTAATGTTGATGACTGAACACCAACAAAAAATTGACTTTGCCACCACCACCTGAAACGCAACCCCCACCTTTTCCATTATTTTCAATGCGAAAATTGACCCCGGATAGCACATTTTCGCTTAGCACGAACATTTTCAGAAACGCATCTATAGTGTTAAATGAGGAATTATTGTATTTGAGAGAGTTTGTCTATATGTGTGTCTGTCTGTTCAAGAACTCCTCCTAAATGGTAAGAGTCAGGATCACCAAATTTGTTATACAGCTTCTCTTATCATAACTTAAAGCAAGGTCAGGGTTTTGGTGGCCCCAGGAAAATGGGATGTGCCTGGAATGGGATTGCTTCACAAAAAACATACAGAAAAGAGACAGAATCACTAGACAGGTGAAAGGGACAGGCTATGGGCGCATCTCTCCCCCATCCAGGACTGCCATAGCCCCAACCCTCGTACACCAGCACTCCTGGGGGGCTGAAGCTCCCCACATCAATTCACATAGGAACATTGCTGGCTGTTCCCCTTCATCAGGGAATGAGGGGAAAGTACACAGTTTGCGGTATTCCTCACTCTGGCCAAGGAGCACAGAGAGCCAGTGAACCTGCCCTGCCCTGCCCTGCCGGGTGACATGCATCCTTCCCCTGGCTGGGCCCGCTAGAGCTGCAGCGGCCATAAAAAGACGCTTCTCACCTGACCCCAAGCTGCTGAAGAGAGAGAGGGCTGGTATAGTCCCCTCTCACCAGGGCAGCCTGCGTACTGAATCTTTCATCCCCAGCTCCACCTCAGAGCAATGATTCAAATGAAGCAGGTACATTTTCATTTTATTTAACAAAAAAATGAATTAAGGACCTGAGCAATGTCAGGTAAATCTTCTAGTAAACCATAAGATGAAATTGTGAATTTACTCTTGCTTTCATGTGGGACCCTTATCTGAATATAGAGGATTAGTTTGTGCATGAATAAAGAGATTTTATATATCCATATACAAAATGGCAAATTTGGTGGCAGACTGGTACAGAAAAAGAAAATAACCTTCTGGGAAATTAACTCTAAAAAAGAACATGAGCAGTAGAAGAGTTCTTCTCTGTAGTGCTATTTCAAAATGTTAAGTGATTTCATGCTAGCAAAAGGTACCAACTTCTAGACTGGAATAATAAAATCTTCTATTTCCCTAGTAGGAAGGTACAGCATAGGCAGGGGCATAGCAAGCAGCTCTTCCCAAAACTGGAATTCTCAAGCTCTCACCTCAGACAGTTGTAATATATCATTTCTGGAGAATGTTCAGCATCCACTGCCCCAGTCATGCAGGTGCTGAACTTCATGCAAGCAATCCCATGGACTTTAATGGGGCTAATCATCTGCATAACTGTCTGCATAAGAAGCCCATGATTGTTTCACTGTTAGCTTGTCCTCACCATTATTTGTTTGTCCATCTCCACCTGCAAGGATAAGGCCTTTCCCTGTAACCATATTATAAAGCCTAAAGCTCTTGTCTGCAGCCATATTAGGAGAACAATAGCCATTAGCTAAGAAGAAGGAAGTCACATCCTCATATTCCATCTAAATTATATTAAAACATTGTAATATCAGGCTGTTAAGGAGATCCTGTCCTAATAGCACTCACCATCACATAAAAAGCAGATCTTAAGGTGGTTAAAGAAAACTCAGTTTGATAGCATTCTGTCTGGCAAGCAATCACTTATCAATAGTTTTGATTGTTTTTTTGTTTTGTCCTTATAGTCCCCATTTCTGTATTGTTTGTCTGAATGATCTCTGGCTCTTTTATGGTTTGTCTGTTACATAATTAATGATGCAGGGTGTAAATCAATTAACTTGGTGTGTGTGACGTGGTGCACCAGACCCAGAAGCCTCCTTTGTGTCCCAGGAAAAGGGAATAGAGCGGTCCTCCAGGTAGGCTAGAGTGGCTGAAGGAAATGGGCCAGTCAAGAACAAGGAAGGCCCATAAAAGGAGCTGCAAAGTAGAGTAGCAGTTAGTTGCAATATGGAGCTCAAGGGGTGTAGATTGGGTGATAGCCTGGAGCAACAAAAAAAGCAGAAGCACTAGCACTGTAAGTGACTCGCCGGCTATGCTGGGACTTTGGAGTCAAAGCTCTGAGGTGAGGGTGAAGATGCTGCTTCCAGGAGGGGAAGCCATGGGGCCACCACTCTTTTTCAGAGTGGTGAACAGACTCAGAGACATTAGAGGGCACTGAGATGGGCCCCTGTTAGATGTGTAGGGGTTTGTTTGATTGTACACAGGGACTATGTCTACACTGGCGCGATCTTGTGCCAGAAGTATGCAAATGAGGCTAAGTGTGGAATATTGCTGAGTGTGGAATATTTTCAGGAATAACAGCATTGTGCAAGAGGGTTTTTCTTGTGCAAGAAGGGGCAGTGTAGACAGCTCCTTCTGGTGCAAGAGCCTCTTCTGCAAAAATGGTGGCTCATTAGATATGCAAATGAGGCTCAGTGATATTCCATGCTTAGCCTCATTTGCATACATCTGGCGCAAGATCGCGCCAGTGTAGACATAGCCAGGGTGTGTGACTTGGCCAGAGGTGACAAAGAGGGTGCAGGCACATTCACTGGGGCCAAAAGGGGTGGTCATGAGCAGTGAGTGCCCCACTGTAATGGGTCATAGGACTAATTAGAGAATCTTGTTCCAAAATGCTACGATGGGTTTGTAAAACTTGAGTAAAATGATTGGTTAAGAAGGTATAGTTAAGCAAAACTGGAGTCCAAAAGGAAGTTCTTTGGGGGAACCAACTCTAGGACATAGCCCCAAGATCAGTGTGGCCAGATTTCAACACACTCACAATGACATAGTGCAGGAACTGGAGATCCCCCAGATGACCTGATCGTCCTGATTGGCTAGGAAGAAAAGTTCCACTGCCTTATTGGGAGTGGTGAGTACTATAGGCTTAGCATATGCATCATTTTGAGGGATAACAGTAATATCCTACTTAACCTCTAGTTATTTACCAGTGAAAGAAGCTTACACTGTTGTCTTTTGCAGGTTTACTGTCTCAAGTCCTGAGTCCACAGGAAATGGCTGTTTACCCCTCTGTGAGCTCTGGACTCCATTCCTCCAAGCTCTGGATGAAGTTAGGTGCCTTTTGCCTGAATCACTAGGAACTGGGAAAGGGTGAGGTGCCTACATCAATTGGGTTATGCTTTGAGCCCTAGGAACTAAGTAGAGGTGGGATGAGCTAGCGTGTGTAAGCAACAAACTTAAGATAAAGTTGGGTTCCTTGGAGTGCGTGTAATAAATAATCTTGTGCACATAACACAACAGTTTTCCCATCTGAGTGGTCAGTTCTTTGGGGAAACACTCTTCAGTGTACATGTGTACCAGGGATGTGAATGGCTAACTGGTAAGCATCACTGAGAAAGGGTAATGCTTATTATTTTTGGTTTACCGGTGGTCTAGCTGGGCTGAACAGCCCCCTTCCTGATGCAGGTGGAGGGCTGCTTCAGCCTGACTGGGCCCACGGTGCTGCAGGCCTGGCCACAGCAGCTCCCACTTGCCTCTGTTTAACCAGTTAACTGATCAAATGGGATTTTCCATCTCTAGTGTGTACAGAACACAGCAAATTAGGGCCCTGATCAGGGCCCCTGGATACTGCCATGTATCAAATAAGAAATCTAAACAATTTTAAAATTATCGCTATCAATCAGTCCTTACTGTGTCTCTTAATACAGCTGTTCAAAGTGCACAATAAAGATGGTGGTTTTTCCAAACTTTATTTATTGGGATGTTGTGTGGTCTAGGGGGACAGAGCACTGAGGTGGGGCGCAGGAGGAGAGCTGTGAATAGAACCCAGTTTTCCTGCCTCCAGCATGCTGAGTGACCTTAAGCATGTGTCTGCCCCTTGTTGTGCCTCCATTTCCCTATCTTCAAAGTGGATGCAATGAGAGACATTTCCTTTACAAAGCATTTTGTGATCTATGGATGAAAAATGCTGTGTAAGAGCTAGGTATTAATTTAAATAAAGCTAACATAAGCAAGTGCACAGTTTAGCTAAAAATATACACATCCCACTTCCGTAGTAGTAATAGGCATTTAATACATGACAGAGCTATAGATAAATTGCTTTTATTAGCAGCTTTGACTGCCTCAGCTGCACACTGCCCCAATCCATCAGACCTTTTAATAGTCAACTTCTGTGAGCAGCTTTCAAACAGCCATTTTATTTTTGAAGAAAAACATTAATAAAACCTGCTAATAAATATTTTGCCTCTCAAGGATGGAATTTTTCTCCCAAAATTAAACTCTTCTATATCCCAGGATGGGCAATATTCAGTCCAGTACTAACTCCAGTACCAGGTAAATTGGTTGAAACCAAGGAACAGAAATATTAAGACACATAGATGATGGGATATGTTGGGGAAGAGTCAATTAGGCTTTTGTAACATGGAAATTATGCCTCACCAATATATTAGAATTCTTTGAAGCAGTCAACAACTACATGGCCAAGGGTGATCCTGTGGATATAGTGTACTTGGACTTTGGGGAAGCCTTTGATAAAGTCCCACACCATAAGTTCTTAAGCAAAGTAAGCAGCCATGGGATATGAGAGGATCTTCTCTCTTATCAGTAACTGGTTATAAGGCAGGGGAACCAAGGGGTAGGAATAAACATTCAGTTTTCACAGCACAGAGGTATAGTGGAGTTCCCCAGTCATATGTACTGGATCAGTGCTGTTTAAAAACTTCATATTATCTGAAGAAAGGGGTAAACAGTGAGGAAGGCAAAGCTTGCAGATACAAAAGTGCTCAAGCTAGATAAGTCCAAAGCAGACCACAAAGTCAAAAAAGGATCTCACAAAACTGGATGACATGGCAATGAAGTGGCAGATGAAGGTCAATGTTGATAAATGCATATTGAAAAAACATAATTCCAACTAGCCACGCAAAATCATGGCTCTAAATTAGCTGTTTCCACTCAAGACAGAGATTTTGGAGTTGTTGTAGATAGTTCTCTGAAAACATTTGCTCAGTGTAAAGCTGCAGTCAAAAAAACTAACAATGTTAGCAACCATTGGGAAAAGTACAGATAAGACAGAAACTAGCATGCAACTATATAAATACATGGTATCCCCACACAAATACTGTGTGCAGTTCTGGTCACTTCATCTCAAAAAAGATACATTAGAACTGGAAAAGGTACACTGAAAGGCAACAAAGTGATTAGGGATAGGGAACAGCTTTTGTATGGGGGATTTAAAAGACTGGGATTATTTTTCTTGGAAGAGAGACTAGTACTGGGGAATATGATACAGATCTATAAAATCTTGGATGGTGTGAAGAAAATGAACAGTCTGCTCCTTCACATAATACAAATCAGGGATCACACAATTAAATTAATAGGCAACAGGGTTGTTGTGGTTTTTTTTAAGTAATATTTCACACAATGCACAGTCAACTTTGGAATTCATTGCCATAGGATATTAAAGCCAAAAGTATAAATGGATTTTAAAAATTAGATAAGTTTATGAAGGCTAGGTCCATCAATTGCTATTAGCCAAGATGGCCAGGGCTGCAACTCTGTGCTGTGCAGCCCTTAGGCGATCTGCCAGGCATTGGGACTGGACCACAGGAAATAGATCTGATGACTGCCCTAGCTATTCTCTTTGAAGCATCTATCAGTGGCCACTGTCAGAATACAAGATACTAGGCTAGATGGACCTGTGGTCTGACTTGGTATTGCCATTTTTAAGTTCTTAGGACCTCTGCCAGATTGAAGGTCTAACATCTGGCTACCCAATTGCAGCTTTATATCAGAAAACCAGGAATTCTCCTAACCTAGTTGTACAAGACAATGCCCTCCAGGCCTGGAGCCCAGCAGCCCTCGCCTTCACAGCAGTGGCTGGGGCGCACACTTTGCAAATGGTAGCCCAGCATGGAGCAGGCAGCTGAAGCAGTGACTGGAGCCGAGGCAAAGCTTGCAGATATACAAGTGCTCAAGCTAGATAAGTCCAAAGCAGACCACAAAGTCAAAAAAGGATCTCACAAAACTGGATGACATGGCAATGAAGTGGCAGATGAAGGTCAATGTTGATAAATGCATTGAGAGGAGGCCAGTGAGTCCGTGCCGTTAGCTAAAGCTGTGTGGCTTCGAGGGGGGTGCGGTTATGTGTGCTGGCCAGTCACAAGCCATCGCCCTCCATGGGGCTGGCTGGCGCCCCGGGGTTTGGCGGCTGCTCGCTCTGCCCCGAGCCCTGGACGGAGGGGGCGGTGCAGCCCTTCCCCGGCCCCGCGCTGCCCCGAAGGGCCATGGGCTGCGCCTGGGCGGGCCCGCCTCCCCTAGCCGCCGCTCCACCCGCTGGGCGGCCGCAGCCAGGTGAGGCGGCCCTGCCCCGTCTCCGCCGGCGGCTGCAGGTGAGCAGCGAGGATGGCGGACTCCCAGCTGCTCTGCCTGGACGAGACGCACGTGAACGAGAAGGTGACCGAGGCCCAGGCCAGGTTCTACTACAGCGAGGAGCAGCGCCGGGCGCTGGAGCAGCTGGTGGCCCGGGGCGAGCCGGCCTACCGGGAGCAGCTGCAGAAGGGGCAGCTGCGGGACTTCCTTTCCAGCCGCGAGCTGCGGGTGCTGCCGGCCGGCTGGCGCCGCTACGATGCGCACCTGCAAGGGGACGGGGCCGGCAACGAGGGCGTCTCGCTGGCCTATTGGCCGGAGCGCTCCGACACCGAGGTGCCGCCGCTGGACTTGGGCTGGACGGACAATAACTTTTACCGGGGCATCAGCGGGGTGAGTCTCTTCACCCACCCCAGGAAGGAGGAGAATGCGCCGCACCTCAAGCAGATCGTTCGGGAGATGCTCCAGCAGGCAAAGAAGGTGGGTAGTAGGCGTGTCGTCCCCGTCCCCCCCCAGCTCCCGAGCCCACTTCCTACCCCCAACGCACTTGGCCCTTCATACCCGCCGCCCAAGCTTTCTGCCTGAGGAGCGTCCAGGGGGCGCTCACGCTCCTGCCGTCCCCTGTTGCTCAGTCTCCTACGGAAGCGGATCTGCTCAGTGGCGTGTCTCCATTGAGTTCCTTTTTTCACATAGATGGCAGCAGTACCTTGCCAGCGGCTGAGCCAGTCTTCTCTGTACCCTCGTGAAGAGCTTGCATTCGGCAGCGACAAGGCACTGGCCGTGCCGGTGCCATAGGCAGGCAGACTCACTATAAAGGATTTGGGAGGCCGCCGGGGAGGAGTTGTCATTCAGTGCTTGAATTTGAGGGTCACGAATGGAAAAAGGCAGAGGGGAAACCAGCCCACCATCACCACCCCAACAACACATAGATTTCCTTTGCTGTTTCAATTAATTAGGAAACAATTAGCTATTGTCCCCCAGAATCTATATAAGGGACTAGTGGCCTATATCCAGCATCTTATGATATTCAATCACTTTACTGCTAATTAAAATAAAGTTTTGCCAGAGTAACTCTATCCAGAATCTTCACTCCAGAATGTACATCCAGGACTGGCTACCCTGTTGTTAGTGGGGTTTTATATGAAATGCCCATTTTGTACTGTCAGTTTCCTCAGTGGCTCAGACAACCACATATTGAGTCTGTTTCAATTTCTCTCTCTTTCTCTCATATTGATAGAACAATTTACATTTTTTTTGTAAATTTAGATAGGTTTGTTTATTTCTAAATCAATAGTTGTCTGAATACTCTCAATTCAGTCTTGTTTGCTAAGCAGCTGGATTTGAGACAATACATAGTTGTATTTATCTTTTGGGGGCAGAGAACTGTAGTTATTGACAGTACGTCTCTGCCAAGAAGACAAACAATTGGAAGATTCTAAAAGCTTACATGGAACACAGATGTATCAAGAGTAATTCTGGTGGCTTCCAGGAAAGAGATCTGATTTTAAATGGCTTCTCTCCTTGCACAGATATCCTCTTATGTTGACACTCATGGAAAGGTAGCAAATGGGGAGGTTGTTTGATCCCTCACCATCTCTGCTGCTCTCTGTGTGAAATGGGAGCCATTTGGGTCTCCCTATATGCACATATCTCTCTCAAAGATTTGCACAATTTATCTACTATGTTTTCTGAAAAGCAGTTTTCTGAAAAGATCCTTTCTACAACTGTGTATCTTACACCCCTCACCACCACCTTTAAATGCCAGCAATGCCCTACTGCTATATATATTGGATAAACTGAACAGTCTCTGCAGGAAAGAATCAATGGACACAAATCAGATATACGTAAAGGAAACGTACAGAAACCTATTGGGGAACACTTCAATCTTCCGAGTCACTGTTTAAAAGATCTTCAAGTAGCTGTCTTGTCACAAACCAGTTCTACTAGCCAGATCCACAGAGAAGCATTGGAATTAGAGTTAATCCGCAAATTCAATTCACATGCTAATGGACTCAATCGCGATGAAAGTTGGTTGGGGCACTACCAACTTAACAGCCGTTGAAGGTGCAAACAGCTCTTTATGTAGACTCCTAAGTCAGGAAGGATACTATCAATTGACTTTGATTCTTACCTGCTTCGTTTAACTACCCAATCTTCGGATACTTACAGATTCCTTCTAGCTCCCTGTCTCTCACTCCCCTTCCCTTTTTTTCCCTCCCCCCTCCTCTTCCCCTCTCCTGTTTATTTTGGGTTTGCACATCCTAAACTCATAACTCCAGTCATCTGAAGAAGTGGGCTGTGCCCATGAAAACTCATGATACCATCTACATGTTTTGTTAGTCTATAAAGTGCTACCAGACCATTTGTTGTTTTTTACTCTGAATAATGAAGACCTAATCATCTATTCCCTTGCACCTTGTATAGTCACACATGCTAGTGAAAAGTGGCTGTAAAATGCTTTCTGAGTTAGTACCATTTTGCATCCACTTTGCACTGGTGGAAGTGTCCAGGCAAGGGACAGAGCAAAGAGGAATTGGGCTGTTTTAGCCACTGTGCCTGATGGCCAAAAATTGCTGGGTTTTTTTGTATTGTTTTTTGCTGCCTTAGACAAACAGTAAAACCTTCGTAATTGCATGTTTAAAAACCTAATTGAGCATTCAATGACCTTGTCTCTAGATAAACCTGTATGTCATGCTCATGTTAGCTGATTGGTCTACACTGGCAATTGCGCAACAAAGCACCTGCAAATGACAAAAACTTTAACACTCCCTCTCCTCAAACAAAAGCTTTGCCAAGACATGTGCTAGTGTATTCAGTACTTTGTAGGCAGGAGTGCTCACTCCTGAAAGGTGAAAGATTTTAGTGAACACTTAAGGCTTGTCTCCACTATGTAGTGGATCAACGCTGCTTATCTGCTTAGGCGCAACAAATCAATCTCCGAGCGCTCTCCCCTCAACTCAAGCTCCAGCAGCTGTGTTCTTAGTGCAGGGCAAAACAGGAGCAGTTAAATTGTTTGCTCTTTGTTCCCTAAAGGGAGCAGCACACTCAGCTGCCATATACTTCTCGGAGCTTTGAAAGGAAAGGAAAGGGGAATATGCCTGCAGGGCAGCAGAGATCAAAACACTGAGCAGAGCAATCAGGGCAAGCATTGTGGGATACAGGCAGAAGCCAGTTCTGTCAACAAAACAAAGAGCAGTGTCTACACTAGGAATGTAGAAGGGTAACTGTTTACTGGGGTAACTGGTTAACCAGTGCCTGGCCAGGCTGGAGCAGCCTTCTGCCCTGTGGTGCAGTGGTCCCTGTCCAGCCAGGGCAGTGCGCCATGTGTGGGGGGGCTGGTCCAGTCCAGCCAGGTCCACTGCTCCAGTGGCCCCATGCCCACTGTGCGACATAGCCAGCCAGTTAACGGGTTAAACATATAGATTGACCAGTTAACATTTTAAATGACATTTTACATCCCTAGTCTACACTAGGGATGTCAGAGATTAACTGGTGGAGGCTGTAGCAGCTCCTCGTCTGCTGTGGGCAGGGGGCTGCTCCAGCAGGAGCTGGGAGTCAGCAGCAGGCCCAGCACGGGGCTGGGAGTGGGAGCCTGCAGTCTGGGGACTGCTCCAGCAATTTTACATCCCTAGTCTACTGTCTTTGTCATCAATAAAGGGAGGGGAAAAGAAAAAAATCTCTAGCAGGGGTGGAAGTATTTTTTATGCAGAAACTGGGCATTGTTCCCAACAAAAGCATTGTGATGTGTATGATGCAATGTGTCAACACAGCCTTGTCACAAAAAATCAGCTTGTATGAATGGTATTTAATATTTCTGTGCCCTACATGGGAGGGGAGGTTCACTTTGTTGTCAGAGGAGTGCTCCTGCCAACAGAACAGTGTTCACACTTTCACTTACCAGTGCAAAACTTCGTCATTCATGGAGGGCAGGAGGGTTAAGCAATTGTCAACACAAAAAGTTTTGTTGATCGAGTGCAATTGTAGATGTACCCTTATTGCCTGACTTTTAGTGACATGGCTGGGTTGCCTAAATAATGTGTAGTGTAGTGTAGACAAAGCCCTAGAAAACATTGTTGTAGTCATGTTGGTCCTGGATATTTGAAACAGAGTATGTGAAGTAACTTTTTTTGAGGGGCGGGGATCGCGTTCTGTTGGAAAGACATGCTTTGGAGCTACACCGAGCTCCTCTTCAGGTCTGGGAAATGTACTCGGAGTGTTACAGCTAATACATGGAGAAACAGTTTGTTTTAGATGCCCTGTGAGAAACTGCTTCGCTACTGGGAGGGAGACAAACCGTCTCACCCCCTACTTGTCACCTTCCACCCCACATTGTAACCTTATAGGATATCATTAAATAGTTACAGTGCATACTGAATGGGGACTACATCCTGACTTTTTTTTTCCCAACTCCCTCTTTTGGCTTTCAAACAACTCTCCAAGCTCCTCAGAAACAAGCTCTCACAGATCAGGACCCACAAGCTCAAAGCACCACCAGATCTTGCCAGAACATCTGTAGGTTTTCTATCTGTTATATCTTCTCCACTACAATGGCAGCACCCCCCATCACACCTTTCAAGATCCATGGATCTTATGTGTGCCTATCAGAACATGTGGTCTACTTCATGCAGTGCACTAAATACCCCAATAACTATATGGATGAAACCAGGTAAACACTATGCTCTCAAATAAGCTTGCATCAATAAAGGATAAAAGATTAAAATACCAATCCCTATGGGCAAACACTTCATAAAATGATCACTCCATATCTGACCCCTCAGTTCTTGTCCTCAAAAGAAACCTACACAACACCTTCTAAAGATGAGCCTGGGAGCTTACATATGTAGACACTAAAAATCATGGTCTGAGGGGCAGCTTCTCTCTCCCCTTGCGGTGGGGGGGCTGAGCAGGTGTTGATTACACATGGCACATTTCTAAGGCTTATCCATGTTTTGCAAACATTAATAAAGGGAAGCCTCCTCACCACTGTGAGGTAGGGTAGTATTATCTTGCAAATCCTTTATATGTCTGTAAAGAGTCAGGCACATCTGTGGCACTACTAACTATGCCCATAGATATAAAGATGGTGAGAAAGTGTGGTCAGGGTAGCCCCATACTCTTGACTTGCCCTAGATTGTTTAGAAAAGTGACAGCTGTCCCCAACCAGTAGATCACGGAGGCTCTGATAGTCAATCTGCATCTCATTCCCTCCCTCTCCCCCCCACCCCAGTAGCAGACTTTAACAAAGCATCAGCTGGACTCAGAGTACAGGCTACAGGGAGGTGTTGAGAGGGGTGTGGGCTGAGCTCACTGCTTTGAATTGCTGCTAGGTTACCTCTGATCCTGAAGAAAAGAAAACTGGCCTAGGCAGGAGCTGTGTTACAGCACATAACAATTTCCAGCAGTGCCCAATGGGCCAGGGTGCTTCCATTCAACAGCCAACCAGAAGAGACTACATGGGGAAGCAGCAGGCAGGGGTGGGTCAAAACTAGCAGAGACGAGACTACACTAATTTCAGACAGGGGTGGGAAAGTGTCTGCTTTCCCGAAGAAAATCCAGTCACTTCCCAGGGTGTTCAACGAGATCATGGGACTGGGCTGGTTAGTACATGGATAGATATGTGCATATGTTTGTGACATGATTAGCTCTCTATGGGGCTAACACAACCAGCATTTTCATCAGCATATCTCAGCAAAATAAGCTAAATTGGCAAACCAAACATTTGCCTCCCTTCTCCCCTCAGCCCTATGCCTATTCCCCTTTTCCACATGATCCCTACTTTCCTTCCACTCCCAGCACTCACCTCACCTGCACTTCATAATCTCCTTTCTCTTCCCTTGGAGCTTGGCTCCCCATCTCCCACTTCCCACAATCCACCTTCTTTTCACTGACCCTATTTTCCATCCAACCTCCTCTCCCCTTTCCCCCCCACTTTCTGTTCAAAGCTTCAGCAGAACCAGTTTCCCTGTGGAATTGATTTGGGCTTCTTTAAAAAAAATGTAGTGCATGCCAGGGTTTCTTTTTCCGGGAGTGGGGTGAGTAAGCGGCAGATACAATGTACTTTGAACCTCTCCTAGCAGATACAATGTACTTTGAACCTCAAAGTACAAGAACTTTGACAAACCAAGAACCCCACCCTTCTCCTTTCATGGAGCCCTAGGAGAGAATAGTACTGGGTCTTTAGTGATCACAAGTGGCATCAGACTTGTTCACATTTCTCAGCAGGGAAAAGGGCCATTGCAATAACCATGAAGAGCCAGTGAGAGGTGGACTCCCAGATCTCAGCTGACCCCCTTTGGGTACTAGAAGACACGCTGATCTCATAGACAACTTTGCCAGATGTGCCTTCATCTCCTGCTCCATTAACTTCGGGTTACTGATGCCCCTTCTCCATTCTGTTGGCTCTTCTGTCTCCTGCTGCCTCTCATCTACTTATCCTTCAGTTTTTGCTACTCCTCTCCTCCTCCTTTCTCTTGGGACCCCTCTAATTTGCATCCTTTTTGCTGCTGCTACCTCCACTCCTATCCTTTCACCCTTTTGCTATTGCTTCCTCCCACTCTTTGCTGCCCTCACTGTCTGCTGCTGTTGTCTCCTCTACTCACTACCCTGTGATCTTGTTCAGGAAAACTGCTGGTGCTTGAAGGTAGGGATGTTATCGTGAAGTCATTTACACAATTAACCAGTAAGCCTGACCTACATGCTGGGAAGTACCGGTGGGGGGGGGGCAGGACTGCAAAACCCTGCTTCCCACAAGCATTCAGGGTTTTTCTCTTTGGCCTGGGAGCTTCCTCAACACCCCACACTCCCACCTGCACTCCAACATTCAGTCCAGCCTGAAACCTCCTAACAGAGTTAGCATAGCATTCCCTTCTCCTGTACCCCAACACTCTGCCCCAGCATGGAGTGCCCTTCTGTGCCCAAATTCCCTCCCAGAGCTTGCACCTCTCACCCCTTCCCACACCCAAATCCTTTGGTCCCTGCCCAAAGCACACACACTGCTGTCCTAGCCCAGTGAAAGTGAGTGAGGGTGGGGGGCAAGCAAGTGATGAAAAGAGAGGGGAATGGAGTGGGTGGGGCCTCAGGGAAGAGGTGGGATAGATCCTGGGTTTCCCTGACATTTAAAAAGTGATCTTGGGCATAAAAAGGTTGGAGACCACTGATTTAGGGAGATCTACAACTTGCCAAACTTAAAAAACAACAAATGGTCTGGTAGCACTTTATAGACTAACAAAACATGTAGAAAAGCTCATGATGCCATCTACATGTTTTGTTAGTCTATAAAGTACTACCAGACCATTTGTTGTTTTTTAAGTTTATCCTGTACAGACTAACTCGGCTACCCCCTGAAGCTTACAGCTTGCCAGTTTGTAAACAGTGATATGCTATTTATGCCAGCATTAGAAACAACCTGGAGCAATGCCATATAATGGGCATTTGTCACCTATTCTCAGAACATTTCAGGGCAGTCATTGTTTTCAAGGGTTTATACCAGGGATCGGCAATGTACAGCATGTGCGCCATAAGTGACATGCAAGATGATTTTTTATGGCACGGCGTAGGAGCCACGCGGCCCTGCAAGTGGAGCAGATGGCACGACACTGTGTTGGGCTCTGCATCCCTGGGGTGTGCAGCTCCTGGGAGTTCAGTGGTTAACACCCTCCTTCCCCTGCTACAGGCTCTGTCTCCTGCTCCGCATATTGGGGTGGCGCAGCTGGTCACATGCTGCTGCTGCCTCCATGGGGTGCTGGAGCCCAGGCTAAGCCACAGCTGCTCTCCACAGGTGGGGAGACCCTCCCACAGTACTGCTGCCCTACTGGTGTGTGTGCTGGGACACAGGGATGTGGGGGCAAGAGAGGGTGAAGGAAGATGTGGGGGCAGGACTGGAGGGAACAGGGCTTGCACTGAGGAGGATAGGGAAAGTTAAATCTTGGCACGCCACTTCTGAAAGGTTGCTGACCTCTGGTTTATACCATTCCTACAGTTTGCAGGGGAACCAGAACCCAACAGTTATTTGAGGAGTCAAGGCATCATTTGTGTGACTTTTTTGTTTAGAAGGCAAACATAAATAGGCTGACAGTCCCCACCTAGATTTGCTGTAGCACAGACAGAAAAGAGGCTGCTTGTCCCAAGAGAAGACATGGAATGTGATATACATTTCTGCCCAGAGTGCTGGAGGAAGATGTATAGGAAGTGCAGTGTTTCTCTCTTGCTATTTGTTTTTGGTGTTGGGGCATTTACTGTGAAACTTGGGTGTATTTTGCCCTCACCTTCCCACTGTTTTAATCTCAGTTTATTGTTTCAGCCACCCTAAGGTGGTAATAATCTATGCCTCGCCTGTGCCTCTCCTGGAGAATCTCAAACAACTTTACAAAAGTATTATCCCCATTTTATATACTCAGAAAACTGAGGCATAGTGAGGTTTATTTATGTTGCCAAAGTTGTTTGCAGTTTTGTTATAGCTGTGTCAGTCCCTGGATATTAGAGAGACAAGATGAGTGTGGTGATTATCCTCAATAGAAGTGGGTCCAGTAAAAGGTATATCACCCACCTTATCTCCAAGTTGCCCAAGGTCACGCTGAGTTAATGGTAATATTTTGAATAGTATAAAGTATCACATGGTATTCAGTCTTGTGCTCTAAACATTGGACTGGCTGCCTCAGTTGCAACTCATTGATGCAGTGTACATGGAAAACCCATAGCCGAAGCTAGAGCTAAATAAGATTTGACAACGAGGAGTCCTGTGGTATCTTAAGAACTAACAAATGTTTCAGAGGAAATTTTACTAGTACCAGTCTATAAGGTGCCCCAGGACTCCTCGTTTTTGGTGAAGCAGACTAACATGTCTACCTCTCTGAAGATTTGACAAGCAATACATGGTATTTGAAGTCAGCAGCACTCCCCAGCCCCAGGGGACTAACCTGTGCTCACAGGGAGTGTGAGTGACAGCACAGAGTATTTGCCCTCTGGCTAGAGGCCTGTACCTGCAACACTGCATTTCTGCTGAGAAGACAGAGAACCAAGCTGGAATGTGAGCCCAGCTTTCCTGCATAGAAGTAATCTGTATGGTCTAGTCCAGCATTTCTCACATGCAGCCAACGGGGGCTTTTCATGCAGCCATGATAGTGATGGGCGAGGAGAGGGGAATATCAGCCTCTGCGGCATTATGCCTCACCTGTCTCCAGGAGCAAGGTGAGATCTCAACCCACCTTTAAGAGAGAAGAGGGGGGACTCTGACTTCAGCTCTGGGGTGATTGGGCAGCAGGCTCTGACCAGCAGCGGGACTTTGGGAGTCTGGTTACAGGGTTTTGAGCACTGACCTCCAGCTCTCGCTATATGACCCTGGCTCTGTTCCCTGGCTCCAGCCAAGTGGCAGCAGGAGCCAGCCCTGGGTGTAGACTCCTGGCCCCTGCCATGTGGCAGCAGACTCCAATCCCTGGCTTCAGCTGCCTGGAACCTGGCTCTGACCAAATAGTGGTGGGCACTAATCCCCAGCTCTGGCCACACAGACTCACCACCCCCACTTTGCCCCAGGTCCCCACTGCATCCCCCCTCTGATCATTCCTCCCATTCAGGGCTTACTTTGTCCTGGGGCTTGCTGAGAAAAGTGATATTAACAAGCATGCAGGTATCACTTTTCATAGCATTATTTTTATTATTGAGGGTGCAAAAACCCCCAAAACTATATAAATAATCTACAATGATTTGGATCTGTACATGTGCTTATTTATTTGTTTTTCCTAAAGTTAATTAAGTGTTTTAAGGAAAATGTCAGTGCAGTCACCAGCATGAGTTGGTGGCCACACTCTGAGGCACCAAACAATTTCTTGTGATAACCGTGGTCTAGTCTACACAGAGGATATTTTCTAAAACTTGTCCATGTTGTCAGTACTGTTCAGCTTCACTGGGGTTAGCAACTGGGAGCTCCAGTGTAGTCATGATTCCCATAGCTACTGCTACAAACCACAGCATTGAGACTTGCTCCAAACAGGTATTATTGACAAGTGAAGTTAAAACTGAAGCAGCAATTGGCAGGCTGTCTAAAGTAAGGCTCATAATGTGACTAATACTGAAGCTAAATCAGTGCCCACACTGTGAGAAATTTGTAAAATGTTTCCCTCTTATATTCAGGACTTACAATGGGCAGGCATTGAAAGACTGGGAATGAAATCTGGGTCCTCTGCATAATGGTGTATAGCATTGACCCCAGCAGGTGCACCTTGGCCTCAGCTTTGCCCCAGGAACTCCAGTCCAGGTCCCTGCTGATGACAGGGCAATGTTCTGCCACTAGTTGGCCATATTTTGCCACATCTCTAATCACTGATCACCTATGGCAAATGCATGTATGTTGGCAACTGTCTGTTTTTAAAGAAGACACTGTGTAACCCTCTGCTACCTGAATGGGCCTGGTAGAGCAATGGTTTTTGGCAATGGTCTGCATGGTGAGAAACAAGAGAGTGTGTTATGGCATGGTTTGGAGCATACAAAGGCAATTACCCACTTTGTCAGATGCATGTAGTGGAAATTCCAGAGGCAGGTATAAATATACAGGCATAAGAAAAGAGTACCAATCAGGAGTAAGGCTAGAGATAACGAGGTCAATTCAGTCAGGGAGGATGAGGCCCACTTCTAGCAGCTGATGTGGAAGTGTGAAAACCATGAGAGGAGAAACTGCTTTTGTAGTTGGCTAACCATTCACAGTCTTTGTTTAATCCTAAACTGATGGTATCAAATTTGCAGATGAACTGAAGCTCAGCAGCTTCTCTTTGAAGTCTGTTCTTGAAGTTTTTTTGTTGCATGATGTGCCAGCAATGCCCCTCTGCTATATACATCGGCCAAACTGGACAGTCCCACCAGTGGTGGCCCGTCCATAGAGGCGAACTAGGCAGTCGCCTAGGCCGCCAAAGTTAAACGGTATTGAGGAATTTGGAGGCGGGGGCGCTGATCGCGCGCCGATCGTGCGTTTCACCTAGGGTGCCAGTTGCCGGCAGCGTGTCTAGGGCCGCTCCTGGCACGTAAAAGAATAAATGGACACAAATCAGATATCAGGAATGGTAATATACAAAAACCTGTAGAAGAACATTTCAGTCTCCCTAGACACACAGTAGCAGATTTAAAGGTAGCCATCCTGCAACAAAAAACCTCTTTTTTGCATACCTTTTTCCGATAGTTTTGTCGGAAGAGGCTTTTCCAAAATTTGGCCCGTCTACACCGGGCCAAATTTCAGAAAAAACTCCTCTTTCAGAAGAGCCCTTCTTCCTTGTGGAATGAGGAAGACAGGGCTTCCGAAAGAGCACATCTGCTCGTCCGCAAAATAAAGCAGAAGAGCAGACGCGTTCTCTGGACACGGCAGAGTTTTTCCGGGATACTAGATGTATCCCAGAAAAACTCTATATTCTAGACGTAGTGAGAGAAAAGCCCTCTGATATCTTCCTCTGTTGTAAAGGGCACCAATAATCTTGCTTTGTAGTTACCCGTAATAGCTGACTGTTCGGACTTTTGAGAGTTTAACAGCATGTTAATGTAACCTTTTGCGGGTTTTTTATAAAGTCTGTGTTGGAAAAATATCTTGTTGGGCATTTAAAGTGAAAGGGGAGGATATTTGTAGCTCTAACAAAGGCAGAATTGAATGCCAAGCCATATCTGTTCTTAGAAATATAATCAGGTGTGTTAGAACTCTTAATTCAGATTAAGAGTTGTGTTCCTTGAGAACTCAGACGAGGTAGGCGAGTTCTCAGGGGAATCTGTGGAACAGAAAAACAAAATCACCTTCCTCCTCACACCTTTAGAACTCTGACTCCTCTTCTCACAATTTCCCTGGCCCTTTGTGCTGAGCAAGAGAACTTTGGTTTTCCAGGGCCTCCTCACATGTAGGTAAATCACTGTGAGCTAAATGGGGCTGAGAGGTTTCACAGTGGAGGTGAAAACTGGGCAGCTGGCTGTGTTGTTCTTCAGGCCTCTGAGTAATATACAACATTTCCTGGGACTGACAAGAGAGCTCCCAACAAGAACTAACAAACTCTTTCCATGTACATGTGCAGGCATTGGAAGCCATGCAATGAGATAATGAGATAACTGAATTGTGTTCAGGCATGTGTTTTTCTCATGCTTTCATATGCCTTGAGTAGACTCATTACCCAACTGGCCTGGCACCCTTTTGTTTTATATGAGTGTCTTTGCATGTCCCTGTCCCACCCCTCATCCCCATCCCTAATATTGTATTTTATTTACCTCTCTTTCTGCCTTCTCCTTGCTTCCAGATCATTGCCGTGGTAATGGATCTGTTTACAGACCGGGACGTCTTCCAGGATATTGTGGATGCAGCATACAAGCGCCGGATCCCAGTTTATATAATCCTGGATGAGGAGGGTGTGAAGTTCTTCCTGGAGATGTGCAAGTGTATGAATCTCACTAGCCTCCAGATCCAGGTAAGATACTGTCGTACAATGGAGGCCATGTCTACACTACCTGCTGTAATGCCACCGTGTAGAACTTCCCTTCATTGACAGAAGGCGATTTTTCTGTCAATATGGTTAATTCCTTTTTTTCCTGAGGCAATAGCCAAGTTGACTGAAGAATTCTTCTTTCAACTTAGCCATGAAACTGCAGCCAATAGGAACTGCGGGGGCAGAGCCGATGTTCTAGAGCAGCTTGCAGAGCCTCCTTGGCCAGCCCTGCACCTAGGAGATGCAGGGACATATTACTGCTTCCCGGGAGGTGCCTGAGGTGAGTCTGCACTTCAGAGAGCCTGCACCTCAAACCTCATCCTGCATCCAAGCCTGCCTGGGATCTGCTGGACTTTTAGTGGTCCAGTCAGCAGACTGACCAGAGCTGCCAGGGTCCCTTTTTGACTGGGGGTTCAATTCAAAAACCAGATGCCTGGCAGCTAGGGACATTAAAACAGTTAACTGGTTAAATGAGAGTAGTTAACCATTTTGACTCATTCCTGCCACCTGGCCCAGCCCTGCCATGACTGTCAGGTTCTGCTGCCCAGCCCACCAACTCTTCTGCGGCTGGGGCTGCTCCAGTCCAGCATGGCTGGCTACTGCTAGAGTTCATTGCCAAGGGTCAGTTAACCAGTATGCACATCAGTACACTTCATGTTTACTGGTTAACTATTTCACATCCCTACTGGCAAGCCTATATGCTAATTTTGTGACCCCAGTGTGTGAGTGTTTTTCCTGGGAGAAGACATTGCATGGTAGGTATCCAGTTGTCTCTCCTAATGAGAGTGTGTACAGCACTTGACTCCAGGGTTTGTGGGTGGAGGTCACTTAATTATTGTGCACCATTGCTTAGGTCTATACACACTGTGGGTACGTCTACTCTTGCAAAATGAGGAGTAATGTTAATTCGAACCAAGGGGTTTGATTCGAACTAACGCGGCACAGAATGCACTTCCTGGTTCGAATCAGCTGGTGTTCGGAATAGCACATGGGCAAGATTATGCTAATGAAGCGCGGGATATTTAAATCCCCGCTTCATTAGCAATTTTGGTTGGCTACATTTGCATCCCTATAATGTAGATGTACCCTAAGATAGTGTTAGTTACAGTATGTTCATGTACCAGTGTCACAGAACTAGAATAAGGGTCTGAGTCTAGTCCACCTGCTGAAGATTAGTGTGTGCACAGTAGGAAGAGTTTCACATAAAAAGAGAGACAGGTCCCCTTTATGTATATATCATAACCCACTGTGAGGTCTACAGAGTGTAGCTTGGAGAGATTCTTTGAAGCCATGATTAGCCTGCTTTGTTTCCTAGCAGGAAATAACTGGTCATTGCTCATGGTGAAACCAGGTCTCCTGTGGTTGAAGTCATTGCAAAGCAAGCACCTGTTTGTAGCTGGAATTCAGATACAAAGAATATGGTTCCTGAAGCCTAAGAGTGGCAGAGAAAAACAAGGCTTCTGCAACCAGCGGTTTCCAAAATGGATGCAAACTGGAGGGTTGCTTCTAGCTGGGATCTAGACTTGTCCTCTGCTTTCAAAAAGCGTTTAACTGATACACTCCCTTTTTATACTTCGCTTCCTGCTGCCGTTGTGGGAGACTTCAATACCTGAGTTCAGCTTTATTCTCCTATGAATAGGCTTCCCTGGCAGCCTGGCAATAAAGGCAGGCCTCTGTTAATCGCCTCAGAAAGATAGTAGTTTTTACTTTCACCCAGCCAAATAGCAGGTAGCCATATCACCTTTTGCTGGGATCCCCTCTGATTTTATAGGCTAAGCAGGATCAAGCTAGATCGATACTTGAAAAAGAAATCTTCATGGAACACCAAGGTTCTGCAAGAAGTGGTGGTATTGCTGACTGAATAGATGGCTCTTTTGCCAATGTTAACATTGAACTACAATCCTGGCATGGTAATGGGGATACTCTGCTGCTGGAAATGCCACCTTCCAAGTGAGCAGTAACACCAAGATTCTGATTAGTTGCAATCATGAAATGATCCCATAGTAGGGTGGTAAATTCCTGTCTAATCAGCTAACTGGCTAAACATTATATTTAACCAATTAAGTGGGATCCCGCAGGCAAGCTTGAGCGGCCCTCTGCCATGGGCAAGGCCTGTTCTAGCTGGGCTGGAGGGCCTTGACTCCTGGCACACTGCTCTGCTCAGGTGAGGCCTGCTGTGGGCTGGGGTGCTCTGGCCAGGCTGGAGCGACCACATCCATGGTGGACCTGACTAGGGCTGGAGGAGTCCATGGCAGGCAGGGGGTTGCTCCAGCCCCAGACACCAGTTCCAGTAAGGGTGATAATTACCAGTTAGAATAGTGATAGAAATGTAGCCGTGTTAGTCTGGTGTAGCTGAAACAAAATACAGGACTATGTAGCACTTTAAAGACTAACAAGATGGTTTATTAGATGATGAGATTTCGTGGGCCAGACCCACTTCCTCAGATCAAATAGTGGAAGAAAATAGTCACAACCATATATACCAAAGGATACAATTTAAAAAAATGAACATATATGAAAAGGATATATGTCCTTTTCATATATGTTCATTTTTTAATTGTATCCTTTGGTATATATGGTTGTGACTATTTTCTTCCACTATTTGATCTGAGGAAGTGGGTCTGGCCCACGAAAGCTCATCATCTAATAAACCATCTTGTTAGTCTTTAAAGTGCTACATAGTCCTGTATTTTGTTTCAATTACCAGTTAAATATTCACATCCCTATCCCATAGTACTCTGATTTTTTTTAAACTCTTAAAAAATGTTCTGACTGTTTTATTTTAGGTAATTGCACTCTGTTTCAACTGAATATAGTATTCTTTCTCTTAGGGTACAGCTATATTTGATCTGGGAGTTACAATTCCTAGCTTAGGAGCAAGTGTGTCCACAGCAGCTCAGGTTAATCACCTAAGTGCGTACCCAGAGGTTGGATGAGACTGTACTTGGGGCAGCAAACTTGAGCGGCCACCTACGCTGCTGCAGACACATTGCTATTTTTAGGCACTAGCTTGAGTGGAGCTAGCATGGCTACATCTCTGTAAGCTAGGACTCCCAGCTCAAATATAGACATACCTTTAAACTATTGAATAGCATAGTAGTGCTCCATCCTAGAAGTGAGTCCTTTTCAGTGGCAGGATAGTGGTCCCTCAGTATAGTTTATTTATCAATCTTGAAATGCCCTGAGATCTTTCATGCTAAGAAACATAATAGAAATACAAGGTTTTAGAGGTACACTATTAAAGGGGTATTTGTGTGATTCTTTTGTATTATCTTTCTGCACCCATGGAAAGAGTCATTTTCAGATCACAGTAATTAAATGAAAATCAATTTTGACTTCTTTTCACCAAAAGCAGGAAATGCAATATGCAAATCCACTGAAACCTTCACTTGCCAAATACTATCGTAACATGTCTGGTCTTGTGCTCACACAGATTGCTTCCTAATAAAGAAGTCACATAACCTCTTTTACCTTTTTTTTTTTTTTTTTATTTTGACTGATGTGAAAAACTGAGGCCATTCTGTTTGCAGATCATGGGCTTCTTTACAGACATAGAGCAAAATCCAGGTTGGTTAAAGAAACAAAAAGATCTTCAGTGGAAAACAAAATGAATAAAAATGTTATAATAAACACTGTAAATATCCTGCTTCTTGTGCGCTCTCCCTGACCTGCATTCTGCAACCCACACAGATGATTCACTGTGAGGCCCTAAGCAAGTCACTTTGACTTTCTCAGGTCCTCCATCTGTGACATAAAGTAGTAATACTTGTAGAGGTGTTGTAATGGTTAATTAGCTAATATCTGCACAGCATTTCAAACATATCAAGCAGTATATGATTGCAGGTATTACAGTTTATTATTAGTCAGAATTTGTACTGACACTGCTGCGTTTCTATTGAGCAAATACAAACAGATATGATTATCAGATTAAAAAGTACATATATTTAGAAATCTAGGATTTTAAAAGAATTCTGGATTCCTTTGATCACTGGGGTTGCCAGGTGTCCGGTTTGTACCGGACAGCCCGGTATTTGAGCTTTCTGTCCGGGGAACAAATTGAGAAAATACCGGACATATAAATGTCCGGTATTTTCTAATTAAGTAAGTGTTATTATTATCATGAGTATCAGTACATAGCTGCATACTGCCTGGCTGGTAGACAAGCTCACACTGCGTGAGCGTGTCTACCAGCTAGGCAGTACGCAACTATGCAGTGGAGAGGAGGGGGGGCAGGGCCGGGGTGGGATGGAATCCCCGGGGCTGGACTCGCTCGTGTGCCCCGCCAGGACCATGTGTGGGACAGGCAGCACCCTGGGATCTGCGTGCACTCGGGCCAGCCCCGCTCCCCACTGGCCGGTTCCCTCCTGCTCCCCCCCCGGCCAGCCCCGCTCCCCCCGACCCCCTCCTGGCCAGCCCTGCTTCCTGCCGGCCAGTTACCTCCCCCCCGATCTCCCCCGGCTAGCCCTGCTCCCCTCGACGCCATCCTGGCCAGCCCCACTCCCCACTGGCCGGTTCACCCCCAGCCAGCCCTGCTCCCCCCAATCCCCTCCCGGCCAGCCACGCTCCCCTCCTGGCCAGTGTCCTCCCACCCACCCCCAATCTGAGATAAAGTGTGTTCGGTATTTTTTTGAAACCATCTGGTAACCCTATTGGTCACAGTAAGTTCTCCTATGGCTGGAAATCCAGCCTGGTAAAGCCAGGGCCATGAAGTTCTTTAAACTTACGACGTAGGTCTAATCAGCATAGCACTTGTTGTGTACCCAAATCTCTGTTCTTATATGTTATGTGCAGACAGACATCTGACACTGAAAGTCATGTAGCCTTAACTCAGCAAATTTTCTAGTCTACTTAGGACAGGGCTGAGGAAGATGCCTGCCTAACACTTTGATCCGGCCCGTGGACTGCATCTGGCTGCTTTCTATTTATATCCTGCTGCCCATGCCACCGAATTTCCAGATGGTGGCTCATACAGCAGGATCCTATTTAAATGGCTCATGGCTTCCAGTCATAACATTACCCCACCATGGGCCAGAGCTGCATGCCCTTTAAATAGCCACTGCAATCTTGGGCGGCTGCCAGGCAACGCAGTAGCAGCAGGGCCAGGAGCTGCGAGCTCTTTGATGCATTTTTATTTCACAACCTCTGGTCCCAGACAACTCTGGGGGGAGGCTAGTCCCCAGCCCTGCCCCTTTTGCCACAGGCGCCACCCCTTCCATGGGTGGAGCTGGCCCGTGACCACATACCGAAATTCATTAAGTAGCCCCCCTGCAAAAATTATTGCCCACCCCGACTTAGGACATTACTACAGCTGACCCTTATTTCACCAAATCGCTAAAAGATTATTCTGTTGTCTGTCATGCCCTATGAGCTCTGCAGTGGCTAGTTAGATTTCTGAGATGCCTGGGAATCCTTCCCAACCCATTGCCAAGGAGAAGAATTCTCTTACTGTAGCAGAAGGTGACTAGGAAGCCTCCGTTATGGAGGGCTAGAGGAGTCTCTTCTATTGGAATGTTCCAGAAAATTGGAGTCTTCTCTCTTCTTTCCTTTGATAAAAAAAAATTGTCCAGATTTTTAATTTACTGCCCTTTACTCAGCCCTACTTTTATCCATATGACCACACAAATGAGACCAAAGCCTGAGGCCTTAACCCAGGTCTCCATTTCAGCCCCTTTAAATTAACACCAGGTGGATATCCCCAAAGAAGAATTTCCTTTCTCCAATTTTCTCCACATAGGAATATGCAAGGGTTAGGAGCTTGTGGCCACAAACCATTGCGCTCTCTAGCTAGTCTGGGCTAGCAGAGTGGCTTTTGGGTGACTGGGGGGTAGACCCAGGATTCAGCAGATCATGCAAAAATGCTACTGTTGATTTGCTTTCCCACTCTCCCCCTCCCAGGCTGGGTCTTCTGAGGCTGAAACTTGGAATTGGGGACTAAGGATAATTTTCTTCCCTTACATTTTGAAAGCTTTGTTCTACCTGCATTTTAGTCGTCCAAGTGTTCGGACAAGTAGGTGAATGGGGCAAATAAATTGGACAGGCCCACAGACTGAAGGAGTGTGACCTGTGTAGAAAATAAGTGACAAGCTGGGACAGATAGAAGAAATGCATTCTGCATTGGATTATCCCTACTGCAACCTTTCTGAGTTCTGTTGGCCAATGTGAAATAAGCTCTAGGGTGGGATGAGGTGAGATGACTGGAGTGGCGCTGGAGCTGGGGGCGTTATCTGATACTCTGTATGTGCTATTTGTTGTGACTTGTGTTTTTTCACCTTGCTGTTAGAAAATCCGTGTACGTTTTGTGACGGGAGCTGGGTTCTATATGGCATCAGGGAAGATCAAAGGCACCTTGGCCTCTCGGTTCCTGATGGTTGATGGTGAAAAAGTGGCCACTGGGTCCTACAGGTGGGTCATTCACCCTGGACATACCCATGTTCCTTGTATAAGGTCTATCCCATGCTTTACCTCAGGAAGGAGCGGAGCAGCCTCCTTCCTTTTATCTCCCCATAGTTGTCCAGTCCGTTTCCTAGCTAGGCAGATGTCCAGCTGAACTTTTTGTAGAAGTCTCATGTTTTGGGATAGGGAATCTCTGTGTCAACAGAACATTCCACTGAGTGAAAGAATTCTTCCTCCTCGCCAGCCAATGGCCAGTTGGGATTCCTCACTGTGGCCTGTTTCCTATCTAGAAGAGGTTGGAAAGGTAGTATAGAGAGACTTCCTGCCAATTCAACAACAGTAGTTTGTGTGATTTCCGGTGTCCTTGTTTAGCCAGGGGAACTGTACTTTAAGGTCACACAGCTTTCTCTACCAGATTTGTCCATCTGTACAATAAAGAACAGATTTTAAAACATATATGATACCACATGTTTTTGAATGCTGAGAGTTCTGAGGTGGTCATTTGGGGGTTGGAGAGGTGTCAGGTCTCCCTATCTCAATGCAAAAATCTAACAGGGATTTCTTCACTCCTAGCTTCACTTGGAGCTCATCCCACATTGACAGAAATATCCTCCTGTTGTTGACGGGGCAGAACATGGAAATGTTTGACATCGAGTTTCGTGAACTCTATGCCATCTCGGAGGAGGTCAATCTCTACAAGGAGCTGAACATTGCTAGCCCTTTTCCTTCAGGAGCTGGGAATTTGGAGCTTCGCTCCTCCACCGTGTCTCGTAAGATGATCAACCCCAAGTATGGGCTAGTGACAGGGGCTGCCCCTGGTGAAATGTTATTCTGGGCTTCGCGCCAGAAGGAGCAGGCACAGGGGAAATTGGAAGGGAATGAGGAGGAAAGTGAGTCAAATAAGCGGCTGAATCAGTTTCTGAACGACTTGATCACAGTGGAGCAGGAGCTACCAGAAATTCTGCCACCTCTTGAGAACTTGAACCGAAGTCCCAGTAATTGGTTCTCTTTGTTCCATCGGAAAAATAAATCCAGGGAGTCTGTTCACAACACCAAGAAGGATGATGGGGCTGGCAGTTCTGTTGCTAATGGGGAAGCCAGCTCCAAGAAGGGTAAGAGGCTTGGCAGCGGGTTTTTCAACAGGAAGACTAAACAGCCCCCACTATTGGACACTGAGGGCAATACTTTTGCCAGTAAAGGGCTCCAGTCAAAGACACCAGATGAAGACCAGATCAGCTTCAACTCTGTCAACATTCGCAATAGCAGGGGCACCTCAGGTAAGCCTCCTCCCCCATACTTCCCCTCAGTTCCTCCAATCCAGGTACTCAAGGACAGCTTCAGCAATTTCTTTTCCTCTCTGCCTTAAAATGACAAGGAGAGCAATTGAGGCCAATGAAACAAAATAATCTTGCAGGTATTTTTAAGGGGAAATGTTGAGAGACTTGCACTTTTCATTGTGACTTCCTCTTAGAGTCTCCAGGTAGGGAGGGAGAACTTCTCTTTCATTTCCCCTCTTCCCCATGTAAAAAAGTTCCAGGTACTTGGCTTCCAATCTGGAAGCAGTGAATAGTGGTTCATTTCCCTCCTCGTGCTCGCAGAGATGCTTGTATTGTATTTTAGAGACCCTGTGGACAATGTTCCATTGCAGAGACAGATTTCAAATGTCTCCTACCATCTGACCTACTCAGCTTTATTTGATTGGTTATGAGTTGCTATGACAATGTCATGAGGGGAGAGAAGACAGAGTGGGTGATCCAACAAAATCTCCTTCTCCATCCTCCCTATCCAACAGGGGGGAGAGCATCATGGAATTAGAAGCTAGAGCATTAACACAACATTGCCATGCTTCGTGCTTGTGACATATCCTTCAGTGGCTTTGTCCAGGTTAGTTTTCAGTGACTCAAGCGAATTCAAAACTGGCAAATACCTTTCACACATTAGCTTCTGAATGGTTTGGATGTTGTCAGACTGTCAGACAACCGTAGACTATCCTGGCAAGTGACCTATGCTCAATGCAAAGCCAGAACATCTCTTAGAGGAAAAAATACATTAGGGCGGTGGCCCCCAGACTTTTTGGTTATATCCTCCCACCTTCCCTTTCCCCGAGACATAGTCAAGGGATGGGGCTGGGAGCAGGGTTGGAGCCGTGGGTTGGGGCCATGGCTGGGGACAGAAGTGGAGTCAAGCTAGGGGCACTCCTTCCTCACCCTTGTGGGGGATGCCCTAGAGGCTCTGCCACATGCCCCTGACTCTGCCCTCCTAGGGGTGGAGCACCCTATAGTGTGGGGAGCACTGCCTTAGAGGTATAATTTCTTCCTGACCCATCTTAACCAGGAAAACAATGAACAGTCCTGTGGCACCTACAGACTAACAAAAATACATGTAGTATCATGAGCTTTTGTGGCCAAAACCCACTTCTTCAGATGAGCTTGAGATCTTAACCAGAGATTATTTTATACCAAAAAAAATATGAAATGTCACATGCAGTGTGAGGAGGACGGGAGATTTAATAAGCCTGGAGTCATTTTGAAAAATGTAAAGAGACTTTCAGGAAGAAGATGAGGAGGGTATTGAGGAGAAAGAGATGAAATTAAAAACCAGCCATGAGCTGGATTCTTAGAAATATTTCTAGAGAGAGAAAAAGAGAGAGAATTCAATCCCAAAGCTATTTAAAGATTAAAACAAGTTTCAGATAGTCTAATCTGGACCACAATAGATTCATTCTGGAGGGCACCCTTAGAAGTTGGGAATAAGCCCTCTGCTCCCCCATACCAAGCGACAGCATATTGTCTGCACAGGCGGTTTGTGCTGTTAGGTCCCTTTCCACTGAGGAATAAAATCTGTATAGGGATCAGATGGGTTGACTTAAGGGCTTATAGTACCCTCTAGTGACAAAACTAGAGAACAGTTGAGTCTGTTTTCCTCACATGTCTGTCTAACAAGGCAATTTAAGGTGGTAAAGCCTCCATATTACTACCCCCTGTCTCTAGATGTTGTAAAATAGTTCTCCCACCACCCTGTCCTGTCCATATGTTATGTCAAAAAGAGGTTGTTATCTTTCTGAGGCTTGAGCTATGTCTTCCTATCAGTGCTGTAAGTCACCTGCCACAATTTGGGGTAACGTATAAATAATGAGCTGGTAAAAAGAAAACTCACTCACAATTTATACTTTGTATCAGTTTATAAAGTAAATGCAGCAAAAACCTTAAAAACCTTAGAAACCTAAAGTCGACAGTGAACCTAGAGATCATGTGGGTGGCCTACATTTTGAAGTTTGGAAGAGGGGTGGGAGAGTAGGGCAGTCACACAAAATTACAAACTTCCAGGTGGCATTGTGCTGCTGGGCTTTTCTACTTCTGCTCTGATTGGCTGGCCTTTTTGTTTTGGCTTGGTGGCTGGTAGTGGCTGGCAAAATAGCTGGTCACTCCTGCCTGTGGGTGTCTTATTTAGATTTATACAAATACTAAAGAGATGCTGGTTTAAAAGTGTAGGTGACCCTGACACCACAAAAGTGGGTGCAAGTGAATTTAAGTGAGTCTGAATATAAAGGTACAGCAGGGATATAACTTAAGCATTGTCTTGGAATTTGGACCACAGTCCCTGCCCCAATATGCTTATAGTCAAAGAACTTGATCTTACAATCTTTAACCAGTGAGGTTACTCAGAGTGAGATTCAGGTCCCTAGATAACACTTGAGAAGTGGGGATGAGGGAAAGAGAAGAACCAGGGGTATGTTAATAAGATCATGTGGTTGCTTTGTTAGTAACATGCTGCATGAGAGTTCAGTGAAAGTTCTTAGGCCTGGATGTGGAGTGGCATTCATGCTTCTTCAAAAAAATGTGAAGCATTTCCTACCATTCACATAACATTGGTACTAGCTTCAGCTTGATGTAAGCCTAAGTGAAGAATACTGCTGTGTTTTTGAGGCTGGGGTAGGAAGGTTGGGATACAAGAGATGCTTTGAATGCAGTTAGGTGCAGTTATCCAAAACTTCATATTTTGAACTGGATGCTTTTACTTTTTAAAGATTCACAGAAGCATGCATTAACTCTGTGGGCTTATCTATTGTGACAGGGTCAGGCCAGAAGGGTACATGAGAGTGATCTTTTTGGAAAACCAAGAGGGACTCTTTCCCCGGAATCCAGGAAACCAAATGATTACAGGAGACAAATAAACAGGGCTAGGTGTGAAAGTCACACAGGAGAGTGGTCCTATTGACTTCCAGAAGGTGCGCAGGTGTTAGCCCCCCCACATCTAAAGGACCTCCCCCCAGCCTATGAGGAGGGTCCATAGAGCCCAGAATACCAAATAATTACTGGGGACAAATAAAAAAAAAAACAGGGACGGGTGTGGAGGTCATTGGGTCAGAACAAGGGAGCTGGATGGGGACACTGAGCAGAAAACCCTGGACAGTGTCTAGTGCCCCTTGAAAGTCTTGAGAGAGCAAGCGGATGCCGCCCAGTGGAACTCTGCCCGGATGCGTGAATGGATGCAGGAGCAGAAATAGGCCCCATAGTCTCAGGCACCTGCCTCAGCCAACCTCTGTTCCCTCATACAGGAGAATGGTAGAAGGGAAGTATATTAGCTCTAGATCCATGGAGTCCAACACGCTAGCCACTAGCACATATGGCTATTTGGCTGGTTAGTGTGGCTAGTTGGCTTGAACAATGTGGCTATTTGGCCAGTTGAGTGTGGCTAGTTCGCTATAGTAGTAGCCACCATTGTGGCCACTGCTTCAGAACTAGTTGGACACCATAGCTCTAGATTGAGTAAGTCTCTGTTCCCAGGATAAATTAACAAGGGCTAGTCCAGAACCAGCAGAACTCGCCAGCATCAATCAGGGCAATTAAGCACCTCAAGCCAATTGGAAGGTTTCCAGAGTCATGTGAGTCAGACAAGCCAGAACACCTGGTGCCAATTAAGAACAAGTTAAAACAGGTTAAAAAGAGCTCCTCTTCAGTTAGTTCAATGCAGCGAGGAGTTTGAGGAGAGAAGGAACTGTAGAGGGTCTCAGAGGAGAAAGTGAAAACCAGTACCAGGAGGAAGAATCTGCAGGAAGGAAGGTGCTGGGGAAGACTGTTAGGAAGTGGCCCAGGGATTCATAGCTGTCACAAAGCTGTTGCTGGAGTTATTTCAGGCAGCTGCTATCACAGGGTCCCTGGGCTGGAACCCACAGTAGAGGGCAGGCCTGTGTCCACATGCACACCAGCTCCCATTTCAGTACTAGAAAGAGATTGGCTTTAGTACAAGGGTTTGTCCTACCCTGTACTACTTGGAGGGGCCACAGAGACTATGAAGTTTGGTTTCCCCTCTGGTTCCCATGCTGGCCAATGATGCTGTTTGCTGAGCTACTCTCAAGCTGGTGTCTAAATTGAGGGCTGCTATGAGTCTCTGAGGCAAGTGATCCGCCTGAAAATGTGGGAGCCACCAAGATTGAAGAGGAGTTTTGTCACACTATGGATGCGCACATCCTTTAAAGTAGCTATTAATTAATATTTTTTAAATGTAGAAACAAATACATTGAAAGACCAGATTCCCATTGCTTTTGTTAGTCACTATCTGTCCTAATTGCTGTCCGTCTGTGGGCCAGGCTCAGTCAATAGTGTAGCCGAGTCCCAAGTCGGGGTGACGGGGGGGTCCTCCCCCTTTTCTCCCCGACCCCCACCCTCAACTTTTGTCCACCTGTCCACCGCTCCCGCGGTCTATGTCTTTGGACCCCGCTCCTGGAGCCCTGCTGGGCCGCTCCAAAGCTGCCGCTTCCGGGCCGATTCTCCACTCCTGGGCCCGGCTTCCCGTGGCTCCGGCCGGCGCGTCCCCCGGCTCGCCTATCCAGGTCGCTGCGCCCCACTGGTCCGGTCGAGGTTCCACCCTCCGCTCCACTGCGTCCTCGATCCTGGCACCCACACCGGTCCCTGTCTGCGGAAGGGGGTCGAGAGCAGAACCTCCTCTGCTCCCCGCGCTTCCCCCCTCCTTCTGCCCGCCCTCCCTCCTTTTAAATGCCCCGCTCGGCGTTCCGCCGCCCACGTCCGGCGTCGGCCCTGGCTCCCTGCTCCTGGGTCCTACCGCCCACCGGTTTCCGCCCAGACCCCCCTGCGCCCGCGCGGCTTCGCTGAGGGCTCGCTCAGGCTCCGCTGCCGCTCCCGCGTTCCCGCAGCTGCTTCCCGGCTGTTGCGAGTGCGGGGGTGGGATCCCCCGTCACAAATAGTAAGAGTTGACAGTGATGAAGGGAGAGAAGTAAGCTTTGTGGCAGGGCTTGAAAAACCATACTGGCTGTTTACATTCCAGAAGATTGTACCGTAATTAGATACAAAACGTGTGGGTTGTAGAGTTCTCACCAGTGAAGACTGAGGGGACAGGGGGCAATACTCTGATCAAAAGCCCAGCCTCCACTTAGTGGGATTTCTGCGAGGGCAATGTCCCAGTGTACTGCTTGAGGACTCATTTTAACAAAAGTGTTGTCCCTGGATCTTGAGGAGCCTCCCCCAGTAGTATCTTTTGTATTGAACAAAATACATCTTGTTTAGCTATCTACTGCCTAAGGAGGATAGGGTAGTAAAGGGTACAGACATCCAGGAGGAGTGGGAAAGAAGGAAACTGTTCAGGGTAGTGGCCAGGGGATGATAAGGAGTAATGGGACAAAACCCAGAACATGACTACTTAGGCTGGATATCACACTTAACTATGGGGTTATTACATCCTGAATTAGTCTCAAGAAAAGTTGTATAAGCCCCATCACTCTGGACCTTTGAAGCTAGGGTGAGTAATATACTGCAGAACATATTGTAGGGACTAAGGCTGCACTGCTCAGGTAAACAACCTGACCCAATAACCTTTTTTCATCTTTTAACTCTTTGGAAGCATTCCAGGCAAACAGTTACCAAGTTTGGCCTTTCTTGCCTTCTGTGAGCTGAGGAGACCATAGTTCAGTCTGCCATGCAAACAGGCCATGAAATACAGCTTGTATCTTTCATTGCTATAAAGTTTTGTCACCTTTTGTTTCTGGAGTCTGCTTTTTTTTTTTTTTTTGTGACTCCTGATTTCAAAGTTAGCAAGTGAGATGGGTCCTTCCCATCCCCCGAGGCGTGAATGTACATTTAAAACAAGCAATATAATGACGGAGAGTTGAAAGTGTGTGCTGAAAGTTTTATTACAATTTTTTTTTTTTTACCTTTTTATTACAGGTAAAGTGAACCCAAACTGTTCCCCAGGGGATAAAGCCAAACAGTCAGCCTGTGTGATGTCTTGATTTGGAAGTAATGTCAGGACAATTGAAGACCTCAAAAGAGCATTTGATGGACTTCATGATTTTTAACCCTTTTAAAACCTGTAGAATCGTTCTCTCACAAATGGTTTCAAACCATTGTTACGTCCAGGATGCAGTTTGCACCTCCAGTGAATTCACATGTGCTGCATAAAGTATAAAAAGGTGGGTGGTTCTTATGTGAGAATTCACAGCGACAGTGTAAAAGTCAATATTTAATTGTGATAATTGGAACGCTGAGCTAAGCCTGCATTGAAATGAATGCAGCAGAGCTTCCCACTTTTTAATGCTGCTATTTCAGTCTGTCTAGCTATGGACGCAAAAGGACAGCATTGCATCACTTGGGAGAAGACTGTGAAATCTGCAGCTCATGTAGATTTTCTTAGTCCATGGATTTCTATAGATTTCTGTTATGAGCAGGACAGCTAGGAGATTCAGAGGTTGAAGAAGGTGGATTTGGCTGGAAGAGACCAAGGGCTTAGTATATTAGCCCTTTTCTTCATGTCATAAAACTTAACAATTAAGCAGAATGATATAGTAATTTCCCATCTGGAGAAGAAAAGGTTTGGAATGTAAGGGAATGCCTCAGACCAAGATCAAAGAACATTCTCATGTTGTGTTGGGTACCAGACCTGAGACAGCAAGGAGTGCTGCAAGATTATACAAGGCCATGGGAGATGATATAAACCAGGGCTGGCTTCCGTAAAATCAACTGAAACATAAATTCCCTGACATCTTGCTCTTAATGGAAAGTGAGTAAATAAAGGGGGCACATCTTGAAAAGATGAAAGATGGGTGAACGTTTCAAACGTCTAACTTGCTTCCCATTTTTAGTTAAACCTCCCCCTTCCAAAATAAAAATCAAGGTCTCATCCCATAAATATACGGAGACATCAGTTCTTGTGCACAACTCGACTGGATTCATTTGATATTTGGACTAGCATTTTGTCCTGCTGCGCGTAGTCAATTTTTGCCATGCTGATTACCACAATATGCTACCTTCAAAAAAGCCTCGGTGATTATTTTTTGTAAGGAAAATACATCATAATGATAAATAACTACCTAAATACAAACAATATATTTGTACTAATATGATATTGAACACAGCAAAGATAATATGGTTTAATTAAAGAAAATGAACAATTGATAACATCAGTTAGTTGTGTCCTGCCTCCAGCCAGTGCCCTGCCTGGACGTTGCTTGTTGTAGCAGATTTCCTCCTGTCAGTAGGCCTGGTTCTCAAATATCATGTTGATAAGTTTGGAATAAGAACATGACTAGGATTCTGTCTCTCCCTACTTTTTATTTATAGGGCCAAGAAACAGTCATGTGCTGCTATACTGGGCATGTGCAGTATATTTAATATCAATAACAAGTGAACTGCTTCTGCTGCTGAGCATGCTCACAAGAGCCTCGCTTGACCTTAAGGTGGCCATGGTATCTTTCCTTCTTTCTATTGGATATGCTCACTCCAATGTGAGTTGACAAAGTGGTTGCCAGTCAGTATAGCCAGCCTGGGAACAGATGGTATCCCTAAAACTGGTTCAACCAACTCCAACCTAACATCAGCTCTTTATAAAATTTCCGCTCTCCAGTAACACAGTAGGGGCTTACACTATCCCTTAAACAAGTGAATAACTTCATACATGAGTAGTCCTACTAAATTAAGCAGGGATACTCACATATGTATTTCCAAGATTGTCAGACAGGCTTGCTCCTTATAAATTGAGGTGGCTTAGTTTGTCTTGGTTCTGTTATCCTCCTATTTGTTTGGATTTTTTTTCTCTCCTTACTTGTATTTGTTTAACTTCAATCTCTGATAAAATAATTGGTTAACCATGGCCAGGATTGCTCCTCATATCCTTTTTCTAATTGGACAGACAGTTGTCTGGCTTCAATCTTCTGGTGTTTCCCTGTTCTCCATGACAAAGTATTGTGTTTTTTTTTAAATGTGGTTTAATAATAAATAGACTAGCAGATTCACCTAACATGATGATTTAAATAGTCTTGCATGTGGTTTTAATCAATATGTTGTAAAGGTCTTCATTACAATCCACATCTTTCTCTGATTAAGACAGACTTTAAAAATCAATACCTCAGTCATTCTTTTGCTGTTTAATTTAATTCCTGCCTCACTTATTAATGGACTGACTGAATTTCTCTTCAGTACTACTTTCCCCCCACTGATATAAAAACTCTTATTTCCTTTTACCTCAGTAGCTAGCATAAAAGGGATCATCTTGTTTTGCTGTACTTATTTTTCACTGTAGTTCTCATTTCCTTGTCCTTTTTTTGTTGTCACACCCCGCTTCCACATATAACTTCTTGGTCTGTTTTTCTTCCAGTTTTTAGTAGCCTCGGGGAATTTGTTTTATGCCTTATTTCTGGTGTTTGATAGGACTCTTCAGCCTTATTGCACACAACTAGATTTTAATTATATTTATTAGATTTCTTAATTTTCACTAAACTTGCTGTTTTGCACTCTAATGCTGCATCTTCTGAACCCATTCCTGAACAACTTCAGTGGAATGTTTCTGGGATGCAGACAGCCCAACAGATCCTTCTCTCAAATGCATAGTTGAATGTTTCAGTCTGCTGGTTTACTTATCTACACTACACATAAGTCTGGTTGTTCCCATAACAATAAGTCCGTGCATGGGGTGGGATAATCATGATTTATTTTGACCAAGCCTATTCACTATGGTTCACATTCACAAAGTGCCTGCAACTTTTTAAATGATCCATGCTCTTCTCATGGGTAACATATAATTGGGGGGGCAGGAACATGCAAAAATAGTCAGCACTTTGAGGGAGGGCAAGGTGGAGGCAGTCCTCAATGAACCTTGGTTGAACCTAGGCTGGGTTCTTGCCCAATAAGCCATCTTTTGATGCTGATATTGGCAATTAGAACCGTGTGTCTAAACTTCCGTTTTGGGAAGATTACTTGAAGATTGAGAGGAAGCAATTCTTTACACTTCTTGGAGTCACTTTTCTTGACCTCAGTGCCTCAACTCTGGAATTTGTTTCCCCTTTGGTCCAGCAGAGCCAAAGTTCACTGACTTTCCTGGCACATCATGAAGCCTATCTTCATGCACAGGCTTTTGCCATGGGATGACAAGGTTTGTGTGCATTCTCTTTTCTGGAGGAGATAGAGTCCTCTGGTTAACATTGTACAAATGTATTGTACATATTTGTGTCTTTAATGAATACATGTGCCAAAGAACCATGAAAGATGACTTTTATAAATCAAATAAATTCTTAACATGTTACATTCAGGTAGTTTGTCGTCTTTGGTGTAGTCTCTCAATTTCAATAACTTCTTTTTTATGCTTTGATCAACTTATGCTGGAGGTTTTGGTTAGTTTTTGTTTCCTGCCCCCCCAACATCTTTTCCACCTATTATGGCTACTTTCTTGGATCACATTTTAGAAAAACCCCATAACATTCTCCAAACTGCACTGAAGGAGAAAAAGCATCTGTGTGAGTATCTGATAAAACTGTACTGTAGTGTATTATTGCACATACGTTATACAGATAGCCATTATAACTATATACTGTATATGAATTGCGTATTAGTGCCTCCAAGGTGTGTAGGTATCTGGAATAGCCATGCAGTTTCCCATGTGGTGTTCTACCTCAAGCAAGTGAGAATTCACTGTGAACACGTACCCCTGTCATGTGTTAGTCAGCACACACCTAGTGTTGAAATCAATTATAAATTTGTTTCCAGGATTTTTTTTAGATTCTAACCTTATTCCCAAAGGATCTCTTCCCCTCCTTGCATCTTTGTTAGAAATTAGACTTGCATTCTGTGCAATATAGGAAGATCTTTGACAGATGTTTGGCTGTTTCTGTTAATGGATGTCTGAGCAGTTAAAATTCCCCATGAGTTCAATCCCCTGTGGTTTTGAGTACCTTGAGAGTTGCTCCATAATTTTTTCATTCTTGTTCTCTTCTAGTTGGGTTGGCTGAAGTGGCAAATGCCCACTTCAGTTTTTTGTTTTTGGTTTTTCCTTTTCCATGCTGCTCTCTTCATGACTGAATTATATGTTGCTGCTGTTGTAAATACTCTTGACAAAGTGCTATCTATCCTTCCTTCCCTGTCCCTCTCTCCTATGTAATTTGTACCCATAAGTAATGATGCTTGAGAGCAATCACCCCATTGCCTTTCAGCTATGTTTAAGTAACTCTTCTTCCTCATGACATGCTTTTTTGTGTGTACGTGAAATGCTCTTTTTAGCCCTGATCACATTTTGCAATGATTCTATCGCGTCTGACTTCAGCATGTTGAAGGATATGAAAAACTACTTGAAGTAAGCAGGGCCGACCCGAGCCATTCTTGCACCCCGGGCAGCGGGCACGTAGCGCATGCGTGGCCCCGCCTCAGGCGCGCGGCACCTGATTGATGTGTATAGGACGCCACGCCCCTGGGCGTGCGGCGCATGTGCAGCCCTGCCTCCGGGCGGCAACCTATGGGGGGACGCCTGATGCGGCGGCCCTTACCACTTCAATCAGGCGCCCCCCATAGGTTGGTGCCCCGAGCAGCTGCCCGGCTAGCCCCTTAATCCGGCCCTGGAGGTAAGCAAAAGCTCCTCCCTTAGCCACCTGTGTTTTAAAGCCTTCTTAGCAATCACTGCCAGTTCATAACTTAGGCACTGCGCATTCCTTTTGTTGAAGTGGCAGTAGTCTCATCCAGTTATCTTTCCTTTTATTCCTCGATCCTAATACAATTCTTGGATTCTCCTCCCCCCAAATTTCTTTAAAACTACATGGGTGCTCTCATGTAATCAGTGAGTGTTCCAGGAGCTAATGACCCCTTTGTGTCACAAGACCCTATTTGTCCTCAGTCTGCAAAGGAATGCAGGATTCCTCTATAGTGAGAGGTTTGGGAAAATCAGGATCAGAAGTGGTAGGAGGCCCGGGATAGAGAAACCTACAGCTTTAGCTTTAGCTGGAAGGCCTTTGCCTAACTCTTAGCACAGGTCTAATTTCTGATCTTCGTTTTAAGTCACAACCTCTTAATGTAGTTATCCTGCAACAGCCGTTTGATGGAGGGAAACATTATTATCCCCATTTGACAGATGGTAAACTGAGGTGCAGAGATTAAGAAGTGACTTGCCTAAAAGTCACACAAGAAGTCCCCATCAGGCAGGAAATTAAAAGTAGGTCTTCTATGCCCTAGACTAGTGCCCTAACCTCTGAACTAGCTTTCATCCAGAGGTAGGAAAGCTCCAACATACAGGCAGAAAGAAACTTGCACATGTCTGAGCCTGGCCCTGACACTCAACAACGATTAAGGATGCCTGTGTGCCAAAAAAGGGTGTGGGATAACCGCATGGGTCAGCAGAGTTGCTGGTATCCCAAGTCAGACTCTTTGTTCATTTAGGAAACTTCCGAAAACAAACCCTGTGTGTGGGTGTTATTTGTAGCTAGATTAAATTCATGGTATCTGAGATTCCTATAGGGCAAGATAAAAGGGTCTAGGATAAATGTCTCAGATAATTTCAGTAGGGCAGAGCTATGAAACCCTTTTCTATATTAGGATTGGGTTCTGTTTGTCTAAAACATTCAGATCTAAGTGAACAGTAAAAGCTATTTTCCTTATTATATCTTCCTCTTTTTACTTCGCTAGGGGCCATGTCTACACTACAGAGAGGATCAAAGCAGACGATCTTCCGGGGTTTGAATTAGTGGGTCTAGTGAAGACGCACTAATTCGAATGGAGAGGGCACGCCTGATGATGCCGGTAGTCCTGCTTCTACGAGGAGTAAGGGAAGTCAAAGGGAGAGTGTGTGCACCCTTTGACTTCTCACAGTGTGGATGGCGCCAAAATTCAAGTTAAGATACTTCCGACTTAAGCTACGCAATTAACATAGCTGAAGTTGTGTATCTTAATTCAAACATATCCCCTAGGGTAGACCAGGAGTGGGAAAGGAAGGACTGAGGTGCTGCTCTCAGAACCACATGCAGAGCACTTCAAGAGAGAGAGACAGAAAATTAAAATAAAAAGCTCCCCAAAGGACAAGACCTTTGGTGATATGGCTTGAAGTGCATATGTTGGATATTCTTAAGAAAGAGAATTTACTGCTTCATGTATTTGAGAAGAAAGATTACTTAAAATGAATAGTTCTTTGAAAATTTACTGTTGCAGTATTTATCTTTTTTAGAATTCTGACACTAACATCGCTTTAGTCATCCCTAATCTTCTACCAGAAATTTTTTGGCAGTTTCCCCATGCTGACCACTTGCTGTTAGAGAAGTAGAAAATAACAGGTCTAAACAAAGTGTGATCATTTTTAGCGAGCTTGCTAAGTGCAGAACATTGTTGTAGAAGAATCAGTTACTCTGGTTTAGCCTGGCCATTAGTCACAGTGTGCTGCTATTGAAAGAAAGGAAAATGGCTCCATTTAGTGTAGTGAGGGATAACTTGTTCCAGTGACAAAAATTAGAGATAACCCAGGGATCTTTTTCTATCTTGTCTACTGCTCCAGCGTGTTACAAGATTATTCCCCACACACTGTATTTTCTCTAGGGCTTTGTAAATGATTCCAGCACTTGTCTTTGAGAATCTGTTCCCACAAGCTAATGCACCTTGTGGTCAGGAGGTTATAAAATAACACTTTAGATGTCCTATAGGTAGAGGGTCTGATGGGCACTTCAGTGAAAAAATGACCTTTCCTCTAATATATTAAAACATCTTCTGTTGCCCTTTCAGGGTGGAAATACAGTAATAAATACAGAGTAAATAAAGTGAATATATTATAAACATTTTAATAAATCATAAGTTTTATGGAAGAAAAATTCCATTCAGATGCAGTTGGTTTCTCACTTAACTTCTAACCTACTTTAAAAGTATTAATTTCTGCTATATGCCCAGATCATGCTTACACCAGTATAAATGCAGACTAATGGCACTGAAACCGGTGTGGTTAATCTGGATTTACACTGGTGTCACTGAACGTAGAATATGACCCCAAATTTCCTTCTTTGTATGCAAATAGGTGAGAGAGACACAGAGACAGAGACAAAAGCAGTTGCAGCTGGTATGCCTGTAACCAGTGGGAGTGTTTTGGCAGGCTGGATCTTGCTTTGGAATCTCCTATGTCAGGGGTATTTGGTGTAACTATAGATAAAATAAACATAGGAGGGGAACTTATCCCTACACTGCAGTCTCTCTGTGATGGCTAAATCCCTGAAAAGAGGCTGGACAGCCAAGAGGGCTCTGTGTGATGACTCTCCTCCCCCAGTGATGATTCCACAGCTCCCATTGGCCAGCAGCTGTGGCCAAGGGGCACTGCAGGAGTAGTGCCTATGGGCAGAGACAGCACCCTCCACACACATTTCTGAACCCCTCATTTCTGATTCCACCCCACAACCCTTACCCCTTACTACACCTCATCCCCCTGTCTCAGCCTGGAACACCCTCCCACACCCCAAACCTCTTGTCCCCATCTCGTTCTTGCACCCCAAGCTCCTCATCCATGGCCCCAGCCCAGAACTGAACCCCCAGCCCAGAGCTGGTACCTCCACCCTCATTCCAAACCCCTCATCCCTGACCCAACCCCAGAGCCTGTGCCTCTTCTCACACCCCAGAACCCTGCCTCAGCCTGGAGACCCCTTTCACACGTTGAATCCTGCAGCCCCAAACGCTCATCCTTAGTCCCACCCCAGATCTCACATCCCCAACGAGAGCCCTCACCCTCTCCTGCACCTCAAACTCCTGCCCCAACCTGAGCCCCATCCCGCACCCCAACCACTTGCTCCAGCCTGGTGAAAATGAGCAAGTGAAAGTGGGGGAGACAGAGAGCAACAGAGAGAGGAACAATGGAGTGAACAGGGGAGACCCTTGGAGAAGGGTTGAGGTAGGGGCAGGGAAAGGATGTTTGATGTTGTGCATTTAGAAAGTTGTCAACCTTAGGAAATGGATGCACTGTGCAGAGAGGGCTAAGAGGAGTTGTGGTTCCTGTGCTTTGGACAAAGGGGGCAATTGCCCTGAGGCCTGGTGATTCAAAGGGGCCCTGGGCCCCTGGCTACAATTGCTTCTATTGTGGCAGGCAGCAGCTGGAGCCCTGGACCCTTTAAATTGCTGCCAAAGTATCACGCTGTGTGCTCCGTGCAGCTCTGAGGGGGGCACCACGCTCTGGGTGCAAGGGTGCCATTTATGGGGCACTTGGGGGCAGTAGCCCCCCTTCCAAGTTTGAACCCCTGAATTTTATACTTGAGGTCTGCTACATCCTGACTCCAGAGGCAGTTCTTAAATGCAACAGAGTTTGAGCTAATTGCAGATTTGCTTTTTGGGCAGGGCATTTGTTATAAAAAGAGAGAGGCAGGGTGATTAAGAATAACAAAAGGCTGGGCATTCAAGCAATTGAAGGATCATTAGATCATCATGAAAACATTGCCGGGTACTCCACTTAAGAAGGGGGGGAAGGAGGAGGAAAAGTAGGAATGAGTGTTGTGCTGCAGGGATCTGCATTTGGACCACTGCTATTAAACTTCTCATAAATGTTCTTGAAAAGGGAATAAACAGTGACTAATCCAAAGCTGACTGCAAAGTTACAAAGGGATCTCACAAAACTGGGTGATTGGGCAACACAAGGGCAGATGGAATTCAGTGTTGATAAGTGCAATGTAATGCACATGGAAAAATATAATCCTAATTATAGATACAAAATAGCTGTTACCACTCAAGAAAGAGATCTTGGAATCCTTGTGGATAGTTCCCTGAAAACATCTGTTCAATGTGCAGTGGCAGTCTAAAAGCTAAAAAGCTAACAAAATATTGGGAATCATTAGGAAAAGAATAGATAAGACAAAATACCATATTGCCTCTATATTAAGTCATGGAATGCCCACATCTTGAATACTATATGCACATCTGGTCACCCCATCTAAAAAAAGATATATTGTATTTGGAAAAGGTTCAGAAAGGACAATGAAAATGATTAGAGGTAAGGAACTTCTTCCATATGAGGAAAGATTAACAAGACTGGGACTTTTCAGCTTGGAAAATAAATTACTTAAAGGATGAGGGGATATGTTAGAGATCTAGAGCATGGGTTCCCAAACTGGGGTGTGTGTGAAGAAATTCCAGGGGGGGGGGCGTGAGGCAACCCCGCCCCCCAAGTTTTGCTGCTATTTTTGTTTTTTGGCCCTGGTCAGTTCCTTTTTTTTTTTTTCGCTCAACAAGTTTTGCTGCTATTTGGAGGGGGGGGCGTGAGGGTTTCTCAAAAATCAAAAAGAGGGGGCGTGATGTCAAAAAGTTTGGGAACCACTGGTCTAGAGCATCATGAGTGGTGTGGAAAAATAGAATAAGGAAATGTTATTCATTCTTTCACTAATATAACACAAGAAACTGACCCAATTAAATTTATAGGCAGCAAATTTCAAACAAACAAAATAGGTGACAGGGGATGGATCATGATGCTTGCCTCTTCTGTTTATTCCTTCTGAAGCGCCTGGCATTGGCCACTGGCCGAACAACGCATCGGGAACGGTAGGAAGTGGCCCAGAGCGGAGAATTGTCCTCTGGGAGCTCAGTGCATTTCAGCAGGAATCCCCGCTGAGCAGGCAGTGAAAGCCTCCACTGCTGACAGGACCGTGGGCTGGGACCCGGTGGAGTGGGAGGGCCCAGGTCCTCCTACCTCCCCACCGCACGGTAACCCTGCTCCCTAGCATTCGGGGAGGCTTCCCTTGGACTAGGCCACTAGACCACTACGACCTTGAGAGAGGGGACAGTGTTTCTGACCAGGCCTGCAAGGCCATATTTACCCTGCTAGAGGGGACTGTACTTTGGGATTAGGCCTGTAGGGCCATATTCACCCGAATAGAGATGAATATGGCCCTACAGGGGCCTAGGCCTGCCGGGCTGTATATACCCTAATAGAGGGAACCGTACCCTGGGACTGAGCATGCAGGGTCATATTTGCCCTGCAGGAGGCGGACACAGACACCGATTTTAGGGCTTCCGGTCAGTTGAGGGGGCTGGCCCTCAACAGTGGCACAGAGGGCTGGTTGCCCCAGGCCCTGCCCCTTCTGACCAAGGTCCCATTCTTTCCTAGAGTGCAGAGATAGCCCCCCCCCCTTTCTACCCAGGGGCCTATAGATGCTCTCGGCACCCCTGACTGTGCTGCAAAGTTCATCACGTGATGTGAGGAGGGGGTATTTGTACAAGTCTCCTATCACCTACTGAAAGCTGGGGCACTTCTGGAATAGGGAAAGTTCTTCCCTTCTATCCTGCATCCCGAGAACAGGCAGGTGGGGTCCTCTGTGTGCAGTACTGCATGGTTGAAATCGAATGAGCCAATTACTGAGCGAGAACCTTAGCACTGAGTTGCCTGCTTCTGAGATCTGTCAGCAGCCTCACTGTGCTTCACAGTGGGAGGAAGTGGGAAGAAGATGTAGCCTGTAAACAGGGCTGGATTAAGGGGGCGCCTGATGGCAGCTGTAAGGGGCGCCGGGGGCGGGGCTGCGCATGCGCCGTGTGCCCGGGGGCAGAGCTGCGCATGTGTTGCGCGTCCGCTGCCCAGGGCGCAGGAATGGCTTGAGCCGGCCCTGCCTGTAAATGACACCATTGCCTCAGGACCACTGTCTGTGGATTTCCTGTGTTGTCAATGAGCCCTTGGTAGGTTGGGGTCCTACCCTTGCCTATCCTTTCCTGTCCTGTGCTTCCTTTCAGTCAAATGGCAGCCAGGTTTGGAGCTGCTATCAACTTCCAGTTGGGCAGGAGGTGCAGGGAGCTCAGCACCCTGGGCCAGGGTGGTGGATATAGCCGTCAACAGTCTTGGGATGCTGGCCAAGACAGCACAATGAGTCACAAATTTGTGCAGGGTGTGATTCAGATAAGAAAGAAAAAACAAAATAAACTCCAAGAACTTTGTGTTTACTGCTTCCAGTATCAGCTTGAAATGGAGGGTTAGTCATAGGAACAGCCTCCGTCAGCTACCTCAGGGCTGGCCAACCATCCAGGATCTGGGTTGATGCCGCACATGTAGCAGCTTCATCTTGTTTGCCCCACATTCTCTGCAACTACTTACACAACTGGTATGGGTGTGCACTAGTAGCAGGGTTCCCTCTGCAGTTCCCTCTCCTAATTCCTGTAACCCTCTGTCTCTGGCATGCCTTTTCCTGCAATGCGCCAGCCAGGAAGTACTAGCAGTTAGGAAGTTGGAGGAGGGGGAATGAGAAGAATGAGTAAATGGAGATTGGAGGCAGCAAGGGTTTAGTGCTGGCCAGGCACAAGGGACATGTGTGACAGAAATAACTCCAGCCCAGAAATCCTGTTCCATCAGGCTGCCCCCTTCCTCTAACACTCCTGGCCCCAGGCTGCCCTTTCTCTCCCCATAACCTCTTCCTGGAGCATCTCTCACCCTCCTCCCCCAGTCTTTAGTGGCTTTTTCAATCGCTCCCCTCAATCATCACAAGCATTCCCCAAGCCCCAGTTTCTTTCTGTCTCTTGATCTTTCCTAGGGTACGCCTAGACTGGCGGTTTTTTTCCGGGATACCGGAGGATCCCAGAAAAACTCCGCCACATCCAGGAATGAGTTTGCTTTTCCACTTTTTTTTTTTTTTTTTTTTTTTGCGGAAGAGCAAACACGCTCTTTCAGGGAGCCCTGTATATTTTGTTCTACAAGGAATAAGGGCTCCTCTGAAAGAGGAGGCTTTTCTGCATTTGGCTCCATCTAGATGGGGCCAAATGGCGGAAAAGCCTCTTCTGGAAAGCAATCGGAGCACAATTTGCGTAGCTTTTTCCAAAAAACAGCGATAGTGTAGACCTAGCCCTACTTTTTTCCCAGTGGCTCCCTGTGAGTGCAACCCATGCCACATCCACTCACTCCCCAAACTCATTCTCTCCGTGTCCCCCTTAGACTCCTCTTTTTTCCATTTCCCTGACTGGCTCTTGCTCCCGCACAATCCTCAACTGCCCTAATCCCCTTTGCAGCTACAGCTCCCCAGCCCCATACCAATGTTCACACGCTCCTGCTTCTACTGTTCTGCTGGAACTTGGGCTGGGGCAGCTGTTGGTGGGATAAGAACTTTGGAGGGGGGCTTTGCTCCCAACTCAAAGCTGATTCCTCTTGTTGTGGGATAGTATTAGCAGATTCCTGATTTCCCCCTCCTGTCTGCAACCCTTGGAGAGCTGCCATGGCCTTTCTTTTCCAATCCACAAACCATTCCCTGTGCTATGGATAGTAGAAATAAATTAGCTAGAAACGGCAAATGCAGAACTGCACAAAATTTGAACATTGTGACCTTATCAAACACCAGTGCTTATCTGAATCTGCTGCTTGTTTTTCTACTTTGGGGAGAAGGAAAAGTATTGTACAGCCTGATCCAGGTTAACTGCTGTAGCCACTAACAATAGACTCATGGGAGAGTAGGGAAACAGTAGAGATCCTTTTATATCTATATACACATTCCTACTAGTCTTATTTTGTATTTAGCTAGTGTTGCTTCAGAAACTGGCATAGTAGATGTAGCTGCTGGTGGTGAGCAGGATTTTATTAAATTTGGTGAAACAAGGGAGATTAAAGGGTAAGTTAAAACTTGTCCAATATGTCATCTGACCTTTAACCCCAGCAAAACTGCAATGAGACCACAGTTTCAGCTACCCTGCCCCTTGCAATTAGTCCATAGAAATTAAATGATTTATTTTCAGACCTGAAAGTTCAATGCAAATGTTTCAATTTCAAACATCTCACTGGAAAACAACAGAGAAAGAATGCTAGGTTAAAGGAATATAAAATTATTCATAATATTTTCCTAGTTTATCCTTTTTTCTTTTAAAAACAATAACACTGATTTTTTTGCTGAAAAATTAAATACCATAATGGCAGTGTGAAATTAAAAATGGCTTAAAATAACATCTGAATGAAATATTGTCTTAATTTTGTCTGCAAAATTATCCATTTATATGCTTTAAAAAAGTGTTTACTTAAGAGTAATTGCTGCCTGAACAGTTTTGTTTGCAAAGAAAGGTCATGAAATTTTCTTTACTCATATGGCTCACAAAAATTGGTGGAATTTAAAAAAAAAACTTTTCATATTAGAAATAGCCATACAGCTGAACATACCAGGTTGAGTCACAAAGTCCAGGTTTTGAACAGCTGTGGTCATTAAAGACATTAAACCCTTTTTTGTAAGAGTAAAAGTGGCTTAGCAACTTCCAATATGAAAAATTAAATTTGACATTATCTTCTAGTACTTTTCCCTTTTTGTCCACAACTGTTCTTTTGCATTGCTCTGTGATCTGAAAAGGAAAATAATCATGTATAGGCTTTTTTTTCTTGTTGCTTTATCATGAATAAAGAAGGCCTAAAAAGATCTCTCCCTCCTGCCCCCTTTTTTTATTTTTTTGTTGTGCTTCCCAGTCCATCCCCTTCTTACAACTCTCAGGAATACAAAATCATGTCTTCCTCCTTTTCTTAAATTTAATTTTATTTGTTTGCCAGACATCATCTTAGCAGTCCAAAGAAGTGGAATGAGAGTTTTCTCAACACCTAAATGAAGGCATGAGTGCGCTGTTGAATCTCGAGCAAAGATCAACCAATTCTTGGACTAAATAAATTTTAACCAAAAAAAAAAAAAAAAAAGCCAACGTTTTAGTAGGACTTCAAATAATTCTCAATTATTCAGGTTTATTTCTTTGGTACTTGGTACTAGTTCTTCAGTTGATTGTCTTCCATGAAAAAGAAGCTTCAGAGGGGTAGCTGAGTTAGTCTAAAGAAGGATAGGCAAGAAGTGAATTTCCAACGTTAAGAAGCAATGTAGGTAAAAGCCATCACGTTATATCTTTGTACATAATAGAAGGCTGCACATTCTTTTATTACTTTTTCATACTTAACCTTTTAATGGCTGTCATGTTCTTCCTAGCATTGGCTGTATTTCAGAGAGGGGGCAGGCTGTGAAGGGAGGAGGATGCACAAAGGAGGTGTGGGGGAGAGTGCAAGGCCAGCCCACAACATTTTGGCACCTGAGGCAGGGAGCTCAAATAACGCTCCCATGCCACCTTTTCTCCTGCCTGCCTGTTATGTCTCTTGTGCCCTCCTTCCTCCAGCACAGCACTCCACCATCTCTGTGCATCTAGAGCAGAGAGAATGCATATGCACCAGCAGCAGACATAATTTTCTACACTCTGTGTCCTAGTGGCACCCTCGCCCCCCACAGTCTGGCACCTGAGGTGGCCGCCTCAGTTCGCCTCATAGTAAGGCCAGCCCTGGGAGGGTGTGAGGGTGCCATGCTTACCTGGGGCAACCCTCTCTGGCAGTGGGTCCTGGAGAGGTGGTGGTCTCCCTCCAAGTGCTGCTGCCTGCCTGCTGCCCCTGTGACCTTCCCCAGCCTCTCTACTAGCCCCAGGCAACTTAAAATGCCCCCATCACCACTGACAGCACAGTGGGGCTAGAATGGCGTCCAGCAGCTCGCTTCCATGGCTGCGAGCATGTGCGGCCCTGCAGCCCAGGGAAAGAGGAAGGGTTGGGCAATTTGCTGGGAGCAGGACACGGAGACCCCCTCTCCCAGCCGCAGGGATGCACATGCTGGCAGCCGCAGGGAGTGAGTGGCAAGGAACTGCTTTAGCCCTGTTGTGCTGCTGGTGGTCTCTGGCATTTTAAGTTGCTGAGGGTGGCAGGCGGGGTTGGGGGACACTCACAGGGGAAGTGTGCGGGATGGTGGGGAGCCTAGAGATGCAGGGGGCAGCAGACAAGTGAGTTTTGGTGGAACCCAGCCACAGACCAGGAATATTCCTGGAGCTAGGGCACCACGGGCCCATATATAACTCATTGCCTATGTTAGAAACAACCATAGGTGCTAGAACTATGGATGCTGGAGATGCTGTTGCACTCTCCCTGGCTTGAAGTAGTTTCTATTATAGACAGGTCTTACAGTTTGGTGCAATGGATCTCAGCCCTTCCAGGGTACAAATTGTTCCAGCACACCTGCCCACAACTCCCCGCCTGACTGTACACCAGAGCGATGGCATGAGAGTGACACTGTGTGGCTAAAGAAGAGAAATGCAGTTTCTTCATCCAGCCTGATCCCATTTCTAGAAAGGTGAGTGAAAAACAGGAAAAGTCTGTATGGAGTGACACAGCAGCTCTAGTGTGAAGGCTATTGCCCCAAAATTCACTGAAAACCACAAAAGATCACCAGTCCTCCTAGTCTGACTTCCTGTATATTACAGCCCCTCAGAACCACCCAGCACTTGCATACTAAACCCAACTGAAGTTAGACTTAACTATACAGCTTACAGGCAAGTAGAATATTGTGCCTGTTAGGAGAGACCAGCATGCACCAGTGGCTGAGACCCTCAAAATGGCAGGGAGATTATTATTATTATTATCCAAATAATCCTGATAAGTGACCTGAACCCACATGCTACAGAGAAAGGTGTACCCCTCCTCTGACCTGGTGAAAATTCCTTCCCAGCCCCTCATATAGTGATCAGTTAGGCCCTGAGTGTGTGTATCACAATCAGCCAGCCAAGCTGAACAGAATGCATGGTGCCATGAGCTGCTTTGGGGAGGTGGGACCATGGCAGGAGCCCAGAGCCACCCCAACTCCCCCACCCATGGCCAGAGAAGCCCCAGGCCAGCCTGAATCCCAAGGCATGCACACACATCTGCTGCCAGGGGAGCCTTGGGTTGCTCCAGTCCTGCTCTGATTCCAGTTGGTCAATTGACCTGAGCCTCAGGCTAGCCTGAGCAGCCCCAGCCCAGCGTCCCACAGCCGTAGCTCCAATAGGGAAGGTAGAGCCTTCCCTGGCCTATTATACCTGCCGCTCATGCTTGTTACTACCTCAGAACCAACCCTGATCCAGCCCATTCAATGTCCCATCTCTGGCCATGACCATCACTGGTGCTTCAGAGAAAGGAGACCATAAGAACTGCAATATATGTGACATCATCCCTTTTCATTGCCCCCTACTCTTAGCTCTGATAGCACTCACAAAAAAAGTCAAAACAATACAAAGAAAGCCCCTGGCAAGATTTATACTAAATTTAATATGAGGCTAATCATAGAAGACAGTATAATGGTATCCTTTTTTCTCAGGCATAGTAGCTCAGTGGTAGCATTGCTTCAACATTCTCTCATACATACTCTCTGCATACAGCCTATTAGCAATCTTTGATTATACAATAAACTGGGTAGAAATGCACTGGAGGAAAGAAAGCACATGCTCTCTGTTCAATGGATGAGCACTAGGAAACAGATGGAGGGTCTTTGTTCCTATGTATACACAATTTATTTTCTTTTCTTTTATATATTGATTTATGTAGTGCCTGTGGTATGCCTAGCAGCTCCTCACAGAATTGCAAGTGTATTTGCACACCACTTAGTGGGGGGTGTCCAGGGAGATCTGATTTAAGTCTAATTCTTCTAAGGCAATGACTGCTTAATAAAGAACTCTTCATATGGTTTCGTGATGCTTACTGCTTTGTATGTCAAAGGCCACGTCTACGGTACTTTGGTCAGCACAAGTTACAACACAAAGCCACCACTGATAGCATATTGTTTGTGCATGTGGATATTTTGGCTCCTTGCCTCAACATCACACGTACTCACCAGGACTGCTTGTGTTGATGCATAGTACAGTGCACCATGGGTAGGTATCCCAGTATGCAACCTGCCACCACCCAGTGCTCTAGCTTTTGGGTAGTTTTGACAAGGCATGGTGAACATAAGAACGGCCATACTGGGTCAGGCCAAAGGTCCATCTAGTCCAGTATCCTGTCTGCTGACAGTGGCCAATACCAGTGTTGTGCTTATAAGAAGCACACAGGATCTTTTTCAGGGGAAAAGGCAATACATTGTGTTTATTGAGAATACAGTAGAGAAGCAGTTAGCATATGCTTTATAAAGACAAACACACACAAACACGCACACAGGTCCTGCAGATGGTGCATAGTTACCAGTCCATGGTGGCTCAAATCAGTCTTACTGGCCAGGCAAGGCTGACTGAGTGAGGAATCAGGGTTCCTCTGAGACTACTCTGAGGCTTGGCTTGCAGGACTGAACCCAGAGTCCCATGGCAAGAGCGTCCCTTCTTATACATCTGCCCATTGTTGTCTCTCACTCTTGGGAGGGTCTTTGCCTATCTCCAAGTTTGTCAATACTGCCAATTTTATTCAGCCTCAAGACACAATGTATGTTTCCTCATTATCTTCAAAGTTTCCACTTCTGCTTGATCACCTGGGCATCTGTGATGGCTTTCACACTCACATACACCCTCCACTCACACCACACAATTGTACAGAGTTTCAGACAAGATCAGTAGTTACTAGAAGACAGTTTGTGATGCAGATATGAGCTACAACATTACAAATTAACAGGAAGCAAGGCCTTACAGTAAACATTATCTAATCATGAGAGACAGAGAAAGAGAAAGAGAAGCATAACAAACTTATAAGCAAGTCATTATACATGAAATCATTGTGCATCATACTTATAGTATATCCAATACTAACCAATACTAAAATATACATTTTTGCGACACCAGATGCCCCAGAGGAGGGATCATAAAAGGTAATGCTCACATGATCCCTCTCCTGTCAACCACCTCCAGAGAAACAGAGGCTAGGCCATTCCTACCCATCCTGGCTAATAGCCATTGATGGACCTAACCTCCATGAATCTATCTAAGGACAGACATGAGTTTTGCAGGAGTGACTGGGAACAAGGGGTCAACTACTCAGGATGTGACAGTCTCCATCCCATAATGTCATCTATATTCCATAATGTTTGTACCTTTTAAAAAAATCTCATGAGGCTGACCAGTCCTGGCTGTCAGAGATGGTGGACAGAAGCACGGAACCTGCACAGCTCTGCGTTATCATAAGTGTTGCTGTTACGCACACAAATTTCTCTATCCCTTCCACACTTTAGGGACACACACCTTTATCCAGTTCCTAAGGCTCAAGGTGCAACCCTGTTAATTTAAACACCCATCCTTACCTAGTTCCTAGGGCTCAGGGCATAACTGCCTGTATGTTTGCAGGATCTTTTGCCACTGAAAGAGCCTTACACAGTAATATTCTTAGTCTCGATTTATTTACAATTCCCAAGCAAGCAGAATACACATGTTAAGCATACAGTGTCATGTTCACCAATCCTGATAAAGGCAGGCAGACTTCCCCTGTTGGACAGGCAAGGTCAGTCTCTCTGGATCTTAGCTGCTGCATGTCACGGTCATGCAGAGGAGGCTGTGTCTTAGAGGTGAGTTCTTTCAGGTCTTCCCTCCTTCTTTTTGGTGTTTCTTTCTTTCCCTTTTCCTCTTCTTGCTGGACTCCTTCTTGGACCCCAGTTCATATAGTGAAACCTAAGTCCCGCTTAGCTATACCTTAACCAATTATTTTAGCATAATTTTACTAACCAAGCATAACATACTATAACAAAATTACCTAACCCAGGGGTTCTCAAACTTTGTGATACGCGACCCCCCACTAAGTTGCTCGCAACCCCCCGGGGGGGGTTGGGACCTACAGTTTGAGAAATGTGGACCTAACCAATTATACCCCACCACCATAGTTGATTTACACCTAGCAAAATTAATTATCCAGCAGACAGAAACAGTTACAAACCAGACAGAGATCACACAGCCAAACAATAGGAAAGTGAGGACAATAACCATATAATGAGGATTCCTCAACCTCAGCTATTGATAAACAGTTTCTTGCCAGACGAAATGCTGTTAACTATGGGTATATTTACACTAGTCCCCTAGTTCAATCTAGGGTGGCTAATGAGGGCAACCGAAATTGCAAATATCCCGCGCTTCATTAGCATGTTCCCAGCCAGTTGCCATTTTAGAAATTGACTAGCCCGAAGTACCTGCCCGCATCTACACGCGGCAGTGAAACGGGATTCTGAATTAAAGCCCTAAATTGAATTAGCTGTTAAACCTCATTCCTCCCCCTGGCCATGTACATCACCGCCCCACCCACCCTTCCTGTCCCACCCCCCCCGGCAGAGCAAGCGGCAAAGCGGCCCTTTGGGGTCCGGCTGCGCCAGTGGCTGAACCCCCGGCCAGGTCTGCTTCCCGCCCCTCCTCCCGTCCAGCCCCACGGCCCCGATCTCCCAGCTCTGCTTCCCACCCCTTCCTGCTGGCCAGCCCCACGGCCCCCGGACGCCCCCCGCCAGCACTGCTTCCTCCCCTTCCTCCGGGCCCCACATCCTCCCCTACAGCCCCGATCCCCAGCTCTGCTTTCCCCCCCTTCCGGCCAGCCCCGCTTCCCTTCCTCCCTGCATGGTGCCCCCGTGGTGCACCGCTCAGGTGGCCTGGCGGAGCGGCGGTCAGCTGGGAGCGGCGCAGCGAGCCACAGCGCGCCACGCAGGGAGGAAGGGACGGGGCTGGCCGGAAGGGGGTGGAAAGCAGAGCTGGGGGAACAGGGCTGTGGGGCTGGAGGGGAGGATGGGGGCCGGAGGAAGGGGGAGGGAAGCAGCACTGGCGGGGGGCTGTCCGGGGGCCGTGCGGCCCAACCACCAGGGAGCGAGGGGAAGGGGGGTGGGGCGCTGACGTACACGGCCAGGGGGCGTGGCCGTGTACGTCAGAGTTACAGACGCACACACACTGGGCTTCTATATATATATATGATAAGCAATTTCAGAATAAAAACTCTGAAATAGCTTATTTTGAAATAGCGTGTCCACATTACAAATGCCCATCGAAATAGTGCTGAGCTCTTCCGCAATAGAGCATCCACATTCATTGGAGCCTGACTCACATTTAAAGCTTCCTGGAAGCACTTCGGGCAGGGCAGCAGTCACTTCCTGGAGCTGCTTCCTGAGGCTATTTGAGGCTAATGCTTAAAGGGACCCACCCTGTACAGCTGTGTCTCAGGCTCTTCTCTGTTGCCTACCTCCTTGAGGGACAGCAAACTCATCTCACTGTGTGCTCTGGTTGCCCTTGCAGACACCACAGCACTCTAGCCATGGGAGCCGGACCTGCTGGAAAGCAGTCACCAGCTCTTAGACCTGCTGCCGCATGTCCTGGTGCAGTCACTGCAGGCTGCCCTTGTGGCTCTACAGGAACAGGACCTGCTGCTCCCTGCAGAGCACTTACTCACCTCTCTCCACATACCACTCATGCAGCACAACCTCTCCTTTCCTCCCCTGCACGCCATGCACTGCCGTTTCTGGTGCCAGGACATCAGTTCCAACTGGTGGGACCAGATCATCACGGAGCAGTGGCACAACCAGCACTGGCTCCAGAATTTCTACATGCAGAAGAACACCTTCCTAGAGCTGTGCAAGTAGCTTGTCCCTGCCCTCAGGTGACAGGATACCCATGAGACCTTCCATCTCCCTCCAGAAGTGGGTCGCCATTGCACTGTGGAAGTTTGCCACGCCAGACAGCTACCACTCCATAAGGAACCAGTTCAATGTGGGGGAGAATGACCATCGGGGCCGTGGTCATGCAGGTATGAGTCTTTCATGCTATTATCCCAGGAGGATGGTGAACTGCTCAAAAGGGGTTCCCTAGGGAAAGGTGGGGTGGAAGCTCCCTCCCTGGAAGGTTTTTCAGTCCCGCCTTCACAAAGCCTGCCAAGGGATGGGGTAAGTTGGGGTTGGGCCTAGTGTGAGGAAAGGGGGTTGGGCTTAAGGAATTCCCAAGGGCCCTGGCACCCCCTGTGATGCTCTATTTGTCTCCTGCTACAGGTGGTGAGGGCCATCAACACCATCCTGCTGTGCAGGGTCATTGTCCTGGGCAATGTGGACCCCATTGTTGCTGGCTTTGCTGCCATGGGCTTCCCCAACTGTGTGTGTGTGTGGGGGGGGGCACTGACAGCACCCACATCACCATCTGGGCCCCTGACTACTGAGCATTGGATTATATCAACCAGAAGGGGGACTTTTCGATAGTATCGCAGGCCGGCATGGATCACCAAGGCCACTTCATGGACATCAATGTTAGGTCATCAGGGAAGGCGCATGATGTATGTGTCTTTAGGAACCACACCATCAGGGTTGGGGACCTGGACATGCCCATGTGTATTGCAGGGGACACAGCCTACCCTTTGCTCCCATGGCTAATGAAGCCCTACATGGCACACCTTGACCAAAGCAAGGAACATTAAAAAGGCAGGCTCAGCAGGGTTCGCATTGTTGTGGAGGGCACCTTTGGCCACTTCAAAGGGAGGTTCTGCTGTCTCCTCACCCAGCTGGACCTAAGTGAGCCGATGCTCCCCTGAGAGTGTGGGCATGAGCCTTTGCCATGTATGGCACTGCTGTGTATGTGTCTGTCCATGATTCCATCCTCCTTAGTGGTGGGAAGGTGTCCCAACATTAGGTCAGGAGTAAGGCAGGCCTGTGAAGGAAGCCTGTGAGCAGAAGTGCAAGGTTCCTGTGTGGCAGCCTCATTGCAGCTGTCTGCTCTGGACTGGCACGCCACATCTACCCACATGCACATGCTGCTGTGCGATTCCCCAGGCTGGGGGAGGAGCGTGCCCACCACCTCCTCCCTCATGTGTCTATGGAAAGTAATGGAACTCACCCAATGGACCTTCCCCAGCCTCATCCAAGCCCTGGGTGACATCTTGGGATGGAGGGGATGGCTCCAGAGCTAGGATGAACTCCGAGCTGGTGGGCTTGGTGTTGATGCTGGCCCACCTCATCTTCCTCCTCCTGCACCACCACCTCGTCCATAGCCATGCCCTCTGGAATGCTGACAATGAGTGTCTCCAGCCCAAAGTCCACAACAAGGCGGGGGAAGGGACTGACACCCCTCTTCCACAGGATGCAGTGGAGCTGGTCATAATAGGGGCAGGAGTAGGGTGCTACCCCAGAGTGGGAGCTGTGCTCCCTGGCCTTGTTGTAGGCCTGTCTCAGCTCCTTCACCTTCATTTACACCTGCTTCTGGGTGCAGCTGTGGTCATTTGGTCATAGATGTTGCTGTTCCTGAGTCTGGTGCGGAGATCCTGGAGGGTTTCCTCCTCTCCCCAGACCTCAATGAGATCCAGGACCTTCACACCAGACCAGGATGATGCCCTCCTCTTGGGAGCTGGCTGCTGGCTCCCTTGCAGCAACAGAGGACTCAGTGGACGCATGGGGGTAGTTCATGGTGGTAGGGAAAGAAGAGCAGGGTGCTGCTGTGTGGCACAGGACTAGGAGGCCTTGTGCCACAAGCCCTTTCCCCCGAAGCTGCACCTTTAAAGCCTGCAGGGGAAGGGGAACTATAGAGTCCTGATGAGTGTGGACAGAGGTGCCACCAAGAAACCTGTAACAATCCCTGGAGGCCACTTATTTCGAAATAACCACAGCTGAGCTGTCTACACACACACAATTTTGAAATAACTATTTCAAAATAGGCGTTATTCCTCATGAAATGAGGGTTACAGAATTTGTAATAAGAAGCCCATTATTTCAACATTATTTCGAAATAAGGGGCTTGCTGTGCAGATGCTTATTTTGTTATTTCGAACTAACGTTAGTTATTTTGAAATAACACTGCTGTGTATACATACCCTAAGTATGCAAATCTGCTATGTGCCTCCTGCTGCGCAGGACTGTGACTGGATCAATGTGCAGGATACAGAGACTGGATTTGCAGCAATGGGGTTCCTGAATTAGAGTCTATTGCGACACTGCAGTTTGGGAACCCCATTACTGCAAATCTGGCCACTATGTCCTGCTCATTGCTGTTCACATCTGGGACCTGTGAGTCAGGCTCCTCAGAGGTATCCATAGTTGTGGGAGGGGTTGAAATGGGTTCTCCACCAGGTATGACTGTCGGCCTTCTTGGCCTTCCTGTATGCCTACATACTTCCTTCCCTTTCATGAAGCACGGCTGCTGGTCCTTGTTGTACACTTTCTTCTGCATACCTTGTGCAATCTTCTGTGTAGATGTCCATATTTCTACAGCTTGTACATAGTCACCTGGGCAGTTGCACACAACAATGGAGAGCTATTAGGTGTGCTTGCCAAGCTGGACAAGGTTTTTAAAAAATTTGCAGGGCTTTAAAATGATGTGGGGCTTCTGGTCCCATGACCACTGGGCAGTGGAATTCACAGTTGTGACCAGAGTAGTTGGTGTAAGGCATTGTAAGCTACATTCTGGAGGACTGTTAGGGTCGACATAAGTAACATAATGTGTATACTCATGCTGTGTTGATCTACACTGACCATGGCTTGACACTGGTTAGGGAGGTGGCATAATTGTTGCTGTAATGTGGTGCTCACATTGGTGGGAGACAAATTTAACTGCAGATACATATACATCTAGACTGAAACAAGGTATCTTACATCAGTCTCACCTAGAAGTGTTGACCAGGCCTAAATCTCATGCTGGTTCTAGCCATTTGGTTATGGCTATACTCAAGAGCTTACAGTAACACAGCTGTGCTGCTGTTAGCTTTCAGCATAGCTGCTTCATAGGGGTAGCCAAGTTAGTCTGAAACAGGAAAACTTAAAAAACAACAAATAGTCTAGTAGTACCTTAAAAACTAACAAAACATGTAGATGGTATCATGAGCTTTTGTGGGCACAACCCCCAATTGGAAAAAGAGCTCTCATCAGCTTAATTAATCCACCTCCAATGAGTGATAGCAGCTACATCTGCAGAAGTCTACACTAGTATTTAAGTCAGCATGTTTTTCTGAATGACATAGCTCAGCCTTGCCCAACCCGTGGCTTGTGAGCCGCATGTGGCTCTTCTTCCCCGAAAGTACGGCTCACAAAGCCGCCCCCAGCTCCCTGTGCGCTGCCATTCAAAATGGCATCTTCAAGATGGCGGCAGCCAGTGGGAGCCTGATGTGGCCAAAAAGCCTTTAACCACGTTTCTTAAAGGGGCAGTCCTTTTTTTTTGTTTTGCTCGACCAAATGCGGCAGAGGGCTTTTTTTTTTCTCTACAACTTTTCACCCCCCCCACCCCGGCTCTTTGCACTATATGCACAACTATTTTGGCTCTTTGCCTGTAACAGGTTGGCTACCCCGACATAGCTTATGTATAGTGATAGCCTCGGTTCCTCTAATAGCTCTTTTCAGATCTTCCATGACTATGGTGAATACCAAACATGAATGAGGCATATCACCACAGCCTGTTTTTTCTGGGCTTTCTCCATGCCAGCTACACATACTGGCTCCCTATACTAGGTATCTGTGACAGTGCATTATCAGCAGCACCCTGATCACTGACATTGCTGTAGTCCTAAAGTTTCTATTTCTCAATAGACAAAAGTCACATGTGCAAAGAAAGACACAGGCTAAATAGGATTGCTTTTGTTCTGTGCTTATGTGGTGATGGAGCTGGGCCAAGCATGGCAGAGGAATTTAAGACATTGTCTTAAAAAAAGGGAGACAATATATAGGAAAGGACAGAGGCAGCATAGAAAGGAACAGTGGAGTGGACTGGAAAGAAAAAAGGAAGACATCATTCAGCACATTCCCCTATGCTTTTGCCACAGAAAAATCTGCTATGGCTTTTGGGCACGAGAGACACCTATCTGGGAATATTTTGAATTCATTCTCTGTGTAAAAAAAGAAAATGTTTCAAGTGTAAGCAATGCAAGAAGGAGATGCAGGGTCTAGTTGCAAAAATGAAATATCACATGGAAAATTGCTCATCAGGAGAAAATGATGTGGATATATCTGCAGAACAATGTGGATCAATTGGTTAATAAATAATTATCTTTGCAATGCAGCTTTCTTTAAGACTCTATTTATGGTCTTAGTATAAGTGTGATTTAACAAGTAAATTCCTAAGCCATTTGCAATGTGAGATGTTGCTACAAAAAAAGTTTAGCTTAGCTAATCTTTATGGCTTGTTTAAGTAGTTAACCAGGTTTAGAATCTATCACCCAAGTATAAGGTATAGAAAGCTGCAGTAAAAGAGAAATCTAGAGTTGCTAGTAGCAACTGTGTGTCATTTTCTTATTTTATATTACAGTTCATGTCCCTTATTTTGGAACATCACGGTCACAGACCATAATGGTGATGCCATAAATCTATTCCCTATTTTACTTCAGCATAACTTTGCTTTCCCCAAGGAATCCTATACAATATTTGTTTTCTCAAAAAACAGAAGTGCCCATGAATTCAGTGGGACTTACTCCAAAATTAAATGCACTTTAAGCTCAGTCAGTATGAAGTGGGTTTTTTTGGTAATTTGGAGTTGGACCTGCATCCTTGCTGAAAAAAATGTAAACAATTAACTGAATAACACAGTGAGACGAATTGGGAAGAAAAACTATTCAAAATCATTTTTTAATTTTGTTTGGGAGCCCATTTAAGCATAAGAGACTTAGACTCTATCTCTGCAATAACTTCAGAGTCATCTGTTGGTAATTTTAGCAGACAAAAGACTTCAATCATCCAGTAAAACCACCACCATGGATGGGTTTATAATAAGAACCAGAAAATAACAACAAGACACCATGGATGAAAAGATTGCTCAGTTCATTTATGTCACAAATTCTCCTTTTTGCATGATTAACAATAAAGACCTTCATTGAAATGGTTGAGTCCTCATGACCAGACTACTCTGTCCACCTGGTAGAGCAGAGAAGACATCGGTGGAAGGTTGCTAGATACAGTGTATGAAAAAGAACTTGAATGGTGTGCAAGAAATACTGAGGGGAAAATTGCCATTTTAAGCCTTGATGAGTGGAGCATTGTACCCAATGATCCAGTAATATGTGCCTGTGTGACAACATAAGATACGGTTGCGTATCTTTCAGAAACAATAGGTACATTGGGAAATGCCCACACCATAGAATATTTAAAACAGAGGTGGGGAACGTTTTTTTGAGTCATGGGTCACTGACCCACAGAAAAATCAGTCAGGGGCCGCACATAAGTGAGAAGCCAAAAACCACCCCCCCCCCTCCTCCCGGTCCATTGACATGGCCCCTGACTGAGAAGGAGAAAGACACTCCCCACACACACTAGAGCCTAGGGTCGCCCAGGCTAGTAGACTTTGACTATGTCTGCACTAGAGTTTTGTTGGAAAAACCGCTGCTTTTCCAGCAAAACTTGAGGAACGGAACATCCATGCTGCAATTGTGTTCTTCTGCAAGAAAATGGAAAGAACAGAGGGGTTATTCCAGCACTGGTAATCCTTATTCTATGAGAAAGAAGCCTTTTTGCAAAAGAGCTGTTTCGCAAAAAGGTATGTGTGGATGGGGAAGAGGGAGTTCTTTTGGAAGAAGAGGAAAGAGGAAAAAGCACAGGTGCCCTGATGCCATTCTGTTCATAGCAATCACAGCTTACATGTGAGAGAGCGTCCACCCAGCCTGGATGCTCTCTTTCAAAAAAGCAGATCACTTTTTCGATGCACTTTTGCAGTGTGGATGCTCTCTTTCAGAAGAAGGTTTTTCGGAAGATCTCTTCCGAAAAAAGCTTCTTCCGAAAGAAACCTGTAGTCTAGACGTAGCTGTGTGCGCGAGACCTGTGGAGGAGGGTAGAGGGACTGGAGTGCCAGATCAGGCTCCCCAATGCTGGAGGGGGAACCCTAAGCCTGAGGGGCTAGATCCAGGCAAACTGAGGGCCACATTCAGCCCCTGGGCCTAAGGTCTCCCACCCTGATTTAGAAGAAATGGCAGTGAAAGCTACAATAGCCATGAACAAAAATTCAACTGTCATGTGTGCAGTTTTGTCACAATACTTCAAACATAGCAAAGAGGATAAGATACTTGAAAAAAGAAACAGAAGAATGTTCCTTAATAAATTCTGGCTGCAGTGCCCATTTAATGCATCCTTTAGCCAAAGACTTAAGTGCCTTTTCTCCAGGAATAAAAGAAAATGTTGTTGAAGTTGAAAAATACTTCTGTAACAACCATTTTGTTTCAGCTTTACTGAAGAGAGCAGGAGGATTCAAACTAATTCTCCCTTACAAGGTTCTATGGAATTCTGTGGTTGATTGTTTTGAACAATTTATTAAAAATTGGCCTAATATTATAAAACTTTGTGAAGAAAACTGTGATTAAATATATGGAAGTGTCTCATGCGAAGTAACATTGGAATACAGAGTACTTTAGAGGACATGCTCAGCTTGCTGATGCTATTGAAATTTCAAAGGCAGTTCAAGAGACATTGATGAAAGAAATACCTCACCAGAAAGTTAAACTGCAGGCAATAAAGAAGCGAATGAATCAAGCACGAACTCCACATTATTTTCTTGAGAACATTCTTGACCTCAGGTACAAAGATAGATGCCGATTTTTTCAAGATACTGCTGCTGCCATACCATAGGCATCTCAAAATCACTCCTCAGTTATCCAAGTCATAATAAATTTCAGGTCTGGAGCGAAACCATTTAATTGGTACATGTTTAGTGATTTTTTTAACAAAGACTCTCCCCTGACTTGATGGAAATAATTACCTAGGCAAGTTCTATCGGGCTAAGCCAACTTTTCACAGCACTAACTTCCTCTGCAGGCTCAAAGAATATTTTCATCATTTGGTATTTCTCGCTCAAAGCTAAGAAACTGACTGGGAGAGGGAAAACCAGAAAAAATCATATTTTTGTTTCAGTCTATGAATTAAAATGGGACAGTAGGAGTTAAAATGACAATAGGAGTGTGGAAAACAAGAGCTAGTTGTAGAAGTTCTAAGGACACCATACATTTAGTGTTGTGATGATTTGTGTGTTATGAGTTAATATAATTTGAAAATTAAAAAAAGTTTATGCACAGTAGGAAAGTTAAAAAATGTTATTATTGTAACAGTATAGATGCTAAAAATTTTAGTAATTACATGCTAACTCCCCAGGAGCCGAGCTGGCAGACAGTGTGCTCCAGGCTGCCAGCCCCACTCCCAGGGAGCCGGCTACCAGCCCTGACCTACAGACTCTCATACAGACTCAGTAGCACAGGGTGACAGCCAGCTCCCCAGGAGCCAGTGCATGCCGGGAGCCAGCTTTTAAGAAACTTGTTCAATGGAGCTTGGGGACTATGGTGTGCCTGTTTTTAACCTGTAAAGCAAAATAAGGCTAGCATTGGCCAGAGGAGAATGCTCAGGTGGCTGAAGAGCTGATGATGTTAGGGAACAGACACTCAGCTAAAGACAAGCAAGTTTTTCTCACAGCTTAAAAGTTTCTTTTAAGCTGGCTCCCTGCGCGTACCGGCTCATGGTTGCTGCATTGCACTGCTGCCTCTGATACAGAGAGACTTTAATAATCATTTAATTTTTAATATTTTCTAAATAATCTTCACTGAGCTTTTTTTTCTAATAGTTTACTGTGGTTGTTCTACACAGCTCTGTCTCAGCGTAGAAGCCAACAGGGTATCAAAATACTAATGGCAGTCGAGAAAACACGAATGCAGTGTTTAGGGAAGTACTGTAACATGCAGTATGTGAGCAATAGACCAATTAAGGTTTTTTTGTACAGCTTCATTTGTTCACGTTTCTATATAATCAGTGCAAGATTAACAGGCTTTCTGGCCACGAAAACGGTCACAGAGAAGGGGAGTTGGCGAGCATAGCAAGCAAGGGGCACAGCCCCCTAGTTAACTTTTTATTTCCATTATCCTTACTATCTCTTGAATCTTTGGTAATAAACTTATCTTTTTTTCACTATGAACTATCTAAATGCTGTGATATTAAGCAAGGTGCTGATCCTGAGTTGTCATAGCTAGTGTATAAATTGTTCCTTTGGGGAAAGCAGACCTGGTATTTCTGTGAACTTCATTAGATAAGGGTCTGGATGCTACAAGTGAATGTTCAATGGAGCTTGGGGACTATGGTGTGCCTATTTTTAACCTGTAAAGCAAAATAAGGCTAGCATTGGCCAGAGGAGAATGCTCAGGTGGCTGAAGAGCTGATGATGTTAGGGAAACAGACACTCAGCTAAAGACAAGCAAGTTTCTCACATGCTGGAGGCAGGGGTTGACAAGGTACCCCTAGAACTATTACACTCTCCCTGGGCTTCTGCTGTTCCCTGATCTCTGCATAAAGCCCCTATCTATGTCTCAGATGGTATCAGGCACCCTTTCAGTGCCCTCTCTCTGCACTATAGACTACCCTATAGACTTCTATGCTTACTTTGAATGCTTCATGAGTTCCATGTGTCTCTTTGTCTCAGTAGCATCTGCACACTACCATCCCTTCTTCGCAGTCTGAGACCAGAAAGCACAGCTCTACGGCAACCCTCCATGTGCCTTCCACAGCCCAGGCCTCATAGGTCCTTCCTGGCCCCCTGCCCACCACTTCATAATCCCTTCCAGGCAGACTCCTGCCCCTATGTATTTTGCTTTGGTCTCCTACTTCCCAAGCTATACTACACTCCCAGTCCTGGCTCAGCCCAGCAGCTGGAGTCCAAGTATCCATTTTTAATTTTAAACAACCCTACTTCTAAATGATACTGATCAGACACTTGTAAAACACTCTCTATATAATTTCAATCACTCCTTAACAGCTCTCCCCACACCTGATAAATAATATTTATCAGCAGGGTCTATAGAATAAAACTAATTTAATAGAATACTAGAACTGGAAGGGATCTCAAGAGGTCATCAAGTCCAGTCCCCTGCCCTCACAACAGGACCAAGTACCATCTAGGACTACGTCATCCCTAATAGATGTCTAGCTAACCTGGTCTTAAATATCTCCAGTGATGGAGATTCCACAATCTCCTGAGGCAATTTATTCCAGTGTTTAATCACCCGGACAGTAAAGAAGTTTTTCCTAATGACCAACCTAAATCTCCCTTGCTCCAATTTAAGCCCATTGCTTCTTGTCCTATCATCAGATGTCAAGAAGAACAATTTTTCTCCTTCCTCCTTGTAACATCCTTTTAGGTACTTGAAAACTCCTATCATATCCCCTCTCTTGTCTTCTCTTCTAAACTAAACAAACACAATTCTTTCAGTCTTTCCTCATAAGTCATGTTTTTTTGGACCTTTAATCATTTTTCTTGCTTTTCTCTGGACCTTCTCCAATTTCTCCACATCTTTCCTGACATGTGATGCCGGATAAAGTACTCCAACCCAGGCCTAATTTGGAGTATCTGGACCAAGGTGTTCAAAAAAAGTAAACTACAGCCACGATTTCAAAGCACTGAGGAAGAAATCCTGGCTTCACTGACATCAAAGGCAAAACCCTCATCTCCTTCAGGATGCAATCCCTTCAATGTAAAACGCAGGGGCGCCGGAAAGAAGCCCAGGGCAGGGCGGCTGCTGCGCAGCGTAAGGGAGAGGCTCCGTCACCTCATAAGAACATAAGAACATAAGAATGGCCGTACCGGGTCAGACCAAAGGTCCATCTAGCCCAGCATCCTGTCCGCCAACAGTGGCCAGCACCAGGTGCCCCAGAGGGGTGGACCAAGACAATGATCAAGCGATTTGTCTCCTGCCATCCCTCTCCAGCCTCTGCCAAACAGAGGCCAAGGACACCATTTTATCCCCTGGCTAATAGCCTTTTATGGACCTAACCTCCATGAAATTATCTAACTTCTCTTTAAACTCTGTTATATTCCTAGCCTTCACAGCCTCCTCTGGCAAGGAGTTCCACAGGCTGACTACGCTGTGTGAAGAAGAACTTTCTTTTATTAGTTTTAAACCTGCTACCCATTAATTTCATTTGATGTCCTCTAGTTCTTCTATTTAGGAACTAATAAATAACTTTTCTTTATCGGCCCTCTCCACACCACTCATGATTTTATACACCTCTATCATATCCCCTCAGTCTCCTCTTTTCTAAACTGAAAAGTCCCAGTTGCTTTAACCTCTCCTCATATGGGACCCGTTCCAAACCCCTAATCATTTTAGTTGCCCTTTCTGAACCCTTTCCAAGGCCAAAATATCTTTTTGAGGTGAGAGAGACCACATCTGTACACAGTATTCAAGATGGGGCGTACCATAGTTTTATACAGGGGCAGTAAGATATTCTGGGTCTTATTTTCTATCCCTTTCTTAATAATACCTAGCATCCTATTTGCCTTTTTGACCGCCGCTGCACACTGTGTGGAAGTTTTCAGAGAACTGTCCACGATAACTCCAAGATCTCTTTCCTGATTTGTCGTAGCCAAATTAGCCCCCATCATACTGTACGTATAGTTGGGGTTATTTTTCCCGATGTGCATTACTTTACACTGCTCACTGCTCTACCTGGTTCCTGTGGGTCACAAACAAGGGTTTCGCGTGAGACCCCCGACGCCAGAGAGGCGATTCGCGCTGTACTGTGGCAGCTGCAGCAGCAGCAGCCAAGAGACCACTGAGATCCCTGCAGAGTCACAGCTCAGCGCCGGCTGGTGCCGCGCCCGAGGCTGCGGCTGCTGCAGGCTGGGCCCAGACTGGGCCGCTGGATCAAGCCCTGCGGGGATGCACTCGGGCCGTAGACAAGCGGCTGAGGGGCCTCAGGGTTAGCGCTCCGCGGCGCATGACAACGGGCCAATCAGAGGCGCGCTTAGAGGGAAGCCGCCCTATGACGCCATCAGTAGCTATGGTGGATACGCTTACTGTTGCCAAGGTCTGAAAAGATGATGGGCGGGAAACCCCAAACGCTTTCACCAATGGCGTGCGCGCTTCATTAAGACTGACACCTCCCAGGCCAAATAGCGTTTCCCTCCGGCTGTAACCTGCACGGGGCGGTGCAAGCGGGGGATAAATACCGTCGCAAGCTGTGCCGGGTGTGCCAGTGTTGCGTCTCAGACAGTAACCAACCGGGGGCGGGGCGGGGCGTCGCATTTGTGGGTGTTTATAGCTGGGGCCTTGTTGGTAACTTGGACACCAGTCAAACGCCTTCCCTCTTGCCGGGCCCACACGGGAGCCGCTGGGCGTGCTTGATTGACGGTGATCTTTTACCCAGCAGAGATAGGTAGTGCTGCTGGCGCACAGTGACGCACCAACGCAGAAGTCTCTTTAAGACCCGCAGCTTGGTGGGCGGGACTTTGTTTTGTGACGGGCCCAGCATTCACCCAATGGGTGGGAGAGAATAAAAATACAACCCAATGAAGGGTGCGGAAGAGCACGAGAGGTGGGCGCGTTCTCGTCCAACGGCCTGGGTGTATAGCCAATGGGGAGAAAGGAGGAGGAGGAGGCGGTGCCAGACAATGAGTTATGTGGAGGATGTATGTGACTGTCAGTGAGTGTGGCCAATGGGTGGGAAGATGGCGATGATGCTAGCCAATTGAAGTCGCAGAAAGGTGGGTAGTGATGTGATAGGCAAGGGTTGTGGCTAATGGGCGGGGAGACTACGGAGACGCTATCCTATTAACAGTGCGGAGGGGTGAAAAGAGGCGAGGATATGTGTGATCGGCAGGAGCTGCGGCCAATGGGGGCGGACGCTGGCGCAGCCCTGTCCAGTGAGCTGCGCAGGGGGCGTCACGGAGGCGTGTCTCGGTGTGTTTGGGTTCGTGCTCTCGGGGGGAGGGAGACGGCGACGAGGAAAGTTTTTATTTTTTAAATTGTATTTTGTTTCTAGTTTCTGGGGTTCGCGCTTCCCCTGCGGGTGAAGCGGGTGGGTGAGAGGAGCCGCCCCCGGCGCTGAGGAGAACGGAACTACGCGCACCTCGGCGGTGAGTACGGGACAGGGCCCCCCCCCAGGCACAGGCAGCGCGGCGGGGGTCTCCGTCAGTCTCCTCCATGCAGCTCCTTGGGGCCCCGCGCTGCGACTGTTCCCCCGCCCTCGGCGGTAGGGGTGGGGGCCTGGCTGGAGAGCCGCCCCGCCCGCCAGGGGTCCCCCCGGGCCACTCCTGCCTCGGAACCGCGGGCGGCCGCTCGCTGGTCTCTGCCTGGGCGGTCCCGCTGGCTGCCCTCGGCCGGCTGGGGACTGAGGCGCCGCCCTCGGCGCGCGCGGGGCCGGAGAGTGGCTCTAGGCCGGCGGGGTTTAACTGGTGCCCGAGCCCCGCCCCGTGCGGAGGGAGGGGCGGCCCCAGGCTCAGCCCGCGGGAGCTGAAACGGGACCCGAGGCCCTGTGTGGGGCCTGCCGCGCTGTTCTGCCCGCGGCACCAGCCCCGCCACGCCGGGCGCGGTGTGCGAGGCCAGCTTGACCCGGCACGGCCTCGGCAGCCGGCAGCGCGCGGGCCAGCGCAGAGTCTCAGCTGCCGCCGCGTAGCGCGCTGCGGGCCCCAGGGAGCGAGCAGGAGCCTCTGAGCGCTGGCGGGTGGTTCTGCTTCCCGGCCGCCCCCAAACAAGCCGCCAGCAAACCTCCAGTGGCTGGAGTTACCCCGCTCCGCTGCGTGCGGGTGCGCTCCTGAGGTTATGTCGGTAGCACTACCGACCACATTGGATTTGTTTCACACGCGTCTGGTGGCACGAGTTTAGAGGCGGGAGGAGTAACCGAATTGAAGAGGAGTGTCCCAAGCCAAAGCCACTTTTCAGAGCTGTTCCTGTCATAGGAAATCCGAGGCGACACATTGCTAGGGCTGCTTCTCTCTCACTCTCCTGCCTGCTTTGTGGTGCTCCCTATGTTGATATATACTCTATATGACTACATAGGGAAGTAACTGAGGTCACCTAATTTTGTGAGGCGTGGGCTCGTTTTGTTGTTTTTTTTTTTAAACTCAAGCCAAAGATAAGTGGTCATGCTGAGGCCCCTCCATTTGCATTCACAGTCATACATGACCCTTCTGTTTTACTGTCCCAGTTTAGCTTCTATAACAGGGTGGGCAATAATTTTTGTAAAGGGGGGGGAAACATCACCAATTTTGGTGGTAGTGGTGGCTGGCTGTGGGGCAGAGAAGCACATGAGGTCTCTTGCACTTGCCCAGCCGAGGCACACATTCCCTAGAGGGAATTGCCAGTGTTTTGAACTGCTGGCAGTTCCCTCTGGAGCAGTGTGTCCCTGGTGGGGGGAGGAGACTCCATGCACTCTCCTGCCCCTGGGTCTCGATTGGCCTGGAGGCAGGGCGCAGCGCTGCCAGCTGCAGACCGGATCAAATGGCTTGGCAGGCTGGATCCAGTCCCTGGGCCATATATTGCCCACCTTTCTATGAAGAAGCTTTTTTAATGTCAAAGTATATCTTGTTGTTTTAACTTTTGGGTTTAATATCCAGATTATTTTGAGGGGTCTGTAGAAACTAGGGATGTTAAAAAGCGCTTAATTAGGTAACCATGTAACCGTTAAAAAGTCTTAACAGTTATTTGCCGTGGGCTCTGCAGTATAAAGTTTTAACCCCAGGAGCTGGGCAGGCAGCAAGTGTGCACTGGGAGCTGGCTCTCAGCTGCTGGCTCCACTCCCGGGGAGGCCTACAGCATGGGGCAGCAGCTCACTTCCAGCTCCTGCTGCCCCCCTTGCACTGCTGCCTCTGATTCAGGGTGGGGGGGGGAGAAGAAAGAGAACAGGTTGAGGGATGGTCTGGATTGGGGGGAGGAAGGAAGAGAGCAGGCCCTGGGGTCCCTAGCCTCCCCCTTCCCAAGTCCCTGCCTTGAAGGACCCAGGCAAGGCTGGTTAAATCTGCTAGTTTAAAAAAAAAATCAGTCTACCATTTGTCTCCTGGGCTGTGTGTAGCAGTGAACAAAATGAATATTGTTTTTTGAGGGATTTGACACTAAATCTTTTTATTACAGCCTAGCTAATAGAAATAGGCTGCTTTTTGTACTCTAGGTAGCTGTTACTGTCAGACAGATGAAGCTGCCAATATATATTTCTGTTTAGGCCTTGACTGGTTGAGCATAAGTCAGCAATTCTCTGATTTCTGTCCTTCTTTCTATTTCAATGTGTAATAAAGGGTGCTCTCCTGATACCAACAACAATAAAGTTGATAACTTTTAGAAAGGTCTCTTTGTATCCTTCAACTATGTGAACTCTTACCTGTATGATCAGCGAAAGAGCAGATATTTGTTTGCAAGTGTTTGATAGTTCATTCCATTTGTGAAGCAATGGATATAGAAGAAGAATATACAGCATTTAGATAATGCTTTGTGTTTTTTGAAGCAATGGACAAACAATCAGTCTTCACATCACCCTTCTCGCATATTGAGTGCAGTAATATTGTTAACTTTGTCCTATGGCATGGACATTGTGGGAGAGGGTTCTGAAGCTTTTATTTTTTCATGAGTGCTAGGAGTTGTAATCTCATCTTGGATAACTCTTTGTTTACAGTGTATTGAACTATGGAGATGACCTTTACTAGTTTCACCAGGTCCGTATGGATCACATTTCTGGGGATTGGCAGGCTCTTTAGTTCAGAAATCAAACTAAGAAATACATTTAAATGATTTTGTGTAGATGAGTGACAATCTGATGAATTACTTCTGCAAGATGTAGAAAAGTCTTCTGAGTTTTTCACTGTTTTAATCTTTATGTAGTTAAATGAATATAACTAGAAACTGGGGGGGGAAAAAAAAAAAAAGCCCTCTTAACCAGCGAGTCTCTTTTGGAATGGGGAGAAATATATAATCAGATTTAGTGAAAAGGAATGGAAGGTACTATTAAAATATAATGGAAGATGAATGCCATGAGAGAGAGGAGTCAAAATGAAAGTGTAAAATGATAGGCAGCAAGAGGATCCAAATACAAGCAGAGAAGGCAGAAGATCAAAGGCCAAAAAGCTAATTAGTGGATCAGAGGTTAAGAAGTCAAACTGAAAAATGAAGGGGTGATAGTTGGGGAGGGAGGGCAGCTTAAGCAGTTTGACAAAGTATTTGGAAAGAGATGATACAGTAATGACATATTGCTTTAAAGAGAAATTAAATTGAGTTCTGAAGGAAGGTAAAAGTCCCTTACACTTTTATTTAAATTTACTTTTTAGAAATTCCGTCTCATAATTCCTCACAGTCAGCATTATTAAGAAGCATTCTAAGGAAAACTGGTAAGAATTCTAGTACAGTCCTGAGCTACTTGGAAAGGGTAAAGACTGATCTACTATGGAAGACATGATGAGTTCCCTGATGTTCCAGAAGCACTGTAGCTCAAAAATAATCTTTTTTTTTTTTTTTTTTTGTATAGAGAGCTTCTTCCTTTGTCTAGCTGACACATTCCAGTTTCTGCCTTCTATCTTAGGGCTAGTCTATGCTACTGGGGGAGATCAGTCTTAAATGAATAATAGCTGAAGTTGATGCACTTACTGCTGTGTCATCTCTGTGGTGCATTTATAGGAGATTATCTCCCGTCATTTGCCCTTGTGCTTCTTGTTCCAGTGGAGTACTGGACTCGATGTCTAAGCGATCAGCCATTGATTTAGTTGGTCTGCACTAGACCTGCTAAATCGACTCCTGTTGGATTGATCGCTACTTTCTCAATCCAGTTGGTAGAGGAGACATACCCTACCCTATGAAGTCCCACATAAGGAAACCCTTGCTAAATAATTGTCTCTGTTTTTGCCTTACATACCTTGTTTCTGCTTTGAGGCCTAGTGTACACTGGGAGTTTAGGTTGAACTTGGTGGCCTTAGGTCACCTTTTTTTCCCCTAAACAATGAGTACATACCACCAAGCCCATTTTGTCGCCTTTAAGGGTCTCTAAAGTCTGTTTCTGTACTCGTGCTCTCACAAGGAGTAACTTCTAAATTCAACCTTGCATGGTTGACTTTGTGGTAGTGCAGAATCAGCGCTTTGAAAGTCAACGTTCTTGGCCTCTAGGAGGTGTCGTACGGTGTTCCTTGGTGACTGCTCTGGTCACAACTTTCAACTCTACTGCTCTCTAGGCGAATATGAAAAACCCTGGAAATTTTGAATTTTGTTACCTGTGTTGCTGTCATGGTGAACAGACTTCAAAATAGGCAGCACACCTGACCATGAGTTCCCAGGGTCACAGATGAGCACCAGCATGGAGAGTGCAGGAGATCCTGGACTCCATTACAGTGCTGGGAGAGGAATCTGTTCTTGCAGAACTACAAGCCAGCAAAAGAAATGCAGATATCTATGCCAAGATTGCAAAGGACATGGAGAAGAGAGGATACATTGAGGATGCCCAGCAGTACTGAGTGAAAATAAAGGAGCTGAGGCAGTCATAACAAAAGACAAAGGAGGCAAACAAGTGATCTGGAGCATTGTCCCAAACAGGCTGCTTTTAAGAGCAGCTGCATGTGATCCTTTGAGGCACGGCCTGGAGAGAGATGGAAACAGCTTCTCTAGCCAGTGTATGGATTCTTCCCAAGACGCTCAGGTAGCCTCAGGCAGCAGCGTGGAGGACAGCATGGTGAAGGAGGAGAATGGTCAGCAGGCAAGTGGGGTAATTGATGTCACTGAGAGCCAAGAACTTTTTATAACCTTGTGAGATGTCCTGGTAGGGGGAGGATTGTCTCTAGTCAGTCACTGATCCCCAGGAGGGCACTTTTATTGAGTTCAAATTTTTTATCCTGCTAAAAGTAGCGTGTGATCTGTGACATCCACTGTGCCTGCACAGTGTGGGGGTCCCTGGAGCAACTTGTTAACGTGTCTGGAGACAAAGCGAGAATCCTGCATGCACATCTCCATAAAGCTCTCATAGAGGAACTCTTTAATCATTCTCACAAGGTTTCTGGAGAGGCCTGCCTTATTCTGTCCTCCTGGTAGGACACCTTTCCATGCCAAGCCACCAGAAAATGGTCTGTTGTCATTGCAGCACAAAGCATTGCAGCATCAGGTCCAGGTTTCTGGCCACATTCGGTCAGCATCTGCTTCCTGTCACACTGTGATTTGGAGAAGACTGATACCTCGCATGACAACTTGGATGAAGTAGGGGAGGCTATTGGCTGATGCTCTGCAGTAAATCTCCATTTGCTCTTTGCCATTGAAGCATGGTTTGAGCCCCTGCCTTGCTGCCATGCCTGGATCCCTTCCCCTCACCTGCCCGCCTGCTCCTGGGCGAAGGAAAGTTGAACTCTCCCAGCAAATGGGTGGTGGTCCTGAACACACTGGCAATGTGTGAGTCCCTGCCCTTACTCCACTGCCACACCGGGACCCTCTCCGACCTGCAGACTTATGCCCCGACCTGTCCCTTACCATGCTTGCCACCAAACTGGGTCCAGCTGCTCCCCTAAGAACTCTGAGGTGTAACTGCTGCAGATTGGCTGCTTAAAAGCATAACTATGGCCTTGTACATAACTCATCCCTATTGTCTTTAGACACATCTTCATTTTATTTGAACACATTACAGGAGATAGATTAGGTATTATGCTCTACAGAGTCTGCCCTTCACTTCTTGTTACAGTGTGAACAGCAGTGAGCTGCTGCACACTTCCTCAGCCCCTCCAGCTGGCACAAATCAACAGGCAAAAAAGGGCTAGGGAAGAAATGGTCAAGGTGCAAATGCAATCTGCCAACTTGGACACGGAGCACATATGCGAGTGGAGGAATACATTGGAGGTGGTATGAGCAGAGCATGAGCAAAGGAGAGTGGGGAACTGTAAGTGAAGCACCACGAGAGAGTCTTGTCCATGATGGCTGTCATGGATCTCATAGCGACTTTCCAAGATGCCTACCTGAACAAGCACCCCCTCTAGTCCTTGCAGACCAACTTTTCCTCCTCATGGAGTTCCATAGAACACAGGGGTGGGAGGAATCAAGGGCAGCCTCACATTCAACCCCCTAGGGATGCATCACAAAGCAAAAGGCTATTCTTGCAATTGTGCTAATCCTGGACTCCTTTTCTGTCCCTGCTGTGTTCCCTAATTAAAAACACATGGGGAAAAAAATCTCTTTATTGCTTGTGTTAAAGGGGAGGGAGATTACAGGCATGCACACTGAATACAGAGGTACTTCATTGAGAGCAACATGCATAACTCTCAAAACTGGCCATTCATAATGCTGTCTTTCAGTGCCTCTCTGATATGTACTACCCCTCACTGTACTCTCCTTATTTCCCTGGTGTCTGCTTAAAATCCACAGCTAGGTGCTGTGCCTTGACATTCCACCCTGACAGATACATTTCCCCCTTGCTCTCTCAAATATTATGGAGCACACAGCAGGGTGCTACCACAATGGGAATGTTGTGTTTGCTGAGGTCTAACCTAGTTGTTAGACTGTGGAACCTTCCCTTTAAAAGCACATTCTACCACCATTCTGCACTTGCTCAGCCTGTAGTTGAACTGCAGTCCAGGCTGCCTGTGTATGGCTTCATGAGTCACGGGAGCAAGGGGGTAGGCTGGATCGCCAAGGATCACTATTGGCATTTCAGTGTCCCTGATGGTAATTTTCCAGTCTCAGAAGAAAATAGCAGCTTGCCGGAGAGGCAGGAGTTCCTAAAGATGCACGTGTTATGCACCTTTTCTGACCATCCCACACTGATGTCAATAACATGGCCCTTGTGATCCAACAGCACCTGCAGCACCAGCAAGAAGTACAGCTTGCAGTTTATATATTCCTTTGCAAGGTGCAAAGTTGGGGATGTGCATTCCATCTATCACCCCACCACAGTTAGGGAACCCCAGTGCAGCAAAGCTCTTCACTGTGTCCTGCATATTTCTCAGAGTCACTTCTCTCCGTAGCAGAAGGTTATTGATTGCGTTGGCTATTTGGATTACAACAGCCCTCATTGTAGATTTCCCTACTTATAATTGATTTCGAACTGACCAGTAGCTATCTGGTGTTGCAAGCTTCCACAGGGCAATTGCCACTTGTTTCTCCGCTGTCAGAGTGGGTCTCATTCTGATATTCTTGCACTTCAGGGCAGGAAAAAGCAATTCACAGACTTCCATGAAAGTGGCCTTAATGCAAGTAAAAGTTTTGCAGCTGCTGCTGATCTTCCCATATCCGCATAACAATGCAATCTCCAGTCTGTGCTTGTCTGACGGCACCAGAACTACCCACTGCACAGTTTTGGTTCCAATGTGTGCTGGGAACATAACCCAAAATAGAAAGCGGTGCAGGCACTGTGGGATAGCTACCCTCAGTGCTTCGCTCTCAAAGTTGACGGTAGCCACCCTACTGGGGACACACTACTTCAGACTATGTTGAAATCTTGCATGCAGTGGGAACATGCACCTTCGCTTTGACTTTACAAAATGGGGTGCTAAAAAGTCAGATTTAATAATTTTGACCTTATTTCGTAGTATAGGCATGGCCTAAGATGGTCAGAGAAAAGAGTGCATGTTAAGTCACTTTTCTAAGATCAGATACTGTGTTCTGAAGTTCTGTGATATTCTCCTTTGGAATTAAGTGTATATTTAAAACTTTATGAAAGCAAGTAGCAAAAGGCATGTCTTTAAACCAGTTAAGTTAAACTGTCAGAAAACCTTGTGTGCCTGCTACAGTTTTAAGAATGTATACTTATTTACCTTGAATAATAAAATAAGAGCATCTGAGTAGGGTTTTGTGTCTCTTTAACTGAATTTGTTTTAAGATATGCATTTAACTGTGCAAGTTTGTGTGTACATAAGGCCTGAGCTTCATACAATGGGAACATGCTTGGCTAATGAACCTGTGTGTGGACCAGTTACTGTAAAACTTTTAATTGTGAGCAAAATATTAATGCCTTGTCTAGGCACCGATTTTTGGACAAAGCTTGTGACTTTCTAAAAAAAAAAACAGTTATTAATATTTCTAGTGCCATAGTGCCTAGGAACCCTAGTTGTGGACCACCATCCCACTGCACGCTGGAAAACACAAAACTGAAAGATGTGTTTTGCCCCAAGGAGCTTACAATCAAAGTATAAGACAAGAGATAAGTTAGATGTAGACAGGAAGGGGAATACATGGAAACAATGAAGTTGGCAAGCTTTGAGAGCTATCTGCATCCCAACACTTACCCAGCAAGTTAAATTTGTTGGTTTCTTTGCTAGAAGGGGACCCCAATTGAAAGGTGTAGTTGTGGAAAGTTGTTTCACAAAATTATTCACTGTGGTATGTCTACACTACAAGTTTTTTCTGGCAGAAAATATGCTAATGAGGAACTCATTAGCATAAGTCACAACATCATTAGCATATTTTCTGCCGTTTCTTTTTGCGCAAGGGGTTTTTGCGCAAAAAGAAGCAAAGTGTAGTTCAACTGTTTTTTTTTGCAAAACAACTGCAAGATCCTTATGCCTGTTGCGGAGAGGCACAAGGATCTTGCGCAAAACAGGGTTTTTGTGTAAAACGGAAGCGGCTACGTTGTGCTTCTTTTTGCGCAAAAACCCCTTGCGCAAAAAGAAATGGCAGAAAATATGCTAATGATGTTGTGACTTATGCTAATGAGTCCATCATTAGCATATTTTCTGCCAAAAAAACCTGTAGTGTAGACGTAGCCTGTGATTATTCTCTTTTTTCATTTCTACTATGGAATTGATCCTAAAACTTTCACAAACAGTGTTATTGCTCCTCCTGGAGAATCTTTGTATATCTTAGGGGATTTCTCATTTCTCTGTAGAATCTGCTTCAGTACTCAACAGTTCAATACTTTTGTGATTTGGAAGCTTTCATAATGATATTTTATGTAACCCTGATGTTTGCAAAAGAAAGAAAATATGGACTGTCAGGCTTTTTCTGTACTGTGAAAACATTATTTCAAATGACTAATTTCATGTTGTTCACAAAACAATGCCTTAATAAAGATATGCTGAAGTTAACATAGTAGGTAAAATACTTACTAGCTATAGCAGAGTCTTGCACAATCTTTATGATCCTTTAGGGGAAAATAGTGTAGCTTTGAATTTTTGCTTCTGATTAAGTGCTGAAATTAGCCCTCTCTTTTTCTTGACTCCCAAGTGAATACAGTTGCTTTCATTCAAGAATGCCCTGTACACAGTAGGGGTTTTCCCAGTTATACTAATACAGTTAAACTAATGTAGTTATTTTGTGTGTAACTTTCCCTCATTGGACTTGCTTATTCCAGAATAAGAGTGGTCTTTTTTCATTGTAAACCAATGGTTCTCTACCAGGGATCTGAGGTTCCTTGGGGGCCCACAATCAGGTTTCAGAGGGTCTGCCAAATTAGGATTGGCTTGGACTTGCTGGGGCACAGGACAGAATGCCAAAGCCTCACCATGACCCAGGGTTGAATTTGAAGCCTAAGCATCTTAGCTTCACAGCATGAGTGCCCGGGCAGTTGCCCTACTAGCTACCCCATATCGCTTGCCATGGCTTTTATATGCAGAAAAACAGTTGTGGCACAGGTGAGTTGTGGAGTTTTTATAGCATGCCTGGGGAGCTTCAGAAAAAAGAAGGTTGAGAACCCCTGGTTTAAACCTCTTCCAAATGACATATATTAACTATAAAAAGGCACTGTTATCCCAAAACAAGTGTGTCCACATAGGGAGTTACATATATTAATAGTAGTAATTTAAATTCATAACCCTTTCAGTACAGTACAGACAAGACACATGTCTGAAAATAATTGTCAGTTTTGCCTTTTTCCATTTATAGTAGATGCTTAATTTTCCACTTGTTTCTTCTGGAGCTTGAAATTAACATGACTTTTATTAGTTTTCTGATAATGACTTGTATAGCATTCCCATATGTCTCCTGGTGAGTATATAAAGTCATTATTTTCATTTCTGATAGTTCACCGTTCTGGGAATAAGATGTTTTTGCAAATTAAAGTTTAAAAAAATTCTGGTTACTCTTTATGATCAGGCTTCAACTCTGGAGTTTTGGGTGCAATATTCTATCTATTGGCATGTTTCCCTTAATGTCAAATTTTCCTTGCTTGATTGTGCCTTAAAGCGCTCTCATTTAAGAAAAAAACCCCAACCAAACAAACTCTTAAAACAGAGAGCATGCAACACATGTTTTCATAATCATACTACCACACATATATCATGAGGTTTTTAGATAAAGTAAATCTGGGGTGATAAAATTAACCACACGACAGAGGAAACAAAAAAGAGAAGCCTGAAAAAATAGACTTCTTTTGCTGCCATTGGTATAAGCATAGAAATTTCACACTGAGACTTAATGCAGGTTAGCAGAAAAGACCTTTTACGATGTATGTCAAGAATACATTTTTAATTACCTTTTCAAGATTCACATGAAAAAAATCTCTAAAGAATACAGGTGTACACAATTGACAGTCATGCTTTGTTTAATGAATGTTTACTTGGTAAAGTGTAATGGCTCATCCACTATAGAAATGTGTTTTTAAAACATAGATTTCAAGGACTATGAAGGCTAGCCATGAAAGACGTTCTTCATGATTTTAGAAATAGTTAAACATATTTACTTGATTAAAATATATTACAGGTGTGTTTTGATAATTCTTATGCAGACGATCTGCTTTTGGATGGATAAGATGTCTATTTTACATGGAAAGAATCAATATTAAATGCACAATATGGTATTTTTTTTTATTGTGATTTTTATTGTTTTGTGTGCGCGCATGCATGCCTTTTCTTTGTCTGCTGTTTGGTGAAAGCATAGGCGTGGTTCCAAGTGTGCTTCCTGACAATTAAAAATGCAGATAAGTCTCATTTTTGTGAGGAAGATTGGGGAGAGAGAAGTATTTTACAGTGTGTGTGAGACACTATGTATCAAGGTACGTGAATTGCCAATGGAGTCTCAAATATAGATGAGGAAGAAAATCTTTGTTTCAAATCCTAGTTGCAATGGAGAAGTCTGTCTCTTTAAAGAAGGTAGTAACTCTTCCTTTGCTATCTTCCCCACCATTCCCCTCTCAATATTAGGTCCATGTGTTTTGTGGCTTTTAAGTGAATAGAACTAACGGTACCCTTAACAACAATTTCAGATGTTGGTGTGATATTATGTAAGCCCTTGAAAACAGGATGTGGCACTATAGTTTAAAAATAAAATTTAGGAAAAAAAATTAAGTGCTGTTCTTTAGGGATCAGACTGGTTTTGGGCCATTTCTTAAGTTCATGCACCCTCTGCAGATAGTACAATAGCAATGTGCGGGATAAAGGAAGTTGTATTTTCAGAAGTATCTTTTTTCAAGTAAAAGTAAAGAATCTCTATGTACTTCCCTTGATTATATTCATTTTTTCTGAATGAGACTTATGTAGAAATTTGTGCTACAAAACCAGTCTTACTCATCCATATATCAGAAAAAGAGCTTTCCTGTAGAGCTAGTTGACTACTAGTCACAAACATTTCTTTAAAGAAACTTAAATAGAAGTTTATATTAATGTAATAAACCTGTTTGGAAGGAAATGTGTGTAGATTTGGTGGAAAAGAAATGTACTTAATTTATTAACATTCTAGCTTCCATCATTTGGAGAATATTAGCAAAAAAATTTCTTCTGATATATTGGCTGTATACTGGAACCTACAACAGTATGGCCAAGTCCAGATGTTAAAAGTTTGATTCTTATTCGCCACCTTGTTTTCTGGCATTTAGTGCGTACTTTCTTTATATATTAAAGCTTTTCTTTCCTTCATGGTTGCAGAACATCTTTTTCTTTTTCTTTTTCTTCTAATGAAAGCTGAGATTCTCATTAGGAATGTAAAAGGTTAACTGGTTACCCAGTAAGCATTAGCCTTACTGGCATGCTTACTTGGTAAATGGTTAACCAGAGGACCGAGTCTGCAGGAGCAGCTTCCCCTGGCCATGGTGGGCCCAGCGGGGCCAGAGAGCCCTCCCACTCCACTGCCCATGGCAGCACCAGAAAGTCTCATTAGGGATGTAAAACCGGGTGGGCAATAATTTTTGGTGGGGTGGCCACTCCAAGATTTTGGTAAGTGGTCAAGGGCCGCACTTTTCTGTGGAGGGAGTGCAGAGTCTAGGGTGGAGGTTGGGTGCAGAAGAGCATACGGGGTAAGGGACTGGGGTGCAGGAGATGGTGTGAAGTCTCAGAGGGTGTTTGGGTGGAGGAGGGGGTTGTGACCTGGGTCAGGGGATTGGGATGTAGGGTCAGGGAGGGAGTGTGGGTGCAGGAGAGGATTCTGTCCTGGGGAAGGGCTTCCGGAGGGGGTACAGGGTCTGGGAGGGAGAGGTCTCCTGGGGCAGGGTGCGCAGAGGGTTTGGATGGTGATCTGGGGGGGGGAGCTGGGGGGCAGGCAGGCGCTGGCTGGGAGGAGTTTACCTAAGTGTCCCCTGGCCAGCAGCCCCAGCCTGCTTGAAAATACAGGCTGCTCCCTCCACATGGCTCTCAGCTCTGGCTGCCCTGTCTCTCAGGCCAATCTCTCAGCTCCGATTGGCTGGCTGTTTCCAGCCAATAAGAGCTGAGAGATTCTGAGGTCAGTTCTTATTGGCTGGTTGTTTCTGGCCTCTAGGAGCTGAGGATTGGGCTGGGGGCGGGGTGATCGCACAAAGCCTCCCCCTGCCTGCAGAGCAGAGAGCTGCAGGGTCTGTTAAATGCAGCAGCTGTGTGTGCCTGAGGATCCCGGAAGGGGGGGTCCGTGGGCTGGATCCTGTGGCTTGGCGGGCCGGATCCAGCCCCCAGGCCATATTTTGCCCAGACTTGATGTAAAAGGACCCCTTCCACTGGGGCCCACCAGCCCTCCACAGTTAACTTGTTAAACTATTACAATTAGATTATTTAATTGGTTAGCTTTTTTTCCCTCTAATTCTCATGCTGTAGCATGATTCTAGCAACTGGCATTTAAGAAAGACGACACAGATTGCAACACTGCAAAATATTCCATATTGTGCATTTATTCTTAGTTGACCTTGCATATACTGTAGTGATCTAGCTATCTATTGCCATTGGCTGTTTGTGGCTGCCTCCTTTTGTGGGTTTGAAGAGGCTGATGAAGATGAAAATACTCTTTATCCTTCTTTGGTGACTCCTTTCTTTTTCACCTTTTCCAGTTATCTGTTGTCCCTTCTGGACTCCTTTCCCAACCCTTTGTTGGTTATCTTGCTGCTCTCTTCTATCTCCGCTGCCCTGGGATAATGGATTAAAATTAAGAAAAAAAACCTTCCTAATGGTGAGAAATCTGTTAGGGTTTGGAGAAGTCTCTCAGGAAAGAGGTGAAGTCCCATTGTCTGAAACATTGACAGTATGCTATAGGGAACAATTTGGTAGCACAGCACCCTACGACATGAATAAATTGACATAATAGGTCTCTTCTGTCTCTATGTTGTTGAACATTGGGCGAGCATATTAGCTGAATGTTTTTGCTTAAAATATTAGCAGTGAAATAATTAACCTTATTCATTTCTAAATTGTTGTTAATTCACTGAGATGAATAAGACAAATTAAAAAAAAAACTAGTACTATTTGGAAAGGAGATTTTATAGGTGGGGAGATAACAGGCATGTAACACCCTCTCTACTTTAAGGAAATTTACACTGGTGTAATTAAGCTCATGCAAATCCCCCAACATAGAAGTGCTGTACCAGAGCAAAGTGGAGTGTATATTAGTGGAACTTAATTTGGTATGTTACCAAACACATAGCTAAACACGGAGTTGTATCAGTTTAATTAAAAGGTGTAGTGTTATACAAACTGTTTTTAATGAAGTGGTGCATGGATGCTCTTGCATCATTTATTAAACCAACTAGGTCAAGTCTTGCTCGGATCCTTAACTCAATAAGGTGGTTTTTTTTTTTTCCCCCATTTAAATCATTATGCTGGGCTGGGGGGTTCAGTATGCAGGCTGTCCTAGGGAGAGAGAGCAGACCCAGCCCTGGCTCATTGCAGCACCTTGGGGCCAGGTGAGAAGCACCTATCTGTGGCCCCTTCCGCTGGCATAGCTGGGAGAGGGATGCATGTCCAGACAAACACACAGACAAACAAACAAACGAATAGATAATTCTCAAATATATGATAGATAGCTGTCCATTTCTCCACCACTGTCCCCTGCTGCCCCAATGGGGTTATAGCTGTCCTGGTCTCCATCTCTGGCCGCTTGCTGCCTCCCTCCTGCGGTCATTCTACAATATAACTGCCAAATCCTTCCCTTTTCCATTTTATGAGAAACAATCAAATTCCAGGCACATCCAATTGTCCTGGCACAACCAACCCCTTAATTCGCTTTAAGTTATGATAAGAGAAAGCTGCATGCCAAATATGGTGGGTTTTAGCTTTTACTCTTTAGGAGTTCTTGAACAAATGGATTTACGGATGGACTGGCAGACATGCACATTTCTAAAATGTAGTACTAGATGAGAAGCTGTACTTGTACAGATGTAAGTACTCGTGCTGTTACAAAGTTTCTCACTTTTAAAAGAGGTCAGAGAACCTCACTGGAAGTGTTTTGAAAGGAAATTTTAATATTTCATTCAGAGATAGCGTAGGGGAATAATTTAGATGGGCACATAATGCTATCAGTAAACATTTCATGATTGATGGATCTCTCAGATCCCGTCCAACTCTAACTTTTCTGAATCTTTGACATTAGGTTTTTTCCCATAATTTCTCATTTTTATTTCTTTTTTGTTTAAATTATCACATCAGTATTTAAAATGAATATTTGTCCTAAATACAGATTTATTAATGAGATTAAAATTTCTAGTTTCATGTATCCTTATTTTGCTTCCATAAAATAATTTGTGTGCTATAAGCAGTTTTAGAAAAATGCTGACCTTTTTGGTTTTTCAGACATTATAATATGATCATACAGGTTGCAGCTCCCAAAATTAGGATTCTCTGGTTCCTGGACCCAAGAGCCCCGGGAGGCTAGCGGCAGGAGGGCCAGCATCCAGAAGTAGGACTGGGATGCCAGGTGGCCCATGGCAGCGGTGGGCTGGCTGGGACAGAAATGGAGCTGGCACCATTGAGGGATGGTGGGCTCAGGGGCCAGTGGCGGGGAACCTTTCCTGGTTCAACAAAAATGGTCCCGAGGGTGCCGGAGCAGGGAGGTCAAACCTATATAGGTTTTTGGTTCTATGCTTCTGTTTATTTTTAGGTTTGGGGTCTAAAGGTGCTTAATTATGATCTTACAGTTCCTAATAGACTTTGAAATTTGAATCCATCCCTATCTCCAAATCTTAACTTTTTTTTTTTTTTTTTTTTAATAAACATTGAGGTATTGTAGAGGAATAGTTTGAATCCTAGGTTCTGGATTTGTCTGTTACCAAATTCACAAGGTTTCCAGATTGGGTCTAAGATTTTGTCTTGGGCCATCAAAACTATATGCCAGACATTAGAAGATGGACCCGAACAATGCCGAATACTTCACTCAAATAAGTGTTTTGTTTTTCTTCATTTAAATCATTGTTCTGGGGTGGGACTGGGATGAGGGGTTCAGTATGGAGGCTACTCCTGAGGGAGAGAACAACCTCAAACCTCTCTCACCACAGCAGCTTGGGGCGAGATCATAAGGACCTGTCTATGGCTGTTGCAGCTGCAGCAGGCACATCAGAAGAAGGGGTGCATGTCCTCCAGTTGGGGGACAGACACACCGATAAACAGACAAACTCTCTGAAATACATAGTAGATAGCTGCTGCTTTCTCCATCCTTGCTACCTGCTGGCCCAGTGAAGTTATAGCTGTCCCAGTCCCCATCTCTGGCCCCTTGATGCCCTCCCTGTTATCATTCTGTAGTATAACTCCCTCCTGCCAGACCCCTCCCTTTTTGTTGTATGAGAAACAAATTCTACGCACATCCCATTATTCTGGCACAATCAAACCCTTACCTTGCTTTAAGTTATGATTAGAGGAAGCTGCTTACCAAATTTGGAGGTGTACTAAGTCTTACCGTTTAGGAGGAGTTCTTGATCAAATGGACTCACAGATAGACAGACACACACATTTCTAAAATTATAGTAAGAAGATGTAAGAGGGTAGAGCAGTTTAAGTCCAGGTGACTAAAATTATGGTTTGAAAGACTCGATTTTTAAATGGTGTTGAGGCTTTTAAAAACTAACGTGAACATTTGTGCTGTCTCGGGTTTAGATCACAGTTATGGGTGCCTCAGTTTTTGGGATTCAATTCTAGATACTTTAAAGTCTTGGTGTCTGACCTGGTAGCCACCAGCCACGTGTGGGTGGCTATTTGGCCATTTGATGTGGCTAGTTGGCTTGAACAATGAAGCTATTTGTCCAGTTGAGTGTGGCTAGTTCACTATAGCAGTAGCCACCAGTGTTGCTGCTTCAGAACTGGTTGGACAGAATGGTTTTAAAAGGACCTGTTTTTTTTCCAGAAAGTTCTAAGTAGGGATGTAAAGTCCTGTTTAATTGGTTACCTGGTTAAACACAGTTTAAACAGGGATGCCCAGGTGCCGTTCCAGCCAGGCTGGACTACCCCTGCCCACAGCACGCTGGACCGGGCCTGCTGCATGCAGGGGGCTGATCCAGCCCCCACCAGTTAACTATAACTGGTAAGTCTCCCCCATTAAGGGTTATCCATTCATATCCTTAGCGTTTACACAGGTGCAGCTTAGGGCTTGTCCATACCAAGACGCTTTATCGAATGGTGCAACAATACCCCTTGATTGCATCTGTGTACGTGAATACACTTACATCCACCAGAATGGATAAAGATAATGATTTTTTTTATTTAATTCAGATTTTTATTTACATGTTCCAAATTCTTTTCTTTACTTCTCATTTTATAACCAAAAATTACTAAAGTGGATGTAGGTTTTGTAGTATTTTTTTACAACTGATTTCATAATTATTAAAATTTCAGAGTTTACACACGTTTTCCACTAAGATATTTCATGCTTAAAATACTCATCTATGCTAACCAAGGTTTCATAGTACCCTTACTGTGAAAATATCATAAATTGAAATACAGCACAAGTTATATCTGTAACTAGCATCCTATATTCTGAACTTCTATTAGTTAAAAGATAGAAGATAAAATAAAAAAAGAACAAGTTAAAAATCACCTAGAAAAGTTAGATGCCCGAAAGTCACCAGGGCCTGATGAAATGCATCCTAGAATACTCAAGGAGCTGATAGAGGAGGTATCTGAGCCTCTAGCTATCATCTTTGGAAAATCATGGGAGACAGGAGAGTTTCCAGAAGACTGGAAAAGGGCAAATATAGTGCCCATTTATAAAAAGGGAAATAACAACCCAGGAAACTACAGACCAGTCAGTGTAACTTCTGTGCCAGGGAAGATAATGGAGCAAGTAATTAAGGAAATCATCTGTAAACACTTGGAAGATGGCAAGATGATAGGGAACAGCCAGCATGGATTTGTAAAGAACAAATCATGTCAAACTAATCTGATAGCTTTCTTTGATAGGATAACGAGTCTTGTGGATTAGTGAGAAGCAGTGGATGTGGTATACCTAGACTTTAGTAAGGCGTTAGATACGGTCTCGCATGATATTCTTATCAATAAACTAGGCAAATACAACTTAGATGGGGCTACTATAAGGTGGGTGCATAACTGGCTGGATAACCATACTCAGAGAGTAGTTATTAATGGTTCACAATCCTGCTGGAAAGGTATAACAAGTGGGGTTCCGCAGGGGTTTGGGACCGGCTTCATCAACGATTTAGATAGTGGCATAGAAAGTACGCTTATTAAGTTTGCAGATGATATCAAGCTGGTTGGGGTTGCGACTAATCTGGAGGATAGGGTCATAATTCAAAATGATCCGGATAAATTGGAGAAATGGTCTGAGGTAAACAGGATGAAGTTTAATAAAGACAAATGCAAAGTGCTCCACTTAGGAAGGAACAATCAGTTTCACACATACAGAATGGGAAGCGACTGACTAGAAAGGAGTATGGCAGAAAGGGATCTAGGGGTTATAGTGGACCACAAGCTGAATATGAGTCAGCAGTGTGATGCTGTTGCAAAAAAAAGCAAACATGATTCTGGGATGCATTAATAGGTGTGTTGTGAGCAAGACACGAGAAGTCATTCTTCTGCTCTACTCTGTGCTAGTTAGGCCTCAGTTGGAGTATTGTGTACAGTTCTGGGCACCGCATTTCAAGAAAGATACGGAGAAATTGGAGAGGGTCCAGAGAAGAGCAACAAGAATGATTAAAGATCTAGAGAACATGACCTATGAAGGAAGGCTGAAAGAATTGGGTTTGTTTAGTTTAGAAAAGAGAAGATTGAGGGGGGACATGATAGCAGTTTTCAGGTATCTAAAAGGGTGTCATAAGGAGGAGGGAGAAAACTTGTTCATCTTGGCCTCTGAGGATAGAACAAAAAGCAATGGGCTTAAACTGCAGCAAGGGTGGTTTAGGTTGGACATTAGGAAAAAGTTCCTAACTGTCAGGGTAGTCACACTGGAATAAATTGCCCAGGGAGGTTGTGGAATCTCCATCTCTGGAGATATTTGAGTAGGTTAGATAAATGTCTATCAGGGATGGTCTAGACAGTATTTGGTCCTGCCATGAGGGCAGGGGACTGGACTTGATGACCTCTTGAGGTCCCTTCCAGTCCTAGTATTCTATGAAAAAAGCTGAAAATGTTGATATCTATGGGATTCGTGGTCTTAAGTCATCTAAGTGCCTAGTTATATGGGTTTCTTCTTTTTAAAAAAAATTTGGCTTGTATATAAAGAAGTTCACAATAAATTTTGTTACTATACTGAAAATCTAAATAACTGTCCTTGTTAACACTAACACAAGTTTGCATTGAAATGACACAGACTGGCATGAAACAAATAGAAACATTTTAAAAATAAAATTTTATCCATGGATATTGCAAGCATTGATCACAAACTTAACTTTAAGAACAAGTAGTCGCACTGAATGAAGAAAATGTGTCTGTAAAGTTTCATATCTCCTAAGTGTTTTCAGAATCAGAGCCTTTATTTTCAGTCTTTTTCTTATAACAATTTTATAAAATTCAAATAGCAGTAGCAGCATTTTAAAATCCTCAGTATTTGTAATTTGGGCCAAGATATTAAAAAATGAATATTTCAAGTGTTTAAATTCTGTGTATCTAAACTGAGCTATTTTAAAGAAGGTACTTCAAACTAGGGATGTGAACTTGTAGTCGAGTACACAGTTAACCAGTGAGCCCTGGTGTGATTTTTTTTCAGCAGATACATGTTTACAGAAATAAATGCATTTTAACATCCCTAGACATTACATCAGTGCAAACTCCCAATGTATATTCACTATATCAGTACAAGCCAGCATTTTGGTGAAGTTATACCAGTATGAATTTTCTTATGGTGGACATTACAAAAATAATGCATGATTCAAAATTCATTACATTGTGTGCTACTGTTCTTATGAATGGGAATGGCTTCAGTATTAATAAGGAAAAGTATTTAGATTTAGGAAATGGCTAAAGAAATGGAGGGACAGTACATTTAAATCTGATCATGTTTAAAAGACTTCAGTAGCGTATGCTTTAAATAGTGCTTCCAGAATTTAAAACTTTTTTTAAATGTTTTTTTCTCATTTCCTATTGATGTTTAGAAGGATGTTTTTGAATGGAGTGAAGGTTACACCATTAAACATGTACAAGCAAACTCTTTCCTCTTCCTCTGCGTATGTGCTTTTTTGCTGCCTTACAGGTTTCAGCTTTGCGACTGCTGTTACTGATAAACACCCTCTTGCAGGAGATTATTATGGTGGCTGCAATTTAACCTCACACACAGTCCACCAATCCTGAACTGCATTCCGTGATAAGCATGTTAACTGGATGTTTCTGCTGAAATGATTAGTAGTGAAATAGTTAATAATGTTGACATGCACGTTCTTATCTTTAAGTTTCAGGCTTAAAGATGATCTGCCAAGGGGAGGAGGGTAAATAATAAATATGATGTCTGTCTTTATGCTTCTTTATGATAAATATGAAAGCTTGAATGGTGTGAAGATTTTGCTTGTTATTTTTAATATTAAAAATTAAAGTTAGTGTGGAAGATTCTCTGACCTTCTATACCCCTTGCCCTAAATCTTGCAAAAATTTTCCATGGTTTCTAATATCAGTTTTGCTCCACCAGTACCAGTAGTTTTAGGAATTCTAGTGTAAATGGTCTACTAATATCTCGGGCATTTTCATTAGACCATCATCAGGCAGACATGGTATGTAAAATGCTGGCGGTAACTGATGTGCCCCATCTGATATGTTTTGATGTGAAAATATATATGAACTAGAAAGAGCTATGAGGAACTGAATTAGAAGAAAGTGGGTTTATGAATCAGACAAACCAGACTATGAATATATGTGGTGCTTCATTACAAGGGACAAGGAGAAGATACTAAAACCTAGATGTCATAAAGTGTGTGAAGTGACAAAGATTATAGCACCAAGAGAAAAGTGTTTTTTTTTTTTTTTTTAATACAATTTTAGCATTTTGACACTGCCATGTTGAGCAATGATGGATGCAGTTGTTAGGTGCTGCAAACATAGCTCCTGGTGTTAATGGAGGGAATTGATGGGAATTCTCTGTTAGAAATATGCCGTGTAGATTAAAGCCGTAGTTCTTAACTAGAGGAACATGTACACAGAAGTCATCTTTGAAGAGAGAACAACTTTTTTACATGTCTAAAATGAGGATGCGTAGGTAAGATGAGTAGAGCCCTGCAACTCCACATATATCCACAGGTATCTGTATCTGCATCTGCAGATGTGAATGTGGATATTCACAGCTTGTTTTTGCGGCTACAGATGTGGATATCAATGTAGTATCTAGAACCCTGCAAATTTGCAGATATCTGCTTTATATCTGCGGATATCTGGATTCACAGATAATTTTTGCAGATGTGGATACCAATGTTGTATCTGTGCCAGGCTCTAAAGATGAGAACTGATAGGCTATTCAGTGAATCTGTATTAGCCAGGATGCAGGTAGTCCCCCATCATGGAGAAGCTGACAGGCTATTGACTGAGATGACTGTGTCATGTGAGGTGATGAGACGTATGATCTGTTGGCCAGAGAGTACAAGAGATGCTCATAGGACAAATACCATGAGGAAGACTTCGAAAAAGGGGGGTTTCAAGAGGCTGAAGGACAACATGAAGAAGATTGGTGTCAACCTGGAAAATACACTTGAACAAGAATGATTAAAGATGTAGAATGGGTGGGGAATCTTTTTTGGGTTGGGGCCCCTGAGCCAGAGAAAAATCATAAAAAACAAACAAACAAACAAAAAAACCAAACCCCACACCAAACAAACAAAAACAAACAAAACCCTCACTGTGGCCCCTGAGTGAGAAGGAGAAAGATACTCCCCACATTCCCTTTGCACACCAGAGCCTGGGGGGCCCAGCTTAGTAGATTTTGTGCGCTCCATCCCCCCAGAGGCACAGCTGAAGCACCAGTACGGGCTCCCTGAGCTGGTGTTGCCTGGGTTCTTCAGGGCAGAGAGCTGGCAATATGGGGTGTGTGTGCTAGAGTCAGGGTAGAGCCTCTGGAATGTGGGGGGCTCAGGGCAGGAGTCTGGGGGCATGGGAGGGTGCAGGAGTCAGCCCAGGGTTAAGAAGAGGGGCGGGGGTGGCTTCTGGTGTCTTCATAGGGGCAGCTAGGACAGCAGGGACTGCACACCCCACCCACCAGTTTGTCCCTGAGAGCCAGCGGGCCCTCTCTCCCCTTTCACCTCTCCCAAGCTAAGGGGGCCCAGTGGGGGCTGTCTCCTAGACAGGAAGGCTCCACTTACTTGATCTTCTGGCATGCAAAATGATGGAGCCCCAGCTCTGCTGGCCACTCCCCTGGTGGTACAGCTGACCTCAATGGATACTCTGTGTCTAGCTCTCCCCTGTGGGCTCGCTGCTCCCTGTGGCCACTCATAGGCTACATCTACACTGCAGGCTTTTTGCGCAAGAACACCTGTTCTTGCACAAAAACTTGCAGAGAGTCTACACTGGATGCATGTTCTTGCGCAAGTAAATTTACAGTAAAGCATCAGAAAAGAGGGTTTCTTGCGCAAGAGTTATTCCCTCTCCATGAGGAATAAGCCCTCTTGCGCAAGAAGTCAGTGTGGATGGGCAACAGGGATTTCTTGCGCTAGAAAACCCTATGGCTAAAATGGCCATCAGAGCTTTCTTGCGCAAGAGTGTCCACACTGCCATGGACGCTCTAGTGCAAAAGCACATCTCTTGCACATGGCGCTGTGGACGTGCTCTTGCACAAGACCTTTTGTGCAAGAATTCTTGCGCAGAACAGGTCTTGCGCAAGAAGCCTTTAGTGTAGACGTAGCCATATTGTGTCCCTCAGAACAGCAACCCCTTCTTTTGCATGTTATGGAAAAATGTCCCATTCCCAGGGCATCTGGTTCTTCAGGAATAACCAAACCCTTACCTTTCTTTGAGGAAGTTGAATACCAAATTTAGTGACCCTAGCTCTTACCGTTTGGAGTCCTTGAACAAATGGACTTGCAGACACGCACAGACAGACATACTCTAAAATATACAGATAAGCTGTGTAATAATAAAAACTTAAAAAAACAACAAGTAGTCTAGCAGCACCTTAAAAACTAACAAAACATGTAGATGGTAGAATCATAGAACATTAGAACTGGAAAAAAACCCAGCAAGCAAAGGTCTGGTAGCACTTTGTAGACTAACAAAACACGTAGATGGTATCATGAGCTTTTGTGTGCACAGCCCACTTCTTCAGATGACCGGAGTTATGACTAGACTAGAGCAGTGGTCCCCAACGCGGTGCCCGCGGGTGCTATGGCGCCCACCGGGGCATTTATTTGCGCCTGCTGAATCATCTGGGCTGGCCCAGCACACGGCACATGCGCGGAGCCGGCCCCGGGCGCAGGGCGCGTGGGTGGCCCCTGCCCCGGGTGCGCAGCACATGCGCGGCGCCGGCCCCGGGCGCCCAGCGCGTGAGCGGCCCTGCGCCTGGACGCCCAGCAGCCCCTAAAGGTTGGGGACCACTGGACTAGAGGATAAGAAAACTCAAAATAAATAGGAGAAGGGAAGGGGGCGGGGGGAGAGAAAGATGCTCTGTCATCCCCCCCTTACCTCTATATATAAAGTATCAGGAGAGAGGGTGCTAAACCTGAGTAGATAAAGATCAAAGTCTAATCCAAAGATGTAGAATAGTGATAGAGATACAGCCCTGTTAGTCTGGTATAGCTGAAACAAAAGACAGAACTATGTAGCACTTTAAAGACTAACAAGATGGTTTAATAGGTGATAAACCATCTTGTTAGTCTTTAAAGTGCTACATAGTTCTGTCTTTTAATCCAAAAATGGATTGCTAAGGCAGGAAGGATACCATTCAGAAAGTTAGCACCTTCAGTGATAAAGGCTCCACCACCCCATATCTTGATTAAGTCCATAAGTAATTGAATTGAATTTGCATATGTATTGTAATTCCAAGCTTTCCCTGTGGATTTGGCTTGGGGACCTTGAGAGGTCATCGAGTCCAGTCCCTTGCCCTCACGGCAGGACCCAGTACCATCTAGACCAGTGTTTCTGAAAGTGCTCCACGGAACCACTTTGAGAAACACATTAACTGGCCGCCCCAGTTTATTTACTGGTGCCGCGGCCACGGAGCCTCGTGGCTCCCATTGGCTCTGTTTCATCCTTTGCAGCCAAGGGGAGCCGCGGGAAGTGACGTGGGCTGGGTCACCGCTTCCCGCTACTCCGCTTGGCTGCAAAGAGCGAAACGGAGTCAATGGAAGCCACGAGGCTCCGTGGCCACAGCGCCAGTAAATAAACTGGGGCGGCCAGTTAATGTGTTTCTCAAAGTGGTTTCGAGGAACGCTTTCAGAAACACTGGTGTAGACCATCCCTGACAGATGTCTATCTAATCTGCTCTTAAATATCTCCAGAGATAGAGATTCCACAACCTCCCTAGGCAACTTATTCCAGTGTTTAACCACCCTGACAGGAAGCTTTTCCTAATGTCCAACCTAAACCTCCCTTGCTGCAGTTAAACCCCATTGCTTCTTGTCCTGTCCTCAGAGGCCAAGGAGAACAGTGTTTCTCCCTCCTCCTTATGACGCCCTTTTAGATACCTGAAAACGGCTATCATGTCCCCTCTCAGTTGTCTCCTTTCCAAACTAAACAAGCCCAATTCTTTCAGTCTTCCTTTGTAGGTCATGTTCTCTAGATCTTTAATCATTCTTGTTGCTCTTCTCTGGACCTTCGCCAGTTTCTTCACATCTTTCTTGACATGTGATGCCCAGAACTGGACACAATACTCCAATTGAGGCCTAATCAGCGGAGAGGAGAGAGGAAGAATGACTTCTTGTGTCTTGCTCACAACACACCTGTTAATGCATCCCAGAATCATGTTTGCTTTTTTTGCAACAGCATCACACTGTTGAATCCTATTTAGCTTGTGATCCACTATGACCTGTAAATCCCTTTCTGCAGTACTCCTTCCTAGGCAGTCAATTCCCATTCTGTATGTATGAAGCTGATTGTTCCTTCTTAAGTGGAGTACTTTGCATTTGTCCTTATTAAGCTTCATCCTGTTTACTTCAGATCATTTCTAAAGTTTGTATTTTTCATTTTGTATTATGACCCTAACTTCCAAAGCAGTTGCAACTCTTCCCAGCTTTGTATCATCTGCACGCTTAATAAGCGTACTCTATATGCCAATATCTAAATCGGCATGAACTGGAGTCTTTAAGGTGCTGCTAGACTATTTGTTGTTTTTTAAGTTTTTCCAGCTACAGACTAACTCGGCTACCCCTCTGATGGATGTAATAATGTAGTCTGTTAACTGATTAGCATTAACCTATAAGTTTTTGCTTTAGACGACATGCATTTTTCCCCTCCCTCCCAGCCAATAAATTTTTTTAGCAGGCTGGCCAGCAGCTGGGCTCAGTCGTGGCTCATTCTGGGTCTGGGACCTATCCCCGCTGCAGTTCTGCATTTAAAACTTACTAGGAGCCAGGCAGGCAGGCAGCCTGACTCAGTTCTAGCTCGCGTCAGGTCTGGGAGTTCAGACCCCTTCTATACAGGGGCTGCTGCCACCCCGCACTGCTGCCTTTTTATTTGCAAGGGGAGCTGGTTTTTAAACTGGCTCCTCTCATGGACCAGCTCCTGTTTGGCACCCTGTGCGGTTACCTCTGATACAGAGGTAGCAGTGTGGTGTGGCAGGGGGCTCCTCGGGAGTGAAGCCAGAGTGCACTGGTACTGCCCCCGCCTCTGTGGACTATAGAATAGTCAACTAACCGATAAGAATTCATGAGGTTACTCGACTATTCGATTAACCGATATTTAACATCCGTACTTTGCAGGTCAGGCTTATTATTATTATTCCAGGCTAAGAGTACATTGGTTTACCATTTTATTATTTAAGGTTATCTTCACAACCATGGGGACTAGGAACAGTATTTTCTTTTCTTTAATAAAAGGAAAGCTGAGCAAGGAACAAATCTTTGAAGCCAAGGAATCTTGGCAAATTGCTGCCGAATACATACTGACCGGTCCATGGATCAAATTAAAAAATTTCCACCTTAAACTGTTTTAGGTCAAGAGTTAGTCAAGAAGTAATCCTTGGTTCCCAGAAAATAGCTACAAAAGTGGAATTTAAATAGCACAGATCCCTATTGTACTTGGTCTTTGCCTGCTTCTTAATGTGGAGTCAGAGAAAAGAGCAATTCTGTTTGTGAAATAAGTGTAATACCTGATCTCCTCAGCTACTAGCATTTTAGTTTCTGTTTAGCAAAGAGAGGTTAAAGTCCTCTGCAGTGTTTCTCTGCCTAATATGAATTGGCAGTACCATTTTCATTTTGGCAGTCCCTGATGTAAATAGCTCCAAGACACATGATCTGGGGGTCAGTGTCTTGCATGTGTGGAGTAATGACAGTTTTTATATAGTTTTTATTTCTGCTTGGTGCCCTGAGTGATCTTTCAGTATTCTTAACAATGTATTTCTAAAGCTCTATCTGTTCTAGAACCTAATTTTCTAGATCACTGTTGAAAATAGCTTTATAGTAATTAGATCATTTTCAGTCCTGGTTCAGAAAGCATGGTTGAGGCTTGGTAGATTTCATGTTGAACAAAATACACAGCAATTCAGTTAAAAATAGTAAACCAAATATTTTTCTAGACATTTTATACTATGTCAAATTTAAATTTGCCTGCAGAATGTAGTGGTGGTGGTCTATAGAAATCAGTAGATCATAGTTCATCTCTCCTGAGTGCTAAGAAGGGTGGTGGATTTTACCATTTCTTCCTATACTTTTTTTATTTGAAGGATGGTGCTTTCTTTCCTCTTCGCAGCTGTAATGACTGACTGGGAATCCTCATCCTCTGCTGCTAATTGAGAAGAGATGGAGTTTTCTGGCCTTGTCTATACTGCCGCTTTATTGCGCTGTAACTTTCTTGCTCAGGTTGTGAAACCCTCCTGTCCCCTGAGTGCAGCAAATTATAGTGCTGTCAAGTGCCAGTGTAAACAGGCTCCCACTGGCTGGGAGCCATGCTCCCATCACTGTTAGCTACTCTATTTGTGGAGGTGGTTTACCTACTGTGCTGGGAGAGCTCTCTTCCAGTGTTGGTGCTGTGACTGCACTTTAAACTACAAGTGTAGACAACCCTCTGCATTAAAAGATGAGGAATTCTAACTCTTTCTTGCAACTGGCAGGAGTACCTTTCCCTCCTTCCTTACACGTCCTGTTTGTATAGTTGATAAAGCATCATGTTTCTTCTGTTTATAATTTTAAAATCATAAATGAGTTAGTCACTTTTGGAATATCCTAATCAGGAAAATGAGATCCCCCCCTCCCTGTGACTATGTCAGTACTTGCTTTCTGTGACATAGCTTTAGGCAGTCTGGGGCCTATTGAGTGTAGAGCAAGCTTACAGTTGCTTTGTTGGAATTGTTCCGGCACATGAGTCAGTACTGGGATTCAAACTAAATTCCTTGTTGTCAAGCATTTACCCACTTAGCAATAAAATATTTGAGCCTTGATGGCAGCAAAGACCCCTTTTTTTGTTTCCCAAGGGAGTGCTCCTAGCCAGAGATTGTTTGTATGAAAACCACATCCCAGAATGCTTTTAGTTAATTCCAGAAGCTGAGAGAAAAAAAATCAGTTTGACAGCTAGTTCCATGACAAGAATGGCTTATTGCTTCACCATGTTGCTCATTAGCTATAAGCTGTAGCCAGCCCATATTACTGAATTTTAAAAACCTGCAACCTGTTTGTTCATACCTCTGCAGTAATCTCTTTCTTTTGTAACTGGAACAATATCACTAAATTGCACAGAGCTGTTCTGTGTCTGTGTTGCTGTTAGCTGCCTATTTAAAAACATTTTTAATTAGAAAGAGATTGGTTGCATATTTTCATACCAGTCTGGGGGAGTGTAGGGTAATGCAAAGAAAACTGGTTGCCCTAAAATCTGAATTATTTGAAAGTGATTTTGGTAAAGCCCATCTGTGTGGTGACAATGTTACACTGTTCCTCCTTCAGCTTAGCATAAATATCCATGTAGTCCAAGAGTCCATTCTTCCCATGTAGGCATATGGCACATTAAGAGTTTTTTAGCTTGTAGAATTTACCACTTTTTTGTGTGTGCATGTGATTTAATGCCCCAGACCCTGCAGAAGAAACTAGGGATGTTATATAATGTTTATTTTAGTAATTGTGTAGCTACAAAAAAATTTTTCACTTAATTTTTTCAGCTACTAAAATACTCTCCGGGAATGGGGATAGCCGCCTGTGAGCTTCCGGATCCTGGCCCCATTCCAGGGAGTTCCCTGCCACTCTACTCTCCCCATGGACAGAGGCTATTCTGTAGCAGCAGTCCCTGTCCGTGGGGGGTCTGAGCATTCATGAAGTGCATGTCAGTGGTAGCAGCTTACCTGTGTTGTCTGGGGGTCCAGGTATATATATCTCTGGAAGACTGGCTGGTCAAGGGCCATTCACAGTGCAAGGTCCAGTGAGATGTCATTCTCCTCCTCTCCAAGTGTCATTGTCTTTGTCTCCTGGTAAATGACAAAAATCATCGTTCGTTCCAGCACAGAGAATTGAGTTAATCAGAGCGGTACCCAACTCTTCTACAGGAAACCCCCATGTTACGACGGCCCGAGTTGCAACCCCCCCACACTTATGACCATTTTTGTAAGTGCGGAAGGGACCGAAACCCCCCAATTTATGTCCTCGGCTCCCATTTACGATGACGCATGGTGCTTATCGTAAATGCAGGTTAGAGTTACAACGCCCCCGACTTGTGACGCTTCCCCAGGAACTGATCGCGTCACAAGTCGGGCTGCTTGTACAGCCACAGTATTCCTCCCTTGGGACAGATTCAAAGCATTGCAGGACCTAGTTTGGTGACTGTCTCTCTTGCCCCAATGATGAAGGCCTGTCTTCGCATCCTCAGCCACATGGCAGCATGCACATATGTAGTGCTTTTTGCCAGCCTCAAGATGTGTCCACTCCAGCTTTGGGTGGTGTCAGTGTACTCCCCAGTGCAGCAGCCACTCAACCGTGTAGTTGTGGTACTGTCACGCATCTCTGCTGCTTACAGTGGTGCACAGAACTACATAATCTCTTTGCTAGTGTCCCCTTCAACTAGCCCCAGCACTTGGTGCTGGAGTGGAGAGTTTGCCTCAGATTGCTTCAAACTCAAGGCCAGTGGCTCCAGAATGAGAGAGTCCTCCACGTAAACGTGAGGGAGTTCAGGGTGGTCAGAAACGCATGCAAAGTGTTTTTACCTCACCTTCATGGGCATAATAGTCCATGTTCTCACATAACACGCAAGGAGGAAACTACTCTGTGTCCCTCTGTGAGGAGCAATCTGACTGTGGGGCTTCTGTGTCCTCCACCACATTTCACTGAAAGCATTCCACCTTCCTAGAGCTCGCAACATAATTGTGGACAGTCTGAGCAGAGTTTTCTCGTCTCCCCATGACAGGTCTGCTCCAGGATGGTTCTAGAGGAGGGCTCTCTTTCTGATGCCTTTCTTCTACCTTGGACATGCGGTCTCGTACGCATTCCATCTGTTCCAGTTAATTGGCATAATCCTCCAGAAGATCAGGCAGGACTCAGCAGAGGTGATAATAATCACACCAGCTTGGCCGCACCAACACTGGTTTGGCACCCTCATCCGCTGTTGCATCACCTGGCCCTTTTGTCCCAGGAATATGACCCTCTTCTTCACCTGGACCTTTGGCCACTCCACCTCACGGCGTGGCAGCTCAGTGGTTGAGCCAGCGGGAGATGGCATGCTTAGCAGAGGTGCAACTTGTCTTCCTTAGAGGTGCAACTTGAAAACAGAAAGCCTTCAACCAGATCAACCTACATGGTGAAGTGGAAGCCGTTTTTGGCCTGAGTGTCCCAGAAAGGGGTCATCCCCACCAAAGCACCGGTATAGCTGATCTTTAGCTATCTTTTATGCTTGAAACAAGAAGGTCTCGCTCTTGCCTCTGTCAAAGTGCATTTCGCTGCAATTTCCGCCTTCCATCCACCGATCCAAGGCACTCAGTTTTCTGACATCATTTTGTGAGAAGCTTTTTGAAGGGCCTGGAAAGGATATTCCTGCTAGTCCCAGCCCCTCTTCCTCAATGAGGGCAGGGGCCTGCGGGAATAACTTGGTCCTTGCTAGGTTTGCTGGTCCTCCATTTGAGCCACTGACTTCCTGCCCCCTTGCACTGCTGTTGCTTAAGGTGGCTTTTCTTGTTGCCATTACCTCGGCCTTTGTGTTCTACCTGGACAGAACAAAGCTCTGTCATAAGTCCACCTAGCTGTTCGTAGCCTATGTGGATAGAATGAAAGGCCATCCTGTATCATTTTAGAGGATATCGAGAGAGATTACCACCTGCATCTGCACGTGCTATGAGCTAGCAGGCATTCTGGCCCCAGACTTCAAGGTTCAATCAACCAAAGCCTACGCCTCGTGCTTCAAGTCCCTATCCAGGACATCTGTCACGCTGCAACATGATCCTCAGTGCACAGCTTTGCAGCCCACTATGCGATTATGCATCATGCTAGGAACGATGGGTAAAGCTATGTTGCAATCTGCATGTTCTTGAGTTTTCTGCCCACCTCCACAGATACTGTTTGCAGTCACCTATGTTGAACGGACATGAGCAAGCACTTGAAGAAAAGACAGTTACCCGTTTCTGTAACTAATGTTTTTCGGGATGTGTTGCCCCTGTCCATTCCACCTCCACTCCTCTGTCGGAGTTTCCCAGCAAAAAGGAACTGAGGGATGGAGGGGCCCGGAAGCGCCCTTTATAGCGAGGTACATGCACGCCACTGCAGGGTGCGCTGGTCTCAGTCCCCTTTAGGTACTGCTGAGGGGAAAATTACCTCAGTAATTGCAGAGGTCCCGTTTTCCTTATGTCCTCTTATGACATCAGCTCTTCAGAGAACACAATTAGCAGTCTCTTCTAAAGGGAGAGTTTGCAGGTTGATGTCTGTGACACACACACACTGCTAGCATATGTTGCCTGAAGTGGGTCTGAGTGTGACCTATTATGCAGGACAGTGTAAGATGCATCTTTTGTTCAGGTTTTCTATGGATATCGGGCTGCGAAATCCCTGACATCTAGTCTTCTGTCTAATTCTCCCAGTCAGAGTGGGTGTGGGTGGGTGTGTGGTATTGTAGCAACAATATTTTTTAAGGCTCTCTGCTTGTAACATTCTCTCCTCTCATACTTCTGTACCTCAACACCTGTTCCATAAAAATACATTATGGTACTCTACCATTATGACACTTTTTTTTAGTGTGCAAAATTGTTTTTTCAAAAGAGCAACTTGGTTGGGGCAGGGAAGCATATTGATGTGGGATTCCAGGGGAATGAGAAAGTTTTGTTCCATTTTTAAGCAAGCAAAATTGAGAATAAAATAAACTGGTAGCTCACTCCACCTCCCTTACAATCATGAATTTTTACCTATGCAATTGCTTTCCCTTATAAGTAGGGTCAATTTCAGGGTCAGAGGATTTTAAAAATAACAAATTTCACGATTTCAGTTGCTTAAATTTGAAATTCCACAGTGTTGTAATTGTAGGGCTCCAGACTCAAAAAGGACAGTCTGTGTGTGTGTGGGGAGGGGGTGTGAGATTGCAAGGCTATTGAAGAGGGTGTTGTGGTACTGTTGCCCTTACTTCTATGCTGCTAGTGGCACTGCCTTCAGAGCTGGGCAAATGGAAAGTGATAACTGTTGACTGAGAGCCTAGCTCTAAAGCCAGATGCTCAACTCTGAAGGCAGTGCCCCCCAAGCAGCAGTGCGGAAGTAAAGAAGGCAGTACAATATCATGCCAGCCTTACTTCTGCAGTGCTACTTTCTGGCTGCCCAGCTCTGAAGGCAGTGCCAAAGTAAGGGTGGCTCTTACAACACCCCACCTGCGACTCCCTTTTGGGTCAGGACTGCCAATTTGAGAAATGCTGGTCCCTGTGAAATTTGTATAGTATCGAATAAAGGCACACACAAGACCAGATGTCATGGTCCATAATAAGTTTTGCATGTCCATAAATTTGGTAGGGCCCTACTTATAAGGAGGATAAACTTTAAAAAATCATTTTGGAAGTGAGGGGTTGCTTATCTTTGGAAGGACGTTTGTCTTCTATTATTTGTCTTCTACGTACTGTGATCTAGTGATAACCACAGCTGATAATATATTTTTATTTTATTTTTTTTCAGGTTTTTGTTTTTGCACTGAATGTAGCCAGGACGGATCCTTGTGGGCTTTAGCAGCCCTAGGAAACTGTCAAAGGTAAAATTATTCAAACAGTAACATATACTTGACATTTTAGGAGTCTAGAAGCAGAATTAACCTATACTAACCTTTAATTGACTGGCATAGCAATGCTTCTTGGTGTCGTAGAATCCTTCATTCACTCTTATTTTGGGGGAGGGGTTGGGTATAAGATTTTGATAATTGCTTAACAATTTTAATGTTTGTTGAATAAAGATGTGTACTCTGGTGTTTTTTGGCAGAGTTCAATTGTGGTAAGAGTATCAGCCTTTTAGAACAGTGAATACTTAATCCCATCTGATAATAGGAAAGTTAGATATTATGTAATGGAATAGTCGTGTAACTGCATCAAATGTTAGTGGTTACACGATTATTTGATAGATCCCGGGAGTGGGGCTGGCAGCCAGTGTGCTCCCGGCCCCACTTCCAAGGAGCCCCCAGCTATCCCACACTGCTGCTCTGTATTAGAACATGGCACAGAGGCTTAGGGCTGGGGAATTTTACTCTTTCTCCCCTGTTCCCCATTGATTTACCTCTTTGCTGCCTAGTACAGGCATCTGAAATAACATGCGCCTTTGCTGCTGCGGGGTGGTGAGTTCACTGTTCTTGTGGCTTCCTTTTGCTCCTCTGCCAGAAAGTCATTTTTCTGTGGAGAAGCAAAGAAATCAGTGGGAAACATGAATTCTGCCTGTGGGCAGTGGTGCAGAATTTTTCCAGGGAACAATGTTCCCTCTTAATTTTATTATGTGCACCAAGACAAGTGCAGGTGTGCACCACCAATAGAAATACATACTAGCGGCTATGAGTGCTCTGCTCATCAGTGGGGTGGCACCTGAATCTCTCCTGGGCAGCCACCCAAATGCTCAGCTTACAGGGAACACTGCCAGGGAGTAGTGTGTTTCCATGCACTTCTCCCATTTTTCTCAATAACCATCAACTCCATCTTTAAAATGGGGAAATAATTGTTTCCTTTTTTTATATATAAAAGAAGGTCTGAGTCTCTGACCTTCAGAACATTGTAACAATTTGTTGCAATATAAAAAGTTAGTTCTTGATGTATTTTATTTCCTTAATGTGGCCCCAGGAGCGGAGCTGGGTGGTGCTCCCTCACTGACCCCCTTGTAGTTTGGCCTGGGCCCCATCTGTGTCCCCAGTGGTCCTCTATCCCTCCCCTCCAGGTGAGCATGCCCCATAGGTTGGGGACCTCTATCCTAAGGTAAGAATTTGCAGGTCCAGTAGGATCACTGTCAAGCTGACAGTTTTTTTTTATTAGCCTAGTAACCAGGGGAAAGTTCCTCTATACTATATTTGTAAAGCTGGCCTTTTTGTATTTGTATTTAGATTATTAGAAGCTTATTGACCTCCAGTCTGTAATTATTCCTTGCTGCGCACACCTTTTTTATGAATGAGTGAATACGACTATGTAAATTCTCAGACATTTCCCTCTGACACTTTTAAATAAAAAACAAATACTGATGTGCGCCTGCTAGACACATTGTTCTTTTTAGAAAGAAAAATTGTCATCTTGCCCTGAATGACAGCTATTGACTGAGGCCTGGCCAATTGCATATAGTATATTATCTGGTTAAAGGCCAAAGCTTTCAGTATTATCGTATTATATGATACTCCAAGAAAGAATGTTGAAGATGGCAAACCATTTTTTGGGTATTTTTAAATTTGTTTTCCTTCCCTTTATTTCTTTTAGGCACTATTTTGCATTTCTGCAGTTTTGCACAGATTCTGTTCCCATGCAAACCGATGAGGGAGAAATACTGGAGGAAGGCAGTCCCAAGGTCAGTGAGATAATGCAACTAACATTACTTGAGCAGGAGGTTTCTTGCTGAGACAGGGAATAGACATTGCAAACACTAACTTCTGAGATGATTGTATTTAAAAAGTAGAATTGAGCAAATCTAGTATTAATACTGCATTTATCATATAAATACCTTACAGGAAATGTCCAAAGAGGAAAAAGAGGAAGTTCTTTAAAAAAAATAACTTTTCAATAATACTAGCCTTTTTACTGGAACTGGAAGGCCCTAAAGATTAGTGTGGAGATTCCCTGGTTCCACTTTAACCCAATTAATGCATTAGACTATTGGGTGATCAGGTCCCAAAATCACCATATATGTATCGCAAGTGGATCCATGTGCCAGAGTTCTGATTCTTAAAAATTTCCTATTCTTGACGTCTCACATTTTTGTGTCTTTGGATTTATTCCACACAAGTCACATCTTAGCACGATACCCTCTGTGGAAGTAACTGATTTCAGAAATGCACTGAGAACGTAACTTGTTGCTAGAGTAGTAATGCATGTAACTGACCCAGGTGAATACCTTTCTTAGAAGATTATTGCTAATTTAGAAAACTCACTAGAGGGATATGAAGGAATACAGGATAGTGCCTTTTAGCTACTTCTTTTATCTTAAAATGCAAGTGTTCCAATATTACAAATGACCTTTTGTGTAAAGACATGGTATACTATCAAAATGTTGCACAGGTGGTTAGCTGTATTTCACTGTCCTAAAAATTATAATCTTTACTGAAAGACAGTTCAGTATTCACTTTGCTGCAAGCATGTGTAAATAAGTCAACCAAAACCAAATTCGTATTAGCTTGTTTGTGCTATATATTAGGTACCAACTCCCAGTGTAGACCAGGCCGAAGTCTATACAAGACAACCCTATTGAGGATTGAATAAATCAGTCTAACTTTTTCAGTCTTTATTATTCCATTGAGACACATTCTTATGTTTTTTCTTCACATATTTGCATACTTTAACAGAATAACAAATTATCTGAGCTATACATGTACCTCAAGGTGATGGTCTGTTCGTACAAAGAGAGTTGCTATGGTGATTCTCTGGAATTTCTTGGAAAATGCTTGGGACAAAAAGCTTTTAAATGGTTTTGGGAGGAGGGAGAGCTGAACTTCAGAGTTACAATGAAAACCATAGCAGGTTCCAAACTGTTGTTAGAACAGCAGTGCATGTAATTGACCCAGGCAGCTGAATACCTTGCACAGAGAGATTTTGCTAGTTCAGAAAGTTCATTGGGGAGGTGTAAAGGGAAACAGGATAGTGAAATTAGTTACTAATTCTAGAAACACTCTAGCTTTCTATGTGATGAGCACAGTCATGAATGCATATTTTTCAACAAAGTAAAAGAATGTTTCTGTGTGTTTTAGGCTTTTGGGAACGCATGAGGAGGCTGACTTGTGTGAAAGAAATATCAGAAATGGGAAAAACACATTAGCATATCTAGGCCCTCTTCCCATCATACACTGGGCTATATTGTTTGCTAAAATAGTGCTTTGTCTCATCTCATTTTAAATGATTGTAGGTATGAGCCTTTCTTCCCTTCCATTAGGAGACACTTTTAAAAAATTCAGTTGATATTTGATCTAACTTTTCCTCTCAATTTCAATCTGCTGTTATCTCAGTTGTATCATCTTGTACACATTAAACTTTTCTTTGGTATTTATAAATATTTGGATGATAACTATTTTCTCTGATTTCAATTTTGTATTCTAGGTGAATCATACATATTGTTTAGTTACATGTATGCAGGTATAAAAGAACAGTTTTTAAATTTATAAGAAAAAAGTAATTTCAAAGAACAATAAGTGTGTCCTGGGGGAAACAAAGTGGATTATATATGGCTCTTTGTTCTGTGGATGTTAACGGCTAGTCGGCTAATGGTTTAACTGATAAGTGATTGTTTATTGATTTACGTCCCGGTTAACTGCAACAACCCCATCTCCCACTGCATGCTCTTCATTTAAAACTTGGACTGGCAGGCTGGCTCAGTCCCAGCCCACCAGTCAGAGTTTTCAATGAAGAGCATGCAGGGGAGCCACCTGCCACCTCACACAGTGCAGGATGGCAGCAGCTCCTGTCCACAGCGAGTTTTAAACAGGCTTCCCTTGTGGACTGGCTTCTGTCTGCCACCTAGCGCTGCTGCCTCTGATACAGAGGCAGCAGCATGGTGTGGCAGGGGGTTCCCCGGGAGTGGAGCTGAAAGCGTACTGGCTGCCGGCCATCCCCTCGGGGAGGGCGAGCATCAAGTAAACGCTAAGAAATTTAGTGGTTACATGATTATTAAAATAACAGCTATCTAGCATCCCTACTTTGTTCATTACTGCTTTGGTCTTGTGTCAGGCTCATTCTTAGTGTTCTGGAGAAGTGTTTTCTTCTAAAATCATGACAGAGTATCTAGCAAATGTCTACACTTGTTCAGGATTGCTTCTGCCCTCCCTGCCCCCCAAGCATGCAGTTACAAATAAAGGCAAATATGTAACACTTACGGAGGATATGTTCAAATTTAGACTATAGCTTTGGCTACTTTGTTTTTTTTCCCTTCTTTGGTGGAATCTTTGTATTCATGTTTGGCATCTTTAGGATCCTTTCATTTCTTCCAACCATCCAAAACATTGCACATTGTAACCATCATTTTTCTGACTAAAAATAACTCTTCTGAGCCCATAAATAATGGTCCTTTAATTTCTAGATTGGTCAGTCTTCTGGCACACTCCTCCTCCTGTAGGTTTGGAGAAAGGACTGTGTGTCGTGTGGCAGTGCAGAGCGTATTACACGCACTGTTTGTTTGTTTTTATTTGAAACTACAATACTAAAGTTGCTTCAAATGAGGCTACAATGCAGCAGTTCATGGAGCTAACAGCTAGTGGACTTAGACTAGTTTTACACCCGTATAACTTTTAATTAGTTCAGTGAAGATATTCTTGATTTACCCTAGTGTGTGCATGAGAACAGAATCAGGCCTCTCTTGTTTGGCACCTGGTTAAGCTATTAGTTCACACTTCTAGACAAGTTTTTTGTTCTTACCACAGCACAAATGAAACAAAGATATTGTAGCAGAGCAAGATGAAGGGTCCAGAGGGAGTAGGAGATATCCGGAGCTTTCTGCCCTTGGAGTGCTATGGAGGAAATATGAATTTGTGAGGTCAGAATGTTAATTGGCTGTATCTGGTATAAGGACCAACTGTGAAATGGTTAAGTGTTGACATTTTATGTTACTGTCTGATTCATAGCTAATTAATTGAGGCAAAGGAAAAATTTATGCTTGTCTGCTGTCGCTTGCTGCAAGCTCAGGAAAACTCATGGCATTTGGTTAAGCTTAATTCTCCTTGTTTGAGGTGATTTAGCAGCTGCTATGGTGTATATTTAAAAAAAAAGAAAACTTAGATGTCAGAGGTATATTTTGAGGAATAATGATTTCGCAGGAGTCTGATGGTAAAATGGACTTATTTGAAAAATTGATTTTTAATGAGACAGAAAAATATAGTGAATAATGCATCTTAATCCTGACCTTAAGAAATCCCTGCTATTCCAGTCCTGGACTCCTCCTGCAACTCTGCCAGGTTGACAGTAGGGATCTTAACTATCGTTTAGTTGTGTAAACATGTAACTGTTAGAAATTCTAGAGGTTACACGTTTACACATGGGGGGGGCAGGCTTTTAAGCCAGCTCCCCACAAACACTGGCTCCTGCCTGCCCCCTCCCTGCTAAAGAGGCAACAGTGTGTGGAGTAGGCAGCTCTGTGGGAGCTGATATGCATGGGGAGCTGGGTTGAAAGCTGCTTCCCACATGTACCAGCTCCCACCTGCTCCTCTTACTTCTATGCTGCTGCTGCCTCTCTATCAGAGACAGCAGTGTGGGGGAAGGATGGTGGCAGGCAGCTCTGTAGGAGTCAGTGCTTGTGAGGAGCCGGCTTTTAAGCTAGCTCCCCGCAGCACCAGCTCTTGCCTGCCTCTGCCTCCTCCCCTCCCCCCCCACATGCTTCTGCCTTTGTGGGAGGTGGGGGGAGGTGGCTCTGCAGAAGCTGGCACGCTCAGAGAGCTGGCTCCGAGGAGCTGCCTGCCTTCCACCCTTGCTGCCTCCCACAGAGGCAGCAGTGCAGGGGGGAAGGGCAGGCAGGTGCCAACACACACGGAGAGCCAGCTTAAAAGCTGGCTTTTCATGGGCACCAGCTCCAACTGCCCCTTACTGCCTCTGCAGCAAGGGAGGGGGTTGTGTGTAGTTGCTATGATTAACTGATAAGCCCAGGCTCATTGTGTAATTGTCTACATGCTAACATCCTTAGTTGACACCTGTGACGTACTCTTATTCTAGTCTAATTTTGTCTTCAGCAAGTATCTAGAGAATAGTGGCCAGTGTATTTACCTCTTTTCCACTCAATGACTTTCAGTATGCCAGGTGACCTGCTAAAAATTCAACCACACTCCATGGGACATTCCACAATAGAATATAAAATGTTTCACACGAAAAGTCAGACTCATAAAATTTCCCTCGTGTGCAGTATGGTCTTGTGCTAACTGCCAACCTTAATGGTTTAAGTCTTGTTCCACATGTGATAGGCTCATTCACCTGGTTAATGCCCTTTATGCCTGGAGAAGAAACACATCTCCATTATGATGCTATTATAAAAAAAATCATGAGTCAGTTGATGTGCACGAAGCTAAATCTTCACCTACTTGAGCAATTGATGTGTGCCACCTCAGATCCAAAAGAAACATCCACCTCCAAAGAATCCAGAGTCAACAAATGCTCTTTTGAGCAGCCACCATCCCGGGGGGGGGAAGGGTGTAGCAGAAAAAGGAAGGGATGGAAGAATGCACCATTTAAGTGGACAACGGTCAGATTAATGCCTGCCATCCTAGCACTGAGGCTGTTGGCATTCGCAGCATTCCTCTCCAGTCTTGGTTCCTTAATTATATTTAGCTACAAGATATAGACATCCTGAAGCTCAATGCTACTAGACTGGCTTTCCCTATTTGTCCTCTGAAATTCAGTAGTGCAAATCTTCACAGACAAAAGCAGTACAAAAAGAAACATAAGCCATCAGATTCTGGAGTTGGTGCCATCAGAGTGAGGTGACTGCTAGGCACTTCACGTCACAGGACTTACTGAGCAGACAATCTGTGACCAACCTTAATTGGTCCCTGCATGATTCTGTAGTAGAACTGATATTCAGTCTTTGGGGATGTCCCCGAAAGACCATGGACAACACACGTCAGAACTTCTGCTACAGATGTAGACTGAGACCAGGATAATTACTAGATGCTTTTCTCCTGCAGTGGAAGGGAGGCCTTCTTTTTGCCCTTCCTCATTTCCCTGTTTCCCAGGGTGATCTCCAAGATCAAGAAGCATGGTTGTGGTCATTATCATTGGCCTGTATTGGCTGAGGCACTTCTGACTGACAGATCTCCTCTTACAATCCATTCAGCCTTTGATCCAGTTCTCTTCAGCAGGAGAAATCCCTCTCATGCACTTATCTAGTCAAGTGGAAAAGGTTCTTTATTTGTTCTGTGCAAGGGCACTCCTCCGCTGCAATCCTGAGTTCCCTTTATACTGGACCACTTACTCTACTTAAAACAACAAGGGCTGGCAGTCTCATCTATCAGTGTCCAACTGGTAGCTATTTCTGCTTTCCATCCAGGTGCATTGGAGTGGTTGGTATTTGGTAAGCCCATGCTTGGATGCTTCCTTAAAGGGCTAGAAAGACTGTACCCCCAGTTGCGGCAAATAGTCCCCCCATGAGACCTTACCCTGGTCCTTTCAAGGCTCATAGGGCCACCTTTCGAACCTTTAGTAACTTTTTTGATTTACCTTTTGGTCTCTCTTTGACACCCAAAAGTCTGTTGTAATGATAACCCTGCGTATAAGAGACCAATTTTTCATATATAATATTATTTTGACTTCAGTTTTAAACTTTATACACACTCACATGCACATTTCACATATATAGGAAAAATGTGACTTGCTGTATTTGAATAGTTGGCTGATTCAGTGCAGCAGAGCAGCTGTGACCAACCCGTGGCTTCCAAGCCGCATGCGGCTCTTGCCCCCCCCAAAAGTGCGGCTCGCGAAGCTGCTCCTGCTCCCCCCCCCCCCATGACCTCCGCCCCCTGCCGGCTTCCCTGTGCTTACCGGGTCAGAGCTGCGGGGTTTTAAAAATGGCGCCCTAGATGGTGGCCATCTTAAAGGGGAAGCCCGCCTTTTTAAAAAAAAAGGCGGAACACAGAAGTTCTTATCAACTAATTGAATAGTCGATGGAAATCCCATCGACTGTTTGATTAGTTAATCGAAATTTAACATCCCTATTCAAAACTTGCTGGTTTTATTTTTGTTTTCTTGTAAGAATTTGAATTGGTTGGAGGACCTTTGTCTGCTCTTAGCTGAGTTCCTGCTAGGCCTTAGTATCTTGTGGCGCTTCTCTAGGTGATGTAAGTCTGCTTTTCTCCTTTTTGACACAGTCAGAAAATGGTCTTTTTGTTAACATTGTATCAGGATCAGGAGCACGGCCAATATCTGTCATGTTGTGCTGATGTTTCCAGTAGTTTTCCAGTGTTAGTGCCATATATGGAGAAAAAGCCAATGTAAAAATCAAGGTTTTTAAATGAAGCTAACATAGGAGATGTAATAACTGTTTTCAGGACAGATGGAAGTCTGATTTAACAGGAAGACTGAATCCCTTTACACTCAGGCTGTATCTGCACTATGCAGCTTTGAGCAATACTGTACTGGTGAAGCCATGCCACTAAAAGGCACATGTAGCATAGCCACTGTTCGTTGGCAGGAGAGAGATCTCCCGCTGACAAAGCGCTCTTCACACTGATGCTTTTTGTCCGCAAAAACTTTTGTCTTGTGGGATTTGTATGTTTTTTCACACCTTTGAACAACAAAGGTTTTGCTGACAAAAGTCCAGTGTAGACAACCCCCCCGAGGTATTTCTATGTCTGCCTCAAAATAATTGAGGGAAGTGCCTTTGCTTCATTAAATAGATGAGTTAATACTAAGAGCCTGTCATTCTTTCAATTTTATGGAAGCCTCCTGTTCATTTAAAATTAGAATTAATTTAATTTTGTACTGAAAACAGCTCTTTGGATTATACAACTATTTCTGCTTTAATTTTAAGAAAATGTATTTATGCCATTGAATGCATACTCAGACACTTTCCAGTAGATGCCTCGGTTTATTTAAAAAAAATCAAACAATTACTGAATTACATGTTTGCGTTTGATCGTGGACTGTTTTTGTTCAGCTGTTCAGGATTACTGTGCAGACAATACTTCTATTCTATAGTTCTCAATTGTTTCTTTGTCATAAAATTTCACAGGAGGAAACTAAAATTTCCAATTAAAATAGTAATATCTTTAGTGTATTTCCAGCACTGGCAGAAGACATTTTTGGTTGTAACAGTAAGGCTATTAATCAACAAAGTTTAAATTGTATTTTCTGATAACTGCTGTCATCTTTTTCATGCTTGTAAATGGTTCTCATTTAAACAAATTCATAGTAAGAATTTGAGATCTGTAAGGGGAGTGGGACACTTTAATATCTACAAAGTACAATACTTTGATATGTAGCAGTGTGTTTCTGGATTGTGTCGATCCTCTGGGATTGTAGGAAGAGAGGGAAAAAATGCAAGTTCAAACCATTTGTTGATTCACTTTGGCTTACATTTTTAAGAGCGGAGCCTTCTAGTATCTGTAAACAGAATGCCAGCTCAGTTTTTGTGAGGGTAGTGTAATACTTCTATTAGGGAAGGGGGAGAATGGTACTTCTGCTGCACTATTCGCAGTTGTATGAATGTCTCATCATTCAGTTTTATCATAAGTATTTACAAAATAGTTTTCAGCTGAAGACACCAGAGAGAAGTGCTAACTGAAACTGATGACTTGAGGCAGCTTTTTCGATGTACTCTCTACAGTTGCCATTTTTCAAGGCAGATGAAAGTATTAACCAAGAATAGTAAATATTAATATAAATATATTAATTTGCCCCTACTCTTGTTTTGATTCTCTACTGTGCTGCACATCAAGCCCTCTTGAGAAACTTTCCTGTAAATCTTTGTTGCTGCTTTTTCCCTCCCCAGTTACCCACCTGTTCTCATTTATCAGCCTGTTGCATTCCCTCATGTTATCGCTTTCCTGTCCTTACACCTGTGATTCACTCTTGCTTTACTAATATTACTACCATTCTAGTATCCAAGCGGAATCCTGGAGTTGGGTTGCTTTTGATTTTTATTATTTTTAAAGTGCTGTTCAGGATTGTTTCTCTGATTTTGTGTAAAACAAAAACTATTTACAGGCCATTTAGTGCATTGGAGCTGAAAGAATATATTAACCCATATTTAGGTGTTTCTTATGGCTAAGTCAGTGTGGTCATTTTATATATCTATATGTGGTAAAGCACACACAGAAGATTAGCCTTCTTAACATTTGTAATTTTTTACAGTTGTGAAATTGCAAATTATGGCATTTGTAAACAAAAGTTTAGAAATTGTTGGAGGCGTATATCTGAGAAAACAGTTTTGATACCTTGCTGGGCTGATATTTAGGAAGATGGAGACTGAACTAATCATATAGCATTATCAATAATAAATGCAGAAAAGGCAGAAGTGTTCAATAAATATTTCTGTTCAGTATTCTGTGTAGTATAGCTGCAATAAATCAACCGCCAAGTGCTCTCCTGTCAATCTGGTACTCCACCAGAATGAGAAGAGTACTGGTAAGTGGAGTCAATGGGAGAGCATCAGCTGTTGACTTACCATGACAAACCGAAGTACATCGACTTCACTATGTTATTCACATAGCTGAAGTTGAGTAACTTAGGTGTACGATCTGCGGCAGTGTGGACAAGGCCTGGGGAGATATACACCTTAATATACTCAAAACTGCCTTCACCAAACAAGGACATTCCATCCGAGAAGTTGGTTGTGTCATGGAACGGGCCACCCATGTACTTTGAGAGAACTTTTCATACACAAATAAAACCCCCTCCAGTTGCACACCCCTTGTTGTCCCCTAACACCCAGTGCAGAAACCATATGGAATATCATCAGATAGCTACAACCCATACTTGATGGAGACTGTATCCTGAAAGAAATCTTTCCTGGACCCTTCTCCTTCTCGGCTTCAAAAAAACCCCTCATTCTCTCCAAACTCATCAGAAGTAAGCACCTCGCAGATTAGAACAAACCAACTCAAAGTAGTATCAGACCCTGCAAGAACAAGATGCAAAAACTGCTATAATGATGATCACCCTTCTCTCTCCCCCCCCCGCCCCCCATCTTTCAAGTTTCATGGGTTCTTCATGTGCATATTGCAATATGTGGTTTACTTCATTCAGTGTGCTAAGTGCCCCAGTAATAACTATTTGAGTGAAATATACAATTGCTATGCTTTCCGAAAGAACTCTCAAAAGAAAATGATAAAGGGCAAAAACACCGCATCACCTAAGGGTTAACACTTTTCACACAATGATCACTCCATATCAGCCCCTCATCCTTAATGGAAACTTGTACAACACTTTCAAAAATGAGCCTGGGAGCTTAAATTCATAACTTTTAGTGTCTAACAAAATCATGGACTAAATAGAGACACTGCATTTTTTGCTTATTAAAGCAATTAACTCACTAACAACCCTTTTTTTCCCCCCATGCTCCCAAGGATTGGAGATGTGTTAATGGGCCACTTCACCATGAATGATCCCTTGAAATATGTTAACTACTTCAACTAAACAATCTGTTCCACTGTTTGTTTAGCTGAGTGTTTCCCAAATCTGAAGAAGAGTTCTCTTGAGAGCTTGTGTCTCTCTTCAACAGAAGTTAGTCCAATAAAAGGTAGTTCTCTTCCACCTTGTTTCTATCATGGGACTGACATGGCTACAACAACTATTCATAGTTCTCAAAAAGTAACTGAGAATTGTCATTCCAGTGGGGTCCTGCAGGGATGAATATCTGTTCTTGGCCCTATGCTATTTAATATCTTTATGGTGACCTGGAAGAAAACATAAAATCATCACTGATAATGTTTGCAGATGACACACAAATTGAGGGAATAGTAAATAACAAAGTGGACTATCTAGATTGCTTGATAAATTGGCACATGGAAAATATGCTTTTTATTATGCCTAAATGTCTACATTGGGAACAAAGAATTTAAGCCATACTTACACAATGTGGATTGAATCCTGGGAAGCAGTACCTCTGAAAAAGATTTGGGAGTTGTGGCTGTTAATCAGCTGAACAGGTGTTCGCATTATGATGCTGTGGCCAAAAGATCTGATGTGACTAAAGGATTCATAAATAGAAGAATTTGAGATTGGACTTGAAAGGTTACTTTATCTCTGTGTTTGGTATCAGTGAGAAATACTCTCTAATTCTGGTGTCCACAATTGGAGGAAGACTTTAATAATTTGGAGAGTTCAGAGAAGAGTCATGAGAATGATTAAAGAATTAGAAAAAATGCCTTACTTTGGGAGACTCCGGGAGATCCGTTTGTTTAGTTTAGCAAAGAGAAGGGTGGTGACTTGATTAGCATCTGTAAGTGTGAACATGGGGAACAAATATTTAATAATGGGCTCTTCAGTATAGCAGAAAAAGATATAACATGATCCAGTCACAGGAATTTGAAACTAGACAAATTCAGACTGGAAATAAAATATAAATGTTTACTGGTAACAGTAATTACTATCTTTTAGTGTATATAACCCGTGGGTTATACACGTTTTTACAAACCGAGCTTCCCCCCCCCCATGGTGTATACATGTCCGCGGGGTATACAAGTTTATTTTTACTGCTGCGGTCTCAGTTCCCCCCCTCCCCCCCCCCACCTGGAGGAGGGTAGGTTGCACCTGGCTGCGGCTTCGCAGAGCCTGGACATGAGTGCGGCTCCCTTCCCGCAGGCTGGCTGGCCAGCTCGCCTGCGCTGTGCTCTCCGTTCCCCCGGCCCGGAGGAGAGTGGGTTGCGCCTAGCTGCAGCTGGGCATGCAGCTCCCCTCCTGCAGCTGGCCAGCTCGCCTGCGCTGCTCTCTACGTTTACCCCCGCTGGCAACCAGTATGTGCAGTTACCTTAAAGTAGCATCTATAACCCGCAGGTTATACACGTCCATGGGTTATCTAAAACTTTTTTTACTCATTCAGGAAAAACCGCAGGTTATGCACGGGTGCGGGTTATACACGAGTGCGGGTTATATACGCTAATTTACGGTAATTATTGGAACAGTTTACCCGGGGGTGTGTGTGTGTGTCTCTTCTGTAGACAATTTTAAAATCAAGATGAGATCTTTTAGAGAATCCTCCTTAGGAATTATTTTTGGCACTATGCAGGAGGTCAGACTAGATGGCCACAATGTTCTCTTCTGGTTTTAGAGTTTATGAATCTATGCTCATCTCTTGTGAGCTTGAATATCACTTGATAGAGAAAATATCATAAATACTAGTGCTTTTATTAGTTTGGCCAAGCAAATTGCAAAAATCATTTAGGGTGGTAGAAAGGTGCATAAAATTTAAGGAATTGAATTAAGTAAACAGAACTTAGATTGAGTACTGGTGACTGTTTCTCAGTGGTCCCATCTATTATGCTGGGAAATAGTCTTGCAAGTGGAGTGGTAGAACTCACAAAATGTGAGTCTTTTAAAACTGGTATAGCTGGAACACTAGTAAATTGTTTCCCATGGGACAGCTTGCACTGAGATGGATATAATATATAGATGGATATGTCCTAGTCCAGCAGGGCTTTTCATTCCTAATGTCTGATAAGTTATATGTGGACATTGCACCAGTGAGCAGTGAAATGTTTGCTTTAGAGGACATTCAATAAGAGGAAGCTGCCACATATGGAGAACCTCTCATTCTGGAGAAAAAGTGTTGCCTTGGAAGTGACTAAATGAGAAGGAAAGGTGACAAGATCAGGTTAGCAGACACATTCTGCTTTTATTATGGTAAACTCTAGGGTGGGGGAATTGCTTTTAACAAGGTATCCTCCTCCTATTTTATTTGATTTTTTTTTTTTTAATAGAACCATTGAGCTATTTTTACTATCTATTCTCATCCATTTTTGTATCATACCCTCTGTTTAGTGTGACCCATTTTAATTGTTGGAAGGGAGCCGCCTTCTTTGAGGAGTGTCCCTGTGGGTGCTCCACCTTGGGTCTTGTAGCACCGTGACGAGTCTGGACAGAGATTTTGCTAGCAGTGCCCTCCGGTGTGCTGCGCATGCGCTGCGGTCGGTGCGCACGGTGCCACTGCCACGCATGCGCGGCAACCATTCCCTTCAGTCCCTTCTGTACCGCCATTGGCGTCAGTCAGAACTGCAGTTGCTCTTCTGTCTTTTCATATCAGTTTGTAGTTTTCCAGTTATAGTTAGCTAGTTTGTAGTTGGTTCAGTTAGTTTTTTACATAGATAGTAGTTAAAAAAACAAAACAATTTTTTGTGTTAGAGTCCAGCTGTTCCTGTCTAACAGTTTCTAGTACCCTGGGGATGCCTGGTTCCCCAGGTTTCAAATGCTGCCTTTCCTGCAGGCTATCTATTCCCGTCTCCAATGGTCATTCCAAGTGCGTGCACTGCCTCGGCCAGGGGCACATCACAACACCGTGCGAGCGTTGCAAGCAGCTCACAGCTCGCACAAGAAAGGCCCGTGAACTCCAACTAAAACTCCTCTTGCTGGAGAATACGGTGAGGCTGGCCTCCGATCCGGAGCAGTCATCCCCTCCACGCCAACAGTCGCCTCTGGCCATGTCTGAGAGGTCCACACCAGCTAGTCTCTCCATGGGGGACTCTTCCTCTGAACACACTAGGAAAAGGTCCCACTCAACTAGCAAGGGTGACTCTCCCTCAAAGAAACAGGAGCAAGCACCGAAATTTCTCCCTGCTCCTACACCCTTCAGGGCTCCGGACAGGGGAGGCTCTGGGACCATCAGGCACACAGGGGTCCCCAGGGTCAAAGGACCTGCACAAGTCTGCCAAGCCCTCAGGCAAGGCCAAGACAAAGTCGGCACCATTGGTACCGACGGTGCATGTGCTGGCGCCACGACAAGAGAAGACCAAACAGGCGGCAGCCACAGCACCGTTGGCACCTATAGCGTCTTCGGTACTGAAGAGCCACAAACATGCGCTACCGATATCTCCTTCGTCGGTACCACGAGTTGTGTCAGCACCGCAGATCATAGCGGGAGCTGCACCGCAGGCACCGAGACCACTGCCGTTCACCACAGAGGGGAACCTTAGAATATCCTCAGTACCGACAACACCTTTATTTGGCACTGATGGCACCCCCGCATCAGGCAGTTTCCTGCACTCGCTCATTCCACGCTCTACCCCGCCCCTGTTGAGCGTTGACGACGACTCAGTAATGAGGTTGCTCTCTCCGAGACATTCATCCCCTAAACAACCGCAACCGCCGGTACTGACGGGAGCGCAACAGCCACCTCTCCAGTGGTTGCCCCCTCCCATGCCTCTACCACTCAACTGGCCCTATTGGGACCCATGGGCGCCATACTGGGCCCAGCAACAAGTACAAGCGCAACAGCCCATGATGATTGCCCCTGCATCCAGGGCACCGTCTCTTCCAGCCACGGACAGGTCAGTGTATCAGGAAGACCAAGAACTTGGCTCCAGTGATGAGGAGTCATCAATCTCCTCTTACCCCGCAACACACACATCGTCCTCCTTGCCCAATGACACACTCATGCCGCCACCACACCCCATGGCAGGTGATGACTTTCGCTCCTTTCAGGAGCTTTTCAAATGTGTTGCTGATGTCCTTGAGCTCTCTCTGGTGAGCCTCCTGGAGACTCAACACAAGTTGACCAGCATACTTCACGCGGCTCCAGCCTCAAAATTGGCCCTACCTATGGATCCAGCCCTGATGGACCCTGCCAAGATAATATGGCAGACACCAGCCATGATCTCACCAGTCTGCAAGAGGTCTGATCATAAATATTATATGGCACTGCAGGGCGCAGACTTTCTTTTCTCTTATCCGGGCCCAAATTCTATAGTGAAGGACACGGTCAATCAAAGGGGCAAACAGAGCGCAACACGTACCACTCCTTTCAACAAGGACTGGAAATGTTGGCTCTTATGGGGAGAAAAGCTTACTCTTCAGCATCGTTGCAATTATGCATAGCAATTTATATGGCTATGCTGGTGAAATATACCCACCGCTTATTTGAACAGTTATCGTCATTTATTGAAAATTTGTCAGAATACAAGAAACAGCAATTTTCTGCCAACATTAATGAGGGTATGCTGATCTCATGAACGGCCTTCCAGGCTGCACTCGATGCATTGGACACAGCATCACGTTCCATCGCTACAGCAGTCGTCATGAGAAGGGCCTCCTGGCTCTACCTCTCCGGGTTTCCTCGGGAGGTACAGACCACTATAGAGGACCTCCCTTTCCAGGGCTCCAAGTTATTTGCTGACACTACTAATGCGTATCTCCATTCCCTTAAAGATTCAAGGACAATACTAAAATCTCTCGGGATTCATGTACTTGCAGGGAAATGGAAACAAAATCAATACTTTAACCACAGGTACAAGTCTTCTCCTTTCAATCAGAACCAGAGGCACTTTGAAAACAGGAGAAGACAATGCCAAACCAAACGCAGGCAAACAACCGATCAGCCTGCGGCATCGCAACCATCTGTGTCCAGGCAAACCTTTTGAAAGCCAGGTCGAGAGTCTGGTACCACTCCCGTGTACAGAAAATCCTCAATCATACCTATTCTTCCACTACTGCTTCCTACCCTTCTTACACCAATGGTCAGAAATCACGTCCGACAAATAGGTGCTAGAAGTTGTTAGAGCAGGATACTGCATCCCTTTTACCAAATTCCCCTCTACCCATCCTCCCTTCCCGTCCCTCTTCAGGGACCCACTCACGAGCGCGTGCTTTGTCAAGAGATTGACCATCTCCTCCACTTGGGCGCCATAGAACCAGTACCCCAACATGTCAGGAACAGAGGTTTCTACTCCGATATTTTCTCATAACAAAGAAATCAGGGGGCTGGAGACCAATCTTTGATCTCAGGAAGCTCAATCGTCACATCTGAAGAGAACGCTTCAAGATGGTGATCCTAGCTACTATAATATCAGCCCTAAACGAGGGGGACTGGTTGGCTACTCTCGACCTTCAAGACGCTTATTTTCACATAGGCATGCACCCAGCACATCGCAAGTACCTCAGGTTTGCACTAGGTCCAGCATACTTCCAATATGCAGTGCTCCCCTTTGGACTGTCCACAGCCCTAAGGGTCTTTTCAAAACTCATAGCAGTCGTGGCAGCTCACCTCCACGAAAGAGAGGTAGACATTTTCCCCTACCTCGACGACTGCTTGATCAGAGCGCCCACACGACAAGAGGCCCTCGAAGCAGTATCTCGGGCCATGTCTTTATTTCAGAATCTAGGGCTCCAAATCAACCTAGCCAAATGCAAGCTCCAACTGGTGTGGACCATAGAGTTTATAGGAGCCCACCTGGACTGCATCCAGGCAATAGCCTCTCTTCTGTACCACAGATTCCAAACCATCAAACAGCTTGTCGAAGTGATGCAAACAAGCCCACAAGTTCCTGCAAGAATTTGTTTACAGATTCCGGGCCACATGGTAGCAGCCACATCAGTGGTATCGCACGCCAGACTGCGTATGAGGAACATGTAACAATGGCTCCGAATGGTGTACAGACCCCGTTACACCAGCATCAAAAAGCTACGATCGCTCCCAAACAGTCAAGTGCTCACTAGATTGGTGGGCGGACCAAGAAAACGTGCACTGGGATACCCTTCCACACACCTCCCCCGATGATGGCAGTTACAACGGATGCTTCCCTCCTCAACTGGGGAGCACACTCAGGCCACCTCTCAGTCCAGGGTCAATGGCACACTCACGAACACTACCTCCATATCAATGCGTTGGAACTCAGAGCGGTACGCTAAGCTTGCCAGAATTTTCTGCAACAAATACAGGGCAACACAATACAAATTTTTACGGACAATCAGGCCACCATGTATTATATAAACAGGAAGAGAGGGGCCAGATCCTTCCGCCTATGCAAGGAGGCGACATTCCTATGGTCATGGTGCATAGAACACAATGTTCACCTACATGTAGCCTACCTACCGGGCAAAGACAAATGTTGTAGCGGACGCACTCAGCAGGAAGTTCACCTCCAATCACAAATGGGAGTTGGATGACTGCATACTCCACAAGATCTTCATACGCTGGGGATTCCCAGAAGTCGACTTGACAAAAAGTGTCCACAGTACGGTTCTCGTGCGGGCATTGGACTACACTTTCTGGGGGACCCTTTTACAATCCCCTGGAACACATCCCTCCTCTACACCTTCCCATCAACCCCGCTCCTACACCGAGTGGTCAACAAAATAAGAGCAGGAACAGCACCAGTGATCCTCATCACCCCAGCTTGGCCTCATCAGACATGGTATACTTACCTGCTGCGCATGTTTCTAAGGCCTCCGTTGCACCTTCCATTGCACCCTGGCCTCCTGACTCAGCAAGAGGGGCTCGTTCACCATCCATCCCCTCATATTCTTTGCCTCCGAGCATGGCTAGCTCTCCTCAACAGAAGCCTCATTCACTCATGAGGTCAGACAGATTTTAATAAGTAGTCACGGAGCTTCTACGAGAGAGTCTTACCTGGGCAAATGGCGTAGGTTCTCTGTTTGGGCAAACCTCAGAGCCGCAGACCCATTCACGATTCCTCTAGCTGACATATTAGAGTATCTTTTGCATCTGAAATGTACAGGACTTTCCATCCACTCAGTACGGGTCTACCTCGCGGCTATAACAGTGTTTCATCAATCTATTGAGAACAAATCAGTCTTCGCCGATCCCACAACTAAGTGTTTCCTAAAGGGCATCCAAAACATGTTTCCGCCCATCAGGGTGCCAGTTCCAGCTTGGGACCTCAACCTTGTATTGTGTGCTTTAACCCGCCCACCATTTGAACTTATGGCCATGTACTAGATGATGCAGCTTTCAATGAAAGTCGTAATGCTGGTCGCACTTACCTCAGCCAGAAGAGTAGGTGAAATTGGAGCTCTGATGACCAACCCACCCTTTATTGTTTTTCCCAAGGACAGTGTGGTCCTTCGACCGCACCCAAAATTCTTATCTAAAGTCTTATCTCCTGGCATTGTAATGAACCGCTTGTCCTCCCGGTCTTTTGCCCAAAACCGCATGTAACCAGTGAACAAACTAAGTGGACACTCTAGACATACGAAGAGTGCTTGCTTTCTACCTAGAAAGAAGACATTCGTAAAAGGAACAGACTTTTGGCTCCATCGCTAAGAGGTCATTGGGAGACAAAATCCCTATACAGAGAATTTCTAAATGGATAGTAGACTGTATTTGATTGGCTTACATCAACTTTGACCAGGAGACCCCGTTGCATTTGCGAGGACACTCCACAAGGGCCGTGGCAACATCCGTAGCCTACTGTAGCAACATTAACCTAGTGGACATTTGCAGGGCAGCTATGTGGTCCTCTGTACATATTTTTGCCAGACATTATGCCATAGACACCTATGCGAAATGGGGCATGGAGTTGGGACTGACAGTTCTCTCCAAAGTTCAATATAATCATTAAGCCGAAGCACCCGCCTCCGTTCATGGGTAGGGCTATATAGTCACCTAAGGTGGACTACTCTGGACTCAGGGCTCGACCATCAGCCATCCCGCTAGTCTGCTTCCCTGTGTTGGGACAGCCCTTGCCTTTGGGCCAGGCCTCACCCAGAGCTTCGGGGGTCAGTGCTCTGCCCACAGCCCAGGCCTCGACTGTGGTCTCCTTGGCGACCTCCCCGATGGCTCCCCCAGGCCTGTATTCTGGAAGATGTCAGTCTGAAAGGCTGCTCATCTTCATCTCCAGACAAGGCCCTGGGAGAGGCCGTCCTGTCAATGCCATCCATGGACTTGAGGGCTCACCAGGACTCCTTTGCCAGCTGGCTCAAAGTCTGGGGGTGCAGCCAGAGAGGATGTTGGAGACTCTGACCCGATGGTTGACATCCTGCAAGCCAACATCCCTACCAGAGTAGCTTTGTCTCTTAATAAAACTGTGGCTAAGATCACAAAGAACTTTTAGCAGACCCCGGCCTCCATTCCACCAACCAATAAGAAGGTGGAAAGACGTTACTTTATGCTTCAAGAGGGGAATGAATACCTGTTCTCCCATCTACCCCCAGATTCCCTGGTTGTCCAGGCGGTAAATCAGCGTGAGAGGCAGGGGCAGCCGGAGCCAACCCCTAAGAACAGAGATGCCAAAAAGATGGACCTTCTGTGTAGGAAGGCCTATGCCTGGGGAGGGCTGCAGCTCCACATAGAGAATGACCAGGTTCTGCTTCGTTTCTATGCCTATAACACCTGGACCACGATTGACAAGTTCACCATATTTCTCTCTCAGGACTCCTGACCTGAGTTTAAGTCCCTCTCCAGGGTGGTCTCCCATGCTGCCTTGCAAGCAGCCCTGGATGGAGCTGACGTAGCCCCTCTGGTAGAGGCAGCAAGGGGCGGGGGGAAACAACTAGTTGAGTCGACTATTCAGTAAGCCAGGGGTGGGCAAAAGGGCCTCCGTGGGCTGGATCTGGCCTGCCAAGCAGGTTAATCCAGCCCGCACAGACTCTGCCGTTCCCCCAACCCCAGGCCAATTAGAGCCTGGGGGCAGGAGGGGGCGCATGAAGTTTCCTCCTCCCTGCCAGGAGCATGCGGCGCTTAGAAGCGCCATGCGCTTCTGGAAGGGTGGGAGGAAGCTTTACGTGTTCCCCTGTTGCCAGGCCAATCAGGGCTTGGGGGTATGGGGAGCGTGCAAGGTTTTCTTCACCCTGCCCCTGCCCTGCGAGGAGCGTGTGGCACTTAGAAGCGGCTCGTGCTCCTGACAGGGTGGGAGGAGACTTTGCACGCTCCCCCGCCCCCAAGTCCTGCGGGCAGAAGAGGGAGCATACGAAGTCTCCTCCTACCACCAGGGACATGGGCGCCTAGAGGGGAACCTCTGGGGGGAGGAGGGGACAAAGGCACACCCTCCCACCCCCAGACCAATCATGGTCTGTGGGTGGGGAAGCAGGGAAGTATCTTGGCCCCACTCCTTCCACTGGAGGCCCCGCCCCTTTTGCTTGAGGCCCCGTCCCTTCCTGAGCTGCCCAGGGTCACTTCAAAAATTTCTGAAGTGGCCCCCCAGCAAAAAAATTGTTGCTTACCCCTGTGATAAGCATATGCTTATTGGATAGTTGACTAGTCACTTACATCCCTAGTGTAGAGACAGTAGATAGGGAAGCGTTTACTCCTTCTCATAACAAGAACTAGGGATCTCCAAATAAAATTGATAGATAGAAGTTTTAAAACAAACTAAAGGAAACATTTTTTTCACACAACACACATAGTCAACCTGTGGAACTCTTTGCAGACGATATTGTGAAGGCCAAGACTATAACAGGATTCAAAAAAGAACTAGATGAGTTCATGGAGGATGTGTCTATAGCTGGCACCCCTAAGCTCTGTTTTCCAGAAGCTGGGAATGAGCTACAGGGAATGGATCACTTGATAATTACCTGTTCTCTTAATTCCCTTTGGGCACCTGGCATTGGCCATTGTCTGAAGACAGCATACTGGGCTTAATGGACCTTTGGTTTAACCTAGTATGTCTGTTATGTTCTGGCTGCTCCAATGGTTAAATTATACCACATCTTCACTTGCCGCACCAGAGATCTGTCTTCGTGCATTTGATTGAGCAGGTCTAGTTACAGCCCCCTAAATTGAACTCTGAGGGTGGCCCTGATTGGCGCTGGTACTCCTTGAAGTTGTGAGGAGAAAGGGAAGCCAATGGGAGTGTTTGCCTTTGGCCTGTTGGCCTCCCTTTGTGAAGACAGCACCATGCTCAGTTTAAGGTAAGGTAAAATACATAGCTGGAGTTGTGTACCTTAACTGGACTTCCAGGTCTAATGTAGACCTGGCATTACTCATGCCATTCAAAATGTGTAACTTATTTCCAGTATGGATTTATTTAGCTTCAAGTTCCAGACATTGGCTCATTTTAAGCCTTTTTCTCTTAGGGTGAAGAGCTAATAAACATTTGTTCCCCATATAAATACTTAGACTGTAATCAAATCAACCCTTAACATCCTTTTTTTAAAGCTAAATAAATTGAGCTCCCTGAGCCTGCCACTAAGGCTTGTTTGATAATCCTTTAATCATTCTAATTGCTAAGGCTATCAAATTCATGGCCATGAGAAACACATCATGGACCATGAAATCTAATCTTTTATGTGCTTTTACCCAATTATATATAGATTTCACAGGGGAACCCAGCATTTTTCAAATTGAGATTCCTGACCAAAAAGTGAATTGCACAAGAGGTCACAAGGTTATATTAGGGGGATCTCAGTATTGTCATACTTCTGGGCTGACTTCAAAGCTGGGTGGTTGGAGGGGCATGGCTGTTGGCTAGGCACCCAGCTCTGAAGTCAGCATCCCCTGAGTAGCAGAACAGAAGGAAAAAGTGGCAATACCATAACATGCCACTCTTACTTTTGCACTGCTGCTTTCAGAGCTGAATGGCCAGATAGTGGCTGCTGTTTGAGGAACTAGCTGTGAAGGCAGGTGTGCCGAAATGAGGGTGGAAACACCATACCATGCCATCCTTATTTCCAGGGCTTGAGAAATCAGTGAATCTACTCGCCCGTGGTGAGTAGATTTCAGCTGGTTGCCCCGTTCACCGGCGGCGCGCACATGCGCAATGTGGGTCTGGCGCATGTGCAGTGCGGGGCTGGCGAGTAGATTTCGCCGCAGTTTGTCAAGCCCTGCTTATTTCTTCACTTCTGCTGGTAGTTGTTGTGCCTTCAGAGCTGGGCTCCTGACTAGCAGCCACTACTTTCTAGTTTCCCAGCTCTGAAGACAAAACCACCATTAGCAGTATTGCAAAAGTAAGGGTAGCTGTACCACAACTCCCCCATACAATAACCTTGCGACACTCCCCCACACAACTCTTTCAGTGTGCCCGGGACTCCCACAAATACATACATTTCAGATTTAAATAGCTGAAATAATGAAAATTGCTATTTAAAAAGATCCTGTAACTGTGAAACTGGCAAAAATGGACTGTGAATTTGGTATTGTCCTAGTCCATGGCTCTTCTCTGAATTCTTTCCAATTTATCAACACCTTTTTTAATTTGGATACCAGAACTAGATACACTATTGCAGCAGCAGTTACACCAGTACAAACTACAGAGGTGAAACATTTCTACTTCTACTTAAGAATCCCCTGTTTACACAACCAACGATTATGTTTGTTCTTTTGGCCATAGCTTCATGTGTTCAACAGATTATTCACCATTTTCAGAGTCACTGCTTCTCAAGATAGTTCCCCATCTTGTAAGTATGGCCTTGTAATGAGGTGGCATTCACCTCATGTGAGCGCCCCTGTCTGGCCAAGTGCGGATTCCTGCACTGCCTCAGTTTGTTAGTTGAAAGCCACTTGGGTAACTCAGCCCTTCTGCTGAGTTACATTCTGTATATCCCAAACCCATTCCAGTGCCCTCTGTAGAATGCCTCACTGTCTCAGTCTGTTGCCCCACTTCAGATGAGAGTGATGCCTCCAGGGCTTCCCCTCCTGAAGATAACTCTTTTGTCCTTATCTTAGGGCTTTATCTCAGTCTCAACATGGTACTGTTGCTCCCATAGCCAGCCAGCCACCCGGTCTTCACTGTTGAGAGCTCCAGAGCCACTGACTTACTGCTGAGCTTTGCAGCTCCTTTTGTAGGCTTCCCTGGCCCCTGATTGGCAGGTTTCTTCTGTCGCCTCTTTAGCTACCTGGAGGACTTCCCTGTGGTCCTTTCTGGGCTTAGGGCTTGGTCTGCCCGAAACAAATTCAGCTCCCTTTCATATCCCAGTTTCCCCAGGATTCCTGTTAGGCTCCCTAGCCTGCAGAGTTTCACTCCTAATAGTCCCTCAGTAAGCCTTTGTCCTGGCTCCCCAGGATTCCCTTTCAGGCCTCTCTGCCTGTGGAGCCTTGGAGTCCAAAGGGCTGCCCTTCCAAGTGATACTCATCTTAGACAATGTGCCAGGCCACCCACAGACCACTCTGCAACTTTCCCATTCTGAGGTGGAAGTGGTTTTCAGCATGCACACCTTCGCACAGGTTTGTACTGCACTGGATGCTGCTGAAATGCTTGATGTCAGGAAGTACTGGAAGGACTACAACATGTGAACTGCATCACTAACATAAAGGAATCGATCAATTAAATGAAATAAAATCATCAACCATCAATGCTTGTTGGAGAAAGTTTTGGAAGGAAGCTGTCAATTTAGATCAATGATTTCTCATCTGTCAATGAAGAGATCAAAGGATTGAGAGAATGGCCTGTGATTCTGGGGGGGAGATTTTGGAGGATATGGAGGAACAGGAGGTTGAAAAACTGATTGAGTTGCATTCAGAGGAATTGACTGATGAGGACCTAGCAGAACTCATGACAAATAGTGAAGACTAAGAGGAAAGAGAAGAAACATCAGAAAAACTCAATTTAAAGTTAGAAATACTGGTTGAGCTCTTCAGATGCAACAGCTCACTGACAATGTATTGTGTATGATCCCTCAATGGAACGGAGCCTGAAAGTTAAAAGGAAAATTGAAGCTGCAACGCCGCCATACCAGGACACTTTTAAGGAGTTAAAGAAAAAGTCTAAACAGTTTCCCATCACAATGTTCCTTTACGAACCCACTCCTTTTAATCTCCCCATCCCAGAGGAACAATAAGATGCACAGGAAACAAGTTCAAAGAACTGTTTTGGGTGATTAGTGTTCAGTTAAGGATTTTACTGTGCTGTATTATCTTTGTTTGATTTTGTTTGGAAATCTATTGTTTTGAAGTTGAAGTTGTTTGACTCTGAAACAGCAGGTAAAACTTTAGTTAGCATTATAGTTTGGACCATGTGTTGATTTGTGTCATGAACACCTCCTCCTCCAGTATTCACAGATTTCATCATTTGTGATAATCTTAAGAACAATTCCCCACAAATGGCAAGGGCTTCATGTAGATAGTTCCACCATTCTATACTTTCTGTTTAATATTTAATTATTTTTGTTCCATTTGATTCTGACCCTAATGTTCCTTTTTGCCAGATTGTTTGCACTAAACTTCACCCTTGTCCTATGCACTCTCCTGCCCCACCTTTCCAAACCACAGACAGACCTTGATCTTTATGAGCTAGAATGAAGTGTCAACATAATAGAAATTACAATGATCTAGCCAAGAAACCACAGACATGCAGAAACACCTGGAATAGGATAGCTTATTCAGGGATGTTATATATCTAATCCTTCAGTGATGACAAATAACTGTCCACTGTCAATGACTGATTCTTTGTAGCATAGGTATGTATGACTTGAACTGCTGGAGGACAGACTCCAGAAGAACCAGCTATATATTTACTTGTCACTAACGCAGCATGCTATCAAAAGACACTGAGAAGCTCAGTATGATCAAATTGGCCAACTGTCCCGAATCTAAACCTATAGGAGATTATTTATACGTTTTAAAAGAGGACTGCAGTGTAAGCAAAATGGTATGCCGAGGCATACCTGGAATTGAGAAACTATGCTATTTTTAGTCCTCATTTCTGTAGAGGTTTGAAATTGACAGCAGGCTTCCACATACTGCTCCTCTCTACTTGTCAAGAAAGGCTTTGACAATATACATATGTAATGGACAAGAGGAGTGCTGATCAGCACCCAGTGACTAAGGGGTTAAAGTCAGGTAGCTAGTAAAGGTGTTGGCCAGGGGGCTGGGAGAACCAATTGAGATGTGTTGAAATTTGAATTGGATATAGATTTCTTGCCGGTCTGGGTGAGAGAAACCAGGAGTTGAGACATGCAGAATGATTTAAATCCAGGCAGGACTACCATGTCTGCAAGGAATATGGGGCTTGGGAGTGGACTGAACAAAGAGAAAATTGGAAGTAAGTGGAAAAGTGAATCTAGTTGTGTTCAGGGCAATTTTTCTTTATTTTGTGGTTTGGTTTGAACTACTCTGTGTGAATCTGCGCCTCCCCTTCCCCTTTACCACCTAACCATTGGTCCCAGAGATTTTTCTGTTTTTTAATGTGTTTTCCTTAATTGCTATGTAACATCTAGCAACCAAGTTTATACTTTATCAACTATATCTTTTGTCTTGTAATAAAAATAATTTTTTTTAATGTGATGATTTGATTCTTGTGTCCTGAAACATCTGTCTGTGTGTATCTGCATGCCTCCGATTGAGGGGTCAGCTACCAGAGACTGCAGCTTGTTTTTCTCTCTCCTTTTTTTCAAGCTCTTCTGGGGCAAAAGAGCTTGGGGGTACCCCTGAGGTGGGTTCAAGTGTTCACCCCCAGGTTTAGGAATAAAAAAATCACTTGGTGGTGGCAGCAATTCCTCAAAATCTGAGTATTGTGATTCTAGGGAGAAATTTTTTGATAACCAGTGCCTGTAGAGACAAGGTTTTTAAGCTCTCTTGCGGGCCCCCCACCTTCTGCACTCAGAGTGCCAGAGTGGGGAACAGCCCTGACAGCATACAGATACTTTACTTGCATTACGTAATCAAGGTGGCAATGTTCAAAGTACAGTTGGTGGGAACCCAGAAAGTCACGTAAATTAGTTTCAGAAACGTTCATTGCGGGAGACAACCCATATAGAGCATTAATTTTTCTCTGGTGACATTATTTGTGAGAAGATCCCTTTTGCCTGTAAAGAACCTGACACAAACTCATTAGGGATGTCAACTGGAAGGACTGACAGCTGTGAAAGATGGTTACTATTCATTAGAACAGGAATGGGGAATCTTTTTTGGGTTGGGGACCATTGACCCACAGAAAAAATCAGTCGGGGGCCACACACAAATGAGAAGCAAAATAATAAAAAAGCACTCTCACTGACCTAGCCCCCAAGTGAGGAGAAAAACAAACCCCTCACAAATGTGGCCCCCAACTGAGAAGCAGAGAAAAAAATACATTCACCTCACTACCCTCTAGCCCAAGGGAGGGCAAAAGGGCCTCCGTGGGCCAGATCCAGCCTGCCAGACGTGTGGATCTGGCCTGCGGAGGCCCTGTTGCTCCCCCACCCTGAGGCCAATTAGGGCTGGGGGCAGGGGAGCACCCGAAACTTTCTCCGCTCTGCCCCCGCCCTGTAGGGCGGGGGAGGGGGGGGGGAGAGCAGAGGAGGCTTTGCACGCTCCCCAGGCCAATCAGGGCCTGGGGGTGGGGGAGCTGCATGAAGCTTCCTTCGTCCTGCCCCGGCCCTGCGAGGAGCTGGCAGCACTTCAAATTGCCACGTGCTCCTCGCAGGGCGGGAGGAGGCTTTGCGTGCTCCCCCGCCCCCAGGCCCTGATTGGCTTGGGGGTGGGGGAGTGTGCCAAGCCTCTTCCAGGGCATGGGTGCCTAATGGTAAGGGGGGGCAAAGAGGCTCCCTTATCTCCAGACCAATTATGGTGTGGGGGTGGGTAGCCCCGCACCTTCCGGGGTGGCCAGGGGCTACTTCAAAAATTTTTGAAGAGGCCCCTGGCCAAAAATTATTGCCCACCCTTGCTTTAGCCCTATCCCAGAAACTAGGGGGACTGGAGCTAGTAGATTTTGTGTGGCCCCCTAGGCTCTGAGGTGGGGTCAAAAATGAGGAATTCAGTGCATGTGAGGGGGCTGCTGGGGAATGGGATGGGATCCAGGCAGGAGGAAGGATACAGGAGTGAGCTTGTGGTTGGGGTTTGGGAAGGGGAAGGTAGGATGCAGCAGTGGGCTATGGGTGGGGGTTACAGGGTCTAATGGGGGGTGCAGAGCCTGGGCAGGAGGAAGGGGCAGGTGCAGGAGCGGGGTGGGCGGTGTGGAAGGGAGAGAGGTGCAGGAGGAGAGTGGGGGGGGGTCTGGAAGGGAGGAGAGTGCAGGTAGGTGCAGGCGTTGGAGGTGCTTATCTGGCACGGCCCTTGTGGGGTGTATGTGGTTCTGTATGGATGTGCGCTGCAGGTCAGTGCCCCCCGTAGTCTCACCCCCTGTAGGCACTGCTCCCCATCACTCCCATTTAGCCAGTTGAAGCAACAGGTGGCAGTGCTTGTAGGGAATGCTTTCCTGCAGTGTGCAGAGCCACTTCCTTCCCGTTGTCCTCCCCACCCTACCAGGCAGAGCCCGTGAGCTGGATCTGGCTGGTGGCTTGCCTAGAGTTAGGCCCATGAGGCTTGGGGCTACTCCTCTCTCACCCCCACTGCTGCAGTGGAGAGAGTTGGCACTGGTGCTCCAGCCACGCTCTTCCCCGCATGACTGGAGCTGGGGAGCGGGGCACAAGTCTTGAGCCTTGCAGGCTAGAACAAGGCAAGTGGTGGGCCAGATTTGGCCCACAGGCCGTATGTTTCCCACTTCTGCATTATAATGTATAGTACTTTGAGAACTCCCTCTAACAGGTAAAATAGCTGTTGGCAAATTGGTCAGTATACTGGTTGGAAGGAAAGTCTGTGGTCATGCAAGTGTGACATTGTAGTACACTTACAATACACAGAATTGTGTTTGGACCTTCCAAAATGGGTGACATTGGTATCTGAAATAGTTGAACAAGATTTGCAGAGTATGTTGAAACATCTGATCTACTCTGCACACTCTCTTCTCAGTTCATTGTGTAACAGTTCATTGCTTGTAGGAGAAAACATGTATCTATTCAAGCTGACTTGGTTGTTCATGTTAAAATGCCAGAGGACAATTCATAAATTCTCCAATAGCACAGCCAATTTACAGTTTGGAAGAGGACACTGTGAATTTCTCTTTAGAATCTCATGGCCTCTACACTAGTTGGAGACATTTGGTCTCGCTACAGTGGCACATGAAACGGCCATGTCAAATGGACTTAGCTATTCATTTGGCTGTCTTACAATTAACATTTATGACAAATAACTGTCAAACCAGAGCTCTTGGTTTCATACAAGGTTGTCGAATTACTGAGTAACTAATAAGACTATTTCCAGAACTGGCCCTATAGTGTCATCTTGCTAGGTCTCAGTAAATGCATGTCTGGTCCAGGTGCCACTTCATGATACAACTGTTAAAAGTGTTGGTATTAGTCACAACAGTTTTGGCATTGCCCAAATTAAAACTCATGCAGGATCAATCTGAAAGAAGTCTCCCATGTAGGTTCTTAGAATAGGGCTTGAAAAATTTTACACCTACTAGCCTGAGAATTAAGCCTGTTAGCTAAGGTGAAAAATACCATTGCTGCTATGACTCCAGCAGTGTGAATGGGGGAAAAAAAAGTGTACTGTGGATCATGTATGTGGCTAGAAGATTGGATGTGTATGCCAATTTTGTATACACACAGAGCTATATCCATAAACAGCCCTGATGGTTCACCTTGCCCATCTTGATAAGTTGGTTTCCAATGCCAGAATGCTTTAATCACAGAAATATATATGAATAGTGTTATTTAATGCTAGCCAATGATTTAGGGATACATGGATGGACATTAGGCTTGTTTGCAAAACTGTCTGAATTTCCTGGCTTTCAAACATTATTAAAAATAACTAATGTTTTGGTAATGTTTTAAATAGTCACGGTTGTAAATATGTATCAATCTTAAACATGTTTTGTTTAAGGAATACATGTTTATTGAACATCAGTACTTGCGTATATCTCATTGATCTTTTACAGTGTATCTGTGGTCTTGTTCAGGAGTACTTGCTTACCAAGACAATAATGCTGCTTCTTTTGTCTCTGTAAATGTCATTTTTGGACATTCAGACAGTGCCTCGCATAAGTGAATTTTTTTGACGCTGTTTGACAATACTGAAATACGATTGGGAATTACCTACTGTTTTGTTTTGTTTTTGCCAAAGAACTCCCAAAACAGATTACCTTTACCTCCTGTATTAATGCACTTTAACCTTTCCCTGCCATCAGTTTCATAGCTTTCTTTTTTGGATATCATTCAGTTGATTTTTATTTGTCATGTCTGACAATGGCATCTACAAGCTATATCTAGTATTGCCGTGTGGCTAGCTTACTTCACATAGTGTGCAAGGTTGCTAAATGTGTATGTTCTGGTGTTGATATATAGATCCCTACAAATCTGCAGGTACCCACTTTATATCTTCATCCATTGGCCGTTTTTGCAGATCAGATGCAGATACAAATTGTGTATCCATTTAGAGCTCTAGTTATATATAATAAATGTATGTGTGGTTTTTACATAAAGGGGAAACATTTTGCTGCCTGTTCAGGAAATTCTCCCTGAGGGAGTTAACTGAAATATGATTGTTTCATTGATGAGGTTTAGATTTAGTGTTTGAGTGCTCTGATTTCCTGGCCTAAGAAATAGTTTAAAATTCACACAGGAATTGTGGAGAAGAATATAAGATAATTAAACAGAAAACTTCCTTAGTGTCCCTCGAATCTTCTGTCATGAGATCCAGAGGAAATGCCTACCTTATGCTATCACTGGAACAGCATTTGTATAAGGCTCACTTAAGTTTTTTTTCTTCTGCTGGCTACAGTATGTGGCAGTATGCTTATGAGCTAATGTTTTGTTAATACAAAAAGTTATTTTTCACAAAATATATTCTGTGTTTTTGTTTCACAAAATATATTCTGTGTCTTTCATTGCCAGATCTTAAAGTCCTTTAAAATGTTAATTAATCTTTAAAGATGTTGTGGGGTAGAGAAGTATTTTTATTCCCAGTTTACATATAGAGGGCTGAAGTAGAAAGATAAAGTGCTTGGCCAAGGCTACACAGGAAGTCTATGACAGAGGCAGGTACAGAATCTAGATCTTTTGACTATTGCTGTTTTGCTTTAGCCATTAAACCATCCTTCCTCTTTGGAAGCTCTTATTTTGTTGCATACACAGGCAGAATGGTACAACAGTAAGAAGAGTGAAGGTGTGCATTCATTGTTGAGAATGGGATGGGCAATAATTTTTGACTGGGGGCCACTTCAGAAAATTTTGAAGTGGCTCCAGGGTGCCCCAAAAGGAGTGGGGCCTCAGGTGGAAGGTTAGGGCCAGGGCACTTCCCTGTTCCCCCGTGCCCCCCCAGACCCTGATTGGTCTGGGGGTGTGGGAAAGCACAAAGTCTTTGCCCCCTCCCTCCTCCCCAAGAGAACTGCCAGCTGGAGGAGACTTTGCATGCCTCCCGCCTGCTGCTCCCAGCTCAATCATGGCCTGGGGACGGGGGAGCACATGAAGTCTCTCGCTCCCTGCCCCTGCCGTGCAAGGGAGTGCTGCGCTTAGAGTCAACCACCAGCTGAGCAGCAGTTGGCAGTTGACTTTAAGTGATGAGCCTCTAGCAGGGTGGGAGGAGACTTCACACCCTTCCCCCTGCCCCCAAGCTCTGATTGACCTGAGAGTGGAGGGGAGCGCGCAAAATCTCCTCCCACCCTGTCCCCCTCCTGCAGGGAGCATGCGGTGCTTAGAAGTGCCGCACCCTCTCAGGGCGGGAGGAGACTTCATGTGCTCCCCCCTACCCCCAAGCTCTTATTGGCCTGGGGGTGGGAGGAGTGCACAAAGTCTCCTCCCACCCTGCCCCTGTCCTGCAAGGAGTGTGCAGTGCTTAGAAGCACTGCGCCCCTTGCAGGATGGTAGGAGACTTTGCCTCCTCCCCCTCTGCCCCTAGGCCAATCAGAGCTTAGGGCAGGGGGAGCGTGTGAAGTCTACTCCCCCTCTGTGAGGGGTGTGGCACTTAGAAGCACCACGCGCGCCGTGCAGGGCGGGGACAGGGTGGGAGGAGACTTCCCGTACTTCCTCCTGCCCCTATGACCTGATTGGCTTGGGGGCAGAGGGAGCGGCAGGGCCTCCGTGGGCCAGATCTGGCCCGTGGAGGCCCTTTTTCCCATCCCTGGTTTAGAATCTAGATGGTCTGTTGTGGACCAGTCACTGAAATAAAGTGGCTACATTAAGTTGTGATATGTGGAAAAAAATGCCACATTAGGGTGACATGCACTTTGCTCCACCGAATTCTGACCTGCAATGCTTGCCTTTGCAGATGGAACATGAGGATTTTGTAATGGAAGGGCATGGCAAGACTCCACCTCCTGGTGAAGAAAACAAACAGTGAGTCTCACGTTTATTTAAAAAGGGCCTTACCATAGTAAATGGTGGGTAGCACTCTTGTTTAAACGTGCCGGAAGCATTGGTTGTTCTTGGGGTGCTCTCCCTTGGTTTCTTGAATACCCATATTTTCATAGTAGCTAGTGACTGAAAAATCAGTATGCTGAAATGTACTCAAAGAAGGAAGTGCATTGAGAAAACTCTTCTACTTGGTGGAAATCTAGAAACCTTTCTTTGGTTGTGGGAGTACAAAGCCCTCTGCTAATGATACTATAATGATGGGTGTTCTAGTTATAGCCTAGACATTTTTTTTTTTGCTCGAGCCAGTGCCAATATTGTGGTGATTGTCCTTTCTCGCCTTATCTCTTTGTAGAGGCTAGGAAGATCTTGGGTCTTTGGCAGAGCCAGACCATAGTAACTTCTAAAAAAAACATACAATTCCAGTGTCACTTTGTCATTTAAAGGAGAGTGATCTCACCCTTAATACACTCCTTCAAAGTTATTTAATTGATTCTTGTTTTATGCTTTTAGTAAGCTAGCAACACAGACTGTTACCTCTGTGACTGAAGTTGTTTCTTAGATTGCCAAGATGAACTCAGGGAGATTCTAGTACTGAGCAGATGCATAGTGGAAATGAGCCAAGCTTTTCATAGGAATTGTTGCCATTTTTTCCTGTCCATATTGGTATCCCAGTAAATTGAAGAAGAGTTGCAAATTTTTAGTGATTGAAACAAGCAAAAATGTTTTGAAATTAAGCAGATAATGTAAAAAAGTGGAAGTTAACTTCCTGTTTTAATAAAATTTCTCAGAGACTTAATGGTGAAACTACATATGTGACTGCAGAGAATAACCTATAGGGGTATTATTTTGGACTTATAAAAATAGCGTGCTCTGCTTTTGTTGCTGCCTTTGTTTACTGTGAATAAAATCGAGAATTCTTTCACAGCTGACCTGATTTGTAGCTGCAGCTTTTCAATAGACTTATATTATATTCTACCTTCTCAGAACCATTTTGACTGGAGAGAATATTAAAAACTGGCAGTGTGCGGTGTTCCTCACCAAATTATTTGTATTATTGTACAGTGGTGTCCAGAGGCCCCAATCAGGATCAGGAACCCATTGTGCTAGATGTGGTAAAAATACAGAGTAGAATGATAGAGCTTTCCCTAAAGAACATCCTGTCCTAATTATGTTACTAATAAGTTTTGTACAAGTATAAAATACAAGTTTGACACCTCAGCTAAAAAAACAAGGATAGTCACGTTGTTCAGCTGTACTATAATCACAATACTTTATTGTGGATGTTGCTTGATTTAGTCATCTGGATTTCTTTTTACCCACACATAATTTTTCTTCTGCTTCAGTGAATATACTATTAGTTACTGTATAAAAATGAATAGTCCTGTGAAATTGTTATTCATCTACAAATTTGACCGTTTCCCTGGGCTTGAACCAAAGACATTAACTGGGCTGGAACATAGAGTCATAGAACACTAGACCTGAAAGGGACCGCAAGAGGCCATCAAGTCCAGTCCCCTGCCTTCATGACAGGACCAAGAACTGTTTCGATTATCCCTGACAGGTGTCTGTCTAACCTGCTCTTAAATATCTCCAGTGATGGAGATTCCACAACCCCCTTAGGCAATTTTTTCCAGTGTTTAACCACCCTGAGAGGCAGGAAGTTTTTCCTGATGTCTAACCTAAACCTCCCTTGCTGCAATTTAAGCCCATTGCTGCTTGTCCTATCTTCAGAGGCCAAGGAGAACAATGTTTCTCCCTCCTCTTTATAACACTCTTTTAGATACTTGAAAACCGCTATTATGTCCCCTTTCAGTCTTCTCCTTTCTAAACTAAACAAGCCCAGTTCTTTCAGTCTTCCCTCATAGCTCCTGTTTTCTAAACCTTTAATAATTTTTGTTGCTCTTCTCTGGGCCTTCTCCAGTTTCTCCACATCATTCTTGAAATATGATGCCTAGAACTGGACACAGTGCTCCAACTGAGACCTAATCAGCGCAGAGTAGTGGGGAAGAATGACTTCTTGTATCTTGTTCACAACACTCCTATTAATACATCCCAGTGTCATGTTTGCTTTTTTTTGCAACATTGTCACACTGTTGACTCATGTTTAACTTGTCATCCACTCTGACCCCTAAATCCATTTCAGCAGTACTCCTTCATAGGCAGTCGCTTCCCATTCTGTATATGTGAAACTGATTGTTCCTTCCTAAATGGAGTACTTTGCATTTGTCCTTATTAAACTTCATTCTGTTTACCTCAGACCATTCTCTAGTTTGTCCAGATTTTTTTGAATTTTCACCCTATCCTCCAAAGCAGTTGCAACCCCTTGCAGCTTAATAAGTGTACATTCTATGCCATCATCTAAATAATTGATGAAGATATTGAACAGAACCAGCCCCAAAACAGACCCTGCGGAACCCCGCTTATATCCTTCCAGCATGATTGTGAACCGTTAATAACTATTCCCTGAGAACGGTTATCCAGCCAGTTATGCACCCATCTTATAGTAGCCCCATCTAGGTTGTATTTCCCTAGTTCATGGATAAGAAGATCATGCGAGACTGTGTCATATGCCTTACTAAAGTCTAAGTATACCACATCCACCGCTTTTCCCTTTTTCACAAAACTTGTTGTCCTAACAAAGAAAGCTATCAGATTGGTTTGACATGATTTGTTCTTTACAGATCCATGCTGGCTGTTACCTATCACCTTATCTTCCAGATGTTTGCAAATGAATTCCTTAATTACTTGCTCCATTATCTTTCCTGGCACAGAAGTTAAACTGACTGGACTGTAGTTTCCTGGGTTGTTCTTATTTCCCTTTTTATAGATGGGCTCTATATTTGCCCTTTTGGAATCTCTCCCAACTTCCATGACTGAAGATGATAGCTAAAGTCTCAGAGGAAGTATCAGCTCCTTGAGTATTCTAGGTTGCATTTCCTCAGGCCCTGGTGATGTGCAGACATCTAACTTTTCTAAGTAATTTTTAACTTGTTCTTTTATTTTAACTTCTAATCTTACCCCATTTCCACTAGCATTCACTATGTTAGGCATCCCATCACCATCCATCTTCTTGACAAAAACCGAAACAAAGAAGTCATTAAGCACCTCTGCCATTTCCAAGTTTCCTGTTATTGTTCCTTCCTCTTCACTGAGCAATAGGCCTAACCTGTCCTAGGTTGTCGTCTTGCTCCTAATACACTTGTAGAACATCATCTTGTTACCCTTTTTGTCTCTAGCTAGATTTAGCTCTTTTTGTGCCTTTGCCTTTCTAATCTTTCCCTTGCATACCTGTGTTGTTTGCTTATATTCATCCTTTGTAATTTTGACCTAGTTTCCATTTTTTATATGACTCCTATTTGATTTTTACATCATTTAAGATCTCCCGGTTGATCCAAGGTGTTCTCCTGCCATACTTTTTATCTTTCCTACGCAGTGGAATAGTTTGCTTTTGGGCCTTTTATAATGTCCCTTTAAAAAAACTGCCCACACTCTTCAGTTGTTTTTCCTCCTAGTCTTACTTCCCACGCGACCTTACCTACCAGCTCTCTGAGTTTTTACTAAAATCTGCCTTCCTGAAATCCACTGTTTCTATTTTGCTGTTCTCCCTTCTACCCCTTAGAATCATGAACTCTGTGACTTCATGGTCACTTTCTCCTAAGCTGCCTTCCACTTTCAAATTTTCAACCAGTTCCTCCCTATTTGTTAAAATCAAATCAAGAGCAGCTTCCCTTCCCGCCCCCCTCCTCCCCCCCCGGTAGCTTTCTCAACCTTCTGAAATAAAAAGTTGTCTCCAATGCAGTCCAAGAACTTATTGGATAGTCTGTGCCCCACTGTGTTAGTTTCCCAACAGATGTCTGGATAGTTGAAGTCCCCCATCACCACCAAATCCTGCACTTTGGATGATTTTGTTATTTGTTTAAAAAAAGCCTTCTCCGTCCCTTCTTCCTGGGTAGGTGGTCTGTAGTAGAGCGCTAGCATGACATCACCCTTTTAAGCTAACCCAGAGACTCTCAACAAGTCTGTTTCCTATGTCCCTCTCCACCTCAATCCAAGTGTATTCATTTTTAATATATAAGGCAACACCTCCTCCCTTTTTTACTGCCTGCGGTTGGAGGCCACTCCAACCCCACCTCCCCAAGCACTCCTCCTTTAATCAAATAAATGGTTAAACATTACATTTAACCGGTTAACCAATTAAATAGGATTTTACATCCCTAGTGTACATAATGGGATATATTAGCAGGCTTATGTAACTGTCAGTTGACACAAAAAGATGTTATTTCTGTAGTGAGGTTGAATTCCATAATTTATTTTATAAGGAAAATAAAGCTTCCTTGACTTGAGTGCCTTGCAGGAGGGTCTAGTATTAAAAGAACACTATCAAAATTGTTGAGGCATAGGACTATTTGTCTTGGTCTGTGATTCCATCTGGAAGGGTTCTGATTTCATTAACTGAACCCTGTCTCTCTTTCATACATACAAAAAAATCTAATCGATCTATGCTTTATCATTTTAGAAAACAAATGGTAATGTAATGCACAGATTTTGTTACAGTTAGGAAATAGGTTTTGATAGTTTTTGTTGCTGATTTTGCTTTTGAACTATCACATAGGATAAAACACTGAACCTATTATATAGTTACTACATTAAAGAAAACTGAGTAGTACAGGGGTTGGCAATCTATGACTTGAGCCAACTATGGCTCTTTTGAAGCTTAGCCCAGCCTCTTCCTTCCTCCTCCCTCTTCCCCGCAGGAGCCCACACTGGTGCTACAGTTGGCCTGGACAAAACAATCTGGCCTGCAGACACATCAGGGAGCCCCCCAGGCAGACTCCCTTGCTTGCCCTGCCCACACTCGCTGCTCAGAAAAGGGGCTGCTGGGCCGTTCATGTTCCACAAACTGTGAGCCCAGATGGGAGAGGGAAGTGGTGCTTTACAGCTGCTTCCACCCCCAGCACAATTCCATTGACCAGTTTCTGGCCAATGGAAGCTGCTTGTTTCAAGACCAGGCAGCGCACGAAGCACTGATCCCCAATCCCTCCTTCCCTCAGGCTCTTATTCACAGAGGAAATGGCCATGCAGCCTGTGCGAGGGGCAGGGTAGGCCCCTGAGAAATGTGCTGGGCTGGAGTCTCACTGGTAAGTCTCCCGGCCAGAGCCTGCCTCTGGCACCCCTGCCCCTCCAACCCTCCCACTTAACATAACCCAAACCCTCTGCCCCCCTCCTGAGTCCATCATGCCCCCTCCCAGACCCTGCACTCGAATTCCCTGTCTTTGGTCACCGTCCAAACTCCTGCACCCTGATCCTGTGCCTCGGGTCACAACTGCCTCCTTCACGCAAACTCAGTGGCCCCCAACCCAAAAAAGGTTCTCTAGCCCTGCCATAAATAAAAACCATGTTGAAACCTTTTTTGTTGCATGTAAAATTTTACTTTATTTAAAAATGAAGCAAGGTCAACAGGCCCCCAGTTAGGACTCTGTGGCCAGATGGGGGCTGGATCCTAACATTCCTGCACCCCCACACCAACCCTGAGCCCGTCATACACCTGAAGCCCCTGACCTGAGCCCCTCATATGCCCCAACCCAGACTCCTGCACCCCTACATCTCCAGCCCCCTGCCATAACACTCTTGCACCCCCACACACCTCAACCTTGTGCTCCGAGCCCATCATACACCTGAACCCCCTGTCCTGAGACCCTCATACCCCTACATCCTGAGACTCCTGCATCCCCACATCCCCAGTTCCCTGCCATAACACTCCTTCACCCCACGTACCTGAACCTTATGTCCTCATTTTTTGAGGGGTTTGTGGGGTTTGATTCGAACTAATGCAGCCCGGAGCGCACTTCCTGGTTTGAATCAGCTGGCGATTGGAATAGTGTGCGGGCGAGATTATGCTAATGAAGCGTGGGATATTTAAATCCCCGCTTCATTAGCATTTCGGTCGGCTACATTTGCATCCCTATCTTGAGATAGGGAGCAAGTGTAGACGTACCCCCCACAGATTAAAGATCTTACTAAAAACCAGAAAGTAAATGAAGTAATCAAGCACTTTCACTGGAGCTATAGAGTTGGTATCAACTAGAGAAATTTTGTAGTGCATACTTGAAGAATGAGGACATGGAAGCCCTTCTTAGGTTGAAAGTCTCTCAAATAAACAGGTTTGTGAGGTTCTGGATGGAAAGCCAAATGTCTGTTGTCATTGCATTACCATCCCTAGATTCCATTATTTCAGTAGACATCAAGGAGACCTATCTTGGCATGCCAGCCTGAGAGAGCCACTGAAAATTTCTGTGCTTATTATGACAGGAAGTATTTTCAATACAGGCCTGTCTCATTCAGATTTTCTCCAGCTTCAAGACTTGCAAAGGTTCTGGTGGTCCTAGTGGTAACTCTCATAGAAGAGGGATATGCACTTACTCCTGCTTAGGACAGGGACTTACTGAGGAAATGGTCTATTAGATAGTGCTTCAGGATTAGAGGAAACTGTAACCTTCTTACAAGATCATGGATTTCTGGTGAACATATAGAAGAGTCATCTTCAAGTTGTCAAGTAACTTTTCTACATTTAGGAGTAGTCCTAGACACCAAGAATACATTCATATAAGGGGAAAAAAGTTGGAAGCTGCAAGATTGTGCTGGGGGTTGGGGCAGCACGTGAAGTCCTCTCCCATGGGGCTCGGGGCTCTGAGTACGAGACCCCCATAACTGGTCTCTTTGGGGGTGCTGAAGGCAGGGAGCCTGGCTGAAGCTCCCACTGGGCCTGTAGAATGGTGGTATGATCTCATTCTGGCCCGCAGGCTGCCCACTTTGGTCTATGCTCTGTCTGCAGCCAGCAGGGAGATGGGGAGTGCAAACTATTAGACATGCATAAGCATGAAAAGAAGTTTTTCTATTCTCTACATTCTTTCAACAATTAAAAAAAATCAGCATTAATGAAAACAGCAACTTTATTATTTGGTAAAATATTTAGCAAATTTGAGAGACTGTGCTACGCAGAATTGTTGATTGCAGAAGTTTAAAACATGCCTTTGATAAGAACATAAGAACGGCTGTACTGGGTCAGACCAAAGGTCCATCTAGCCCAGTAGCCTGTCTGCTGACAGTGGCCAGCACCAGGTGCCCCAGAGAGGGTGGACTGAAGACAATTATCAAGCGATTTGTCTCCTGCCATCCTTCTCCAGCCTCTGACAAACAGAGGCCAGGGACATCATTTCTATCCCCTGGCTAATAGCCTTTTATGGACCTAACCTCCATGAAATTATATAGCTTCTCTTTAAACTCTGTTATAGTCCTAGCCTTCACAGCCTCCTCTGGCAAGGAGTTCCACAGGTTGACTACGCACTGTGTGAAGAAGAACTTTCTTTTATTAGTTTTAAACCTGCTACCCATTAATTTCATTTGGTGTCCTCTAGTTCTTCTATTATGGGAACTAATAAATAACTTTTCTTTATCCGCCCTCTCCACACCACTCATGATTTTATATACATCTATCATATCCCCCCTCAGTCTCCTCTTTTCTAAACTGAAAAGTCCCAGTTGCTTTAACCTCTCTTCATATGGGACCCGTTCCAAACCCCTAATCATTTTAGTTGCCCTTTTCTGAACCCTTTCAAAGGCCAAAATATCTTTTTTGAGGTGAGGAGACCACATCTGTACACAGTATTCAAGATGTGGGCGTACCATAGTTTTATACAGGGGCAGCAAGATATTCTGTGTCTTATTTTCTATCCCTTTCTTAATAATTCCTAGCATCCTATTTGCCTTTTTGACCGCTGCTGCACACTGTGTGGAAGTTTTCAGAGAACTGTCCACGATATCTCCAAGATCTCTTTCCTGATTTGTCGTAGCCAAATTAGCCCCCCATCATACTGTACGTATAGTTGGGGTTATTTTTCCCGATGTGCATTACTTTATACTTATCCACATTAAATTTCATTTGCCATTTTGTTGCCCAATCACTCAGTTTGGTGACATCTTTTGGAGTCCTCACAGTCTGCTTCTGTCTTGACTATCCTAAACAGTTTGGTATCATCTGCAAACTTTACCACCTCACCCCCTTTCTCCAGATCATTTATGAATAAGTTGAACAGGATTGGTCCTAGGACTGACCCTTGGGGGACACCACTAGTTACCCCTCTCCATTCTGAAAATTTACCATTTATTCCTACCCTTTGTTTCCTGTCTTTTAACCAGTTCTCAATCCAAGAAAGGACCTTCCTTCTTATCCCATGGCAATGTAATTTACACAAGAGCCTTTGGTGAGGGACCTTGTCAAAGGCTTTCTGAAAATCTAAGTATACTATATCTACTGGATCCCCCTTGTCCGCATGTTTGTTAACCCCTTCAAAGAACTCTGATTAGTAAGACATGATTTCCCTTTACAGAAAACATGCTGACTTTTGTCCAACAAATTATGTTCTTCTACGTGCCTCACAGTTTTATTCTTTACTATTGTTTTGACTAATTTGCCCAGTACTGAAGTTAGACTTACCGGTCTGTAATTGCCAGGATCGCCTCTAGAGCCCTTTTTAAATATTGGTGTCACGTTGGCTACCTTCCAGTCATTAGGTACGGAAGCCGATTTAAAGGATAGGTTACAAACCACAGATAATAGTTCAGCAATTTCCCATATGAGTTCTTTTAGAACCCTTGGATGAATGCCATCCGGTCCCGGAGATTTGTTAACATTAAGTTTTTCTATTTGTTCTAAAACCTCCTCTAATGACACTTCAATCCGGGACAGTTCCTCAGATTCATCACCCACAAAGGACGGTGCAGATTTGGGAATCTCCCTAACGTCCTCAGCCGTGAAGACTGAAGCAAAGAAATCATTTAGTTTCTCCGCAATGGCTTTATCGTTCTTAATTGCTCCTTTTATATCTTGATCGTCATGGGGACCCACAGGTTTTTTAGCAGGCTTCCTGCTTCTAATGTACTTAAAACTCAAAAAGAAATAACAAAATGTTTTTTTTGGCTAGCTGTTCCTCAAAATCTTTTTTTGCTTTTCTTATTACATTTTTACACTTGATTTGACAATGTTTATGTTCCTCTGTATTTATCTCACTAGGATTGGACTTCTACTTCTTAAAAGATGCCTTTTTGTCCCTCACTGCTTCTTTTACATGGTGGTTAAGCCATGGTGACTCTTTTTTAGGTCTCTTGCTATGTTTGATCTCACTAACTAAAGAGGGTTATGCCCTGGTCATTGCATGGAAGAGCGCCTGAGGAAGACTCCGCTTTTGATGGCTGTGTAGATTAGGAATGCTAAATTTTGATTAATCAGATAATCGAATAACTGATGGAATTTCCATCAACTGCTCGATTAGTCGATAAGTAGGGGTTGGAGTGCTCACTATTCCCACTGTGCCTCTGCCTTTTGAATGTATCAACAGCCCTCTGGGGTAAAAGCCCTTTCTTTTAAATGTAGCAAGACAGAGGTGCAGCAGTTGGGACCAGGGCAAGGGGACCTGCTCATGCCACTTCCCCCGCTGTACCTCTGGCCGCCTCTCTCTCCCCTGCAGAGACAGTGCTGGGGGGAACTGGCTTTTAAGATGGCTTTCCCCAGCACCTGCTCCTGCTCCCTCCCCCCCCTTGCTGCCTCTGGCACAGAAGGGTGGGGGCGAAGCAACTAGTCGAGTAGTGACTCGACTATCTGATAAGCCTAGGCTTATCAGGTAGTCAACTGTTTACTTACATCCATAATGTAGGTGACTTTTTTCTTCAGTCAGTATTAACCAGTGTCTCAGTGCAAATATTTGTTTGGGCGAATAATGCTTCTGGCAATGTTTTTTTTTAAAATAGAGGAGTCTTGAAACAGAAGTCCTGATCATGTGTATTCATTAAAGAACCTTTGGGAATTTTTTATGAAGTTTAGGTTTTTAATCCCTGAGTCCAGGACAAATTCTAGTTTACATAATTACTAAATTAAAATTCTGATTGTTTTAGACAAAATGTTTTTCACTTCCTGTTTTAAACTGTTCAGTAGCTTTTCTGGGTTCTGTATAATAGCTGCTATGGTTTGTTCCAGAGGTAACTGCGTTTCATTGCTTGGAGGGAAAAAAGGATATGAATGGTTCATAAAGTGTTTTATGATCATTTTGAATGAAACTGTGTTTTGCTAATTTCGAACATGATCTGGTACCCCAGTAATAGTTACTATGTTTATAGAAGTTTAAAATATGGAAGAAAAACTGTTGATGAATTCTTCTTTTTCAGTCTTGCTCCACTGAATATAGCTAGAATTTCAAAGGTGTAGGATCTCTCAATTGAAGAGGCCTGCTTCTGTACATATAGTCTGGGATTTTCAAAGAAGCCTGAGAGAGAGAAGTGCCCAAATCCCATTGAAATTTAGTGGGTTTTGGATTTGAGTCTGAAGTGTCTTTAAAGATTCCAGATGTACTGTGCTCAAATTTGAGGTCACAGCTGTTTTTTTCCCCATCACTGGGCATAAAATAAGAAATAGCCTCTCAGATAAATGTCCTTGACTTTAAGGCTCCAAAGATTATCTCCAACTTCTGTAATTGCACTTGGCAGAAACTGGAAAGCCACTGTGGAGACCTGAGCGTAGATGTGTTCATGCCAGCCATGGTGCTGATGTAGCAGACATTTCTCTTTTATGCTGTCTGTAACTTCTAGGTTGACTTCAGGGCCATAGTAATAGTTCAACCTTCAAAAAGTATTGAGGATCACAAAGTTAGTATAAAGGAGAAATGGCCACAGTCTCTCTTAGTCAACTGTGAATGGTGAAGAAGCAATTACAAGCCACCAATTCTCCCTTGTGAATTAATGAGTAACATTTTAGGCTCAAGAGGCAATAATTAGGTACATCCCTCCAGTAGATGAAGTATAGCTTTCTATCTCATGGGGACATGTTGCTCTGTAATTTACTATGAGTAATGAGTGTTTTTGTTTTATCATCTTCCAAGCATGGAAGGGCCACTTGTCTTTTTTTTTTTCCCCTCTCTTAACTTCTTGAAGTCATGCCTCAAGAGGGAATAATTTACAGTACTGGTTGCACCTCTAATTTCCCAGTCTCTTACAGTAGAAGGTAGTTTCCCAAAGTTTCTCCTTTTTCTCTCCAGGCAGAAGCTTTTTTCAGAGATTTTTCCTTCCGGTCTCTGCAGCAGTGAAGCAGGAAAGCGTTGGGATGCAAGGCGTAGAGAAGTTTGGTGCTAAGACCTGGCATTTTGGAGAATACAAGCCAGTTGTCACTAGCCATGTTTCTTTCCTAGTTGATGTGAAATATGGTATTGAAGGGCTAGGAAGAGCTCAAGACGGGGGACCTTCTCACTGCCACAATACCCAGTTTTTGCAAGGAAGACCTTAGTTCACAAGCTTAGTCCCTGTTGTGTTTGGTGTCTTGAACTTTCACTACTTCTGGGATTCTATCAGCTCCCATCATAATGGTGACTGAAACCAAGCAATAAAAAAAACCTGAAATGGTTTAGATTTCCAGTATTTGTAACCAACTGTGATTCTTCTAGGAAAGCCTAAGGCTTTTCTATGCTGATTCTTTTCTCAGCTGGGTTCCTTCTAAGTGTGTGATTAAGGCCATTCCTCCACCACTTTAACACATCTTCCATAAGCTTTTCTCAGGGATACAAAAGACCAGTCTGATCCATATTACCAAAATGCTGATGCCAGCTTGTCATCTGAATTCTCCTTGGGTTTTTGGGTGTGGGTGTGGGTGGGGGCAGGCAGGCAGACTAAGGCTCCAATCCACTGTTTTACCACTCTTTTCTCTGTGTTTTTTCCCTTGAGTGCAGCAAAGTTGTCTAGATCAGTGTTTCTCAACCTTTTTTATAAAGTACCCCCTTTTAATATATAAGTACCCCCAGTACCTACAGTTTTCAGACACACATATTTTTCTACCATTGCAACACATTTGTTTAAACAACTTAATCAAGGCTGGGCGGGCAATGAAATTTTTGGGTGTAAAAAGTACACAAATAATAAAGCGCTGTAAAACTTAAAACAAAAATTCAGTTTTCTCCAAATTTCAGTTGTGTAGACATACCCCCAGACTTCTCTCGTGTACCCCTAAGGCTACTTGTACCACATGTTGAGAAACACTGCTCTGGACTGTACTACTACTGCCAGTGCTAACGGGCCTTCTATTTTCTGTCTTGCCGCCCTTAGCATATATGATCTGATTAACTCTGCTTTTTTATCACACCTTTCTCAGCAATGCAATAGAGCAATTGAACACCTACTCTCATGCTTTCTGTATCAGTAGGCCACCCAAATGGAATCTGTAGGCAGAGGTAATCTTAAATTTCTCCCCTTTCAGTTTTCCTCCATGTGTATCAGATTTTTCCCAGCTATGGAGTACCAGGCCCTTATTAATCAAGAGATTTCTTCTGAAGCTTTTTGTTATCTTACAAATCATGTTCCCATATCCCAATTTGATCTCACCATTAATTCTACCTACATTTTTGCAAATTGCAGACTCCATTACCAATTCTCAGTGGTTTCCTTTGGCCTCTTTTTTCAGTTCATACTTTTATGAAGCTGATAATAATTCTGATTTGTCAGTTTAGGGCAGGAAGGCAGTCCATCATGTTTGAGATGGGTTATGATTAAATTGCATGAGTGAGTAATTCTGTATTCTGAAGACCTTTGGAGTCCTCTACTTTCTTCTCAGGAACCTGTCTACCTACAGGCACTCTGCAAGACAAAATTGTTTTTAGTCCACTTGTCCAAGAAAAGATTTCACAAAGTTTGACACATCATCATGAACTGCCTTAGGTATCCACCCTCTGGTTTCTCCAGTTAATAAGGTTGGTTGAAAATTACAGGCTCTACAGCAGTTCATTGTTACTTCTCAGTCAACCTGATGGGTGCCTAGTAATGCAAGGCACTCTCACTTTCCCATAAGCTGATCTATAGCTCTTTTATCAGGAGGTTTGAATTATTGATTATAGAAATGTCACTCTGCATGGCAGTAAAATTATTAAAACAAAACTGAAATAATTTGCTCACAAAATGAATGATCCTGACAATGCCAAATTGGTAAGATAGTGCAGTTACTTTTTTCAGAACCAATGTGAGAAGATTGTGAATCAAAAACCTTATTTTCATTCCTTGAAATAATACTTAAAGAATTGATAACTCTTTTCTCTTCAAACCTGAAAAGAGAAACTACAGATGTTTGTAGTCTTAACTTTTGAAATATAAAGTTATCATTCACTACCCTTTTCATATTCCCACTTTTGAAGCATTAGCCTCAAATTAACTAGCTGCAGAAAAAATCACAGCTCCCAAATTTATAATCTGTATCAAACATCCTATTCTTGGTTTGTTTCTTCTAGTTGTATTAAGGATCATGATTACTGTTTTTTTTTTAAAGGCAAGACTTAAAATGAACTAGATTGCCAGGGAATGAAGACCAATCTGCAAAAAGACTCAGTGGGAGTGGCAGGGTGCTTTGATTAACTTTGAAGTATTTTTTCCTCCCAGTCTGTAAATTGAGATACATTTTTTCCATGTTTAACTCCCCAATTATGGGTATGACTAGAAATACAATCCTCTTAGCTCATCATGTGCCTATAACTAAGGGTTAGTGATAATGTTTATGCAGGTATCAGAGCTCTGTTTTTTTTCTTCTTCCTCTAAGTGTGATGTTGAGACAATTGACATGTGGCTCTTCTGTTGACTTATCTAGATAAGAGATTTGTTGAATTCCTTGTCTTTTGTGGAGTTAGCAAATTGTTTTCACATGGTGGTGCTTTTTTATTACAAAAGGAGCTCTGTGTGGAATCTTACTCTGTATTACAGCTTGTTGAACCTTCTGCATTTCTAGTTAGCTGATCCTTTTTCTAAAAAACTTCAAAAGGAAGAGTGGTCAATGAAGGGAAGTTATTCTGGGAATGACTAGTACAGATTTTCAGGTCATTTGCAAAGATCTGCACACAGGTTTCATGCACAATGGATCATGCAGGAGTATATAGTGACATTAGTAAGAAAATACTGAGATCAGGTAGGGATGTTGTTGGTTAACCTATAATCCTCACCCTTAATGGGTGAGTTTACCAATTACGGTTAACTGGTGGGGGCTTGAGCAGCCCCCAGCCCACTGTGGGCAGGGAGTTGCTCCAGTCCTGCAAGGCCCACCACAGGTGGGGAGCGCTCCTGGCCAGAGCAGTCCTCACCTGTCCCTGTTTAAGTGGCTAACCGATTAAATGAAAAGATTAACTAATTAAATGGGATTTTACATCCCCTAGGATTAAATCAGAGAGGCCCTCTCTAGGGGCTTTTAGCATCCCTTCAACCTCAGGAGATCAGTCTCCTACAAAGGGGAACTCCTCAGAGTTTTATTCTAAACATCCTAAGAGGAGGAGTGCTAATTCCCTGCCCACGGGGCAGTCATCAAAAAAGACCTTGTTCCCAACCAAGTCAGCAACTTCAGAGATGATATTCTCAAAGCTCAATCCTGGGAAGGCCACAAGCTCCTCCAGTACCAGACCTGTGGGGCTTACCTGCTACACTAAGTCCAGTCATGGTGCTGGAAAAGCCCTGGTACTATCTACTGGAGAATTGTTGGTACTGTTGGACTTAACTTGGCATCCCTATTGTGTAGTTCAGTATTGTGTAAGCCTCCAGCCACATTTGTGTGATCTGTGAACCACCCTAAGTAATTGGCACTCAGCAGCAAAGACAGGTGTAGTCCCCCCAGTACCCGACAGTGCTGCAACATGTTTTGATGCCATAACAATACTTGATATTGCAAGCTCATTGGGGTGCTGCAGGATTTTAGATACACAAAAGATTTATCAGTGATGATTGAACCATGATTGAACCAGAATTCACATTTTGGTGGGTACCAACACCCTTTCAGTACTGAGAGCCACTTGATCTTTGGAGCGCTATGCATTCATTGTACCGTCCCCTGCCTTTTTGATTTGCATGCCACCAATAGACTAAGCAGAGGATGATAATAAAGATTTCCCTCCAGACTTCTGTTCCGGATTCCCCCTGGTACTCTTATATGAGCCCTCTTTCTCAGAGAGATAAGGTTGATATTCAAGGACTCATCAGTCCTGGTGAGAACAACTCCTGAATGCCACCTGCTCCTGTATGTAGTCCTCAGTGGATATACTGGAATCCCTGGGCAGCTTCACACAGACATTTTTTTCAGTGCCCCACAATGCTCTCCTGTTTGGCTAACGGGGAGACTCAGATTTCTCCCCAATAACAGAAGGAAACATTTAAAGTCAAGAAGCCCAAAAAGCTAGGGAGGATGAAGCTGTAATGTTTCCTCCACCATCTGTGGCTGATGACTTCGGTAGTTCCAGGATATTGTTAGATGGGTAGCAGAATCCTGACTGTTAATGCTTGAAGAGGTCAGAGAACACAAGATGTTGGATACTCTGCAGTCTTCAAGACCATACAGCAGGTAAATGAACGGGGTAAGCCATACCATTAAAACTCACCCTCTGTGATAGAGACCAGAAATACCAGGACCTGCTGGGGACTACATTCTCTTAATCAGCAGCCCTACTCTCTGCTCATCTAAGGAAGTGGGTTTTTCCCACGAAAGCTCATGATACTATATTTATTTATTTATTTATTTATTAGTTTGTTTCTTTTGTTGGTTGGTTTCTAAGGCGCTATGGGACTACTCATTTTTTAAAGTTACAGACTAACACGGCTACCTTTCTGAGACTTTTAAGCAGCCCTACAGTTCAGTATTGCGAGTTATTAGGTGCTGATGGCAAAGAATTACATAAAATATTCTAAGTTTGGATTGTTTTTTGAACACCTTCTGCTGGACCAAAGGAAATAATTTCAGGTCATCATTACTATTGAGTGACAATTACTAGCCAGAACATCTCTTTAGGCAGCTTTGGATACTGCAGGTACAGAGGCCCACTCCATCTCTATTGCAGTGGTGATGCACAAGGCTTTCTGGTTACAGCTATGTGACTTCCTATGATAGAGGAAATTCTGGACTAAAGCTGTGGAAAATACCAGAGTCATTGCATACCCATCAGGATTTCATGGCCATGTTCATGTGTTAGGTACTTCACTCTTGCAAACAAAAAGAAGCTTAATAGATAACAAGTATCTCAGAGATCCTGTCTGATGCAATTCTCTGGATTTCAGAGTCCAATAGAATCTCCCAGACGGAGAGACAAATTCCAGAGAAAGAGATCTTCTAATACACATGATGCATCTACACAGTTGCCTTCCTCATCAAAGCCTTATATTTGATGGAATGGCCAATGATTCAAATACACCACTTCTGTTAGCTTGAAAATGTCAGGGTTTTTCCCTTCTCCTCCCATTTAGAGATGGACTCATCCATTTTCAACAATCACTGCAGCATATCACTTCAGACAAATGGATGATATAAGTAACATTGTTGGGCTACACCATTCATTTAACCTGCCTGCTGCCTTTCCATTTCCCTGCAAGGACCACTCTCATTCCTGGTAAGAGAGGAAATAAACTCCCTTATTTGTGTAGGAGCAATAGAACTGGTCCCTGTTGAGAACCAGGGGAGAGGCTTCTATTCAGGGTATTTCCTTGTACCAAAGAAATATAGAGAATGGAGACCAGTCTTAGATCTAAGACTTCTAAACAAATTGGTAAAGCCTAAAGTATTCAGAATTGGGACTCTTGCCATTGTAATTTCTTCTCTAAATTCAGGGGATTGGTTTTTGGCCTTGATCTTGGATATATTGTGGCAAGTGGTCACGGGTCTCACTTTTCTATTAATGGAGGGGTGTGGGTCTGAGATGAAGTTTGGCTGCAGGGGGCCGGGAGGATTCTGATGTGGGTCAAGAGGAGTTGCAGGGACTGGGAGGGAATTTGGGTCCAGGAGGGGGTTCTGACCTGAGAGGGGCTGGGATTCAGAAGGGGGTGTGAGCTGCAGGATCTGGCCCTGGCTTGTGAGTTGCATACCATAGGCGGCTCCTGGCTGGCAGCATGCCATGGTGTTCTTCTAGTGATGTCCTTGTGGGTACTCCACTGTAGATGTTGGGTCGTCCTGGTGCTGCAAATCAGGTTCCCTTATTGCTACTGGGAACCACAACACACCTCCACTGCCCCTCCTACACCTGCACAGAGGTCCTTGCCCTCTGTACGTTCAGATCCATCACATTCCCCATCTGAGGACATGGATCTCGAGGAAGGGCAGATTGAGGATGATCCAACTATCCAACAATCAGATATGCCACCAAACGATAACTCTTTCTTTGCTCCTGATGAAGTGGTTATCCCAAATGATCCAACACCTAGTGATGACCTCAAACAATTTCAGGACTTGTTCAAAAGAGTGGCTGTCAGTCAGGAGGTCGTCTTATCAGAGGTGCAGGAAAAATACCACAGGCTTTTAAAGAACCTGCAGCCCTCTGCAAAATCCAAAATTACTCTGCCTCTAGATGAAGCAATACTTGAGGCAGCCGATGAAGTATGGCAAACACCAGCCACAGACCCCCAAACAACAAAAGGGCTGATAGAAAGTATTTTGTCTCATCAAAAGGCATGGACTTTCTATACTTACATCCTCAACCCAACTCTTTAGTGGTTGATGCTGCAAATCAAAGGTCCAAAAATCCTCAACACAAAGTACATACACAGGACAAAGACCACAAATGCCTGGATGTCTTTGGGAGGAAAATGTACTCCTCCTCAACCCTTCAGCTTCGCACAGTACAGTCCATTTTGCCAATCATGATTTTGATAATTATGCAACAGTAACAGAGCTCATGCAGCATCTTGCAGATGACACGAGTCCTATCCTTAGAGCAGTCGTTAAAGAGGGGAGGATACTATATCCTGTACAGCTCTACAAATGGCCCTCAATGCAGCACACACTGCGACAAGAGTTACTGCAACATCTGTAGTAATGAGACATGCATCTTGCCTTCAAGCAGCAGGAGTTCTTAAAGATCTCCAGGCAAAAGAAGAGGACCTGCCATTTGATAAGGCCAAATTGTTTGCTGCTGGATCTGATGAGGCCTTGCATTCTAGCAAAGATTCGCACACCACCTTACGCACATTGGGGATGTACACTCCCCCCTACCAAAGGAAGCGCTACATACCCTACCAAAAACACTGGGATAAAGCGTTTGGCAGACGACAATGCTATCAACCTTTTGAACAAAACCGCTTCCGACCACGAAACCAATGCAGAAGAGCCCCAAACAACTGCTCTTCCACGACGCAGATCTCTAGACAGCATGTTTGAAAATTTGGCTAAGGGTGTGCCTGATCTCCCCTCCACACCAGTATCAGGTGAGTCCAATATACTTCACCACTGCTTGTGCCCCTTTTACAATCAATGGGCAGCAATCACCACAGATCGGTGGGTTCTAGAAATCATCAGCCGGGGATATTCTGTCCCTTTCATAGCAATCCCCCCACCCACTTCTTCCCTCTTCAGGGATCCCTTTTATGAAACATTGCTCCTCCAAGAGTTTCAACACCTTCTCAGTATAGGAGCCGTAGAACGAGCCCCAGAACAATACGAAGGGAGAGGTTTTTACTCAAACTACTTTCTCACCAAAAAGAGAATGGGGGTTGGAGGCCTATCTTAGACCTCCATCAATTAAACAAATACCTTCACAAGCAATGCTTCAAAATGGTTACTCTTGCCACGATAATTCCAGCACCAGACAGGGGATACTGGTTTGCAGCCCTTGACCTCCAAGGCGCATATTTCCACTTCACAATATATCGCGCATACAGACGTTTCCTATGCTTCACAGTAGCCTCAGACCATTTTCAGTACAGAGTCCTTCCAGTCAGACTCTCCTCTGCCCCCAGAGTCTTCTCCAAGACCCTAGCGGTTGCAGCAGCACATCTCAGATGAAATGGTATCACAATCTTCCCTTATCTTGCCTTGTCCGAGGTTCCTCTCAACAGACCACAAGGAACATGATCCAATTCACAAAGGCCTCGCTTCAGTCAACGATCAGAAATCCATTCCTCCCAACGCAATCCCTAGAGTTCATAGGGGCTCGCATAGATTCCCTAACAGCTTGTGCCGATCTCCCAAATAACGATTTTGACAATATAAGAAGCTTTGTCATGATCATAATCACCAGCCCAACCATCCCCATCTTAACTTGCCTCAAACTCATGGGGCAGCCACTATAGATGTTGTCCCGCATGCCAGACTGCTCTTTCGAAGTTTTCAACACTGGATTTCTTCAATTTGTACACGAGCCAGCTACAACATCCACAGGCACATTTCGCCCCCTCCAAAAGTCCTTACCTCCTTACAATTGTGGACCGAAGCACAGAACCTCTGCAAAGGGGTGCCCTTCCACCGAGATCAACTGTCTAAACAGATCACTATGGACATGTCACTGATAGGTTGGGGTGCATACTTCCAACAACAATTCACGCAAGGGAAGTGGTCCAAAGATGAATCCAGATTCCACATAAATCTGCTTGAGCTTCGAGTAGTTCACAATGCGTGCAAGCACTTTCTTCCACATATTTGAAACTGCTTGGTGCATATCCTCACTGACAGTATGACTACTATGTTTTACATCAGCTGCCACATGGGTGCAAAATCCCATTTGCTATGTACAGAGGTGATCCGGCTTTGGAATTTGGTGTATCCGCCACAACGTAACCTTCATGGCAGCATTCCTTCATGGGACAAGACTATCATAACCAATACCCTCAGCAGCAACTTTCTCACAGAACACGAATAGCAACTATATGGGCAGATTACCCACGAGCTGTTCCAATGCTGGGATCTACTGCAAATAGATCTCTTTGTGACCAGACAAAACTCCAAATGCCCCCAATACTGTTCCAGAGCAGGCATAGGACGCGGCTTCCTGAGAGATGCAATGCTTCTCCCATGGGGGGCTCACTTATATGCCTTCCCTCCTATCCCTCATCTGCAGAGTTTTCTGGAAGATACAGGCACATGGGGCTTGTGTAATTCTAATAGCCCCAGTATGGCCTTGACAGACATGGTTCCCATGTCTTTATGAACTGTCTGTATGACCTCCCTGGCCTCTTCCAACCCACCTGGACCTTCTCTCCCAGAACAAGGGGAAAATACTTCGTCTCCACCCGCAAACACTACACCTGACGGCATGGTACCTATCTGATTCTTGAAAGCAGAGCAACAGTTTTCCCAACAAGTGAGAAATGTCCTACTGCATAGCAGGAGACAAATGACGTGCAAGACTTTTATCTGTACAAATGGCAACAGTTTACACAGTAGTGCACACAGAGGGTATGTCTACACAGCAAAGTTATTTTGAAATAACAGCTGTTATTTCGAAATAACTTTACTAGCATCTACACAGCCAAACCGCTATTTCGAAATTAATTCGAAATAGCAGAGTGCTTATTTGAAGTTGGTAAACCTCATTCCATGAGGAATAATGCCAAATTCGAAATAGCTATTTTGAAATAAGTGCTGTGTAGACACTTATTTCGAAATAGGGGGCCTCCAGCCTTCCCAGGGTGCCCTGGTGGCCACTCCAGCCTCAACCAAGAACACTCCTCTCCCTCCCCCCTCCCTGGAGCCCTTAAAGGGGTTCACTCTGGCCACAGTGCCTGTACCAGCTCTAAGCCTGCCAGCCCAGAGCCAGCAGTCACTGCTCCTGACCCAGTGGCCCCAAAACATGAGCCAGCAAGCCACTGGCAGCCAGCTCTCCACCGCTCCCCAGGAGCAGTCTGCCAGCTCCCAGGAGCCTGCCAGGGCCCAGAGAAGGCAGGCGCCTTCCTGGTCCAGGGTGGAGATCATGGACCTTATTCAGGTTTGGGGGGGATGCTCCCAATCATCCATGATCTCCGCACTAGACGGAGGAATGCGGCTGTCTATGGCAGGATAGCTGCCAGCCTGGCCACCAAAGGCCACATGCGAACCCAGGAGCAGGTTTGCATGAAAATCAAGTTGGTCCGGCGAGACCCCCAACCCTGAGCTTCCCCTTCCCCTTCTTCCCTTTGCTTCCCCTTTCCAGCTCCCTCCTCCCAGGTTTCCCCCTCCCCTCTCTCACCTCCTTTCCCCAGGCTCACCAGAGTTTCATCTCCTCCACCCCCAGTTTTGTTTAATGAAGAGAGTTTGTGTTCATGAAAATTCATGTATTTTATTTGACATCAGGAAGGGGGGTTAGGGAGGGGTAAGTGGAAGGACGTGAGGGAGGAATGAGGCACAGGTCCCCAGTGGGGCAGACCAGGGAGGCTCTTAGTGCTCCTCAGGGTGGAAATTCTCCCGCAGGGCCTCCTGGATACTGACAGCCCTCCGATGGACCTCCTGGATGGCAGCCTGCAGAAAGTGCAGCCAGGCTCACAGCAATGCGTCCAAGAGAAGCACCAGAGTTCCCAGGGGTGGCTCCGGCTCCATGTTGCAGAGGGCTGTGGTGTCCCGAGTGAGGGCAACCAGAGCACACAGAGACAAAATGCTTTGCTGTCCCTCATCGAGGTCGGCAAGCAAGCAGGGAAACCTGAGAACCGGCTGTCCGGGGGTGGTCCCTGTAAGCACAGGCCTCAGATAGCCTCAGGCAGAAGCCATACAAAGTAACTCCTGACCTGATGCCCTGCCGGACCTGGTTCCGGCCGGCCTTAAATGCGATTCAGCGTCCACTCAGTGTGGACATGCTATTTCGAAATAGCAAAATGCTATTTCGAAATGCATTTTGTGTGTAGACGCGTTATTTCAAAATAATTTATTTTGAATTAACTACTTTGAAATAAGATATTTCGAAATAACGCTGTAGTGTAGACATACCCAGAGGGAAGTCCAGTCATCTATGGCTCTGCTCCATCTGAAACTGGAATATATTATGCCACCTGAAGGAACAAAATGTATCCCTTTCATCACTCCAGGTGCACATGGCCACCATTACGGCCTTCCACCCCTCCATTGTTGGGTCCTCCTTTGCCCACCCCATCTCTAAAAGATTTTAGAAGGGCCTACAAAACCTTCATCCACCACGTATACCCATACCCCCCACGTGGGACTTAGAATTGGTCCTTCACTCGTTTTGTGAGTGAGTGGAGGACCACCCTTTGAACCAATGACAACTTCATCGCTTACCTTTCTTACCATGAAAATGTTCCTTCTGGCAATCATGTCCGTAAGGAGGGTTAGCAAACTTGCAGCTCTCATGGCCTTCCCTCCATACATGACCTTTCACAGCATAAAGTTGTTCTACGGCCCCATCCCTCCTTCTTACCAAAAGTTGGTTTTGAATTTCATATCAATGAACTCATAGTCCTTCGCACCTTCTACCCAAAACCACACCGCTCCAGGGAAGGAGCCATATTATACACTTTAGATGTCAGAAGGGCCAATGCCTTCTATCTGGATAGGACTCAGCCCTTTTGACTATTCCAGAGAGTGCTGGTATCCCTAGCTGAATGTCCAGGGGAAAACCACTTTCTTCCCAGTGTATGTCAAAACTGATAATATCCTGCATTACCACCTGCTACTCGCTCCAGAATAGGTCATTACCAATGACTCCCAAAGCCCATTCCACGAGAACGATGGCGACGTCAACTGCCTTCCTCAAGGGAGTCTCACTCCAGGAAAAATGTAAAGCAGCGACATGATCATCCAGTCACATCTTCATAAAGCATTATGCGATTCCACCATGCTCCACAGCAGATACTGCAGTAGCCACTGCAGTCCTCCCATCAGTCTGTAACAATTAACCGAAGCCCACCTTCCATCTAAATAGGCACTGCTACACAGTCACTAGCAGTGGAACACCCACGGGGGACTTCACTTGAAGAAGAAAGAGAAGTTACTCACTCTGTGCAGTAATGATTGTTCTTCAAGATGTGTGTCCCCGTGGGTGCTCCACTACCCGCCCTCCTGCTCCTCTCTACTTTGGGCACCAGTAATAGCCCATGAGGGTGTCAGAGAAGAAACAGAGGGGAAGCAGGCTGTGTGCACTAACTTCAAAGGTGGGAACACCGCTCACACATGCGCAGCCCACCTGACCACTGCTCTGAAAGTCTCTGAACCATGATGCCGGGACGAGCCCAGCATCAACAGTGAAGCACCCACAGGGACAGATATATCAAAGAACAATCATTTCTGCACAGAGAGAGTAACTTCTCTGTCTCCCTGGCAACATCCTGGCCTTCCTGACCCTCTCCTAGGTCAGTAAGGGAGACAAGCCAGTCATTTCCTGCACCGTGCTGAGGTGTGCCTCTATCGGCACCAATCCTAGGCTATGCCATCAGGCGCCATCTCTGGCACCAGCCTCAGCGGCTGTGCCACCACCATTGGTTCCTCACCATGTGGCACTGATCAAGAAACCCAGTGTGGTAGAACTGCTGGCATCAAAGAAACCTGACCCCAGCCAGAACCGTGGCACTACTTTGGCACGAGAGGCAAAGCGTCTTACTGACACCACGTTCCCCGCTCTAGGGTACTGATCAATCACCTGAACGCCCTTTGGACCACCTGCCGATGTCACAATTATCTGTTCTGTTCATTCCCACTCGGGTGCTGGACATTGGCCATTGTTGAAAGACAGGATGCTGGGCTAGATGAACATTTGGTCTGACTCAGCATAGCTATTCTTATTTTCCTGTTACTTTGCTGCTTCCTTCAGAGGGCAGTAGGGGCCCAGACACTTTAACCCCTTATCACTAAGAGCCCAGCCCCTCACCCAGACATTCTCATTCCTTGCCCCCGTCCCACCCATGGAGACAGCTGTGGCGGCATAGTTTCCACGCTCAGACATTCGTCCTCAAAAACCCAGCTCTGACCTCTCACAAACTCGGAGACTCTGCAACTCTTCTCCTCCAGAGTCCAGCTGCAGAAGTCCCCTATCCCTGAAACCTGCCCTCATCCCCCCCAAAACCCAGCTGTGTCCTCCCTCCCCCCATTCCAGCTCTCACACTTTCTCCTCCCAGAGTCTAGGGATCCAAAGGGAGAATCAGCCAGATGCTGGGTCTGTGGCTTCTCCAGCTGGTAATAGGAGACAGATCAAAGTATAACAAGAAAAAGGCAAGATTGTTTAGGAATTTGGAGTGGTGGACTGTTTATTAATAATTTAGAATAGGGTATGTTCATAGAAATTGTTTTATTCAAAGTAGGGATGTTAACGGGCAACTGGTCCCCAGGGAGTGGCCCCCCTACCTGTGGTCTGCTGTGGGTGGAGGGCTGCTCCAGCCCTGCCGGGGTCCCATGGTGGGCTAATAGCTGGTAGCCTGCCAGCAGCCCCTTGCTGGGCCAGCTGTCACTTCTGGCCCCACGCGGGGTTGCCGGCTGTGCTGGCCACATGCAGAGCTGGAAGCAGCTGGGCTGGAGTAGCCCACGTTTAATCAGTTAATGGGTTAAACAGCGTTTAACTGGGTTAACTAATTAAATGGAATTTTACATCCCTAATTCAAAGTTGGAGTACTGTCTGTGTCGTCTTGTGTCAAATGTTACTCTCCAGTCCTCATATGCTTAGTTTGCTTCCGAGTTCTTGGAATGAAAAATAGTTGTCTAGAACTGCTGATATGTAGGGGCTCGGTTTTGAAGTAATAAAGGTGTGCCCCTTAGTGCTGCTGGCAGAATCTAGTATTTGTAAAGCCAAATGGGCCTTCCTAAAGGGTCACTTCCTCTTCAGGGTGGGGGGAGGAGGGGAGATCAGACAGAAGCTGCTGAGGCCATGTGCCTCAAAATCCAATATAAAAGACTGAAAATTGTTGTGGGAAACTAACTGCATTTCATGTTTTTACTACTTTTTTATCCGTGCAAGCTTAATGTTACATTTAACATGATTAGTTTTAATTTGAAATTAGTGCAAAGAATCCAGCTATGATTTTACTTTGTTCTGTTCCCTGATCTACTGGATAAAATCTTGTTTCTGTGTACTGCGCATGATAAATAGATGAGAAATAATGTACCTGGAAAGTATACCACAGCGGCATTACACAAGTGATGGAAAGCAATGTAGTTCGAAACAGCCTTTTAGGTGCATAAAAAGGCTGCTTTCCCTTTAAGATTGTAGCAGTCCTCCCCCATTTTCCTGATTGACAATCTGCCCCAAGTCACATGACCTGCCTCTATCTGAAGGTCACAAAAAGCTTCTTCCTTTAGAGAGGCGAAGGGGGCGGGGAAGGGGAGAAAGCGCAAGAGGGAGAGAGTGAGTTCAAGCCAAAATGGCCGACGGAGTCTCTGCTGGGTTCTGAACATTTAAAATTGAAAAAAACAAACAAACATAGAAATCATTTTTGGATCTCTTTTCATTTCCATTTCTACCTTGTATGCCTCAACTCGCTGGATTTAAGCACTGCTGCACTTTATGAGGTTAGTATATTTCAGTTATTTTTTAACCTGCTGATTTTATGTGGATTTTGTTTGACCGTTTCATCTGTGGTGTTGCACGGGGATGTTTGGCATAAACATTTGCTGCATACTATTTTGAATCAGTGTGATCTTGCATCTTAATGCACTTTGACAAGATTTTAGGATTTGAAAAGCTTTGGCAGAAGTATTTTGACATTTTTAAGGGTTTGATTGCAATTTAAATACACTTATATGTAAATTATATAATGTTTCTGTTTTCCAAACAAGCGAGAGTGCAAGGGATTATTTTAAATCCTGCTTTATTTAAACAGAGGCTGCTTATCCTCCCCACTCCCCAGTGGTTTTCTCCCCCAGCACCTGAAGCTCTTAAATCTGCTGCAAAAATTTGCATAAATATAAATGGGTTTGCATTCTATTTATTGCTAGGACCGATAAGGGGAAGGTGTGGAATGTTGTAGTAGGCTACACTTGCCACAAAGATATAAAAACTAAAATGATGCATCAGTACATTTACATATTGGGTTTGGGTCATGAGTATTGGATGGTTTGGGATTTGGAGGATTCCTGTGCTTGAAAGCCTCTTGTGCAAAATGTGCATCAGCACTCACCTCTTGCGTGTTTCACACTCCTTTCTTTTTTTTCTCTGTCTCACCCCCACCCTGCCCCTCTTGCAACCAGATGCATTTTTATTTTGGTCGCAGTTGAGACCAAATGGTACTGCCCCATAAACATGGCATTTAGAGTTCTGACTAGTCGGTCATTCTAGCTTAGTGTCAATTTCGAAGTAGTCTTTTTTAACCCCCTGAGGGAGCTCCCCATTATTGAACATCATAAGTTTTGGTCCAGAAAAATTGTACAAGACCTTATGTAAAGTATTGAGGTACAAATGTGTATATACATTTGAGATATGAGACTGTAGTTATTGTTTTGCAGGATGTTTGTTTCACGTCCAGTAGGAAATGATCATTCAGTACATACTGAGACATGCAATTAAAGACTTGTAATCTTCTAGAATCTTCAAATTTTGCATTGTTGAAAATTAAATCCTAATTGATTTTTACATCTCCCTCCAGAACCATGCAGATAAGTAAAGGGAAATAACTGTAAATCTTGCTCTCTGGGAACAGTCCCCTTCCCCTGCATTGTAAGAGTGTGATGTAATGCTCCTTGCCCTGGAGTGGATGAAATAAGACAAAGTAGTTTTTACTGTGGTCCTGTACATTGTCTCCCCTCACCCCCAATCTCCTCCTTTCTGAGAGGCCTTGTATTCTGTTTGTGTGATATTTTTGTAGACTGTTGATTACGCAGGAGTCTACTGTAGGGCCGATGAATCTAGTTAATCTAAATCCATTTTCAAACTCTATTTAAAAATATATTCTAATTATATTCAACAAGTCAGTGATGTAAACCTCCTCTAATAGGGGATCATTGGGTATGTATTTTCTGAGTCTGCATGGTCAGAACACAAACTAAATGGGCAAACCTGAATGCATTTGACAGAAAAAAGCTTCATTTTCTCTAGTTTCATTCCAGTACATTATCACAAAGACTGTTCAAAATACAAAAAGGAAAGCGCTAGAATGTCTAGGGATTTGGAGGGGTGAACTGTATAATAAGTTAGAATAGGATGTGTACGCTCATTAGGAAAATGAGCTTTACTCTAAGTTGGAAGAGGGTCTGTGTCTTGTTGCTGAAATGTTGTTTTTTACTTGTGGGATTCATTGGGGTGGGGGTGGGGGGGGGTGGATGATGTTGGGTGACCTAGTTTAGCAACAAAGTAATCCTAAATGGAAGAGAATGTTAATGAGCCAAACATGGATTCCATCTTCTGCCATGCACACGTGTGTAATATTCTCCTATGACCTAATACTAAAAGATATGGAAATATGGACTTCAAGTGTGTTAGCACAGTCTTGTGGGCTAATGAAGATATAACAGTAATCAAAATCCAATTAATATTCTATTAATTAGGCCAATTTAACTGGTCTTGTGTGAAATTTATAAAATATATTGTGGAAATTGTAGTGATACTTATTAAGTTAAAAAAATCTACTTGAGTATTTCATATGATCTTTGCTGTGGTCTTTGGATGATTGACCTCAGGATGAAGGAAAAACATGAACTTTGTCCGGGTTTGTGAATGACGCTGGAGATGGCCTTGTTTTTGCTGCATATTTTTATTTCACTTTGTGTGTTATGTAATTTTATAAATCTGTAATATATTACCATGTGAATCAACTCTAATTAAGAATGATGGTACATGGATTGAAAAACAGCAGGCTGTTTTCTAGTTTTGACAGCTGTTCAAGTAGATTGGCCTGGGTAAGATAGAATCAGGAACAAAATTTGGTAGTAGTGACCACTACTACTAATATAGTATGTCAGCTCATATCTAGGTGAGATCTTTGAGGTGCACAGTGAATAACTGCTTTAAAAGGGATTTTCTTTTTCCTCTGGACAAACATTAAATGATGGCATTGTAAACTTTTAAAGAGTTTTGATCCAAAAGGACCAAATGGAAAATGCTAGCTACTTTGCAAGCTGCAGAATCCCAGCTACTATATGGGAGTTTTACTTCAGAGGAAAGAAAGGAAATCTATCAAACTTCTACTGATGTGGGCTGAGGAATTGACCTGGACTATTCTCTATATTGTTCGTATTCAAATATGCTTTTGCAATACAAATAGAAAATTTAAAATTATTTTAAATCAATCTCAGGGAGTCCTCTCAATAGGTAGGTTTACATTCAAGGTTTCAGAAACAAACTTCTGTAGAGTAGTAGCATTTTTTGGAGTTTGAGGTTCACTGTGCTTTTTTTTTTTTTTTAATTAAGTGGTGGCTGTGTCCACAATTTTTTGTTGGTCATTTATTAGTATTGCTTTTTTAATTATTGCAGACATCTGGAGCAATCTCAAAGACCTTTCCCTAAACAGTCTCCTAACTTTTAATAATGATTTTTTTGAGTAAGGTGGCAGGTGGAAGGAGATAAGGTCAGGTTTCAAGTAATTTGGACAGTGGCAAACTAGTGGTTTTGAACATACCAAAGATAAATAAATAAAAAACCATTTGGTAGTCCGTTTATGTTGGTAACTTTTTCTTGCTTTACTACTGTAAAAGATTTCCAAGTCTGTGCTCCTTAATTGAAGAAAGGAAGTATGCTGCTTCCAAAGAGTCAGTTCAAGTTGACAGGAATCTAGAAAGTTAAAGACATTAAGAAGCTTCTCAAAGAGAGATGCTTGGAAGCTGTTGGCGGAGACAAATCTTTATTCAAAACTCTATTAGGGGATTATACATGGGTGTTTGAATTAGGGATGTGAATGTTAACTGGTGGGCTGGTGCAGTCTCATGCCTGCCCTGGTTAGGAGGACTGCTCCAGCGCTGCAGGGCCCAGTATGTGCAGGGGTTGCTCTAGCCCTGCCGGAGCAGCCTCTGCCTGTGGTAGGGTGGAGGGTCACTTCAGCCTGCCCCCGTCCAACTGGTTAACCAGATAAATACAGTGTTTAACCGGTTAACTGATTAATTGGGATTTTACATCCCTAGTTTGAATCTCAGCTCTGTAGCCTGTCTAAAAGTTTGTAAGTTTAGTGTGTACTCTTAAAGACTAAGGAGCAAATTTTTCCCAATGGGAGTTAGGCACGTAGGTGCTCTTAAATATCTCTAGCACCTGCATGCCTTATTCCCATTGGGAAAAATCTTGTCCTTGGTCTTTAAAGGTATTGACACAGCTGTTAAAAACTTGCTGGTGACTTATGCCCACTGGCTTGGGCTCGGGCTGAGGGGCTGCTTAATTGTGGTATAGATGTTTGGGCTCTGGGACCTAGCAACTGAGCCCAAATGTCATTAACTATTTCTGCAGTAAACAGCCCAATAGCCCAGGTTCTTGGCACTGCTTGCCACAGATTTTTAATTACAGTGTAGACATGTCTAGCGAGAGAGACATTACGGATTAGGGATGTCAACGTGTAGACGACTAAACTGAAGCTTATCAGTTAATCGTGTATCGGTTAATCTTGTCAACTACAACCCCCCCTTCCCCGCTGCCTCTGTATCAGAGGCAGCAAGGGGGAAGCAGGAGCCTGTGCCTGAGAGGAGCTAGCTTAAAAGCCGGATTCCCATGAGCACCGGATCCACTCCCACTCTCTCCCAAGCGGAGGGTGAGGAGGGCAGGCAGGAGCTGATATGCTTGTGGAGCCGGCTTTCAAGTAGGGTTTCCATGTGTGCCAGCTCCATGGACTCGCCTGCCCCCCTCCTTGCTGCCTCCCACAGAACCTGCCCCTCCCCCCGATGCCTGCTGCAGAGCAGCCTCTGTCCACAGGGAGCTCGGACCCCCTGTGGACAGGGGCTGCTGCCACCCCACAATGATGCCTCTGTATCAGACTATTTGATAGTCCACCGGGGTGGGAGCGGCAGCCAATGTGCTCCCAGCCCCACTTCTGGGAGCCCTCTGCCACTCTGTACTGCTCCCTCTTTATCAGAAGCAGCAGCGCAGGGCGGCAGGTGGAGCCGGTTTGTGCGGGAAGCTGGTTTTTAAACTGTTTCCCTTTGTGGAGCTGCTCCTGCCTGTCACCTTGTGCTGGAGCCTCTGATAAAGAGGGAGCAGCGTGGGGTGGCAGAGGGCTCCCCAGAAGTGGGGCTGGAAGCGCACTGACTGCCGCCCCTGGAGACTAACAAATAGTTGTGTAACCACTAAAATTTCATGTGGTTACACGACTATTCAGTTACATGCTATCTAACATCCCTATTATGGACCAGTTGCCAATAGGGATTAATCAGAAATATGTGCAAGTCTCTTGATGACTATGTAAATTCTTAAGGATATAGGTTTTTTAAAAATAGCATTTTAAATAAGAATGGAGTTAGCTGTCTGAAAAAACAAACAAAACAAAGAAAAAAAAATCCTTGTAAGCCAGTTGAAATACAATTAGTTTGATGGTTTAATTTTGTTCTAGATCTCAGTGTTGTTCTTTTGAATTAGAATGATATTAAGAACTTAATGATTTATCACATGCCTTTTTTGATAATGATGAGCCAAGGTGGGTGGGGGTGTGTGTGTGTGTGTATGTTTATTTTTCCGGCCGGGCAACAGAATGATGTCATCACGCTCTATCACTGTGAAAGCAGCCAGAGAGACGGCGTTTGGCGAACGTAACAAGCAAGGTTCAGCCCCCTAGTAGTATGTAATAAATTCAACGTTGCTTATCATCTTATTCTATTTTTTGCATGCTACTGTTGATGGTGATTGATTATTGTATATTATTGATCTTAGTAACCACAAACTAGATATCTGAAGTCTGGTATGTAAATTATTCTTAAGATTGATTCTTTTTTTGACAGCTCAAAAAGAGGCCAAGGATTGAATGGTCTTGAAAACAAAAAGTTCCCCTCTCATTCATAACGATGATGATGTAAGAATATTGGAGCTAGTTGGTGGTATTGTGTGACTCTTACACAACTGGTTTGCTGTCCTGTGTGCAGAGAACTTAAGACTGCAGGGTTGTCATGCTTGTATTTTTCACTTACCTAAATTTAAAAAAACAACTTTTCCACATACCTGTAGTTCTAACTCAAGAAGTCAATTGTAGAGAGATTTCTTCTTCTTTCAGAGATAAAGCATGCTCTGTGGCATGAAAATCTCTATTTTTTCCAAACCTGTCACCACCAGGACATTATAATAGGGTAATCTTAAGTTTTCTGGTGGGTGAGGTAATATCTTTATTGGTCTTGCAAAATCTTCTCTCTCTTTCTCACACAGAAATTGGTTTAATGAAAGATGTTACCTCACCCACCTTGTTTCTTTAATATGTTAGGACCAGTAGGGCTACACCTACACTGAGTAAGAAGTCTGGTGTCATACTCCATATAATTGTGTGGTATTTTGCTGTTTATCTGCATGTGTACTGTGTTGTTATGGTCCTTCATTGAAAAAGAAGCAATATATTTGGATACAGAAATATATAAAGGTATTTTTAGGCTGTGAGGGTCTAAAGCAGATTAACATCATCTTAAAATTGTAATACAGAGTGATCCTCTCTTTTCTGACACTCTCTGGTCCAGCGACATCTGTGGTCCAGCATGATTTTGGTTAGTCAGATGTCCACTTGCCATGGGTGTGGCCAAGTTTTCCTCAGTCGCATAAAGTTTGTTTACAACAACCAGTCCTGACTCTGTGTCCTGTGGTGTTGTTCAGCTCTAATTTACCCCTAAATGTCTTCTAAGAGCCCAGTAAGCAGTGAAAGTGGTGGTAATACTGCTAGACAATATTGACCTCCCATGTTTCAGCACCCAGTCAGGTCCCCAGAGTGCCACATTAGACAGTTTCAATCTGTATTGCCCTCAGATTTGAAAAGTCAAAACTAAAAGGTGATTAGTAAGATGGTTGAGTCTAGTGCTGTAGTCCATACAAATCCAAAATGATGAATGGATTCTTGACAACATGATCCTACTTCAAAATGCTAGAATTGTAGATTTGGCTTTAATTAGAAAATATATTTGAGCTGTCAGAGTATAAAACATGGATGACTAAAATTCATGTGATGCAAAATTCTGGAGTCAAAGACAGATACCCACGAAAATAGACAAAATAATAATACGCAAAGATCTAGAAAGGAAGAAAAAACAAAAATTAGCAATTTAATTCTGTCTCAGAGCTAATATAACCGAAGGGAAGCAACTCTAGGGTGTGATGATCTTGTGGTTAAGGCCCAGGTATGAACTGGAGGAGATTGGTTCTAGTTCTGTCTTTACCACACATTCTGTGTACTTTTGAGCAAGTTAACTTTGTGTGCTTCAGTTTCTCCATCTGCAAAATAAGGAGCGGTTCAAAATTATTTATAAGGTGCTTTGAGAACATAGAATGGAAAATGATGCAAGTAGAAAGCACTTGATATAGTTAAAATGGTGATATTAAATCGGGGATAGATTCTAGAAGTTGTATTTGAGTTTGCAGTGCACTGCAGTCATGAAAAGGCATTCAGTGTCAGGCTGCAAATACATTGTTACATGCCAATATGGAGGCAGTTGTCTTTTCTAGCTAGCATTTGTGAGTCAGCCTTTTGAATGCTGTAAAGTTCAGATTCTTTGAATAACAGAAAGGTAATGAACTAGAAGGAGTTCAGAGAAGAGTAACAAAATCTAACAAAGATTTAAGAGCTAATTTTGTGTGTGCGCATATGAGAGAGACTATAAAAAGATGATGATATAATTAAACCTAACAAGTAGTGAAGGCTGTAAACTGCAAGAGAGGAATGAATTGTTTAGCCAAAGTAAAAATATCAGGAAACAATTTGTAGCACTGTTAATAGCTGATGACAAGGTAGCACACTTTGTAGTTAAGGCTATTGATCTATTCCCATATCAACCCAACAATTGAAAAAACAACAAGCAGTCCTGTGGCACCTTAAAGACTAGCAGATTTATTTGGGCATAAGATTTCGTGGGTAAAAACCACTTTGTCAAATATGTGCTGACTATTGATGCTAAATTATCTGTTTGACCTTGTATTTTTAGCTATGATACACAGGTCTAAGAAGGTAATTAGAGTAAGAGCTCTATGTGGCCTTACAATTTGTGTCTCTCACCAAAAGAAATTGGAGCAATAAAAGATGTTACCTCACCCATGTTGTCTCTGTAAGAGCTCAGCATGCACATTTTGATTCAGAATTGTCAGTACAGGTTGGACCTCCCTGGTCTAGCACCCTCAGGACCTGACTGGTCCAGGATGAGGGATTTTGCTGGACCAGGGGAGGTCATTTTTGGACTCCTGCCACCAGCCCCCCTGGCCTGGCTGCTGGCCTCCTAGCTGGCACCCACCTTCTGCTCGCCCTGCTGTCCTGCCAGCCCCGCTGGGCAGCCACACACCAGGTGTCTCAACCCTGCTGGGAAGCCCCCGCTGCCACATGCTGGGGAGCCCAGCCATCAGCTCCCTGCGGACAGCTCACTGCCCTACCAGCCCCGCAGGCATCCTTACTGCTGGCCCTCCACCAGGATTCTCTGGTCCTGCAACATCTATGCCTGGACCATGGAAGTTGCCAGACCAGAGAATCCTGGTTAAGAGAGTTTCAACTTGTATTTTGACTCTATGAAATAAAGTCTGAGTGAAATGTCTTTGTGTGTTTGAATTATGAAGAGGGGGGGGGGGGGGAAAGCCTTTCTTCATTTGTCTTTAAGAAGTTGTGTTTAATTTTTTTTTGGTACTGCTACAGGAAGAATATTTGAAAATGAAAACTTGGTTATAGACATGGTTCTCAAAGAAGATTACAGGATTCAGCTCTCTAGTCCAGTAGCCTCGGGACCTGACTGTTGCTGAACCAGACCATTTGCTGGACCATAGGAGGCCAATATTGTCTAGCAGCATTACCAAAACTTCCACTGCTTACTGGGGTGTTAGCAGTTATTTAGGGGTAAATTAGAGCTAAATAGCAGTACAGAACAATGAAATCCAGGACTGGTTGCTGTAAACAAACTTTATGGGACCATAGGAAACATGGTCACACCCATAGGTGGGCATCTGACTCACTACAATCATGACAGACCACAGATGTTGCCAGCCCAGAGAATACTGGATTACAGGTTCAACCTTGTAGAATATTTACATGTTGTGGATGGGAGGTGAAGCAGGAAGTAGGGATGAAACCCGTTAACCACTAAGCATCACTGTGGGTGGATGGTGCTCCAGGCCAGCCAAATGGGAGCAGCTCCCCACCGGCAATGCAGTCTGCTTGGCCCAGTCTGGCTTGAAGCAGCCCGCTGTGGAGCAGGCCAGACTGGAGACCCCCTCCCGCCTTCTGGATCCCAGTAAAGCAGTTCAACGTAACATTAAACTGGTTAACTGTTCAAACAGAATTTTACTTCCCTAGCATGAAGGGGATAGAAATAAAATTGATGGAATAATCATTTCATACAGGTTGTTCAGTAGCATATATCAAATTTTGTTAGCAAAAGGTAGGCAGGCAGAGATTCAGAATCTCAATGCGTGGATGAGACGATGGTGTAGGGAAGAGGGGTTTGGATTTATTAGGAACTGGGGACACTTTTGGGAGAGGGGGAGCCTATACAGGAAGGATGGGCTCCACCTAAACCAGGTGGAACCAGACTGCTGGCACTAAACATTAAAAGGCCGTAGAGCAGTTTTTAAACTGAGAGATGGGGAAAGCCGATTGGTGTGGAGATGCACGTAAATCGGAGGAGACTTCTCTTAGAGGAGAATCCATTGATAGAGATTCTCTAAGCTGTAGTCAGAAAGAGAGGAGGAGAGAGGGCAAACCATGGGCCAGAGCAGACAAACAACGCGTACAAAGGAATCCAATGCATCAGGAAGGGCAGACAAATAAGCAGTGGCAAATTTTTAAAGTGCTTCTACACAAATGCTAGAGTCTGACTAATAAGATGGGTGAACTAGAGTACCTAGTATTAAATGAGGAGATTGACATAATAGGCATCACTGAAACCTGGTGGAATGAGGAAAATCTGTGGGACACAATCATACCGGGATATAAAATATATCGAAAGGATAGAGCAGGCCGGGTGGGTGGCGGAGTGGCACTGTATGTGAAAGATAATGTAGAATCAAATGAAATAAAAATATTAAATGAATCAACATGTTCAATAGAATCGCTATGGATAGTAATTCCATGCTCCAAAAATAAGAAATTAGCAGTAGGGATATATTACCGACCACCTGACCAGGACAGGGATACTGACATTGAAATGCTGAGGAGATTAGAGAGGCTACCAAAATAAAGAACTCTATAATAATGGGGATTTTAATTACCCCCATATTGACTGGATACATGTCACCTCAGGAAGAGAAGCGGAGATAAAATTTCTCAATGGCTTAAATGACTGCTTCTTGGAGCAGCTGGTGCAGGAACCCACAAGGGAGAGGCAATTCTCGATTTAGTCCTGAGTGGAGCGCAGGATCAGGTCAGGAAATAACCGTTACAGGACCGCTTGGGAATAGTGACCATAATATAATAACATTCAACATTCCTGTGGTGGGAAGAACACCTCAGCAGACCAGCACCCTGGCATTTAATTTCAAAGGGAATTACACAAAAATGAGGAGGTTAGTTAAACAGAAATTAAAAGGCACAGTGACTAGAGCCAAATCCCTGCAAGCTGCATGGAAACTTTTAAAGACACCATAATAGAGGCCCAACTTAAATGTATACCCCAAATTAAAAAACATAGCAAGAGACCTAAAAAGAGTCACGTGGCTTAACCACCATGTAAAAGAAGCAGTGAGGACAAAAGGCATCTTTTAAGAAGTGGAAGTCAATCCTAGTGAGATAAATAGAAAGGAACATAAACACTGTCAAATCAAGTGTAAAAATGTAATAAGAAAAAAAAAAGATTTTGAGGAACAGCTAGCCAAAAACTCAAAAGAAATAACAAAATGTTTTTAAGTACATTAGAAGCAGGAAGCCTGCTAAAAAACCTGTGGGTCCCCTAGACGATCGAACTATAAAGGCGCAATCAAGGGCGATAAAGCCATTGCGGAGAAACTAAATGATTTCTTTGCTTCAGTCTTCACGGCTGAGGATGTTGGGAGATTCCCAAATCTGCACCGTCCTTTGTGGGTAATGAATCTGAGGAACTGTCCCGGATTGAAGTGTCATTAGAGGAGGTTTTGGAACAAATAGAAAAACTTAATGTTAACAAATCTCCGGGACGGATGGCATTCATCCAAGGGTTCTAAAAGAACTCAAATGGGAAATTGCTGAACTATTATCTGTGGTTTGTAACCTATCCCTTAAATCGGCTTCCGTACCTAATGACTGGAAGGTAGCCAGCGTGACACCAATATTTAAAAAGGGCTCTAGAGGCGATCCGGGCAATTACAGACCGGTAAGTCTAACTTCAGTACCGGGCAAATTAGTCGAAACAATAGTAAAGAATAAAATTGTGAAGCATGTAGAAGAACATAATTTGTTGGACAAAAGTCAACATGGGTTCTGTAAAGGAAATCCTGTCTTACTAATCTATTAGAGTTCTTTGAAGGGGTTAACAAACATGCGGACAAGGGGGATCCAGTAGATATAGTATACTTAGATTTCCAGAAAGCCTTTGACAAGGTCCCTCACAAAAGGCTCTTATGTAAATTACATGGCCATGGGATAAGAGGAAGGTCCTTTCTTGGATTGAGAACTGGTTAAAAGACAGGAAACAAAGGGTAGGAATAAATGGTAAATTTTCAGAATGGAGAGGGGTAACTAGTGGTGTCCCCAAGGGTCAGTCCTAGGACCAATCCTGTTCAACTTATTCATAAATGATCTGGAGAAAGGGGTAAGCAGTGAGGTGGTAAAGTTTGCGGATGATACCAAACTGTTTAGGATAGTCAAGACAGAAGCAGACTGTAAGGGACTCCAAGAAGATCTCACCAAACTGAGTGATTGGGCAACAAAATGGCAAATGAAATTTAATGTGGATAAGTGTAAAGTAATGCACATTGGGAAAAATAACCCCAACTATATGTACAGTATGATGGGGGCTAATTTGGCTACGACAAATCAGGAAAGAGATCTTGGAGTTATCGTGGACAGTTCTCTGAAAACTTCCACACAGTGTGCAGCGCGGTCAAAAGGCAAATAGGATGCTAGGTATTATTAAGAAAGGGATAGAAAATAAGACCGGAATATCTTACTGCCCCTGTATAAAACTATGGTACGCCCACATCTTGAATACTGTGTACAGATGTGGTCTCCTCACCTCAAAAAGATATTTTGGCCTTGGAAAGGGTTCAGAAAGGGCAACTAAAATGATTAGGGGTTTGGAACGGGTCCCATATGAGGAGAGGTTAAAGCGACTGGGACTTTTCAGTTTAGAAAAGAGGAGACTGAGGGGATATGATAGAGGTGTATAAAATCATGAGTGGTGTGGAGAGGCGGATAAAGAAAAGTTATTTATTAGTTCCTAAATAGAAGAACTAGAGGACACCAAATGAAATTAATGGGTAGCAGGTTTAAAACTAATAAAAGAAAGTTCTTCTTCACACAGCGTGTAGTCAGCATGTGGAACTCCTTGCCAGAGGAGGCTGTGAAGGCTAGGACTATAACAGAGTTTAAAGAGAAGCTAGATAATTTCATGGAGGTTAGGTCCATAAAGGCTATTAGCCAGGGGATAAAATGGTGTCCTTGGCCTCTGTTTGACAGAGGCTGGAGAGGGATGGCAGGAGACAAAGCGCTTGATCGTTGTCTTGGTCCACCCCCTCTGGGGCACCTGGTGCTGGCCACTGTCGGCAGACAGGATACTGGGCTAGATGGACCTTTGGTCTGACCCGGTACGGCCGTTCTTATGTTCTTATGTAAGTTTAGTAAAGTATCACCTCTTTATAATGTTGTGCTAGCCCCTGGCCCCAATCCGGGATGTGCTTAAGTACGTGCACAACTTCATACATGAATAGTGCTACTGAAAGTCAGTGTATAAAGTTATTCCCTTGCCTATATTTTTGCACGTTCAGTGCCATGTAGGCTATTAAGGCTGACAGAGTCCAGGTCTACATTACAGAGCTATATCGGTATAACTACATTGCCCAGGATTATGAGAGTGCCACACTCCTTAGTGACCTAATTATACGGACCTTCCCCTGCCCCTCTTCCCGTGTAAACAGCGCTTTGTTGACGGGGGAGCTTCTCCCTTGACATAGCTACTGCCTCTCAGGCTATGTCAATACTTGTACTTGCTCACCAAAATTTTGTTGTTCACGGGTGCTTTACTCTTCTCCCTCACTCCCCATGAACGAGACAGTTTTGCTGTGGCAAGTGCACATGTGAATGCTGTTTTATCAGGAGGAGCGCTCTTCTGCTGGCAAAGTGAAACCCACATTTTGGGGATAGAAGCATTTTGTCAGCTGACAAACAGCATTTACACGTTAGGGATGTTAAATTTAATCAACTAATTGTCTAGTTGATGAGTTGATAAGCAGGGGAGCTGAACTGGCCCTGGGAGCTAACTCTGCTGCGGCCCTGCCTTTTAAATGTATTAAGACCTGGCAGGCTCTTAATACATTTAAAAGGCTAAAGCATAGTAGTGGGGAGGAACCCGGCATGAGCTGGGACAGCTGATTCCCGGCTTGCGCCAGTCCCCCCACTGCACTTCTGCTTTTTAAATGAATTAAGAGCCAGCAGGCTCTTAATACATTTAAAAAACAGAGGCACAGCTTTTGAGACTGGGCGCGAGCTGGGTATCAGCTGATTCCCAGCTTGCACCCAGTCCCCACTACCCCTCTGCCTCTCTTGCCCCCCGCGGAGACAGTGCTGGGGGGAACTGGCTTTTAAGCTGGCTCCTCTCAGCCCCGGCTCCTGTTCCACCCCTCTGCCCCTTGCTGCCTCTGACAGAGGCAGCAAGGGTGAGGGGAGAACTGACTAGTCAGATGGTTGTGACTAGTTGCGTACATGCGCTAACCTTTAGCGATAGCATAGGTCTGTTTTGACCCAGCCTTGTTGCTAAAAGCTGCATAGTGTACACATACCTTGAGAAAGGTGGATTAACTACCCAGACAGGAAAAGCTTTCTCATCTGCATAGTAGTGTCTTCCCTTAAATGCTACAGCAGTGCAGCTACCTGGGTGCAACTGTGCTGATGCAGCATTTTAAGCACAGACCTGCCCAGACACAGGGAATACTGCTCTCCTTCAAAAGGGACCACCCGTTTAACTGCAGGGTTTTATATAAAGAAGGTTGCAAAACTCTCATTTATGTATAATGTTTATATATTCTTGTGTTTATATATGCATACATGCATTAATATCCTCTAAAGGCACTGAGTTAAGATGGGGATAGCAGAAAACTTCAGTTGCCAAATAAAAATGTATCCTGCAGTGTCTGTACATTTTGTAGATTTCTGAAATTTTTGCTGAACTCTAAATAGAGATGTGAAAGTGTAAAACAATGTACATAGTTAACCAATGAACCTGTTCACATTGATTAATGTTCACGGTTACACACAGACTCCTGGTATGCACGGGCTCCCATGGATCGAGTGGCGCCCTGTGTATAACCATGTAACTGCTGAAAATTTTACTTGAACGCATTTTAACATCTCTAATTCTAAACTTTTTTTAAAGTGCAGGAGAAATAAAGCTTTTCCCATAATGAATACGCAGTAGGAAAATATAAATTGATAGAAGGAAACCTTCTATCTAAACAAGAAGAGCAGCAAAGATTAGTTTGTACTATACTAAAGCTGAAGTGGGCCTTAGCCCACGCTCACTATGTACCCAATCCTACTCAGTGGCCACACTTCCACTCTTCCTGTTCCCCCTGCCCTGCCTTGTAGCCAAGCCAGTAAGGTATGAACTTCATATCTTACTTTGAATAAATGTGAATGTTAACATTATTCAGGATAGACAGCTTATTTTTATTAACACACAAAATTTAGAAATTAATTAACTAAAATATCCTGTTAATGCCCCATGAGCTTTACTCAGATTAAATAACAGATCATGAAATACAGCAGCATAATTTTCTTGGTCATTTCATTTTTGCATAGAGATAAAAATGTCAAAAGTACTGAAGTGACTTCCTGGCTTCAGTGTCTGCAATATAAGCTCCCAAGTTACATAGACATTTTGAAAATATCTTCTGTTCTGATTCCATTTTTTTTCCCTGTTAAAATCTGTAGCTGCCTATATTACTTTTTATAATCAAACAGTAATGATAAATTGTTGTAGATGTACAACATGACAATTTATGTTGCTATTGGAACTTTAATCTTAGTGTTCGTATTTGTGATTTTAATTGTGCAATACTTAATGTTACATTCAGCAGCCTGTACTAATAATACTCTTTATATCTATTCAAATATAGCATAACCTCCTTTGGGAAGTTGGTGGAGGCAGTTAAAATTTACCGAACAGAATACTATGGAATATATCATGGGGATAAATCCTGTGGTGTTAGGTGAATAGACAAGTCAGATAAGTTTTGTTACTAACTCAAATTTAGTATGACTGTTCTACAAAAGCAGAGCACAGACATTTTTGAATGATAGCTCATTTGATCCAAACATACAGCTGAAGTACAGTACTTTATTGTGGCAAATCCCCCTGAAGCTCTGTAGTAAACCTTCAAAAGAGCTTCATGCCTTATTGGAGAGGGTGTTTTTTTTTTTTTTTTTTTTAAATGGAAATGAAGGTTTTTTATTTTGTTTGCTTTTTAATATGTATAAAGTATGCACCCTTTCCCTTCCTAATGTACAATTTTTGTGTTGCTTTTTTAAAAAAAATTAAGTATTGTTTGTCCTTCTAAATAGGAAGGAAGACATGCACTTTTTTTCCAGCTGTTCTATGAATCCTTAAAGAGAATTTTTCTCATGTGTTCTAGTTAAAAAAGATAAATAGTATAAAGAAAAAACACTTCTACTTTGAATTAGGTTTCACATCCTTAGTATGTCATTATCCTACTAAAAACAATGAGTTGTCCTGTGGTACCTTAGAAACTAACAAAAATATATAGTATCATGAGCTTTCACAATGTTTTTAAAATTACAGACTAATATGGCTACCCCCTCAGACTATATAATCAACTGGAGAACTGGTAGGATTAGAGTCTTCCAGGGTAGACAAGATTTAAATTTGTAATGTTTAAAAAGAGAGAGAGAGAGAGAGTAGAAGAAAAGCTGTATGTATGAAGGGAGAGGGACATACAGAGCTGGTCTTGGGGTGGGCGAGCCGGGCAGTCACCCAGGGCCACCATTTTCTAGGGATTGCCGACAGAGCCGGTCTTTTGCTCGACAAATTTTCCCCGGCGTGTGGTGTTTGTTTTTTTTTCTTGGGGCCGCCAGTTGGTTAGGACCAATCTTGGGGACATATATAGGATATGTTTAGATAGGATATTATATACATTTTTAAAAATTACACAAACTATCTTCAGTTGGCATACAGTGTCTTCACCAGACTTGCTACAGCAGCATTTGCCTCCCCAAATTTCAAGTCTTGGCTATGCACAGAGCAGTGCTGGCAGGGGCTGTGCTCCATGGTGACGGAGCTGATAGGGTGATCAGCTCCCCAGCTACAGAGCAAAGAGGCTAGTGGTGGTGCTAGCCTCTTCCTCATGGGGGTGCTGAAGTGGGTCTTAGCCCACCCTCACCATGTATCCAGTTCTACTCAGTGACCACACTTCTGCTTCTGTTCTCCTGCCCTGCCTCCTAGCCAAGCCAGAAGCCACAGTCACTCCGCCTGCCCTGGTCAGCATACTCCAGGGGATGAGGCACAATCTGGGGACTCTGCTGAGGGAAGGTGGAGTGTTCAGAGCTCCCAGTAGCAGCCTAGGCTCCCTAGGTGGCTCGTCTCACTGCTCTGTTCCAGCTTTCAGCCTGGCATGGGGCAGAGCTGTGGAGGAGGCAGTGGATAGGGCCACAGAGGGCATGGAGCCTCAAGGCCCTCAGTACTTCTGCCAAGATGCTAGCTCTCCTACATGTTATATTTTAGGTCTGATCTGCATATAGATTTGTATCAGTTTAATTAAATCAAATGTCTTAGGTTAAACATATGCAGCTTTTCATACAGACAAGCTCTTCACCCACCTCACCCCGATCATCCGGAGTCAACTTTGAAAAGTACATAGGGATTTGTCTATTTTAGGAAATGAGATTGAGGCTGGGTAATGTAGTTCTCCTTTGGGTCTACCTTGCCTAGTTAAATTGAGGTAAAAGATTGTTAATATACATCTATAAGAGGGGAAAGCTTTTGGTCAGGTTTAACTAAGCCCATGTCTATGCTATGAGATAAAATTGAATTTATTAAGGGCAGTTTTTTACCACACAATTTGTAAAGTTGAAGGTCTATGTTGTCACATAAACCATATGTAGGCCTGCAGGGGTTAAATTTGTATTCCTCTAGGCCAGCCATGAGCCCTGCTGGTGAAAATACCAGGTGTTCTTTATCAGACGGCCTTCATCAGCTGCAACTCCCTGTGTTTGCTAGCTGAGAGCCGAGTATGGGATAAATAACATGACCTCGGTTCCCAGCCCCATGGGAACGTTGAGTGTGGCATTGGGCCAGTATGTGCGCACCCAGTAAACAACTGTAGTATAACTAGTGTAGGGAATCCAGTGTCCGGTGAGTCTCACCAGGGACCTAGACCTCGGAGGGTGCCCTAGATTCCCCCAGCTGGAGCCACGTCCACTGTGGCCTGGTGCGAGGTGACAGGAACAGGACTCCCTGCAGACTGAAGGGATGTAAGCATTTCCAAGTGCCTGTTGCTCTCTTATGCATTGCTCTGCTTGTGCTTATTGATGTATTACTTTGCAGTAGCTGTGTAACCATCTGGCAGTATTAAGCCTGTAATAGTAGTGAAGTAGTGAAATTAATAAAAGCAACTATCTATCCCTAATCAACTCTGTTTTGAAGCGAATCCATAATCCTGTTGGGCCCTGGCCCTGAGAGTTGACACATGCCCCCGCTGTGCACAAGAATTCAACGTAGTTCAAAGTAGTGCATCCCCAGTAGGAAGACTCTAGTTGACTTTGAGAGCAATGCACCACTTTGTATTCTGGGTTATGCTCCCAGTGTACCCTGGAACCTAAACTGTGCAGTGGGTGGTTCTGGGTTGATTTCATCAGCATCCCATAGTGCACTCGTTTATTCCCTCCTCCCTTGCTTGAGATCAATGGAAAACTGGTTATCCGCACAGATGCCATTGTGTGAACATAGACACCTCGTGGATAACATTATGCATCAAAACATTGTCATAATGATGATGTTTACCTTGTTATGCCTAATGGTGAAGTATATTGAGAACATACGCTTGGCATTCCAGCAGGAGGAAGAATTTTGGGTGGCCATGGACATGCTGTTCATGAAAACCCTTGAGCAATTTGGAAATGCCACTGCCATTCGATCGTCCGGAAATGGATCACTGGTTGTGGTGCTGTCAGACGAGTACAGACTGGTGGGACCACATAGTGTTGCATGTATGGGATGATCAGCAGTGGCTGCAAAACTTCCAAATTTGCAGGGCCACTTTCATGGAGCTTTGTGAATGGCATTTCCCTCCTGAAGGAAGCACTGAATGAGACCCACTCTGTGTAGAAGCACGTGGCAGTTACTCCGTGGAAGTTTGCAACACTGGACAGCTGCCAGTCAGTTGGGAATCAATTCGGAATTGGGAAATCTACAGTGTGGGCTGCTGTTATACTAGTAGCCAAAGCAATCAATACCATTATGTTATAGAGGGTAGTGACTCTGGGAAACATGGATGCCATAGGTTAGGGCTTTGCCGCGCTTAGGTTCCCAAAGTGCAGTGGGGCAATAGATGGCACGCACATCCCCATCTTGGCACTTAACAGCCTTGCCAAGGAGTATATAAACCGTAAGTAGTACTTATTGATGCTGATGTACGTACTGGTGGATCACAAGGGCCATTTCACGGACACTGACATGGGTTAGTTGGGAAAAGTGCATGACATGTTCATCTTTAGGAACTCCTGCCTTTTCAGAAAACGGAGAGCTAGAACTTTTTCCCTGACTGGAAAATTAGAATTGGAGAGGTGGAAATGCTAGTAGTGATCATGGTGACCCAGCTTACCCCTTGCTCCTGTGGCTAATGAAGCTGTAGACAGGCACCTTGAACCGCAGTAAGGAGCCGTTCAACTACAGACTGAGCCTAGTGCAGATTGGAGGTGGAATGTGCTTTTGGGCGTTTAAAGGAAAGGTTTACGAGTGTGCTGACTAGGTTAAACCTCAGTGAATGCAACATTCCCTTTGTGGTGTCAGTCTGCCGTGTGTTCCATAGTATTTGTGAGTGTAAGGTGGGAGTTATCTGGCAGGGTGAGGGACTGAGGCAGAGTGCCTAGCCAGAGATTTTGAGTAGCCAGACAGTAGGGCAATAAGAAGAGCACAGCGTGGGGCAGGGTAAATCAAAGAGGTTTGAAAGAAAGTTTTATGAATGGCCAGTTTTGAGAGTCATGCACATTGCTCTCAACGAGGTGCCCCTGCATTCAGTGTTTGCCTGTAAACCTCCCACCCCTATAATACAAGCAATAAAGAAATTGTTCAGAAATCATGTGTTTTTATTTAGGGAACACAGCAGGGACAGAAAAAGAGTCCATGGTGGGATCCTCGGGGATGGGAGAGGGAGATCAGAAATGCAAGATGATGGTCTTTTGCTTCAGTGCCCTGGAGGTTGCGTGTGAGGCTGCCCTTGAGTTCCCCCTGTCCCCTGCATGTCCTGGGGCTTCTGGAGGAGGAGGCTATGGAATTAGGTGAAGCGGGGAAGTTGATCTGCAAAGGATGGGGAGGGGACTGTTTCCAGATACACATCTTAGAAAGCCACTATGTGATCCATCACAGATGTTATGGACAACAAGATACTCTGGTGCTCTACTTATAGTTCCCTGCACTCTTCTTTCCTGACTCTCCACTCTCTTTTCCCGACGCTCCACTCGCATCTCCCCCAGCAGCATATTCTTCCATTTGGTTGCACGCTCGCTGTCCAAGTGGGTGGGTTGCATTTGCTCCTTGAACATGTTTTCTCTTGTCCATTTTCACTTCGATTTGTGCAAGCTAAACAGCTGGTGGAGCCAGGGGAGTGTGCAGCATGCTCCCTGCTGTTCTCACTGTAATGAAAAGTTACAAGAAAACACATTACAGGAGATTCATTGTGGAGCCTAAAACCTAATCTGTTAACAGACAGTGAAGGTGTCTCTAAAGACAATGGCAAGGTGTTCTCTGCAAGGCCAAAGTTATGCTTTAAAGTGGCCATTATACAGCAGATACACAACAGAGTTCTTGGGAGCATCTGGACTCTCATGATTTGGTGTCAGGCATGGTAAGGGGCCTGTCTGGGCATGATCCTGCTGGTGGGAGGGAGGATGGGTTCTGGTTGTGCCGGTGGGGCAGGGCAGTGGCTCACACAGCACACCACTGTGTCCGGCACACACTACTTGCTTGGGAGAGTGCTACTTTCCCTCTTCCCACAGGAACCTGTGGGTGGGAGGAGAGGGAGAAATGGAGGTTAGCAGCAGAGGTAGCAGCTAATAGCTTCCACTCCTTCATCCATGTTGCCATATGAGATATCAGTCTTCTCTGAATCTCTCACATAGAGATAGGGAGCTAATATTGACCGAATGTGGCTAACAACCTGGTCCTTGTGCTGCAGTGATGTGTGGCAAGGTCCTTGCCCTGGGACCCCTTTTTCGTCTATGAATCAACCAGAGCCCCCTTTCTGGTGCAATCACCTGTGCCTTTTATTGTGTGTGCCAATTTCCCACCCCCTTCTATTTACAGAGCTTTGTTCACAGCAAACTCAGCTAGCCTCTCCTTCTGGCTCGGGAGCACACTCAGCCACTTTCTGGCTCCTCTCCTTTCGCTTTTTCTTCCCCATCCCTCCCCCTTAATCTAGCTCTCTGGTTAACGAGGCCCACAGCTGTTTCACATTAGCCCTTTAGGCATGGGCCTGCTCAGCTGGCCTCAGTTGCTCTTTTCAGCCAGGCTGTAGTGGCAGATCTCTGGCTTAGCCCAGCAGTCTGTCACACATGCTAGACTACAGCCGCTCCCCAAGTTACGACCACCTCCACTTACGACCATCCGCACTTACGACCAAAGCAGTTGTAAATGAGGATGTGAGTTACGAACGGCGATCTGCGTTACAAACAGCGCGGTCGCCGTGTAACTCTATGGGATCCGAGTTACGAACACTTCGAGTTACAGACCAAGTGTTGGTCCGTAACTTGTTCGTAACTCAGGGAGTGGCTGTACTTTCTAGTGGCTTGGTGTGGGACGATGTCCTAATGTGGAGGACGGAATAAGCAGGCCTCCCCAGAAACCTTGTGTGAAGGATTAAAAAGTTCCTTTATGAGAGCTTCGCAAGGAGAATTCCTGCTCCATCTCCCGACATGTTAACAAACTGTTCCTGGGCCCCCACACTGTGCACAGAGCATGCTGGACATCACACCCAATTGCCTTAACCTGTTTGTAGCAAGATAAAAAACGTGAACTCGCCAGAAGTGCCCTCCTCAGGATCAGTACTTGACTGTGAGACATCCTGGGAGGAGGGGATTGTCTCCAAGATTATAAAAAGTTCTTGGCTGTTGATCACATTGGTTGTTCTGCTCGCCTGCTGACCGTTTGCTTCCTGCTTCTCCTTGATGCTGTTTTACCTGCTGCTACCCTGAGTGTCTTGGGAAGATTTCACAGTCTGGCTTGGGAAACTGGTCAGATCCCCCCTCAGGATCAAATACAACTACTAATAGAAGTGGCATGTTTGCGGCGATGCTCCAGACGTCCGTTTGTCTCCTTTGTCTTTTGGTAAGACTTCCTCAGCTCCTTTATTTTCACGTGGTACTGCTGGGTATCCCTGGCATATCCTTTTTCCACCATGGATTTTTGTGATCTTCACAGACATCTGAATTTTATTTGCCGGTTTGGAGCTCCATGAGAACGGATTCCTTTCCCCACTCCTTGATGTGCTCTCCCCACTCCTTGATGTGATCCAAAATCTGCTTCACTCTCTTTTCTGGTGCTTGTCTGCACGAATCGGAAATGGAACACATGGAATTCGTGGTCAGATGTGCTGGTCAGATGTGCTGCCTGCACTAAGATGTGCTCGCCACTCTGTCCACCACAGGAAATTAAATTCAGTTTCCTGGGGCTTTTCCTGTTTAACTCAAGAGCAGTCACAGTAGGGCACTGTGGGATGCCTCCCAGAGGCCAAGAAGGTTGACTTTCACAAAGCTGCGTCTACACTACTGTAAAGTCAACCATGCAGGGTTGAATTTAGTGTTGCTCCTTTTGAATAGCAGGAGTACTGAAATTGATTTAGTGATCCTTAAAGTCTATGGAACAGGGTTGGTAGCATTGTTTAGAAAATTGACCTTATGTGGCTAAATTCGACCTAAATTCCTACTTTAGACACGCTAAATTTGAATTAAACTCTAGTGTAGACCAGTCTAACTGTGGTTTCTTTTCCTAATTTAGATAAAACCCAAAATGCTAAATCAGTAGTCACCAACCAGTCAATAGCAATTCACTGATTGATGCTGGAGACTCTCCCCATGGATCTCAATCTCCAGAGGTGTAGTGGGGCTGCTGCTAAAGCAGGCTCTCTGCCTGCCCTAGCCCCATGCCACTCCTGAAAGCAGCCAACAGGGCCCTGTGACTCCAGGGGAGATGGAGGGGCTCTCCAAGATGTTTCCGCCTGCAAGTACTATTCCTGCAGCTCCCATTGGCTGGCAACAGGGAACTGTGACCAGTAGGAGATATGGGGGTGGTACCTGCAGACAGGCAGTGCACAACGGCATGTGCCCACTGTAGGTGCATGTTGGCCTCTTCTGGGAGTGGTGTGGGTTCAGGACAGGTAGGAAGCCTGCCTTACTGTGACACTGACTGCAAGTTTCCAAAGATAAGTGCCATCTGGTAGTATCTAGCACTCCATACTAGGGATGTTAAAATACCTTCGTTTAGGTAAATGTGTAACTGCTGAAAACTTCTGTGGTTACATCTTTACGTGCGGAAGGGAGGCAGCTCCCTGGGAGCTGGGGCTACCATGGAGCCAGCTCTTTTCTTCCTCCACGTTGGCTCCCCCTGAGCACCGGCTCCTGCCTGCCCCTTCTCTCCAGGCTGCTTATCACGGGGGAGGGGCCCTGCATGTAACTGTGAAGGTTAACCGATGAGTGTTTATTGGTTAACCATGTACATGTTTACACTTTCACATCCCTACTCCATATCTACTCCTTCACCCAGAATCCTCCACCACCCAAGTCCCTGCCCCAGCCTTGAGTGCCTCCCCTCCTCCCCCCAGCTTGCACCTACCCTTCATCTCAGCCCTCTCCTGCTTCTTGGAGCCTGCTCTTGCATCCAAACGTCATCCCAGAGCTACCTCCTAGATCCCAGTCCCCTGCCCCACGCTCAGCTTGGAGCCCCCTCCCACATGGCAAACCTCTCGGCCCCAGCCCAGCTCAGAACCTGCACACTCTCCCAGTCCTCTGTCCCAACCCTGTAAGAGGAGAGCGAATGATGGAAAGAAGGGGGATGGAGTTGAGTGAGGTGGGGCTTCAGGGAAGGGGTTGGGCTTTGGGGAAGAGCCAGGTTGGATCCCTAGGTTGCCTTTAAATTTAAAAAACGATCTTGAGTGTGTAAAAGTTTGAGACTACTATCCTAAATAGTATTTCAAATCACGTTAGCTAACTCAGTTAAAAAACAAACAAACCCCAAACACTTCTTTTACTGTTCTTCAGTAGGCCATTTTGCCAGGCCTTTTGTAATTAGAAAGGTGCTCTGGTTTAACAAAATTTTAAAGTGTATCTAGTTAAAGCAGTGTAAAGTGCTATATGGCAATTCTGTTAAACTGGTGGAATCCTTGCTCAAATCTGTTTAAATGTAACTGGTAAATTGCCATCCAAATCAGTATAAGCAAGGCTTAAGCTATTTAATTTATCTACACTGGGTTTTTACACTGCTTTAACTTGAGATGAGTTTGTGGTTAAACAGGTGCACTTTTCTAATATAGACTAGGTCTAGTTTCATCGGTTGATAAGGAGTTTTTGCTGGATAGCTGTAACCTATCATGGAATAATTCATCTTACTTGTCACTCAGTAATTGAGAGACAGGATGGATAAAGTAATATCTTTCATGGACCCAACTTCTGTTGGTGATAGAGACAAGCTTTTGAGCTGCAGAGAGCTTTTCCTTGGGTTTGGTCAGTGTAGCTCAAAAGCTTGTCACTTTCACCAATAGAAATTCATCCAAATTAAAAAAAAAAAAATTACCTCGCCTGCTTTGCCTTTCTAATATCCAGGACCAGCACAGTGACAACAGCTGTGTATTCACAATGAATGAGAGAGAAGGAATTACAGTTTTTAACTGTTTCATTTCATTATTTTGCTTTTTGCTGTAAGGCTTAAGATAAATACTGAAACTTAATATGAATTTTTTTAATTTTGTCATTCAGTTTAGTTGTCCAGATGCCATTTCAGGGAGCCATTGACTGTTCCTTCCTGTACTAGGTTCAGCCAAATGTTCTAAGCTTGTTGTGCTGTATAAGCAGCTGCTTAACGCATTAAAAAAAGGAAAAGATAATTGCTATGTTAAAGCAAAAGTTGTGACTTGTAGAACATCTAAACTGCTCTGCACTGGCACTTTCTTTCATAGGTTACTGTTAGTGAATGAACTGATCAGCAGTCTTAGGCTATTTCTTCCAGGTATAAAAGAGATAGTGAAAATTGTGTGTGGTCTGAATTTATAGTACTTTACTTACATGAATGGTCTGTATAAACAATCTGAACACCATACCTGCAAGGTAAGCTTTCCTATTTTAATGAGTAGAGTGTTCAGATAGAGAGGTTAAGTGGCTTGTCCAAGGCCACAGACCAAGTCAGTGGCAGAGACAGGATGAGAACTCTGAAGTTCCTGGCTTCCAGTCCAAAACTCAGTCCAGGAGAACATAGCTGCATTGAATTCGGAGCAGAATGGCAGCGGGCTCCTCCTTAACACCATGACTGGGAGCAATGCTTATTTAGTTGAGAGATTGTAATGGCTATGAACAGAATAGGCTTGTATTCCACCTTTCTCTGGCCTGGCCCTTGGAAATCGTTTACTGATACTGAAAGAGCTGTTGCTGGTTTAACTAGTATGTACTAGTTGTAGCCTTCCAGTTCCAAGGAGTTAGCTGAATATAGTTGTCATAAATGAAAACTGTTTATTGCAGAGGTTTAGATAAGACTAAAGTGCAGTTGCTGAGCATATAATAAGAATTAGCAATGTAAAATTGCCTTACATCAAGCTTTGAGAAATCTGAAAAAGAATTTTGTACTGTCATATTTCAATTTGCTATAAACTGAAAAGTGGTTGGCTTTCTAAAATACAAGGAAGCAGACAAAGTAATACTGAGATTAACAGTAAATTGACTTTCTGTACTAATTGGTATTACAACCTTATATTCACATTCTAAACTTCCATCATTTGGAAAGCATTTTTCTTAAAATTTTATACTTCCATTTCTCACTGTGGTTTGTGAGAGTCTTCCATGTGAAACTGTTAGAAGCAGGGTGGACTGATTTAAATCAAGATGATTTAAATCACAACAGAAATCATTGATTTTAATCAGGTGACCAGAAGATCTAAGATTGTGCTTAGACTGCACTTAATTTTTGGAGTAAGCTCCATTGAATTCACTGGCATGTCTGTTTTTTGAGAAAACAAGTATAGGATGGGATTCTGTTGGAAAAGTTGAGTTATGCTGATGTAAAATAGGGAATTAACGGCATCACCATATTGGTCTGTGGCCAGGATGTCCAAAATAAAGGGCATGTATTATGTAATATAAAATAAGAAAATGACATTGAGACAACTGGCAACCCTAGGCAGCTTTCTGAATTGTGTACATGAATGACATACAGGTGATCCCTGCATTTACGACCTAATTCGTTCCTGGTGAACTGTTGTAAGTCAAGCCGTTGTAAGTTGAACCCTTATTTCCCATAGGCACAGTGTTACAAATGGTGGTTCCGTTCCAGGAAACCCATTTCATACCCTAAAAATACCAAAATTGACTATGGAAATGGAGGAAAACTAAACTAAATAGTTCAAATAATGCACAAAAATAACTAAAAAGTTAAGACTGATGTGGCGGAGATGAGTGCAGGTCAAGCAGCAGCTGCAGATTGGTGAGTCTGACTGACCTTGTGCATTTCCTGTTTTGGGATGACATGTGGAGTCTGCGTCGTATGCCATCGTAAATATGAGCTGCGGACGTAAATTGGGGGATTTTAGGAGCTATCTTGCATAAAAAAATGGTTGTAAATGCGGGGCGTTGTAAGTCGGGCGGTCATAAGTCAGGGGTCGCCTGTATTCTAAACATAGTTAACTAATTAAACACGCCATAAGGATTAGCAAAGCTAAACAAGTTTTTTCTAGCAACTTCCAACACAATAAACAGGCTGGAAATTTACTTGTCAAATGACACTTATACTGAAAGACTGAGAGAGAGACTAGTCTTTGTCAAAAAATTGAAAATTCTATTAATGATATTTTAAAATTTTATTGGTCAAAATAACACTATATAATCAAGGCAATTTCAGTTATTTTTAGAGCCCTGCAAATCCACGGATATCTGCTTTATATCCAGAAGTATCCACATCCGTGGATGTGAATGACAATATTTGCCGCTTATTTTTGCAGATATAGATGTGAATACAAATTTTGTATCTAGAACCCTGCAAATTTGCGGCTATTTGCAAATGTAGATGCAGATATCTGTGGTACATTTTTGCTTATATAGTTGCGGATATAAATACAAATTTTATATCTATGCAGTAGGGATGTTAAATATCCAGTAATTAACTAATTGAATAGTCAATGCATTTTTGCGTTAACTACTTGATTAGTTGATAGGGTGCCTCCACCTTTGAAATGTAGCAACAGCCCTAGCGCTCTTGCTACATTTCAAAGGTGAAAGTGCCACATGGAGGGGGTTATCTGGGGACTCGCCCACTGACCTGGGCTCCATGTGGCACTGCTGCTTTTAAAACACCGTGGGGAGCCCGGTGTCTGGCTCTGGGCGGCATTTCAAAGTGGCAGTGCTGTGTGGAGCCCGGGATTAGCTGGGGAACTCCCCTGCTAACCCCGGGCTCCCTTCGGAGCTGCTGCTTTGAAACACCGCGTGCAGCCTGGGAACACTCAGCTTTGAAATTGCCACTTTGAAGAACCTTTCCTTCCCCCTCCTGCCCTTGCTGCCTCTTTCTGATAGAGGCAGCAACAGAGGGAGTGTCTAGTTGGCTAGACTGTCTGATAAGCATTTGCTTATTGGATAGTCGACTAGTTGTTCACATCCCTACTGTGCAGGGCTTAAATTATTTTGGTAATTTATTTCAAAATAACTTGTTAGCAACTATGTCTATAACAATACATCTGCGCACAAAGTTCCCTCAGCAGCAGAGAGTTAAACAAATCTCTAAGACAACTGTTTTTCCCATACCCTCCCAGAGCCCAGCTGGGAGGGGAAGAGGGAGGTGCTGAAGTCCTCTACTCCCCAGAAGCAAGCTTTAGCGCCCCCCTGCCCAGCCCAACCACCCCTCCCCCAGAGGCCAGCTGTGCATCCCATTTTGGGCGCAGGGGAGGAGAGGAAACTGCACACTCAACATTAATTTCTGCATTGTGCAGTGGTGTAGAATTCTCCCAAGAGTAAGGCACTTCTTCCTTTCTAGTGCAAAAACTTTAATGTAGGTTTTAGGTTTTCCCAGTTGTATTGAGGGTTTTTTTGGGGGTTGGTTGGAGTGTTTTAGGTAGGAGCATTTGGTCTGAAACTTTACAGCAAAATGAACTAACATTGGATGCATCTCTGTGTTTAAAAACTTGTCAAGGTTTAGTTAGGTCATTTTGACAACCAAAGGGAGTTCCCCCATGTGAAGTCTTATTAATCCCAGGCTCCGGAAAGATAGGTTTTGCTTTTTCCAGTAGCCATTTGGAACATTCTGTCATAAAGTGCCATCTTTCTGAAAGTTAATGTGGTCATATGCAAATATAGGGTCAGGAAATGCTCCTGAAATATTATCACAAGGTCTGCTTTACTATCTAAAACTCCCCAAAACAAATGCTTTACCCCTGGCAGTAATTTTCTTTTAAACAGTGAAAAACAAAAGAAATGTCAAGTATTGCAAAAAGAAATCCAAGCATTGATGACTTTTAAAAAATAAGCAGTTTGCATTCGTGAGGGATGAATTACTTTGGAGGAGAGCAGAGGTCCAGTGGTCACAGACCACCTATGATTTTGGTGTGATGAATAAGTAATACATTTCACTGCCTATTCAGGAGAGGCTGTTATTGAATGAAAGTGATAAGCTTTGAAACCATATCTCAAAATTTTCTCCGCTATTAAAAAAAAATCAGGGGTGGTATTAAATTGCACAATAAACCTGTCTGCTATTCTTTTGTTTTAGAATTCAAGTAACTTTGCCAGACAGAAAATATTTTCTGTGCCAGTTTCCCTTTTAGTTAATCAGCTGTGTTAAGTTTTTGCAAGTCCCCAGTTCTCTTTGATGGTGGCGTCAGAAGGTATAAGAACTGATGCATAAGAGATTTATTACAGATGTTTGTGCTGTATATCAGATTAACTTTATTTTGGTGGTTCTTGCAATAAAAACAAAGCCATTGCCCTTTTATTTACCTATTTTATTGGTTGTGTTATGCAATAATTAAAATGTGGATAAATTTTATGTAAATAAAGGAAGAAATATAGCTGATCAAGCCTGTTAGAACAGGCATCAATAGAGGATCTGCAGAAGAATTCTATTTTAAAGTTGAAAATTTGTAATAAACATTTTGGGTGAGATTTTTTGACTGTATTCAAATGATGCTCTGATATAGTGGGATATGGCCCTTGAGGGAGCCAGTAGCAGATCCTTGATCCTGAGTGACTTAGCCCCAGCACCCACTAGAACAAGAATTCTAACTTGTGCCTGTGGAGGAGTAGGTGCAGTAGAGCTCTGTTCTGTCACACCCTCTTCTTGCTATACCAGAAATACATGAGGTAACCCAGTGCTGCCTGTCAGCTTTATGTTGGTAGAAAGCTTATATACAAAGGAGGAATTCTGTGCCGGCCCTCTCTGGGCACTTTGGACCCGCTTTGTGCCTCTTATGTAGCAGAAGTGGACTTTTTGTACCTGTGAATCCCACTGTGTATCAGTAGTTGAATTTAAAATATTGCATCTTGGGGCAACTGATCATAATACCATGACATGTCCATTACAAAACCATGCTAAGGCTCATGGTGTGGTTAACACTAGGAATGTTTAAAAGCATGGGTTTTTTTGTTTGTTTGTTTTGTTTTTTGGTAAATGTGAAACCATTGAAGTTTTCCTAAAGCCAGCTGCCCATGTGCACTGGCTCCTGCAGAGCTGCCTTCTCTCCCCCACCCCATGTGCTGCCTCTATATCAAAGGCAGCAGCGTGGGGGGTGGGCAGCTCCCTGCAAGCTGGTGCTTGCGGGAAGCCTGCTTAAAAGATGGCTCCTCATTAGGACCAGCTCCCACCTGCCCCCAAAGCCCTTGCTGCTGTCTTTGATACAGAGGCAGCAGCGGGGGGGCGGTGATGGTGAGGGCCTTGCCCTGGTTCATTGGTTAACAGTTTAAACATATGCACTATCACATCCCCAGTTAACATTAGGGATGTTAAAGATTAACTAGGTAACCAGCATGCTTACTCGTTAACTGGAGCTTCCTGCTCCCCTTGGCAGCCCAACCGGCAGGGCTGCAACAGGCAGCGGGTTCAGAGCAGCTCACACTGCCCGTGTTGTGGCTGTGGCAGGGTCCGGAGCAGTGCTATTGACCATAGCCATGGCGGGGAAAGAGCAGCTCCTGCCACTGGCAGCCAGTGGTTAACTGGTTAAACAGATTGTTTAACCGATTAACTATGTGGGTGGTTTTTACATCCCTAGTTAACACAATGTTAAAGCAACTTGCTGAATGGTTTCTTGGAAAGATTGAAGTTTCCCACTGAAAACACATGCAGGCAACGTAAGCTGACAAATTAGATTAATGATTTTGGTGTTTGAAGGGCTTTCCTTCTAGCAGGAAATCATCTCCTACACTGGCGTACGAATTCTAACCTTCTGCTTAATATAGCAGTGAAGATTTGATCTTCCTTTTCTGAGAGACACCTTTCTTAAAGAGGATAAAGGGTTTATCTGAACAGATTTAAAGGTTACATCTCAGAACAGTGGGTACCTTATTATCCTATTGATAGCTGAAGAACACTATTTTTCAGTTAAGAAATAAATAAAATTGCTGTCAAAGTTGTATATTTTACAGAGTTCCTATGCTGATGAATAAAAATGGGTAGAAGTAAATAGGGGGTAGAGCAAAATCTTTAGATACAAGTTGGATTGTAACCCTTGTCAACTATGAAATAGACTGTTTAGTAGTCAGGGACATGCATCATCTCCTATGTAATGGAAATATTTTGATCCAACTATCTAGTAGTATTTAATAGTGAAATGTGATACTATTTTCTACTGTTCATAAAGAGAAAAATATTTAATTTGCATATTTAAAAGAGGTGCATCTCTCCACTGACCTATTGCATTGCATGTATTTTATTAAGCGTCAACAGTTATAATACAATGGTGTATTCCTCATTTTGGCTTCACTGAAAAGCTGTCTATCCAATATGATGCAAATGGTAATGTATGTAACACTATTTTGTGTTGGGAATTTACTTTAAAAGAGCAAATCCATTAAAAATTTGGAAATTCTGAGGAATTATTTTTAAATTGTGTATTTCATTTATACTTCTCTATTAGCACTTCGTTCCTCTTGTGTTGCTGATGCATGAGGAAGTCTACTTTTTCTGTGATTATTATTGCTTGCTTTGGTACTTCTTTCCAGGTGATGCCAGAATGTTTGATACCCTCCGTCTTTTTTTTCTTTTTCCAGTTCTTCTGTGGCTTTCTGTACTTTTTATTTCCTTCTTTCCATACATCATTATCCTCCCGATAAATCATTGTTTTTCATACCTCACTATATTGCTCTTTTGTAACCCAGACCTCCATTAGATCAAAGCATTTGCAGTTTCCTGGTGGTTATTTCCTGGATTACCTCTTACTATACTTCCCCTGCCTTTCTAAGCCAAGAAGTGAGTGGATACCCTCTGGGGAACTGAACCATAGCCACATTGGAGATAGTTTGCAATGACTTTGCATTACTGTTCTGAGCCTGTTAATACTCCTTTCTGATTTCAATTCCCAAGTTGTGAATAGTTAAATTGGCCAATGAACATAAGTGTGTATAGCCAAAAATGTAGCATAAAACAGTCTTCATAGTAAATTTAAAGAAAAAAGTCCCCTCCTTTTTTCTATAAATAACATTTAAATTCTAAATTATGGGCTGTTTCTTGCCATAGGATGTAACTTACCATTTTCTGAATGTTAGTAGTAACATGCTGCTTAGAAGAATGCGTGTATATGTGTACACACATGCGTGCACATGCCCATGTATGACCTTGATGTCAAGTGGGCCAGACCACAACTGTTTAGAAGCATGGATTTGGTTGTCTTTATCTGAGCAGGGTGAGCTGCAAGTCAAATTTACCATTTTAAACAAAGTTATCCTTCTTGGAAGGAGGGATCTAAAAATGTTCCTTCATCAAGGCTTGAAAAATCCACACCCGGCATTTAATGGCAGGTTTGCCAGGTGGGTGAGAGAAGTGGATAAAACGTCAGTGCTACAGAAATTAAGACGTAACTACAGTCCTCTGCAAAGCGGATGTTTGGTAGGGATGTTAAAGTGCATGTAATTAAGTAACCATGTAACTGCTGAAATTTTCAGTGGTTACACGTGGGTGGCAGGTGATCATGGGGAGCAAAGTTCCCTGTAAGCTGTGTGGCATACAGAGCTTCCTGGCTGGGGAGAGGCATTCCCTCAGCAACTGAAGCTCCCTGCTCCAGACAATGAGCTTGCCGGTAGAGAAAGGGGCATAAAGAGGAGGGAGTAAGTGTGTGGCTGGGATGGGGCCAAAGGGGAGGAGAGTTTGGAGCTAGGGATGTGAAGGACTAGTCAACTAGTCGTTCCCCCGCACCCATACCTGCTGTCTCTATCAGAAAGAGGCAGCAAAGTGGGGGAGGGGAGGAGCAGGGGGTACTTCGAAGTGGCAGTGCTGCTTGAAGCCTGGGGCCAAACCCTGGGCTACACACAGCGCTGCCGCTTTGAAACAAGCATGCAGCCAGGGGCCAGCTGGGGTGTCCCCAGGCTGCACACGGAGTTTCAAAATGGCAGTGCTGTATGGAGCCCGGGATCAGCTGTGGACTCCCCTGCTGACCCCAGCATCAGGCTCCTCACAGTGTTTCAAAGCAGCAGTGCTGCATGGAGGCCAGGATCATTTGGATTCCCTAGCTGATCCTGGGCTCCATGCGGAGCTTTTGCCTTTGAAGTGTAGCAACAGCCCTAGTCAATTAGTCACATTTAACATTTTTATTTGGAGCATGCAGTAAGTAAGGGAGAGGAGAGGTTTGATTACAGCAGCTGGGTTTGCCAGCACGCTTCTCTAGCTTCCTGGTCTGGGGAAGAGGGAGCAAACTGCATGGGGTGGGTGAGGGAAATGAGGGGCAGTGCTGGTGTTTATGCAGTGAGGTGGGGACAGAGGGTATCTTAACTTGCTCCCATCTGGACTGTAGGTAGCAAGAGCCAGACTCTCAGCACAGCAGCCCTAGTTGAGCTGTGGACATAGGACTCTGTCCTGGGCTGGGCAGGCTGTATGGGGTTGTGCCAAAATTTCAGGTGGGTTAAAAGCTTTTAGGCTGCTTTTGAATACTGGAACAAAAGGCCTAGCTCATGACATGAGCATGATTACATTTCAAACAAAGTTTACATAGGTGTTAAAGGCTTAAGGTAAAAAAGGAAAGGATTTTTTAACAGATTTTTTTTTTTTAGCTTTATAGATCTCTGCAAACTCTGAACTTAATGTTTTTTTTTTTTTTTTTAAATCCTGTGTCACTAATTAATACTACTAGGGATGTAAGCGACTAGTTGAGTGACTACTTGACTACTCGCTTCCCCCCCACACCCCTTTACAGTCTCTGTATCAAAGGCAGCAAGGGGGGGAAGCAGGAGCTGGCGCTGCAGGGAGCCAGCTTAAAAGCCATCTCTCCCCAGCACTGTCTCTGCAGTGCAGGGGAAGTAGGGGAGGCAGAGCCACAAGGCCCCAGGGGCAGCGTGAGCTGTGACTGTTCAGTACTGGTTCATGCCACTCCTGGGAGCTACTGCACGGTAACCCACTTTGAGGTTAGCTCCTTGGGTGGTGTGAGCTGGCACTGAATTGTCCTAGTTCGCACTGCCCCGGGATGCTGTGGCTCCGCACTTCCGTGCTTGGCAGGCTCTAGTGCAGAGCCGCAGAGAGAGTGTCCTCTCCCCACTATTGACTAATCAAGTAGTCGACGGAAATTCCATTGACTACTCGATTCGTCAGTTACCCAATATTAACATCCCTAGTTAATACATGGTCATTTGTTAAAACTGGAAGAACTTTACCATGAATCCTGTTTAATTTGTTTGGCCTTTCAGTTGGAGTTGGATTCTGGACAAGTGCTCTGGGGGCTTTCTACTCTTTGAATTCATGACACACACAAGGCGAAAGTTTTCAAACTAGAAATTGTATCTGTTTTACAGATCTCTGTTTCATTTGCATAGCATGGATCCTAAACATTCCCCCAGAAAAAGTATATAAGTCTGAGTGAATGTCTTTAACTCTCCTTTCCAGAGTCAGTAAATATTATATTGCTGTTTTCAAGGAGAGCATGACTATTTGTAGTTGACTCATAGATTTGTTTAGCATCTTAAAGCGGTGCATATTTTTTAGACTTTTACTTAATGGCCATGTCTTCGATTTATTTATATGGCTATTTGCAGTATGCCCCATTTTGGTGTGTTTACTAGCTTGAGTTGTTAGAAAGGATGATAATACATGTACTCCAAGGGTAGTATTAGTTTTCTTTATTTGATTTCATATTAAATAATGTTAATTATCCCTTGTTTTAATATATTGCCTTCCATTCCTGTGGACTGTTTATATATAAATAAGTTTTCCTGTGGGACGACAGAATATCATTACATCATCTGCATCAACAGGAGCCAAGCCCCTGTCAGCCTGGCCCTCCCCAGGGGCCACGTGGAGAGTGGGGGCTGCCATGCTGCAGCCTTGGCCTGGTCCTCCCTGGCGGCTGTTGGAGAGGGGGAAGGGGCTGTCTAACCCCAGGGGTGGTGGTGAACATAGCGAGCAGGGGGTGCAGCCTGTTGGTATATATTTGTACCTAGGTTTTTTGTTTGTACTTGGACACGCTACACATCCGCATACAACCTCAATATTGATGGTGAACATAAGAAATTTCAACCCACCCAAAAAAACATTCAGCCCACCCAAGGATGGAAAATGTTAGAGGAACACTGATGGGAAGCCAGCTTTTAAGCTGGCTCCCTGCATGTACCAGCTCCTGTCTGCCTCCCCTGCCTCTGTCAGAGGCAACAGCAGGGGAGGAGACCAGCTGGCTCCCCAGGAATCGTTGCACACAGGGAGCTGTTTTAAAAGCCAGCTCCCTGTGTATACCCAGAGCCTGCATGTACCCGTGAATTTTAGCACAACTGGGCCCATCAGTTAACCATGTACATGCTTACACTTTCACATCTCTAGTGTCTGGTAGTGTGTTTTTCACAAGCTGCACATCAGTTCTGTCTTTCCACTGAAATGTATTTCAGAAATATAATTCGTTATAATTTAATGTTTTTTTCTTCTAATTTTCTTTGCCTTGACCAAAAGAAAGAGTACAGTGTATATATATTAAGCGGAAAACTACACCATGCAAACCCTGAGTTGGCATCTTGTAGAGTTGGCAGGGTATAATGAACCTTTTTCACTTTCCTTTCCCCTTTAAAGGCTTTAAAAACAAGGAAATTGGTATTTGTACATTACATTTGGTTAATTTTTCATGTTACTGAGCTGGTCTAATTTACATTTGTGACTGGAGGGCATGGAATAAAATGAAAGGGGAAAAATGTAGCTAAGGAATGATATACAATATCAGGGGCACTACTTGATTAGTATTTAAAAACTGCTCATTTCCACTGGTTTCTCACCCACTTTATTAAAGTTATGAACTAGCAGTGGTCTCGTCCTAAACAAATTCAGTTGGTTACAAATTACAACTCAAGCTTTTATTTTTTCTACAACACTTCCTACTGTATTATTTCAGTACATTGGTAATTATTTTTCAAACTGAATGACCAGTCTACATTTCTGTTTTGATTACCGTGCCTTGTATAATGTCTGTTGTGTTTGAGGTTGAGATGGCTGTTTTACACAGCCTTTTTGTGTGAATAGAATTGAATTACTTTTAAGATACTATTTCCTACTTTTTTCTTGTTAATATAAAAGGGGCTCATACATTTTTAGAAGAAGTTATTACTTCACTTTGTCTGGTACTGGGAGTTCCCCGATGAATGTGACTTCAGAGACCATGGGAAGTGACCTCTCCAGAGGGCTGGGAACTAGTGGTGGTCTCTAGACCCATTTTGAGGTGACGGACCATTGCTCAGAGGAAGATGTCCAGTGCTGGGATGGAGATTGGGACCTGAATACCCTGCGCTTGTGTCCCGAGTAGTGTGGTGCCAGCGAATAGCGATGGCACAGTGAGCGGTGCTGTCCCTGTGGGACTATAACCCTCGATCTGTGGCTTGCATGCAGTGAGCATCTGGCTCTACCTACGTTAGCTGCTGGGGGTGCACGCCTCTAGAGGTCTATGTCCAGCCTCCAGCAACGCTTGGCTCAAAGCGTCAGACATTGATTTCTACATCACAGAGTGTGCTAGCCTGTGGAGTGCTCTTCTTTCTTACTGAGCTGAAGACCATGAATGCCGGGCACTAGGCAACCAGGAGGGCCAACAGGGGAATTGGTGGCACTGGCATGGAAACAATGAGAGATCTTGGAGTCGTTGTGGATGGTTCTCTGAAAACATCCACTCTGTGCAGCGGCAGTCAAAAAAGCAAACAGAATGTTAGGAATCATTAAAAAAGGGATCAAGAATAAGACAGAGAATATCTTATTGTCTCTGTATAAAACCATGGTACGCCCACATCTAGAATACTGTGTACAGATGTGGTTGTCTCATCTCAAAAAGGATATATTGGCATTGGAAAAGCTTCAGAAAAGGGCAACAAAAATGATTAGGGGTTTGGAACAGGTCCCATATGAAGAGAGATTATAGAGACTGACTTTTCATCTTAGAAAAGAGGAGACTAAGGGGGATATGATAGAGGTCTATAAAATCATGACTCGTGCAAAAAATGAATAAGGAAAAAATATTTACTTTTTCCCCTAATATAAGAACTAGGGTCACCAAATGAAATTAATAAGTAGCAGGTTTAAAACAAACAAAGGGAAGTTTTTCTTCATGCAACGCACAGTCAGCCTTTGGAATTCCTTGACAGAGGATGTTGTGAAGATCAGGACTTGAACAGACTTAAAAAAAAAAAAAAAAAAAACATTCATGGAGGTTGGGTCCATCTGTGGCTGTTAGCCAGGGTGGGTGGAGGTGGTGTGCCTGGCCTCTGTTTGTTGGAGGCTGGGGATGGGTAACGGAAAGGGATCATGTGGTGATTGCCCGTTCTGTTCACTCGCTCTGGGGCATCTAGCATTGGCCACTCTGTTGGAGGACAGGATGCTGGGCTGGATGGAATGCCTCCAGGGTGAAAGGCACCTGGATGCTTGGGCTAGGCAGTGGAAAGCAAGGAAGACTAATCAGGTCCACTTTGTTGCTGGTGCTTTATCCGGCCTGTGGTCTCTTCCATGTTTGCCTGTCTTTGTGGTCCTCTTCCCCAGGACCACTGAAGATACCTGGTACCAGCCAGTCGCCGTCGCTGGGGGAGAGCTCTGCACTGAGGTGCTTATACTCGGTGCCAAGTCCTGATCTTGCACTAGGGCAGACTCCCATCAGCAGCACCTTTAAATGAATAATTCTGTCCTTTATCATCCTAGGCCAGGAGGATCTGCAAATCCAGCACTTCTTACTGATATGAGACTCTCCAAGACAGTGAAGGCAAACACCGTGCAGGTCGCTAAAGCCAGGGGAGCGGAGTATGCACCATCCCCAGGCTAAGTCCTTGAAGGGGACTAATTACTGTTTACTACTAGAACATGGAGGGAAAGGAAAACTATTTAGAAGTGAAAAGAACGATAACAATAGAAAAGACTGCAGCTAAAGGCTGGAGTGAACAATTCCAAGCACCATCACTGGCAGCAAGAAGGAACTCAGGTAGGAAGGGACCAGGGTGGCGCTCTTTATAGCGCAGCATGTGCGTGCCATTCTAGGGGGTGCTGGAGTTGGTCCCCTATGGAGTTTACTGTGGGAAAATCTTCTGGCACCGGTACATGTGATGAGCACACCCACCTAAGTTGAATGGATGTGAGCAAGCACTCAAAGATGAATCAAGGGTGGAAGAATGCTGAAATAAACCAGCTCTTGCACCATTCTTGAATTATTGATATTTGCTAATATACTGTTCACTGTGCTTGCCTACATGGAAACAAATGTAGAATTGATGTTCTTCACAAGTTTTGGAATGTGTGTTGAACAGGACTTTTTTGAAATTCATGGTTTTTAAAGTAGAAGTTATTATTTGTACTCTAACTAAAGCTTAAAAATAGAAAACATGAAGAAATTATTTTCTTCAGTGTGTACTAAAACATTTTTTAGCACTCCTTAAAATGTGGGTTAAAACTGATTCAATAAAATGTTCTTAGGAAACTTAATATTGCCCACTGGTGTTTACAATTCAGCTCCACAAAATTAACACTTGTGCCATAATATTGCCGTAACTATGCTGAATTTTCACCTGTCTCAAGAAACTTGCCTTTGACTAGTGAAGTCTTTTCTTCTTAAAAAAAAATCCCATCCCCCTCCTCAAGTTAAAAAAAAAAAAAAAAAAAAAAAGGCATTAGCTAGTGAAAGCTTCTCAGTTACAACTTAACTTTTCTGAGAAAAAAATACCATCACATATATTAGTTTCTGTATAAACAATAGAAAATCAGTTGGTTACTTCTGGAGTAGGGGTGAGCAATAAATGGCCCACGGGCTGGATGTGGTTCACCAGAGTTAGCCCCTTGTGGGCTGCCAGATGCTTTTTTTACCTGCATGTTTGCAGATAATCCCATTTGCAGTTCCTGCTGATTATGGTTTGCAGTTCCTGACCAGGCCACTGCTTCATGAAATTCCCATTGTCCAGGAACAGCAAACCGTGACCAGCCGGAACTGCGAGTGGCTGTGCCTGGAGAAGTGCAGTTGGATAAAGTGCCTGATGGCCGGCCAAGAAATAACTCCGATGAACCATGTCCAGGCTGCTTATTGCCTACCCGTTCTGCAGGATGAAAAACAAATGTATTAATAACAAGCTTCCACTGATGGAGTTCCAGAAAGATCAAACTTCATGTTCCTGTTGTTAGGGCATATGTGGGAAGAGGGGTAGGCATTCCTTCATGAAGGCAAATTTGGTTTTTATTACTGTTTGAGGTCTGTCCTGTTTCTCTTGGAATGTCTGATCACAAATGATCAGGTCATCTTCCATCTTATACTGAAATCGTAAATTATCACCTGAGAGAGCAAACACTGAGAGGTTTTGAATCTTCTTCCCTTCTTACAAGTAGGGCCAGTTTGGCTATAATTTCACAGGCAGACAGTTACCAGCTTACTGTCATTCAGAAGAGCTGATCCCTTCATCCCTGAGTTGTGCCTTGCGTGCATACTGTGTTTCTGTTTTCTGCACATTCAGCCAATTCCTTTAAAATTCCATCTAACCCCAATTCTGTTAGCCCGTGTAAAGTTACAGCCTGGTTCTGACTTTGCAGTTACAGTATGACATAATGAAGAAAAGGTAGTCAGTGTCTCGAAGAGCAATGTAGCAACACCTATTCTGAGACTGAAATAGAACATTCTTCTTCGAGTGTTGTCCCTGTGTGTACTCCACTTGAGGTGCTGGAGCCTCCTTGTGCCGGTGATCTGAGATTTTGGATATCTGTGCTTGGCTGCTTCATGTATGCACAGGATCAGTTTCAGTGCTGTTGGCACCCACAATATAGCGCATGTGTAATGCAGCACTTCAGTTCCATCTCTACTGTCCTAGGCAGCAGAAAGAGGCTCTAAGTAGTACTGACTTCTCCTTAGAACAAACACAAAGAGACATAAGAAGTTGTTACTCTCCTCACTTTCATTCCTAATTTCCAAGTTCTTAAAACTAATAATAATAATCCCCCCCCCCCTTTCCAATTCCTTGGAGTAGAGCTTCATTCCTACAATAGACACCATGCTGAGGTCTCTCCGCTTCAAAAAATGCAGCTTATGTCCATTGGCATGGGGAAGCACACATTCCCCAGAAATGCCTACATTGCAACAATATTAAGGCCAGGGTGAAACGGGACATAGAACTCCAACTGAAGGGGATTCTTCTGGAGAAATTCCTACAGCCTCTGAAGAGCCTTCTCCTATAGGGTCTCTCAAAACCACCAAGAAAGACAAGGCTCAAGCTTCCAGTAACTCCCAAGAAGTGAGCATCATCTCCTCCTACCTTGGACTCTCAAAAGAGGAGAGCTCCTCTGGTGAGATCACTGCCCTCAGTGCTAAGCTCCTCGAGAGTCACTATCACTGAGACATCAGGCACATTCAGCACTGCCACAGTATGGACATCTGTGGACTCCAAATATGCCAAATTGGAGCAGAGTTGCAAAATCCCCTCCATGGTGATACTGACATGGTCAGAGATGCTGCCTCCACTGGCACTGACGCAGACTGTGGCACCAACAGGCAGATTCCATGCAGCAATGACCTGGGCTTCTAAATTGGCATGCAAACATGCAAATGCTCAGCAACAGCTGGCACCGAAACAATTCCTTCACCACAAGGATGTTGAGGTTGCATCAGAACCACAATCACCTAGCCGAAGGTCTGACCAGGCTTCTTTATCTCCTACTCTCTCTTCCATATACAACAAAGTGGAACTAAGCAGGCACAATAGCTGATTCTCCTCCTAATACTCCTCTACGACAAAAAGGAGACCTTGTTGGGAGCCCACAAATCCTAAGGCCACTCATGAGAGCCAGGTGTAACCATGGTATGGGCAGCCGTGGCCTTGCCCACCACTAATATATTCCATGCACTGGCCACCCTAGGACCCTACAGCGAACTATAGACACCATGATGTTGCCCCATCTACTCCAGTGCATCATGTGTTTTCCCATTGGATACACATGATGCAGTGTCAGACATCTTGGACAACAAATTGCTGGATGATGAGGATCACACTTCCACTGACAATGAGAGCAACATTCCCAATTAATAATTCCTCCTCCTCCTCACCAGACAGAGCAGTCATACTCCTCATACCTACACCTGCTGATGACCTCAAACAGTTCCAAAACCGTTCAGGAGAGTGGCTTCTACCGAAGACATCACACTGACTGTTGGAAATGCAAGAGAAACAATGTAAGTTACTGGAAATCCTGCAACTACCAAAATCACCCACCCTATTGACAGAGATCGTGGAATCCATGGAAACCATTTGCCAAACACCTGCCTCCACTATCCCCACCAACAAACGTGCAGACAGAAAATACTTTGTCCTGGCCAAAGGCATGGATTTCTTATTTTACTATCTATAACTGAATTTGCTTGTTGTTGTTGCCATCCACCATCAAGTGAAACAAACCACAGGTTAGATCCACACTGAAGGACAAGGAACATAAATATCTAAATCTCTTTGGAAGGAAAATACGTTCATCCACCACCCTTCAGTTCTGTGTCACCAATTATTTGACACTCCTGACCAACTACAAACTATTCCAGTCATGCCAAACTACAGGAGCTCCTTCATGACTTGCCAGAACACAAGCACCCTCAATTGCAATCTGTCATTAAAGAGGGCCGAAGATAGCCCAAACATCCCTACATGCGACTATGGATGTCACTAATGCAGGGACCTGAACTACCCTTAGGGTTAGGGTTAGGGTGTTGTGATGCTCAGGGCCTCCTAATTACAAGCCTCGAAATCCCTAAGGTGCTTCAGCTAAAGGTCAAAAGACCTTCAATTTGACAGGGTGCAGTTATTCTCCTCCAAAACTTATCAAGTCCTCCATACCATGAAGGACTCTTATGCCATGCTCTGCACCTTCAGCATCTACACCTCACCCAAAAAGAGAGAGCATTATACATCATCAGGGCTCGCCGAACCGCGGCGAGCCCCGCTCGACAGCCGCGCTGTCCGGCGATCTGCGCATGCGCAGATCGTTCTGCGCATGCGCAGATCGCCCGAACCCGGCTCTTCCAGGTTACAATCTACTCGCCACGGGCGAGTAGATTGTATAATTTGTCGAGCCCTGTACATCATACCAGAGGCCTTGTGACACTTCCTTCCACTGCCAAAATCAATCACAATTTGGTCATAAATCAAAACAGTGCTCCTAGAGATGCTGGGCACCACACACCCAATATAGGGCTATGCAGACCTCCACATCCAAACCCCAGTTTTATTGATTTGGTTGAGGGTCTGAACGACCTCTCCTCAGAACCAGCAATAACAACATTTCCTGCTTGTCTCTTTGTCTATCGTTTATACCCATTCTGTCAGGGTTGGGCTGGTATAGCATCAGATCAGTGGGTACTGGAGATTGTACTATCAGGGTATGCTGTCCCCTATCTATCCCAAGGTAGCGGTGTCGACTCACTGCCACAGCATCTCCTTCTGGTCACACTAAGAATGAGCTCTGATCATTTAGTGTGCTGCCTTCTGTCCAGTATGTCTCTTGTTGTCGCTTCTCTGTCTCCACTAGCTTTCACTCCCTGAACAATGGTGTACTCTTCAGGACAATGCCCTTTTTCCAGATCAACACATAGAAATAGACTCTGGAACCCACACAAACTCTAGTGTTCTTAGGACTCTACACAGGCCAAGGCAATATTGCAATATTGCCTCAACACCGATTCACAAGTCTGATGTTATTCATAGCCATGGTTTCTCTCAGCCCCAATGCCATTGTGAACCCTCCAAATTTTAGGCCATGTGGCCACCATCATCTGCATAATGAAATATGCAAGGCTGTACATGTGCTGTCTCTCGGACTGGATCACCACAGTGTATACACCTGCCCACCACAAAGGTACTTATCTCCCTACACTTGTGGACACAACCCCAAAACTTACTGGTGGGCATCACTTTTTGACAAGACTCTGTTGTTTATCACCATAGATACATCCATCATAGACTGTTGTGCTCACCTAGACTGCCACACCCTTCAGAGCAAGTGGTCCCTACCTGAATTACAGCTACATATCAATCTTCTGGAACTCTGGCAGTATGCAATGTTTGCCATCACTTTTTACCCCAATACAAAACAAGACCATGTACATTCTCATCAACAACATATGTATGTTTTACATCGATTGGCAAGAAGGAGCCTGATCTCACTCACTGTGCACTGAAACACACTAATTCCATAGATTGAGTATCTGCAACATGACCCTGACTACATCCTACCTACCAGGCTGCCAAAATACCATGGTGGACCTCCTCAGTCACCATTTCTTAGCAAGAATGGAAGATAAACTCCACTGTCCTTAGGGTAAATAGTCTGCACGTGTGGTTACTTGGAGATCATCCTCTTTGGAACACTGAAGATCCGTAAATGCCCATGCTTCTGCTCCATTGTGGGTTTTGAACCAGGCTCACTGGCGGTCAGCTCCCTCATCATGTGGAACATATTGCTCTTGTATGCCATCCCACACTTCATAAACAAGAACATAAGTATTCTCATTGTCCAGACGTGGCCCAGACAGACCTTCCTCATCTTGCAGTATGTGAGCCTCACCTACTGCCCCTATGACTAGATCTACTTTTGTAGCATCAAGACCACATGTTGTACCTGAACCTCAAGGCTGCCTGGCTCGAAGTTTTTACTTCCTCCATGTTTCCAACATGGAGATGAAACTTGCTTAGATAGAGTAAAACACCTATTACTAAATAGCTGTTGTCCAACAACCAGGAATATGTACCTGCACAAATGGAAAAGATTCTCCTTATGTTGCCAACAAAAACAACTGTCTCCTACCAGGGCACCCCTACCTACGATGCTACATTACACTTTTGTCCTTTAAAGGATTAGGACTAGCCATGAGTTTATTTATAGACCTCCTTGTGGCCATCACAACCTTTCATGAGAAGGGGTGCTGTGGGGAGCCGGCTTAAAAGCTGGTTCCTTCCAGCTTCGTGGGAGGGGGCAGGGGCGCAGTGATGACATTCCACCTTTGAAATGTACAAGAGTCCTTGCTAAACTCTACATTTCAAAGAAGAAGCTCCTCATGGAGCTGGGGGCCGGCGGGCTCTTGCTACATTTCAGAGTGGAGGCGCCCTTATAGACTAATCAAATAGTTGATAGAAATTCCATCGACTATTCGATTAGTTGATTAATCTAATTTTAACATCCCTAGTAACAGGTCAGAAAATTGCATTGCTCATGGGTGTGGATTTTGGGGTGTGTGTGTATGTGTAATGTACTCATACTGATATACAGGGCTCGCCGAACTGCGGCGAGCCCCGCTCGCCAGTCGCGCTGTCCGGCAATCTGCGCATGCGCAGATCGCCCGAACCCGCCTCTTCCGGGTTACAATCTACTCGCCATGGGCGAGTAGATTGTATTATTTGTCGAGCCCTGCTGATATATGTTTATAGTATAGACCTGGTCTAGACTTCCCTCTGTAGTATGTGTGGAAGGAAAAAGTAAGCCTCTAACTTGTGTTTTATTACAAAAGCTTTGGGCTCCCAATGATTGTTCTCACAATGAGTTCTGATAAGAATTTCTAGTACTCTGAGGTGGTTGAGGCTCATCACTTTTACTTTCAACATTTGATGATCTCAGCTGCTTTAAAGGAGTTGGTGTAGCTGTAGTGCAGCAGATTGTAAGTTCCTGGCGCAGGGAACTGGGCTCAGCCTTGCAGGGAGGAGCCACCACTGAAGATTGACTGCAGGGCAGGCTTGCTCCAAAGCCCTTACCTCTCCCCATGCCACAAAAGTGGGACCTGAACCTCTTTTCTGGATAAAATAAAATAACGTGAATTTCCTGAAAAAATATAAAACAAACAAAACCAAACCCCTGGAGCTCTGTGCATGTACCTAAGAAGTCTGGTTTCAGGACAGATGCTTGAATGATACTGCCAGCTGGTTATATCTTCATTATCTCATTGTCATTCTGCATGAAATCGAAGACTGGCAGAGTGGAAAGACAAGACACTTGTTTGTTTTCATTTTCTTTAATTTTTGATGAGATTAGTTGCCAGTTGGGGAATGTTGATGTCACCCGTGTCTAGGCTACAGGTAGGCAATAAGTTGCATGCGGGCTGGATGCAGTTCACCAGGCTGCCAGTGCTTTATATACATCTGCAAGTACAGCTGCTTGCACCTCCTATTGGCCACAGATTGCTGTTCCCATATAATGGGAGCTACAGGAAGCAGTGATCCGGTCTGTGCTACTTCCTGCAGCTCCCATTGGCAGGAAATGGCACTCTGCCTCCAACAGGAGCTGCAAGTGGCTGTATTTGCAGATGTATGTGTAAATAAAGCACTGGCAGCCCACCATGGGCTAACTGGTGAATTGCCTCTGGCTTATTGCCCACGCTGGCCTATGCCCTTTCTAGAAAATGCTATGCATTAAATATGGTTTCAGAGTGTGTCTTCCAGTTGTACAATGTCCCTGTTTAACAGTAATTTATGCCTTCATGATCCCCACTCAATTCTGTTGTTGTACCTTAGTTATGGTTTACAGCAGGGCTTCTCCACAGCTTGTTTAGAATGCAGCATTGCTTTTTTCACAGGTTGGGGCAATTCTGGCATATCTTCTTTTTTTGGTTTTTATGTTGACTGCCTAAAAGGTGGTACCTTGGATTTAAGCGGAAACTGTTTTAGTTTTTGGGCTGCTGTGTTGATCAGACTTAAATGTACTTCCTCTACAAGTTTGACCCAATGATTATCTATAATTCTGCTTCATTCACCTTGGAGTGACTCGCCATTATGGCTTAGTGTGGCTGACAGTCGTGCATTTGCTCTGTTGGGCCCATCTGACCCCTCAAACTTGGTTTAATTTTAATGATGATATTTTTTTACAATGATGTGTAGTGCTTTATTATTAAATGGGGAAAGGACCTTCTTTTTAGGAAAAAGATTTATGCTTACTGAAAGATACACAAGTATTTTAAAATATTTGCATTTTTCAGGCTGTCATTATGTTGAGTTGGGGAGGGGGAAAGTAATTATTTTAGGCAGTGTGTGGAGCCTTTGTGATTAGAAACGTATTTTCAAGTCTCCAGTACTCAAACTATAATATTTTAAAAATATTTCTTCTGAAAAATAGGCTTATCCATGCACAATTGCAGCTTCATTTTGCTATGAGCATGAGTCTTCAAAGGAAAACTGCTACCACTTTGCTCAGCCTATTAGTCTGAAAGTTCACAGGGAAATAAGCACTTGTCACTATGAATAAATTGTTGTCTAAAACCAGTAATTACTGTGGTCTTCTTGCTACCACTACGGGTGTAAAAACTGCCCAGAATAGTTAACCGGTTAAATTATCTGTTTAACTGGTTAACCACCGGCTCTGGGTGACGTGGGGCTGCTTCAGCCCCATGGACTAGGGGTTGCTCCAACCCCGGTGTGGCTTGGGTCCTCCAGTTAGCCTGTAAGGATACTGGTAAGCAGTGCTTTTTTTGTATTTAAAAAAAAAAAAGGGTGCCAGTACTCCAGGGAAAAGCTGTTGAGCTCTGACTGGAGGTGCCAGTACTTCGTACTGGGCAGTACCATCACAAAAAAAGCACTGCTGGTAAGGCACATGCTTACCAGTTAACCTTTAACATCCCTATCTACTAAGTGATGTATCTTGTATCACTGAGAATGCCCAATGGAGTGTGTTGTTACCCAGGTTCCAGGCTATGGTTTAATAGACAACAGAATATATTTAAATTTTAGATCATTATTCAGCCTATTAATATTTAATGAATCTTTTATAGGTTTTGTTATTTTAACAGGGAAAGAAATATTTGAATTTGTGCTGTTAAAACCATAAGTAAAGGGCTTTGAAAGATTGTAATGTCTTTTGGATGCCTTTTTTACAGTTAGTCCACAAATGACATCTTTTACAAAATATCTGCCTCCAGCACAAGGCTCAGAAAAGCCAATTATAATTAAAATCTTGAATAAACTATTACATGGATTTTTAATTTTTTTAATTACAATTAACATTTCTTTGCCTAGTTCTAGAGGCAGCCATCTTTCTGAAAAACTCATTTATAACACTGACAGTCGGATTGTGTATACATTTGGAGAAGAAAGAATGATGCTCTGTTTCTAGAAGTAAAAAATTTCCAGCATTTCAATGGATTGCCTTCTGTAACTGAAATGCTGAAAATGCACTTCTAGTCTGAAAAGTGACTCTTTAAATACGACAATATGGTGTTCAGTGTTTGTATCTGTTTTTCCATATCGAATCTATTCAGTTTACAAGTAAAAAGATGTTTTTCTGACTGGCACACCTGAAAACTCAACATGGGCCTTCTTTAATTTGTTCTTTCCTTCACAAATCTCATCAACAACTAGGGGGCTGTGCCTCCTGCTTGCTGCGCTCGCCACTTCCCCTCTTTCTGGGGGTAGGGTCTCGACAGAAGGGGAAAGGGGACTGATATGGGGGTCGGGCTCAGATGGCGAGAGGATGTGGGGCAGCTCGGGGTGATCTTGGATGGCAGCGGGGACATGGGATGGCTCTGGGGGGGCGGGAGGGGCGGGTCTGAATTGGATGGTGAGGGGGACCTTGAGTGGCCCCACGGGCCGGTGGTAGGCAGTCAGGCTCTGATGGTAGAGGGGACCCAGCCCCAAGCAGCTCCTCCCTGGCAGTGCTGGCCACAGCAAACTGCAGAGGGTGGAGGCAGGTGGTGGCATGAGGATGCAGATGACATGATGACATCGCTGTCATTCCGCAGGAAAATTATTTTATATACACAGAGAGAGAGAGAGAAAGGTTTGGTAGTTCAGATTAGGCTCTTGGTGATGCCTTAAATGGGATTTTATATCCCTAGTTGAAGTGATTAACCAGTTAAATGTAGTGGTTAACTGATTAAAAGGGGGCCCAGCTGGAGCAGTGACCACTGTGGCCAAGGTGGAGTTCCCCCCACTCTGCAGATAGGAGGGGATGCTCCAGCCTGGGGTGAGAGTCAGTTGCTGCCAACCCCAGATGGGGGGGTCCAGACCATGGGCAGCAGACCATGGGTGGGGACCTGCTTCCGGGTACCAGTTAACCGTAACCCAGTCTTCATCATGCATTAAGAGTGATCCTTGCTGTGTAACTGGTTATGTGTTCACATCCCTACCTCCAACAGGAGTGCATAGTTTGATTAATAGAAAGTAATAGAATCTACTTCATTTCCTCTTAGCTGTGAGGGCCTGCAAAGCTACTAGGAGTTAAAACAGAACTAAAATCTCCAGCTATGATTTCATATACGCACAGAGAGCAGTTCTGCTGAGTGGTAAATACATTTTGGTTACTTTTTAGATCTGTACTGCTCTGAGTGTTCTGGGCTAGTGACAAATTTTTTGAATTTTAGAAGTCATTGATAAGTTTATGCACACTCACTGTAATTTTGTATCAGTTTGTCAGGGGAAATGAGGGAGTGTGGAAGGCATAAATTCTCTGAGGACTTGACTGGTGGTGGGTGAATGTTTTGTCGGTCTGTAGCTTTTTGGAAAATAAGCTTGTATTTTGGTCTCACTGTTGTTGTTCCTTTTAGATGCAGGTATCAAGTTCTGCCAGGATAAGGATTTATCAACTGATGAGTTACTAATTTAATTAGCCTGAAAATGTACAATTAATTGAACATGTTAAGAGATGCATCACTTTGACCTTGGAGACCCAGATTCATATTTGGATCATGTCTGAACCTATTATTGTTTGCTAACATCACAATACTACCAGTTAATGTAAAGGAGGCCCCCAACTTGCAACGTGATTGGTTCCGGGGGAAGCGTCGCAAGTCGGTGGTGTCGTAATTCGAACCCTCACTTGCGATAGGCGCCGTGTGCCATCGTAAATGTGGGCCGAGGACATAAGTCGAGGGGTTTTGGGCCCTTCCACACATACAAAAATGCTTGTAAGTGCAGGGGGTCGGAACTCAGGTGGTTGCAAGTTGGGGTCCTCCTGTATTGTGAATGTCACTTATCTCTTTGAAGAGTTCTGCTGGTCATGTTTTAAGTATGCTGGCAGAATTGTGTTACAGTTTCCATAGTTTCTGTCAGAAAGCACTGACAAAAGCCAGATGTGTAATGTCATGTTGCTGATGTTTGACAGCCCTTTAAAAGTGTGTATTGTTAATAAAGATTAGTACTGTGTACATCAAATTATTTGAGTATTGGCTTAGTGTTCACCAGTTTCAGAAGCAATGGACTTGCAATTAGGACACAGTCGGTTCCTTGCTTTTCCATACTGCTGACTTATCCTATGACCTTGAACAGGTCATTTATTCTATGCTTGGGTTTACTCAACTACAGAATTAAGTTTTTAATACTTAATTACCTCACAGGGGTGTTGCAATGTTTGTAAAGTTTTTTTGGTATCCTGTGATGAAAGAAACTATGTAAGTGTTAAGGTAGTTGTGTTTTATTAGAGCAAAAGACAGGAGGAGTCAGAAGAATACTGGGTTCTAATTCAGACTGAAAAATTGACTCACTATGTAACCTGGGGCAAGTCATTCAGTCATATAGCAAACCTCTCTTTACAGTGCATTTCTCCTGGGAAAGATCAGATCAGATGCAGCATGTGGTAATAAATGATTTAGTTTTTACTCAAGATTTTTTGCAGTTTTCTATCTAAGATTTTTTTCAATAAACCATATGCATTCTTGTGCATCTAAGATGAGCATTCCTGCAGAAATTAAATAGCCTCCACGTGCAGTGCCCCACCCCCCCCAGCCATCCTCACAGATCCCATTGGCCAGAAACTGGCCAATGCAACCTGTAGGGGAGGTACTTGATGAGGGCATGGGCAGCACACAAAGACCTGCTGCCCTCCTCCCTCCAAGGGACGCACAGAGATATGCTTACTCCAGTAGCTGGCAACTTTGAGCAATGCTTGGGGGTGTGGCAAGCAGAGGACATCTATTAAATCGTTTTTCAGGAAATTCTAAAAACGTGCACTGTATTGAAATATTTATATGCATAGTTTGGGTATACTCTGAATTTTGTGTTTAATGAAACTTGAAAAGAGAAAATTTTGTACATATGCCCCAACATTATTATAAAAACAACTTGAGTGCAAAACATTAATAGTTAGAGGCTTTAATGCTGGGGTGGGCAATAATTTTCACAGGAGATCTTTTCCAAGAATTTGGTAAGTGGTCATGGGCTGCACTTCTCTCCTATATTAATGGAGGGAGTCTGTGGTCTGTGACAGATTTGGGTGCACTAGGGACCTCGGGGCCTGGAATTGGGGTGCAGGCGGGGGTGAAGAGTCTGGGAGGGAGTGTGGGTGTGAGTTCTAACTTGGGGCAGAGGGTTGGGGTTGCAGGGTCTAGGAGGAGATTTGGATGCAGATGGTGGTGCCAGGTGCAGGCTCTGGCCAGCAGGTGTTTACCCTAGCTGCCCAGTGAGATACTCAGGTAGGCTGCTTGCCTGCCATATCGCCACATGTTGCTCAAAGCAGCTAGCTACTGGGATAAACACATTTCTGCATTTCCCCTTAGGGCGAGGAGGGCAGTGTGTTGTCTTGTGCTGTTCATGCACATAAGTACCACCCTTGCAGCTTGCATTGGCCAGTTTCTGACCAATGGGAGCTATGAACATGTTGTGGGAGGCGGGGGCTGCACGCAGAGACTCGCTAAACCCTCCCTTCAAGGAGCGTGCATGCAGAGCCATACTTGTCACAGCAACTGGCCACCTTGAGTGATGTGTGGGGCCACAGGACATTAGTGGCTTGGAGGGTCATGGCAGGTCAGATCCAAATGTTTGGTGGGCTGAGTTCAGCTCACAGGCTGTATTTTGCTTGCTCCTGCTTTAATGCATTATATAACTCACTTGATTAGTATTTTTAATAACTATTTATGGTGTTCAATGAAAAAAAAAATCCAGGCACTACAGTTCCAGTTGAGGTGGTGTGGTGATTTTGGTTATGACCACGAGTTAAGGTTGGAGAGTTAATCTATCTTTCGTGGAGTTAGGCATGATTTCTAGTGCTATTTCATATTTTAAATATAGTGTATAAATATTTTGAGTATACTTCAGTGAACATTTTTTTGATATTGTAAAGGTCTTAGGAATCTTTTGGCTACATACGTGGTCAGCTTCTAAAATGGCAGTACTTTATAAACTTAATGACATTTAATTTCTCCTGAAAATGGTGGTAATTGTGACTTAAGGCATTAAGTCATCTAAAATAAACAATAATCAACTGTCCTCTTTATGCACAATGAGTAGCCCTGTGGCACCTTAGAGACTGAAGGTGCATTTACATAGCGTCCTAAACTCAAAATAAGATATGCAATTTGCACCATGCAAATTGGCATATCTTGAATTTATTTAGAAATAACGTATTTTGAAATTTCGTGCATATACACAGCGCCAGATTTTGAAATAACACACTATTTCAAGCCATCTGTTATCCCTTGTGCAACGAGGTTTACCGTGATGGCCAAATAGCATTCCCGTTATTTCAAAAAATATTTCAAAATAACAGGCGGCTTGTGTAGATGCGGGGTAGCTGTTTTGGGATACCGGAGGTATCCAGAAATAGCCATGCAGTGTAGATGTACCCTAACAAATATACAGGATCTTGAGCTTTTGTGGGTAAAACCCGCTTCATGAGATGAGTTGGTGTGGAAATAACAGAATCCAAGGTAGAGATAACAGCAAAACAGTTACCAGTCAATTGCTAGATCCTAGCAACTTGACCCTCCCTTGTTATCTGTGGTGATTAGGGATGTAAATATCATGTAAAGAATTTTATTAAACGATTACAGATATTTTGTTTAAATGGTTAATTGATTAAAGGGAGAGGGCCTGAGGTTGTGTTCGGCCAGCCGCTCTGGGTAGCTGGAGCTGGGGTTAACGGTTAAGGCATCTTAACCAGAAAGACTAATGCTTACTGGTTAGCTGGTTAACATTTTACGTCTCTAGAAGTGGTGTACCTGTCCATGTGGGTGTTCTTCCAACCCCAAATTCCTCATTATTTCTTCCTGGACCCAAAGATTCTGAGCTTTTTTTTTTTAATGACTTCTTGTTTCAGGCTACTCTAGTGTTATGTCATGTTGTCTCATTGCAGAATGCTAATAGGTCATGATCAGAGCTAGATAACTTCCACCTAGTACCAGTAAGTTACAAAGCATTATATCAATATCCTGAGGTATCTCATACCACAAAATGCCTTACTGTTTCTATTTCAGCAAGAGTTTCCTCTGAAGCTATTCAGTGATCATTACACACTTCTTCCCTTGTGTGACCAATCTCATCCTCCTTTTTGGACACAGCTATCTTTCAAAGTTGCCTACCATTTTACAGGTAAATTGTAGCCTGTTTCAGCCTCCTAGTGGAAACTTATGTGAAATCCTGAGGCTTTTTTCCAAATCTAAATATTCTCTGGGCAGCAGAAAATGCTGCTGGTAGAATAACTTAGAAATTACAGAACGGCTTGGCTAAATCTTTCACAGTCTTTCAAAAAGCTACAAAATTAATCCTTATGGGAAAAATTGTGTAAGATTGCTTAAAAGTCAATTAGAATTAACAGCCATTTATCTTTCCTAAATTAGTGGAGAGGGAGAAGCCCAGTGAGTTTGGTATACTGGATCATATTTTTGGTATAATGCATTATTTATGCCACTGTCTGCACAGTAATATTGCTTATGCCCAGTGCTAAGTTATGTCATGATTGTGCACATTCTTGGTGCTTTCAGTTTGGCAAAAAGAATTTGTCGAATCAGAGCATGTTTTACAGTTGACTGATTAAACAGAAAAGAGATACAGTGAGGGCAAGGGCATTGAAAAAAGCCTCTAATTTAATGGCCTAGGTTTTCTGCAATATGATATATTCATTTGCCATGCAATTTTTTTTCATTGCTTGAAATGGGGATACTAGCTTTCTTTTTTCTGCTCTTTGTTGATTTCTTCTAAATGAAGAGAATAGTCTCTCTTCCTCTGGAATAGATGTTACTGCAGTCTAAAACTGCTTTACTGCTTCATCAGTTTATATCTGAGATTATTCTCCAGTGACATCTGCTAATTTGTTAGTTTAGATCTCTTTCTGTCTTCAGCTAAAATGTAGTTGTGGTATAGATTGACTCTAGCAGTAATTTTTGGTCTTCTAGCATGGAGTCCATTTTAAGGTGTGCATGCATGCAAGATAGGTTTATTTTTAATAACAGTTTTTTTCTGGGCCATGCATACATCTTATGCTTCCTTGTGTTGCTGTACAAAGGTATAGGGGATAGGGATGTGAATAGGTAACCAGTTAGCCAGGTGATGCTTACTGGCTACTGGGAGCAGCTCCCCACCCACAGTCTGCTGCAGACAGTGGAGGCCAGGAACTGGCGGCAGCCCCAGGCCCGGGACTTGGAGCCTACCAGTGGTGACATCTCTGGGGCCAGGAGCCTGCTTAATAGGTTAACTGGATAAACATTAGGTTAATCTGACATTTAAACTAGTTAACTGATTAATCAGAATTTTACATCCCTAGTACCAATGAACCTACTTGGTGTCCAATCTGCTAGATTTTAGCTTTGGTTAAACTACTTCAAATCTTATGAGACTTCTCAGAACTACCTTCATTCTTTGATTTTAATCGCTGCGGTCTGTTCCAGTACTTGCTGAACCAAAAATTTCCATTATACAATCTTCCCTGTAGGAGGATTGAAAAATGGTCAACTGAAAACTTCTTTAGGTTTTAAGCCTTGCTGAAAAGGAGGCGTAGTAGATACCTATTCTGTTGGGTGAGTTCCACATTCCATTTACCCACTGGCTACGGTCCTTTTTCCAATGATGGACTAAGATCACATCCGACTGGTGGGTTCTAGAGATTGTTAGTTTGGGTTATTCCATACCTTTCACATCCATTCCCCCTCCCTACCTTTCTCCCTTTCCCTCTTCAGGGACTCCTCTCACGAGAACTTGCTACAATTAGAAATTCAATATCTGCTACAAATTGGGTCTATAGAACCGTACCCTTCGGCCTATCAAGGAAGAGGGTTCTGTTCAAAATACTTCCTCACACAGAAGACAGAGGGCTGGAAACCCATAATAGATCTCAGAAAACTCAACAAATACGTAACAAATCGAAGGCTCGAAATGGTCAAGTTGGCAACCATTATACCGGAGTTATTCAGTGGAGATTGATTCTTAGCCCTCGACCTCCAAGACACTTACTTTCACATAACCAGCACACAGACATTTCCTATGCTTTATGGTAGGAACCAACCATTACCAATACAGGGTTTTTCCATGTGGCTTACCAACAGCACTAAGAGTCTTCTCCAAAACCCTGGCAGTAGTAGCAGCATACCTTCGCCATGCAGGAGTGATAATATTTTCTTACTTAGGATGTGCCTCTGATAAGGCAGTTGTCTATCACGATACCCAGGATATGGTCAACACATCCATCTCTCTACTACTTAGCCTCGGATTCCATATCAATTATCAAAAATCCACTTTGCAGCCCATGCAGACTCTCGAATTTACAGGAGCTCAACTAGATTCCATCACATCCAGAGCAGCTCTGCCAAAATACAGGCTTGAGTCACTCACCACCCTCATAAACATAGTACAGGCTTCACCAGTTACAACAGTGCATAGCTGTCTCCACATACTTGGCCACATGGTGGTGAGGTGCCTTCAAGCATGACTGGCTACTGTTTACGCTCCCTTCAGGGACTCCCTACACAAAACAGTCAGCATACCATACCATGTTCTATCTTCACTACACTGGTGGACACAGCTGCACAACATGCTAGAAGGCATCCCATTTCCACAACCTTCTCTGATGATTATTATAACTACAGATACCTCCCTTATGGATAAGAGGGCACGCCTGGACTCCTACACTGTTCAAGGCAAAGAAACCAGAATCCACATCAACCTCCTAGAATTAAAAGCAGTACTCCATGCATGCCTTCATTTTCTCCCCACAAATCAAGAACAAGGTTATCCACGTCCTAACAGACAATACGTACTTTCTTTTTACTAATGTATTTAAAAAAAAAGAAGTGGGGAAGGGATAGCTCAGTGGTTTGAGCATTGGCCTGCTAAACCCAGGGTTGTGAGCTCAATCCTTGAGGGGGCCATTTAGGGATCTGGGGCAAATCTGTCAGGGATGGTACTTGGTCCTGCTATGAGGGCAGCAGGCTGAACTCGATGACCTCTTAAGGTCCCTTCCAACACTATGAGATGGGTATATCTCCATATATTATTATATTAAGTGCCTGTGGCCAGCTTACGTGGCAGTGGAACGTCCCACCTCTAACTGGTCTGCGTCCGTTGTCAGTGGCATACATGTCGTCTTATTCTTGTACAGTCTTCCAGGTCCTATTGCCATTTTTCATCCACAGTAAACTTGGCTTGGGTGCCTTTGTATCTTAACTGATCAAATGGTCATTGGGTGGTTTGTTCAAGGTATGCTGTGCCAGCTACCTGTGCAGAGTTGGTATGGCACACAGGGGGGACATGCAGCTGAGCATCTATCGGCAGTTTCTTGACAAAGGATGATTCACAGTCACTTCAATTGGTAGTGACTAAAGACTGCACCAACAATGACTGTGTGTTAAGTGCCTGGGGCAAGTTCTTGAGTTTGTAGATCTCTGTTTAGCCAAACTTCAACTTGACTAATTATATAATGCTTAGTCTCAGAGAGGTAGTCATGTATTAGTCTTTATCTGAAAACAAAAGTCTCATGGCACCTTACAGATTTCTGCAAAAAAAGAGGAGTCCCATGCCACTGGATTCCTTATTTTTTATATAATGCTTAGTGATTTTTAAATAAGCTAATCACTTCTCAAAAAGTAGCTTACCAGAGTTTGGCTCCATTTCTCTGTTTTGAGTCATCAGATTCTAAAAATTGCTTTAAAATGTCATCAAAAGAATGTTAAGCTTACAAATCAAGAACCTTACTGCATGCAAAAGCTAACAGAAAGCCAGAATTATTATTGCCTGTGTAACTTTAATTTGATGTTCATGTGCATATGCATTCTAGGAGACTTTGATACAGTTTAATTACATAATCATCTGTTTTTTCTGCAGAGCGCTCTGCCTTCCTTGTTTAGTTAATCCCAGTCCACTCTTCATCCAGGGTCCTTGACCCAGTTTCTCTGGCTTAGTCCAGCTCTTGATTCAAATGCAGAGGGGATAAACATTGAGAACAAACTGAGAGAATCTCTTCACACTATCACGTTATGGAGGCCCTAGCTGTCAAGAGGAGCGATTGCAAGGAAAGTCCTACTCAGTCCTGTAAATCTGGTTTCTGGAGCATCACCCAAGCCAGAAAATTTTTAAGAAAATATAGCTGTGAAACTCTAACAAGCCATTACTAAGTATGTGCAGACGGATTTTTAAGAGCTTGTAACTGGGCCAAACTTGGGCAGTTCTTCACAAGAATGACAAAAAGCACATCCCTGATCCCAGGGTGACCATTGCCAGATTTATATTTCCTGATCCCGAGTGATGGAGGTACTGCAGTTTCTTAATTAAATAGTTGTAATTTGTTTTAACGTGGGTAAAACAATATTTTCCCCAACCTCTTTTTCAGAAATGGCTTGATCTTTTTTTTTCCCAGACTTGAGGGGATAACTCCCACCCAAAGCCCCCAAATTAGCTTAAGCCAGACACTCAGCATAGAAAATTTCAGTCTGAACACCTTATCAAACTTAATTTTATTCAGTGGGTCGCATCAGGCAACCTTAACTAATAATTGGTGCTACAAGCACTTCCTGTAACAGATGACTAACTACATTATGGCTATGGAACAAGATAAAAATGTATTTATTCAACTGATAAAATTTTAATACATTCTGGTTTTAGTGGTTTCATGTAATTAAAATAATGTAGCATAGACATAATATTTTGGAATCCTGTATATGCACAGTTTTACCATATATATTCATCTGAATAAATATGCAGAGCTCTTGATTTCTTTGAGTAAGATATGTTTTGGTTTTCCTAGCAAGTGAGTGGAGTGTTGTATTTTACAAAGCAAATACAAATAAACCGATTCAGATTAACTATAGTAAAACCGGTACAATACACCTTTAGTATGCCACCGTCTTGAGAGAACGCCAAAATATTCCCAACATATTGAGTACTGAGTAATTCCACATATGTATAAGGCTATTTTATTAACCACCATACTGTTGTTTGGCTCTTCAGTAGCTTATTAAGAAAACAACCTATGTATTTGATGCACTGATATATTTTCTGCAAAATATGTTAGATGTTTACATATTTCCAGGCTCAATTCCTGTTATCGTAAGCCTTTACAACTCTTAAATATATTTTGTATTGAATAAGAATTATAAGACACCTCTTAGTTTCTAAGAAGCAGGGACCTTTTTTGTTTCCCACCTAGCACAGTAGAGCAGTAATGCCCATAGTGGCATCCAGATTTTTATCATTATTTGTATCACTATAAGTCTATAACAGTCATGTCTGAAGGAATGTCTATGATAATTTCAAACCAGAGGTGGTACTACCTAATAACTATTGGTGGTACTACCTAATAACTTGTAATAGCTTTTATAGACCAGCTTTTGGTGGATTTTCTGTTCTATAAATATTTTTCTGTAGCATCTCTTTTGCTGCTTAGCAGGCATTTGGTTTAATAAAACTATTTGCTAATGAACTTTGCTAAATTGAATATCCTACTTTTGAATAGGATATGCATAATAATTGGCCTGAGTGCCATGTGGTGATGACCACGAGTAGCAGATCTCATTCCAAAATTCCTGTGCTCAGCAGTAGCATTGTTTTATATGAAGATTATTGTTGTACCACATTGGACATTTAAGACATACATAGAAATAGCGAGAGATAATATTTAGCACTTATGCATTTGTTGATCCATAGATGTCAGAGTGCTTCACAAAAGTTTTGAACATTATCACCACTTTACAGATAGGAAATCTGAGTCACAGCAAGTTTGTAACTTCCTAAAATCACAAGTGAGTCAAGGGCAGAGCTAAGAATAGAACTTAGTGCTTGCCTCAGTCTAACACACTACTCTCTCTTTCTATTTTAATTACTGACATACTTGCTCGTTCTACTTGTGCATTTCATGTTAAAATGCTGGTAGGATCTTGAATTGGAAGTCTGGAAGGGTAGTATATAAGGTAGGAAAAGTTTCACTTTCTTTGTGCATTCTGAGGTACCTAACCAGTTAGAAATCCCTTGAAATTCTCAGTAAGGAAGAGGCCCGTGAAACCGTTTTTCTGTTAAGCTTCCAGATAAGAGCTTTTCTACTGATATGTGAACCATTTAGGATTGTAAATGTCTTAAACATTTCTAGTTTTATAACCCTTTAGTATAAAACCATGCTGGCAAATGTTTGTGTGCACTCCATTTGCAAGCTAATACATCTTTTAACTGACATCTGGCATTTTTCCCAAATAGCTTGCTTTCATTTCAAGCCCCATGTTGTGTGGCAAAGTAGGATTCCCAACGTACTTCTGTATGCACAATGAAGTAAGTAAAATATTTCTTTTGGATACTATAATGAAGAGAAGTTTCATAAGTGCAAAAGGAAAATAAGCTGCAAAAGATTTTCAGAGGACAGAACATGAACATTATCTTCATAAACATTAATTTAGAAAACTTGAAGAGCTCAGAAAAGCACAAATTCTCCTAAGTCATATCTGCATTGCAAAAATTACTTATTGATTGGTTAGGGGTATCAGTAATGGGTGCAGCTGAACTAGTTTTCCTCCTCTCATAATGGATAACTTTCATTGGATACAAGGCTATCCAGTGAAGATTCAGTCTATTCATAGACTGGATTCCGGATTCTACTGTGATAATCTTTTTGATGTAGGGCAGTTATCACCTTCCATATAAGTGTTAATTTCTGTATTCCTGGAGGTTTCTCACCTTTTGTTCTTTCTCTGCTTTTGCTTGATCAGTGGAGAGAAGGAATAGACAAGTTGCCACTGTTTTGGGAAGAAGTGTAAGGTAGAATCCCTGGCTCTCAGGCTAAGTCTGCACTCTCCCCCCAGCACATTCAGCCAAATTTCCTCCTCCTGGCTCAGTCCACTGCCGGATGCCCCCTGACATCCTGAGGTATCCATGGGGGTCTTTGTAGTGGAAGTGGGATCACCGCCAAGTATATCATCCAGCTCTTTGTAACACCCGCAAGTTGTGGGGAAAGCACCAGAACAGCATTTTGTTTCCTGAGCCTTGTGGTAGGTGTTTCACAGCTCTGTCACTTTGACCCTACATTGCAACATGTCCTGGTCATGGCCCCTTTTTGTCATACACCTAGAGATCTGCCCGTAGGGATTGTAATTCCTACAGCTAGAGCACAGCTGTTTCTGGACTGCCTCCTCTCCCGAAATGCTGATGAGGTCTAGCACCTCAACGTGACTCCAAGCTGGGGATCTCCTAATGCAGGACTTCTCAACACACAGCTCATGGGTCGCCTGCGGCCCGTGGCCCATTTGTTTGCAGCCCGCAATGCAGTTTGGATTTACACGGGGCTCAACATGGGGCCTGCAGGTAGGATCCTTTGAACATAGACTCCACTGGGAACACGCTCCACAACGGTGAGGAATCTCCTGGGTGAGGTGAGCATTGAAAGACGCAAGCGGATGGGCTGGCTGGAACAGATGGGTACAGGGTGTTGGTGTTTTTAGCCCCCAAGGAGGAGGTGCCAGGAGTCCTGGGGCATTGTTGGAAGTGGTGGCTGCTTAGCCTTGTGGGCAGAGCCTGAGAGGTGCTGACTGGCTCTCACTGGCGACGTTTGGGTCCGGTGCCACAACTTAAGGCTTAATCTTTGTGTTTATGCCTGTCAGAAGCTATTTGCATATATATTAGCTTGTACATGCAACCACACTTAAGTTGCAGCCCTCAGCATGTGCTGTGAGTATCATTGTGGCCCCCGGGGCTTCCAAAGTTGAATAGCCCTGTCCTAATGTGTGGAGCAGGCATGGCCAACAGGAGAGATGTGCTGAGAATACCACACATCATTGAGCAAACAGGAAGTGGACTTTCAAATTTCAAAAAGGATGCAAGGTCGGGTCTTGGTCACCTGAGCAGAGTAGTAGAGTTCAAATAGATGACCAGAGAGGCCAGAAAAACATTGTGGTAAGGGTGCTCGAGGCCAGTCAGAAGGCAGTGTTATATCATGGTGTCCACATTGGAACCCCAGTGTACTATTCAGAGAGCAGCAAGCTCTATGCTCTTTGCGGAGGTGGTTCACCCAGAGCTCACTAATTGCAAAGCTGAGTGCCATACCACTGTGGACACAGTGAATTTTACAGCGCTGGGTGCTGATTTGCCTTGCAGTAACTTACAAGTGTAGAGTTGGCCTGTGTCTCAGTTTAGAGTAGGGGTGGCCAACCAGTTAGAGACTAAGATCCAAAATAACTGTGGAAAGATTGCAAAGAGCCACATATTCATTTTCTCTATCTATCTATCTATCTATCTATCTATCTATCTATCTATCTATCTATCTATCTAATCTAACAAAATGTAGTGATAAAAGCAACTAGGGCTGTCGATGTGCGTTAACGCTTATGATCAGGGCTCGCCGAACCGCAGCGAGCCCCGCTCGCCAGCCACGCTGTCCGGCGATCTGCGCATGCACAGATCGTTCTGCGCATGCACAGATCGCCCGAACCACGGGTGAGTAGATTGTATTATTTGTCGAGCCCTGCTTATGATTAACGCAGGGCAGGATTAATGCATTAATTTTTTAACATGTTAATTGCAGGTGTTAATGCTACGCTGTGCCTTTGAAGTGCCATCCCGGTGTTTCAAAGGGGCAGCGCATTAGGCGCCTGGGATCAGCTGGAGTCCCTAATGCGCTGCTTTGGAGGCGCCGGAGTGGCATTTCCAAGGGGCAGCACAACGCTGGGCTCCCGCGGTGCTGCCCCTTGGAAACGCAGGGGCAGCGTTTCCAAGGGGCAGCGCTACACTGAGCTGGGGTCAGCTGGGGACTCCAGCTGATCCCAGGCTCCCCTTGGAAACACCGTGGCAGCCTTTCAAAGGGGAGCACAAGCGATTAACCGCGATTACATTTTTTAATCGCAGTTAATTTTTTTTAATCACTTGATAGCCCTAAAAATAACAGTACAGGACATTTCAGACAAAAACCAATAAAAAGGTTTCTAGTCACTTATAAAATTCACAGCCAGTCCATAGATCTTCAGAGAACCTGACAAGGAACAAACATCAAATTAAAAAAAAAAAAAAATCTTTGAAAATACAGTAATATTCTCACACTAAAAATAAACATCCTCACCATGTATTTTAAATTTAACATTACTGCCCTGTTATGTCCTGTGAGTTTTTTTTTTTTTTAAATTAAACTGAATTGAGAAGTAAATTAGCACTATTTGAAGTGCCTGTTTCACTCCAGCTTGTTGATCTCTGATATGGTTTGCTCATTTTTTTTTTTACTTATAAAGATTATGCTTTTTAATAGTTCTAAAAATTCAGATCTATCCAAGACAGCAAATATGACAGGTTCAAAAACAATAAGGAAGAGACTTGCATCTCAGAATAATTGCTTCAGCCTGGCAAACAATAGCCTTTGGATTTTCTTTGAAGAAACACAGTGTAAACCAGGTACATGCTGATTCTTTTTTTGCTCTATAATTTAAATATGAAATCTGTGTTGGCTGCCTTATTCTGCATCCATGAAGACTTTGAGTTTAAGGTGCTTCAGAACACTCCCCCTTCCCCCCCCGCTCTAACCCAGTGCCCTTGCCCTCCCCCAGAACCAGGCACCCCAGCCCTCACTCTAACCCAATGCCCTCCCCCTTAGCCAGGTACCCTCTGCCCCCCTCCCTCCCCGCTCTAACCCAATGCCTGGGTCTCACCGAGCCACTGCCACGCGTTTGTCCCTCCAGGCTCTGGGGTGCATGCACAGAGAGGCCGGCCTTGAGCAGTCCAGGCATGTAGCTCCGAACTAGCAAGAGCCTCAGTTCTTTGAGCAAAGAGCCGCAGGTTGGCCACCCCTGGTTTAGGGCAACATGGGCACTGACATCAGGGATCACTGTGGTCGAGGCAAGGAGCAGGGTACGCTAAGGCATGGGGCCATGGAACGGAGCTCAGAACAGTGTGGGGAGGCAGTGGAGCCTGGGGTCAATGAGTTGTGGGGGAGCCCGGGGAGGGAGTATGGGTGAGGAATCCTTGGGAAGCATTGGGGGCTGCGGGAGGGAAGCAGTGGGAACCCAGGACACCATTTTCCCTAAGGCCGCCCCTACCTCTTAAAGTGGAGATTCAGTCTTACAAAAGTTCACCCCCAATTGTTACTGGAGGGCTGAAGAGAAGACTTCACGTAGAGCAGTGGTCACCAACCAGTAGATCAGGATCTACCCATAGATCTTGGAGCCTCTGACAAGTGATTCTGACTGCTTTGGCCAGGAAGCTGTCAAGCGCTGGCACTTGAATTGCCCCTCCACACACTGTCATGCTGCTCCTGCCCTCTGCCTTGGAGCTGCCCCTTTGGGAGCCTCCTGCTTGCTGTGCAGGGTGTGGGAGGGAGAAGAGTGGGGACTTCATGTCAGGGTGTCCCTCTTCCCCCCCCCCCCGTACCCTATCTCCACACAGAGAGAAGGGGATGGAGGGGAGCTTGGCAATACAAATCTCTGTCATTCTCACAAACGCACACTGTCCTTTCACTCCTCTCCCGATCCATAGTGTTAGTGTGTGAGTTTTGGTTTTGGACTGGTCTGTGCATTTCATAATTTTCATTTCTCTTATGCTTAAATTTAATTCTTTGAGTTGTGAGTTCTAAAATGCAACTCCCAGTGATCAATGATGGGGAACCATGGCCTGTAGAAGCTGTGGGCTCAGTGCCTGTAGATGGGGGCAGCACATGGTGCCATGGAGCCATTGCTGTACATGCCAGCTGCTTTAAGGAATGGTGCAGGGCCAGGGCAGGAGTAAGCCTGCCCTAACTCCACTGCTCCACCACCCAGAAGCCGTCTCAGTTAAATGGTTCCCAGCCAGATGCTGCATCCTGAACCCTTGTCCCAGCCTTGAACCTCATCCTTCACTCAGCATTTTGCCCCAGACGTAAGTCCCCTTGCACCCAAACTCCTTCCCAGAGCTTGCACCCTGAAACCCCTCCTGCATCCCGAGTCCCCACTCTGGGCTAAGCCTGGAGCCCCTCTCACACGCCTAACCCCTTGGCCCAAGACCAGAGCCTGCACCCCAACCCACTACCCTGGTGAAAGTGAGTGAGGATGAGGGAGGAAGAGGGATGGAGGGAACAGGGTGAGGCCTTGGAGAAGGGGTGGAGCAGGGGCGGGGCCTCAAAGAAGGGACGAAGGAAGTGGGAAAAGGGTATTTGGGTTTGAGGTAGATCAAAGTTACTTAAATTGAAAAAGTGATCTTGTGGTTAAAAAGGTTGGAGATCACTGATTATGGTGGGAGAGAACGAGGGGGATCTTTTGCCAGGTAGACCCTCTCCTATTATTGTGGAATTCTGTTCATAGTAAGATGTGTGAGGTGGAAGGGAGTGGGTGATAGATTTTTTTTTTTTTTTTTTGGAGGGAAGAGTCAGTTTGTGGTTTAAAACCAGAGATTGTAGCCCTTCTATTTCTCTAAAGGCACCCAATGCTCACAGACAAGCTTGTTGCAACCCTGTGAGGAGGCAGATTCTGTTCATCAGTTTCAGATTTTAGTGTGGTAAATGAATTATTCATTCTTCACTCTAAATATTATTTGCAGATTTCGTAGCCACAGAAGTTCTTTCTGAGAGAAAATTATTCCTAAGTGTTAGAGAATGGAGCTTTACCAACACCAAGATCTTTGCTTTAAAATCAAATCAAATTGTTTAGCTGATAGATTTATTTGCAACATTTGAAGTCCTGCATAGGTGTATAGTAGTGCTAGCATTTTTTCAATAAATTGAACTGATCAAAGTTTTAGTTACATAGACTTTGCAACTGGATACTTCGGTGAATAGACTTTCTAAAATTATCACCTTTTTAAAATTAACTCATCAATGCTTTTCTGTCATTAATGCATATGCATGTTGACAGCTTCTCCCAGCTCCCCATTTACTGTTTAGGAGAAATAATGAATTCTGTGTGGGTTTTGCAAATTGAAAAGTAGAGGGAGAAAAGGAAACAGTGCTCATATTTTAGATTCTAGAACTTTGATCATGTCTCTTTAATTAACTGTACCTTGACTATTTTAATCTATTGTGGATAACTTCTATAGGAACTTTAACTCTATCAATATAATTAAATATAAATGGAAACAAATTCCTTGTTTCCCATGTACTTTTTCTTTGTATCTTTGATTGAAATAGAAACATTATAATCCACATTTTAAAACTATGGTTTGTCCCCTCTTCCTTCCCAAATACTACTGATGTTTTCGGAGCACATCAGACATTATTCTTCTGAGGACGGTGACTAAATAAACAACTGCCACTTTCAAATCAGTTATATCTGTAGTTTGATAAGCCTGATGACTAACTGTTGAGTAGCTCAAGGAACTTTCTTTCCTGAGGCTCTGTGACCTTGGGAGCATCAGTCAAGTTAAACTGGTGCACAAACCATTCTTATTTTGAGTGGCTAATTTTGGTTTAGTTTAAATCTATTCCTCAACAATTTAAACTATAATAAGTCTGGTTTAAATTGAAATAAGAATGTCCAAACTGCCATTTGTACAAGTTTAACTAAATTTGTTTAAAATCACACTTTAGTTAAATTTGGTGGACCTGTGCATATAAGCAAGTAGTGAATTTAAAAAAAAAATTATTTTACTGCTTGCTTGCTTGCTTGCTTGCACAGTATTCTCAGCCTGGGAGACAATAAAACAGGAATAAGTATCAGACAAATCAGAGCACTTATTACAGGACAGTCAGACCATTCCTCACCCTTCTAATATTCCTATCTTTCATGAGTACATTTTAAGGCAGTGAAGCTGCTTTTTTCATACACTAACCTCATCTCCCTGCCAAGGTACTTCAGACCTGACCTGTAGAGAGCCTACTTCTTGAAGTGAGAACAAAGTCCATTCTCGGTGGCCCATTCGCTCATTGTCTTTTTTTCTGCTGACTGAGATGAGGAGGCAGTTGTAAAAGTTGTTTTTTTTTTTTTTTATATGGACACCAGAATTCATTTTGTTTTGGCAAATGACCATTGGATGGTGGTGGTGTCCTTTCATATTACCAACCCAGGCCAAATTCAAACTAGGGATGTTAAAATAAGTTTATTCTTATAAATGTGTAACTGCTGAAATGTTACACGTTTACAGCGGGGAGGGCGCTGCTGCATGTAACCATGAGGGCTAACCAGTGAGCCCAGGCTCATCGATTAACCATGTACACAGGTACACATTCCACATCCTTAATTCAAACCAATAACATAGGCCTTGTCTACACTATTATGGGCCATCAACTTAAGTTACATAACTTCAGCTATGTGAATAACTTTAGGTGGTCTTACCGCAGCGTCTTCACCTCGTTAAGTTGACTGCTGAATGCTCTCCCATCAGTTCCACTTACTCTTCTCATTTTGGTGGAGTACCAGAGTCTAAGGGAGAGCGCTCAGAGGTTAATTTATTGCATCTATACTATACTATACTAGATGCAATAAATCAACCTCTGCTGAATCGATCACTACCCATAAATCTAGCCCGTAGTGAAAACATGATCATAGAAGCACTATGCTACCTTTAAAAGATGCCTCTACAATGTCAGGAATGATTTTGTCAGTGTTTTGAAACTGGTCTGTGGGTCATGCTGTGGTAACTGAGATCTGCTCATGATCTTACATTGTGTTATCAATGCTTGTGAGACGATAACCACTTCTTTCATCTGAATAGTGTGGCTTTATAGGAAGAGGAGGGGAAACAGGAAACCTGGTGAATTTTAATAATGGCCACTCATTACTTCTGATTTTTTCCTTTGAGATATAAAGAAAATCTGTGTTTAATTTCTGCTGTTAGTTTTATCTCCTTTGATAACCTGCAAGTGAAATTAAAACCACACAACCAACTGTGTAGCTCTGAGATTGAACCTTTCAGTCACTGGTCATCAGGTATCTTGTACGAGTTGTATTTTCTGCCCAATTTTTAAAAATGATAAACTTTTTTGAGGACAGAGACCACATCTTTTTCTAGAGTAGGTTCCCAAGAATATAGATGGTGCTCAACAAAGAATAAATAATACCCTGTTCTTTGAGAGTCAGTGAATAATCTTGTCTATGAGAAGTCTACCTTTAAAGAGAAATACTCTGTTAGTAGTTTAAATACACCGTAGTCTGATTATTTTTTACAGCAACTTAAAATTCTTGATGTTTTACTATGATAAAAGCGTATCAGTTCCAAATATACTTTTTGGAGAAAACAGACTCCTTACAGTGACGTTGCTTTGGTTTTCAGCCAAGAAAACAGGCTACACTGGCTGCTTGACTAAGAACATTTGCCTTTGGAAAACACTGATGATAATTTTAAACACTATTAAAATATCCAGTAAAAGTAGTACAAATATAGTTTTATTTATATTGGTAGAGAATTTTACTTAAATGGAGTGTGTCCATTTTACTCTCCCTGGCACTGGGATTTTATTATATAAATTCATGACTCTGCTTCTAATTACTGGCTTTGTTGTGTCAGCTGTATTGAGCTAGTACCATGGTGTGATCTTGACCTTAAGTAACTTTAAGTGGCTCACTGTACATTCAAAGCAGGAATAGTGCAATTGGACCACAGATTTACTCATTGCTTTTTCAGACTCCAGTTACTCATGAATCTGGATGACGTGTTCCCTCAGATATGCTGTTTCTAACTAACAAAAAGTTATTTGAATGCTTAATTTTTGTTTGTTTGTTTGTTTGTTTGTATATTGGGGGGGGGGCGCTTGGATATGCTCCCATTGAGTTAGAGAATTCATTTAAACCTTTTTCATGCTAAAGGTTATCTGATATATTTTAAACGTTGCACTTCATTTGTCCTGAAAAAATTGTTTAGCACCTTTAATGAGTCTGGTCTTTAAACTACTTCCATATTAGTCTGTTGTTGCCTTAAATTTATGTGCGGTTTTTAGTTTTCAGGCTTATTTATGAGAGTGCCGCATAACATGTCTGAAAGAGTCTGCAGTGTTAAGAGATTTAAACATGGTCTTTACACAATTACCGTCTTTTAGTGTATATAACCTGCGAGTTATACAAACCCCTCCCCTCCCTCCCATGGGGTATACATGTCCGCGGGGTATACAAGTTTATTTTTACTTGCCTGTGCTGCGGTCTCCGTTCCCCCTGCCGGGAGGAGGGTGGGTTGTGCCTGGCTGTGGCTGCGCAGAGCCTGGGCACAAGTGCAGCTCCCTTCCTGCAGGCCGGCTGGCCAGCTCGCCTGCGCTGCGCTCTCCGTTCCCCCTCCCAGAGGAGGGTGGGTTGCGCCTGGCTGTGGCTGCGCAGAGCCTGGGCACGAGTGCGGCTCCCCTCCTGCAGGCCGGCGAGCTTGCCTGCGCTGCGCTCTACGTTCCCCCCCGCTGGCAGCAGGTATGTGCAATTACCTTAAAGTAGCATATATAACCCGCGGGTCATACACGTCCGCGGGTTATCTAAAACTTTTTTTACTCATCAGGAAAAACCGTGGGTTATGCACAGGTGCGGGTTATACACGAGTATGGGTTATATATGCTAATTTATGGTAATGAAGTCCCCTTTAAACCTCTTGGGGTTTGTCTATGCAGGGATAAAGAACTACAGCTTGACTGTAGCTGACACAGGGCTGCTGATTCAGGGCTAAAATTCACTGTGTAAACTTTTGGGCTCTGTGGGACCCTCCTCCTCATAGAGTCCCAGAACTTGGGCTCTAGTCAAAGCCTGAGTATCTGCACACCTATTTCTTAGCCCTGGAACCTGAACCTCATGAGGATATTTATTCCTGTGTAGACATACACTTTGATTTGCAAGATCAGATTTCTTAAATGGGTTATTTATCTGCCTAAAATTCATTATAATTTTTAAAAATGGATTTTTCAGAGCTGCTGAGTTACCTCGTAGTTGTTCTGGCAGAATTGATTGGAAGTTCTGAGTGCTTAACATCTCTAAAATACAGCCACTTTTATTTAGGTGCCCAAGTATGGTTGAGTTCATTAGGTTTGAAAATTATGGCCTGTTTCCAGTTGTTGTCTTGTATTTCCCATTGATTTTTTGACACTATCAGAGATCATTTCACTGCACAGATGTTACCTGTAACTCAAGTCCTGTCTGTATACACAAACATGGAATAGTGTTTTAACTTGAGTCGTCTGGCCTGTCAGAGGTATATAGACTAAAGCCTGAGTTAGCACATCTCAGCAGCAGCTAACATGGACATGCACAAGTCCATGGGGCTGGATCTAATGCATCCAGGGTGCTAAGAGAGTTGGCTGATGTAATTAAAGAGTCATGGGCCATTTTCTTTGAAAATTCTTGATGATTGGAGGAGGTCCTGGATGATTGGAAAAAGTCATAGTGTCCATCCTTTAAAAGAGAAGAAGGAGCATTCAGGAGACTACAGATAGATCAGTCTCACCTCAATCCATGGAAAAAATCATGGAGCAGATCCTCAAGGAATACATTTTGAAACACTCAGAGGAGTTGAAGGTGATCAGGAACAGACGGTGTGGATTCACCAAGGGCAAGTTATGCCTGACCAACCTGATGGCTTTCTATGATAAGATAACTGGCTCTATGGGTATGGGAAAAGTGGTGGACATGATATACCTTGACTTTGGCAAAGCTTTTGATACTGCCTCTCACAGTATTCTTTCCAGCAAGTTAAAGTAGTATGGATTGGATGAATGGACTATAAGAGGGATAGAAAGCTGGCTAGATTGTCAGGTAGTGTTGAGTGGTTTGACATCTAGCTGACAGCTGGTATCAAGTGGAGTGCCCCAAGGGTCAGTCCTAGGGCCACTTTTGTTTAGCATCTTCATTAATGATCTGGATGATTGGATGGATTGCGCCCTCAGCAAGCAGATGATACTAAGTTGAGGGGAGAGAGATATGCTGGAGGATAGAGAGATGGTTCTGAGTAACCTAGACAAATTGGAGGATTCACCCAAAAGAAATCTGATGAAGTTCAACAAGGACAAGTGCAGAGTGCTGCACTTAGGATAGAATAATTCCCTGAACAGCTATTAGGGTTGCCAGGTGTCTGATATTGACCCGAACAGTCCGGTATTTTCGCCTCCTGTCTGGTTAAAAAAAATTCAGAAAATACTGGACACCTAAAATGTCTGGTATTTTCTGATTTTTTTTTTCCCCAGCCAGGAGGTGAAAATACCGGACACCTGGAAACCCTACAACACGCTCAGCAACTGGGCCCAGCCCCCAGCCTCCTACCTCCCCGGGCCCCCAACACCCCCAGTCCCCGCCCCTGGACACCCTGCTTACCTGGTTTTGCAGGGAAGCTGCATTTTGGCTTGATCACGAAAACAAAATGGCTGCCGGCAAAAAGCCTAAAGACCAAGGGGAAGCAATGCCTTTCCTGGGTCTTAGTGCTCAACCGCTCCCCTGTTCCTATCCCTATTCCGACTCTGCAGGCACTCTGAAAGAGGTCATGCTGTTTTATTTTATTTTATTTTATTTTATTTTATTTTCACTTAACTCTCGGAGCCCCCCCTTTTTCCTCAACAACTTTGGTCCCCCTCCTTTTTCCCTAGATAGAATTTTTTCCCTGGTGTTTTTTTTTGGGGGGGGGTCGGTATTTTTGGTTAAACCATCTGGCAACCCTAACAGCTATAGGCTGGGAACTGACTAGCTAAGCAGTAGTTGTGCAGAAAAGGACCTGGGGATTACAATAGATGACAAGCTGGATGTGAGTCAACAGTGTGCCCTTGTTGCCAAGAAGGCTAATGACATATTGGGCTGCATTAGTAGGAGCAATGCCAGCAGATCATGGGAAGTGATTATTCCCCTCTGTTTGGCACTGGTGAGGCCACATCTGGAGTACTGCATCCAGTTTTGGGTCCTTCACTACAGAAAGAATGTGGACAAATTGGAGAGAGTCCAGCGGAGGGCAACAAAAATAATGAGGGGGCTAAAGCACATGACACATGAAAGAGGCTGAGGGAACTGGGCTTATTTAGTCTAGAGAAGAATGAAGGGGGATTTGATAGCCTTCAGCTACCTGAAAGGGGGTGCCAAATAGGATGGAGCCAGGCTATTCTCAGTGTTGGCAGATAACAGAACAAGAAGCAATGGGTCTCAAGTTGCAGACTGGGAGGTCTAGACTGGAAATCAGGAAAAACCATTTCATTAGGAGGATGAAGCAGCACTGGAATAAATTGTCTAGAGAGGTGGTGGAATCTCTATCCTTAGAGGTTTTTAAGGTCAGGCTTGACAAACCCCTGACTGGAATGATTTAATTGGAATTGGTCCTGCTTTGAGCAGGCTAGAGGTCTCTTCCAACCCTAATCTTCTTTGATTCTATGGGCACGACCACTCTGCAGTATGAATGTGGCACTGCTCCATTTGAGTGCTCCAGCGCCTTCCTTCTGTTTCCTTGTGTGTCCAGAAATGGTAAACAAGTTCTCCCACAATAAAGGAAAATAATTCATGAAATGATTCAGCTTACTGCAGTGCAGATAACCATGGGATGTCCCCCTGCTAGTCTTAACGCTGCTCATGAATCCATGTAGCACCAGCATTGGCATCCCAGCTTCTGAGGTGTTTTTGCATTGTAGCTGCTCTTACTGGAATTTAGATAATTGAAGTTAAATCTGTAGGGAAGATATGCTGTGGGAAAAACTATATTCAGGAAGAACTCCAGAAATCCAAATAGCTTGCTTTTTTTAGGATTTGCAGGGCAAACGTGCAGAGCTTGCTTCATACAGTTGAGTGTTGCCTAACACTCTACTAAGCATCTATTTCTGAACTCCCTAGAAATCCACTTTTCCTGCTTATTTATTGTAATGTTTATCTTCCATCTTGTACATATTTTTCCTCATGGTTTTCACTTCAAAAATAGACTATGTAGCTTCTTTTTATATAGCGATCAAAATATATCATTTTACCTATACACTGTTTACTGATCAGAACATCTGACATGACATTTTACAATTTTTTTCTGCCTTGAGTTAGGGGTCACGAAACTTCATTCAGAAAGCTTATATGATCTTTTTGTGTGTCAGGCAGTGTGGCTTCAACAATAAGGAATCTTTGGTACATACAGATTTCTGAGAAATAAAAATACAGATTTTTTTTTGCTTAATCTAATAAAAGCCAGAATTTTCCAAACAGTTAAATGATTTTGGGTGCCAAACTTGTTACATATTAGTAAAGTCCGAATTTCAGAAGATGGGTGTTTACACACTGTAATTGCTTTTGAAAATCTAGGCCATTCTTTATTATTAGATAGTTTAGAAGCTCTTAACAAAATAATATAAAGTAGTTGTAGACCAGTTGGCAAACTTACCTTTCTTTGCGTAAATATGTCCTGCTTCTCAGCAAGGATATTAAATTTTGATTTCGATTGGTTGATTATAGTCGATGTAGTTGGCATCGACTATTCGATTAGTCAGTAAAGGCACCCTGCTGGCTCTTGCTCCATTTCAAAGGTGGAAGCGCTGTGGGGAGCACAGGGCCAGCGAGGGACTCAAGCAGTCCACTGCTGGCCCCATACTTCCTGCTTTTGAAATGTGCAAAAGCCCCCCGGGGCTCTTGTCCATTTCAAAAGCAAAGCGCGCACGAGGCCAGTGGACTCTCCCGCTGGCCCCACGCTCCCCACGGCGCTTCTGCTTTTGAAATGTAGCAAGAGCTTTGCTCTTGCTACATTTCAAAGGAGGATGCTTCGCCAGTTCCCCACTGTGCCCCTGCCCTCCCCCAGATGGTGCTGCAGAGAACCGGCTTTTACGCTCCCCACCTTGCTGCCTCTCTGATAGAGGCAGTGGGGGGGGGGGAAGGAGGCAACTAGTTGACTTGACTATCCGATAAGCAGGGCTCGACAATCTATGTAATCTACGCGCCCGTGGCGCGTAGATTACATCCCAGAAGAGCTGGGTTCGGGCGATCTGCGCATGCGCAGAACGCCGGACAACGCAGCTGGCGAGCAGGGCTTGCCGTGGCTCGGTGAGCCCTGCCGATAAGCATATGCTTATCGGATAGTCAACTTAGTCACTTGCATTCCTACATCCCAGTAGGGATGTAAAAGAGTAGTCGAGTTAACTACTCACATCCCTCCCTTGCTCTGTCTCTATCAGAGGCGGGGTGGGGAGGGGAGAAGCAGGAGCTAGTGCTGGGGGGATCTGGCTTAAAAGGCAGCAGTGTGTTTTGATAAGTACAGTCCTTGTACAGTGTTTCATAGAATGATCGGTGAAGTGATTCAGGAGGTTCTCTGTCTTAACACTAATAATTCCTTTACTTTTCCTGTGCACTCCTGAAGGCATCTTTTGTAATCACCTTCCCTGCTGTATATCATCATGAAATCAAATAGCCACAGCTAGGTCTTCAATTGATAGTCTTCATCGCCACTGTCTATAGCTTAAGTTTTGCTTACAGACTGTTGTAAACTATCTTCAGCTTTAGGTGCCTGACTGCACAGAATTCTTGTCCTGATTTTTCTTCCCTACACCTTTAATCCTTGCTTGCCTGTACACTTTCAAAAGGAGGGAAACTACATTAAAAGAGAAACTTATCCACATAGCATGATATTAGAATAAGCTGCCTGCTATGGCTAACCCTGGTGTTTTTGACACACAAGTGGTTGTAATTGAATTATGTTTTTAGTGTCTCTTCCAGCAAATCTTATATAATTCTTTAACATCTTGCAAATACTACTAGAAATAATTTTTTCATTAATTCTACTATTTATAACTTACACATATAAACCAGAAAGCATAATTGGTACTACATGGTTTTAAAATGTCTTAATAGCATGAAAGAAAAAACTAATTGTTTTAATTGCTAAAAATCTGAGTATCAGAATAGAGTTTGATTTATATTTTGCTTACAAACACAGGTTCAAGCAAAAAAAAAAAATGTGATTAGGTTTTACTCTTAATTCCATGAAAGTATAGAATAGGCATTCCCCTTCTTCTCCATCATATGCTTGTCAGTACAACTGAGGAATGTTGTGATCTTTTTTTTCATTACCATGGCAGAGAACTGGGAAGTTCACTTTGGCATTTTATAGTGCAAAGGAGGGAGCGAGAACTGAGCTGGTCTGTAAACCATTAGACTGGGGGGGTGTAAAGCAAGCTGTTCAACATGACATGGAATGCTTGCTTTGAATTCTGTGAAATGGGGACCTACCAATCTGTTTGCACTCCATTTGCAGATAGATAGAAGGATGGTGGAGCTAGAGATCCCAGATATTTTTTCAGCAGGACAGCTTGAGATCAGGAGACCAGCCTGTTCCATTAATCTCCCTGGAACCCTTATGCCTTGGATGTGCAAAGAATGCTCCTTCAACTCCTTGTATATAACAAGTTTCAGAAAACAGTAGGTAGAATTTTTCATAAAGTGGTTTCTAATTTTATATGTGCAAATTTGGAGATTGATTACACAAATGCCTTTCTGCACACATTAGTGTGGTAATAAAGACTAAGGCTATGTCTACACTAGAAATTTTTGGTGACAAAAGTACTGTTGACATTCAAAAGTCATCAAATGACGTTTACAGTGCCACACTCTGTTGATATATCATGGCCACATTGTTAGCTTCCCTGTTGACAGAAAGAGCAAAGCAATGTGTGGGTGTGCATCCCACAGTGCCTGGCATCACCTTTAGTCACTAGGCACTATGGGAACGCACAATGTAGCACACGGCATTTTGGGAATGTGAAAAACATCCCATCAACCACCTCTTTGCTTCACAGCCCTCCCAGGGCTTTTGGCTTGCTTTCACGCCATTTGAAACTGTGACAGTCCTTGCTATACACACCAGCATGTGCCGTGAGTATTCATGGAACCCAGACTTTTCTCCTACACTGTGATCAGTGTACTTAGGACATCATAATTGCAGCAGAGCAACTTATGAACTTAGTATCAGAGGAATCGGGATGAGCAGTATCATGGTTCGGCATGGATGTTGCAGGACCAGAGAGTCTTGGTGGAGGGCCATCAGTAAGGATCCCTGTGGGGCCGACAGGGCAGTGGACTGCCCCCAAGGAGCTGACAGCAGGGTCACCTAGTGCAAGGCAGTGGGGCTGCCCAGTGGCGTTGGGAGACCCAGCGTGCAGTATGCGAGGATGCTCATGGAGCCCCAGCATGACATGTGCGGCTGCTCAGGAAGCTCCAGTGTGCGGTGCGTGTGGCTGCCTGGAGCCCCAGCAGTGGGCTGGCTGGTGGAGCCATGGCAGTGATGGCTGCTCAGTGGGTAGGCAGGGCCAGCAGGAGGTGGGAAGCCAGCTGGGAGACAAGCAGCTGGGCCAGGAGGGCCGTTGGCAGGGGTCCAAAAATTGCGACCCCTGGTCCAGCAAAATCCCTCATCTGGGACCAGTCAGGTTCTGAAGGTGCTGGATCAGGGAGGTCCAACCTGTAGATATTCATTAAACTTGTTAAAACCTGTTCAGGAGAGAATGCACTTTATTTTATGCAATTTATAGTCCTATGTTATAGTAAGCTTGAGTTTTATTTCTAAAGTCTTATACTTCAGTCAACAGCAGTATGTCTTTTGCCTATTCCAGTACAATGTAAACCCGTGGTGTCCAATCAATTCTGAAGCAGTAGTGACTATAGTGAAGCAGCTGTAGCGTACTAGCAAGACTCAACTGGCCAAATAGCCACATGTGGCTAGCATGTTGGACACCACAAATGTAAACACATCTATGTATTAACTGTTTTACATCTCAAAGCTTTATAATGCTGATGGTGCTATGCGTTAATCTAAGTTAAAAGTCTGAATACTTTGTCAGTGTGTCTGCCACTTGAATCTCTATCCTCATGAAGAAACAGGGTAGATTTCATTTGTAAGCTACTGTCTTCAAAATGTATAGGATACCTTCCCTCCTGTGTCCTTCTCTCCCACACTCCCTAAAGCCCTCATACCCTAATCAGTCATTAGATTTTTTTGTACCTTAGTTGTCCTAAATTCCACCTGGTAGAATAAAATTATTCCAAGTGAATTGAAATCTTGTTGGTCCAGATTCCCTTGGAGTGGAATGAAGATAGCCAATCAGATGAAAATGTGACTCACCATAGAAACAGTTCACCCTGTAGCATAGATGTGGTGAATTAACCAATCACTTTCTGGCACATTCATATTTAATAGAAAGCATAGCAACAAAGATGATAGCATGACAACAGCAGAATCTGCCTAAGAGCATTTTTGGAAAAATAAATGCCTATGAAAAAATTCCCTGGAAAGTCATTTTTAATGTAAGCTTCCTCAGAAAAAATACTCTTAAGTGGTGCAATATCCTGGAAATTAAACTTCTGTGTATAAAATGATATGATTACATATGATAGATTTGATATGATACAACTAATAGCTTACAGGTGACATAACTACAAGTAAGGGAACAATCTTCTGCTTGTAAAGATATATACTATATAAGACCAAACCATTATATATTGAAATTACATTTTTGTCATGTTTTGTCAGGGAAAAAATGTACAGGATTGTTCAGGAAATAATGGCACAGCCCAATTTCATGAGCATATAAAAAAATCCTCCTAGGGCTGTTGGCAGGCATGCACTTAATTATATAGGGTTTAACTTGAATGGGAGTTTCTCATTCTCTCAGGGGTCTTTACATCATTACAAGTTGTAGGATTGGGACAATATTGAGCTACCAAATACAAATTACAATGTGGGTTTGATATAAACTCCCACAAGCAGATTCTGAGTTGGCTAAAATAATTAGTCCATTTTCTCTTATCTGTCAGATTAGAGAAGAAAGAGATCTAAGTCTTATTTCAGCTCACTTTCCTTTGCAAAGCAATGGGTAGAGAGAATGAGTATGTGCACACAGTTTGACTGTTCTGATAAATTATTTGGTTTTGACAGAGAGAAGGAGCAAGAAAGGGAAGAACAGTTAATGGAAGACAAGAAAAGGAAGAAGGAGGATAAGAAAAAGAAGGAATCTACTCAGAAGGTAGGTTTGATGTTTAAAGTCTTCCTTCTCCAATTGTTGAACATAGAGAATCTTATTTGCTTCCTTACTGAGTCTGTGAAAGTAGTTTATTGTCTGAAGTGTGGCAATGTCTCATTGAGGATTCTTGTCTTTATCTTAGTTTGCTTAAAGTTTAATTGTATGATGTGGTTGGGATTTCTTCTGTTATTTTTAGAGGACTGGTGGGAGGAAGAGATTAACTGTTTTTGTGACACTATATAGCAGTATTGTGGGGCATGCTTATCACTTTCTGCAGTGAAATTGAGTGTCAACTCAAAACTTACATTTGAGAGAGGAAAGGTAGTGGATTTTTTATTTTGAGGGGGCATAAAAACAAAGGAATAAATTGGTATTTAATAGTAAAGCCCCTTCCATGATGCATCTTTTGCTGAACCTTCAGTCTGAGTAATGCGTGGTTTGGGTGAAGGGGGGCACATGGTAAACAGTTGTTGAAAATGGTCTTTATGGCCAGCTAGTGATTTTTGAGCTGATAGTCTGCTAATGAAACAGTGTTACCTGAAATGGCTTTCAAAAAGTCTAGAAAACTCTTTCAGGAATTGACTAAAATTATAACATAGAAGGGGTCTGCTTGAAACATTTCCGTGTTTGTATTAATAAACATCTATTTAAATTGGGAGCAGAAAGCATTATGAGGATTCCTAACTACTATCCATTCTTGTAAGGCCAAAAAAAGCCTAATCATGTCACTGAGTACTTCATCTGGTATTGTTTCAGTTATGCAGTGTGATTTCTTAATGAGATTCTCCCATATCAGGTTCACTTTGGTCCATTAAAGGATTGTCTGAATATAATTGTTGCACCAATTTATTTACATTAGTTTAGGAACATATATAGTTAATAGTGCAACCTCCAGTGTGGTTTCATATATAGTGCAGTTACATTGATATAAAAGTATTAATATCAGTAAGTTTGTTTCAGTAAATTTATTAGAACATCTGATTTGATTTATTCCAAAACTAATACGAGATTCTGAATCTGATGATTGGGTTTTTTAGTCGATCTAACATTTCACTTTCCTATCATTATTTAATGGTGGAGTATAAAAAACAAAATAACTGACATGTTCTTATTTGAATGATTGCTCATGTCAATTCAACATAGGTGTGTATGCTCGCCACATGCACTGGTGCTGTAAAATTTTCCCTTAGAAAAGTACCCATAAGGGAGCAAGTTCAGGGGCCCCCTACAGTGGCATGCAAATGCTGCCCTCTGGCCTTCTCCATCTTGCCACCTGTGAGGAACTTGCTCAGCTCAGCCTTAGCTGTTGTGCATTTCCCTAGCTGGTCTTTGTTTTCCCTGTAAATATTTTCTATTGTTAGTCAGTTTACTGTTCTTAGTAGTTAGTTAGTATAGTTCATTAGTCCTATAGGGACTTTGCCTCAGCCCAGGGCATGCCCTGTTTCTCCCCATCCCTGCCTTCAAGTCACAGTTGTAGTAGGCCCGTGCCAGTGAGTGACCCCCTTCCTCACTGCAACTGTTTGCTGTGCTTAGGCGAGGCTCACAGAAGTGATAAGTGCAGCATTTACAAGCCCTTCAGGCCTTACTTACCTCAGAAGACTGGAAGAGGGCAATTATAGTGCACATCTATAAAAAGGGAAATAAGAACAACCCAGGAAACTACAGACCAGTCAGTTTAACTTCTGTGCCAGGAAAGATAATGGAGCAAGTAATTAAGGAAATCATCTGCAAACACTTGGAAGATAATAAGGTGATAGGGAACAGCCAGCATGGATTTGTAAAGAACAAATCACGTCAAACCAATCTGATAGCTTTCTTTGATAGGATAACGAGTCTTGTGGATAAGGGAGAAGCAGTGGACGTGGTATTCGTAGACTTTAGTAGGGCATTTGATACAGTCTCACATGATATTCTTATCAATAAACTAGGCAAATACAACTTAGATGGGGCTACTTTAAGGTGGGTGCATAACTGGCTAGATAATCGTTCTCAGAGAGTAGTTATTAATGGTTCACAATCCTGCTGGAAAAGGTATAACAAGTGGGCTTCTGTAGGGGTCTGTTTTGGGACCGGTTCTGTTCAATATCTTCATCAATGATTTAGATATTGGCATAGAGAGTATGCTTACTAAGTTTGCAGATGATACCAAGCTGGGAGGGGTCACAACTGCTTTGGAGGATAGGGTCCTAATTCAAAATGATCTGGACAAATTGGAGAAATGGTCTGAGGTAAACAGGGTGAAGTTTAATAAGGACAAATGCAAAGTGCTCCACTTAGGAAGGAACAATCAGTTTCACACATACAGACTAGGAAGCGACTGTCTCAGAAGGAGTACGGCAGAAAGGGATCTAGGAGTTATAGTGGACCACAAGCTAAATATGAGTCAACAGTGTGACACTGTTGCAAAAAAAGCAAACATGATTCTAGGATGCATTAACAGGTGTGTTGTGAGCAAGACACGAGAAGTCATACTTCCGCTCTACTCTGTGCTGATTAGGCCTCAGTTGAGTATTGTATTGGGGTCAGTTCTGGGCACCACATTTCAAGAAAGATGTGGAGAAATTGGAGAAGGTCCAGAGAAGAGCAACAAGAATGATTAAAGGTCTAGAGAACATGACCTATGAAGGAAGACTGAAAGAATTGGGCTTGTTTAGTTTGGAAAAGAGAAGATTGAGAGGGGACATGATAGCGGTTTTCAGGTATCTAAAAGGGTGTCACGAGGAGGAGAGAGAAAAATTGTTCTTCCTAGCCTCTGAGGATAGAACAAGAAGGAATGGGCTTAAACTGCAGCAAGGGAGGTTTAGGGTGGACATTAGAAAAAACTTCCTAACTGTCAGGGTAGTTAAACACTGGAATAAATTGCCTAGGGAGGTTGTGGAATCTCCATCTCTGGAGATATTTAAGAGTAGGTTAGATAAATGTTTATTAAGGATGGTCTAGACCAGGCATTCCCAATCTGGGGTATGCATATCCCCAGGAGGTACGAGAAGCTTGTCAAGGGGGTATGGGGAATATTTGGTAAATAACTAGATTATCCTAATTGAAATATTCTAAAAGTAGTAGTGTTAGTGAAAAAAGTTGTGGATTCTAGAGTCTAGAATTTATTTCCTTTCATATTGAATAGGGGGTACGGGAAAGTTTACTAAAAGCCAAGGGGGTATGGGGACCGAAAAAGGTTGGGAACGCCTGGTCTAGACAATACCGGGTCCTGCCATGAGGGCAGGGGACTGGACTCGATGACCTCTCGAGGTCCCTTCCAGTCCTAGCATTCTATGATTCTAAGAAGGAGAGGGGCAATTAGTCTCTAGGATCTCCTAATGGAGTCCACGTTAGCTGCCTTGCGTGAACATTTGGATTCAGCACCGAGCACCAGCATGTCAGTACACAACGCAGCACCACAGCACTGTTCATTGGCTCCATGCAAGCCTAGGCAAATTAAAGATGACAAGTCTCCTGGGCCTAAGAAGGATAGGTTCAGAACGTCAACACTGGTGGACTCTCCTGCTGGGGTTCAGTAGACCAATCAACCCTCCTTGGAGCATGAGGGTCCCCTGCTCACTCGCCAGCTTGGTCTCAGTGACGTCGAACATTTCCGGATGCCATCAATGCTGGAGGCCTTGCAGGTGGCCCAGGACATCTTGTCCATGTTGGTGCCACTCACACCGGTAATTGTGGGACTGCACTACAAGGGAAAGTCGGTCACAGCACTGTCCCAGTCTCCACAGAGGTGCACTGTTCCCTCTATGGTGGAACTTGGAAGGTCTCACCTCTGTGGGGTCAGAGCAATAGAGCCTGCAGCTCGGCCTGGTTCCTGGTAGGGCCCAGGACCACGGAGGGCAGTAGGTGGGACTCCCTGGGACTTAGGCGCATATCTTCAGAGGTGTGCATCTCCCAATATGAATGGAACTGGTATTCCCTGAGGCTGAGTACTGTTCGAGAGAGAGGTCCCTGGTGCGGCATTGCTTACTGTGCTGACATCCCTCCCTAGCTCGTAACTCCCTGCAGTGCGTCCATGAGGAGCACAGGGCTGGTGGTTCTGCTTGACGTTGCAACACTATGTTTTGGCTAATCGGTACCAGTCCTGCAGCTGCTACCAAGTCAGTCACAAAACGCACACTCACTGGAGGACCATGCCCAGGTTCCTCCATATCCTGGACATTGGAGTCTGTGACTGAATAGTGTGTGGTACCACACTCATGCCAGCCCTCTTTCCTGATCCCCATCACTGCATACTCTGTCAGCCTGGCCTCGGGCCAAGCCTCGGTATCCCCAGCGCAAGCCGCTTATCCGACACCTCTGGTACCACACGCAGGACTCCAGTTGGCAGTGTGGCCACAGTCCTGGCTGCCTGAGTGGTATTCCTGGAACCGCTGGGGGTTTTCCATACCATCGCAGGTACCACACTCGGTAGCCAGTGAGCCGAAAGCATTGTCAGCTGCTTGCACCTCTGTTAATCGCCTTCCAGCACCCAAGTCTTCTAAGGCCCCCACCCCAAAGGCGGAGCAGGGAAATGAGACACACGCACTGGCCTCTCCTGACCTTGAGGAGGTTCCCTCGACATGAGCTGCAACCTCCTCTCCAGATCAGGCCATTGTGGGGCCCCTCCATGAGTAGTGCCCCTCGATGATACACAGGACCACCAGGGCTTCCTCAAGTAGGTGGCCACCAATTCAGGAGGATACCCTGTATGGGGTTTTGGGACAGTCAGCCCTGGCCAGGGTAGCCTTACTTCTCCATGATGGGGTGGCCAACATCTCTATGGCCTTATGGCAAATGCCCTCCTCCATTTCTCTTATCTCTGAAAGGGTGGAAAGGAAATATTTCATCCTGGCAAAGGGGCATGAGTACATTTACTGCCATCCTACTCCCTAGTAGGAGTTGATGATGGAAGCCGTTAATCACCAGGAGAAGAAAGGCCTGCCTGGGGTGACCCCCAAAAAGTACTGGACTTGAAGAGACTGGACTTATCCAGAAAAAGTTTTATTCATCTTACAGCTTTGGGTGGCAAATCACCACGCCCTCATAGCCCATTATAAATATGTGGCAAGATATCACCAACATGGTGTCTTCTTTCTTGGGGGACTCGAAGGAGTTTCAGAAATTGGCGGAGGAGGGGGGCAATGGCAGCCCTCCAGGCTGTCTCTGGCACAGCAGACATGGCAGCTTGTGCCAGTACATTGGCCATTTCCATGCGAAGGGCATCATGACGCTGCTCTCCAGCTTTTCCCCCTAGGCGCAGCAATCTCTGCAGGATCTCCCCTTTGATGAGGCTGCTCTGTTTGCCGAGAAGATGGACACTAAGCTCCATGGACGAAAAGTCTTCCACACCAGTCTCGCAACCTTGGCTTGTATGTCCCAGGACTGGTGTGTGTAAAATTCAGGCTTCAAAATCTGTATGCTCAGCTTTCCTGACCTCTCCAGGACTCTGGGCAGAACAAATATTGGGATATAGGAGGAGGCAGTCCAAGTTGCACTCTTCCACGCAACCCAGCTCCTCCTATCTTAAGACCACCTCCAAGTGCCCATTTTGAGGATACAGTTGAGGACGACGTGCCTCTTACACCACTGGATCCTTCTGCTTTGACCTTTTCACGGTGCCCTACACCCTTTCCGCCTTACCTGGCACACTATAACTACGGACTGCTGAGTCCTCAGCATGGTGTGGCAGGTCTGTACCCTACAATTTCCTCTATGCCACCCTCCTTCCCTATCCCTTTTCAGGGACCCTTCTCACGAGATGCTCCTTTTGAAAGAAGTGGAGGGATTGCTCAGATTGGAGGCAGTGAAGGAGGCTTTGCAGTGCTACTGGAATCAAGGTTTCTTCTTCGAGTGGTCCCCGTGGGTGCTCCACTCAGGGTGCTGGTGCGTCCTCGCACTGGCGACCAGAGACTTTTTCCAGCAATTTCTGCCGTGCCGCGCAGGTGCCAGACCGCCCTCTAGTGCCGCTGGAATCCTAAGGCGCCTGCGCGGCGCGGCTCCTCAGTTCCTTCTCTACTGTCCTCGGCAGCAGACAGAGCCACTGAGTTCTCCTCATTTCTGTTTAAAAATAAATAAATACCCAGTTTAACTCCCTAGTTTCCTCAGCATCCAAGTTTTTTAGCCCTTTTCTCCTTACCCAGTCTATTTAAAAAAAAAAAAAAAATTCTTCAGTTGCAGTCTGCCGCTTTTCCCCCAGGTGCCTCATGCCCAGCTTTAAGAGTTGCGAGGCATGCTGCGATGCCACTCTAAATGCATAAAGTGCTTAGAAGAGGCACACCAGATGCAAAAGTGCTCCCACTGCCTTAAACTCACTGTGAGAGAGCACCGCAACCGAGCCAATAGACTCAAGACGCTACTATACGAAAAGTCCCTTCACCCTTCTTCTGAGGACTTTCCCGCAGCTCCTAAACCAGCGGCACAGAATAAGGGTATGGATAAAAATCGTCCCTCTACCCACTTCAGCCATACAGCCTCGAGAACGGATCTTTCCCCAACTCCCTCACTACCCTCGGCACCGACAGCCTCATGGGTCAGCACCGGAGAGAGACCGGGGACTTCGGGCACAGTGCCGCGTTAAGTCAGTGCCGACTCATAAGAGAGCCCACTCGGAGCCGAAGCAGAGGCCAATGGCACTGCAACCTACAGCACCGGGAGCACATGATACTCTGACCGTACCAACTTCAGACCGAACAGCACCGAAGCACCATCCTAAACTGCCACCGAAGCCTGCACCAAAGAAACCCTGCACCGATGCTCCGCCGCCAGAACATTCGGCACTGGAGCTGATTGCCATGCCGCCATCACCTTTGGCACCTACGGTGCCCCCGGTGCCTACAACGTCCTCGGCACCGATGCCGTCCTCAGCACCATCCAGGCACCACCATTTGGCACCGAGAGGGCCGCACTCGGCACCGTTCACCAGTGCGGAGTCATACTCCTACAGCACCGCTTTCACCGGGCTCGTCTGTTCAGTCTGTGCGGTCTCGACAATCCTCTGTGGTGTCTCGTTCCCCAAGCGAAATAGGCACCGGATCTAGAAGCAGATTTTCCTCCCAACATTCCAGTCCAATACCTGGACCACCATCTTGGCAACCTGCCACAGTGCAGTATGCATACTCTCCTCCACCACCACCATGGTATGCACAACAGTATGCCTACCTACCACCACCACCATATGCCACCCAATGGCAATCCTGGGAGCCACATACTAAACAGAACCATCGTTGCACTCCTTCTACTGTTTCTAGGCTACCACCAGCCTCGCCATCCTCTACTGCTCCTGTTATTTGAGCCGACCTCCCCACCTCATTCGGACATACAAGGCTCCCTTTCCGAGGGGGAAGATAGGTCGCCTTTGCATAATTCGTCGTCCTCTCCAGATGATGCAGTCACAACTGAAGCCCCACCACCAGGTGATGATGCTAAAAAATTTCAAGACCTGTTCAAGAGGGTGGCTGTGGCGCAACAACGAGACCGTCAGGAGGTCCAAGTGAAGCACTATCCGCTTCTGCGCACGTTGCAAGCCTCCAGGATAGCGATCCCCATGGACAAAGCTATCATGGACCCATCCGACGTCATCTGGCAGACCCCGGCCTCTATTGCCCCGACAAACAGAAGAGCTGACCTCAAATATTTCATCGCTCCCAAAGACATGGATTTTCTTTTTACTCATCCCCCTCCGAATTCATTAGTGGTGGACTCTGCTCGGCATAAGGGTAAACAGCCTAACTTCAGAAACACCCCACAGGACAGAGATCACAAAAAGGTTGACATCATGGGTCGTAAAGTTTACACTTTTGCTACTTTGCTCTTTAGAGCATCAAACTACACTGTGATGCTTGCAGATTATGACCATACTAATTATTCCAAGCTGCAGGACCTTCTTCCACATCTCCATGAACACAAGTGGCCAGCCCTACTGACCATCATGCAGGAGGGCCATAATGTCTCCCGTACCGCCTTACAGTCCGCTATGGACGTAGCGGACACTGCGGCTCGTATCACTGCCTCCGCCATTGTCCTACGAAGGTTATCCTGGCTACAGGCATCAGGGGTTCCAAGAGATCTACAGCAAAAGGTAGACCATCTACCTCTTGACAAGACCAACCTATTCTCGGCCAAAACGGATGAAGTGTTACACTCTATGAAAACTCTCGGACTACCCTCAGAACTCTGGGGATGTACACTCCCCCCCTTTAAGAGGACCAGGTACCAGCCTTACCAACGCCCCAGAGAGCCTTTCAGGCAGCATATGAGATATGACTCCCGCCAGAGACAAAGACCATAGCATCGTAGGCCTCAGTGCCAACAGCAACAACACCCTGCTACACATCCACTGGCAAATAAGCAGCAGATTTGAAAATTACGTCGAGAGCCAGAAAGCTACTCTTTCAACACCGAAAACCGGTATTCTTCAATTCCACCACCCTCTCCAGGCCTTCTACCACCAATGGGCCCTCATTACATCAGACAAATGGGTCCTGGAATTGATCCCATACGGCTATGCTATCCCATTCACTTCCCTGCCTCCCACCCATCCTCCCATCCCGTCCCTTTTCAGGGACCCATCTCACGAAACCCTTCTCGATCAAGAGGTTTCACACCTTCTACAACTGGGCGCCATAGAACCAGTTCCACCAGAGTCCCAAGGTCAACTTACTTCCTAACCCAGAAAAAGAGTGGAGGATGGCGACCTATTTTGGATTTGAGGTGACTCAACAAGTATATCGCCTACCAACGTTTCAAGATGGTAACTTTAGCGACAATAATCCCAGCACTCGATCAAGGAGATTGGCTTTCAGCTCTCAGCCTCCAGGATGCCTACTTCCATATCATGATCCATCCTGCTCACAGACGTTTTCTGCGTTTTACCGTGGGTACTCGACACTACCAGTACCAAGTGCTCCCCTTTGACTTCTCAACCGCTCCAAGGGTCTTCTCCAAAACCCTAGCAGTTGTAATGGCCGCACTCCGTCGTCAAGGAGTCATGATGTACCCATACTTGGACGATTGCCTCAAAAGTTTCCTCTTTCCAAGAAACCAAGGCCATGACCGATACCACAATGCACCTTCTGGTCAACCTGGGTTTTCATATAAACCACGCAAAATCCTCTCTACTTCCAACGCAGAAGTTGGAGTTCATAGGTGCTTACCTTGACACAGTAGCAGCAAAGGCTACCCTACCCAAGCATGGGTTTGCTACCATCCGCGACCTGATCAATACTGCATGTTTAACTCCTACCATGACGGTACGCCAATGTCTCAAAATTCTCGGGCATATGGCTTCTACGACGTACGTAGTCAGGCTCACCAGACTCCACATGAGGAGTCTACAGTCATGGCTGGCAACATCCTACAAGCCTTCCAGAGACCCACTCTCCAAAATGGTGGCTATCCCACCCCTCATTCTCAATTCTCTCCACTGGCGGACAGATCCGCAGAACATGCTAGTTGGCGTTCCCTTCCAGAACTCTCCTCCTACACTGATAGTTGTGACGGACACTTCCCTTATGGGTTGGGGAGCCCATCTGGGCAACGTTACAGCACAGGGCAAATGGTCGTTGACAGAACAAACCTTCCATATCAACTTCCTCGAACTACGAGCAGTCAGATATGTGTGCCAACATTTCAAACAATACATTGCGCACAAGTCGATTACCATCATGAGAGACAACACCACGTGCATGTACTACATCAACCGCCAGAGGGGCGCCCGATCCCTATCCCTATCCCTGTGTGCGGAAGCTATCAAGTTCTGGAACTGGTGCCTTACACATCAAGTCACTCCGGTAGCTGCTTACCTCCCAGGGGTACTCAACGTCACAGCGGACACTCTAAGCTGCACATTCCACGAGCAGCACGAGTGGGAGATAAACAGACACGCCCTCATTCCTCTTTTTCTCCAGTGGGGACAACCAGACATAGATCTCTTTGCCACAAAGAACAACAGAAAGTGCCACCTATAATGCTCCAGAGGAGCCCTGGGGAAACATTCCCTCGGAGACGCCTTTTCCATCTCATGGAACACTCACCTCCTTTACGCCTTCCCGCCCTTCCCCCTACTGCACAAAGTCCTCAACAAAATCAGGACGGACCAGGCGTGAGTTATTCTGGTGCACCGGCTTGTCCCAGACAGACGTGGTATCCTTACCTTCACAGGATGGCGAAGACTGATCCGTTCCCATCTCCGCTCCAGCACGACCTCCTGTCACAGAATCACGGGATAACTCTCCATCCGGACCTCCACAAGCTCCATCTCCACGCCTGGCTCCTTCATGGCTCCAGGATGCTGAGATTGCCTGTTCGGAACCAGTAAGGAGATACTAATCAATAGTAGAAGACAATCCACAAGGAAAACATACTTATACAAATGGAAAAGATTCTCTCATTGGTATAACGATCTACACACAACATGCCTGACGTCGGCCCTCCTCCTTACTTTTCTGGACTACTTACTATCCCTGAAACAGTCGGGCCTTGCCCTTAGCACAATCAGAGTACATGCGGCCGTCATAGCAGCCTTTCATCACCCTATCAATGGCGCTTCCTTCCTCACTAACCCGTTAACTAAACTCTTCTTTAAAGGATTGCAGAACACCTTACCACCCGTCTGCCCGCCGGTCCCCGTCTGGGATCTCAACCATGTTCTCAAAAGTTTGACAAAGCCACCGTTTGAGCCACTAGCCACCTGCTCTTGGTCCCATTTGTCCATGAAGGTGTCCTTTCTGATTGCTATAACCTCCAGCAGGAGGGTGAGTGAACTCGCGGCCTTGATGGCCGACCCTTCTTACACGGCATTCACAAAGGACAGGGTGATACTCCGACGCCACCCGAAGTTCCTCCCTAAAGTGCCTTCCCCCTTTCATGTTAACGAACCTATACACTTACCTGCATTTTTTCCCAAGCCACATGCCGATCCAGTTAGGCCGGAGGGCACTAGCATTTTACGTGGATCGAACTAAGCCTTGGCGAGCCTCTCCTAGGCTGTTCTTGTCCTACGCTGAATGATCTAGAGAACAGGCAGTCTCATCTCAGAGAATTTCAAAGTGGGTCACCTTCTGTATTAGAACTTGCTATAACTTCTACGACAAACACTTACCTGAATCCATAACGGCTCATTCCACCAGAGCTATGTCTTCTACAACTGCCTTCCTTAGCAACGTTCCTCTTCAGGACATTTGTAATGCCGCCACCTGGTCATCTGACCACACATTTGGCGCAACATTACGCACTTTCTTCTTCGATTGCGTCTTCTACGGCGGTGGGACACGCAGTACTATCCATAGTAACTACCACACAGCTCCAAACCCACCTCCGCGAGCCGACAACCGCTCTGTAGTCACCCAGAGTGGAGCACCCACGGGGACCACTCGAAGAAGAAGAAAGAGTTACTCACCTTGTGCAGTAACAGTGGTTCTTCGAGTTGTGTCCCCGTGGGTGCTCCACTATCCTCCCTCCTTCCCCTGCTTTGGAGCCTTGTACTCTGGCAGGTAGAGAAGGAACGGAGGAGCCGCGCCGTGCAGGCGCCTTAGGATTCCAACGGCACTAGATGCGCTCTGGCGCCTGCGCGGCGTGGCAGAAACTGCTGGAAAAAGTCTCCGGTCGCTGGTGCGAGGACGCACCGGCACCCAGAGTGGAGCACCCACGGGGACACATCTCGAAGAACCACCGTTACTGCACAAGGTGAGTAACTCTTTTACTCCCACTACTTTCTAATCCCCAAGGCCACTGGGGAGGAGTGGGGGAGGCTTCAGGCCTGTTCTTTACCTGCATGGGCTGAACCTTTACTTGGTAAGTCTCAAATTCCATTATTGTATCTCTGGCCCCTGTTATTCCCTCTCTAGGTCCAGGAGATTGGTATGCTGTCCTCAATCTGAAGGACACTTACTTACTACCACATTGTCATTTTTGAGGGTCATAGACATTTCCTGTGCTTCATGATGGGAGTGAACCACTGCCAGGTTTTGCTCCTCCAGTTTGGCTTTGCCATGGCCCTTACTTGGGTTTTTACCAGATGTATGTTAGTGGTGTCCGCCCACCTCTGGCGACAAGGGGTACAGACCTACTCTTACCTGGATGATTGACTCATGATGGACGACTCCTGCTCCAAAGTCCACGTGTTGTGGATCTTCTGCTCCACCTGTGCCACCGCTTCTGCCTCTGATGATTCAATGCATAAAATTTGTAGGAGTGGTTCTAGATTCGTCTCTGGCAAGGGCCTTCCTCCCTCCAAACAGATTTTAAGCTCTGGTAGACCTCGTGACTCACCTGTGGACCTCATCAACCACTACAGCCAGGGTATGTCTTCAACTGCTCGGGCACATGGTGGCGTTAATTACATGGTCAGGTAAGCCAGACACCTTATGGATTCCCTCTAGGAATGGCTGGCATCAATCTATACCCCTTCCAGGCACCACCTGGCCTGGATGGTGAAACGAGCAGTTCAGCAGGAGCTGATATGTGTGGGGAGCTAGCTTGAAAGCCAGCTTCCCTGTATACCAGCTCCTGCATGCTCCCCTCATCCTCTATCAGAGGTAGAGGTGCAAGGGTGAGGAGGGCAGGCAGCTCTGCGGGATCTGGTGCTTGTGAGGAGCCGACGTGAAAGCCGGCACCCCACAGGCACTGGCTCCTGCCTCCGGGGGGAAAGTACGTGTAGTTGTTTGGATTAACCGATAAACCCAGGCTTATCAGTTAATCATTTAAACGTCTCTACACTAATATCCCTAGTGGTGACTGTCCTGGTGTTCAGCTTTCTCACCTGGTGGATGGACTGCGGCAAAGTTCTGGCAGGAGTACTATTCTGAACTCCTCCCCACTCCCTCAACCTGGTATCGGATGTGTCGGACCTGGACGTCCATCTTGGCGACATCCTGACCTAGGGTACATGGACTGCACAGGAAGCGCCCCTTCACATCAATGTCAAGAATTGCAGGCAGTTCACAGGACTTGTGAGGTCTTCCTCTCTCACCTGGTGGGCAGATTCTTCACGGAAAACACAGCTACGGTGTTCTGTGTTCACTGCCATGGAGGGGAAGGGCTGGGCTGTCGGCCACACTCTGTTAAAAGATAGTCTGCCTCTGAGACTTCTGCATCCAGCACGGTATTGATCTGGAGGCCTATCACCTCCTGGGTGTGGGAAATCTATTAACCCATTGACTGAGCAAGGAGTTCTTCTCTCCCTGCAAGTAAGCTTTCTATCTTCCAGAAGCGTATACTCCCCAGGTAGATCTTATCACCACAGCACACAACACAGTGTCGCAGCTTCTGCTCCAGACAACATGCAGACGAGTGGTTTCTGGGAGATGCCTTCCTCATCCAGTGGTCGGGCACTCTCTTCTGTGTGTAACCCTCCCTCCCCCCAATCCCACGCGTCACGAAGGTCAAGTAGGACAGAACCAAGATGATTCTCGTGCCAGTGTGGCTCTGCCAGAATTGGTATGTCACTCTGCTGAGCCTTGTGGTGTGCTTTCCTCCCCGCAATGGCTCTTACTGCTCCACCCAAACCTTCTCTCTTAGGACTACTGACACTCTCTTCACCCGGACCTACTATCGCTCCAGCTCATGGTGTGTCTGCTCCATGGCTGACAGAGGAGGAGTGCTCCTGCTTGGATGTGGTTCAGCAAGCCCTGCTGGGGAGCTGTAAGCCATCAGTCAGGCAGACTTATGTAGCCAAATGGACTCTATTTCCAGTGTGGGCTCAGCAGCACCGTCTCGCCCCTACTGTGGCTTCCGTCCAGACTATCCTTGATTATCTTCTGTACTTGAAGAAATAAGGTTTGGCGCTGTCGTCTATCAGTGTACACTTGGCAGCAATCCTGGATTTTCACCCACCAATCTAGGGCCAGTCTCTGTTTTCCCACGACACGACAGCGAGATTTCTCTGAGACCTTGTTCTGTTCTTCCTGCTTGTACGGCCCCTGTTCCTGAAAGGGACCATAATCTGGTCCTCTCCAGGATTACCGGATCACCCTTTGAACCAATGGCCATGTGTTCCCTTCTACACCTGTCCTAGAAGGTGGTCGTCTTCGTGGTTATTACATCAACTGGGAGGGTCTCGGAGTTGTGGGCATTGACTTTGGAGCAAGAGTAACCGGCAAAATGGTAAGCATCAACCGAAACAGGTAATGCTAATGTCGGGGTAGCTCCTGGACCCAGTGCAAGCTAAGACTGAGCCAGGCTTGCTCAGTCCCAGCTTGCGCCAGGTCCAGCAGCCCCTGTCTGGGGGGGAATCCCAGTGGCTGGGGCTGGCCACGGACAGGGGCTGCTTTGCTGCAGCAGCTCCTGTCCACGCAGGTCCCAACTCCACACTGGGACCCCCTGCGGACAGGGGCTGTTGCCGGGTCAGCTTCCCCTGGCCCCCTCACACTGCTGCCTCTGATATAGGCAGTAGCGTGGGGGTTGGGGGAGAGAATGGCACCATGGAGACAGTGCTGGGGGGAGCCAACTTTTAAGACGGCTTCCCCCCCCTCCCCCCCCAACACTGGCTCCTGCTTGCCTGCCCCTTTGCTGCCTCTGATATAGAAGCAGTTGGGGGGGAGGGGAGGATGATGCAGGTAGTCGACTTGACTACTCTTTTACATCCCTAATCTTGTTGAGTATTTAGAATTCTGAATGCAGAAGTCAAATGCTGGCCACTTTTAGACTGTTGCCCACTGCCAGTCAAAGAATATTTAACACAGCTTTCTCCAGTAATTTGCCATGATGTTACGAACCCAAAATCCTGGGGAAAATGACAACTGTTTCTCTTCTAGAGGCTAGTCCTGCGGTACTATTTTTAGGGGCAGATTTCTGAGGATAGGGAGAAGAAAATCTTGACTGGCTGAAAAAGGATGAGTTGCTTTTTGCATTTTGTTCATTAGCATATTTGAATACAATGTAGTAAATAGATTTTAGGGCAGTGGTGAGGAACCTAAGCTAGCTTGCCTGGATCCGACCCCTGAGGCTCAGTTCTCACCCCCAGCACTTGGTAGCCTGTGCTGGTGCTCAGGCACCTCTACCATCCCCCTTGGGGCTGGTACACACAAAATCTGTGCTGATAGAGGTTGAGAAGTTGTTTAAAATCAGTGTTGTGTCAAATTTCTTTTCATGCCTGGGATGCATCTTTCTCATGGCATGTGAGAGAAGATAATCTACAAACAAATCACATGTGCAGCTCTGCATAGCAAAATATTTTTGGTTTTCAATCAAAGCTATCAAGGTGGCTAATATTGTAGCCTTTTGACTTTTAGGCTTGTTACTAGATTGTCCAGTATTGTTAAACTGAGATGGTTCCTTCCCTCTCTTGAACATAGCCCCTTTTAGTGTGCGTGATCCAAATTTCCCATAGGTAGATAATACATTGAGGTATATGATGCAGTGTTATATTTCTTCATATTTCTTTGCTAAAATTTTGAAAAGTCATAAGGACAAAGGATGCAATGTTGGGTTTGATGCAGAGGCTGGAATTTATTTTTCCCGCAAAAGCAGATGTTAGTTACAGCTTAGAATTCTGAATTGTTGAAAAGGTAGATGTTAAGGGCTGTTATTAAAAAGAATAGTGATCAATTGTTCTCCATGTTTCCTGAAGATAGCAAAAAAAGTAATTAGCTTAATTTGCAGCAAGGAAGAGTTAGGTTAGGTATTAGGAAAAACTTTGTAACTAAAAGGATAGTTATCTTCTGGAATAGGCTTCCAAGGGACGATGTAGAAATCATTGGAGGTTTTTAAAAGCAGGTTGAACAAGGATGACATCTAGATATACTTGGTCCTGTCCCAGCACAGTAGTTGAGAGCTGATGACCCTATCAAGACCCCTTCCAGCCTTACATTTCTAGGATTCTGTGAATGACCATCTTTGTTAGATTAAGTTTATTACAAGAAGATTTATTGTCTCCCAGGTTAAATATAGTAAATCTAGCAGCACTACAATATGGCATTCATGATTTGTATTTTCTTTTGACTCTCCTTGTGTAAAAATGTCATGATTATGTCCCTATTTAAAAAGGGGGTATAGGGAGGGAGGTTGGGGCAATGTGAGGATGGGGGATTTTGGTTGTTTTTTAAATGGAACACTCTCAGTAAGTCAGTTAAAAATACTGTCCCGAGGAAAATGAAAATCTGGTTTGTTATGAAAAAAGTATATTTTTGCTGCCTGTTGTATAGTGAGACTTTGAGATTATGTAATTGTGAGTGAAATTTTACAGAGGATGGAGGGGGGTGGCATTTTGTATTTTGGGGCATGTTCAGTTTCCCAGCCCCCAGATATCATCTTTCCAAAGTGGAATGATGCCAGCAGCAAGTGAGTGGTTGTGCTTCTTATTCTTTATCATACAAAGGAGATCTGGCTATGTTGGTGTCTGTAGACAATAAATTGCCTTTACTTGTAGTGGTTCTATTATTCTATATTGTGACTGTACCATCCAGAATTAGGGACTAGTTCAGCAATTTCTTTTAAGAAGAGGTAGCACAAAGCCTGACACATGATGATCTTGGGGTTTTCCCTTATTGTATAGAGGAGCTCATGACCAGCAAGTTCAAAACATGCCCACAATACAAAGAATTCTGGAGAACATACCAGTGGCATATTTGGTTCTACTGTAACTAGAAATCTATACTACTAAAAGAATTTAAAAATACAGCAAAACAAAAATTGGAGAGTTGGTTGGTATAATGGCTCACTTCAGTAAGTCCATTATAGAGAGCTTGTAGCAATCACAGGATTTTGATATCTGATGGTGCTAGAGGTATTGCAGTTCCCATTTGTGATAGTGATAATAAGATTGAAGTTGTCTTTTCCTGGGAAAAGAAAATGGCAGGGGAGGAAGGTGAAGGGAAAGACTGCAGAGAGATGGGTTGGGGCTTTTCACTAAAGTTGTCCCTGTAGGCAGCATGAGATGTCACTGTAACAGTTTTCACTTATGGGGTTGCATGTGGCATTTTTTAGGTTTATTTCCATTATGCTGTGCTATTTAAGGTAATGATTTCCTTTAAAGATATTAAAAAGCCATATTTGGAGTGAATTCATATTTCTGCTTTAAAATGTTAGTGGAAAATACCTTACAAATCATCGTAAATGAAGTAACGTCTTTCTCTTACTTATGTTTGTTTGGATCTAATATGTCACAGAGATGATGATAAATACCCCCTTTCCTCTTAAAATTTATTATTTTTATTAACTTCTTTGGTTTTAATTTGCAGGTCACAGATCAAAAAACCAAAGGTAAGAGATTTAATTTGTTCAAATATGGAGCATAGTTTTGTTTAGACTCAGAACAGGCCTTTGTCCTTGACTGAAATTCTTTGATAAGGGAGTGAGACTGTCAAGTCCTAAGATGAGGCATTTCTGCATGAATAGTGAGCAGAAACAACAGCTATAGTGGTCAAGAAGAGAATATGTAGGAACATTTCCAGTCAGCCTTCAGAATGTTTGAGGGGAAAAAAAGCTTTTTTGAATAAAATAATATCTTAGCTGTGATGACCTCTCATGAATTAGGTGAACGTTGAAAACCCTAAAAGTGCAGCTTTTCAGAAGTGTAGCCATTAGCTGAAACAGACTACTAGGTCAGTGAGAGGAGAAGAATTTCTTAATGAGGGAACGCCAAAATGAGTGGAATGCTTTCTTTGTATGAACTGAATTAAGAGATGTTTAAAGCACAGAGACTTGAATGTCAAATAGAAAAGATTGTGAATAAGCATCTTGCCAAGTATTTAACTTGCTCACCTGATTTAAAATATACTTGAACCTGATTGCTGCCTCTTTTTAGTGGGGGATGCAAAAGGAAAAATAGTAATTGGATTGAAATAAAAAAAAAACTAATACTTTTTAGACAATGGAGCTTGTATAGGAAAGTGAGAAAAGCCATCACGAGCTGTATACAAAGATAAAAATAGGATATAACACATTCTGTTCTAGAGGAATTCCTACACTTGTTTTGTATTTTACTGCTTTCCTAACAAGTGTGTGTCTGATTGTATTTAAAAAGTAGATAACATCAGTTATGTGATGTTTGGGAGAATAGCCCCTTCTTATGCTACTATTACTTCAGTCCACAAGAGAGACTGGAGTAGTTATAGCTCTAAAATGTGTCCTTGGTTTTGTAGTCTGTACATGTCATTGTGAAATCTTTTGACTTTTTCCAAGCTAGTTACCTGGTTAGGAAGTAACAAATTCTTTCTTTGTTCCCAAACTGTTTAATGTTTGAGCTTACGTTGCTTCATTTCTAAAAACATGGAGAATAGAGGAATTCTATTTCTGAAATCTCCCAAGTCGATGAATTTAGTTTTGTTAAGGCACAAGCGCCCCTAGGATTCCCTCATCCCCCCTCCCCCCCACACTTATCACTTCATCTCTACTCAGAGGTCCTCAGAGACACAACCTGCCCTCAGATACAAGCCCATTTTGGCTAGATATCATTGCAGTATTTATAAACACTATTCCTGGGTCAAACAGTGAGGGTTGCTCCAGAAGGAAAGACAGCATTTCCTTGTTGTAGCTGTGCATTCTACGTGGCTTGTGCTATATTGTCACTGCCAAAAATGGTGCTTTTGTTTGTTCACTTACCTCACTGTTAAAACAAGTGTGGGTTAGCTTAACTCACTGTAAAACCCTAATGAAGACAAAGCACCAGATAGTCTTTATCTTAATATAGTTAGGTGAGGTCAGTGCTATGGCCTCTACCAGTGATTGACCTCATCTGTTACAGTGCATTTAAAATTACACATTCTTCTTTGAGACATCTCTGGGAGTGCTCCACAATAGGTATAGGTGTGTCTCAGTGCCACAGAGTGGATTCTTCCTAGCAGTGCATTGGAGCCGAGCACACGGCTCCCCCCAGCACCATCACGCATGCGCGACCACTCTCCCTTCAGTTCCTTCATACCATCCCCGGCTCAAGATGGACCTTCGCAGTGCTCTTCGCTCCTCATTAGTTCTTGTAGATAGATAGATTAGTTAACTCCAAGTTCTTCTCCCTAGTTGTTTGTCAGGTTCTTTAAAAACAACAAAACAAAAATATGCCATTTGCCCCAACTTGATTCTCCTGCCGTTTAAAGATCACCTGGCACGGTGGGCTCACCAGGTTTTAAACACTTCACAGATTGAGTGATGCAATGCCAGCCTCAGACGGACAAGCTAAATGTTTCAAGTGTCTTGGGAACTCCCATGTTCAAGGGGACTGCCCACACTCTGCTAAACTTAAAGCGCGGACAAGGAGAGACCGAGACCTCCATTTAAAAATGATAATGATAGAGAAGGGCGAACACCCTTCCTCAGACCTAGGCTCTCATCAGATTTCCAAGGATAAAAGGGACAAACCAAACAAATCCCCCAAGAACTGGGCCACCTCACTCCCATAAGATCTGTGCTCACCTAAATGGCCCTTGACCAAGAGGCAGATGACAAAAGCTGGCAAGTCATGCCTCAGCACATATGATAAGACAGGTACCTAAGATGCTGACTGAGCTTTCATCACAGATGTGCCTCACACAGTGACCATTTCGAGGCTACACGTCATACAGTCCCTGCCTCACAGAACTTGGCATCGAGCAGTGCTGCGTCTGAGATCACAGCCCGAAAGTGGTTACCGCAGTACGGCAACAGCTGACTGGACAGCCTATCAGCACCATTCCGCCTTTCCTGACTTCAGCAACTTCTCACGCTGTGTGCTCTGCTTCTAGAATACCACAGGTGCCAGCGCGGCTTGTAACATCGTTAGCCTTGGCACCTTTCACTCCTACCATTACCTACCAGCATCAGAGAGACCTGGTGGTCTCCTCAACTTTTAACATCATCACCTACTGTATTATCAGCTGATGAGGAGGAGGAGCCAGGCTTTTTCTCTCTCCAGCTATCTCTGTGCACAGAATCATAGAATACTAGGACTGGAAGGGACCTCGAGAGGTCATCGAGTCCAGTCCCCTGCCCTCATGGCAGGACCCAGTATTGTCTAGACCATCCCTGATAGACATTTATCTAACCTACTCTTAAATATCTCCAGAGATGGAGATTCCACAACCTCCCTAGGCAATTTATTCCAGTGTTTAACCACCCTGACAGTTAGGAAGTTTTTTCTAATGTCCACCCTAAACCTCCCTTGCTTCAGTTTAAGCCCATTCCTCCTTGTTCTGTTCTCAGAGGCCAGGAAGAATAATTTTTCTCCCTCTTCCTCATCACACCCTTTTAGATACCTGAAAACCGCTATCATGTCCCCTCTCAATCGTCTCTTTTCCAAACTAAACAAGCCCGATTCTTTCAGTCTTCCTTCATAGGTCATGTTCTCTAGACCTTTAATCATTCTTGTTGCTCTTCTCTGGACCTTCTCCAATTTCTCCACATCTTTCTTGAAATGTGGTGCCCAGAACTGGACACAATACTCCAACTGAGGCCTAATCAGCACAGAGTAGAGCGGAAGAATGACTTCTCGTGTCTTGGGACATTCTGATTTTGCTGACCCTACCAACATAGGCATGATCCCCTGGGCTCCATATGCATGGATACCACCACCTATGCCTTATCCACTGCAATGGCAATACCGGAAGCCATATAAGACACAGCACACTATGAAAGCACTTTTTCCCCTATCCCAGTCCCCTCAAGTACAGAGGGAATGGAACAAAATGGATGAACATCATTACCAATTTGGGTCCGGATGCATTGCTGGACACAAACTCACCATCCGTGACTGGTGGATCTATCATGCCACTGCCCTTGGCAACCGCTGAGGACTTCACCTCCGTTCAGGAGCTTTTTAAGAGAGTCACAGCTGATCTAAACATTTCAATGGAGGAAGTGCAGGAGACACAACACGAGCTTACAAACATCCTGGAGGCTACCGCTGCCTTAAAAAAATCACCTTGCCTATTAACTCTGACATAATGGAACCTGCCAAAATTCTTTGGGAAACCCCTGCTTCAATCCCTCCCACCTGTAAAAAGGCAGACTGCAAGTATTATGTCCTACCAAAGGAGTCAGAGTTATTTACTCATCCACCACCAAACTCCATAGTAGTTGACGTGGCTCAGCAAAGAAACAAGCAACAACAAAACCATTCCATGCCATCTGACAAGGATAATAAAAGACTTGACACACTCGGCAAAAAGGTGTATACCTCAGCCACATTACAAATAAAAGTGGCCAACTATGCAGCACTCCTCAGTAAATAGGACTTCAATAATTACGCAAAGTTTAACGCCTTTATTGATGGTATACCAGACACACAAATGATGCAGTTTAGTGCAATCATCACAGAGGACCAGGCAATAATGAGGACAGCCCTTCAAGCTGCCCTAGATGCAGTTGACACAGGCACGAGAGCAACAGCCACGGCAGTTGTCATGAGACGGGCTTCCTGGTTTAATTCTTCTACCTTCCCTTGCGAAATCCAGTCGTCCATGGAAGATCTGCCATTTGAGGGCGAAAAGCTCTTCTTATCAAAAACCAACTATGTCCTCCATCCCATGAAGGATTCCTGGGCCACATTATGCTCTTTTGGCATTCAGACACCTGCAACAAGGAGGAGACAATACATACACCAACCATACCAGAGCCCTAGATACTCACAACCCACGTACCATTTACCAAAGGCAAGATCACCTGCCATACCAACAATGTGGCTGTTGTAGACAGCAGCGTCGATGTAGCCAGGCCAATACTTCCAACTACCCACCTCAGCCCAATAAGCAAATTTGAGGGGTGTCTCAAGAAACTGAAAACCATCTTACCTCCTCCAGAGCTCCTAAATACTAGGAAACCTTTCACATATCGTCAGAAAATGGGGCGTTACCATTTATCTGTACCTTGATGATTCCCTCATCAAGGCAAGAACCCAAGATGATTCCTATCACTGGACACATCTGGTACAACAATGCTTCCAATCACTGGGACTTCTAATAAATAAGAACAAGTCAGTCCTTACTCAGTCCGTAAAATTCATTGGGGCTTGCCTTGACTCTGCTTCAGCCATTGCCTCCCTACCTCCCAGCAGGTTCCTGAGGATCTGCGAGGTAGTTCATTTGCTCCGCATAATGACACGCCTCACAGCCCACGACTGTCTGCAACTCCTGGGCCACATAGTGTCTTGCAACCCTGTGGTTCTCAACACCCATCAGTTTATGAGGTGTCTCCAGGGATGGCTCAGATCGACCTACAAGTCCAACCTACACTCGCTGACCAAAACACTGTCAGTCCCCAACACAGTAAAAAGTTCACTGTTATGGTGGAGAAAACCGTACAATTTACGCAGGGGCATACCCCCTTCAAACTCCAGAACCCATAGTGGTCATCACCACAGATTCCTCCCTTATGGGCCGAGGAGCACATATGAGAGACCTCACAATCCAGAGTCTATGGACTCTAGCAGAGAAGACCCTATACATCAATGTCCTGGAGCTCAGGGCTGTCTGGCTCGCATGCTAGCATTTTCTTCCCCACATCACTGGAACCCACGGCAGAATATATATGGACAATGTGGCCTTGTGTTTTATATAAACAGACAAGGCGGGGCATGATTCTCTAAGCAAGGAAGCCATAGCTCTCTGGAACTGGTGCCTCACTAATAGCATCTCTGTAAGTGCGTGCTATCTCCCCAGTGCCCTAAGCAGAGCCCTATCTCCAAGATAATGAGTGGCAGATGGACTTTTCAGAGCTAACAGAGATATTCGCACGATAGGGATACCCTAACATAGATCTATTCGCTACCAGAACAAACAAAAAATGCCCACTTTATTGTTCCAGGGAGGGCATGGGAAAGCACTCTTGAAGAATCTCATATCCTCAAGTGGAATGCCCACTTACTCTATGCATTCCCTCCCTTTCTCCTCCTCAACAAAGTACTGTACTCATCAAAATACGGAGGGACAAAGTGAGGGTTATCCTAATAGCACCTTGCTGGCCCTGACAGCTGTGGTTTCCCCTCCTTAGCAGAATGGCCCTATATTGCCCGATCATACTCCCATGCAATCCGAGCATACTATTCCAACCAGAAACCGAAGTACCTCACCCACAATTTCCCACTCTTGACCTCAAAGCATGGTACCTCAATGGTTCACGGGCATAGAACTACAATGTTCAGAACAGGTACTAACGTGATCCTACACAGCAGGGCCCCTACAACAAGGAAGACTTACACTATCAAATGGTCTCACTTTGTACATTGGGTTTCTTCCTGTAACACATCATGGAGGATGCCCCCTTACTTACAATCCTTGATTACTTACTACATCTCAAGCAATCCCATCTTTCCTTGAGCTCAATTAAAGTACATTTTGCAGCAATAACAACCTTCCATATGACTGTCGATGACACCATGGTCTTCGTATATCCCATAACCAAGCGCTTTCTCAAAGGACTACAGGCCCTATATCCTGATGTTACCGCCGCACAGGAACCATTGGACCTACATCAGGTATTGACCACCCTCATGAAACTTCCATTCGAACCTATGGCCACATCTTCCCTTTTCCACTTAACACTAAAAATGCCATTCCTAGTTGCAATAACGTCAGCATGTCGGGTAGGTGAGATGGCTGCCCTCATGGCAGACCTATCGTTTACCATCTTTTTTAAGGACAAAGTCTCTCTACGGACACATCTTTTCCACCAGGCTGGGTTCCGGATAGAGAAGGAACTGAAGGGGAGGGTGGCTGTGTGTGCGCGATGGTGCTGGGAGGAGCCTTGTGCTGCACATGCGCGACCCCAATGCACCGCTAGGGAGAATCTGCTCTGGGACGCTCATCTTGAAGAACATCAGCTTGAGTAACCATCTCTCCTGCTCTCCTTTCCAATTTTATAGCAAGATAGCTAACATGGATGAGCTGTGTCCTCACTGTACAAAACACAACGAAAAGCTCATTTTTTTGGTAGTGACCACATAGCCTTAATGAGCAAGGTAAAAGCTTGGAAACTAAATTCAGATTTTCTATATGGCATCACAAAACACTGCCACTAAGTGAACAAAAGATTAAGAAATATGGAGGGAAAATTACAAAATGTGTATTAATCACTGACAGTTTAAATTTAAAATTTCAGTCTGAGATTTCAGTCTCTAAATCATTGGTGTTGACAAAGATGGAGCTTCTGCTTAACTTTACAGATTCCTTGATTGTTGAGTTTGCACAGTATTCTGAGTGGGGAATTGCCATATCAATGTTCAATTTCAGAGAGTTTTTTTATCTTACAAAATTTTAATTTTCCTTCCTCTTGTGTTCTAGTGCCCGAAGTGACGAAACCAAGTTCAAGCCAGCCAGTGGCCGCCAGCCCAATTGGCAGCTCTCCATCGCCACCAGTCAATGGTGGCAACAATGCCAAAAGGGTGGCAGTGCCGAACGGACAACCGCCAAGCGCCGCCCGCTACATGCCTCGGGAGGTGCCGCCGCGATTCCGTTGCCAGCAGGACCACAAAGTGTTACTGAAACGTGGACAGCCCCCTCCGCCATCCTGTATGCTGCTTGGGGGTGGGGCAGGGCCTCCTCCCTCTTCAGCCCCTGGAGCAAACCCAAACAACGCACAACCAGTGGCAGGAGTACTGCTGCAGAGTGACAGTGGGACTGCAACAGGTAAGGAAGGCTTAGCTGAAGAAGGATCTGGTAAAATCATTCACATGTTATATGCATTAAGACTTCTAACTTAGACAAGTTGTTTTACTTTTTTGTTATGCTCCCCAGCGCTGCTGATTTTTAACGTTTTTAGGGTACTGATTATTTAAATAAAACCACAAACCCTCCCCCCCCCAAAAACATTGTCATTGCCACACTGGAACAGAGTCCAGTCTAGTCCAGTATTCTCTCCCTGATTCTGACAGCAGCTAGTACCAGAACTTTGATAGGAAGATTGCCTCTCCTTTTTCTAGCACACAGTAATGCAACTCTCTAATTTAGTGGTACAGGTTGTACCTCCCTTAACTGGGATTCCCTGGTATGGCAACATCCGTGGTCCGGCATGGACCTTGGATGTTCCTGGACCACAGCCCAGGAAGAGGGAGGTGTGCCAATGGGAGTGCCATAAGGGGAGCACAGAGTATGTGGGGGTAGAGGAGGGGGAGAATGGACGGCATGGTGGGGAGTTCTAGCCCCAGCTGAGTTTCCTGGACCCAGTGGCTGGGAACCTCCAGCCCCAGCCAGGGAGCTCTGGCCCTGGCCATAAAGCTCCGGTCGCATTCTGGCTCCAGAGGCCAAGGAAGTTCTGGCCTGGGACGCAGAGCTCCATGCCCCTCCCTCCACCCTGGCTGCAGAGCTCCGACCCCAGGCGTGGAGCTGGGCAGCTGCGCAGCTCTGGCCATGACACTCCAGCCCTGGCAGTAGCGTGGTTGAGGAGAGTCCCGGGGGTGGTGAAGCAACAGCAGGGGCAGGCTGGAGCTCTAGCCCAGTGGCAGCACAGCCATGAGGGGAGGGACCTTCCCTGGTACGGCAAATCCCCTTGTTTGGAACCAGTAAGGTCCCGAGGTTGTTGGACCAGTGAGGTCTAACCTGTACTGTGTAAGCTTAGGATCAAATAGAAATCCCCTTCCCTAAATTTACAATCTGAAATATAAGGTGTTTATCCTCCGTTCTGTAATCTTTCTATTTTGTATGGGATTTCTGTTTTGTTGTCATTTGTAGTGCATAAAGAAAAGAAAACCTTTTTTATCCAGGTTTGTCAGTCTTTTCCTTAGCTGCTGTGATGTTGCATGCTAAACCACATGTAAGAGCAGCATGGGGTCAGGAGAATATAGTGTAATGGATCATCAGCTTGGAATAATAGTTGTTCCTTAGCTAGCTGATGTGCAGCAGTGTTCAGTAGGCATGTTAGTCTCTTTGGTGCAATCCATCTCTCTTCCTGCTGATGGCAGTTTTTTGCCTTTGTCTTAGTTAAGCATAGTCACAACAGCAGTGTTTTAGTTCCAATCAGCATAAAAGTAAAGTTCTGTAGATATTAGCTGCAGTGAATCATAGCAGGTGTGGTCCATTTCTAGTCTTAGTAAATGACAACTCCTTCTGGTCTCATACTTAGTCTTGTGACCATTCTTTTTGATTGTCCTCCCAAAGTAGAACTTAGTTTCTTACAGATTTTGTGTTAGGAAGCTATTTACTTGTTTTCTCTAAAACACATTTGATTTGTAAGGAAGTAATTTCTAGGAACTGGTTTTCCTAATGATGATGTCTTCATTTGTTCCTCTGTTGTGATATTGGATTCCAATAAACGGTTTGTTTTTAGAACTTGCCGTTCTTTTGGGACAATGGGACTATGACAGATTGTTGTACCCAGTATATTGAATGCTGCGGTGAGGGATGTATGATCCTACTTGTTTTGCCTTCATTTTTTTTGTCTTAGGACTGGGTATCTTGACTACAATTGATGATGGAAGAAGCTTTTATAAGCTTCCAAGTCATACGAAAAGTCAAGCTGACTTGAGTAGTTCCTTTTTCAGTCAAGTTATTGGGACAAATCAAACTCCATTTAAGAGATCTCCCTTCTGAGGAGGCTGAGTGGGTCCAGGAAGCAATTAACAGTTTCAACTGAGGCAACAAGGGCTCTTTCCTCAATACTGGGAGGTTTAGGGATGAACAAAAGGCTTCATCATTTCTTCCCCAAAGTCCCACTCTCCTTAAAATCTATCCAGATCTGTTCATTAGGATTGTGAAAGCGTTTATAGCCTGAGGTCTCCATAGTTCAAGAAATGGGTCGTATGTTGTTAGGCTTCCCAGAAGCAACCTAACATGGTATCATGTTGATCATGTCTGTCGAAGGGGCCATATAGATCATCTGAAGATGAGGAGGATAATACAAGTTATTCTTTGATTGTTCATGTCCATTTCATGTAGGTGTGCGTGTACCACATGCACGCATTGTTAGGAGTTTTTCCCTTAGCAATACCTGTTAGGCCAGCAGGTGAGCCCCCTGGAGTGGCACTGCTATATTGGGTAATATAGGACTCAGACCCAGTGGTTGATATCCTGCAGCATGACACCCCCACCAGAGTGGCCCTGCCCTTATTAACAAGACCATGATAGAGATCACTAAGACCCCCCTGGCAAACCCCAGCGTCTGTTCTGCCAACCGATAAGAAGATCAAGCAGAGGTACTTCATGCCATAGGAGGGGCACAAGCATATCTTTTCCCTCTCCTCACTCCCCTCCTTCCCTCCTCTTCCCCCGTTCCCCATGGTCCCTGGTCGTTCCGGCAGTGAATCATCAGGAGAGGCAGGGGCAACCAGGCCCAATGCCCAAGAGCAGGGACACTAAAAAGATGTACCTCTTGGATAAGGAGGTCTATGCCTTTGGAGGCTTGCAGCTCCACACAGCGAATCACATGAGCTGCTATGGACAAATTGACTGAACTTGTCCCACAGGACTCCCAGTCCAACTTTAACTCCCTCTTGGAGGAGGGCAGGGTGGTCTCTCGGGCTGCCCTTCAGGTGGTCTTAGATGCAGCCGCCATGGCGGCCCACACCATGGCCATGGATTTAGTATTGCACTGCAGCTCCTGGCTGCAGATGTCAGGAGTACCTCCTGAGCTCCAGACTACCATTCAGAACCTCCCTTCCCCTCCCCTCCCTGTTCTCCGAGCAGACTGACCATTGTCAGCATGGCTTGAGGGATACCCAGGCCACATTAAAGTCCCTTGGGATTCATACCCTGGCTCCCCAGAGGCGCTCCCTCTCAGGCAGAAATGCCCCCCAGGCCTGCCCAGCAGGGCACTCGCTCGGACTTCTCCTGGCATAGGGGGAGGAATGGGAATGGTAGAAATAATAGGCGCCTCAGATCAAGGTCTGAGCTCCTCTAACAAGTCTGAAGAGCCCTGGCAGGGATATTGGACTCCACGTCAGCCAGAGCCTCCCTTCCCAGGTCCCGCTTTCTGACTATCAGAGAAGCCACCGTGGTCATGTGGGTTTTTCTGATGACCAAGGCCAGGAACTGCATACGTCTCCTGGGGCTTATGGCCACCTGTACTTATGTGATTCAGCATGCCAGGCCTCATATGCGCCCGCTGCAGTTGTGCTTGGTGCGTGCTCACAACCCATCCTTTCACACTTGGGACAGTTTGGTGACAGTCCCCCCTGACGTCCTTCACCCCCTGGATTGGGGGACCCAGGAGCAGGCGGTCTGCACCAGAGTCCCATTCTCCAGGCCCCTTCTGACCCTTATGTTGGTAATGGATGCATCTGACACTGGTTGGGGAGCTCATATCGGCAACATGCCGATCCAAGGTATGTGGACATGGGAGGAACTCTTCTTGCATTTCAGTGTCAGGGAGTTGTGGACCATCCGTCTCACATGTCAGCCCTTTTTTCCCCGGCTGAGGGGCAGAATGGTTCCTATCTTCTCCAACACGTTAGTGGTTTCTTACATAAACAGGCAGGGTGGGGCTCATTCCCCTCTCCTGTTTCAGGAAGCCCTCCAGCTATGGGAGGCAGGTATTCACCCGCTCACCTCCTGTCTTCCTGGGACTCAGAACACTGGCAGACCAGCTGAGCAGGTCCTTCTCCAGCCACGAGTAGTCTCTCAGGGGGGATGTGGCCCTCCAAATCTTCTGCAGGTGGGGGTTTCCCTCCTGGACCTGTTTGCGTCCCGCCAAAACAGGAAGTGCCCCCAGGCTCTGTTCTTTCATGGGGATGGGTCACGGGTCCCTGGGAGATGGACTCCTCACCCCTGGCCTGAGGGTCTGCTTTAATGCATTTCCATGAGAGGCCAATTTCTCTCCTGCGGTACCGATATGTGATAATGCAGGACTTTGGCAGGCTTCGCCACCAGCATCTGCGGTTTCTACGTCTAATGGCCTGGAAGGTCCATGGCTTAGAGCGACGGAGCTGCAGTGCTCGGAGTGGGTGCAGGAGATCCTGCTAGAGAGTAGGAAGCCTTTCACTAGGGCCACCTACCTGGCTAGATGGAAGCGTTTCTCTCTCTGAGCTACCCAGAAAGGGATCTCTCCTGTGGATGCCCAGGTCCCACTGGTCCTGGATTATCTTCTGGATCTCAGGGTTCAAGAGCAATCCTCTTCGTAAATTAGCAGCTATCTCTGCTTTTCACCTGCTCTTTGTGGACCCATGGTCCATCTGTTTTTGAATGGGCTAGACAGGCTTTATCCACGTGTCCATCAACTTGTTCGTCAATGGGATCGTAACCTGGTCCTGACTAGACTCTCTCTTACACTCACACTCACACACACCACCCCTTGAGCCTCTGGCAACCTGTTCCCTTCTATACCTTTCCTGGAAGGTGTCATTTTTAGTGGCTATCATGTCATCCAGGCATGTATCAGAGTTAAGGGCCCTTACCTCAGATCCTGTTTACACAGTCTTCTTCAAGGACAAGGTTAGGATATGCCCTCATCCCGCCTTCCTACCAAAGGTTCCACGTGTCTCAAGACATTTTTCTCCCAGGCTTTGTCTAGACTACACCTCTCTGTCGACAGAGAGATGTAGATTAGGCATGTCAAAATTGCTAATGAAGCGGCGATTTAAATATCCTGCGCTTCATTAGCATAAACATGGCCACCGCTTTTTTCAAAAAATGAAGTTTACAGGTTCTTTCCAAAAAGGGTTTATTTTTCGACAGATCCGCGTCTAGACTGCCGTTTTTTCCGAAAAAGCTCCATTTTGAAAAAAGTGGCGGCCATGTTTATGCTAATGAAGCACGGGATATTTAAATCCCTGCTTCATTAGCAATTTCGACGTGCCTAATCTACATCTGTCTGTCGACAGAAAGGTGTAGTCTAGACGTACCCCCCCCAGTGTTTTACTCTAAGTCCCATGCCTCTGGTAAAGAACAGGCTCTACACATGCTAGATGTCAGGAGAGCTCTGGCTTTTTATTTAGACAGGACAAGGCCATTTCCTAAGTCCCCACAGTTGTTTGTAGCAATCATGGAGAGATTCCAGGGTCAGCCAGTATCTCTGAGGATCTCTTCTTGGATAATCTCCTGCATAAATAAGTTTTACGGTCTGGCTGGGGTTCTGGCTCCGCCCCTCATGGCCCAATCTACTAGGGCGCAGGCTGCCTCTGCTGCTTTTGTGGCTCAGGTACCTATTCTGGACATCTGTAGGGCTGCCATGTGGTCTTTGGTCCACACCTTTGCTAACCACTGTGCTGTGGCTTACCAGGCTAGGGAGAATGCAGCTCTTGGTAGGGCTGTCCTCTGCTCTGTGGAAGGTTAGAACGCCACTCTCGCCTCCTATGGTTTCTGCTTTGGAGTCACCTACATGGAATAGACATGAGCATTCACTCGAAGAAGAAAAAATGGTTACTTACCTTCGTAACTGTTGTTCTTCGAGACGTGTTGCTCATGTCCATTCCATCTCGAAGAACAAAAGTTACAAAGGTAAGTAACCTTTTTTTTTAATCTCACCATCATCTTTGTAGGCTGACCAGTTATACCAGGTCCTTATATAAGGGTTTGATTCCCTCCCTCCCCCCAAATAAACCAATCTTATTGTTTTTGATGGCTTCTTTAAAAAGAAGGGCCAAATGAAAATACCACAAGCTAAAAGGTGCCAAGAAGATTGATAAACTCAACCAGAAATTACTTTATAGATCAAAAAAAGCAACAAGGAGACCTATAGCACATTATAGACTAACAGATGTATTGAAGCATAAGCTTTCGTGGGCAAAGACCCACTTTGTCAGATGCATGTCAAAGTGGCAAACTGCAGAACTTTTTGGACTATGTATGACTTTATAACGTGGTATATGCTTGTTCCAATGTTGGAACATCATCTTTGAGGATCTGAAGAAGATGAAAAGTAGTCACAAAGGGGAGTTGCAGTAGCAAAGTATTTTCTAGAAGTTGCCCATGATTCTTCCCACACAAATTCCTATTCAGAAGCTATACAGCTATCACTATGAGAAGAGCTGACTGTTTGAAGTTCTGTTGTCTGTCTTTGGATTTTGTACAATCATTATAATCTCAGCCTCAAAAACCAGTATTTGTCTAGGGCTACTTGGGACTGATGGTTTATTTATCTTCATAAGTCTGTTTGCAATTTTAACTTTGTGTTAATTATCCTGCAAGATATGTCTCAGTCTCCTTTTGTATCATGGACTAACTTGCACAGTATTTGCAAGAGGTAACCCTTTCAAATCACCAAAGGCCTTACTGAGGAATATAGTCAGGGAGAGACTGAGCCAATTGACTGTGTGAAACTTTTGGAGACCAAGTTATACATGTGCACTTAACTACTGAGAGTAATTCAGCCTTCATTCAAAATGTATTCCCTATATTCAAAGGAAAGTAATGTGGTGGAGAAGATGAATGCCAGTGTTACGCTCAGCACATTGCCAGAGAAGGGTTTGATGAAATCGTCTGTGCTGAGAACGGATCAATCTTTGGAAATGGGTACATCCATCAACTCATCACCCATGTAGCAATCTATCTTTCATGCAAGGAGAATGCATTTGTGGATGAAATAAGCAGAAACAGACAGCCTTCAACAAGAATGGGCATTAAAAGATTTCACGGTCAAGTCCTCTTGCAGATAGATCTGTTTCCCACACTCAAAATCTGCATTTTTCCTTCAGAGGAGGGCAAAGGTCTTGTTGACAGATACCTTGTTATTTAACAACATTTTCTTCAAAACAAACATTATTTGTACAGTACCAGTGATCCCCAAGATAAATGAGATGATCATGCAGGACAAAGATAGAATTTTTTGCCAATAATCCAGAAGTGGGCTAGAGGTTTTTGCCACACCCCTGGATCTCCTAGATGTAGCAATGGAGCCATCCTTTTGCATCTTGTTTCTTTTCTGAATCTTCACTTATTATCAACCTTAAATATTTCACCAGTGTCCCTGGAGCTAGTAAGGTGGACCATATGTCTGATATTTTAGATCAGATCTTACAGAAGTTTCTGGAGATAGTACTGAAAAGTTAGAAGCGTTCAACAGCATAGTCTATGATGCTGCATGGTAAAGACTATTAAGTGACCAGCATAAAGAAACATACTTGTTACACTACTTATTAGACATTTTAGCCCCTCGATGTCTCAAGAAATCAGGACTGTGGATTTTTTTTTACCAACCCCCCTCTCCTCCCCAGAAAAACCCACCATTATTAACCCCAAGTCATCCGTTCTGGTGTTAACAAAGATGGAAATTCTCTGCATAGATTATTGTCTATCTCTGGTAGTTGTTTTAGTACCACAATCTAATCTAATTTAATCTAAACAGTTGATTAGATTTTTACTTAGCAAATTCAGTTAATCCAGTGCAGAAAACAGCTGCTGGAGTCAGTAAGCGGTCCATATACTGAGGCTCCAATCTTGTCTCACATTGTTGCTGCCATTGTTTTAGCTACTGTGGTAAGTTTTTGGTAAATAATACTACTAGTATAGGCAGAACTTTACAGTATGCATCTCAGCTTTTCATATTCCAATACAAAAGAAACTGCATACATTTTACAGACAATATGCTTTAGAAAAGATGTCTTAATGCTGTCTCACCTGTTTGGGAATATATGAGTACTACCCAAGATGATAGTTTCTTGATTTAAGCCTGTGGGAGAATATTCTGTGGTCACTCCTTGAAGACTGTTTCTTGAGGCAACATCATGAGGCTGGAGACTTTTTGAGCTCCAAGAATTAATTACCGATGTGCCTCATTTATAGTTATATATAAGATGTAAAGCTGTAATGCTTTTAATCTTCCTTTGAAATTCATCTATAAAATAGTAATTAATTTTCATCTCAGTCAAATGAGAAGCTTGCTTATTTTCATATGTTACCAGGGAAGGTGATCTTACAAGCAGGCCCTTAGCTATGGTCTTAGTAGTACAAAACCCTTCTCCAAATCCCCAAAATTATTTGTGGGGTTTGGGATGATTGGAGAGGGACAGTTTCCTTTCAACATTTGTCAAAATGCAGCAAAACACATTCCGTGGCTTAGCAGACACTCCTGTCCTAGATGTTGTTAGAACACATTCAGGAGGCCCAAGACTGCTTCCAAATTATTCCTGTTGTAAAAATATGGGGGTAGTAGCTATACCTTTGCACACAGAATTATTCTCTTACATTGGTCTCAGGATCTGAGGAGTAGTTTTGGAGAGCTGCCCTGCAGTCTTACTAGGGCTCGTCTACACTGCCTGCCGGATTGACAGACAGCAATTGATCCAGCCAGATTTGATTTATTGTGTCTAATAGTCTACCAGAACTAGAAGCGCAGGCAGAGTCGATGGGAGAGAATCAGCTTTCGATTTACTGCAGTGAAGACACTGTGGTAAGTCGATCTAAGTATATTGACTTTAGCTATGTTGTTCACATAGCCAAAGTTGTGTAACTTAGATCAGTGTCTCCGGATAGTGTAATCCAGGCCCTAGTCTACTACTCAAATGCCCCTCTTCACTAGAGAGAGAGAGAGAGAGAGAGAGTGTTCTCACTGATCAGTCTCCCAGCCACGAGGATCTCTGCTGGTATTACCTCATGAACAGACAGTTAGTCATGTGCAACTGGAATTCTTTGTAAGATTGTCAGTGCGGTTCCACACTACCTTGAGTGATGGTTGACTACAGCCACACTCTTCCTATGGCACAGTCTATAGGTGGAGTCTAAGAAAATAGAAAGAAATGAAGGTACACGGGAGCCATATCTCCTTATATATCCTTGCCTAAAATATTTCACAGCTGAAGAAAGTCTAATTTGGTCCCCAATGGTCCAAGTTAACCAGAGGGTTTCAGCTTCATGTGTAGTGTGGCTCTTCTACTGACAAAGAGCTTCTTTAATTGATGGGCAGCTCTTCACTAAGGTTCGAGAGGTCAGCTGAGAGAGAGACCATCAGATCAGCTAGTAAACTGAAAAAGCATAGAGCTTGTATGGACAAACTCTGTTTTGTCTTTAATAAATACATTAGTAACTAAACCTTCCTATTTTGTCACTTTTGAATATATAATTAAAACAGAGATCCAATGTGTGTAAGTATGTATTAGAAATGTTTTTAGATCGGTCTGACTTAACATGACTCTAGCCAGTGCTGATTATATGGTAAAAGCATATATGTAGACCTGATGCTCAAGTTACTGACATAAATATTGTTGAGAATTTCGTGCCTTATCATATTAGCTCTACTGGAGAAGCAGGATTACCAAATACCACAGTATTATCAGGGCTCACTAAAAAAGAAATGAACGTAGGGGAGATGGAGAATAGTCATCTTTGGAAAATTTTTAGCAGGGTATCTTGAAGGCACTGAGGTTAGAATTGGACAGAAAAAATGACAAACAGCACCAGAGAGAACATAGCATTAAATTGAGGACCAAACTTGTTTTCCTTAAAGATTAATCTGATATCAATGCGGTAGTACAGGGAATAGCAGAGGAATGCTTGCAGACTACTATAATACACATCTGTGGAACATATGTGATAACCACAAAGCCAGAACTCACGATCTAGTGTTAAAGTAAGTCAGATTTTATAGCTGATGTAAGCCCATGTAAATCCTGTGGATATCTCTGGGCTATGTTGAATGCAAGTGTGTGTGTCAATTTAGTAAAGGTTTGAACTAATTTTTTACATTCACTGATTTTGCAAAATTAGTATAATATGCACAGCGAGGGGAAGAAAGGAATATGCAACAAGAAAATCAACTTAAGAGTGTTTGATAAAGTGATGGAATGGAGGGAGGTCTTGTTAAATACTCTACCCTCCTGTTAGGTGATTTTTTTTCCTTTCTTCCTTTCCTTGTATAAGTTACACTTGTTTGGCAAATCCACTGAATGCCAAGCCAATATAAAACAACGAGGAGTCCTTTGGCACCTTAGAGACTAACAGATTTATTAGGGCATAAGCTTTCGTGGGTAAAACCCACGTCATCAGATGAATGGGAGTGGAAATCAGAGGCAGGGGTGTGTGTGTGTGTGTACACACACACACACGTAATTACAACAAAGAAGGCAATTACTTTATAACATATACTCATATTTGAATGTTATTTTCAGTGCTTAATATTGTCCAGCACATTATAATTTTAGACCCAGCCTTATAAAAACCTTCAGCTGACATCAGCAGTGGCCTTTGTATTATTAAAAATATTACTGCTTTAAGTTGAATGACAGGACTGTCAGCAAAAGGAGATAGTCCTCAGTAAGGTTTGACGTGTCTATGAAATTGAGAGTGAGGATCTTTTTTCTGGACCACTGAATTGTTTTAATAAGAGTAGCTCACATACCATTTTCCAGTGTTATGTTCTGTTATAGTCAGTTGAGTTTATAGGTCCATGAAAAACAAGATTTTAAAATAAACAATAATTGGCGTTGTCTGGACGTGCAATTTTTAAGGGGCTTGTAAATAGTAACAAATAGTAATAACCTTCATCTTTTTAGATTCAACAATTGGAGGTGCTGCTGCTTCAAATTATGCAAATTCCACTTGGGGTTCTGGAGCCTCCTCCAACAATGGCACCAATGCCAACCCAACTCACGTCTGGGACAAGGTGATTGTAGACGGGTCTGACATGGAAGAGTGGCCTTGTATTGCCAGCAAAGACGCTGAGTCTTCTTCCGAAAATACCACCGATAATAACAGTGCCTCAAACCCTGGCTCAGAGAAGAGCACTCTGCCAGGAAGCACCACTAGTAACAAAGGAAAAGGAAGCCAGTGTCAGTCTGGAAGTGCTGGGAACGAATGTAATCTTGGGGCCTGGAAATCTGACCCCAAAGCTAAATCTGTTCAATCTTCCAACCCTGCTGCAGAGAGTAACAATGGACTAGGAAATTGGAGGAATTTGAGTGGACAGGACAGAATAGTCCCTGGTTCTGGCTTCAGCAACTTTAACCCAAATAGCAACCCATCTGCTTGGCCAGCACTGGTTCAAGAGGGCAATTCTAGGAAAGGGATTTTGGAGTCTGATAATGGTAACGCCAATGCACAGATCAGCTCAGTAGGCCAGACCTCCAGGGAACAGCAGTCAAAGATGGAAAACGCGGGTGTTAACTTTGTTGTCTCTGGCAGAGAACAGGCTCAAATACATAACACTGATGGACCAAAAAATGGAAACACTAACTCCTTGAACTTAAGTTCGCCAAACCTTATGGAGAATAAGGGAATGCCCTTTGAAATGGGCTTGGGGAACCCCTCCAGAAGCACTGATGCCCCTTCACAAAGCACTGGAGAAAGAAAGGCTGGGAGTGTTGGATCTTGGGGTACATCTAGGGGGCCTTCTGGAACTGACACATCTGCTGGACAAAGCAATTCTGGAAACCATGGGAACAATGGAAAGGATAGAGAGGACCCCTGGAAAGGAGTTTCTGTTCAAAAACCTAATGGGTCAAGAAATGATTCTTGGGATAACAATAACAGGTCTTTGAGTGGTGGGTCTTGGAACTTTGGCCCTCAGCACTCAAATGAAAACAAATGGGGTGAAGGGAACAAATCAGCATCTGGGGTGTCTCAGGGAGAATGGAAACAGCCGTCGGGGTCTGATGAACTTAAGATTGGAGAATGGAGTGGTCCAAACCAACCAAATTCTAGCACTGGAGCATGGGACAATCAAAAGGGCCACCCCCTTCCTGAAAACCAAGGCAATTCCCAGGCTCCCTGTTGGGGAAGATCTTCCAGCTCTACAGGAAGTGAGGTTGGAGGTCAAAGCACTGGAAGTAACCACAAAGCAGGAAGTAGTGACAGTCACAATTCTGGACGCCGATCGTAGCGGCCTACACATCCTGATTGCCAAGCAGTCTTGCAGACTTTGCTTAGCAGGACTGATTTGGACCCCCGTGTGCTTTCAAACACTGGCTGGGGCCAAACTCAAATTAAGCAAGATACAGTTTGGGATATTGAAGAGATGCCAAGACCTGAGGGGAAATCTGATAAAGGAACTGAGGGGTGGGAGAGCTCTGCTACACAGACAAAGAACTCAGGGGGCTGGGGAGATGCACCCAGCCAAAGCAATCAAAACAAGTCTGGATGGGGTGAGCTCTCAACTCCCACAGAGTGGAAGGACCCCAAAAACACAGGAGGTTGGAATGATTATAAGAACAACAATTCTTCTAGTTGGGGTGGAGGAAGACCAGAAGAAAAGACTTCTTCCTCTTGGAATGATAGTTCCAACAAGGATCAAGGGTGGGGTGGACGCCAACCTAATCAAGGATGGTCTTCAGGAAAGAACGGTTGGGGAGAGGATGTTGACCAAACAAAAAACAGTAATTGGGAAGGTGCAGGAAACAAACCAGTGTCGGGTTGGGGTGAAGGTGCACAAAATGAGATTGGGACTTGGGGTAATGGTGCAAATGCAAATGCTGCTTCAAAGGGTGGATGGGATGATTGTAAAAGAACGCCAGCATGGAATGAGAGTGGTCGACAGCCCAATTCCTGGAATAAGCAGCACCACCACCAGCAGCAGCAGCAGCAGCAGCAGCAGGAGGCTCCGGGCTCCTGGGGTCAGCCCCCACAACCTCCGGGTAATGGCCGACCTCCAAATCCAAACTGGAACAGTGGGCCACAGCCAGCTGCCCCCAAGGATGAGGAACCCAGTGGCTGGGAAGAACCTTCTCCACAATCAATCAGTCGGAAAATGGATATTGATGATGGCACTTCAGCATGGGGAGACCCTAACAGTTATAACTACAAGAACGTGAACCTGTGGGACAAGAACTCGCAAGGGGGACAGACTCCACGAGAACAAAGCCTGCCTACTCCAATGACTAGCAAATCAACAGCATCAGGTACCATTTTGCTTCCTTCTCTTCAGTAGAGTATATGGCATTATATGTCTAAACCAGGGGTTCTCAAACTGGGGGTCGTGACCTCTGAGGGATCACGAGATAATTGCATGGGGGGATCATAAGTTCTTGGCCTCCACCCCCAAATAATACTTCGCCTCCAGCATTTATAGTTTTGTTAAATGTGTTTAAAAAAAAAAAAGTGTTTTTAATTTATAAAGTGGGGAGGAGGAGGAGGAGGTCACAGTCAGAGGCTTGCTGTGTGAAAGGGATCACCAATACAAAAGTCTGAGAACCATTGGTCTAAACCATTGTTTCCCAAAGTTTGGTTGTGGGCCCGCATTGATAGATCAACTAGTAGGTCCGTGCTGCTTTATTTACCTAAAGGTTCCGTAGCCACGGTTTGCCACTTCCAGTCAAGAGGAGCCATGGGAAGCAGCATGGCCCAGGCTGCAAACTCCACCTGAGGTCTGAAAGACAAAATATGTTGTTCTTAGTTTGTACATCAATACCTGTAAAAGATTTTACAGTCCAAATTCTGCCTCCTTATATCTGTGAAACTCCATTGTCATCAGAGAAATTGCATATGTTCAACTTCCCTAATTTCTAAATGCAGAGCACAATTCTGTTTTAATAATTGTGAACATATATGAGCCACATTATAACCTATTTTATGCTTCCACAGTTGTACTATGCTATTCAGAATAAAAAATAGGTGTGTGTTTATTCCGAAGTAAGTAGCTAGGAGTTAGAATACACAGAGCATAATGGCAAGGTGACATTTTTACGTAGCTGCTTTTCTGACCATGTCATATTTTAAATGATGATGTTTATTTTTTCAGTGTGCGCTTAAATTTATCCTTGTTCTTCAGTATATTACATTTCTGTACGCCCTGGCACTAATAACTTTTCCTATGAAAAAAGGTATCTGAGTAAGCTAGCATCAGGAATAGGCTTCATATTTAAGTTGATACAATAGTAAGATTGTTTCTCATAGCATTTCTAAAGTTAGGATCCTCTTCCTTTTCATTCTTAGAACTGAGAGTCAAGCCCCTGCGGGTGTAGTGTTTGCAATTGAGTAAGTTCCAGTTTATACTTTTTAAAGCTACACCAGAAAGGAGGAAGCAGTAGGGTTTTTGGTGATGCTATGCTGAATGTCAGTAAACTGTCCATAACAAAAGATCTCTTCTTTATGCAGTCTGGAGCAAAAGCACACCACCTGCTCCAGATAATGGTACGTCTGCCTGGGGTGAGCCAAATGAAACCAGCCCTGGGTGGGGTGAAGTAGATGATACAGGAGCGTCAACAACAGGCTGGGGCAATGCATCCTCCAACGCCCCGAATGCCATGAAACCAAGTGAGTATAGGGCCAGTAATCAGTCATATTTTTAACGATGCTATAGATTTTAGTATCTGACTTTCAGATGTGATTCAACTGTAGATGTAGCACCTCCCCTCTTAGTGAAGGTGCTCCTACATATAGTAGTTTTCTAAAATGCTGATGGTGGTGTTTGAGTAAACTGTTTACAAATTACTAAAAACTACTGCCAACAGCAAGAGGGAATCTTAATTTACACTATGGATATATGAAAAATTCTGATCTTGTTAATGATGCATTTGGGCTTCTCAGTAATGTGAATTACTTGCTTTTTCTTTCTCTACAGGACTTCTTCCCCTTGCAACAAATTTAAATACTTCATAGTATGGAACTAGCTTCCAAGATAAATCCCCTTCTGCCATATCAGAGTTAGGAACTTGCCGTTTATCCATAGCCAAAATCTCTATATTATAGACCATGGTTATATAGGCAGAACTTTGTCTACTTCAGTAGCAAATCTGTTGACGTTCTAGTTATATGGCTAATAAAAGCTATGTCAGAAGGCTGCTTTATTTTAACCCTCTGTCTTCAGTTGCTTATAACTTTCTGGGAATTAATTTTGGGGTTCACTCTTCACATACCTGTTCTTAACTCAAAGATGAATTTTTTTGGAAAATGAGGCAAAAACAAACTTTTTTGTTATATAACCATTGTAACATGGTGCAACTTGTTACTGCGGTGCCTCCTTCTGGTCACTCTGGTAATTTGCTCCAGTAAGCGCCTTCTTCTGACTGGTATCTCGTCTGCTGTTTTCTGTTAATGGTTCCGCCACCTTGCATTAGGACCTGCGTCCCTCCCAGACTGTGGCACCCTTCCCTACAGGTACTGCCCCATGGCAGTGCACTCACACTTTCCCTCAGAGAACCTCCCCTCCCCAACCACCTATACCTATCTTGCCTCAGTGACCCTACTGCCAGTCCTCATGGGCAAACTGAAGTCTGACATGGCCACTCATCATAGGCAAGTGGGTGGGGACCTGCTGCTTTTGCTTGCCCTGGCTTCCTCCCTGCAGCCCTAGTATCCCTCAGGCCCCTGTTGCTGGCCTCAGCCTGGAACTACTTAGGCTGGAGCTCCCCTTGCTCACCCTGCCTTTCTTCAGCACTGCTCTGTCTGTGGTATCCTGGTTAGCAGGTCCTTCTCCTTCCAGGGCTGGAGTTGTGAGTGTGCTCAGCCTGGCCAGCTATCTTTTTTTAATATAGCCCTTCTGGGCTCTGATTGGCTGCCACAAAACCTCTCATGATTGGCTCCTAGCTATAGCCCTCTCCCAGGACTGTTTTAACCCTTTTTATGCCTTGAGCGGGGTGAGCACCCCACTACAAGCATGAAAAATATTGCATCTTTTAAAATGCTTAGCGCTTTCTTGTATTCAATCCAAATTACTGGATGTCTCAGCTTTTTACTTAAACATTATGTCCATATTCACCAGTGAATGAGATCCTGCTGAACTTCTGAAAAAACTTGGGTTTGGTAACTTTTGAAATTAGAATGACTATTATATGATTGCACATGCAATTTCATTTTTGTGGAAATCCTTTCTTCCAGCATAGGTAGTGGGGTTTTTTTTAGGAGAAAAAAAGTGTGTGTGCAAGGAGGATCGGCATGTGGAGGGAATTCAAAGCAAAGGAAAAAAAAAAAATACCAAATTGCAAAATTCTTCTCAAAGCAAATAACTTTTATTTGATGGGCGAGTAAGGGGGACGTTTGTACACATACTTTTTTTTCTTGCTTGTATAAGCTATATATATATAATTTTCACAAACACACACACACGCACGCACACACAATAAAAACCTGCACTATGATTAAAGATTGATTACAGTTGTTGAGTAGATTTTATGCTTGGGCTGATACCTCAATTAGGGGTACTTTTGTTAGGTATAATTTAGAATGAGAATTCAGATACAGATTGAGACATTTTGAAAAGAAAGGTTCCCACAGTGGGGTGTCACCTGAATATTTTATTGTGTATGTTAAGTTCCCTTTATACATAGGAATAAAAATATTGTTGTATATATATTTTTAGTATGGCTGTTATTCCTGCTATGGGAGCTCTACCTTTTGTGTTTCCTGATCTTTTTTTTTTTAATTTTTTATATATATTCAAATTTTCAACCAGAGTGCATTAAACCCCCTTATTTCTGATTTCCTATTCCCAAAACAAAAAGCCTTAACAGGAAGAAGATGATGGAAAACCAATTTTGGGAAGGTAGGTAGATAGGTAGAGCAAGTAGGCAAGATGAAACCACATAATGAATGGAGTAGTAGTGGGAAGGAAGTATTGGTCAGCAAACAAGGTAGGGATTGAGAAACTTGTAGGCTGGTCATGAGAAGCTGCAATTATAATACACTTTGAGTGGGTCAACTGGCATAGGAAGGTGCAGGTGATAGGATGAGAGCTCAGCAGGGGAAGGAACACTCCTTAGCTAGTTTTGTAAGATGAAACTGTTGCAGCATTTGAGTAGCAATGCACCCCTTTGTTTAAATGGCAACACCAACATGCTGCTAGAGTGAACCAAGACATTAAAATCTGGTTTTCACATTGTTATTTTTGAGTAACTACATTGAAACATCGGCAGTGTTTAAAGTTCCTGTTCCAGATTACTCACATCTTAATCTGAACAGAAACTCATTCTGTGTTTCTATGGGTTCATAAGCAGAATGCCAGTAGTTTTTATATCAAATCTTAGTAAAAATACAAACAATGTGCAGATGCACAGAGAATTTCTGTCTTGCTTTCCACATTTTTTTCTGACCAATGTCTGAGAATTAAATCTGAGTTCTCCAGAGTTTTGTTGTCAGCATACTAGCAGATTGATAGAAAAATGTGTTCAGTGTTTTAATATTGGGTTTTTATAGGAGGTTGAGGCTTTTGAAGGAAAAAATTTGCCCTGAAGAACAGGTTTTGATATAGGTTTACCACGTGGACTGAATTCCTCAATGACATTTGTTTGAGAGCCCATGGAATCCTTTACTCTACATTGGAAATTATGAGCTCCTTTTAGGAGGTCATTTTTTACTGAGCACAGGAAAGTAAAAGGCATTTAATATGTTTGAAGCTAAAGCAAATTTAATATTCAGAACACTTGAAAAATATAGTACACTACTTAGCACTAAATACCGGTAGTCTTTTAGGTGTTGTGCTTTGTGTGCAGTTTTCTGCATTAGAATAAAATGAAGAAAACACATTTTTTAGACTTATAACAGCAGTTGTGCGCTAAGCATCTCTCTGATCTTGTCACAGTGATATAAAAGCTGTTGGTTAAGAGTTATATTGGCTAACTTTTTTGCCTTGAAGGTTCCAAATCTATGCAAGATGGCTGGGTGGAGAATGATGGGCCAGTAACTGGAACACGTCATTCAAGCTGGGAAGAGGAGGAGGAAGGAGGAGTCTGGAATACAGCAGGCTCTCAAGGAAGCAGTTCCTCTCACAACTCAACAAGCTGGGGGCAAGGAGGCAAGAAGTCCCAAATTAAGGTAAGAAACCTAAAGCTTGAATGATTCATAACTGCTGTGTACTCTGAAAGCAGGTGTAACTAACATTTTTCGAGTGATTGCTGATGTCGATTCCAAGTAGGTGTGTGCTGACTGCATGCACAGTCATCAGGAGGTTTTTCCCCGAGTGGTATCCTGTGGGACAACTGTGGAGCCCCCTGGAGTGGTGCTCTTTGTGGTTTATATAGATCCCTATTGACCCGCTCGGTTCCTTCTTACCACCAGTGACAATCCTTTGAGCGTTCTTCTCTTGCTTCCCACTAGCAATTCCCCAGCTTTTGTTTAGCTACTCTCTTGTAAATGGTTTTATTAACATTGTTTTATTGGAGCGTTGGGGATTGGTGGGTCTGGGAATGTGGTAGGGTGCAGGAACTGGCTGGGGGTGGGAGGGCTGAGTGGAAGGTAGGGTGCAGGAGCAAAGTGAGGGTGGAGGGACTGAGCAATGGGGGCCGCTGACCTGGCACATGGTTCCGTGTCCCCCACAGCTCCCAGGTACTGCCCCTTCCTGCTCCTGTTGTCCATGTTTACGGCCAGTCGAAGCAGCAGACGGAAAAGCCTCCAGGCAGCACTTTGCTGCTCTGCCATTTCCCCAGCTGGGGGGGAGGGAGAGTGACAGTGTGCATATCCGCTTCCTGCCCCTCACCAGGCAGAGCCCCATGGGTCTGATCTGACCCTGGCTCTGCCTGAATCTTCTCCACGAGGCTCAGTGCTCTTGCCCCCTTCCTCAGCAGGGAGCTGGTGTTGGCGCTGCAGCCCTGTGGGCGGGGGGAGCACCAGTATTGGCTCCCTGATGCTGGAGGGTAGAGCCCCAAGCTTCAGGGGCCGGATATAGGCAAGCCAGCCCCCAGGCCATAGGTTCCCCACCCCTGCCTTAAAGTGCTTGGGCGAAGCACACCAAACATATAAATTCAAGATCTGCAGGAGTATCTGACCTTGCAGAAATAAGGAGAGAGATGTTAGGCTCAAACTCCTCCTCATGGAGTCAGCCCTGCACCCTAAACTGGTACATCTTGGACTGACACTGAAATCAACTGTATTGGTGCACAATGCACCATCCTAAGTTTGGGACAGCACGCAGAACTGCCAACGGATCTAATGCCCAAGATTTCCTGGCACCTCCATTCTCCACCATCTAAGATTGATGTAGTGACCTCCCAGCACTGAATGCATTCTCCATTGCTGCATAAGAGACAGAAGCAGCCAGACAGAGGGTGGATGCCAGCAACCAAGGGTGATAAAACTGAGTGTGTCCTACACCAGGCCACTCCACAGTGCCTTATAAGCAACCAATACTCTATTCTGCCATCACATGAAAAGCTGTGGAGTCCAGTTCTGGTGGACTTCCCAACATGGTAGAGTGAGATAGGGGACTTGGATATGTCATCCATTTCTGCTATATCTGGGGCAGCAAGGGACCTTATTGAAATGACTGCCCTCACAGTCAGTATACAGGCCCTCGCAGGAACTACACCTGGCACAGACCACAGTGCAGACACCTTTCAGAGATAAACTGACCATGCTTTATGAATGATTCCTCTCTCCTTGACCAGTTGTAAGAACATAAGAATGGCCATACTGGGTCAGACCAACGGTCCATCCAGCCCAGTATCCTGTCTGCCTACAGTGGTCAATACCAGATGCCCCAGAGGGAGGGATCACAACAGGTAATCCTCACATGATCCCTCCCCTGTCACCCACCTCCAGAGAAACAGAGGCTAGGTCCACCATTCCTACCCATCCTGGCTAATAGCCATTGATGGACCTAACATCCATGAATCTATCTAGCTCTTTTTTGAACCCTGTTAAAAGTCCTAACCTTTACCATATCCTGGGACATCACTTCATCCTGGGACTGCTCTACCTGGCACTTCTTCTCCTGTGACTGTTCCCCTGACATCATTCTCCAGCACCATCTAGAACTGTGCCTTCTTGGTTCTCAAGGCCTGATTTGGTCTCTGACTCTGTAGCCGGAGTCCTACATATCTAGACAGAGCCAGCACTGCTCACAATGCTCCCACTGGTAGCAACCACACCAGGCCCTGATGTTGTCTTGGGACCCTGAGTGGCAAGCCCTGGTGCAGTGGTCCTTTAGAAAGCTCTGGGCTTGCCATCAAGGCCACAGCCCCATGGTTCATGTTGGTAGCCTTATACAGGGGAACCCCTGCCATCTTCCTTGTTGGCGTGGGAACACAATGCCCTGGTCGGTATCCAGCCCAGCACAATGATTGGTACTATTTCTGGTGCCAAGCTTAGCATAGGCAGAAGTATTGACTGGTGCCATGACAATTTTGACACTGCCATCATCCATTAGGGAGGCTACTTAGAAGATGGAAGGTCAGGAAGACCCGGGGTCCACGGGAGCATCTTCATCTTTCTACCCAGATGAAGGAGTTGCTGGCTTGTCCACTTCTTTTCCAGCCATGTATAACAGAGTCTGCTAAGAGCTACTAAGGAGGGTAGCACAAAATTAGGGCTTACAAGCAAAGGAGGTTGCATAAGAAGTAAATTTGATGGTTGACATCCTTGCCCAAGAGGGACCATATAGTTTGGCATTGCTGCTCATAAAATTGAGGCTTTGTATGACTCCGTAGACTTTATTATCCCTTCCTTGGATCTGGGGGAGTGGTACGTCGACCTTGATTTGAAGGATGCATATTTTCATATTTCCATCATCCTGTCTCTCAGAAGATTTCTTTGGTTTGAGGTAAGCAAGGTGCACTGTTAGTTTACAACCCTCCTCTTTGGCTTCTCAATAGCCCCTTGTTTTACAAAATGCATGGCAATGGTGCCTGCCTTCCTTCAAAGAAAGCAAGTGCAGGACTTTAGCCAGTCATCCAGGTAAGGAATCAGGGTTCAGTCTCAGGCCCAAGTAGAGGGCCATGTGAGATTCGTGCATGACAGGTTCCTTGGGCTCAGTCTGGTCCTGAACTTGACAAAGTCAAATCCCCACTCAGAGGATGGTTTATTGGAGCCCAGCTAGGCGCTATCCTTCCACAAGCTTTATTCCTCACCATGAGCACCATCATAAGGGACCTTATTGCCTTTCCTAACACAGCAGTCTGAAACTGTCTAAAGTTACTTGACCATATGCTAGTCTCCACATACATAGCGAAGCATGCCAGGACAGAAAGTGCCAGCAGTTCTGCTCCTTCCTGAATCATAGCCAGGGATCACTAGCAGACACTTTCTTCATTCCTTGGAAGGCACACTTCCTGTCTGCATTTACACTGTTTCCACTTATCCGCGAAGTCCTGCTCCAGATCCATAGGGACAAGTAATCTTTAATTCTCATAGCTTGGACATGGCCCCGTCTGCATTGGTTCACCATGCTAGTAGACCTTGTTGTTGCACACACCTATAGTTCTGCCTGTGTGCCCTCATTTAGTCACACAGGACCACGGTCGACTCAAGCACTCCAGTCTAGGGTCCCTTTACCACACAGGATGAAAGCTCCATGGCTGAATCAGTTAGAACTAACATGTTTGGACTTAGTGAGAGAGGTGCTCCTAAGTTGCAGGAAACGTTCCATCTGCATCAAATACCTATCCAAGTGGAGGAGATTTTCCATTTGGTGTCTCCAGAAGGTATCCATCTCTGTCATCCTGGTTTATTTGCTCCATCTGAAGCAGCAGGGCCTAACATCAGTATCTGTAAAAGTTCACTTGGCAGCCATTTTAGCTTTCCACCACAGCTCAGCAGGCTGTTAACTTTTTGCTAATCCCATTATGGGACGTTTCCTACAAGGTCTGAACAGACTCTACCCTCATATAAAGCAACCAATCTCAATTTAGTTCTGTTGAGGTTTATGGGGCCTCCCTTCAAGCCACTGGCAGCCTGCTCCCTCTTTAATCTTTTCTGGACGGTGACTTTTATGGTTGCTATCACATTGGTCAGAAGGGTATCAGAACTTAAAGCCTTAAAATCTGAGGCCCCTTGTACTGTCTTGATTTATAAAGACAAAGCACAGCTTTGTCCACACCGTCTTTTTGCCCAAGGTGATTTTTTTTGTCATTTCACGCCAACCAGGACGTTTTCTGTCAGGTGTTCTACCCAAAGCCACACATGACCAACCAAGAGCGGTTACTCCATTCCCTGGGCCTTAAATGTGCACTTGTATTCTACACAGAATGCACTAAACTGTTTAGGAAACCAACTCCGTTGTTTCTTGCCATCATGGACAGGATGAAAGAGCTTCCTGTCTCCTCTCAGGGATATATTCTTGGACTATGGCATTCATCAGGACCTGCTATGACCTGGACAAGGTTCCTGCTCTTCCACTAACTACACGCTCAAGAGCACAAGTTTTTTCTATGGCATTCCTGGCTCAGGTTCCCTTGCAGGACATCTGCAGAACAGCAATGGGGTCTTCAGTTCACACGTTTTACATCCCATTGTGCCATCACTCAGTATGCTAGAGACGATACCACATTCAGTAGAGCAGAGTTCCAGTCTAACTCAATGACCTGTGATCCCTCCTCCAGGGAATTGCTTTGGAATTGCCTACTTGGAATTGATATGAACAATCACTCGAAGAAGAAAAACACTGTTACTTACCTCTCGTAACTGTTGCCCTTCAAGATGTGTTGCTCTTGTCCATTCCAAGACTCTCACCTCCCCTCTGTCAGAGTTTTCCAGCAAGAAGGAAATGAGCAGGTAGCGGGTCAGCAGGGATCTACGTATACTGTCATAACGATGCCACTCCAGGGGGCTCCACAGCTGACCCGTCAGGTACCACTAGGGGAAACATCATCTGACAACTGTTCACATAGTGTGTACACACCTACATGAAATGGACATGTGCAACACATCTTGAAGAACAACAGTTATAAAGAGGTAGGTAAACATTTCACTTTCCTTTTATAAACAAGAGCTACTATAGTGGAGAATTCATCTATAGAGGTGGCTGCATTGCAGTGGTATGTGGAATGACACTCTTGTTTTTATGTAATATGGATATTATGACTTGTAACTCCAACAGAAATTTCCAGAAACCTTTTGGCATGTGGGCTGCAGAGCCATTATAGAATGAAACTGAGCAACAAGGGTCATTGTAGTTCTCTGGGTAACACATCACTCTGCATTAGGCTGTTGCTGACACTTTACACAGCCTGTTGAAGTTCTGATCTCATTCTCACTTCTAGTAGTAACCCTCTGTTATTTCTGCTTGATTTTTGGGCTCCCACCTTTGTTCTTGCTGAGGCCATGTTTTCACTATGCGGAAGACTGACACTGCCGTGAATGAGCTTCAGGAGTTTGATTTAGTGATTCTAGCAAAGGCCTGCTACATCGAACCCAGAGGGCGCCCCCATCAATGCCAGTAATCCTGCTCCTCACAAGGAGTAAGCAAAGCTGAGGGAGTACTTGCTCGCATCAGCCTTCCTCTATGGAGCCCATGCAGAAACTCGATTTAAGATATGTTGACTCTAGCTACGTAATTAATGTAGTTGGAGTGGTGTATCTTAATTTGATCATCCCACATAGTGAAGACATGGCCACAGTGGCAAGAGCGATAACAATTGGAAGTAAAATGACTGTGCCCTTGGCTGCAACACCATGGATCTAACTGTTCTTTAGAGGATAGAGCATGTTAGACTTTCTACTGTGGTGTTGCATATTGTCTTAATATTAAGATGACTCCTTATAGCCAGGGGTCACACTTTGGATACTACTGGGTTAAGATAAGGTGCAAATCAAAAAGAATAGTGTTCAATGATTTTTTTAAACTTACTCAGTCTTACTGTTGCATTGTCTTACTCAGTCTTACTGTATGGATGTCAGATTCTGCTTTGGATAAATTGATTCCCTTTAATTGACACTTAATTGCTTTTATGGTTAGGATAAAAAATAATCTGTAAACTTTCCTTGTGTGTGTGTGTGTGTGTGTGTGTGTGTGTGTTGTGTGTGTGCGCGTGCGAGCGTTATATTGCCAATTTCTGCTTTCAGTTTTATTTGTGGTCATTCATAAATTTCAACAGGACCAAATTGAAAGTCCGTTGAATTCAGATACATCTACATATAACAGAACAGAATGCATCAGTTTAAGTAAATAAATTATAGTAGTTATAGCATTATTTTTTTAGAATGTGGCAGGTGTCCGTTAAAGCGTAACTGTAGTCTTTCAGAGACAGATTTCAGGGACAGTATTTTCAGTACATACTTCTGCAGCTATGAGGTAGAATAAAGAAAGTATGAAAATGGAGGAAAGATAAGGAAACTGTTTAATTATATGTCTGTTCTTGTGTTTTAGTGTTCATTAAAAGGAGGAAACAGTGATTCGTGGATGAACCCTTTATCTAAACAATTTTCAAATATGGGATTACTAGTAAGTGGATTATTTAAAATGTCATAATCCAATAGAGAAGCACTAGCATTTGTGTAGGAAGGAAAATTTTAAATTCACTATGTCATGTTTACTATTTGGTGTTTATTAATTAATTGCATTTATCATTCCCATTTTCTTTCCTGCTATACTGATTGCAATACTGATAGTTGGTGGCTATTTCAGACTCCACTTACTAGTCAGAATATGTCTTTCTGAACATGTGGGCTTCATTCCTTTGTGTGCCACAGACATGCGTGAACTTGGGCAAGACAGTATCACTATTCCTAAGCTCCCCATCTGGAGATATTTCCTTTATCCCATCCTTTGTCTTGTCTATTATATTGTAAACTCTTCTGTGTTTAGTACAGTATCTAGCACAGGCGTAAGCAATCTTTCAGCAGTGGCGTGCTGTGATTTAACTTACTCACTTCTTTTTACAAGTCTGTGTGCCATTGATACGATTTAAAGTCAGTAATAGCCTTTCCACCACCTTTTGTTGTGTAGTCTGATCCACCCAGCCCAGGTGGGGACAGGGATAAAATCCTGCTTCTCAAAGTAGCAGGCACCAGCAGTCTGTCCTGTCCTAATGCCCAGCTAAAGCACAAACAAATTATCCACACCTCCCCCACCTCACAGCACAAACTACCTTCCTGCTTCCACCTCACCCCAGTGCCAACACCCACCCACCCATTTTCCCCCCACCTACTCCATGTAGTCAGCCCCTTACCTCCCACTTCCCAGGACACTTGAGTGTGCTGAGTTTCTGCCTCTCTCTCCCATGCAAAAGGGATTCTGCAAACTCCCCTCCCTTCTGATTTCCCTCCCACAGTTACCCACTCACTCACTCTCTCACTTCTCCTTCCCCTACCTAGACACTTACTCTCTCCTTACCTTGCTTTTTATTACCTGCTCTGGGAGCTGCTCCATTTCAAGCATGAACCAGCTCCATTTAGTTGCTTGCTCACCAAGACAACACCCCGCCCCCTGCCGATTAACTGAGCTCCCTGCGTGCGTGGGAGCTTTGAACTTCTGAGCAAAGCTCAGAAAACACCTGTGCAATTGCGCAGCTTAGAAGGAACTATGATTCCCTGCCACTGGCCCCCTCAGCTTGGCGCCCCTCCTTGTGACTGGCTCCTTCAGCCCCGCTGATGGCTGGGTGACACAGCTGCCCTGGCCCTGCTGCCATAACTGCTGCTCCAGCCAACATGGCAGCCAGCACGGCAGCACACAGCCCTGGCCTCTCTGCTGGCCTGCCCCAGCTGCAGCTGGGTTGACGCAGCCCTGGCTTTGCTGCCAAGGCTCCGCTGCCACAGCTCCAAACAGGTTTCCCCTGCAGGGCTACTGCACCCAGGCTGTTGTGGCTCTATCCCCACTGCTGGGCCAACACACAGACCCCATCGGGCTGCCACAACACAACCCTGCTGCCGAACCAGCATACATTCTCCCCTAGACTCCAGATGGGTTGCCGAGCTGCCCTTGCTACTACCACAGCTCCATTACTGGAGGAACAGCTATGTGGTCCAAGCCGTGGTCCCGGCCACCCAGGAGCAGCCACCTGCCCAGATCCCAGCCCCACTGCCAGAGGAGCAGCCCATGTGGTCTATGCCCTGGCCGCCAGAGGAGCTTGCCTGACTGAGCCCCCATGCATCCACCAGCAGCAACTCCCCTGCTTCCACTGGCTCACTGCTGTAATGGAGTTGCACAGGTGGAGAAGGGCAAGAGCACCAGCCGCTGGTGCACAGCCCAATCTGCAACCTCCCTGCCTGCCCCCCAGAGCTGGTGCTGCAGCTGTGTGCCAGCCATGAGGCTCTCCAGCAACAACACAGGCTCTCTACTGAGCTCCTGCCCCGCATGCCACTGAAAATCGGCTCACATGCCACTTACGGCACACATGCCGTAGGTTGCCCACCCCTGACCTAGCAGATAGATAGATAGATAGCCCCAGTAATAGGACCTCTAGGTGGAGCTGTAAGACAAATACTACATCACTATCAGTGAGAAGTGCAGAGACCTACAATGCCTTTCTTTTCAGTGATATGGTTCACAACTAGCCATCCATTTAATGGAGAGTTTTTTGCATTTTTCAAAATGCTGTACAAAGTTAAGTAAGGTAACTTGTGAACTAGCTATTATCCTCATTAAAGGATTGCAGAAATTGTGGTGTAAAGGTGTTGTGACATATCTGAGACCAAGCAGAATGTCGCTGGCAAAGCTCGGAGTAGAATCTGAGCTCATGGCTTCCAGTCTCAAATTCAGTCTGCTAAATCACGCTGCCTGTCAGTTATGGGAACACCCTGTCCCAAACTGCCAACAGAAGAATAATTTGGCAGCACATTTTAAGATTTGATGACTTGACAAGTCACGAGGAAGAGCTATCATTCTGGCTGTTGCTCACATAATTTGATCCCTTGACCACTGGAACATGAGGACAGAGGTTCATTTCTCAGAGCAGCTGTTCAGCCATCTCTCTCTGTTGCATGAGTTCATATGTCTAGTTACATTTTAGGAAATTTAACACCAAATACAGCTTGGATGAGTTGCGCTCAAGGTTACATCAGTATTAGTTTTCTTTGATTTCATTTAGGACATTACTTTCATTCTCACTGGCATGCCCTTACACATTTCCAATACACATTTTTACCTTTGAAGGCTATTTTCTGCAGTGTTTTCCAACTTTGTTCAGGATTCAGACCATATCTATCTTTTTTTTTTTTTTTCCCCCTTCAGAGTCAAACTGAGGACACTCAAGGCAGTAAGATGGACTTGTCTGTAGGTGCGTATAACTTCATTACAATGCATTTGGCATGATGGCTCATATTATGTATGTACATACTTGTCTTTAGGAAGGGGCACATTTCATTATTTTGAGCTGTGTTCCTTAATAGCAAGATAGAGTAGCAGCAGCCAGCCTGTTGGCTGCAGAATATATGCATATATGCAGCTGCTGCTGAGACAAACTGGGCTATGGAAAAGAGAAATAGCAGCACAGAATGAAAGGATGCTTTAAAAAAAAAACTGCTGTAGCTTCAAAAATGGAAAGAATCCCTTGTCACATGCCTTTGCTAGGTGGAAAAGGGAAGTCTACTAGTGTTGGCATTAGGGCATTCCAATTACTATCTCCTTAGGACTGATATGCAGGAAAACAAAACGTTTTTTATTGCGATTTATTCAACTGTTTGCCTCAGGCAATTTTGCTGCTGCTGAGTAGGAATATATTTATCACCCTGGATGGCCTGACCACAAACCTCAGTAAGCTTAAATGGATCATGCTGTGTGAGGGATATCATCATAAATGATAGTCGGAACTGTACTCTTGGATTATCTGGTGTAGGTTTCTGTATCTGTTTTAGCTAATCTCAGTTGATTGCCTCCTAATTTGCTATAACTTTCTTGTTAGGCAAACTATTTCACTAGATTAGGTGATTGATTTTTGTCGTCAGAAATGCTTTCCTAATTTCTAAGTTGAATTTTTACTGAAAAGCATTATTTTTCCAAGTGGGATTGAGGTTGCCTGTACCATAAGCTTCTAGAACCTTCTGATGACTAGTCCATTTAGGCCACTCACATCCCTTTCATTCCTATCCTCAAAGGTTTCAAAGAGGGAGCAGCCCATTCAGTTTTTCCTAACTACCTTACTTACAGCAAGCTTGATTACCCACAGTGTCCTCAGCATTTCTGTTCATAGTTTTTGGTGTTCTTTTTTGTTGATACTTTGGAGTCTGTTTAACTTAACTAACAATAAGATGCTTCCTGTGGCTCCCCTTGGCTGCAAATGGAGAACTGCAGCCAATGGGAGCCGCAAGGCTCTGTGGCTACGGAGCCAGTAAGTAAATAAACCGGAACAGCCTGGGAGCAACTTTCTCATAGTGGGTCCGCAGATCACTTTGAGAAACACTGATCTAGGTCAGCACATTTCAATGCTGAGGACTTAATACCATCAACTGAAGAACCATTTACCAATGTGGTTCTGTGTCTAGTATGAATGGCTCTGTGGTCCCTAGCTTTCCAACAGTGGTGCATGAATCCACCTTCATTTTTACACCATGAACACCAAAGACTAAATGGCTCAAGATGCGATACTGGGAAAGGCAAAGGAAGAACATACCCATCAGAAGACATCCCAGATGGTTAACTGTGGTACTAATTTTGATTCCCAACCTCTTCAACTCTGCACTGAATGAGCTCCATCTTAATATACTGGAGTGAACGGCTATTTGGCTGGCCTACAATTTTTTTCTTTGATCAAATTCTAACATAACACTAAAATATTTTATCATGCTTACTACTATGGAGGGATTTGGTCTAGCCAGCTGTGTCAGGGAGCCTTCCCTTTGTAAGGGCATGTCTATACTAGGAAATTATTTCACAATAACTTATTTTGAAATAATTACTCCCAAAATTACTATTTCAAAATAGCGTATCCACACTACAGGGAAGCCTCAAATTATTCCAAGGCAGGCCCCCTTAATGTGAATGTGCTACCATTACTTACAGTCCCAAGAAGCACTAGGGAATTATTACTTTGAATGACTCTGGGGCGTAGTTACTTCAAAATAGCAGCAGTGGAGCACCCACACTACCTCTATTTCAAAATAACTGTTTCAAAATAAGCATTATTCCTCATGAGAAGCAAGCGTTATTATTTTGAAATAACCAGCCCATTATTTGGAAATAACAGGCTTGGTAGTGTGGACGTTCCGCTTGTTATTTCAAAATAACTCCCTAGTGTAGATCAGGACTTATGATGCGTCTACACAGCAGGGCTTAGCTCAATTTGAGTATCTAATTTCAAGTTATGTCAATTGTGTAGCTTATTTTGAAATTGAAATTGGGAGTGTCTTCACAGCACTTATTTCAAAAGAGAGCATTCTTCCTCCGAGTTCCTCGTACAATGAGGGTTACAGGAGTCAGAGTAAAAAGGCCTCCAGTTTGACAATATTTCGATATTATTTCAAAATAACTTCCTGCTATGTAGGCAAGGACTAAGTTATTTCAAAATAACGTTAATTATTTTGAAATAATGTTGCTGTGTAGATGTACCCTTAGAGTGCAAAATCTTCCACTGGATCACTCCATCTCATCTTTCAAGGAAAGGCTATTCTTATCAAGCTCTTTTGATAAGATCTGTATCTTGCATTATCTGTTATGCTAGTCGGGTAAACCACAGATCAGTCCCTTTCTACCAGAAAGTATTCAGTTTTCTCAAGTTCTGCTTCAAGGATGAGCAAGACTCATTTTTATGAGAGAACCCTCCATGAAGGCCGTACAACAGGCCCCAATGGACACAAGTGACAGAAGATTCTAGAAGCTTGTCTCATAGGTGCTGTGCTCTCACAAGCATGAATATTCAGAGGCTTATTGCAAAGCATCCCTATTACTTGTAAGCAATCTTTATCTCTCTTATTGCTAGATTCACTGTTGGGTTTTTGCCTCCCTTTACAATTGTTGTTTCTGTATTGAAGAATCATGTTGTTAATTATTTCTTAGCGCATCAACCACATTGGTGATGTTCAAGACCCTGAAAGGGGAGACAGTCCCTGCCAGAAGTAGTTTATGGTGTAGACAGACTAGGGATGTTAAGTAGTGATTAATTTACTAGTCAAATAGTCGATGGAATTTCCATTGACTACTCAACTAGTCGATAAGCACTTCCACTTTCCACCTTAGAAATGTACAAGAGCTCCAGCGGGGGCTCCTGTGTATTTCAAAGTTGGAATGCCGCGTGGAGCCCAGGGCCAGCGGGAAGTCCCGCTGACTCGGGCCACGTGCGGGTGCTTATCCTTTGATATGCATAAGAGCCCTTGTTGAGGACTCTTGTACATTTCAAAGCTGGCATGCCATGGAGCCGTGGAGTCCCCAACTGATCCCGGGCTCCACTTGGCTTTTCAAAGAGGCAGCACCACTTGGAGCCCGGGATCAATATTCCAGCTAGTCTTATTGCAGTGTAAAGTTCCACTGTATCATTTCACTCTCATTAAATTGCATTTATAAATCGCAACTTTTAAGGCCTCATGATTCTAAAATCATTCTAAAGAAGTTTAAATTTTATGGGACATATGCATTTTGATTGCAAATCTGGAATTGTATGTCCCCTTTCTCCCTGAACCACTCTGATTGGTGCAAATATTTTCAGAACCATCCTCTTTTCTTCCATTGTGCAGTTAGTTAAGTCTCAGTCTGTAGAGGTAGTAATTAGTTTTATTTGTAGTGTGTATGGACATACAAATGTCTGAGAGTACATGTAATGTTAGATTAATTTTAATGTAAGATTCAGTTATGGGAGACCTAGAGAAACCAGTTAAGTACTTTGGTGTCAAGGGAAAGCTTATTCTTTGAGAGGTGCTTGGTCTTTGAAACCTTTATTCTCAGAACAAGACAGAAGCATGAGAGAGACGTTGAGGCCTTTGTTTCTGTAGAAGGGCTTGTAATGGTCAAATACAAATATTTTGAATCCATCTACAATAAAAAAAGGAAAAAAGCCATAAACTTGATACCATGGGCTCTTGCCCATGGTATCAAGTTTATGGCTTTTTTCCTTTTTTTATTGTAGATGGATTCAAAATTTTTGGACTGGTTCATTTGGATGTTCCTCCTCGCCCTTCCTCACACACACATATGTATTCCTTTTGCAATGCCTGTCTCATTTTCCATGCGTAGACTGCAAATACTACAGACTGCTGGCTTGTTAAAATCATCCAAACAGAATGTGTATTTAAATTCCAGTCCTTACCTGCCCCTTGCCTGCCAGCCCCAGCCCAAGATGCCAGCCCCAGCCCAAGATGCAGGAGCAATAGAGAGGGTGCCTTCAGAATTCCTGACCATTGGCTTCTTAGACCCACTACTTCCTCCTTCCAAAGAAGGGTGGATGACATACGATACTGGAGCTCAGGTCATTAAACAAATTGGTTTTCTGCCCAGAATAGAATCATAGAAGATGAGTGTTGGAAGAGACCTCAGGAGGTCATCTAATCCAACTTCCTGCTCAATGCAGGACTAATCCCAATTAAATCATTCCAGCCTTGCTTCAAAAAATAGTCTCACTTGATTCTATCATTCTATACTCCTCCCCCTACCTTCAGTCTGTGACTCTTGACTTACAGGACACACAGCTTCTGTATTTCCATTCTTCAGTCACAGAAGAAATAAGTTCAGAGTGAATTACACACATGACAATTAATAGTGTTACCATGTGGCCTTTCTTCACTTCCAGAAGTATTCACCAAATGCTAATGTGGCAGCTTACCTGTGGAGACATGGCTTCACTTTTGTCTTTATCTTGATTTTCTGATATAAGGAAAATTGCCACAGCAAGTCACCAAATTTATGGGAATGGTGCTTCTTCTCATCTCGCTTAAACTCAAGATTAATTTAGTCAAATCCATTCTTACTCTTTCAGAAGAATTTATAGGTGCACTTTTAGATTCAAGGTCAGCAAGGACCTTCTTCTTGATACCATGAGTAGTCATCTCTCAGGGCTTCAGGCTCAGGAAGGGGCATTAGTGATGGTTTGTCTATATGTTGGCGCTTACATGATGCCACATGCCAGATTGCATCTCTTCTCTTATCAAAGCTGGTTGAAGTCAGTCTACCAGCCAGACAGACTCAGCACTAATAAGCCAGTGCTTTTTCACAGGAATGTCTTTTTGTCATTGTTCTGGTGGAAAGATATCATCATATCTGTCAAGGGGTGATAATCTGTGTCTTCAACTACCACAGACACTCTGGGGAGTACCTTTGACTCATCTGCAAGCTAGCTTACTGACTTTGAAAGATGAACATTGGTCTGAGGTACAGAATGTTTTCATTCAGTTGAAAATGTTCGACAAGGTTTATTTATGAGACCAAGTGGAAATGTGTATCAGTGCAGGCTTTTTACCATAGCTTTCACCAGCTGAAGGCATCTGTTCCTGTCACCTTGATTACCTATTGGCATTCTTTAATAGTGTAAAGTTCTCTTAGCAACAATATCTGTCTATCTTCCAGTACAGGGACATAAGATTTTTTTATTCCCCAGCCAACACTCACCACAATTTTTAAGGAGATAAAGCACATTTTCTGCTTAAGGTTTTTTCCCTTTCCTGAGACTTAATATATAGTCTTCATATTTCTGATGGAACCTCTATTTGAACCTGTATACTTTCTGTTTTCTATATCATTTGTTTATTAAGAGGGCATTCTTGGTGGCTGTTATCTCATCTGACAGAGTGAGAGAAATGTAAGCACTGATGTCAGAACTATCTTATGCTGCCTTCCATAAGGATAGTTATCTTTCATCATCCTAAATAACTGCCTAAAGTGGTCCTAGACTTTTTACTTAAATCAATTAATTCATTTATGAGTGCTCTTTCCAAGATCTCACTCATCCCCTTTAGAGGCAGAGCTCCACATTTTCAGTGTTTTTAAGAATTATTTTGTGTTGCCTCAGCAATACAAAATCATTCTGAAAACTACCCAAGACTATTTCTATCTTTTGGTAACTAATCTAGAAGACAGGCTGTTTCAAAAAAGAGACTCGAAATGGGTGTCAGACTGCATTAGAATTTCTTATAGAACTGAGTAAATGAATATTGATATCTTGAAAGCCCAAGGAATGTTTTACTAGAGCTCAGGCATCCTTTTTGGCCTTTATTAAGAAGCACATCTATATTTGAAATCTATAGAGCTGCTACTTGGAGCTCCATACCAATCTTTAGAAGCCTTATTCTTCAGTGCAGGGCTGGGCAAAATAAGTTCAGTGGGCTAATTCCGGCCCACCAAGATGCCAGATCCAGCCCGCAAGAGCCTCAGCCAGCTCCCTGCCTGCCCCGCTCCCGCTCAGCACTCAGTGAAGCCTGGTACTGCAGGGCCATGTGCTTCTGTGAATGCTGAGAGCCCCAGGGGCAAAGGCAGAGGGTTCTCATGTTGCTCCCTTCCCCAGGAGCTCCCTTTGGCCAGTTTTCGGCCAATAGCAACTGCCTGTTTGCAGAACAGGAAGCATGTGAAGTGCCACTCTCCCCCCTCATTCCCAGGCTTACAGTAAATGCAGTAGCAAACATGGCCCCTATAGCTACTGTGAGCAGTGCAGGGATCCTGGTTAAGGAACCTGCTGGGCTGCTGGCTGGGAGCCACCCAGTAAGACCTCCCAGCCAAAGCCTGCTTCTGGCACCCCAACCTCCCCTCCACCCCCCGCCCTACTTCATGTAACCCAAACCTTCTGCATCCCTGTTCCAGCCCCCATATATCTTCCTAGAAACTGAGGAGGGATGTAGGAGGGGATGCAGGTCACAGCCCCCTCCCAGATCTTGCCCCACGCCTCCTGCCCCAGGTTACAACGCCCTCCCAGACTAATGATAGAGATGCAGCCATGTTAGTCTGGTCTAGCTAAAACAAAAGACAGAACTATGTAGCACTTTAAAGACTACCTTGTTAGTTAGTGCTACATAGTTCTGTCACTTGTTCTCCCAGACTAAGGATGTGAGTAGTTGACTACACAACTACTTGCTCCCCCCTTGCTGCCTCTGCATCAGAGGCAACGGGGAGTGAGGGAGAGCAGGAGCTGTGGGGAGCCGTCTTAAAAGCCAGTTCCCCCCAGCACCATCTCCACAGGACATGGGAGACAGGGGAGGCAGAGGCGCAGCAGGGACCCGGCGCTAAGCAATCCTGGCTTGCACTGGGTCTCTGACCACTGCACCTCTGCCTTTTAAATGTAGTAAGAGCTGCCTGAGACTCCTGTTGTGGCTCTGCCTTTTAAATGTAGTGAGAGTCAAGCAGCTCTTACTGCATTTAAAAGGCAGAAGTGCAGTGGTCCCAGAGCCAGCAGAAGTGCAGTGTAGTAGGAGCTGGGCTGCCTGCATGGTCAGCTCCTACTACATTTAAACTGCAGAGCCTCATCAGGGGTAGTGAGTGCCGTCCTCTTATCAACTACTCGATTAACTAATTAAACACTACTTAACATCCCTATCCCATACACTGCACCCCAATCTGATATCTTTGGTCACAGCCCAAATACCTGTACCCCTTCCTGCACTCCTGCCCCAGGTTATGACCCCCTTCCAGACTCTGTATTCCAGAGGTGGGCAAGACAGCCTCCGCAGACCCAATCTGGCCTGCTAAGCCCTTTGATCCAGCCTGCAACCACGCTGCCGTTCACCTACCCCCAGTCAATCGAGATCTGGCAATGGAGGAGCTCACTAAATTCCCTCACCCCACCAGGGGCGCATGGCACCAGAGGGAACTGCCAGCTATTCAAAATAGCAGGTGGCTCTTTCTAGGCAGCGTGCACCTCATAGCAGGGTGGAGGCAGGGGGCAAAGGCTTCACATGCTCCTCTGTGCTCAAGCCAGTCAGGGTCTGTGGGTGGGGGAGCACACAAAGTCTTCTTGCCCACCCCTTCTTGCCATAGGCCCTGCCCCTTTTGGGGCAGCCCACAACCACTTCTGAAATTCATGAAGTGGCCCCCCCTTCAAAAATTATTGCCCACCACTGCTTTAGTATCATCTTGTCAATCTGATGCATAGTTTGCCAAGGCAGTCAAACAGTACTTACAAATAGGATTCCTGGCACCCACTACCTTAGAGAAACAGCTATTTGCCAGTCAACTAGAATGGTATCCATGTGGATAAGTATTTAAAGAGAGAGTATAGTTAACTGTGCCTTCTTCAAGATGTCTACATGGATCCTATGACACACCCTCCTTCCCCACTGATGTAGAATCTGTTAGCCTTGGGAATTCTATGTTGGTGAAGGAATTGAATGATGATTGGGGCCACCATGCTCTAGGAAGTGGGACTCAATGACATACTGCATGCACATTCAGCTCCAATGGACACTGCTCACCAAAATAAACTAATCTGGCATGCCAGGGGCACTTGGAGTGAGTTCCATGAGAACAAAACATCTTGAAGAACCACAGTTACTGTAAAGTAATTATTCTTTTTCTGTTTGTATGGTAGGATTGGAAGGGAACTCAAGATCATCAGTCCCCTGAACTCATTGTATAACAAAGTGTTATTTTGGCAGTTGTTTACTCTTAAAAATCTTCAGTGGTTAAGATTTCAGAGCCTCCCTAGGCAGTTTATTCTAGTGCTTAACTACCATGACAGTAAGGAAGTTTTTCCTAATATCCAACCTAAAGTGCCCTTGCTCCATTTTAAGCCCAGTGTTTTTGGTCCTATCCCCGAGATTAAGGAAAATATTTGTTCTCCCTCCTTCTTGTAACAGCCTTTTATATATTTGAAAACTCTATTACGTTCCCTCTGTCTTTTTCTCCAGACTAAGCAGACCCATTTTTTTCAATTTTTTGTCATAGGTTATGTTTTCTAGATATTTAATCATTTTTGTTGATCTTCTCTGGACTTTCTTCAATTTGTCCACATCTTTTCTGAAATGTGGCATCCAGAACTGGACATAGGCCTAGTCAGTGCAGAATAGAGCAGAAGAATTACTTCTCATGTCTTGATTACAACACTCCTGACAATACACTCCAGAATGATGTTTGGGTTGTTGGTTTTTTTTGTTTGGGTTTTTTTGGGGGAGGTGGATTACACTGTTGACTCAAATTTAGCTTATGATTCTCTGATTGCCTGACCCCTTTCTGTAGTACTCCTTCCTAGGCAATTCTTTTCCATTGTGTATGTGTGTAACTGATTATTAAAATCTTGCAGGTCCACGGTTATCTGCTCTATATATGCAGGTATCCACCACTCATTATTGAGGATATAGGTGAAGATACAAATTTTGTATCTAGAACTCTGCAAATTTGTGGATATCCGCAGGCATCCATAGATATCGGTGCGGATATCTGCAGTCTTATTTTTGCGGATACAGATCTGAATGCGGATACAAATTGTGTATCCGCCTAGGGCTCTACTGATGACACCTTCCTAAATGGAATACTTTATAATTATCCTTTCTGAATTTCTTTCTGTTCACTTCAGATCATTTTTCCAGTTCATTCAGATCCTTTTGAATTTTAATTAGGACTGTTGATTAATCACCTCTAGCCCAAGTGATTAACTAACAGTAATTAATCACATTTTTTTATTAATGGCACTATTAAACAATAGAATACTAATTGAAACTTATTAAATATTTTTGCTTTTTTCATATTTCCAAATATATTGATTTCAGTTACAATAAAGAAAACCGTGTGCCGTGCTCACTTTATTTTATTTTGATTACTATTTGCACTGTAAAATGATAAAATAGTATTTTGCAATTAATTTCATACAAGTACTATAGTGCAATCTCTTTATTTTGAAAGCACAATTTACAGATGTAGGGTTTTTTGTTGTTGTATGTAATTGCCCTCAAAAACAAAACAATGTAAACATTTAGAGCTTTAAGTCCACTCAGTCCTACTTTTTGGTCAGCCCTTCACTAATGCTGCCTGCTTCTTGTTTACATGTCACCTGAATGTGAGAACAAGCATTTTCATGGCTTTATTGTACCTGGCATTGCAAAATATTTACATGTCAGATGTGCTAAAAGTTCGTATGTCCCTTCATGCTTCAGCCACCATTCAGAGGCTGTGTCCATGCTGATGACAGTTCTGCTCGATAATGATCCAGAGCAGCGCAGACAGAGTCATGTTCATTTTCATCGTCTGTCAGATGCCACCAGCACAAGATTAATTTTCTTTTTTGTAGCTCGAATTTAGTAATTTCTGCATTGGAGTGTTGCTCTTTTAAGATTTCTGAAAGCATATTTCACACCTCATTCCTCTCAACTTTTGGAAGGCACTTCATATTCTTAAATCTTGGATTGAGTGCTGTAGCTATTTTTAGAAATCTCACATTTGTACCTTCTTTGCAATTTGTCAAATCTGCTATGAAAGCATTTTTAAGTGTAGGTCATCACCCGAGACTGTTATAACATGAAATATATGTCTGAATGTGGGTAAAAGGGAGCTGAGAACATATAATTCTCCCCAAAGGAGTTCAGTCACAGATTTAATTGACATGTTTTTAACGAGTGTCATTAGAATGGAAGCATGTTCTCTAGATTGGTGGCCAAAGCATGAAGAGTCATACATATGTTTAGCATATCTGGCACATAAATACTTTACAGTGCTGGTTACAAAAGTGCCATGTAAACACCTGTTCTCACTTTCAGGTGACACTGTTAACAAGAAGCAGGCAGCTTTATCTCCTCCAAATGTAAAAAAATTGTTTCTCTGAGCAACAGGCTGAACTAGGACTGAATGGACATGTAGGCTCTAAAGTTTTACATTATTTTCAATGCAGTTATTTTTGTACATAATTCTATAATTATAAGTTTGACTTTCATGATAGAGATTGCACTACAGTACCTGTGTTAGGTGAATTGAAAAATACTATTTCTTTTGGGTTTTTTTCCACAGTGAAAATATTTAATAAAAAATATAAATTGAGCACTGTGCATTTTGTATTCTGTTATAACTGAAATTAATAGTTTAGATTTTACTTATAAATGTTTTTAAAGCAAATTGGATTGTTTAATCTTACAATAAAACTTAATTGCTGGGGTGGGGAGGGTGTTCAACATCTTTTACCAGGAGCTGTAATGCTACATTATAAGATAAATCCCTGGCCCCATACTATTTCTAGCATTTTAGAGGTATTTTCAAGCCATTTTATGCTGTGAATCAATTGAAAAGAACAGATATGATTGTGGTTATTGGCACTGATATTCACCTTCTTCCTTCCCTCTTATAGGTGGTCTCCCAGATAAGAAATTTGAGGTGGACAAACGAGCCATGAACCTCGGGGATTTTAATGATATAATGAGAAAGGATCGATCTGGGTTCCGTCCTCCTAATTCCAAAGACATGGGAACCACAGATAGTGGGCCTTATTTTGAGAAGGTGAGATAAATACGTATGGTTAAACAGAATCCTCCATTGCATTTACATGAGGTCCCAATTTCTATCTACTCCTTTGAGAGTAATAAAAATTCAAAATCATGGAAGAAAATGTAATAATATATGAAATAAGAAAAATATGCATACATAGAGTGAATGTAAATTAAAAATTGAGGTGGCTAAAGATAAGCAAGAATATATTAGCATAGTCCTGAGTAATAAGTATAGCTCTAGAGAACGATTAAGTACTTCTTCAGTCTTTTGCTGAGGAAGGAGAAGTTCATTTTGAACAGGTACAAACAAAATTCAGTGAAGAGGGCATGACAGTGGTTGTTTCTGTTTGGCTACTGGCTATACTCCTGTACCCTAAAAGTAAATGTAAATGTAAACAGACAAAATCATAGTCTTGGAAGACTTTTTCTTTCTGCTTTCATGTCTGCAAGTTATCTGAAGCATCCTCTTTAGATTAGGCTGTCCCATGTGCCGTATTTGTCCATTTATTGTTGGTTTCCCTACATCTGTTGTATGTTGCAGTAGTATCTCTTTTGTATCTTTACCAATTTTAAATGGGCAATGTCAAGCTTTTTGGATTTCAAATATTAATTGCTTTAAATTATGATTGGAGAGGGTCCCCTGGATTTAAAATGTTTATTTTAAATTCAGTTTGTTTGATTCAGTAAAATGTAAAACAGATAAAATATTGTTATATAAATTTTGTAGGCATTCTCTGTCTAATTAAATCATTTATTTTTAAACTACTCCATTTTGTGGTAACAGATCAAACAAATTTATGAACTCTTCTCTGCTGGCCTAATTAACAAACACCATTTGCAAAGGTGCATACTGTGGACACAAATCGGTATATGCAAATAGAAGTTGGGATGTAAAATCCTGCTTAATCAGTTAACCAATTAAACGGGATCCCAGGCTGGAGACCACTCCAGCCCGGCTGGAGCAGCCTGTAGCTCTGCTGACTCCTGGCCCTGTGTGTTAGGGGGGCTACTGGCTTGGGGCATCTGACTCCCAGCCCCGCACAGTAGGGGGCTCAGCAGGGATGGAGCAGCCCTCCACTCACAGTGAACCACACATGGTGTGGGGGGAGGACTGCTCCCAGGTTCCAATTGACCATTACCCAGTAAGCATCACTTGGTAAGGGTGATGCTGATCGGGTAACTGGTTACCCATTGACATCCCTAAATAGTAATAAATAATATGAACTCATTCTAATTCTAGCTGTACCTGCTGCTGTGGAAATAATCACTGTCAGAGAAGGACAAAATTAGCAAAGGAATACATTTTCTGTATATTTAAGAGATTTTTTTAAAGTACCTTTACCTCTACAAAACTTGTTGACCGTGGCTCCTTCACAAAAAAATCTCCAAACATCAGCTTTTAAATTGATTCAGAAGTTTGCCCTTGTAATTGCTATTACAAATTACCTTTGCTTATACCTGATCACTCACAGTCCTTCTTTTTTTCCTTTTGCATTCTGTTGCTTCACTAACCATCTCCTGCTGATTGGCTAACTACTGCTTCAGCTGACTTTGCCTTTCTCCAATCAAGATGGGTGCCTTGGGGATGAGGCTCCCTGCTCTCCCTTCTCCCCTTCTCCCAGCTACAAGCTCTCTCCCTCTGGTTCCACATTACCCAACGTCAGCCTTGGGGCAATCGGCTCAGGGCTCAACCCCCAAAACTTCGCTACTAGACAAGTAAGGAGGCCACCTACTCAGATTTATTACTACGTGGTTGCAACGTAGGCTTAATTCTGGTCAGCTGGTTTTCTTATAAGATTTACTGATCACTGACTACACAGTATCATAGTATATTAACATGGGTTTCAGATATGCTAACCCATCAAAAATCCACCTTCCTTCCTATTGTCCAATATATATTTTGTTTGTTTTTTGTTCACCTCTTATTGCCTGCAACACAGTGCCGCAGGCTAATGGATTTACTTTTCAAAAAAGCATTTATCTGCCATTGTAGTCATTAACAACTGACTTTCTATAGATGATCTTCTAATCTTTCATAGTAAGAGTGGTTTACTTCAAATTTGTTTTGGACTTTTTTTTACTCAGGTTCCATACTGAGACTTGTATGTGGAAATGTTTGAACAAGTTAAAACTTATTTCTCTAAAAAGACTCAGCAAGAATAAAAGGATAGAAGAAGAATTATTCCTAGTTAATAACTATTGGGTGGTGTTCAGGGAAAGAATAATATATGCTTGCTGTAAGTAGATAAAGTAATTGTAGACAATTAATTTATAGGTTATTGTGGCAGAATAGGTTATAGGCATGCTATAAAATGGAATAATGAGAACACGAGTATTTTAATGTACCATGAGAGATTTGTGTTTGTGTGCATTCTGGACATCACTCAGAGAATGTGGGTAAGTCTCCAGGAATCTGCTCAGAAATGGTATTAGCCATAAGTTTGAATTATTTAGTGTATTTAGTGATGATCTACTATTTATTATTAGTAAAGCTGATCAGAAAATGGTAAGTATTTTCTGTGGGAAATTTGGAAAAATGAAATATCTTCTTAAACCACAGAATTACTGTTGTTTGAGTTCTCATCTCTGTATCCCACTTGTGGATGGACATATACCCCAGGTCCCTGAGACCAGAGATTTGTAGCAAGTATTGTCTGTTGCTTCGTGGATGTGCAATTGTTCTTATTTTTCAAATTGAGGACATAAAGAGCGGTGTGGTCCAACGCCTTTGCAATTCTGTTCCTATTTACTGTCTAATATCCTTGTGGAGGACTATACCAAGAGTCCCAGGATTTAAAGAACTTTTATTTCCTTTCCATGTTCTTTTCCATTGACAGTCATCAGCAGGGTTGCCTTTTAATGCCTTAAGGAGGCTCACATTGCCACCAAGTGCAGCTTCTGTCACTCCTTCCTTCCTTCCTTGAATTTGTAATTGTAGATTGCTCTGTCTGGGGAATACCTCATTGAGTGGATAGTTCTCTGAAAACATCCACTCAATGTATAGCAGCAGTCAAAAAAGCAAACAATGTTAGGAATCATTAAAAAAGGGATAGAGAATAAAACAGAGAATATCCTATTGTCGCTATATAAATCCATGGTATGTCCACGTCTTGAATACTGTGTACAAATGTGGTCGCCTCATCTCAAAAAAGATACATTGGTATTGGAAAAGCTTTAGAAAAGGACAACAAAAATTATTAGGGGTTTGGGATGGGTCGCATAGGAAGAGAGATTAAAAAGACTGGGACTTTTCGGCTTAGAAAAGAGAAGACTAAGGGAGAAGATGATAGAGGTCTGCAAAATCATGACTGGTGTGGAAAAAGTGAATAAGGAAAAGTTATTTACTTGTTCCCATAACATAAGAACTAGGAGTCACCAAATGAAATTAATAGGTAGCAGATTTAAAACAAACAAAAGGAAGTTTTTCTTCATGCAGCGCTCAGTCAACCTGTGGAACTCCTTGCCAGAAGATGTTGTGAAGACCAGGACTTGAACAGGGTTCAAGAAAGAACAAGATAAATTCATGAGGTTAGGTCCATCAATGGCTGTTAACCAGGATGGGTAGGGATAGTGTCCCTAGCCTCTGTCAGAGGCTGGAAATGGATGATGGGAGAGGGATTGCTTGAAGATTCCCTGTTCTGTTCACTCCCTCTTAGGCATCTGGCATTGGCCACTATTGCAAAACAGGATACTGGGCTAGATGGACCTTTGATCTGACCCAGTATGGCTGTTCTTATGTTCTCATGGAGTAGGCCACGAGGCCTCACTCAGATTTAAGCTTGGGAGTCGTACCTACATAGTGGTCTCAGATCGCAAGCATTGCTCCTTTGGGTGAAAGGTCTGGAGTAGAGATCAAACAAAACACTTAAGCCTAACAGACCCTCTCACAAGAGCAGGAACATGGCCATGGGTATAATGATAGATCCCAATCCAGGCCTACCTTTAAGAAAAAATATCCCCTCCCCATCTTGATTGAAGTTGGGTGAGTCCTCACATGCAGGTCTTGAGGAATTAGGTCCCCTCAAACCTGTTAAGACAGAAGGGCACATAGGAAGAATTACCGATCAGTACTGGTTCTAGCTCCATCTCACAGATCAAAAAATCAGCACCCACTGCCCCATATGGTATTCTCTGAGTAGCAGACTGTTGGACACCCCAGATGCATCCGTTCTTCTAGTGCTTGCTCATGTCCGTTAAACATAGGTGTGTGTGCCTGCCACATGCACCGGTGTTGGAAGCTTTTCCCTGAGCAGTACCCTTAGGGGCCAGGGTCCCAGTGCCCCTGGAGTGGGGTGTACATGTCACACTATATAGGACACTCTCCGGCCTATCCCTCCCTCAGGGTACGTCTACACTAGCCCCCTAGTTCGAACAAGGGAGGCTAATGTAGGCATTCGAAGTTGCAAATGAAGCCTGGGATTTAATTATCCGGGCTTTATTTACATGTTCCGTCGTTGCCATTTTGAAATTCCACTAGCCCGAGTAACTGCCCGCCACACGCCGCAGTGAAACGCAATTCGAACTAAGTCCTTAGTTTGAATTAAGTTACACCACATTCCAGGAGGAGTAACAGTTAATTCGAACTAAGGACTTAGTTCGAATTGCCGTTTCACTGCCGCGTGTAGCCGCGGGGAGTTACTTCGGGCTAGTGGAATTTCAAAATGACGACCAGACGGGAACATGCAAATAAAGCCCGGGATATTTAAATCCCGGGCTTCATTTGCAACTTCAGATGCCTACATTAGCCTCCCTAGTTCGAACTAGGGGGCTAGTGTAGACATACCCTCAGTTCCTTCATGCTGCCACTGACTTTGCTTGGAACAGTGTGCTCCAGCCTTAGCTGTACCTAGCACTTCCCTTAATCCTATTGTTTCATAGATGGTTATCTCCTTCATTAAGTACCTGTAAATAGTTTGTAGACTTTTTGATTCTTCCTAAAGACTTTGCCTTGGGGATGGGACATGCCCTGCTACCCTGGCTTCAAAGCCTGCGCCTGCAGGCCTATGCCAGTCAGTGATCTGCATGCTGACTGCCTTCCTTGCCTAGGTAAAGGGCATGTTTTGGAGAAGTGTCGCATTTGCATGTCCTTCCGTCCCAAAAGAATTAAAGAAAGTGGTATTCAGCTTCCAGCATTGCTAATGGAGTCTGCGCTTGCTTAGCAAGGCCAGTGGTCAGACTCGGCACCGAGCATCAGTGCGCAGTGCGCCTCAGTTATCAATGGCTTGCACCGTTTACCATCACTAGCCCCAGCAAAGTGCCCTAGGAAGTCGGGCAGAGACAAGTCCCCTCTTAAGGAACAGTTGGCTGATAGGCAGCAGGAGAAGGCCCAGGCAACACCAAGCTCCCCTACATGGTCGCTGTCCCTGATGTTGGAGGTTGATCTTCCCTCCACACTGGAGGCCTTCCAGGCCGCCCAGGACATACGGCTGCCATGCCAGTACCAACACCACCTGCACCTCAGCATAGAGGGAAGCCACCATTAGGCCGTTGGTTGCTGAGTACAGTCAGGTCCCGCTCTCCTCCTAGTCAGAGAGGAGAGCACCTCAAAGCACCTGTGAGCGAGAGACCTGGGCAGGATGCCAAGTCTCCCACGTCGCTGGAGTCACACAGACCTGTGGAGATACATGCCACCTGGCATCAGCGGTACTGAAGGGAGAGTCAATCCCCTTGCCTTGTGAACCCAGGGATGTGTCTCCATGCCCACAGCACTGCTCACTGCGCCAACGCTTCTCACTGGCACTGAGCTATTCTAGCCGTCGTGGCATGTCCCGTCGGTCCCGATCTCCCTCACAGCACTGAGGCTCCCCTTCTCGACACCAATCCCGTGCATGAGGGGTAGATCATCTGAACACCGCAGCCCTTGAAGGGATGCAAGGCACTCCCAGTTACCGAGGTCTCCGTCAGTCATGGAGTCACAATACGGAGGAAGTTGCTTTTCAAGGTCCTCACCCTGAGTGTTTGGCAGCATCCAACCCTGCGGTGTCACCTTGGACTCGGATTCCATCGCGCTGGTCTCCACACAGCTCTTGGCACTGTTGTATTCCGTACCACCAGTGCTGTCACAGGGAGCATCAGGTCTGCCGTCTCAGTGGCAGGCTCAATGTTGCTCATGGAGTGTCTGGGGTTTCCTGATGCAACCCTAGCCTACCTGTTTGGTGGCCAGATCATCACAGACCCCCTCGGTGCCCCCAGCTCCTAGTGGGTGACCAGGAGAGACTGTGGCACCAGCCTCCTCCCAGTTGATCGATGGGGCAGGCGACCAACCCTCTTCCCCCTTGAGGGGAAGAGCAGCCAGCCCCAACCTCCTCTCCAGACAAGGCGATAGTGGCTTCTCCCCGGCGGTGCCACTGGACGATATGAAAGCCCACCATGACCTCTTGAGGATGTCAAACAGCTTGGGCCTCCAGGCAGAAGAGATTCAGGAGACCTTGGACTCACTGTTTGGAGTCCCGTGGTAGGTGGGCCCACCAGATTGGCCTGACCCCTGTATGAGATGGTAGCCAAGATTGCCAAAGCCTTGTGGCGGACCCCCTCCTCTATTCTGCCAATAGCACAGGACAGAGAGGAATTACTTTGTCCCCACCAGGGACCACGAATACCTGTATACACACCCACCTCCGAATTCCCTAGTAGTGGAATCCATTAACTATAGAGAACACCAAGGTCAACTCACCCCCACTCCCAAGAATAAAAACTCCAAATGCCTGGACTTGTTTGGCAGAAAACTTTGTTCTTCAGCCAGTTTCCATCCCACTATGAGGTTAAACACACGGCAGGTGTTGGACAAATTCAAGTCCTCCCTCCCAGATGGCCCACATAGAGAGTTCAAGGTCCTGGTGGAGGAATCTTCTGTGGCCATGGTGGCACTGCAGGAGGTTTCAGATGTGGCAGACACGTTGGCTCATTCCATGGCATACGCCATCTCTATGTAGCGGGTGGCTTGGCTCCTCCTTTCGGGCTTTTCTCCAGAGGTCCAGAACTGCCTTTTGACATGGGTGCCTTTTTTGCAGAGCAGACAGATAGATAGTAAGTGATTAAGGACTCCCGCTCCATGTTAAAGACTCTAGGTTTAAAGACTCAGTCCCTGGGACTGAGAGGAAAAAGTTTAAGCCTCACTCCTCTCAACCAAAGATCCACTAATCCCAGCAGGATACTGCCCACATTCTCCCAAACCCTTCAAGAGGAAGCAGAACCGCCATCCTCAGTCTGGCCAGCCATCAACTAGCCAGTTTAAGCAGCAGGCCAAGCGCATCTTTTGAGAATGTGCTGGAGGACAGCATACCAGACTCTTTGGATCCTCCCCACCTGTTTTCCTTCAGACTCTGCCCTTTCCTCCTCATCTGGAAGGGTATTACCTCAGGCTGTTGAGTTCTAGCCACAGTCCAGCGTGGCTACATCTTCCAGCTTTCCTCTACACCGTCTTCCCACCCACCTTCCCTGTTCCTCTTCAGGAACTCTTCTCACGAGCGCCTCCTCAAACAGGAGTTATCCCAGTTGCTCCAGGTGGGAGCAGTGGAGAAGGTACATCCGGGTGTTGAGAACAAAGGCTTCAACTCCTGCTGTTTTCTGATTCCCCAGGCCAAAGGGGGGTCTACAGCCTATACTGGACTTGTGCAGCCTCAACAAGTACCTGGTCTGCCTCAAGTTCCGCATGGTCTCTCAAGCCTCCACCATCCCTGACCTGGATCCCGGGGACTGGTATGCTGCCGTCAACCTCAAGGACGCATACTTCCACATTGCGATCTTCAAAGATCACAGATGCTTCCTGAGGTTCACAGTGGGCGCAAACCACTACCAATTTGCTGTCCTGCCCTTCAGCCTGTCCATAGCCCCCACGGTTTTCACCAAGGGCATGTCAGTGGTAGCGTCGTACCTGAGACACCAGGGGGTGCCAGGTGTATCCTTACCTGGATGACTGGCTTGTCAAAAGTTCCTCAAGGCTCAGAGTCCAGTGAAATGTAGCTCTCTGCTGCCTCAGCCGCCTAATAAATGAAAAGAAGTCAGTGTTTGTGCCAAGCCAGCAGATAGAATTCTTTGGGGTTCTCCTGCATTCTACCCAGGCCAAGGCATCATTCCCTAAGAGAGGTTCGAGGCCCTGTTGATTTTTCTGCAGCAGCACGGCAAGGGTGTGTCTGCAGGTTCTGGGGGACATGACTGCCTATATATATGTTGTGCCCCCTCGCTAGGCTCAGGATGAATCCCCTTCAGCTGTGGCTAGCATCTGTGTATACACCAGCCAGACACTCCCTGGAAAGAGTGGTGACGGTCCCACATCACATCCCGTGGACCCTAGTGATGGACCAGGGCAAAATACATCATGTCTAGCATCCCCTTCCATCAGCATCTGCACTTGAGAGAGAGCTAGTAGCCAACACTTCAGACTGCTGCTTGGGGGCCCACATGGGAACCCTTCAGACCAGAGAGAGTGGTTTCTGTCTTGGATCAGATCCTTTTCCTGCCAGTTTTCTATCCCAAGCCTCATGTGGACAGTGAGGATGTGGTGTCTCGATGCACAGGACATTTGGAGGGTACTGCCATTCTGCTCAGAATAAGGCCCATCCGCAAGTCCACATGGCCTATGCAGAACGGGGGGGAGGAGGAGTTCCCCTATATCCTCTCAGAGGCTCTCAAAATGGATTACTACTTGTGTCCGTATGTGCTGTGAGTTGGCCGGGACCCAGCCGCTAGCGCTGATCAGGGCCCACTCTTTTAGAGCTCAGGCTTCATCACATGCTTACCTCACGCATGTTCCGATTCAAGATACTTGCCAAGCAGCAATGTGGTCATCAGTGGATACCTTCATGTCACACTACTCCATTATTCAGCAAGCTAGGGAGGATGCTGTGTTTGGTAGGGCTGTAATGCAATCTGCATGTCCTTAACTCTTACCCACCTCTGCAGACACTGCTTGCAGTCACCTATGTTGAATGGACATGAGCAAGTGCTTGAAGAAAATACAGTTATTTGTTCCGTAACTGGTGTTCTTCGAGATGTGTTGCTCACGTCTCTTCAGCTTCCCACCCTCCTCTCATCTGTTGGAGTTCTGGCAAGAAGGAACTGAGGGAGGGAGGGACCAGGAACTGTCCTATATCAGGGGTGGGCAATATTTTTTTGCCGGGGGCCACTTTGAAAATTTTTGAAGTGGCCCCGGGCCACACAGGATGGGGCGGGGCATCGAGCGGAAAGGGCAGGGCATCAAGCAGAATGGGCAGGGCCAAGATATTTCTGGGTTCCCCACACCCAGACAATGATTGGTCTGGGGGTGAGGGAGTGCCTTTGTCCCCACCCCAAGTTCCCCCAAGGTGCCCCTGCCCCTGCCCCTGCCCCTGCCCTGCCCCTGCCCCTGCCCCTGCCCCTGCCGGGCGTGCTGCGGGAGGGGGCATCGGCCCCAGAGGAGGAGCATGGCGACTTCCCTGCACCGGCGCAGGAGTGGTGAGTCGGCCCTGGGGCAGGCGCACGCGAGGTTTCCCTGTGCCGCCGGGGCGGGAAGGTGTTTCCGCCTTGGGGCAGGTGCGCGCGGCATTTCCCTGCACCGCGGGGTGGGGTGGGGGGGCAGAGTCGGGCCCGGAGGAGGCACGCGCTGGCTTCCTCTGGGGGAGAGGGAATCCTGGGAGGAGGCAGATGCAGGGGACTCTCTGCCTCCCCGTCCCCTGTCCCCAGCCACAGAACTCTGTCCCCACTCCCCTAACTCTGTCCCCACTCCCCTGTCCCGAGCCACAGAACTCTGTCCCCACTGGCACCCTATCCCCAGCTGCAGAAACCTGTCCCCATTGGCACTCTGTTCCCTGCTGCAGAACCCTGTCCTCTGCCCTCCCAGCATCCTGCCCCCTCTTCCCTGCCCCCAGCTGCAGAACTCTGTCCCCACTGGCACCCTGTCCCCTGCCAAAGCATTCACTAGCACCCTTTCCCAGTACTATGTCCCCTGTTCCCACCAACACAGTTGGGGCCACATTAGTGAAGCGTGGCAGGGGGGTTGGAGGAGGGTTTTTTTGCATCTCACTTGTGTGGCCCCAACTGACTTTTCTTGGGTCAGTGACCCCGACTCAAAACAGGTTCCCTGCCCGTCTCAGAAATAAAGACAATGCAGAAACTTTTTGTTTGACATAGTATTTTATTTAAAAATGAAGCCTGGCCAACAAACCCCAAATTGGGGCCAAGCCCCCATCTGGCCACAGCATCGTAACACTCCTGCACTCCCCTTTCCCCCAGACCCTACATCTGAGCCTATCATACACTGGAACCCCCTGCCCTGAGCCCCTCACATACCCCAACCCAAATTCCTGAACCCTCACATCCAGAAGTCTGTGGCTTGCTTAGTACCCTAACCCTACATCTGACCCCAACACTGCTCGGCCTGGCGCCCCCTCCCCGAGCCAGCGTCCCCTTATCCACCTTCTCCTGCATCCAGATTTCCTCCCAGAGCTTGCACCTCACACACCCCTTCCCACACCCAAATCCCTCATTCCCACCCCAGAGCCTACACATCTTGTCTTAACCCAGCGAGGTTACGGCTAGACTGCAGGAGTTTTTCCACGATTCCGGAGATATCCCAGAAAAACACTTCTGCATCCAGGGATACATTTGTTCTTCCGCTTCTTTTAGTGGAAGAGCAAACATGATCTTTCAGTCACCCCTATATTCCACTTTCCACAAGGAATAAGGGGGCTTCCAAAAGAATGGGTTTTTCTGATATTTGGTCTAGTCTAGACAGGCCAAATGTTGGAAAAACCTCTTCCTACAGAAGAATTGGGGAAAAAAGCAGCAGTATAAGGGTTAGGGATAGCAAGTGTTGGAGAGGAGGAGAATAGAGAGGACGGGGCTTCAAGGAAGGGGTGGGGTGGTAGATCTTGGCTTGTTCTGTCATTTAAAAAGTGATCTTGGGTATAAAAAAGTTGGAGACCATTGTCCTAGGCCAATTAGGGCCTGGGGATGGGGGAGTGTGCAAAGCCTCCTCCTCTTTCCTTCCCCCAACCCCCGCCCCACGAGCAGCGCTTCAAAGCGCCATGTGCTCCTGGCAGGGTGGGAGGAGACTTCGCACGCTCCCCCGCCCCAATTAGGGCCTGGGGAGGGGGAGTGCGCAATGCCTTCTCTGCTCTGCCCCCGCCCTGCAAGCAGCGCGCGGCACTTCATAGCATCGCATGCTCCTGGAAGGGCGGGAGGAGGCTTTGTGCGCTCCCCCGCCCCCAGGCCAATTAAGCGCCACGCGCTGCTCACAGGGCAGAGAAGAAGAAGGCTTCACACTTTCCCCCAGGCCCTAATTGGCCTGGGCGCGGGAAAACAGCAGGGCCTCTGCGAGCTGGATCCACCTGCTTAGTGGGCTGGATCCAGCCCGCAGAGGCCCTTTTGCCCACCCTTGTCTTATATAGTGGCATGTGCATACCAGTCTGGGGGCACTGGGACTCTGGCCCCTCCAAGTACTTGCTTAGGGAAATATTTCTGGCACTGATGCACATGGCAGGCACAGGCACCTATGCTGAATGGACATGAATAATGCATCTCGAAGAATACCAGTTACGAAATAGGTAATTCTCTTTTCCCACCTCAGTGTCTCCTCAAACTCCAGGAAGGGTGGCCATCTTTATGTCACTGGAGGACACTTTCACTCCAACCTATTCACAATCTTTTCTTCAGTTTGGCAGTTCTCCTTACAAATGTTTCTATACCCAAAGAACCCACCTTGTGAGGAAGAATAGAAGGCCTCAAAAAATGAGGTTTACAGGATCTTTGGAAAAAGCCTTCCCTTTTTGAAAGAACTGCATCTAGACTGTGGTTTTACTTTCGAAATAGCACTTTTTTGAAAGAGCGCCATGATGCAATTATGCAAATGAAGTGCGGGATATTTAAATCCGGGCTTCATTTGCACTTTCAAAGTGCTTCATTTACATCCGTCTGCCGACAGAAGGATGTAGTCTAGACGTAGCCATAGTGCCCACTGCAGGCCAAAATGCATATCAATCTGCCTGAGATTTAAAGTAGTTCATGCAACCTGCAACAAATACTTCTTCCTCACATGATCCTGCAGCATCCAGATAATAACTGGCAATATGACAACTGTCTCCTATATAAACAGAATACACAGTGAGCTTTATGGAACTGCTGCGTGAAGAACAATGTGATACTGTTGGCAACATACATACCAGGTGTGCAGAATACTCTGGCAGATATTTTGAGCAAGCCCTTTGCCATAGACTGTGAATGGGAAATACACAATTATGTTATGACCAAAATTGTGTTAAGTGCAGGAACTGAAGTGCCTCACTTATACCCTCAGTTCAGAGTATGAGGAGAGCAGCTGTGCAAGAGTGAACCTATTTGCTACAAATCTCCAATCTCAGGCACAGAGTACATGCATACCCATATGGGGAATACAGCTGGGAACCACATATATCAAAGAACTTCCCTTTACAAGTTGTTTTTTGTTTTCTCATTTTAAAAAAGCACAGATATATCACAAAAAGGTCAAAAGAGACTAATTTCCCATGAACATTCCATGAAAATTTTCACATTAGGAAAAAAGGACATTTTTGTCTAAGTAATTTTTCAGATAAAATAATTAGACCTGGTCAGTTTTTTCAAGGCAATGGTAGACAGCTAAAGGCATGCAAGTTACATATGTAATAGTCCATACTCATTTTAGTGACAACTGGTTCCTGAATCTTAAACCAAATCTTTGTCAGACTTTTCATAATAAAACAGCCAAATGACTTAGTGATAAATACTGCTTAGCAACTTTTAACTAAGAGAATATTCTAGGACATAACTATTTTGTTTTCTCTGAGCTTCATTTCTCATATCTGTAAACTATGTAAAGTGTATTAGATTCTTGGATGAAAACTACAATGTAAATGTGGAGGAAGAGGCTGTATTTAAAAAAATTCATTTTATAAAGAGACTAACATGTCAGGGAATAAAGCTAATTGAGGTTAGTATCTTCTGAATAATCACGTGAGAGGGTATTCTCTATAGTGAAATATTCTTGGAATACCCTTAGCAAACAGCTAATAGCACAGAAATCCATTAAAATATCAATTGACTCACCACTGTTTTAATTTTGTAGGCTGGCAATCATGGTTTATTTGGAAACAGCACAGCACAATCGAGGGGCATGCATACACCAGTGCAGCCACTAAACCCTTCTCCCAATATCCGGGCACAAGTGCCTCCCCAGTTTCTTTCCCCCCAGGTAAGCGGCTTAACATTTCTGATTTCTTACACAGTATAAGGTTTTCAGCATTGACAAGTACATGTTTTAAGTATTTTCACCTGCCAATTTATTGTGGATCTGACATATTTTACAAATGGAACCCTTAGTTCTTCTTCGAGTAGTGTTCCTATGGGTGCTCCACTGTAGGTGTATGTGCGCCCCTGTCTCCTAATCAAAGATTTTTGTTAGCAGTGCCCATTAAGCCTGGGCATATGTTAGTACCTAGAGGCTATCTAGCAGTGCACAGGGCAAAAGCCTCTCACTTCCTTCTCAGCTGCCTTTGGCATCACATGGAGAGAGCTGTTGTCACTTCCTTATCTGTATTGTTAGCATAATTAGAATCTGGTTTTGTTTCTTTTGTTCTCCCTAATAGTGTTCCCTTAAAAAAAACCAAACACCTTCCCTTGTAATTAAAAAGAAGGAAAAAACTTTTTTATCTTGTCTGAGGGTATCTTCCCCCCATTTCTCCCTCCTCTGGTGAAAGGAAAAAAAGAGGAGTAGAGAGGACCTGCTTCCTTCTACATTCCTTGTTGCTAGAGCTGCCACCTGGGCACCCACAGGAAAACAGACTCCGAGTAGTTGGCTAGCTAGTGGAGGGGTCCCCAGAGCTGACACCACCTCAGGAACAGAAGAAAAAGCTCTGAGTGATTAGCAGCAAGTGGGGTTTCTCCAGAACTGCTACCTCAGCAGTGAATGATTGACAGCCAGAGGGGTTTCCCCAGAGCTGCCACTGCAGTATGGATAGAAAAACAAGCTTACCACAGCATGGAGGGCACTGGTAGCTCTGAAGCAGGGTACCTAGAAGAGCCTCTCCTCCCTCCCACCTCTGCTCTGCAGCACAAACTGCACATCAGCTGATAAGCCAGGGGCAACTGCTAACACAATTACCGTACTGTCTCTAAAAGAGTGGCACAATGAAAACTTTTAGTGCCACGTGCAACAGAACTCCCATCTAGGGAGTGTTCTTCATCTTCCCAAGCATCAGTACTGACAGTGTACCATGAACACTCCTCTGCAGTACCAAATGAGCCCATGGTAATACATGAGCTCTGGTATCCTGGAGACCTGTGGTCTTGGTACCAAGGGAAAGAGAGTTACTGTACCATCTCTAAAAGTGCAGCAATGACAATTTTTGGTACCTGGTGCAAGAAAGCTCTCAGCTAGGGATTGCTCTGCACCATCTCAACCATTGGTACCGATAAAATACCATGGACGTTTGTCCATGGTACTGAGTGAGCCCAAGGTTCTGCACGAATTCTGGCACCCTGGAAATTTGATTTAGGGGAAGAACCGCAATCCCCATTACACAGTACCAAGGCTCCGGTACTGAGCACATCCAGGCACCCAAAATCACTCCTGGCTCCGGGCTGTGTACTGCCAATATACCTGTCAGTGCTGCCCCTAGCCAATGACAGGTCCGAGAGCAGCCAGGAGGAAGTCATGGCCCATTATCACAATACAAAGATCTTCCCGCATTCCATCGAGCCCATCCATGATCGCATGGGACCCTATCATCCATGCCTTCCCCCATTGCTTTATTGCAATCCTTAGGCAATATACACACACAGGTCACAACCATCCAGTGTGTCTGAGTGGTTAGTCTTCTACAGTGGCTGTCCAGAGCCCTGAGCAAGGGGTGCAGGAAGCTGGTGCAGAAGGAGGATCTTGCCATGATTGCAGATGAACTGCAGATTCTCCTACAGGAGATGGCAAATACACATGACAGTTGGGGGATATTCTGCACACCACCTCCTCATCCAGAATTGCCTTCCCCCCAGTTAATGAGGGGATTCTAGATCCTACCAACTCTATCATTGTGGATGTGGTTAATGCCTGAAGCAAACAACATAATGCCAGTTGAGCCCCACACAGTCAGGTTTGGCAAGATGGAGTAGTTGTTGCTGACATAACTGTTTAGAATCGCAAATTACCAAACTGTTATAGCCAAATATGATTTTATTAATTATGGGAAACTTAGTGTTTCTGGAACATTTACAGGAGACACAAAAGTAGCAATTTCAGATCATCCTTAAAGAGGATCAGTTAATAACCATATTGGTGCTAGTGACAACACTGTATGTAGCTGATACAGTGGCCTGCCTGCTTTTCATGATAGTGGTACTGAGTCGGGGTTTTTGACTACATCTTTCTGGATTGCCCCAACTGTTGTAGAAGACAAACTCTTTCGCAGAGAAGACAGATTCTTCTCCCCAGTCTGGGATTCCTGGGCCATATTATGCTCCCTAAGAATCTACACTGCAGGGCAGAAAAGATATATCTCTCAGCCACACGATACCCACTCTCTTAGCACTGTTACGAGCCATTGAGTAATATGATCAGGGCTCAAAAAGGGAAGCATTCTGCACCTAGTCCACTATTTCTGAAGCCACCTCTTCTAAGCACTTTTTTGTGGGAAGGTCGAGGGTCTCATATCTTCAGCTGCTATTCACACCCCTGTCGCTCTCAGAAGTCACCTAGCCCCATTTCCCAGCAGCGGTATCACCTCTGACAGCTAGGTCCTGGGGATTATTTCAAAAAGTTACACTATTTAATTCATGTCCCTTCTCCACTACAACCTTCCTTCCCTGTCCCCCTTCAAGGACCCTTCTCATGTGAACCTACTTGATCAGGAACTGTATTATTTGTTATTCCATTGAACCAGTCCTGCTGCAACTCAGGAGCAAGGGGGTTTAGTCCTATTATTTCCTGATCCTCAAAATGAAGTGAGGTTGTATTCCCATTCTAGATCCAAGGGGATTAAACAAATACAGGAAGGTGCAGCTGTTCAATATGGTCATGCTAGCAGTCAAAGATTTCCAACTCTTTATCTTTTGGTAGGACCATTATCTGTACAGACTGCTCCATCCAGGTTATTCACCACAGCTCTCCTCATTGAACTGGAATGCTGACCCCAGTACAGTGACTGGAGTTCTCAGCATCACCCTCAATGCAGTACACAGACTCACCACCTTGGAACAGGTTCCTTCCTAGTAGACTGGGGGGTTCACCTACACAACCACAAGGATCAGGGCAAATAGCCTTCCCCAGAAGTGATCCTCCATGTCACTCTTTTGGAGCTAAGTGTTGGCAGGAATGCCTGTATGCACAACCTCTATATTTTACATCTCATCACCAAGAGGATGCCAGATCACCCTCGCTCTTCAAGGAAGCACTCAGACTGTGGAAGTGGTGTGCATTGCTCACAATGTATTTATCCCACCTATCTATCTACTAGGGATACAGAGCATGACAACCAACAGTCTCAGAATTTCTGTCACGACTCCAAATGGGAACTGAACTTAGAGGTGCCTGGACATATATTTGTTCTCTGGGTAACCCTGTATACAGGTCTCTTCTCTACTTACTGGAACAAATAATGTCCTCATTACTGTCTTAGGCCTGGCCTGGGGAAACATTCATGGGGAGGTGCCCTCATCTTCCCATGGCACAGTGACCTCTTGTATGCCTGGTTTTCCTGTTTTTCTCTTCTATCCAAGGCCCTGCAAAGTGAGAATTATTCTGTTTGCACCTTTTGGCCAAGACTAGTCTGACTCCTTTATCTGCCACAGATGGCTATATGCCCGTATTTTCCTCCTTGGCTGATTCCACACTCAGTATATGTACCCACAAAATTAAAACGATTCCAAATTGTTATTAATCTAAACATAGATGCAATCTCATCTTCCCTAAGACAGAACCCCAGTATGTCTGCCTTGCTCGTGTCTGCTTTTTAAATGTGTCTTTGTGGGGTTAGATAAGTAGTGAGAGGATTGTTTTACTCTCTTTTCTCTCAGGGAGATTTCTTTTTCCAGGTTTCAAATGTTGCTTTTCCTGCTGATGGCCACTCTTTAAGTCCATTGCTTGGGGAGGTCCCACATCTCCCACAAGTGAGTTCTGCCTAATCTTGAAGTCTAGAGCAAGACAAAATAGGGAGATTAAACTCAGGCTGCTAATGATGAAACACTCCCTTTAGCCAACTTCTGAGTCCATTCAGGAAGGCTTCCCCATTACATCCCCCATTACAGATCCAGTACCCTTTCTACCTTGGTGCAGGCTTCCCTTAAGAAAGGGAAGATGTTGCAGGCATCAAGGAGGACTTCCAAAAAGAGGAGTGAGGACTCTCTCATCTTAACAAGCCAACTCTGAAGAAGTCCACATCCTCGTTAGATGCTGGTGGGCCATAAAGTCCTGGAGCACAAAGGAAGGGTACAGCTCCAGTAGGGCAATGGTACTTTCTAACAACTTGGAGGACAAGCATTGACACTTGTGACTGGCACTGTTGAGGTCAACCCAGACATTGGTACCCATGTAGGCAGCACCTTCAGCACCAAGCAAGCTGTCGTTCTCGAACACAATGGCCTCTACTTTGGTGTGCTCATTGTTGGCAGCACTGTCTCCTTTGGTGACCTTGGCCTCAGCAACCACATTGGTACTGAACCTCTCTTTAGTGCCACAAGAGTTCAGATATACTAAAGAACTTTTGATGATAGATGAACTGGAGTCCCTGCCTTTCATGATACTGAACCTCTCTTGATACCAAGACTCTGATCTCTGGACTCCAGTACTTTCTTCCCGTTTTTCTGTGGATGCTCATCCTGTAGATGAGATGGAAGAGAATGTTCTAGGACATAAAATTTGTTTTCTCTGAGCCTTTCTTTCCATATCTGCAAAAGGGGATAATCAACTGTGTAAAGTGTATGGAAATCCTTGGATGAAAACTACAATGTAAATGTGGAGGAAGAGACTGTATTTTGAAAACTTCACTTTATATGGAGACATACACGGGGGAATAAAGTTGATTGGACTCCAACATCTCTCTTCAGGAACCCATTGTCTAAAAAGTCATAGGGAAGATTAGGTTCTCCATTAAGAATAGTGGAACCAACCCTGCATACCACCTCCACTTCTCTATGGGCCCCCCAATGGTCACCCTTGGACTCCTGGACTGCTTATTGATGGGGATTTGCCAGGCCACTGGTATTGTCTCATAGGAAGACAAGAGTTGTCCAGCTCTCTCCTTCCTAGCCAGCTAGGAGAAGGCATTGGAGGAGAAGGAAGCTCCATAGTTCTCTCGAGAAATCCTATTTATATTACAGTAGGTGTTAAAAGATCATTGGAGTTCTACTTAGATAGTACCCAGCTATTTAGGAAGTTACTTAAGCACTTAATTACCTTCACAGATCGATCCATGGAGTCCTCAGTCTCTCTGCAAAGACTATTGAGATGACTATCTGGATACATTATCACTTGTTATAATTAGGGATTTAAATGGTTTACTGATTAACAGATTAACCAGTAAGCTTCACCCGTAACAGATGAGGTTTACCAGTTCTAGTTAACTGGTAGGGGCTGGAGCAGGTAGGGGCTGCTCCAGCTGGATGGCTGGAGCAGCCCCTGTCTGTGGTGTGCCCAGCCAGATGGTGTGCTATAGACGGGCTGCTCTGGTCAGCTGGAGGAACTCCTGTCCGTGGTGGGCCTAGCCTGGCTCCCTCGACGCAGGTTACATGCAGGCTGCCTGGAAGGAGGTTTCACTGTGGGCTCTGCAGTATAAAGTTAGGATTTTCAGACGTTACACGGTTATATTTTTAAATGACTTTTTAATCCCTAGTTATGTTTTGGGCATTCACCCAATACCGAAAGGAGATAGCACTTTCAGCCAGATCATAGGCAACATCTGTGGCGTTATTGAAGCATATATCAGTATCTGAAATATGCGAGACTACTACATGGTTTCATTGCATATATATTAAAAGAAGAGGTTGCTCACTTTGAACAGCAGTTGTGGTTCTTCAAGATGTTTGGTCCCTATGGTTGTTCTACTACTGGCCCCCGTCCTCTTCTGCTTCTGACAGTTATTTAGGAGACATTTACAACCAGCATGAACAGACATTAGATGCATGCACAGGCCCAAAGAGCACTGCTCACTGAAATCTCATCAAGGCTCAAGAGGTGCATTTGTTACCTGAAAGAAGCAACCATCGGGAGACACATCTCAAAGAACTGCAGTTCCTGCACAAAGTGAGAAACTTCTTCATTTATGGATCTGTAAGGTGTCAGTTAAAATGATATCTAGTGGCTTTCCTAAAATATGATGCAAACATCAGTATATCCCATACTTACTCCTCTTTACAAATATCTCCTCCCCTAACTTTCTTTATCATGACAATGCCCTTTTTGTTGAGCCGTTTTGTAGATGTTGAATCTTAGCTGTTTGAATTTATTTCTGCACAGGTTTCAGCCTCCGTGCTCAAGCAGTTTCCCAATGGTGGCCTGAACCCAGGTCTCTTCAATATATCTCCTCAACAGATTGCTATGCTGAGTCAGCTTCCAAGTATTCCTCAGTTTCAACTTGTAAGTAGCTGGTCATCTTGTGATGATAGATTGGGTTTTCTACAATCCTGTCCCTGTCTACAAATTCTGATAAAACTGAAGTTAAGCAAACCTAAAGAGAAAACAGTCTAAGACTTGTTCTGCTAATTTTGCATTGTCTGTGTACAAGCACTCCCTGCTATTTCGTATCTAAAAACAAAGTCTGAACTGATTTGTGCAGTTATAAGTTGGAGCTCTCTTTTTTGTTACAGTTGGTAATTAAGCTGAGCAACAACTTTGCGTGAGAAGCAATTGTGTGCTGATATTTCAATAATTTTGTTATTCATGCTTGTGTTTTTAATGACTTGAATAAAGCAGCTACTGGGAATACTGTTTCTAATTCCATTAGGTATAACAAGAAAGTCAGATCATATTCTTCTAATTCTTTCATGACAATTTTATTTCCATGTGAAACGTGAGGAACTGTTTGTTTTTACTGAAAGCTGTTAATCAAGCATTTGCCAGTGATCAGTTCCACCAAGTATTTTTCCCCAAATGAGCCTATCTTTTTCTTCTCCACTTGTGTTATAGGCATGTCAGCTGCTTCTGCAGCAGCAGCAGCAGCAGCAACAGCAGCAACAGCTATTGCAGAACCAGAGAAAGATATCTCAAGCAGTGAGACAGCAGCAAGAACAACAGGTATGGGCACTGCTTGGTCCATCAAAGATGTGTGGGGTAACAGGGTGTTTGAGGAAACCTGTCAGTCTACAAATGTAGACCATGCTGAGGCCTGGATGCCATACTCCTTTCATCAATAGGTGTCAATTAAGCATCCTTTAAATTCACTCACGCTCTCTTACTCTTCTGCACGATTACCCAAGCCACCAGTTTTAGTTGAGAGTAAATTCTCTCATTTCTTTCCTTTGTTTGCAGATTGCTCGTATGGTGAGTGCCCTCCAGCAGCAGCAAAGGCAGCCTGGCATGAAGCATTCTCCATCCCATCCTGTTGGGCCTAAACCACATTTAGACAACATGGTACCCAATGCTCTGAATGTGGGTCTCTCAGATATACAGACCAAAGGGCAAATACCTGGATACGGTTCTGGTAAGTACTGCTGTGAGCTAGGGTTATTCATTGTATTGCCAGTGGTATTGCTATTAGTTTGACTTGTGATCCACCAGGAGTTAACTAAGCTTCTGATACTGTAATTTCTGTATAGGCATTGGATTTGAGGGTTTGTCACAATGTCTGCTCCCTGCATTTTCTTGCAAGTCTTCTAGGTTTGGCTTTTTTCCATACAGAGTGGAGCTTGATGGTATGCTAACTTAGCATATTTTAAGACTGGCTGGTAGAGGAGTATTATGTAAAAGATAGACCCTGCTGCAAAGAACTTAACAGTCTAAATAGACAAGACAGTGATTTATTGGTTTTTAGTACAGTAGCTTATCCACTTGATCACACTGCCTCTAGACTTCCCCTTCAGTGCAAATAGATGTTATCCCTTCTCCATAGCACCTCAGCTCTCCCTATGCGCACACATATTCTGTGTTAAAATAGGAACTAAAGCTGTGAAGATGCAAAGGCATTTATCAGTTGATTTTAAAAACAGTCAGGAAAACTTGGTAGCTATTGGAAAAGTGAGTTAGACTCAAGTTGCTGAAAGCTAGACACTTGTTACAACAGAATATAGTCATATTTTTAGGAAGTGGTGATAGGAACAGGACGACAGACAAAAGGTATGGACCATTATATGTGGTAAAATGGGTAGAAAATAATACAGAATTTTTTTTGCTTTTTAAAAATATAGGTGAAACACTCTACTTTAGTTTGTCACCAGCACCTAAAGGTAATTAGTCTGTTAGTTCATTCATCGCCATGTTTCACTACCCTTGCAGCCTTCCTGAGTCATTCTAATTTAATTGAATCTAGTTACAGACTTGTACTAAGTTAGTGAATATGCTTTCATCCATATGGAACATGGCTTTTCTGAATATCAGAGGTGACAGCATGGTAATTGCAGGAGAATCTGTTTGTCGGCTAGTAAGAATTTAGTGAGAATGACACACTGATGTGTCCTGCACAGGTACAAGGTTGGGAGTCGGATTGCTTTCATATCACCTGAAGTGTAGCTGTGAAAGGGATTTCAGTTATTACCATTGCATTTTATTTATGTTTATGATCAGATGTATCCATTTGGAATACAATTCAAACAGAGAGAAAATGGAATTGTTTTCTATTTCACAGGCTTTGGTTCAAGTGGCATGGATTATGGCATGGTGGGAGGAAAAGAAGCTGGATCAGAATCTCGCTTTAAACAGTGGACTTCAATGATGGAAGGGCTGCCCTCCGTAGCTACACAAGATGCCAGTATGCACAAAAATGGTGAGACACATTTGAGGTTATATTGCTAGAAATAGGAACATAGTTATGCCACCACTTTTCATCCCAGGTGAAAGAAATTGATAGAGAAATCTTCATTCTGGTTGCTCTCCCTTTGACATTCTTTTGAACAAATTTTCCTGTGCTAATTTTTTTTAAACCCATCAACTTTGTTAGTTGCTGATAGATGACATTTATGCCCCACACATCAATAGTAATGAAACTACAGTGAAACTGGTGTAATGTGCTTTGATTTAACTAATATCTTATTCCTTCTGTGGTGGTTTTAAATTCTCTTGGTTCCAGTTTTCCTGCCCCTTCCCAAACTTCTGTTTTTCTTTTCTGTAAATATATCTTTCTCCCACCTTTTCAGGTGCAATAGTGCCCCCTGGAAAAGCCCGTGGAGGATCACCCTACAACCAGTTTGACATAATCCCAGGCGAGCCACTGAGTGGCCATGCAGGCCCTGCTGGTGATAGTTGGTTACCTGCCAAATCTCCACCAACAAACAAGATTGGAAGCAAATCCAGCAATGCCAGCTGGCCTCCAGGTGTGACTTAGGGGAAGGTGTTACCTCAACTCTGCAGTAAACTTGATGAGCATTTCTCTCCAGTTTACTTTAACTATCTCATAGGAATTATTTCTTTGGCCTCTCTACCCAGTCTAGTAAAGCTGTTGTCATTGTATATTAAGCAGGACTTGAAATGTTAAAGTGACAGTATACATTTAATATGAATTAAGAAAAGAATAACTCCAGTGTTCCTTAATGATCCTTGATTTCTCACAAGTGAACTGTGTTTGTGATTGGCATACAATTGTGACTTTGAATGTAGTTGATTAAATCTGCTCAGAAACACCTAAACTAAGAATGCATACAAATCAGTTTCTCTCCGCTATACTGCTTGCTGTTTCATTTTGAGTTATGCTTGCACGGAGGCTAAAAAAATCCCATTGAAAGCGCAGTGAAAGGTGTGAAGGTGGTTTTGGGATGAGGAAGAGCAGGATTTTTCTGTGTAGAGGTTATTGCATTGACAATCATGGTATGGCATGAACTTCTTTGGGAAAGGCTCCTTTGTGCAAAAAATATCCTGGAAGGGTTATGGAGTAGTCAGCAAGGTTAAAGCCACTGAAGTCTAGCACAGTCTGAAATTAGAAAGATGGAAGATGGTTCAGAGGGAACCCCCATATATTTGAGCCAGTTTGGAGTAAATGCCCAATGGATGTGAACTGTGGAGAGCAGTATGGCAGGAGAAGGAATTCAAGACATATTCCATATAAGAAAGTCTTCACCTGATGATCAGTTGAGGAGCCATATATATATAATCGTGAGCCCTCAAAACATCCTCAAAATTGTTAATTTCATTTAAATGGCATTTCTGTCTCTGCATCTTATTTTTATTCCTTCCCATCCCAGAGTTCCAGCCGGGAGTGCCATGGAAAGGTATTCAAAACATTGACCCTGAATCTGACCCCTATGTGACTCCTGGAAGTGTACTGGGGGGTACTGCAACATCTCCCATTGTAGATACTGATCACCAACTTCTGCGGGACACCACCACAGGTAAAACATCAGACATCTGCATTCCAATGTCTCAACCTATTCAGTAATTTTAAAATCTAATTCTCCTCCCCACCCCACAAAAAGGGTAAGAACATGAAAAAGCGTATGCTACATTGATATGTCTGTTGTGTGTCACTACCCATTAGTGGAAATGGGACCAATGGGGTCTTTTAATATTACAGAAACTGTTACATTTATCTGCAATATTTTCTTCCTGCCTTCCCCCTTTTTTATAGGGTCTAATTCTTCCCTCAACACCTCGCTGCCTTCACCTGGTGCCTGGCCCTACAGTGCCTCTGACAATTCCTTCACCAATGTTCATAGCACTTCAGGTAAGTGGATCCCAGATCTTAAAAAAACAGTCCCCCAGCCAGTCAGTATCTGTCCCCACTCACCTTGTCTCTCTACTTTGGGTGTAGTCTTTTACTGTTTCCCATATGTTGGGGAACTGAGCAGTTTGATTGGCTGGTATGCTAGTTTTCCTCCTGATAAAATGTTCCATTATAATTTTACCAAGAACAAATCATGTCAAAACAATCTGATAGCTTTCTTTGATAGGATAACAAGCCTTGTGGATAAGGAGGAAGCAGTAAACATGGTACACCTAGACTTTACTAAAGCATTTGATACAGTCTCACATGACCTTCTTATCAATAAACTAGGGAAATACAGTGTAGTTATCAATGATTCACAGTCATTCTGGAAGGGCATAAAAAGTGAGGTTCTACAGGGATTAGTTATGGGACTGCTTCTGTTCAATATCTTCATCAGTGATTTAGATAATGGCATAGAGAGTACGCTTATTAAGTTTGTGGATGATATCAAGCTGGGAGGGGTTGCAAGTGCTTTGGAGGGTAGGGTCAAAATTCAAAATGATCCAGACAAACTGGAGCAATGGTCTGAGGTAAGTAGGAAGAAGTTCAGCAAAGACAAATGCAAAGTACTCCACTTAAGGAGGAACACTCAGTTTCACACATACAGAATGGGAAGCAACTGTCTAGGAAGGACAACTGCAGAAATGGATCTAAGGGATCATAATGGACCACAAGCTAAATATGAGTCAACAGTATGACACTGTTGCACAAAAAGTAAACGTTCTGTGATGCAGTAACAGGAATGTTTTGAGCAAGACACAAGAAGTAATTCGGCTTCCCCTCTACTTTATGCCGATCAGGCATCAACAGAAGTATTGTGTCCAGTTCTGGGCACCACATTTTAGGAAAGAATGTGGAGAAACTGGAGAAGATCCAGAGAAGAGCAATAAAAATGATTAAAGATCTAGAAAACATGACCTATGAGGAAAGAATGAAAGAATTTGGCTTGTTTGGAAAAGAAAAGACTGAAAGGGAACATGATAGCCACTTTCAAGTACCTAAAAGGGTATTATTACAAGGAGGAAGGAGAAAATTATTTTCCTTGGCCTCTGAAGATAGGACAAGAAGCAATGGGCTTACACTGGAGCAAAGGAGGCTTAGGTTGGACATTAGGAAAAACTTCCAATCTGTTAGGGTGGTTAAGCACTGGAATAAATTGCCTAGGGAGGCTGTGAAATCTCCATCATTAGAGATATTTAGGAGCAGATTAGACCACTTTCAGGGATGATCTATGGTGCTTGGTCCTGCTGTGAGGGCAGGGGACTGGACTTGATGACCACTTGAGGTCCCTTCCAGTTCTAGTCTTCTATGATTCTATAATTACTTTAAAGCAACCATATATTTTTAATGAAGTTCCCTTTAAGGTCTAAAATACAGAGGTCTGGCACACAGGGAATGTAGTAGAAGGTGAAGCAGAGAGGATATAATGAGCAGCCAAAAAATGTATAAGCATTACCTCAGACAGAATCTACTAGGATAAGTAGTGCGAGTTTCATTTAATTTATTTTTAAATGTACCTGGAACTAAGCCAACACTCTGAGATGTTACGGGAGGGGAAGACTAGTTAGAATATTTTCATTTCAACTGCTTATTGCACCTTTCAACAGTGATCCCTCTAAACTGCAGGGCAGCACAGCTTCACTGGTGCTAAATCAGCCTCACCATGTCAGAGGCTCAGGGCTCCATGCAAGGAGCTGACTGCCTGGGCGGGGCTGATTAATCACCTGTGAAACTGTGCTGCCCTGTACATTAGAGTGAAGGTTGCCCTTCATCCCTCTTCAGAACTTGAGAAAGGAATCATCGTGTTTCTGGCAGTTTAACATGTAGCCCAAAGTCTAGATTTTTGCCCTACTATCTTTACTTTGTAATAAGGACGCCTAGAATTCCTATTAATCAGTGGGGCTCTATGCTCACCTCTGAGTAACTATTTGACTATTCAATCCGGGAAATCTAGTTTGATTTCCAATTTTTCATAAATCCCAAAATTTTACCTTGAGCTGAGATTGTCCTTGGCTAGTTTTTATAATTGAACAGGTGTGGATCTGTAGAATGGCTTTGATTGCAGAACTGTCTGAATATGTTGCCTAGCTTTACATGGACATGTAAAATTTGTTTCAAAGTTGAAGTCGGATGCTGGTTAATCTGAGTCTGAGAAGAGAGACATCAAACCCAGCTTTACCAGCGTTTACCTATTGCAGGAAAATGGCTCCTTGAAGTGGGCCCTCTAAAATTGGCAGGTTAGAATTCACTCATCCCTACATAAAATGTCCAGCTCTCTCTGTCTGTCTCTCTATATATCTATAGCTATATAAATAAATACAAAATTTTCCTGCTACGTGACAGAATGACACCATTAGGCTCTCTGGCCGCAAAAGTTGCCAAAGAGAGGGGGGTTGGCGAGCGTAAAGTTAATGCATGCCGTTGGTACTTACAGACCCCTGGACTCCAAGCACTATAGAAGGTAGCGATCCAAATACATTGTATTATAAATCATTACTTTTTTGCTAACAAATCTGCATTCTTTCATTGTGCTAGCTTGTGGAATTGGGGACCCTGGATGTTTTTCTCCATTTCAAATCTACACTAATTTCACAATAGCTAGAATGTACATGCACATACCAGATATAAACCAGATTATTGACTAGACAGATGTATTTTCCCCAGACAGCCCTGCCTTGAAAAGCAAGTGCTGCTTCTGGATTATTGTATCTTACTGCTTTATTGTTCATTTGCTGTCCAGTCAGAATTAGAAAAAAAAGCCAATTACTGGAGTAATCTTCACTGTGCCTAGCATGTGTCTACTAGATGAGCACAGTGCCCAGTAACTTTTAGAAACATTGAAGGATGTATTACTGTTTTCTTTCTTAAGAAAAGGAAAAGTAGGGGGATCTCCCTCATGTCCATTACAAGTATGAAGTTTCTAATTTTGTTAGCATACAGGGCTTTCTGTTGGAGGTCTTTGAACTTCAATAGGGAATAGCCATGTTTGGGATGAACCTTAGCAAGTAGGTGTCCAGTAATCTTTCAGAGCCCTAACAGTAACAGTGTGTGCCTGCACAAGTGGTTTTAGCCTGGTACAATAGCTGCATAATTACATAAACTGTGTTATGGGGCTTAAATCCCACTTAATCCATGCCCTCTTTATCTATTTATAGCAAAATTCAATGATTACAAATCAACATGGTCCCCAGATCCCATAGGACACAATACTCATCTCTCCAACAAGATGTGGAAAAACCATATTTCCTCAAGGAACACTACAGGGCTGCCCCGCCCACCACCTGGCCTGACCAATCCAAAACCATCGTCTCCCTGGAGCAGCACAGCACCCCGATCGGTCAGGGGGTGGGGGGCACAGGACTCAAGGCTTGCCTCTGGTGAGAAGGATCTCCTGATAGCATCATTGCTCAACCGTGAGGGGTGTGTGTTATACAGCGCTAATGGTGTGGATATGATGCGGCCTTCACAAGAGAGGAAGTTGCGGTTGCCCGGTAAAGGAAAAAATATCCCTTTTTAAAATGGAAACTTACTGTCATTGTGAGGGAAAGGACCCAGGAGCTGCCTAGGGAGGAGAAAGGAGAGGGCTGGGAGCTATGAGGAAAGGATTTCTGCAGCAGTAGGACTTTTGAAGAGTAATGGGTGGTGTTGGAGAGGTGAATTATGTGGTTGGGAAATTTCCTAGAGGGCACAAACTGGGGAAAATTTATCCTGATGTTAAATGTGATAGCTGTTTTGTCAATTGATATTAATGAATTCTGATGTTAATCATTTTGTGTACACTACAGTAAAACATAGAATCCACTCTCTTAGTGTATTTTGATATGGATGAAGTTGTCTGAGAGACAGAAAGACTTGAGCGTAGTGCTGAGGAGGCATTTGTTTGTCAAAATGTTGTACCCTTAATATCTTCTGACTTTTATATTTCTTCCTCGGTTTAAATATTTTCAGCTTCTACCTGGAGTGATGGTGGCTCAGTTCGTCCTAGCTACTGGCTGGTTCTTCACAATCTCACTCCACAGGTATTTCTTTTCTGTTTTTCTTTTGAGAGGTGGGAGTGCTAAATTACAGAGATCTGGATTTGTAGGCTGCTTTTTTAGTCCCATTTCAGTGAAGTGTAATAATGCTGAATTGGCTTGGTGATTCTGAGGAAATACTAGTACTCATAGTCACCAGCTTGACAACAGTAATCACATCAGCTAAATCGCTTTGGTAGGATGTTTGATATTTGCCATTAGACTGTAATAAGTGTCCACACCATTACCCAGAGGTATGGTTTGTTTGGGTTTTTTGGGAGGAACTACTCTCAAGATTGTTTCATTCAGAAATGTGGATACATTTTGTTGTGTATAATAGCTCAAAGCTGCAATTTCTTTGGGACACTGTCAGTAATAGAGCTACGGAGAACTGCTAGGTTTTATTCTGGGGTTTTCATAGGTTTTACTTTGGGGTTTTTCAAACCTCATAATGTTTCACATTGTTAAGTCATTATTCTCAGAGCTTGTTTCCATTCAAAATAAAAATTCTACAGAGATCCTGGTTTTAGTAAACCTAGGTAGCCTGTACTGGAATCCACAAAATGCCTATATGATTGTCAGACAGTTTTGGAACTAGACAACCAATCCACTATCCAGTTCACACTTACAGCACAGCTGAAGAACTAAGACCACAGGAAGGAGGGCTGGCATCTTCTCAGTAGGGAAAAAGTTTGCCTAGTTGCAATGAAAAGGCACATTTCTTTGTTTCTCTTAATGCAAGGAATGTTTCATGCTATTTTAGCAGTTACTGCATGGCAAAGCAATAGATTTGGGAGAAATTTAAATAACTGAAAAAGGAAACAAATAGAACTGTTTATCAGAAAGGGGAAATGGCCAAATGACGCTTGCTGATCAAGAAAGTACAGAAGAGCTGTTGCTGAATGTGTCCAAGATAATAGACTGAGCTCTGTCAATCTGACAGACCAGTGACAGTTTTAATTGTTTATCTCAGAAACTACCAACCTTAAAAATTGATCCTTTGAGCCATTCAAAAACCAGGATTCCCAATTTTTCAGATAGTATAAAGTAGTAATCTCTAGCATTTTCAAAATAGTAGCCTATTTAAAATCTGTCTGAAATTGAATAATTGGAGATAGAGAACAGCAAATCAGGTAATCAAAATTACATTGTTTTTTCTGATGCAGTATGTTATGCCCTAAAAGTGTTAGAAACAGAGTTTGTACTTTCCTGGAAATCTGGGGATCACAGAGATGATCACAATTTAATAATCTGAACAAGACAAAGGAAGAGAAAATTAGACAGAGGCCTAGAATGAGTTAAAATTAAAACAAGCTCAGATTAGTATCTAATTGCTGGAGTACAAATTGAAGTCATTGTAAGATGCACAAATGCTGATGAAAAGAACCTACTTGAAAATAACATTCCATCTCTCTCACTGACCTTCTCAAGCTCCCACTCTTTCCTCTGTGGCATACAGTACAATACTGAGTCTTTACATTTCAGTTTTTTTATCACCTTATTTATTAAACATACCTCAAGTTCTTTAAATGTATTCACATCATAAAGAAAATGTTCAGTGCTCTTTTCTTTCAGTAAACTTTTATTTTTCCTGACTAATCTTCCTCAGATCGATGGGTCAACCTTGAGGACGATCTGCATGCAGCATGGTCCACTGCTGACATTCCATCTGAACCTGACCCAGGGCACCGCCCTAATCCGATACAACACCAAACAGGAAGCAGCCAAGGCTCAGACTGCACTGCACATGTGAGTTACCCTAGTAACATGCATATGCCCCGTTTCCTCTGCCACACAAAACTGACTTTATCTATTAATGAAAGTTCTGTATGCAGGAGGTGATTCTTAAGACTTGTTTGTCGAATGCTTACTAATGTCCATTCCATGCTAGGTGTGAGTGCACCATGTGCACAGTTGCTGGAGATATTTTCCCCTTATTAGTATCCATAGGACTGTCCTTAGTGTCCCCTGGCATCTCATGCACGTGTGCTGGTTTGAGACCCACCGACTATTCTGCACCCTCTCATTTCCTTCTTACCACCCATCACAGTTGCTTGGAATTGCCTTCTTGCTCTTGCAAGGCTTTCCCAATAGTTTGGACTTCGTAGTCTGTATTATATAGTTTTTGAGGTTAACTTTAATTATTAGTATTAGTGTATACAGTGCAGTCCCAGTCATCGTGGGACACCATTCCAGGGACTCTGCATGCCCTGGTCACTGGGCTTCAAACCATGTACCTCTTGTGGCAAGCCCATGCCAATGAGCGACCCTCATTCAAGCTGTCTAAAGTATTTTGGGGAAGTTCAGGTTAAGAAATGCAAGAGTCTCAGGCCATTCACTCAGAAAGACAGGGATGTTGATCTGAAGGCTTTCCTCATGGAGGCAGCCTTCAAACTGTCCTTGGAGCATCATACTCCAGTCATCACTGAGCAGTTTGGTCTCCATGCAGAGTGCCCCACTGACACCAAGCTCTTCCCAGCACTGTTCTCCATCGCCAGCACCAAGGAAGAAGCATAAGAAACAGCATTCCAAGAGAGTGCTCTCAGATATTGAAGAGGGGCAAGCAAGAAGCCCCTGATGAAGCAAGACTCATGCCAGGCCACCCATCCTCTCCAGAATCAGGCCCCCTCAACTCCAAAAGCTTTCCAGGCTGCAAAGGATATCATGTCCCTCCTTATATTGCCCACTCCCCAATACCTGTTCCCATCCAGGGCTATCCAGGGATACAAAGATTCTTGGGGCAGTGAGCTCTAGCATGTCATTGGCTGTTGCAGCAGCACCTTCCAGAGAGAAGCCCTCTATGGCCCTGATGCAGCAGTCCCGGATCCAGCATCACTGACCAGCTCTTCATCACTGCCTGGATGCAGAGAGGGCACAGCTCTGCCATGGTCTCCAGGGAAAGAGAGCTCTTTAGACTCTGAGCGGAAATCCTTTGGCCTGCCGAAAAAGTACCTGCAGTTACATTCCCACTAGTCCTACTCAGTGGTGTCTGACCACTGTTTCTTCCCAACCAACGTCAGATTCAAATTCCAGTACCGACCCCAATATCACTGAAGAGGCCCCAATGGAGGGTGGACTAGATGGAGGAGAAAGGATCAGCACCTTTTGTGATGCTAGCCTCTTACTGCTCATCCCCGGATCAGATGGGCACAAGTACTAATATCTCAGTTCCACCAGATTATTCCAGGGCCCGTCAAGAGCTCGTGAAATGGATTGCCACAAAAATTAGGGCTGGAAACCAAAGAGCTTCACACACAGCCTGATTGATACCCTGGCTGCAGCCACTCCCTCCAGAATGGCCAGACCCAGTCAATGAGGCTGTGTTTGGACCAGACAGGGTCCTATGGTAGATCCCTTTATCTCTACTAGATTTCACATGGTCTCCCCTAGCTCTGTCATTTCCTGCCTGGATCCAGGTATGCTGCCCTCGAGTTACAGGACACTTATTTTTACATTTCCACCTGTGGACACAAATGATTCTCAAAGTTGTGGTGGGTCAATGCCGCTACCAGTTCATCATGCTTCCCTTTAGTCTGTCAGCAGTCCCATGAGTTTTTACAAAATATATGGCTGTGGTTGCAGCCTAAGTCAGATGTCAAAGTGTACACGTCTACCTGCTTCTCAGTGATTGGCTGGCCAAAGATCACTCAGACACAGATTCAGCACAGCGTTGGCATAGTACGGGCCACCTTTCAGGCACTGATGGTCTCTTAATAAACAAATTGAAATCAGCATTGATTCCAGTACAGATAATAGAGTTTATTGGGACAGTGCTCAGCTCCACCCAGGCCAAGTCCTACTTCCCAGAGGCTTGGTCCTGAACTATGTCAGATGAAATCACCACCTGCTTACAACTGCATGGATGTGCTTCAAGCTCTTAGGTCATATGGCAGCATGTACCTGTATTGTGCAGCTACACCTCAGACCCATACAGATATGACTGGCATTAGTTTAATCCCCGGGCAGACTCAGTTCTCATGATTTTGTCGTCTATCTTTGTTTCTTTTACTTGGTGGAGAGACCCACATTCTATGATGAAGGGAGTGCCTTTCACTGTCCCACATCCAGTAGTACATTCGTTTAATTCTGTGTGAACCAAAGCATTCACCTTGAGGCATCACACTTCCTAGAAGACTAGAATGGGTTGGCAGATCACCTCAGTAGGTTCTTTTCCTCTTGCCACACTATTATCTTGCACAAGTGTGAGACTCCCCCAGTTGGACCTGTTTGCCTCCATACAGAGCAGGCAATGTCATTGGTTCTGTTCTGTGTGCAGGCTCAGAAAAGTTTCACTTTCTGATGCCTTCCTGCAGTATGTAAAGATCAAGAGGTTATTGTGAAGGTTATCATGATTGCTCTGGTGTGGCCATGCCGGCATTGGTTTGGCATGTTTCTGACCTCTCAGTGGCAGCTCCTCCAGTGCTCCCATCCTGTTCGGACTTGACTTTGCAATACCATGGCCGGTTGCTTGACTTGAATCTTACCTCCCTATGCCTGATGGCATGGCTGCTGTGTGACTCAATCCTCAGACTCAGAACGTCTTGCCATGTAGCAGAAAATCTTCCACCAATTCCAGGGGTACTGCTTGTGAGTCACCTAGCATTGAATGGACATGGCAAGCTCTTGAACAGTTGTGAAAGGTTAGTAACCAGGTTTTTTGTCTGTCCACTTCCAGATTTTAGAAACTCAGGTATTAAGTCAGACTTTGATGCTAGGAATCCCTTCTTTTACCAGCAGAGACTAGGGAATGAGGCATGGTTTCTGAATGAGATTGTGCTACTGCTTTAAAGTGATAGTGTCACAAGGATTTTACAATGGATGAGGTGGCCTGTTGGGACTAATATGCAAATGAGTATTCAAATCTGGTTGTTTTTATGAAAATTAATAAATTTGCTTCAAATGAGCAGTACTCTGCAAGATTTTGCGAAGTGGTCAGTCACATTTTCATCTGAATCAAAGTCCATGTGAATACCCGAATTTACATCCCTTAACTTCCCTGCCCTTCTTTTAAAAAAAAAAAAGGGGGGGGGGGGGGTGGTGGTGGAGTAGGGGAAGTGCTTTGTGAAGGAAAGCTTGTTTCCTAGAGCAGGGTTTCTCAAACTGTTTTGTGGGGTGGACCACATTTTAGTAGATGTTCTCAAAGATCGCTTATCCTCTCATTCTTGGTTGTATGTGTCACTGCCTCCCACTCATGATGGTGAAAGACTCTTGTGGTGGCCACAGCAGTTGCTTACATAAGAAAATAATGGTAGGAATGTATTTAATGTGTTTTAATGATGAGCTTTAGTAGCCAGAAATAAGGAGTGAGAATGCAGCACTATGTGACCAGCCAGCCCCACTTGGGCCCCAACAAGTTCAACATGAGCCACATGTTTGAGTGTAGTAGATTAAAAGAAATAAAAACAATTTAATCCAAATAATACTAACTTTTTTTAAAGGATTTTTGAAAACTTTTTACAATTAAATTAAAAAGTCTTTGATTTTTTTTCTTAAAGTTTAGAACCTTTTCATTAAAATGTCTGAGGGAAACACTATACTTTCTGCATTTTTCCTCCTGCTGGTTTTTACCTACCTGTAATGATTCTTCAGTTCTGTTTCTTTCAAGTAATCTTTCCTCCTTGGGGGAACCACAGTGCAGAAAAATAGGGTCAGGAAAAGATAAAATAGACTCTGGTTTTAACTGAGGGGCATTTAAAATAGGCTCTCCGGGAGTCTGCAAATCCCAGAATTGGTTTCTTGTTTTCAGGACTCTTCTGATTTGAAGAAAGAGTCTCACGTTACTTTTCTTAAATTTGAATGTGATTTTTGGCTTGCTTTAGAAGTGCATGAAGTCTTGGGAGCAAAGAGTCCCTCCCATGCTCTCTCTTACCTTTCAGAAATGTTAAATCTAAGACAAGATTGGAAACCCAGGAGAAGGCAAATTGCTTTCCTTTCATTCTAAAGTTCTTTGGTTTCAAACCTTTTCTTAAGCTTTTATGTTTTGGAAAACTATACACACTAAGTCTATTCATGTGTTTCTGCACTGTTAGTTTTTTTGAGGATAATTATCTCTTCCACGTGCATGGTGCTGTTGATGTTTCTCTGTGGACTGGGTTTCCTACACAGCCATAAGAGCTGTACATTTATTGCCATTTAAAAAAAAAAAAGTTTGGGTTCTATAGAGTCTGATTAAACTGGTAAAGTGGAGGTGGCTGTAGTCATCTCCCTTGCTTAGTTCTACCACTGATTTCCTTACTAGCCGGGGTAGTCTTTTGCCATTTTGAATCCTGTGCATGTACCCTGGTTTTTAATATGATCTTTTTTTCTTCTCATTCATCCTTCCCTTCCCCTCCAGGTGTGTGTTGGGAAACACTACCATCCTGGCTGAATTTGCCACAGATGAGGAGGTTAGTCGCTTTCTGGCACAAGCTCAGCCCCCTACACCTGCAGCAACCCCAAGTGCACCTGCAGCAGGCTGGCAATCCCTGGAGACAGGACAGAACCAGACAGATGCAGTTGGACCTCCGTTGAATCTTTTTGGTGGGTCAGCAGGGCTTGGGCAGTGGAGCAGCAGTGGTGGCAGCAGCAGCGGAGGTGATCTTTCTGGCGCTTCATTGTGGGGGCCCCCAAACTATTCTTCAAGCTTGTGGGGGGTTCCAAGTGTAGAGGATCCCCACAGAATGGGCAGTCCTGCTCCCTTACTACCTGGAGACCTTCTGGGAGGAGGGTCGGATTCAATCTGAACTTAGAACTTTCAACTCTGACCTCGTGACCTTTTTTGGAACAGCAGCAGCACTAACTTGACCTTTTCGTTTTTTTTTCAACTTGCAATAAATACATTTTTAAAAGGAAAAAAGAAAACGGAGAGAGAAAAAAAGGTGGGTCATTGACAGACTGTCTGAGCACATAGTTGCCTCCCTTATATAACTTCAGTTTTTTTGTTTGGAATATGAATCCAAAAAGAGAACATATCACTCTTGAAATACTTGAATCATGAACGCCAACTTTAGAAAGACAATGTGAAGCAAGTACACATACCATTTAAATTTAAACACAAAAAATTAAAAAAATTAGTTTCTAGTTTTTCACTTTTTCATGTTATACGGAAGTTGTTGCTAAGAAACATATATACTGAAAAATAGCTTTTTAACTTTGTTTGCACTGGGTGTGTTTCCGTCCTTAGGTCTACCGTGTTGGGTGGGGTTAGGGGTGGGGTTCAAAAGAATTGCAAGGGTGGGGGGAGGGGAAGACTTGAGCCTCACTTTAAAAACAAAAAAAAAAATTGAAAAAAAAAACAAAAACCAAAAACCCCCAACACTTTGTGATTGGCTGGTTGATAAATACCAGTGTGTTCTGGCACATGTAACTGCCCATATGTGCTTATTTCTGGTAAGTTTGCATTTTCTCCCTCTCTCTCTTGCTGTCTCATAATGCTGCATTGCTGATGGGTCTGTGGGCTGGCTGGCCGTCTGTGTGTCTTGGTTCTGAAAACAAGACAAGAATGGGGGATTCCCAGTGGCTGAATCAAAATTTTCTTGGGCTGGATTAAAATTTGTCAAGTCTTTGTTTTGTTTTTTAATTAATTTTAGTAGGGTGCTAATTCAAGTGTGCAGATCATATTGAATGTGGTTTGTTGCTTCTAAGCCCTTGTTCTGACCCTGTGGTAGAGCAAAACACTGCCATGTCTGAAGGATTTGTTGAGAAGAGGAGCCAGTGTTGTCTTTTGAGTAGCAGTGTATTTATTTATTTATGTCTGCATGTGGGGGTTTTGTGAGTAAACCCTGGAATGTTTGTTTTATAATGAAAGCCATTCTTTTTTCTTCTGTGGAGGGTAAACCAGAAAATAGAAGACATCACATTTGTAAGTGGCTAAGACCAATGTTCTTATCTAGTTCCTTGCAGTCTACAGCACCTTTAAAAAATGAGTCTCACCCCTCCCCCAATTGTATTTATGTATCCATGTCCATTCATGAAGTATTCATCAAAACCCTGAAATTCCAGCCCAACCAACATTATTCTCTTAATTGATTTACTGTTTATATTAAAACTGACAAAACTAAGTGGTGTCAGCAGTTTGCTGGCCTACCTGCCTCATCTCCTGAAAGCACATGCAGCTAACTCCTTTCTGCATCCCTCCTGAAGAGTGTTACCTGTGCCAGGGCTTGGTGTATTACCGCACCAGACCATCACTGACAGAAACGTTTACTTACGAATGTTCTTAAACCAGTGTGTACTTCAAATGTTTCCTTTTGTTTCTCTGTGTTGTGTTTTTTCCTGTGTATGTGGTTTTGCTTAGGCAGGTATATAACTAGCAAAAACTTTTTTTAAAGTATTGCACCTTTTTTGTTTTTGTTTATATTCTTTCTGTACTGTTGCTTTTTAATTTCCGTATTTAACGAAAGATGCGGGGGGGGGGGAATTTTTGAGCATCAGTGTAGTAATACTCTTGGCAGAATGGGCATGACCTATAATCTACAAAGCCATTGTGTGTGCTGGGAACAAAACTTACGACACTGCTTGTTGTGGAAAGAGCTGTAGTAAACTTGAAGGGACATCTTTTTACACAATGCAGGGGAGATTTTGTGGCTGCAGGGAGAAGAGGAAAGAGAGATGCCTGTACTCTTCTCAAAGTGTCACCACTAGTGTGATGGTGTCAAGCTCTGTGTTATACTATTTAACATAAAGTGCTGACATTCTGTACCAGCAAAAACCTACCCATTCCAGCAGTGAATGGGAGTGTACCTCTGTTGTCCTAATTAACTGTAGGAGGTGGGGAGGGAAGGGGAATCTTTGTTTTAGCATATTCACTGAAGGATACAGAAGTGTCTAAGTGTAATGTATTTAATAACTCTTTAAGCATGGTGGGAGTGGAAAAGGCAAACTCAAAGTGTGTTTGTGTGTGTGAATGTGTACGGAGAGAGAGGTCATGGAAATTCTGTGGCTTTTTAATTGCCATATCTGTGTAAAACCAGTGTCACATGGAAGGCTGACTGAGGGGGATGCTGCATCTGCATATGCTTATAGATTCATATGCTAGGCATTATGTGAGGAAAAAGTGTGTGTCTGTGTGTGTGTAAGTATAAACTGGAGTCTGCAGCATACTATCTGGCCCTTTTTGAATATTCTTTTATTTTTCATTTTTTATTTTATTTTTTTACTATGCCCTCTCCTCCATCCCACCATACACATTGAAACAAAATGTTTTTCTTCCATCTCCTATCAGGTAGGTTTGTTCCCTCCCTCCCCCCAGGCAGAGTTGTATTGTCTCTGGTAGCCTCAATATGAAGACCAGCCATGAGCAGAGATGCGGGACAGATAAAAAGCCCTGTGCCAGCAGTACTTTCCAATCGAGCACCTATGATGGCCTGAGTAAGACAGTATACATTCTGTCATGTGACTTGCCCATGCTGGTTCACTGCTGTGTTCCCCACCCCTTCACTTCTCTCTCCCAAACTGCCCTAAGGTCCCTTTACCTGCACTTTGGGTTAGTTGAGTTCATTGCGATACTACGGTGAAAGCCGGGTGCTAGAACCCCTCTTGTTTACAAGACATAATGAGGGATCTGAAATATTTAAAAATGAAAAGCTAAAAATGTTCTTCCATCGTAAACTTAAAGAGAAAAAAATTAAAACTTACACAAAAAAAGACCAAAAAGTGCACGCATGCATGCATGCATATATATTAGATGAAGACTAACTCTGGGAGCATTTAACAGTGTTTTTTTGTTTGTTTTAACCTTTTTTCCTGCTTTAAATTTGCAAGCTTTCTCAGGAATTCTAGGGTAGGAAGCCAGTTTTTGAAGATGGTGTATTTAACCTTATCTTATCCTAGATAGATGGCTGTTTCTTTCCTGTTGATAAACTTTTACAAGTTTCTGAATCTTCAAAAACTTTGAAAGATTTTACTTAAAAAAATTAAAAAAGCAGAAAAATCTTCAAATGTTACCGTTATAACTGGGGATCAAGCATTTACAAGACTGTAACAATAATAATTATAACAAATTCAGTAGCAGCAACAGAAATTCATTGTAATCTTAAAAACCAAGTTGTTGGAGAAGAAAGGTTATTCTTTGTAGAGTTTTGTTAATCTGATGTGGGAGCATGTACAGTTGCATGGGGGAGAGAGATGTCTGAGTGGAAATACAATCACTTAGTTCTTTTGCAATGAAAATTAGGCTGAAATATTCCTCCAAGCACCTTTTAAAAAAAAAAAAAAAAAAAAAAAGACTGTAAATCTTAACCCGTACCTGTGGAATATCCTAGCAATTGAACAGTTTTATCTTGTCTCCTTTTTAATGCAGAAAATGACCAAGAGGGGAGAGAATATGAAAGTTTCTTGTGGGATGTAATTAGACAAAAGTGATTATTTTAAGTTTCCAACTACCCCTTAATCAATGTTAATCCCCATTATGGAGATTTGCTGCTTGCTTTTCTACACCTCTCATCCAGAAATGTACTTTTATTTTAGGGTGGTGGTTTTTTTTTTTTTGAGGGAAGTATTTAAGCTCTTCTGCTGACCCCACTGGTGCCAGCTGTCAGGACTCCCAGCCTTGAGAACGACATTTCTGATCTCTGTGTTGGGATGGATAAACTCCTACCTCCCACTAGTAGGGAAGAGGGGCATAATCTGCCTGAAGTTAGGCTGAAACCACAAGCCATTTTAGTGCCTTTGTAATACACCCACACATTCTGCAAAAGGAGGCATATGTAGTCCACGCACTCAATGGAAATGAATGCACCTGCTCTTAAAACAGAAAATGAGCCTGCCAGAAAGGCATGACATGCAGTGAGTTACATAACAGAAAAAATGTTTTTTATTATTTGAAAAATCAAATGCCAAGTTCCTCTCCTGTAACTTCAGTAGTGCTTGTTTTTGTGTTGCATTCTTCCTGCATGTGTGTGCATGCAAGTATGTTAAAAACAACACACCATGTTAATTTGGAAAATTGTGATGTGACTGGCCAGTGGAGAGGGATTCTTTTGTTTCTTTTTATTTTTGTAAATTGAGAAGGTATTTATTTGTATGCTTTTCCAGAGGCAGTGCTTTATCAATTTGTAGTGTCTTAAGAACAGAAAACAGTAGGACTTATTGAAAAACAATGCAATGCCTTTGCTGCAGTCCCTTGGCAACAGCCATGGCTGACTACTAAGAGATTAGAGCACTGAATCTGTGTGTCATTTTATAAGAGCATCCTTCCCCTCTCCAAAAACACCCCCATTCCTGAAGTCTGTGTAGACTTTTTCTTAGGCACTTCTGTCTTGAATCGTCAATTGATAAGTTGCTTGAAAGAGCTTAATGCCTCCCATTTCCCAGTTTGAAAAAAAATAGTTGCTAGTTTCATTCCTGTCCAAATTTATAGTGGAAAACATGCAAATAATCACTGTGTCATCAGATTTGTTCTATAATGGATTTCCTGACCATTATGAAAAATAAATTTGGAAGACCATGCTAGCAGAGAGCACTCTTTTATAGGCCAAATACGGCTTGTGTTTCTCAAACAAACAGTTCTATTGATGTCAGTGCATGAAAAAGACAAGCAGGATTTGTTACGGGGTAGGTGTGTTGAGAGAAGACATTTGTGACTGTCTTGGTCAGGAAAAATATGCTAATTGCTGCCAGCATTGTTTTACATGAACACCATAAAAGAAAATCTAGGAAAAGTTTCTGAGGTGGAGAGAGGCCCACATCTTAGAATAGATTATGAACCTCTGCTTCTATTTGGGGTCAAATTTCAAGTCTTTCCTGTTAATCTCAAAAATACATCTTCAGCTACCCAAGATGTTCATGAAGAAACAAGGAATGCACTTTGTAGCAGTTATGTTCTTGATTCTTGCTTCTCATGGCCATATAATCTCAGCACCTACATGTCTCAATTATTATTCCTTTCTTCCTGATTTCCTGTCTCCTTTTATTAATCCTCAACTGTTTAATTTGTCTAATTACATTTTAGTGTTTTTTTTCCTTTTACATTTTATTTTCTATAAATCCTGCTTTCCCCCTCTCCCAAATGTTGCTTGAATTGTCTGTAGGTTTACTATCTGAATTAGATGGGTTTGATCTTTTCTGCCTCTCTCCCTGATGCCATAGTAACTTTTAATGAAGTGATAGTGAGCATTTCTGGCAAGCAAAACAAGAAACAAAATCAAAGAAAGTTTTAAAATCTAACACAATTCCAGTGGAAAGTAAATTTCTTGAACTAGATGCCCTTTGGGAAGCCTTTTAGTCCTTTCCAATAAGCCTGTGCTTTTTCTGGACACTTTCCCATGAATGCTGAGGAATCAAATGGTATGACCTTTTTCTTAGATTTTGGCTTCCTGGTGTTCAGATTAAACCAACTGAAGAATTTATATATTGAACAGAGATCTTACACCAAACATGCTTCACTCTGAAGTATAAACAAGATATTTTCAGTAGACTCCATTATTAGAGAACAATTTAGCCTTTGTATTAAGTTGACCTCTTTTTTTAATTCATCTTGAAGCTTTTAAAAAATTAGTACATTAGAAATCTAGGTATTTCTACTTAATATTTTTTTTTTCATTGCAGGAATTTGAACCAGTAAAGGTGACAGGTGTAACACTTTGTAAAGGCCAAGTTTTTATTAGTGTGTGCTCTTCTTCCTCATTAAATGCTGCCACATCTCCTCTGTTCATGCCTTGATTGTAGAATAATCATTTTCTGCTTCATCCCTCAGCCTTTCCCTCCTCCTGGATCTGATTTTGACTCTTGCATGTGAATCTCCTGCTGACTTTAATGGGGGCCCAGTATGTACCTCTGAGATCCAAATTTGGCCCTCTGGACCAGATCTTGGAAACCATTATAGGAGTAATCCTTACTCTCACAAGTTCATGCCACTGATTTGAATGAGTAAGTGCTACTCATAGGAGTAAGGGCTATTAGTATAAGTCAGAGGTTGCAGGATCAGGATTTAATATTATAGCCGGGACACTATAGTGTACCAGTACAACCAGGAACACCTGCATGTCCATGCATATATTAAATTCACTGTAAACTGTGTGACTTCAACATCCAGGACTTCTTCAGTGTTCTGAGATGCACTTACAGTGCTTGGCACATAGTCTCTCAGGATATGAAGTCCTGATTGACTTGGGTGGAAGTTAGATTTTTTTTTTTTTACTTGAGAAAAATTCCATTATAGCAGGGATGGATGTCTCCTTAACTGTAAATATGCAAAATAATAATGCAGTAAATAGTCCCAAAATGCAAAGTTTAAATGATGTATAAGAAACTTGCGGTCAGGAGAATTTAATTTTATCAAGACTGAGTTTTGTCTTGTAGCTGAAGCAGCATATGCAGAACCTGTAGCCTTTTTTACAACTTTTCAAAAAAGAAAAAAGATCCCACTGTTAATGTTCATAACATTGAGAGTCCAGCATAGATGGGCCACCTGCTGCCTCTGGCATTTTAAGCATCATATTGATTATCCCTACTCTGAACAGATTGTAGATGACAAGATGCTGCCAACTCCTGAAGTCTGCCAACACTAAGGTTCCTTGTGTGGCTGTCCAGGTATTAATAATGAGAAACTTCTGCAGGATTTTTCTAGTGTATACAAGGCTATGCCCATCTATCCTGGTGTTACAGCAGAGCTTAAAATACAAATAAACAGAGCTTAAATCCTTGCAGCTAACTGGAGTTTGTGGATGGGACTAAAGTGTGTTAGATAGGGGCTAACTTTTAAGTACTGTTCTAATAATTTTTGTCTCCTCTACATTCTGCAAAAATATCCACCATTACATATATCAGCACAAATGAACTTGTATTACCAATAGTGGAGAAATGTTGGCAAAATTTCTCTAAAGTAGATAAGTAGGTAAGTTTAATCCTTTTAACATTGACTGGCCAGGCTCTGGTAGAACTCTGTCCACAATAAAATCCTCAATGCTGGTATTTAAAACTCAGTGGACCTCTTTGCAACATAGTTTGGTTTGTGATGCAGATTGAACTTCAGCCATGTTCTGTAGTTGGCTAAAACTTTGGATGAGTTTTAGTCCCATTATGGAAAATGATTAAAATCCCACCCTGCCACAGAAGTGTTCTAATGGTCTGCACATTTGTAGGGCTCTAAGCCTGTTTTTAAACTGTGTTGTCAGGCCAATGTAGATGTAACCTAATATATGGCATGCAATAAAGCAACATTCACATGCTTCCAGAGTTTGTGTGTGTTGCTTTTTATAAAGATATGCAGGAAAGTTTCTCTGAAAACCTCTCAGAACCCTAGGTTGTGAAAAGAGCATCTTGCAAACTAAGTGCCCTCCGCAAAGAGCCGTTTCCCACTGTGCATGCGGCAATCAATAATGGGAACATCGAGCAGTGTTAAAAGCATGTGAAATTTTAATTTTTTTCTTAACCAGAGAGTTGGAATAATTTTTACTTGACCCCTAAAAACCATTCTTATAAACACAAAACAGTGCACTCCAGATAAAATGGTGGAAAGCTTTGTGCCAGGCTGGCACTGAGTATTCTTTGTGGCACATTCTCTTGGCTATTTGGAGGGCAGAGGGAGAAGAGAGGAGATGGGAAGATTTTTCATGGACAAACAAGAGGCAGGGAGTGTTTAGCAAGAAGTGTTTCTTTTTAAACACTTAATGCCTCATCTTAGGTATTAAAGTACAAATCAGTGCATTCAAATAATAAAAATTGTCAATTTTTAACTTTGTAACCATGACAAATAAATGGAAGTTTCTCTCACATTGTAGATTAAAATAAGCTTAGATGAACATGGTTCTTTCTCAATACTAATGTTGATCAGCAGGAGCAGGTGGCAGAACTTTCTGGAAATAGCTATTTTAGTGACATGGTTGTGATATTAAGTGCTTTTCTTCCTCTTCCCTTCCCCTTCTAGAATCGGCTCACCCTTCTTATATAAGGTGTTGAATGTTTTGTGTTTCTAGTTGGGGGGGGGGGGGGGAGGTTAGGAGGAATAGAAGAGTGAAAAGGGAGCCAAGGTAGAACAGCCTTACATTAGAGGGTAGCCTTACAACAGAGCTTTATAGTGGGGGTGTGCTGTATTCCAAAACATGTAAGCCAAAAATGGGGGAAAGCGTTAATTTATGCAACAAGAAAAAAAGGGGTCTTTGAAAACTTCTTTAATAAATATGTACCTTCTGAAGGTAAAGTGGGGTCTCACCAAGTGATGTGTGATGTTTCTTGCTGGGTCAGTAGGTTTGAATTGGGGTATAAGCGCTTAACATTTTTCCCCTCTTTGTTGCTTTTACAAGCAGTAACTTAAATGTGGTATTTATGAATGTGCCTTTGTGAGTACAGTGACTAAGGAGACTACTTGGGCTGGAGTAGGGTGACAGTGGTCAATTCATTCTTTCAAGAGGTCAAATAAAGATGCCATCCCATTGGTCCCTTTCAATGAGAATCATCTTTGGGCTAGTCTCTACACTGCACAGTAAGTAATCATAAGTGATGAAGAGGTTTGGGGATTGGAAAGAGACATGACATGATGCACAGAAGCTGTTGGTAGTTAGTCTGCCGTTGCAGGTTGAATTTATATTTGTATTATGTAGCTTCTCTTTTGTGTGTGTAGCTTGCTTTAATTTTTTGTAAGCACTGGAGAAGTGAAACTCAGTGATGTTTGAGACACATTTATGCATGTAGAGAAGAAATTTTGTAGCTTCTGCCATTTGTGGGTATAGGCACACTTGTATCCTTTCTTTCCATGTCCTAATGAGAGAAACAGGAAAATTATATTTTTTTCAACCCTTTAACTTCCAGCACATTAAACGTTGCCATTTAAATTAACAGGGTATTATAAGAATAAAAAAATTAGAACTGGTGAGGTAGAAGTGTTTAAAAAAGAAAAGAAAAAAGTCTGAAGTAATTTTTTTCTTCAAAGCTGTTTGTAGCTAAACATGGGAATCTGCAGTGTCTCCTTCCATTTGTTTTTCCCTATTATTCCACCTCTTCACCCCAAATCTGAGGTGTGCAAGAGCTGTTGTATTAGCCCCCTTCAGTCCTCACCCCAAAAAGAAACTCTTAGTGGGACCCTACAGCTCTATTCAGGAAGACAAAGGGAGGAGAGACACTGCAGCTTTCTTTGCTTCGCTCTCATTCCTCTCTAATGGCCTTGAAATGTATTATTATGCAAATGTGAATTTTGATACTGAACTTAAGAAGAGGTTTTTTTTTCTTTTAAAAAAAAGGTCCCATATGTGGTCAGCATTGCTTCTTTATTTTGTAAGTGAATTGTAAACTATGCATTCTGCTGGGAGGACACGGGGGAAGAAGAGGTAGCTTTGCTAAACTTTTCAGCAGTTTCTGTGTCCATGGTGCATACATGTAGGTGTGGAGGGAAGGAGAGAGTGAGAGTGCTGACTTCCAAAGAGAAAGAGGACTCTTGGGAGAACTCCTAAATTGGGGATTTTGTTAGCTTGACAATTTAAGAATTCAATTCACATTTATTCCAAAATCTAACCCAAAATATTCTGCAGGATTGTGAATTCTAGCCATGCAGTGTTAACCAAGGGCCAATAGTGTGACATGAAACCCAGCTTTCCCTGGGAACCTATGTGACCACCTCCTGTGTTAGGGCCCCTTTCAAGCTCAGGAAACAGAGTGCCTCAGGCACTGTCTTTTGGGATGTATCTAGTCACTCTCCATTAAAATAGTCACTCTCTCAGGAGAATTGGAACAGAACCTTTCCTTACTCAAAAAGTGTATACATGAACCTTTTCCTAAAATAGCCACTATTGCTATCTGTAATGCAGCTCTAATGTGTGGTAGCACTATTAAAGATAGAGTACTCTATTTATCTTCTAGCCCTAATCAGGTGTAGGAGAACTTGGCAGTTAAAACACTAGTTACTGCCAAAGCCTTGTCTATAGTAGTACTACTATTGGAGATGTAGCAGTGGTGGTGATAGTGACAGAAAATTTTAGGGAACAAAGACTAGTGTAGAGAACACCATCCAAATAAATGAAATTATCCTTGTATACTGGAAAGTGGCTGCTGTCCCAATGGGTAAAAGAGGATTCACTTCTCACTCCCAAAATGCACATTTACCTGGAGCTCAGTGGGTTTCTTGGAGTGGTCTCTTTGTGGGGGGGAAACAAAATAAAAATCTAACTCTAACTGCCCTGTTCTTGTCTTAATAGGAGCCTTGTGTTGACTTGACTTTCCCTTACCCATGGTGAACCATGGTACCTGCATTACCCTTGGCATTATCTTAGATAACAGTATCATAACTGAGGGATTATCCTGCCTGTATTCAGTGTTTTTCATGCAGCAATTTTATTTTTTGTTGACGTTCACAGTACTGTAATGAGTAATAGACTTGATGATGACACTCTCCTCACATCTGTGCCTGCCTTACAGATGTGATCTTATCAGGGTTCCACTCTGTTGGATTGCCTTTTAAACATAAAAACATCCTGAAGTTTCAATTCTTCATCACAAAATACCTCATGGTACATTTCCTTTTTAACATAACTTAAACCCTGTGTTCTCTTCCAGCTTTGGTGAGCTTATCTGCATCTTGGATCTTCCCAAGCTCCTGAAACTCTTTGAGTTTTAGTCGTGGCCCTTACTTTTTCTCCTTAGCCTTGGGCAAGTCATTTAATTTCTCTGTCTCCATTTTTTCATCTGTATATTGGGGATACTAATACTTACCTACCTCCCAGGGGTTTTGTGAGGATCAACTAGTTCTTGTCTATAAAGTGCATTGAAGATGAAAAGCACTATATAAGTATTATGAATTTAAACAGCCACATAACTCATTCTTAACATTGTTTGAGGTAGGAGGGGGGAATCTATAACACTTCTAAATTTATGCCATCAAAAAAATCTAGACCTTAAATGACTTAGCTAAGCAGACGTAAATGGAGAGCTTAAACCATCCTTACTGCTTGTTCTCTCCTTTCCCTCTATGTTGGTCTTCTCTCTTGCATTCTATATGCAGTAATACCTTTTTTGCAGTAGGTCACAAGCCCATTCTTTTTAAGCAGACATTGGATCTGGTTGGATTGATGTACTTGCAACTTTCCTCCTCTTCCTCACCAAATCTCTAAATTGGATGCAATGTGTTATTTTTTTCTTTGCCTTTAAACAAACATTGGCTAGTGAAGTGTCATCCCGCCATGGACGCATCTCTTCCTGTCTTCAGGAAGGGAGGAGTATCTTATAGATCTGATGGGGATTGTAAAATGAAGAGTCATGTCCCTTAATGCTGCTCCAGGAATAGAGGACAGTGTAGCTCCCTGCTTCCTTCCCTGAAATAATTTATAAAAGTGTTGTTATATTGACACTTCAAATAAGGTGTCACCTTGTCCCTAATACAAGAAGCCATCATATACCGATAGTACATAGAAACAGAGGAAATGACATTCAGTAGTAGTAGATGCTGCTTATTTATATGCCTTACAGCTCACCCAGAATCTCTGAGAGGGTGGTGGAGTAAGAGGTCTTTGTTGGGTAAATCCCACAGCTGTCAGGGAACCTCTGATACTTTCTCCCCTCTCCAATCATGTTATGGTCAGTTTCTTCTCTCTTGGACAAGTGTCTCAGGGATGTGCATATGAGCCCATGCCTTTGGAATTTGGTCTTGGAAATCTAGAAATTTGGTTTCAATTCTCTGAATTTGAAGCCTTCCTTTCTGACACTTCACTGGCCCTTTCCATCCATTGCAGTGCTCCCTGTGGCCTTAGGATTATCTCTCTACTGCTTCCATATGTCATCGCCTCCACCTCTGTCAGCATGCAACGAAATCTGTCTAGTGATTCCATAGAGAACAAAACCAAAATGATGCATGGGCACCCCTAAGGTTTGTGCACAATTGCACATGTTCCTGAGGTGCAGAATATCTAACAGATGTGTTATTCTTTCCTTTCTATACAGAAAACAGAACAGACATTGCATAGTTCTGCTTATGGTAACTCTGCACTGTTTACTTTTTAATTAAATGTTACTTATGTCTTTTCCCAAAAGAACCAAATACATACCAAAAGCAACCTTTTGGGGGGAGGGTGGCACAGGTGGTGAAGAAAGCAATGGTGGGGAGGAGTTCTGAACAATTTTAGTTTCCACTATTTGGATGGAAACATGAAATGCTGCTTTGAAATCCACAGACCTAAGGAGCTATGTTTACAAAGACAAATGCTTTCTACCTGATCAGGAAACTGGCTGATGGTGGGCATCAGAGGTTTAGTGAGGTTTTCCTCATTGCTAACAATCGAGTCAGGTAATGGGGGAGGAGGTGTGTCTTGAGGAGGAGTGGAGGAAGAGGTTAATTTAATCTAGCCTTGTTTGTAAAATAGTTCCCCCTTCCTCTCTTCTTCCTTTAAAAAAATAAGTGCAGAGTGGATAATCACTTATGTCTGAAACTGCTGGATTAGAAAAGGCAGCTTTCCTACTTTGCACATAAATGAGGTAACAGAAAGGTACAGCTGAAGCCCTCTTGCAGAAACACTGTCCCCCCTGAGCAGACATTGTAATAAATAAGAATAGTGGGTGCATGTATTGATGCTCTTTGAAAGTTACCTATGAGTGTTTTTTCTTATACTTGAAATAGCTTTCTTTAGTAAACTTTTAATTCTGATTTCTTCCTGCCCTCCCCCTAAATGGGCAGCAGAGAAAGCAGACACAGGACAAGGGAGAATAGAGAAGAGGTGACACGATTACTTATGCCCAGGTTTCATCTTAATTCCCATCCATACACCCTGGTGTTTGATCTTGCTTTCTAGCCTAGTGGTTTTCCATGGACACAGAAACTCAGCACTTTAACAGGTGCTTTTGTATGGCAGGCTGCCCCCCTTCTCCTCCTCCTTCTGTATTTTTATTTTACTTTTAGTATAGTGGTACTTAAAATCACTGGTTCACTTAAAAACAATAAAATGTTTAAACTCTACTAATGTACAAATAAGCTGAAATGTTGCATTTTATGTGTATTTTTGCCATAGCAGGTACTGTATTTCTCATGCTGGATTTAAAAAAAACAAAAGGGTGATGTTTTATTGGAGTGTGACAAATTAAGAGTAATAAGGAATTAAGTCGTCGTCATTTCATTGAAACTGAGAGATGGTGTAATACATAAGTTTTCTGAAGGTTTTTTGGGCTTTTAAACAGCTTTTGTTTTTATTTTATTTTTATGTTTTTTAAAGATATGATTGTATTATGTGCAACTCAGTTGCTTACATTATAACTACAAAATATTTTTGGGTTCCTGGAAAAAGAGACTAATAAATGTGTTTGGCTGCTAAGCATTTAATACTGTATCTTGTCAGTTTATTCTGTCAAATGGCCATTCTGTCTTAGGAGTGGGGGTAAACTGTAGAAATGATGTGCCTCTGCGTGACCAGACTAATGTAGGGTGCTTCCAGAGAAGCAGAACTACAGTTTCAGGGAGGATTTCCAGAAATCTGAAAATGTAGGACTAAATCCTGTCCTTGCTTGTGCGCACAGATCCTCTGACACAGTGTGAAATGCAAACAACATTTGGCCTCTGCAGTAGAACAGGGCTACTCAACATGTGGCCCGCAGCCTGGTTTGTTTGCGGTCCACAGTGCGGTTTGGGTTTACACAGGGCTAAACACGCAGCCTGCGGGTAGGATCCTTTGAACATGGCCTCCTCTGGGAACACGCTCCAAAAAGGCGAGGTGTGTCCCAGGCGGGGTGAGCACTGAAAGATGCAAGCGGACGGGCTGGCTGGAACAGACGAGTACAGGGTGTCAGCATTTCTAGCCTGGGCATTGTGGGAAGTGCTGGCTGCTTAGCCTTGTGGGCAGAGTCTGAGAGGTTCACTCTGGCCATGTTTGGGTCCGGCGCCGCGAACGGGCAGCCTTGCCTCCATCCTGCAGGGAGTGATGGACTCTGGCGTGGGGAAGTCAGCCCTGCTGGGAATCCAGGACGGGGCTCCTGGGCATCTGTCCTTTTTTGTCTCATGTGTCCGGCATGACTCACCAAGCTCCCGACCCGCCACAGAATGGAGCGCTCTGGCTTGGAAACTTTTTCTGAGTAAAATCACTCCAAGAAACACACAACCTGAAGCTTCAAGCTAAACACCCAAAACACTGGTATACAATTTTCTTTTTAATAAGAAGCATTACAAATGGCAACAAAGAAGAGACGCTTATTGGATGAACATGGTTTTCAACCCTCTTTGGGAGATGGAATTTGCATATATATTTGCATGTATATGCAACCACACCTAAGTTGCGGCCCTCGGCACATATTGTGAGTATCATTGTGGCCTCTGGGGCTTCCGAAGTTGAGTAGCCCTGCAGTAGAACCTCAGAGTTATGAACTGACTGGTCATCCACACAAGTAATTTGGAACCAGAAGAACGCAATCAGGCAACAGCAGAGACACACAAACAGTATAGTAATTTACATTTAACATAATACTAATAAAGGGAAATTTTAGAAATATTGACAAGCAAGCTTTCTGAGCTTGTTTCATTTAAATTAAGATGATTAAAAGCATTTTTCTTCTGCCAGTAAAGTTTCAAAGCTGTATTAAGTCAATGTCTAGTCACAAACATTTGGAAGAACCATAATGTTTTATTCAGTTACAAACATTTCAGAGTTACAAACAACCTCCATTCCTGCAGTATTCATAAATCTGAGGTTCCACTGTAGTTTCTGTACCTTAGCAATGTATTTTATAAAACAAAACCTGTGAGATGGAATAGAGATTATTTTTGAAGCTCAATTCCTCTGACTTGCTCTTTTGAAAGTGCTGCTGCATATTAGCTTTGAGAAGTGTGTCTTTGTACATTGCTCACTGTCACACTACATTACTCATGGGGAAATTCTGTGCCAAAAAAATTAAGTTCTGGACACAGTATTTAACATTTACCGTGTTATCTATCAAGCAACAGAAATCATTGCCAGTTTCAATTATTTTGAAAATTCATTTCAAAATACCCATCAACAACTATGTAATAATAAAGACTCAACATTTCTCCCCTCCCTCCCCCCCCAGGAATAGAGTTAAAGCAGTGTTTCCCAAATGGTGTTCCATGGAACCCTGGGGTTCCGCAAAGTGAAAATAAGGGTTCCGCAAGAAAATTCCATTACAATAACATTTTGTGATTTAAAAAAAAAATAATTTAAGCATTTATGAATTTTATTGAAGACAATTTTTATTTGTGTTTGCCACAGTAAGTGTCCCTAATGCCAACTTAGCCAGAGAGTGGGGACAATGATGTCACTACTCAGCGCTGCGCGCGCAGTCAGTTATTGGTGCAATCGTCTGTTATATACCACTATAAATCCCTGTACTCACTCTCGGAGCATGGATCACGTGGGTGACTGAATATGAATATACTAGTGCTGCATCAGACAAAGTCAAAGCTTCAGCTGTCAAACCAGTTGCTTGTATGGGAGCACGCAGGCAGTGCTCTCACGAATACTTTACTTCAGTATAGTCACCATGATTTCTTGTATTTAAAAATTTAACTGTCACAAATATAAATTGACTATGATAGATTAATCTACATATGACCTTGTTTAGCATTTGTTTATTATTATCCATACTTATTTGTGGTCTACTGACAGAGGCAACAAGCGGGGGGAGCAACTAATCGAGTGATTACTTGACTATCTGATAAGCTTATGCTTATCGGGTAGTTGACTAGTCGCTTACATCCCTAGACAGGAACCAGCTTGTATTTTGCATTTACACAGTGCCTGCTACAGTGGGGCCCAAATCTTAATTAAGCTTCAGGGTTGCTATCAAAATTACAAGTATTTAACAACATTGGTATGTCTGTCTTCCTGGCAACATACTGAGGGCTTATAAAAACACTTCATTGGATAGTCAGCTTCTGGATGTTGCATCTCCACATTGTACCATAGACATTTGCTATTGCTTCAGAGCCTCTTCTTGTTCTAATGCAGTGTTTCTTAAACTTTTTAAGACTGAGGAACACCAAACAATAATTTTTTTTGAGGATTTTTTGTTGAGCAAAAAAAAAAACAAACTGAGGGGGGAAAGTTATTGAGCAAAAAAAGAAAACAAAACAAAAAAAGGTCACCTACCCCTTTAAGGGTGGCCATTTTGAATCCTAAGGCGCACACAGACTGCCTTGCAGCACACTGGTGTGCCGTGCAACACAGTTTAAGAAACACTGTTCTAATGCCATAGCCACATCTGTTCTTACCTGTTGCCCAAAATCCTAAAACCCCCCACATGAGCAGTGTTCCCTCTATACTACAAGGCAGCACAGCTTCAGAGGTGATTAATCAGCCCTACTCAGAGGCTCAGGGCTCTGTGCATGGTGCTGACTTACTGGGCGAGGCTGATTACTCACCTGTGGAGCTGTGCCTCCACACAGCTTAGAGGGAACACTGCAGCTGAGTTCTCAGTTTATGCTTCCTAGGACTGCAGTAAGCCACCAGGTCAGCCCCAGAACTTACTGCTTCACATTGGTGTGATGCTGTGCTCAAGCATGATTTGTTTCATCTTACTATGCAGCCACATGTTTCTAGATCCCCTCTGGACTGAATTGCCAGTCTGCCTGGCTGGCATTTGGAGAGAGGAAGTTTAATTTACGGAAGTGGAAAACACAATTGCATTTGCCCTCACCTTGAGTTTCCTTTTACTACTGTAAAAAGTATTCAAAATGTGCATTAACCCAATGTGGTGATAGCTGTAGACTGGTAGAAAAATTACTGTACTTAACTCCCACTATAAGTGATTTCATTTCTCAGTTGCCATTTAGAACAAATTCAAATTCAAGCTGTGAATGAGCAAGAGGGAATGTTTCACATAATGATTTCCTGTTCTGTTCATTCCCTCTGGAGTAACAGGATTGGGGGTTAGACAGACCTTCAGTATGACCCAGTCTGACCTTTCTTATGTTCTGCCTTGGGTTGTAATGCTTTTTTAGAAATAGAGCAGTTGTGATTGTTTGCCTGGCAGGCAAGGAGAGCAACCAATTGGAGTTGCTTTGATTGTGCAAGGGGTGAGGGAGAGCAGAGCACGCTCTTTCCCCACCATCCGGTGCACAGAGGCAAGTGGAAAGAACAGACTGCCACTTTGAGCAGCATGGGACTGCAGCAAGCAGAGAGCCTGCCTGAGAGTCCAGCTGGGCTGCTGGCTGGGAGCCATCAGGTAAGCACCTCCCAGCCAGAGCCTACATCTGGCACCTAAATCCTTCCCGAGGTCACCACCCAAACCCCCCTGCACCACCTCTCCTTCATGTCACAACTCCCTCCCAGACCCTGCACCCCCCTCTTATACCCCAATCCCCTTCCATATCCATATCCCCTCCTCATGCCCCACTCCCAAGCCCTGTGCCTCCCCCTGCCCCAAGTCACAACTTCCTCCCAAGCCTTACACCCTCTCTAACACTTCTCCTCCCCAGCCCAGAATCTTCCAGGTCCCTGCACTCCAATCCCCTACCCCAGGTCACAACCTCCTCCTGCCCCCCGTTTCTGACCACTGTTCTGTACCCAACCTCTGTCACAGACCCACATCTTCCTTCCACAGAATAGAGCAGTGCTTGGCCACTTACGAAAATCTTGGTATGCGTCCCCTCCCTCCCCATCAGAACATAAGGAAGATTAACTGCATTAATGGAAAAACTCTTTTCATCAATTTAGGAAGCAGCTAGAGGGAGAGAAATAAGAATGTAAGAATGGCCATACTAGGTCAGACCAAAGGTCCATCCAACCCAGTACCCTGTCTGCGGACAGTGGCCCATGCCAGGTGTCCCAGAGGGAGTGAACTGAACAGGTACTGATCAAGCGATCTCTCTCCTGCCATCCATCTCCACCCTCTGACAAACAGAAGCTAGGGCTACCATTCCTTACCCATACTGGCTAATAGCCATTAATGGACTTAACCTCCATGAATGTATCTAGTTCTCTTTTAAACCGTGTTATAGTCCTAACCTTCACACCCTCCTCAGGCAAGGAGTTCCACAGATTGACTATGCGCTGGGTGAAGAATGCCCTCCTTTTATTTGTTTTAAACCTGCTGCCCCTTAATTTCAGATGCTGGCCTCCTACTTCTTGTATTAGGAAAACAGGTAAATAACTTTTCCTTATTCACTTTCTCCACCCCACTCATGATTTTATATACCTCTATCATATCAAATGTATACCTATCCCAGCTCTATGCCTTAGGTACTTTAAGATTTATGAGATACAGACATACTAGGTAAAATGGAGGTGGGGAAGAATGGGTAGATGTGGCTCAGGAATGAGGGGGTACCCTTAAGCCCTCTGTGATGAACAGAGCAGAAGGGAGGAGGATGAGAGAAAAAGAAGTGAGATGAGCGGGAAACTGGATTAACACCTCCCCGGTGTAGACACGCCCTCCTGGCCGCTGTTACTGGGCGGGGAGAAGAAGGGCTGATGGGAGTGGTCAAGTCCAACAAGGAGGCTCCAGCCGGGGCGCAGCTCTGGCAAGAGCTGGCTGGGCCAGCAGGGCGCTATGTTAAGAGCTGGCAGGGACCCGAGCTGCAACAGGACCGTGCCTGTAAGTTACTTTCCAGGGAAGGCTACAGGCGGCAGAGGCAGCCCGGAGCTTCTCTCGCGCCTCCGGCCACCAGCCCGCCTGTCTCGCGCCATGCACCCGTCTCTGCCTCGCCAGTCTGAGCTCCTGCCGTATGTCACGCTCGAAGGAGGCGGGGCCTGTTTTACGACAGCGCGTCCATCCTCACCTGCCGTATTCCACGGCGGAGACTTTCGCGTGTTTTCGCTGCAGCCTGGCGTGCGGCCGGCGCGCGCGATTCCCGCCTGTGCGCCCTGGGGCCGCGCGCTGGCCGGGCTATGTCGGCGCCCGGCGCGGGGGTGGACGCGTTCGCCTGCTACCGCTCGCCGCTGGTGTCGCGCTACGCCAGCCCCGAGATGGGCTTCAACTTCAGCGAGAGGAAGAAGTTCAGCACGTGGCGGCGGCTCTGGCTCTACCTGGCCCAGGCGGAGAAGGTACCGGCGGGACAGAGCCGGGCCCTGGGACCCCTGCCCCGCGCGCAATGGGCGAGCCCCTGGGGCCCAGCTCCAGGGCTGAGGGGGCGGGAGCGGCTGCCAGTCCCGCCCCTCCCCCCACACGCACACTCTGGTAGGGGGAAACTGAGGCACGCGGTGGTTCGGGGCGAGGGCTGCCGCGCGGAGCCCGGGGCGGAGCCGGCGCTGCTCGCTGGACCCTGCTGCCGGCGGCGGGAGTCCTGCTGCGCTTGGAAGCAGCAGCTTGGTCGGCGCCCCCTGAGTGGGCGAGCCAGGGGGGAAACCCAGCCACGCTGCTAACGGGCGGCGGGGTGGGGGTATCTCCTCCTTCCCATGCTTTGGGCCTGGGTTAGAAGCGAAGAGGGCAGAATTTCCTAATTTTGAGGGATCGGATTAAGAAAGAGCAATTAGCCTGCGGGCTGCGAGACTGACTCTCCCGGAGGGCGGGGATGGCTAGCTCTAGCCAACGGGAGCCCAGCCTGAGGAAAAGAGAAGGTACCTCAGAGGAGACCTTGTCCCACTGAGAACGGTACAAAGAAAGAACACAGAACTTGGTTTCTGGGGATGGCTTTCTTCAACTTCACACAACTTTCCAGCTAAATCTGGTTGTGCAGAAAACTCATATAGTGGCTGAAGTTCAAGGGAAAAGTTAAGGTAACATGTCAATGTGTTTCAGTTAAAATACATTGCCCACTCAACTTAAAACCCAAAACTGGTCCTTACATGCCTTCATTCTTTTGATCTTCACTATACAATGTACTGCAAAGGTGATCTGAAAAGTCAGGGGGAGAAATGGATTGGTGACCTGGGGAGGGAGTTGGGGTACAAAAGAGGCAGGGGTGCCAGAGGCAGGCTCTGGATAGGAGGTGCTTATCTAAGCCTTTCCTGGCCAGAACCCCCAAGGCAGGCTGGGCTTCCTGCCTGCTGCAGTCCCAGATCACTTAGAGCTGCAGGCTGTTCCCTCCTTGTGGCTCTCAGCTCCATGAGGGGGAAGAGGCTTGAGCTGCCCCCATCACCGAGGCCAATCTCTCAACTCCTATTGCTGGTTGTTTCTGGCCAATCGGAGCTGAGAATTGGGCTGGGAGCAGGGCAGTCAGAGGAAGCCTCCCTGTCCCTCCAGAACAGAGAGCTGCCCACTGTACTTCAAACTCATGACAGCTGTGCCTGAGGGTCCCAGCAGGGTGGTCTGTGGGCCGGATCTGGTGGCTTCGTGGGCCGGATCTGGCCCCCGGGCCATAGTTTACCCAGCCCTAAGGTTGCGGGTGATGTGACAATGCTTCGAAGTTTCCTCTTAAAATGCTGCTGAAGGAATGGGGGAATATCAGAGACTGCAGTATGCTAAATACAGGCATAGGGAAGGTTTGATTTTAGTTTTTTTTACTATAATGACAGATCCTTAAGTAGCCACTTTTATACTTTGTGCATAGGCCTTTAGGAAAATGTTTGTTATATTTAGAAAAGACTAACCAGTTCTACCATTTGAAGTACAGATAATATAAGAAAAAACATTTAGGATACTATAATCCCTTAAGGTAGTCTTAAACAAAACAAAAAAAAAGGATTTTGGAGCTATTGTATAAAAATGTTATCAAACATTTCATGTTTAATATACATTTGGACATTTTAATTGTGTATTACAGTGTGCCTGTAATATTATGCTTGTATAATTAGTACTTATAAATATATATAATTGTAATATTAAATGAGAGTATAGTGGTTTTGAGGCTGGATTTTTTTCTATTACTGAATTTTAAGTTTGTTTAATGAAATCCTGCAGTAGCAAACAAATAAGAAAAATTATGACAACAGAATATATTTTTCATGTGTTGAAAATCAGTACTATTTTACATTCTTGTGGTCTGTTCAGGTATCAATTGATAGGAGGCAGTTCACCCTCAGTGATGTTTGGGCAGTTGTAATTGACAATGCAGTATACTACATCAAAGCATACAGAGAAGCACTGGCGTGTCATGACCAGGGCTCGACAAACCGCACCAAGATCTACTCGCCAGCCCCGCACACCACGCATGCGCCAGACCAGCGCTGCACATGCGCGCAGTGCCGGTGAACGGGGCGAACGGAGCGACCGGCTGAAATCTACTCGCCACGAGCGAGTAGAAACAGCGGTTTGTCGAGCCCTGGTCATGACCAACAGTGTTCATGTGATGTGTCTGTGGCAGTATTGTCACTTCTTCAGGGATGTGAAATCCTTCATTACTTGGATGAAATCTGCCTTCAAAAATCAGCAAGAAGGTGAAGATGGGTTGCTTTTCTTAAGTCCAAAGATGTGTATGCCACAAAGGTCCCTTCTGAAGCAGTTCATGCAAGATGGTATGGCTAGTTTCAGGCAGTAAAATATACATTGGTCTCTACATTGGTCTCTACAGGAATTTTTTTGGAAAAGAGAAGTAATATGTACAGCCTATGACAAAGTTTTTGGCATTACTTGGCCATCAGGAGACATCAGACTTACTGACACTTAAGACAACTTTCATATCTGAAGCCTTCCCAAACTGGTCACAGCCCCGAGCGTCTTAGATTGTATCCACTGCCCTAGAGCTGTCTCAGCTTTCAATATGACAACCTGGGGTCTTACTTGCTTTCTAGAAAAGCCAAAACCTGTGGGTGTGGTAAAGAAATTGAAAGAATCTTAGATGGCTTCTCCATAAGAGAGAAGAAAAATACTATGGACCATCTGTGTGAAGCCTATCCACTTTTATCGGATTCTCCAAATGCTAAGATGTCCATCAACATGAAAATTCCAGTCTATCTCATAGAGCTGGAAGGGACTTTGAAAGGACAGCAAGTCCGGTCCTCTGCCTTCATAACTACCATCCTTGACAGATTTGCTCCAGATCCCTAAATGGCCCCCTCAAGGATTGAGCTCACAACCCTGGGTTTAGTTTAATGCTCAAACCACTGAGCTATCCCTCCAGGCATGCAACCAAACAACACTCAAACTACCAGCTCTCACTCACTCTTCACCAGAACTGTGTGAACAATGGCTAGTGTTTCTGTGCAATGTTCGGAATGAGTCCATCCCAGATCCAGTGGATCTCTGTGCTTTCTGGAAGGTTATGAAGGGAAGAATGTCTAGAGTAGAAGAGTCTCAGAAGGGTAGCTATGTTAACCTGTAACTTTTAAAATGAGTAGTTCTGTGGCACATGAAAGACTAACAAAAATATATATTGTATCATGAGCTTTTGTGGGCAAAATCCACATCTGAAGAAGTGTGTTTTGCCCATGAAAGCTCATGGTACTATATATATTTTTGTTACTCTTAGGTGCCACAGAACTACTCGTTTTTAGAAGAGAAGACGTTGCTCTGCCTTGCATCTTCTTCCCTGTCAGCTCTGGCACCATCCCCATTCTATGCCTTCCCCCAAGCCTCTGTCCCACTGCCTCCTCTCCTGAGTGCGCTGCATCCCTGCTTCTCTCCCATGCTGCAAAACAGTGGGTGGGAGGTGCTGGAAGGGGGGTGAGGAATTGGTTAGCCAGCAGGTGAGGCGCGCGGGGGCAGACAGGATCTTGGCTGCAGGTGGGTGCTGAGCACCCACAGTCTGTGCCTGTGCTGTGTAGTGTGTATCTGCAGGATGTGTTGTTTAAATGATAGGTTTTTGGTTTTTGTAAAATCAGTTTTTCCCATTGCAATCCAATTCTAAACATTATACATTTACAGTAAGGTTACTTAATTTTTAGCGTGTCAAACAATTTTGATTAAAAGTAAGAATTGATTTTTTAAATGGAAAAAAACAAAATCAGAAAATAATAAATCCAAAAATCTACAATAATAAAATGGATTTCATAGGTACCTGAGTGATCTCATCCAGTATTGTAAGTGTCATACTAGACTATATGGACAGTTATCTAATATGGTGTTAGTATACGAGACTTGAGTTCAGGCATGTATTTCTGCATTTGAGGACAGAACAAAACACAAACTTTTAGAGCAGGAGTGGGGAATCTTTTTGGGGGTGCCACTGACCTACAGAAAAATCAGTTGAGGGCCACACACAAGTGAAAAGCAAAAAAAAAAAACCACACACAACCCTCTCATTGACCTGCCCCCAAGTGAGGAGGGAAAACCCTCACAGACATGGCTTCCAACTGAAAATCAGGAAAAAAGACCTCTCTCCCATCGAGCTTCAGCCCTCTCCCTTCCCTCCGGGGCTAGATTAACTCTTCTGGGAGCCCAGAGCTAGTAGATTTTGTGGGGATCCCCCTAGACTATGGGGTGAGACCAAAAATGAGGTTCAGTGTGGAAGAAGGGACTGCCTGGGAGTGGGTTTAGCACAGGAGAAGGCTGGAGGTAGGGGGCAGGATCTGGAGAAGAGATGGGATGAAGGAGTGGGGTGGGTAGTGGTATGGGGGCTGAGCAGGAGATTGGGTGCAGGAGCAAGTTATGGGTGGTGGGGTGGGAGTGGGCTGCGGATTGGAGCACCTACCTGGTACAGCTCTCATTTGGTGGAGGCACAGGTAGCTCCATGCCACCCCGCACTTGCAGGCACTGCCTGCTCCGCTCCCATTGGCCAGAATTCCCAGCCAGTTAGCGTGACGGGCATAGCTTGCAAGTGAGCACAGAGACAGAGCTTCCCCCCTGCACTAGCTTTCCTGCACTGCTGTTCCCCCAGCCAGTGAGAGGGGGAACAGCAACACGCAGAGCTGCTTGGTCCCCCCTGACAGGTAGAGCCCCCAAGACACATCCAGCCAGCAGCTTGTATTGATCTGTCCCACTGAGACTCAGTGCCCTCCCTTTCTTCCCACGTAGCTGGAACGCCAGCACCAACTTGCTGTGCATGGGGGGAGCTCCAAGTCTCGCAGACCCAATCCAGGCTAAGGATCTTAAGGACTAGTCAGCTATCCGATAAGCAAATGTTTATTGGATAGTTGAGTCAACTAGTTGATTCTCCCCCTCCCTGCGGGGTGGAGGAGGGGATGCTTCAAATCGGCAGTGCTGCACAGAGCTTGTACTGTGGGTGGCATTTCAAAGCAGCATGCCTGCGCGCAGCCTGGAGTCAGCAGGACTTCCCACTGTCCCCGGGAAGTGCCTATCGACTAGTTGAGTAGTCGATGAAAATTCCATTGACTACTTGACTAGTAAATTAATCGTTATTTAGCATCCCTAATCTAATGGGACACTAGGTTCCCCATTCCTGTTTTAGAGGAGTTGATAATATTTGGCACTAGAGCTTTCTTTCCCAACAAAATAGAAATTTAAATCCCCACACTGCCTCTGAAGTAGGTAATTAATTGTCATCACCATTTTTCTTGCTGGAGAATTAAACTAATTATATGACTTGTCCAAGACCAGAAAGCAAGTTGATGATAGAGCAGAATGACCTCTCACGACTTCCAAACATGAGGGCTGCGTCTAGACTGGCAAGGTTTTCTGCAAAAGCGGCTGCTTTTGCGGAAAAACTTGCCAACTGTCTACACTGGCCACTTGAATTTGCACAAGAACACTGACGATCTAATGTATGATTGTCAGTGTTCTTGCGCAAATACTATGCTGCTCCCGTTTGGGAAAAAGCCCTCTTGTGCAAATGTATTTGCGCAAGAGGGCCAGTGTAGACAGCTCAGGACTGTTTTGCGCAAAAAAACCCCGATGGCGAAAATGGCAATCGGGGCTTTCTTGCGCAAAACCGCGTCTAGATTGGCACGGACGCTTTTCCGCAAAAAGTGCTTTTGCGCAAAAGCGTCCGTGCCAATCTAGACGCTCTTTTCCGCAAATGCTTTTAACGGAAAAACTTCTGTTAAAAGCATTTGCGGAAAATCATGCCAGTCTAGACGTAGCCTGTGTTTATGAGTTCCCTGGTCTTCCTTTCTCTGTCAGCTCTCCCTTTTACTTCTTTCCTCTCAAGATAGAATTTTATTTCCAGTGAATAGAGTTTGTGCTCTTGTGATATCTTGAGTACTCTGGCCCCGCTGGGAGGAGAGAGAGTGTTATTTTTATCCATGTGTTCACATTCCTGAGGAGTTTACAGCCTTATCTTGTCATCTGTGAAGTGGGAGTCAGACACACTCAGCACTTGTTAGCTCAGTCATTGGTCAGTCACACCGTTAGACACAATCACAAGCAATTTCCTTTGCATTCCGTCATGGAAGGTGTGTAGTTTCTAATTAGGTGCCTATAACAGGAGACAACTGATGAAGTGAAGTGTGGAAAACATTATTCCTATTACACTTATTCCAAAACTATTTCAAACCATTTTGGAAGCAGATGGCTTTCCTGTAACATTTTAGTGAAGGGTAGGGCCAAGTCAAACAAATTATTTCAGTGTCCACATTACATACGGGAGAAACTTGGAAACTACTAATCTGAGGAAACTACTTAGAAACTAGTAATCGGACAAATCTGAGGAATTGTCCCAGATTGAGGTATCATTAGAGGAGATTTTGGAACAAATTGATAAACTTAACAGTAACTCACCAGGACTAGATGCCATTCATCCAAGAGTTCTGAAAGAACTCAAATGTGAAATTGCGGAACTATTAACTGTGGTTTGTAATCTATCCTTTAAATCAGCTTCTGTACTTACTTAATGACTGGAAGATAGCTAATGTGACACCAATATTTACAAAGGGCTCTAGAGGTGATCCTGGCAATTACAGACAGGTAAGTCTAATGCCAATACCGGACAAATTAGTTGAAACTATAGTAAAGAATAAAATTGTCAGACACGTAGATCAACATAATTTGTTGGGCGAAAGTCAGCATGGTTGCTGTAAAGGGAAATCATGCCTTACTAATCCACTAGAGTTCTCTGAGGGTGTCAACAAACATTTGGACAAGAGGGATCCAGTGGATATAGTGTACTTAGATTTCCAGAAAGCCTTTGACAAGATCTCTCACCAAAGGCTCTTAAGTAAAGTTAGAGTCATGGGATAAGAGGGAAGGTCCTCTCATGGATTGATAACTGGTTAAAAGACAGGAAACAAAGGGCAGGAATAAATGGTAAGTTTTCAAAATGGAGATAGGTAATGAGTGGTGTCCCCCAAGGGTCCATATTGGGACCAATCATATTCAACTGTTTATAAATGATCTGGAGAAAGGGGTAAATAATGAGGTGGCAAAATACGGAGATGATAAAAAACTGCTTAAGATAGTTAAGACCAAAGCAGACTGTGAAGAGCTTCAAAAAGATCTCACAAAACTAACTGACTGGGCAACAAAATGGCAAATGAAATTAATGTTGATAAATGTAAAATAATTTACATTGAAAGAAATAATCCCAACTATATGTACAATATGATGGGGACTAATTTAACTACAACTAAAGACAGATCTTGGAGACATTGTGGCTAGTTCTCTGAAAACATCCACTCAATGTGCAGTGACAGTCAAAAAAGCAAAGAGAATGTTAGAAATCATTTAGAAAGAAGACAAAGAATATCTTATTGCCTCTATATGAAACCATGGTATGCCCACATCCTAAATACTGCGTACAGATGTATTGGCATTGGAAAAGCTTCAGAAAAGGGCAACAAAAATGATTAAGGATTTGGAATGGGTCCCACACGAAGAGAGATTAAAAAGACTGGGACTTTTCATCTTAGAAGAGAGGAGGCAAAGGGAGGCTATGATAGAGGTTTATAAAATCATGACTGGTGTGGAAAAAGTAAATAAGGAAAAGTTATTTACTTGTTCCCATAACATAAGAATTAGGAGTCACCAAATGAAATTAATAGGTAGCAGGTTTAAAACAAAAGGAAGTTTTTCCTCCACACTGCACACAGTCAACCTGTGGAACTCCTTTCCAGAGGATATTGTGAATAACAGGACTTTAACAGGGTTCAAAAAAGAACTAGATAAATTCATGGAGGTTAGGTCCATCAATGGCTATTAGCCAGGATGAGTAGGAATGGTGTCCCGAGCTTCTGTTTGTCAGAGGCTGGAAATGGATGACAGGAGCGGGATCACATGATGATTAATTGTTCTGTTCACTCTGTCTGGGGCATCTGGCATTGGCCACTGTCGGCAGACAGGATACTGGACTAGATGGACCTTTGGTCTGACCCAGTATGGCCGTTCTCACGTACTAGGAACGTAAGACTTAAATCCCTCTGGTTCAGTATTTTGTCTGTGACAGTGGCCAATGCTAGCTATTTTAGAGGAAGGTGCAAGAAAGACGTTAGTAGGCATTTAGGAGAGAACTTCTCTGAGGGCAGATTTTATCCCGTAACTTCCAACAGTTAAAAGTTGGCATATGACAGAAGCATGAGGGTTTATATCTCCTCAGAACTAGTTTATTTTTGTAATGTATTTGTGGGGTGTTTTTTGTATTACATGAAAATCATAGTCCCTGTCAATGTCTGATGTTTTTTCATCTTACTATGCGCTCATTGTAAATGATATTCTATGGCTAACTTTGCATTGCATGAGAGTATTTTCTTGTATAAGTTTTTAACTTGCTATCGTTCAGCGTTCTGTTTCAGAATATAAATTTCTCATCTTCCTTCTCTATACTGTTCACTATCCTTGCTATCTCCTCCTAAAATAAACAGTGCAGTATTTTCATTGTCTCTTTGTGAGAGGTTTTTCATAACTCATTTCTGAATCCCTCTAATTGTACTATCACCTTTAGAGCTGGGGTGAATACAGTGACAGTATTACATTTAAGATATGGAGAGGCTTTTGAGGAAGGGAATATATACAGATAGAAATAAATGCCCTGGAATTATTGCCATTAGGTTTTGGATAAAATCTGTGACCTTCCTCTGTGGAAATTAGCTGTTTCTCTTAATTTAGTTAGATGCACAAGTTTGAGGGACATCTCACTTAAGCCTTGTCTATTGCAGGGTTTCTCAACTTTTTTTTGTAAAGTACCCCTTTAAAAAAAAATTGTAAGTAGAAACATTGGTCTAGTGTACAAAATGTCAACTAATCTATGATGGCAGACGGTTGCCACAGTTGCATTGCTTGTGCACGTTATGTGTCAGCAGTGCACGGCATCATCCGGAGTGCATGTATCCATGCAGAATATAGTGCAACTTGCCACCATGCAGTGCAGGCTATTTTTGGGAAGGTTTTGCAGTGTCTCATGGGGCCAAAACGAGTGACTGTGATGAGCGTTGCAAGCACATGGTGCCTGTTCCTGCAACATTTGCCGAGTCGCGAGAGGAGCTGTGGGGAGGAAGACGATTCTTGTGTGGGGCATAGAACAAAACAATTCAGGATTGTTGACAGAATGCACAGAGCAGCTGCAGACCATGGAGCACCAGTCCTGAGCCTGAGAAACAAGCACTGACTAGTTGGATGGCATAGTCGTGCAGGTTTGGGATGAAGAGCAGTGGCTGCAGAACTTTCAGATGTGCAGTGCTACATTCCTTGATCTGTGTGGCAAACTCACCCCAGTCCTCCAGCACAAGAACACCAAAATGAGAGCCACATGGACAGTTGAGAAGCAAGTGGCGATTGGACTGTGGAGACTTGCAGCTCCAGATTGCTATTGTTCATTCAGGAATCTATTTGGAGTGGGGAAATCCACTGTAAGGGCAGTTGTTACGCAAGTGTTCAGGACCATTAATCACCTCCTGCTACATAGTACTGTGACTCTGGGTGTTTTGTTAGTCTTTAAGGTGCTGCTAAACTATTTGTTGTTTTTTTAAGTTTTTCCAGTTACAGACTAACTTGGCTACCCCTCTGAAGCTTCTGGGCAATGTGTAGAACATAGTGGTTGGTTTTGCAGCAAATGGATTCCCAAACGACAATGGAGCAATACACAGCATACACATCCCGATTTTAGCACCAGGCCACCTTGCCACAGAGTACATCAACTCTTCTATTGTAATGCAAGAACCGGTATATAAACTGGGGACACTTCACTGATACCAGTGTGTGCTGGTAAGGGAAGGTGCATGATGTGCACATATATAAGAACATGTTCAGAAAGCTTCAAGCAGGGACTTTATTTTCCAGTGGATGGATTACTATTGAGAATGTTGAAATGTCAGTAATGATCCCGGGCACCCAGCCTATCCTTTACAAACATGGCTCATGAAACCATACACCAGCTACCTTGATAGCAGCAAGGGGCATGTCAGGCTCAGCAGGTGCAGAATGACAGTTGAATATGCGTTTGGTCATGTGAGGGGTCATTGGAGGTATCTGCTTACAAGATTATCCCTCAGTGGAGAAAATCCCAATAGTTATTGGGGAAGTTAAAATATGTTTATTTAGATAAACATGTAACTGCTGAAAATTTACATGGCGGGGAGGCTCCCTGGAAGCCGGGGTGCAAGGAGAGATGGCTCCCCACCTATACTGACTCCCACAAAGCTGCCCCTTCCCCTCCCCACACTGCTGCCTTTGTATCAGAGGTGGTAGTGGGGAGGAGGGGCTGTGTGTAACTGAAGGCTAGCTGATGAGCCCAGGCTTATCAGTTAACCATGTGCACATTTACACTTTAACATCCCTAATGGTTATAGCTGCCAGCTGTGTGCAGCATAGCGTCCATGAAACAATGGGGAAAAGTTTACCCGAATGTAGAAGGCAGAGGTGTTGTCTGTGGCTGTCTGCTAAATTTGAACAGCCAGATACAAGATCTGTAAGAAGAGCTCAGGGATTCTTTGAAAGACTATTTTAATAGGGGCCTGAGTTGTGTGTGTTGCTATTTTGTTCTCTTTAGCAGCCCTGTATGAATGTTGTACAGGCCGTCCTTGCTATAAGTCCAAGATACATTCCAAATAACTTGAACTTATAGCGAAACAACTTAAAGTGGGGAATTTTTTTTCCCATGGCTGACTTCCATTTGCACAAATTGTAGGGTTTGGGGGGTTTTTTTTTGTGTGACTTAAGAGCAGGGAATGGGAAGACTTATAATGTATCAGTTCCTACAAGTGTGAGTGACTTTAGTGTAGAACGGATGTATACCAGGACGACTTATAGCGGGGACGCCCTGTAGTGAGTGCTGTATGTGTAGGAATACAACATTGCCAATATACCTATTCTATTAATATTGTCTGAGAAGGATGTGGATTCTGTGACAAAATGAAATAACAGGCAATTAGTGAGTGTCAGACATGCTCAGCATGAGCCAGCATATATTGTGAACCAATAAAACTGAATTGTGTTCCAGAAAACAGAATTTTACTCTAACGTGAACCAGGCCAAAAAAACCCAAACCCTAGAATTTAATAAATTAAGGGAATACATCTTATGAAGGGACAAGATGTTCTATTCCTGCTACTTTCTGATCCCCAAGGCAAAAGCGGGGGGGGGCTCAGGCTCATCCTCAACCTGTGAGTCCTCAGCTGGTACCTAGCACAGCTGAAGTGCTGTATGGTTTCCCTTTCCTCAGCCTGTATCCTGGAGACTGGTATGCCACCCTTGACCTTTAGGACACGTACTTCTACATCTCCATTTTTCAAGGGTTCCTCCACTTTGTGGTAAATCAGGAGCATCCAAATATTTCCATTCCTAGATGACTGGCTGGTCGAGGACAGCTCCAGATCCCAAGTGCAGAGTTGTGTCACTCTCCTCCTGTCCACTTGCAGTGCCCTAGCCATGCTGGTAAACAAAAAGAAGTCAGTGTTAGTACCACTACATAGAATAGAGTTCATAGGAATGGTCCTGAATGCCAAGACCTCCAGGGACAGGTTCCCAGGCCCTGATAGACCTCATCGTGGCTGTCTCTTGGTTCCCAGTAACAATGGCCAGAACATGTCTGCACCTCTTGGGACACGGAGGTGTATACTTACATTATCCGACATGCCGGACTCCACATGCGCCCCCTGTGCAGAAGTGGCTAGTGTTGATCTCGCAGGCCAGGGATCATCTGGACAAGGTTCTCATTGTCCCAGATCCAATACTTACCATCTCTCTGGTGGTGGACGGTTCCAGGGAACATGCCCTGTTATGCTTAAAAGAAGCTCTCAGGACCTTTTTCAAGGGGATAAGGCAACATGCCGCATTTATTGATAATATAACAAAATAACATATGCATTTACACGGATGCACACATGCGCGCGCGTGTTGATGGAATAGTTACCAGTCTGTTGCTCGGCCCGACCTATTGGCCAGATAGGACAGGTGCGAGGAAGGAGCCGGGTCTTTGTCAGTCCGGACTGATGCTCCACTTGGTCTTAGCATGACAGAACCAGAAGAACCATACAAGACACCCCATCTTTTATAGGATTTTCCTTCCACGCGAATCTATGCATTTTGCCTTGTCAGGCCTTAATCAGTCACTCGGCATCACAATCAATCTTCCTACGACATACATTGGGAAGAAGTTGTTCTCACAGTCACTTGATATCCATATGCTGACGACCCCTTCGGGTGTTGTCCTTCTGGCAAAAGTTATCGATTCCCTAGCAAGGGGTGCTTGCCACTAACTTCAGGGTTCATCAATCTGCCCTGGTAGTCTGCGTCTTCAGTGTGCTTTCACTTAGTTGATAATTATTTGGTGCTTCTGAGTCTCCAGCCCCTCCTCTGATCATTTGAGCATGCAGCGGCCTTCACACTTATCTCTCCTAAAACATTCTCTCTCTCATTCACACCAACAATACATTTACAGAATTACAGTATGGAACAAGAGGTACTTCTAGTCATCAAACAGAGCTGGAGCTAAGTTAACAAAGCTGCCTGGCCTGTCTGAGGCTTACACCTTGTGTTTAAATTTAATCCAAACCTTTTGCTATAACATACATTCATTATAACTAGCTGACTTATTAGTTACAAAATTCCAGGGCGACAGCTCCACAGAGTCCCATTCTAGATCCACCCTCCTGCAGTCAAGCTGATATTGGACACATTGGATCTTGGTTGGAGAGCCCATTTTGGGATGCCAGGACTCAAGGCAAGTGGTTGCCAGATGGGTTGGGCCTGCATATCAATGTCAAAGAACTTGGAGCAGTACATCTTGCCTTCCACCCCCACCGAACTAGCAAAGTGGTCAGAGTCCTCGTGAACAATACAGCCTCAATGTTCTATCAACAGACAAGGAGGAGCCCATTCTGTGACCTTCTGACAGGAAGTCCTTGTGCTCTGGGATTTCTGTATTGCGCATGATATCAACCTGGAGGCTTATCACCTCCCAAGAGCCCTGACCACTCTCCCACTCTGCTTGAACTTAGACTTTTCACCGCAAGTGGACATTGCATGCATGGGCAGAGGTGGGGCTGCCCCTGTTCTGCTCCAGACGCGGCCTCGGGGTGGGCTCCTTCTCAGATGCCTTTCTCTTGTTCTGGAGTGGGGGAGGGGGATCTACTCAGTGCATTTACCTCTGTTCCACTCGTCAGCAAGGTCCTGCCAACTCTTGGTTTATTACATTTTCATATTTTAATTTTTCCCTGTTGCTGTATGAAAGATGCACACAAACAGAATGGGAATCTAGCAGCCTAATTAGAATACTATAATTTAAAGTTGTATAAGGTATTACTTGTTAAAATTTGGTTTTACCTACTATGTTCTGCAAGTGTAATTTTTAGCTGTTCCTTTAAAATGATTTTTTTTCCAAGCACAGCCTAGTGGCTGGTTGGCATAGTGTACTAACAATCTGCCAAGTCTAAAATCTGCTACTTTAGTTTTATGTAAATTAAGTGGGGGGGGGAAGGTAGTGATTTTTTTCAAGTCAAAAATATGTGCTGTTTTTCTCACTTGCCTAAGCTAAGTGACTGACTGACAAATGATTTACCCCAACTTCTGAGTAGGGATGTCAATATTCAGCCAATTAACCGGTGGGGGTGGAGCAGCTCCCCACTTGCAGTGGACAATGGACTGCTCCAGCCTCATGGGGGTCCTGTTGTGATCAGGAGCTGCACTGGCCAGTTTGGAGCAGCTCCTGTCTGCGATGGGCAGGGGGGCAGCTCCAGCTGGGCTGGATTGACCCGCCCCCACCCACTCTCCCCTTTTATCATTTAACTACTTCAGAGACATTAGTTTTGAGGTCCATGAAGGAAAATATTCCATATAGTTACAAGCAGCAGAAAATAGGGGACTTGCTACTTACATAAAGCGAAGGTTCCCAAACTGTGGACAGCTGTTGGTCTTCAGAGTTTTGCTGGTAGGTTCACATGGTGTTGCTTGTCCTTTCCAGTCACTAAACTGCATTAAGAGAAGCTATAATACGTTACTTTCCTAAAAGTGCTTTTACATGCAAGCAATTGTTGCTGTTGTCATAAAGATGTTATATAATTGTGGCTTGGAAAGGGTTGGTGACCATTGGACATCCTATTGAAAAAGTTTGAGAACCCCTGAACTAATCATTTGCTACCACAGTCCCATAATGTGGCCTTTTAATCACAAGAATATTTAATTGACAATAATCTAGGAGGAGAGTGTATTGCTTCTGTCTCCATATGGTTTGGGCTATTTCTGTCAGGAAGATAGCTTTGGTTTTTGCTTTCTTTTTTTCAGTCACTGGGACTGTCCATCACAGATGAGCAAATCCAAGAGATGGAAGCAAACCTGGATAACATAGACTTCAAGATGGCAGCTGAGGAGGAGAAGAGGTTGCGTCATGACGTGATGGCTCATGTGCACACCTTTGCACACTGCTGTCCAAAAGCTGCTGCTATTATTCATCTTGGAGCCACTTCCTGCTATGTTGGTGATAACACGGTAAAACAGTACTTAGAGCTTGGTCTCCAGAAAGATGTCCCGAACCCACCAAATGCTGCACACTTGACAGTTTAAAATAAACTTACTTTTATAAATAAAATCTCCAAATAGAATTTTTGAAAGTTTTATTTAATTTTACTTCTGGAGCTAATTCCCCTTATCTCAGTTTTACCAAAGAATGTTATAGTCTGTGCTAGCTAGAATTCTAGTTTTCCTAAACACACAGACAGCTGCAGTCAACACTGCACTCTCTTTGGCATAAGCAAAATGCATCCTCAAACAACAGCACTTACTGTTCCCTACTTGTGTGTCATCTCTTACTTTAAACTAGGAAATTCATAATCATGTGAGTTGCACAAAGAAGAAATGCATGATCTGTTGGTCATGCCAGTCGGTCACCAGTTCACTGATTTGAGAAATCAAGGTCTTTTTGGATATATGCAGATCATGAGCTTTCAATTTGCATGGATAGTCTGGTTTGCTTAAGTAGGTCAGTTCTTCAGGGGTCAATAAAAAGAATAAAAATCTCTTATTAAAATGTACTGCTTTCAATATTTGCGTCTGTGAAGGAATTGAGGGTTGCCTGTACGTTAATTAATACAAAATAGCAATATTTCCCAGCACATTGCAGTCTTCTTCCCTGCCCCAACCCAAACTTCTCTCAACTGGTGCTGTTCCTTTGTTTGACAAGACCTGGTAGTGCACTTTTATTCTTCTCTTTTGGCAGTCCTGCATTGTGCTTGGACTTAAGCAGCTTAGCAGCTGCTTTTTCCATGACATTTCATCTCAGCTATATTTGATTGCACCAGACACATGGGTAAAGGAAAGCTCTTACCAGGCTAGCCTTCTTTTTGAAGTGAAGTCGTAAAACAGACCTGCAGATCTGTGGCAAGTAGAGCCTTCACTCCCATATAGGAATACTAGGATTTGGTCTCATTCTCTTGGGCCACTAGGAATTCTAGGAAAGCATGATTTCCATCCAAGAGGATTGGATCAAAATTCATACTGCTCTGCATTCCCCTTCTGGCTGATGTAGAAGCAATGACCTTGATGGGCCCTGACAGACATCCAGTCCTCTTTGGCTTAAAGAAGGCCCTTCTGGTACAGCATTTTGATTCTGGAAAGTGAGAGTTTTTTAGGATGAGAAATGGAGAGGGTCTTTCTTAGAGATTTCATGGGAGGGAAAAGCAGTTCAGTTATCCATGGCAGCTGTGTGTTCAGATAACCTAAAACCTCTCCCCAATCGAGAATGGGGAGTGAGCAGCTCTCACACAGAGCTGAACTGAACTGTCTTTCTTTTGTTCCTTCCAGGATCTGATTGTTCTCCGTGATGGGTTCAACCTGCTGCTCCCCAAGGTGAGAGGGAGGTGTGCACAGCATTCTGCTGGTGAATGTGGCTGATGGCCATTGGGTGAATGATGCTTATCCTGCTTGGTCTCTGAGTGGGTGTTGGTGAGGTGGCGTTCTTCTGGGACTTGGTGGGCACTCAGGAAAACATGGCTGACTACTGTGGAGTGAATCTTTCCTTCACACTATCACTGGTCATTCCCCGGCTTCCCCCAAAGCCTCTTGCTTCCTGAGGGATTGTATGGAAGTGGGAGGGTCTGTTATGAATATGTTATGCCAGAATTGTCTTCATTATGCTTGTCTCAGTCCTGAAAAAGAGAACTAAATGATTAACCACTCACCCTGCACATGCTGGTGGAGATGGTAAACAGGCTAAACTGGCCACTGATCCAATCAGTTGTAGTCATTCCTGTCTGCTTAAGTTTTATACAGAGCAAAACTTGTGTCTGCACCCTCAAGTGACAAATATATATGATGTTTCTAGTGGCTTTAGAAATGGATCCGGTTAAGTTGTTATATTTTTTTCTGTTTCCCCACTTCTGTCATACTTCAGCATGTGTCACCACTGTACCAAGACAGTTCAAGATTAGCTAGTAACTTTTCTTTACACTGCAGTTCCTTCTCTGACTCTGTGCCTGTTTTCTCCTGTCCCCTACTCTTATCAGCTTGCCACAGTGATTAGCCGGCTGGCCGATTTTGCTGAGCAGTATGCTGACTTACCTACCCTGGGGTTCACTCACTACCAGTAAGTAGCCAAGAAGATTTTGCTTTAATTTCATAGTCTGCTCTTTAGCTAGAACAGGCAACAGCAGCACCACCCTCCATCTTTTTCTCCCCTCTGATCAGTTGATCTCTCTACACTATGTCTCAAGTAGGGATGTAAGTGATTAGGCTACTAGTCGATAAGCCACTTCCCCCCCCCCCACCTGGCTGCCTCTATCAGAAAGAGGCAGCTGGAGGGGGGAGAAGAGAGTCCTCCGCTGTCCTCGGGCTCCACACAGTCTTTCAATCTTTGAAATGCACAAGAGCCCCTGCTGGGGGCTTGCTACATTTCAAAACGGAAGCACCCTTATCGACTAATTGAATTGTCGATGGACTATTTGATTAGTTGATTAATCTAATTTTAACATCCCTTGTCTCAAATGAGTTTGAAAAAAATGCTTAAGTCTCCTTTTGCACTAGGCAAATGAACCGCAGCTCTCAGCAATTTCTCCCTTTGAACGTGTGCTAAAAACAATTAACTTCTAATGCAAATGGTACCAAAACATTGTTACAGAAAGCACGACTGGGATGGCAGTCTCTGTGATGCTTTGCCTGTACTGTCCAACTTGTGCCTGTACTGTCGCTTCATCTATTTTGAACAGCAGTTCAGAAAAACCTGTTGCTGGCAACTGATAACTTCTTTCATGTTGCATGGACTTCATATGAATGAGGTTTGCTTCTGCAGTTAAAACTGCAAGATCTATAAATTCTCATGTTTCAAGGCAGGTTGGATAAAAATCAATGCTGTAAACAAAATCAAAACACTGATTTAATTTTTTTAAATTTGTATTATTTTTAATATAAAAAATTAACATAAAATATTTCATGGCTTATAGTCTCTTACAGCATTTAAATCCATAAATATGCTGAATATAAATCAAATACTAACAAGCGGTTTCTCTCTATAAAAAAAAAAAAAAAGAATTGGGGAGGGTCTTAACTTTTGTGGCTAAGCTTTAAAAATATGGTGTAGTAGCTCATGTACTGTACTAAATGCTTGTTCCTGTGGGGAATAAGGAGCTGTGCTACTAACTGAATATGCTAACAAATTTATCACACGCTTCAGAGGGGTAGCCGTGTTAGTCTATAACAGGAAAAACTTTAAAAACAACAAATAGTCTAGTAGTACCTTAAAGACTAACAAAACATGTAGATGGTGTCATGAGTTTTTGTGCGCACAACCCACTTCTTCAGATGACCGGAGTATCACAGGCATTATCACTGGCATTGGGCCAGTCTCTGACTCCAGGAGATACCATCATGCATCTCATCAGGCTCATTCACTCAGCCCACCTGTGTGATTTTTATGCTCCTGCTTTATAGCTTCTCCATAGCTGAGCTGTAGCTCAGTTTTCAAATTATGAATATTTATACTCCACCCACCAGCTCATGGGAAAATACTAATCTGCAGGGCTCGACAAATACACTCGCCCGCTCGCCCGTGGCGAGTAGATTTTACCAGCTGGCGAGTGCAGGGGTGGACTGGTCCGGCCCGGTGGGCCGTTGACAGGCTGGCTGAAGCCCGCACTACGGGTGGTGTGGCCCCATCCGATCCGCCGGCCGGTGGAGGAGCAGAGCGCTGCCGGGGAGAGGGAAGTGCGGCGATTCTCAGCGCTGGGCTGCCTGCGTGCAGCTCTGGCGCAAGGAGGCGGGGCGCGAGCCAGAGGGCGGGATGCCGGCAGACGCCGGGACGCTGGCGTGACGTGGTGTCCTGACGTCACGGCCGGTGACCGCCAGGATTCAAAAAGGTTCCGGCAACCCCGCAAAGTGGAAGGCAGAAGCCAGGTAGGGGAGGGGAAGGGAAGGGGCTTGGGCTGTGCTGTGCTGTGCGGAGCGGAGCGGAGTGAAGGGAAGGGAAGGGAAGGGGAAAGGAAGGGAAAAATATGGGGAAGGGGCTTGTGCTGAGGGGAGGGAAGGGGAGGAGGAGGAGGTCAGAAGAAGAAGAAAGAGGAAGGCACCAAGGGACAGGGGTGCAGGAGAGACAAATGCCAGGGCCAAGTGCAGACAATGAGGAAAAGGGCAGGAGGAGGTGTCAGTGGGAGGGGGGAGGGTAAGGGCATTGGGGGCTACAGGGGAGGAGGAGGTGCTGGGAGAAGGCTTGAAAGAAGGGGTGGGCATGAGGAAGGCGGGGATGGAGCAAGGCATGTGTGAGGGCATGAAGGGGAACGGGGCAGAGGGTGATGAGGGGTGGGTATCAGGGAAAAGAGGGCAAAGGGGCAGGGGCAGTGAGGGAAGGGGGAGGCACCAGGAGGGTGCAGGTGCCAGGGATTCTGGGGTGAAGCAGAAGGCAGACACCTGCAGGAGGACCAGCACCAGAGGAGAGAGGCAGGGCAGGTGTGAAGAAGGAGGTGTTAGGAGGATGAGGAGGGGTAGCTCACAGTCAGAGTGGGGCTACTGGAGGAGTGGGCACAGGGGGAGAAGGGCTGGTGGAGGCGGCAGGTCTCAGGAGGCTGAGGGCAGTGAGAAGGGCAGGAGTCAGAACAGCAGAGGAGGGTGAGGGGTTGGGGGCAGCAGGCACCAGGGAGCTGATGGAGCAAGGGGAGGAGACATGGCAGCAGAGGGAAAAGGTAGAGGTTTATAAGATATTTATTAATAACTTGGGTGATATTTATTAATAACTTATTAGTAATTACTGTTCTTATTCTTAGGAATTTATGCCATTAAAAAAACACTTTGCGGGGGGGTGGCGAATCCCTGTTTTGTCTGGCGAGTAGGGTTTTCCATAATTTGTCGAGCCCTGCTAATCTGCCCAATAACTACCAAGCTTTGCTTCTGGACCGTTCTGGGCCCTTCAGGTAAATGGCTTTGCTCTGTCTCCTTGCACATGCACATGGACAGATACAAATAGAAATCCATTAACTTTTCAACTGCCTCCTTCTCTGACTCTAAACAAATAAAATACTGCAGTGCAGCAGACACATGGGTTATATTACCAAAAGTTGGATTGTGGGGTTTTGTTTTGTTTTTTAGTGGGGAGGATAGGATAGGAGAGCTGTGTAATGAGAGAAGGAGCAGACTATGCAGCCAGAAAGGTGCAATATTCATCAGAGCAGGTCACTGGGGAAAAAGGGACAACATTATTTAGCATGGAGCTTCTAGTATTGATTTCAACATTTAGGAGCTAGAGGAAGAAAAAACTGCCATGGCTTCTAATTGTTTTTTAAAAAAGTAACCTATTTGGGAATATATCCAAGAAATTCCTATACCTCTGGGTAAAACAGGCAACTGTGAATGATGCAACAGAAATGCAAAGTCTGGTTGCCAGAATAAAACGACATTATGAAAATTGCTCTTCAGAAGGCAGTGAATTTGAAGATGATGTGCCTGAACAGTCTGGATCGGCTGGTTAGTTAATTTATTTGTGTACCATTTTATGAGCTGCCTTCAATGTCTCACCATGCTAATTATAACTAAGATTATTGTCATAAATTTGTGTTTTGGATAGAAACATGTTTTTTCCTAAGTTGTTTGGTATGTTGCTAGAGATAAGGGTTTAATTAGATTTAAATTAGTAAAACCTAATTGTCCTGTAAAACTGAATTTAAAATAAATACCTTTTAAACAGTGGTACAGTCAGCTGCAGTAGAGGAAATCTTTAATTTACTATCGTTTGTTTGTTTGTTTGTTTAAAGCAGTGCACTGAATAATAACCAGTAAGGAAGGACATAAGGAGTTATGAAAGTCCATCATCTGCAGTGTTCACAACTTCAGAGTCATCTGCTGATACTTCCAGCAACGCTGCAACTAAACGTACTTCAGGCTGTGAATTAACTGCATCAAAACATGCTTTCTTCATTATAACCCTGTTAAGAAATGCATGAATTTGTAATCAGGGCCAGCAAATTCCAGGAAGACACTATAAATGAAAAGATTACTGAGTTCTCCTTTTCATGTTGTTCAGGACAAATATTTCATTGACATAGTTCAGTCATTATGAATATGCTACACTCCAGCTGGAATAGCAGACAATAAGTAACAGTAAAAGCTGGAACAAACTGTGAACAAAAATTCGTGTCATTGTCGCATACAATGAGGCAAATGTAGCAAAGATTAGAAGAAATCTAGAAGATAACAATGGGAACCTGAAACTTATGTGGATGTGCAGTACTCATTTGATGTATCTTATAGCTAAAGAATTAAGTACAATTGCAGGAATAAAAGCGAAAGTAGTTAAAGTTGCAATATGCTTCCATAACAACTGCTTTGCTTCAGCTTCACTGAAGAGAATAGAAGCATTTAAATAAATTCTCCCTCAAACTGCATGGTGGCATTCGATAGTTGATTGTTTTGAGCAGTTTATTAAGAACTGGCCTATTCTGATGATTTGTGAAGAAAATTGAGACAAAATAGCTGGAACTCTCACTGCCAAAGTAGTCAACATTGGACTAAAAAGAAATGTAGAAAATATGCTGGACATACAGAAACCTATTTTCATAGCATTGGACAAACGACAGAAAGAAGCTGCTGAATTGCTAATGCTGTAGAAATTTTAAAAGAACTTTGAGACATTGAAGAAAGAAATACCCAGCACCAAAATAAATAAGCAGATACATCAAGCACTTTACCTCATTGCCTACCCGTATTCTCAGCTGGCAGTACCAGGTAGATGCCAAACTTCTGAAGAAGATGGTGCTATGACATAAACATTAAATAATCACCCATCAGTCTTGCCAGCCATAAGCATAAGAACAGCCATACTGGGTCAGACCAACGGCCCATCCAGCCTAGTATCCTGTCTGCCGACAGTGGCCAATACCAGATTCCCCACAGGGAGGGAACACAACAGGTAATCCTCACGTGATCCCTCCCCTGTCACCCACCTCCGGAGAAACAGGGTAGGGACACCATTCCTACCCATCCTGGCTAATAGCCATCGATGGACCTAAGCTCCATGAATCTATCTAGTTCTTTTTTGAACCCTGTTAAAGTCCTAGTTGTCACTATATCTTCTGGCAAGGAATTCCACAGGTTGACTGTACGCTGAATGAAGGAAAACTTCCTTTTGTTTGTTTTAAACCTGCTGGCTATTCATTTCATTTGGTGACCCCTAGATCTTATATTATAGGAACAAATAAATAATTTTTCCCTATTCACTTTTTCTACACCAGTCATGATTTTATAGACCTCTATCATATTCCCCCCTTAGTCTTCTCTTTTCTAAGATGAAAAGTCCAAGTCTTTTTAATCTCTCTTCATAAGGGACCCATTCCAAACCCCTAATCATTTTTGTTGCCCTTTTCTGAAGCTTTTCCAATACCAATATATCTTTTTTGAGATGAGGCGACCACATCTGTATGCAGTATTCAATATGTGGGCGTACCATTGTTTTATATAGAGGCAATACAGTATTTTCTGTCTTATTCTCTATCCCTTTTTTAATGAATGCTAACGTTCTATTTGCGTTTTTGACTTCTGTTGCACACTGAGTGGATGTTTTCAGAGAATATCCACAATGACTCCAAGATCTCTCTCTTGAGTAGTTGTAGCTAAATTAGACCCCATCATATTGTACATACAGTTGGGATTATTTCTTTCAATGTGCATTACTTTACATTTATTAGCGTTAAATTTCATTTGCCATTTTGTTGCCCAATCACTTAGTTTGGTGAGATCTTTTTGAAGCTCTTCACAAGTCTGCTTTGGTCTCAACTATCTTGAGCAGTTTTTTATCATCTGCACATTTTGCCACCTCACTGTTTACCCCTTTCTCTAGATCATTTATAAATAAGTTGAATAGGATTGATCCCAGGACAGACCCTTAGGGGACCCCACTAGTTATCTTTCTCCATTTGGAAAACTTACCATTTATTCCTACCCTTTGTTTCCTGTCTTTTAACCAGTTACCAATCCATGAGAAGACCTTCCCTCTTATCCCATGACAACTAACTTCACTTAAGAGCGTTTGGTGAGGGACCTTGTTAAAGGCTTTCTGGAAATCTAAGTACACTATATCCACTGGATCCCCCTTGTCCACATGTTTGTTGACCCCCTCAAAGAACTCTAGCAGATTAGTAAGGCATGATTTCCCTTTACAGAAACCATGTTGATTTTCCCCCAACAAATTATGTTCATCTATGTGTCTGACCATTTTATTCTTTTCTATAGTTTAAACTAATTTACCTGTTACTGACGTTAGGCTAACCTGTCTGTAATTGCCAGTATCACCTCTAGAGCCCTTTGTAAATATTGGTGTCATGTTAGCTATCTTCCAGTCATTAGGTACGGAAGCTGATTTAAATGATAGGTTACAAACCACAATTAATAGTTCCGCAATTTCACATTTAAGTTCTTTCAGAACTAGTAAATCATCTAGTAAATAAGCAAAAATCATTTACTATTTTATTTAATTACATAATTTAATATTTTCTAACATACTAAAAATGTATAAGAAGAATCTGGAAAATATTAAGCTATACAACTGCTTAAATAAACTTATGTTTGTAGTGTACCCTCTTAGGTAGCAAAAATGTACAAAATATAGTATAAAGGCTCTATTTAGTTGTAAATGAATATGTTTTAATGGCTATATCAAGTAGAGAGAATAAACCTTTCTTTAGAAAATAAATGAAGCAACAGATGAAAAAGTTGATTTAAATTGAGGCTAGTTGGTTACTTAAACTGCTGATTTACATCAATGCACTCTGTTTTAGGGCATAATTGGTCACTAGCAGGGGTCAGGAAATATTTATCCTATGGGATAGGGTTGTACAACATTCTATATGATGGGAGGCTGGTGCTTTTTCTCTGGTACATCTGCATTGTTACTTTTTCAAACCTCTTCAGCAATATTTTTAAAGTATTTTTATATAAGTATTGACCAAAGAGATGAGTCTATAGCTGTTACACTTTTGCTCGTCCTTAATTAGTACAATATTTAGGGCCTCTCTCATAGTAGAAGTTAACATACATTTCTTTAAAGCATCTTCATAAATTTAGAACAGTTTAGGGACCAGAAAATGTTATCAATATGCCATCAGGGCTTAGGGTCTTTCTGAGACTTATTTTTTTCCCTGGCCTTGATTACTTCCTCTGATTGCAAAGGAGAGACCAGCCTGGCTTGCTGCTCTTCTGATTTTTGTGGGGGTTAAGAATTTTAAGAAAATCATTCAATTCATCTGGATCCGGTGGTAAATTGTTATTGTAAAGTGCCTGGTAGAATTCAAAAATTGATCACTGGATCTTTGTGTTTAGTAATACTGTAATTCTGGTATTATTTGGGACCTTTAACCTCTCACTTTTAATCTATATGTAAGAATGTTCCCTACTCTGTCCCCCAATTCCTTACATGTTTGCTTGAGTCTAAGACAGGCAAATTTGGGAAACCTACAGATTTTCTTCATCTTCCTTTGAGATTAGTAACCTTCCTTGCAGTGCTTTAATAGTTTTTTCCTGTTGCTCTGAGGTTATATTCACTGTGTCGTCTAGCAAGGAGATTCTGGCTTCCTCAAGTCTTAATACCAAGCCTTACAAATTAGCTTGATGTGTGCTAATAATGTATTTTATCTCATTTATACCTTCAGATAGGTTTCTTAAAATAGTCTGGTCACTTGAGGTTTCTTTTAGCCAGTCCATAATTGTATCTTGTCTCGGGGTTGGCCTTTTCCTAATCAACCATTTTGGTTGCAAGAGGATTGTTTGACAGCTTCTGCATTTTAGGGTGTTGTGTAGGGTTGCCAACTTTCTAATCTTACAAAACCAAATACCCCTGTCCCTCCTCTTCTCCAAGGCCCCATCCTCCTCTCACTCCTCCCTCCCTGCTCCCCTGCCACACTCACTTGCTTCCCTCACGCATTCATTTTTACTGGCAGGGAACCTGGGGCTCAAGAGGTGGGGTGTGCTCTAGCTGGGGATGCCATGGTAGGGGGGTTCAGAGTGTGGGAGGAGGTTCCTGGGTAGGATAGGGGGGTTGGGTTCAGGCTCGGGTGGGGCTAAGATGGAGAGGTTGGAGAGGGTGCAGAGTGCAAGCTCTAGGAGGGTTTGTGTGTGGGAGGGAACTCAGGGCTGGGGCAGAGGTCTGGGAGCAGATTTGGAGTGTAGGAGGGGGTTTGGTTGTGGGAGGGGGTGTGGGCTCCAAGAAGGAGTTTGGGTGAGAGAGTGAGGGTTCCAGGCTGGGGCAGGAGGTTGGGGTTCAGGAGGCATGTGGGGTGTGGTTCTGGGCGGCACTTATTTCAGGGGGCTCCCTGGAAGCAGCAACATGTTCCCTGGGCTCCTAGGCGTGGGGTGGCCAGGAAGCTCTGCACAGTGTGTGCTGCTGCCCCGTCTAGGCACCATCCCTTCAGCTCCCATTGATTGTGGTTCCTGGCCAGTGGGAGCTGTGGAGCCAAGAATATATCCGGAAGCCACGCGGAGCCAGATAGGGAGCCTGCTAGCCCCACCAGACTTAATGGCCCAGTAAGCAGTGCTGACCAGAGCTGCCAGGGTCCCTTTCCGACCAGGCATGCCGATTGAAAAGCAGACAGCTGGCAACCCTAATGTTGCAGGAAGCCTGGAGAAGGAAAGTGTTATGGAATAAGATCTGATGACTATTACATTTAAAGAACCTATTTACTTGCTGATGGTTGTGCATTTCAGGAGGTGGAGAAAGGAGCTGCAAAATTACACTGCCAGCATCCCTCTTGTGGCTTCCAGAAGTCCCTATATTTAGTTTTTTAATTTTCTCCATAAACTAGACTTTTCAGCATCTTTATTGCTGTCTCTTCTCTCAGACCCTTCAGATGCGAAACGAAGGAGGGCAGCAAGTGGTTATGGTGGTTGTCATTACAGCAGTGTCTGAGTGCCTGCCTTTCTCGTGAGGCTGTGCAAAGCATGTGTGCAGATGGTGATGCGATGATAATCTGCCTTGCTTACTCTCAGGCCTGCGCAGCTAACCACAGTGGGGAAACGCTGCTGCCTCTGGATCCAGGACCTGTGCATGGACCTGCGGAACCTGGAGCGGGCTCGAGACGACTTGCGATTTCGTGGTGTGAAAGGCACCACTGGCACCCAAGCCAGCTTCTTGCAGCTGTTTGAGGGTGATCATGATAAAGTGAGTCATCAAGTCAGTGAGCAAAATGCCCAGTAAGCAGGTTGGGAAGATTCTCCTTCCCCACAAAGTCAGGGCTGAATAAGCATGGATTGCTATGATGGTTGGTTGGCAGAGCTGTAATAGTAGGAGTGCTTCAGGACAGGGTTGAGGTATGCTGGCAGAGTTCTTGGTGGGTTCAGAGGAAGGGGAGTTGAAGCCTTTACATTTTTGTCCTTTGTCAGTCTCCCTGTGTGTTTGATGCTTTTCAGTCATTGCGTTCTGAGGTTCCTTTCTGTTTTTTTCCTGAGGTGGAGGAGCTGGACAGGCTGGTGACTGTGAAGGCAGGATTTAAGCGGTATGTAAAAAGCTTGCTTACCCGGTTCTCTTAAAATATGCTGAGAATGAATAGCCTGACACCTTCTCCCACTGTCCATAGTAACACAGGTTTTAGTATCCAGCTAATTAACCTCAACTCTATTAGGCTCAAGTTTAGAGAGCACTTTCATGTGGTTCTGTTCCTTGCAAATCCACACTGCATCTCTGTGAAGGAAACTCCATCTCCCAGCTAGTGCTCTTTTTCTGCTTCTCTCCCTTACTCTTTTTCATCCTGTCCAAATATGGGCTCCTGTTCTTCCTCCCTTGTCTCTGCATGCCAGCCCAAGGAGCAGAGCAGCATGAATCAAAGTTTCCCACTAGTGTGAAAGAGAAACCAGGAAGTCAAATGAAGTATTGCAGGTCAGCTGGTGGTATTAGCCAGGCAGAGCTCTGCAGCATTGCCCCTACAGAGCGCATACTCACTGAGTCCTATTTTAATGGTGCTTGTGTCTGGAGGGCTTTATCTTTGTTGTTGTTTCCAGAGCTTATCTCGTCACAGGGCAGACCTACAGCCGCAAAGTGGATGTTGAAGTCCTATCCGTGCTGGCTGGTCTGGGGGCATCCATACACAAGGTGAGGTCCCTGTCTCCAAACTATGAAAGGGGAAGCGAAATACTGTCAGTCTGATGGGGTTGAGAAGAGAGATTCTGATGCAAAACACTTTCTGTGGGAAACCTGAGAGAGAGTTGAGGGCTTAACTCCCCTCTGCTCTACCAGACAAATTCTTCGCTGGATGTTCTGTCAGAGCACCAGGGAAGATCCCATACCTGTTTTTTTTTAGTTGTGGGTGGTGCAAAATGAAGTAAAATGAATTCATTGAGACTCTAAGGGGAGAGATCCCAAGCAAGATAGCAATCAAATTTGTTTTAAAGCAAATCCAGTTAGAATAAATGCCCTTCCTAATGGAGCATATTTTAAAATCTCACCATTTCCTCCCCCAGTATGTTCCTCCCATTGAATTGTGTCTCTCATCGAGATAAATCCTTGTTGGATTATACCTCCCTTTGATTATCTCCACACCCTCCTTTGCCTGGCCTTCCAACCTGTGATATTTATCCTGTCTTATTTAGTCAGTATATTTGCTGCTTAGTGAACATTTCAGTATTTAAGCACCATGTGAATGGTATATCAATGTTTACTGATTTATCTTCACTTTCCTGACTATTTGTGGAGTCCCGTCTAGAGATGTGAGGGACTAGTCAACTAGTCGCTTCCACCCCACTTGCTGCCTCTATCAGAAAGAGGCAGCGGGGGGGAGAGAGAGAGAAGAAGAGTACTTCAAAGCGGCAGGGCCGCTTGGGGCCAGACCCCAGGCTGCATGCGATGCTGCTGCTTTCAAACACTGCAGGGAGCTCAGCATCAGGCTCCTTGCAGCGTTTCAAAGCAGCAGTGCTGCGTGGAGCCCAGGATCAGCCCTAAGGCCATTACTACACTTGAAAGGCGGCGGCGCCCTATCAACTAGTCAAATAGTCGATGCAAAATGCATCGACTATTCGATTAGTCAGTTAGTCAATATTTAACATCCTGTCGTCATCAGTAGGATAAACATCCCTTCTCTCTTTCCCATTCTTTTGACTTGAGCTCTTTAAGTATAAATTAGGAAGTTTAAGAAAAATTACAATCACTGTGGAAATTGGCCTCAATCTTCTCTGAGGTGCTACACTGTCAGGAAACCTGGTCACAGCTTTCTGGTTTTCTAATGAGGATACAGCTGTGATTCATTTGTAATATCAATTGAGCCTTCATTTTTCCATAAAAAGGCTAAAATCTTAGTTTGAAGTGCCTCACTTTTTGAGGGGAATTATTCTCTCCCTTCCCAAGCTACTCCATGGACATTGACACATTGTGTCTCCAGACATGTTATCTAGTACTGGTGAGAACCGATTTTTGTGTGTGTTCATTTGTTCTTGTTGTTTCTTTTTAGATCTGTACTGACATCCGCCTTCTTGCCAATCTCAAGGAGATAGAGGAGCCTTTCGAGAAAGAACAGATAGGTAAGGGGTGACAAACATTGACTGGTGATCCTTGTTCCAGTTAGCTTATCTTTTCTTTTGCCTTGGTGATCTCCATCCCAGCAACAGTTGCAATGGCACTGGCAAAAATTGCTTTTTATTAAAAAGATTATTTTTTTTAACCTGTTTGTACCTGCAGGTCCTTACACATTGTAATGATTTATTAACAAGGAAAATTGGCATTGGGCCCGAATGCCCTGACTCCTCAGTTCAGCACAGATAAGACCCTGATCCAGAGAGGCGCAGAGCACTCTTGGCTGCCATTAAAGTTAATTGGCTCAGTATTGCTATCCCTTTATATATTAACAATCTTGAAGAGTAAAACCAAGCTGGAGCCTGGCACCAAAAGAGGTCCCTGAGGTAGCTCTGATATATACAGGGAAGGGGAGAGAATTCCAGAGCTCTGAAGTCATAACTGAGAGAGCCCAGCCTCCCAAGTTGGTGCTGTAGGATGAGTCAGCGTTTTTCATTGTCACCCATTCCAAAGCAACTGGCTTTTTAAATAGTGACAGGTTCCTTTCTAAACACTGAACCCTCAGACTTTCAGTCAGTCACTGCAGGTTACTGATTTTCATAGATAGGTCGTCAAGCAGACATACAAAGTACAGCACACTAAAGTAGCTCGGCCTCGTTTCTTTTTTTCATATTGATATAGTGTTAGGCGTTAAGGCCCCCACTTTCTCTTTTGGAAGTACAGATGCAGTTCTGGTTTGGGGGATGGTTTAAAAAAGACCTGCATGGTATGATGCAGTGTTGGTGTAACCTTATTGGTCCTGAAGTATTAGAGAGACTAGGTGGGCAAAGTAATATCTTCTATTGGATCAACTTCAGTTGGTGAGTCAAGCTTCCAAACTTGAAAAGCTCAGTATAAGTGCAAAAGCTTGTCTCTCTCACCAACGGAAGTTTGTTCAATAAAAAATATTACCTCATCCACCTTGTGTCTCTGCATAGTCTGAATCAGACTGAAAAGTGAACAGTGGCTTTTTTTCTCTTGAGGAGGCCAGCTTTCTTCTGATCTCTCCTCTTCTGTGTGTTTCATGTCTGGACATGTCTTCATCATCCTCTTTTACCACCTTCCTCCCTGTGTTTTTTCTTGCCCCCAGGTTCCAGTGCCATGCCTTACAAGAGGAATCCAATGCGTTCAGAGCGCTGCTGCAGCCTGGCTCGCCACCTGATGACTCTGGTCCTGAATCCACTCCAAACAGCCTCTGTGCAGTGGTTTGAGCGCACCTTGGATGACAGCGCTAACAGGTCCATCCACATCCTCCGGGGATAGCCAGGGGGAGAGTAAAGAGGAGAAAAATCCTAGTTATATGATGAAATAAAGGAAGAGGTTGGCTTTAGAGGGGGTTAAGAGTAGTTTGGGGTAAATAGTCTCCTCTGCCTTAATCGAGGAACAGCACACTGGTGTATTCAGAATAGGGATGTGAACAGGTGATGCTTATGGTTAACAAGTACCCAGGAACAGCTGCAGGCCAAAGGCTGCTCTAGTCCTGCTGGACCCCTGCATGGCCTGGGAGCCAGCAGATGCATGTGGAGCCAGTAGAACCGCTTCAGTCCCTCCTGGGCTAGGATGACACCGCCCCCGCCCCCCCAGTCGGTTAAGTGGTTAAACACCACATTTAATCTGTTAACCAGTTAAACAGGGTTTTACGTCCCTAATTCAGAATATTGTCTTTTTAATCTACACCCCTCACTTCCGAGTCTCATGATGACAGACACCACTTTATGAAAAGCAACATCATTGGGGGACATTTGGAGCCCAGCAACAGTGGCTGTAAATTGGCTTCTGTCTTTGAGTGAAACAGGAATCAGTGTTTTACACAGTCAAGATCCTCTGAAAAGAAAAATAGCAATTCTGGGGAATGGTACAGTGACCAGAGGTAAAGATAACACACTGCTCTTCTTATCCTGGCCTGTCCCAGCAGCAGATGCTTCATAGAACCCTGCAGATCCATGGATATCCACTTTATATCCGCAGGTATCCACATCCATGTATGCGGATATCTGCGGCTCATTTATGTGGATGCCAATTTTGTATCTGCGCAAGGCTCCTGTGCTGTATATTGCTACTACCTTCCCCACTTCCAGACCATCCCAGCAGAAAGTGCTCATTAGGAATAGTTTTGGCTATTCAGAGGGGGAGTTGCCATCTAGAGACATGTGTGCAGGTGCTAGGGCAGTGGTCACCGACCAGCAGATTGTGATCATGTGGTCAGTCCTGGAGACTCTCGCGGTTGATTGTGATCTCTGGTGGTGCAGCAGGGCTACTGCTAAGGCAGGTTCTGAGTCCCTGCCTGCCCTGGCCCCACACTGCTTCCAGAAGCAGCCAGCATAACCTCACGTCCTTGTGTTGAGGGAGGGATGGCAGGGGTTTTGGCACGCTGTTCCTGTATGAAAGCCCCGCTGCTGAAGCTCCCATTGAGCCAAGAATGAGGAACTATGGCCTATTGCAGCTGGGGAGCGGTGCTAGCAGAGGGGCAGCACATGGGGCCATGTACCCCTCGTCCCCAGGCGCTGCAGGAGTGTATTAGTCCTTTCTGGGAGCAGTGTGGGGCAGGTACAGGCAGGAAGCCTGCCTCAGCCATGCTGTGCCACCAACCAGGAGCTGCTTAAGTGCCTTTGCAACAAACAATTAAAAATGACAATCTGCTGTCATACTCTAATTTAATGAATAACAAACAGCTCACTAGAAGTGCTGCCTGGGAGGAGGCTGTAGCCCAGACCTCCTCCGGAGCCAACACCCCAATCCTCCTGCATCCCAAGCCCCTGTCCTGATCTCCCCCTCCCAAAGCCAGCACCCAAAGCCCCTTCCAGTCGGGAGTTCCCTCTGAGCTAGCACTCCACATCTCCTCCTGTACCGCAACACTTAACCCCAGCCCAGTGTACCCACCTGCACCCAGACTCTGTCCCAGACCTTCATGCACTCCAACCCCTTACACCAGGCTCAGCTCAGAGCCCCCACCCTCTGCCAATCCCTTACCCCAGCCTGATGAAAGTACATGAGGGTGGGAGTGAGCAATGGGGGCTTTAGGGAAGGGCAGGGTAGATCCTAGGTTGCCCTTAAATTCAAAAAAGGTAAACTTGGAAATAAAAAGTTTGGAGACAACTGTGCTAGGAGATGAGTTAGGCTGCCTCATCCCTAACCCAGATGCCCTGATTATATCTGTTTTACAGGCGTGTGTCTTTGGCAGAGTCTTTTCTCACAGCTGACATCATACTGAGTACGCTGCAGAATATCTCCGAAGGATTTGTGGTGTACCCCAAGGTAAGGAAACAGCCTTATATGCAGTGCTGAGTCCCAAGCCATCCCACTCAGAGCATTGATTTCCTATCTGCTGGCTCAATGGATATTCCTAAGGATTGCTGAGCCAAGCTGTCCAGTTTCTCACCATGACTCTCTTCTTTGCAATACAAAAATCAAAGAGATGAAGAAATTAAAATGCAACTAACTTAAAACAGATCAAAGAAAATACAATTTTCTGAAGTGTACGACTAACTTGTGGAACTTGCTGCCACAGGATATTGTTAACACAGGTCTCTTACTAAATCATAGAACACTAGGACTGGAAGGGACCTTGAGAGGTCATCAGGTCCAGTCACCTGCCCTCATGACAGGAAAGAACACATTTGGAGCACCATGGGGCAGGAGTTTGGCAGGAAATACCTGACCAAATCTACTGATTGTCCACTCCAGTGTGATAGAACCTGTTTCTTTTTGGATTTTTAGGTGATTGAGAGGCGGATCCGACAGGAACTGCCCTTCATGGCCACAGAGAATATCATCATGGCCATGGTGAAAGCAGGGGGTAATCGCCAGGTATGTACGAGGGTCTGATGCTCACTGCCAGGCATCATACTCTCAGAGAATGGGAGGGTATAAAAGTTCAGAATTATTTTTCCTTTCTTCCTTGGTGACTCTAGGCTACCAGAGCTGTTAATCTTATGATTATGCTGCAGGGCCAGTCTTTTCCCAGTAATTTGGGACGGGAGCAGGTTGGGGGAATTTTTATTCATTAGTAGAAGCATTCTGGGGGGAATATATATTCACAAACAATAGATAGTAACTTAATGGAGATTCTACCACCTCCCTAGGCAACCCATTCCAGTTCTTCATCATTCCCCGGCCTAGTCAAATAATTTTTTTCTAATATCCAACCTAGACCTCCCGCTCTGCAACTTGAGACCATTACTTCTTGTAGTGACCTATTTGTTATTTATTACATTAGATTATGATAGCAGATGTAATTTTTAATTGTTTGTTGCAGAGGCATTCGGTACAGGATGGACAATTGTTAATGGAAGCAGTTTGACAAACTGAATCTCTTTTGTAAATGAAAACACCGGGAGGAAATCACTGCTATAATGAAGATGCTAAATAAGGCTGTCCTGAACACCCAATCATGTGACACCTCACTAGATACCTCCCCCATAAAATCAACATTGTACTTTTCTCATAACTCTCCGTGATCCTTCAGCCAGTTGTTAATCTGGGAGACAAGCTTCATATCAAACTCATTTGATTTGAGACTGTCTCACAGCAAGTGTTGCTGAGTATTCTAATGCAATTCAAACACCATGACTGTGTGTTCCCATCATCACTAGCTTTGTAGTTCAGTCTAAATCAGGTAATCAGCTTGCTTGGCAGGATTCATTCTTAATACATTCATGCAGATTATATTTCCACTTGCCTCCAGACAGCAATTTCCCCCTTAATATTAGTTTCACTGATTTATTAGTGACAGCAGACTTGCAGGTTGGTAAGAACAGGTGGGATTTTTAGGAGTGTTTAAATGAGGAGCTTTCAATGGGACTTGTGTGTTCCTACGTCACTTACATATTCCTGAGCACCCTTCCAGTATGGGTGGAGCCAATGTATATGCTCTCTGTCTTCAGGTACATCGTGATTTTTCCTTAACTTTTCAAAAAATGTCAGTGGGTCACTAATTTTAGTAACTTAATTCCCTAAACACTCAGAGGGCCTGCCATAACCGCAAATTGACTGGAATAAATTCAGATTTTCCAAATAGTCTCTTAACTTTTCAGCTATAGCTCTCTTTAAAGCAGGGATGGGCAATAATTTTTAATGGGGACTACTCAAGATTTTGCAAGTGGTCAAGCGCCACACTTCTAGGAGGGAGTGCAGGGTCTGGGACAGAAGTTGGGTGCGGAAGGGAGCTTGGGGTAGGGGACTGGGGTGCAGGAGGGAGTGTGGGGTCTGAGAGGGAGTTTGGCTGAAGGAGGGGGTTGTGACCTGGGGCAGGAGACTGGGGTGCAGGTCTGGGAGGGGTTATGGGTGCAGGAGAAGATTCTGGCCTGGGGGAGAGGAATAGGAGGGTGGGGGAGGGAGTTGTGACCGGGAAGAAGTGGGAAAAGGGGTACACAGAGGGTTTGGGTGGTTGCCTGGGGCAGGTAGTCAGATGGGAGGGAAGGGGTGGGATGCCAGAGGCAGGCTCTGGCTGGGAGGTGCTTACCTTGGCATGTCCCAGCCAGCAGCCCTGCAAGAACCTGAGGAAGGCTGGCTGCTACAGTCCCAGGCTCCTGCACCACATGGCTCTGCTCTCAGCATGGGAGAAGGGGAGAGGGAGGGAGGCTTCACACTGCATCTGCCCCCAGCAAAATTTCTCAGCTCCTATTGGCCAGAAACTGGCCAATGAGAACTGAGAGATTTTGCTGGGAGGCAGGGCACCACACGAAGCCTCCCTCCTCCTTTCCCAGCCCTCCAGAGCACAAAGTGAGCTGCTTTCTACCTAACGGTTCCAGGGAGGCAGACAAAGGCTAGATCTGGTGGCTTGGCAGGCTGGATTCAGCCCGCTGGCTGCCTCCTACCCACCCCGCTTTAAAGGGTCTGTTAAGGGTCCACAAATTGCTCTTTCCAATTGAGTGGAAAAGAGTTGATTGAATGTTAGCTACTTGAGATTTGTCTGCTCCACAATTAAAAACTTGCAGCTTTAAAGCCCTCCTCACTAGGTTAATATGCCTGCCTGTGAAGAGGCTCTTCCCTCTCCTTGTTACATGGATTCCATCTCTTCTTAGCAATTCTTCTTCCTGAAACAACATCCCACAGTCAAAGAATTCAAAGCCCTCTCTCTGACACCACCTGAGCAACCATGCATTTACCTCCACAGTTTGATGGTCCCTATCAGGACCTTTTCCTTCATTGGACCCTTTCCTTCTGTCTCGAACCTCAAAGTCTTTATTCTTCCCAGAAAAACATCCTGCATTGACCCGTTCAAGGTCATTTTTGGCAAGTAGAAAGGGGAAACAGTCCTATGGCTTATTCAATATCTGCAGACACTCTGTCACATCCTGAATTCTAGCAAGCAGCACACTTCTCAAGTTTCCCGGTCTGGAAGGCAGATAGGTGACTCTATCCCCCTCAGGAGGGAGTCTCTGACCACCTTCCCAGTCTCTTCCTCTTGGGAGTGAAGGTTGTAGAGTCCCCCACCCTTAGGACAATGCATCATCCCATGTCTTCCGATTGATGGGGTCTTCTGGTCCCATTCCTCGGATAATTCTTCCAAATCATTATCCACTGTGGTACCTGTCCAGAGAGCCTGAAAATGGTTTCTAACTTTTATCTGCATTGAGGGTACATGAGTTCACTTCTTTCTTCTTCTGGAGATCTCATGCTGCCAAGTTTCTTCACCATTCTGTGCTTGTGCTGCCTTCTAATTCTTCAGCATGCTGTGCCTGCAGTACCAAACGCTGACATCTCTGATGCAACACAAGGTAGATACCTGGGCCTCTAGTCCTTTAACCTCTTCCAATATGGAGACCAGCTTGCACTTCATATAGACAAAGTCACTTCTATCCTCTGGGAGAAAGACAAACATGGCACATCCCATGCAGGTCACAACAGCTTATCGCTCTCTATCCAGATTGTCTTCCTTCTAAGAGCCTTTTCAGATATTGTATTTATTGCTCACAGAAGCCTGAAAGGCAAAAAAAAACCTTTGTGGGAACTCCCCCCAGGCAAACTCCCTGTTCGCTGTTCAATTCACTGACTACTTTTTTATAAGGCTAGAAGGGAGACAAATGATCTCCCACAAACCCTACGAAGGATCTTCTCTTCCTTCATAGCCATAGAGACGGGGCTCATTTTCCTGGCATCATTCCCCCCCCCCGAATCCCATAGAGTGTGCTCTGTAAACCTGTGGTGCAAAACTGAATGGGCCAGTGAAAGAGCATGTGGGTCGTCATTGGCAGCATGAGGGCGAAAAGGGCATGAATCAAATATAATGCATCTCTCTGCTCTTAGGGTTCTGAGAGCTGCAGTTGGGAAAATCTGTTGGCATGACTCCAGTGGAGCTACATGGGTGGGGATCAGGGCCAGTGTGAGGTATAGGGCTTTTGTGCTGCTGCCTCTGTGGGAAGCCAAGGGGAGCCGGCATGCACAGAGAGCTGGCTTGAGAGTTGGCTTCCTATGCATGTTGGCTCCCGCCAAGTAACCCCCCCACCCCCAGCCCTGTGCTGCTGCCTTTTCCAGAGTTTACATGTTTACACAAATAAATGATAGTTAACATCCCTACCATGTACCTTGCACTTCAGGGGCAATTAGTGGTGGATAAAGAATTCCTGTGTGCCCAGTTTATATCCTGCTTTGGGAAGAGTCATGATGATGTTCCAGTGACAGACCACAGATGGGTTAGAATTACTAAAAGTATTCCACGATGAACCCCAAGTATGCTCCTGAGGAAGTGGAAAGAGTTCCAGCATCTCATTTTAAAGGCTGCATTATGCAGCACATTCATGTGCACACTGTATTGCAGTGATATGGTGATAGGCCTCAAATAGCTACAAACTTTAGCTGTTTCGTTCCTATGCAGTGCAACAGCCTTTGACCCATCTCTGCCCTCCAGGCACCATTGAATCAGCTGGCTCCAAGTATGCTATCAGTAACATGATGATTGCTCTCTTCCCCCTAGGATTGCCATGAGAAGATACGCATTCTTTCCCAGCAGGCAGCTGCTGTTGTGAAACAGGAAGGTGGGGATAATGACCTCATTGCTCGTATTCGTGCTGACCCCTATTTCAGCCCAATCCAGGGACAGCTGGAGAGCCTCTTGGAGCCCTCCTCCTTCACTGGACGTGCTTCCCAGCAGGTGAGGATGCAGAAAGCAGCTTATGATGTTAAGGGGTGTCATGCCTTAAATTATCCAAACCATGTCCCTTTTTGCAGTTCAGGAGATCCACTTTCTGTATCTTTGCCCCGTTCCACTCTGCCCATTCCTCTAGATCAGGGACCCTTTTTTTGATCGGGAGCCACTGACCCACAGAAAAATCAGTCAGGGCCACACACAATTGAGAAGTGGGGGAGGGGCGAGCCCTGAGGCTCTCTCACTCGCTGTGGGGTTGGAGCATGAGCGCCAGCTCACCCTGGGCCAGAGCCAAAGTAAACTGAAGTTTGGATCTGGCCCACATGCCATAGGCTCTCTTCCTTTCCCTCCTCCCCCCCGCAATATAAAGGAAGAAGGGGTTACCATTTTCATAGCCACGTAAGGCTTCCCTTCCCTTTTCTGTCCATCTCCATTCCCCTTCTGTCTCCCCCGTAATCTTTGATTCCCCCATAGTCCTTGAGGTGCTGTGTGACTGGGTGCTTCTGTGAGTCTAAGACCTGGGGGCCACAAGGTGGGGCTGAATGATGCCCAGAGACGAACCCATTTCTTTTTCTAACTTTCCCTTCCTCTTGAGCAGGTGGCGAGGTTCCTGAAGGAGGAAGCTCGCCCAATGCTGACCCCATACCAAAGCACGATGGGTGTGAAAATGGAGCTGGCACTTTAGGCTGGGCTTGTGGATGTATAGGGTGTGAGTGATATTAAAAGCCTTTATAAACCAAACCTATTTATTGTGTCTATACTTGTGAGGGTGTGCACCCTGAGTGACACACAACCATTCAAGGCTCACACTGATGCTCTCCAAATGTGCAGTGGTACTCCTTATTCCAGATCTGCTGTATAGCCAGCCACCCACCCTCCCTCTCCTTTTCGTTGAGGGTGCTGGGAGGAGGTTGGCCCACCTTTTGTTCTTATTTTGACATCACCAAACAAGAGTGACAACTCCATCACATACTCTGTCTTCTCTTCTTATGGTACGTTTCAAGTGGTTTAAGTAGGCAGCACTAAGGACTCACTGGCTTCTATAACTTGATCTTCAGTTGAAGGGTAGGGGAAAAGAGAAATCCATTTTGCTATCTCATTTGTATGCTATGTGAACGATTGTCCGTAGTGGTGCCAAAGTATTGGTGGGAGCTCTTTCTATGAAGGATTATGATTTAGTCACGCTTGACACCTGCTTTGGCCAGATGATTAGGAGTAGTGAAGGGAGAAAGTCTGGGCCTTGAGTGCTTTTCATCACAGTGGTGGTCCTCAATACTTGTGACACACCCCAGCCTCAACATATTTGTGCTGTAGCAGAATCTCTAGTTGTAGTGCACAGTAATCATACATGAAAGATATCGAGTGGGGTACCAACCAAGGTGACTCTTACTTCTAGGCCCAGTGGCTGTTGGCTTTGAAGATGAACAATGCCGCCCAGAATCACTGTTTATGGATGGGAGCTGTTGTTAAAATGCAACCAAGGGAACATATAAAGATACAAAAATCATTTGTTTACCAAGAATGTGTTCCCTTATGATGAGGAAAGAGAGAATACAGCCTCAGAGCTCATAGTTGCAAAAGAATTTCAAGGGATTGCTATTTTTTCTGATTCTGTATGTTTCTTATTTCCTTCCCGAGATGATGGGAAGGATGTTAGTGGAAAAAATCCCTCAGGAAGAAAAGGAAGAGATGACACACACAAACTAGATTTGATGCCAGTCAGGGAAATCCAACTGTGGAATATTCAAATGGATCTCAGATTAAATCCTGTTGTAGTTATTTTCCAGAAAAAAATACACCAGGAACAAAGCCACCCTCCTTGGAAGTTTTGTGAGATGCACAAAAATCCTTTTCTGGGTCTCATCTGGGGCTTCTATTTGGGTCTATTTTCTCCAGTACCCATGTAAATTCACAGAGCCCTCTGTATTATATGGCCCTGCTATACTTGTCAGGGAATTATACCCCTTGGCCATTATAGCAGTAGATCCAATGCAGTGCTACAGAAGCAGCTCTTCCAACAGCTCATAAAATGAATCAAATTTTGGAGGCATTTATCCTGTTACATCTCTATAATCTACAGTCAGCAGATATTGTAAGCTAAGCAGGGATGGGACTGATCACTATGTAACAAAAATCATAGAAATGAAAGGTAGAAACAACTTCTTAGCTCAACTAATCTCATAAATGCAGGATTATTTGGTTTTCTCTGTTGGTTTGTCTAGTCTAATTTTAAATGTCCTAAGCTCATGGAGAGCTTCTAGTACTTTGAGAGACTATTTTTCTTTCCTTAATTTCATCCCATTGCTATTAAGATTAAACTAAACAAAAGAACTTGTATTACTGTAGTAATGTTTGCAGATGTACATTACTACAATAAAGAAAATCTATTGGAGATTTTGGTCTTTTAAACCAAAAAATTTTAATTATGGAATTGAAAACTTAACACCCATTTACTATTCAAAATTAAGACTTTATGCCTGGGGTTGGCAGGGGAAAAGGGCATGAGGTTTATAGCTTGAATACCATGTTTCCGATACAGTACTAGAAATGTACCACCTATGCATTGTGGAGGTGGCTTGGATAAAACTACAGATTCCTCCAACTCACCTTTGCTTGACTGAACCCACAATCTCCTCTTATTTTATATACACATACAAGACTAATGTGTTACACGGCCAGCTTTCTAGTATAGTTCATTAATGTCAATTATTGGAAACTGTTACCTTTTAGTGGTTTTCAGTAGTCAGACTCATTACAGCTGCAAACCTTGAAAATACTCTATCCTGTTGTTCATTTAGGTGATCATGTTTAAATAATGATGAACCTAACCATAAGATGGCTGTAGTTAATGATCTGAAATCTGTATGTGAATGGACCAAAATATACTGTATTTAAGATGTCTCAGTTCCATAGTCCAAGCAACAGGGGTGGGAGGTAAAAGTCAATTTATTCTGGGTTTTAATGCCCTGTGATATTTAACAAAATCATGTATGTTAGGAATGAAGCATAAAGCCAGGGGCCTGAGGTCTGGTAGAGAGACAATGTTGTGCATGTGGGACTGGATACCAGGAATTCCTGTGTTTTAATCCTGGTTCTGCCACTTTTTGTGACCCTGCCCAGGTCTTGTCAGTTTTGTTCTTCAGCATATCCACCTGTAAAAACTGGGTTAATTATGTACCTTACAGTACAGGTGGTTTGAGATTTAATTAGAATTTCTGCAGGCTTGGATAAAGTAAAGTGCCAAGTTGTGTTATAGTGGCCATTAAGAGTGTCATGGCACTTTCCACAATAGCTAAATGTGCAGCTGGAGAGGGTATATTTGCCTCAATTACCAATGTGGGTACATGCTGCAAAGCTAAAACTGGAGCTAGTGTTCAGTTTCACCATGTTTGGTATTGTTCTGTGGAGGAGGAGAAGGCTGTATTTTCAGTAGTGGGTGAAGTGACTGATGTGTGCCATAGATTCAAAAGATTTTCAGAGGGAAAGTGCTGTATAAATGTAAAATATCAATGTATGCTCTGTCTCTGTGTGATCTTCATAGCTGACTCCATTTGCTTATTTAGAGTGTGACTGCTATGCTATGGACCACTAACACCTTGCAAATGACCACCTTACAGTACAGGTGTACAGTACAGGGGCAGAGCGTTTTCCTACATTTGTGCCACTCCATGGTTCCTCTCTAACTTCTTGTTCTTCATTCCATTATCACCCAATCTCTACCCCTTAGCCCATTCCCTTGCAATGCTTTGTTGGCTTGCCTATGTCTAATCAGTTGGGGGTGTTTACACCACGAGCGGCAGCATGTGTTACAAGAATCTCTTAGCTGTACAGAGAAACAAAACTAGCACAATGTACCTAATTGCTGACGAGGGGGGTGGGGCTGGGGGAGGAAACCACCTGTCTCCCAAAACATTGGTTCAGCAGTGGGTGAGGATTCAGTATAGGGTTTAGGTCACATGGGTGATGGAGCTAGGTTAAGGTCCCTGTCCAGCAGCAGGAGGGTCCGGGGGGGGCCTCACTGTCAGTCAGTAGGGGGTGCCCTGTGCCCATCCTAGAGCTGCCTTTGGCCGTGGGGAGAGGCTGTGCCGAAGCGGGCTTCCCCTGCCTCCCTCAGCTGCCGGGCGCGTCCTGCGCCAAGCGCTGCAGCCCTGGGAAGGCAGCGCGCGCTGCAGGGAAGGCGGCGCTGACGCTCTGCGCGAGGCAGGCCCAGGGCTGTGCGCCGCGTTCATCCAACGACTACATCGCCCGTACTGCCTCGCGGCGGCGCCCGGATGCCGCACATGCGCAGTGGGAGGGGGCCGGCAGATCGGCGCTGCTGACGGCGATTGAACAGGTCGGTCTCTGGCGGCCGCAACGGGGAGGGGGCTGAGGCGGCGGCGGACTGGGGGGCGCCCCCCTCCCGGCCGGGGGCAGCGGCGCGCGGAGCAGGTGAGACGGACAGACCGGGGGCTCTCGGCCGGGGCGGGCACAGGGGCTGGGGCGCCAGGCCCGGGGCTCCATCAGAGGGGACGCAGCGAGGGCCGCGGGCGGGAATGGCCAGACGCGCCCGCCGCTGTGGGCTCGGGGGGCGCAGCCTCGCTAGGGGGACCCCTGCCCTGCGAACCGGGCGCGGCAGCCCCGCCTGCTGAAGCGCCGTCTCGTGTCCACTCACGCCCGTAGCCGCGGGGGCTGGGCAGCAGTGCCCTCTCCGCTGCCAGGCCGCCTCCGCTCCGCTCCCCAGAGGTGGCTTGCCCACCGGGAAGCGTCTGTTGGCTCCGAGGGACCGTTCCTATCCGTGGGTGTGTGCTCTTTGTACACACCCACATTCCACTGCAGGTGCCAGGTGCCAGTTGCAGTTGAGAGAATGGGGCCCAGAGGGTACAAAGCCTGCCAAATGGGAAAACCGAATGGGTCTGTTTGAACGTGGCCACTTTGCCAAGGGCAGAAATGTTAACAAAACAGCTCTCCTGTGTCTCTAGATGACCCAAACCATTTTCTGGTAACAAGGGGGCTGGACCCTGGTCTGCTGGAAGGGTAGGCTTCTGCCCCACCTCTGTATTCATAACCCTTCTCTCTCAGCTGAGGTGAATTAGGGGTGGTTCCTCCTTTACAGGCCCTAGGAAGATTCCATTCACCTAATCTGGTGACTCAGAAGCTGCACTGCAACTTTCTGACTCATTTTATACAAGGATTTATGATTGGATTTAATTAGGGGCATCTTCTCCTGCTTTCTGTCCATCTTTTCTTTTGGTACTTTACTCTTTTTTTGCTCCGTCTCTCTGCCTTGCCCCTATTCTATTTTACTTCATTCCAACTTAACTAGAAGCTGCTTGTGAATTACAAGTATGCTATTGCTGTCCCTTGCTTGTTGCCAATCCCCAGTGGTCAATTTCTTGGCCTTTTTGCCACTAATCAGATCGTACCTGCCTTGTATTTTCACTTTTTCTTAGTCTCTATTGAGACATGCTGAGAGGAGAGACTGACTCCTCTTCCATCTGGTGTAAATCCGGGGGAAAGTGAAGAGGGTAAGGGAAGAGAAGAAGCCGTAAGATAACCGGAAACAAGGCAATAACCTCCAAGTTTTGGACATGAGGGGGTGTAATACAACAAACCCTCTGAATTTCCAATCACATCAAAATCAGAGTGAAGGCAGGGAATTTATAATTTCTCATACAACAATATATATATGCAGAAGAGGGAACAACCATCATGGTGAATAGGGCTTAATCTTTTTGCAGGGAGCATTTCTGGGGCCTATCAGAATCAGCTTAAAGATCTATTAAGGCCACATGAGAAAAAAAACTGGAAAATTCTTGTCTTATGTTTATATTTCTCTCATTCTAATTCTTTAAGGGGTGTTTGAATTTGAACAGGCATTTTCTTGTGGTAGATTTAAACAGCCCTTTCCCTACTTATTTTTATGTAATGTCCTAGCACCCTACTTTGTCACATCACAATCATCCTCAGCACATCTTGTTCCAATATGTGGAGGGGGGAATTAAGTACCAAGTGTATGAAGAAGTCAAACATCTTTTAGTGCTAAAGAACAAGAGAAAATAAAAGGTACTGATGGAAGTGGAAACGACTAGTATTTGCATGGTATATAGGATAGGTCTTAGGTGCCCTAAGTGATTCTATCAGCCCAGAAGAAGCAATAGGATATACTCCTTCATAACAGATTGTAACATTGCTTTTTACTGGATAATCTGGATTCAAGAATAGTCTTTGGGCTGCCACAGACAATAGAGGGTTGAACAAGCCTCTGGAGTTATTTCATCATATATTATCTGTAGTGCCCTCAATGTGTTCAGCACTTTCAGAAAAGGATTGATTTCTGCCCCAAGGAACTCACAATCTAAGGACAGATAGAGTGAAGGTAGGGGGAAGGACTACAGCACATAGAGTGGTTGATATGTTAATTGGCCATGTCCTACTAATACAAGTTTACATTAACCCCCTTTTAAAAATACTAGAATATATAAATTATTGCCCATTGGCATCAGATTAAGAGTGGGTTTCTGCAGTGTCAGAAGATTCCAGAGTATGGAGTACTCAAGGGGTTCCTTCTCTGGATTGTATCTTCTGCAAATGAATGGAGGGCTTTCATCTACAAGACTGTTAATCTGGCACTTCTCATCAAAAACTGGAAGGAAAACAATTGAGGTTAAAAAAAAAAAATCTTTGAATTTTTTTTTAATTTGTTCCTCCGTGAGAAAACACATGGAGCAACAAAGCTAAGGTAACAATTACGTGTGGTAGATCATCAAACTTCTCTGCAGCTGTAAATCACTTGTTAGAGTCAAGAATATGGTGTAATATTGCTCAGTTGTTCATGTGCATTATGGAGACTTTACACTCTCCTTGGCAGCACAGGGAATTGGCCTTTTCAGCCAGGATAGCTGACAAGATAGACAAGTGCTCTGATCAAATGCAGCAAGTCCTGTGTTCTTGAATACCACATGTTAGAACTCTGGTTTGTGAAGTTGTCCTTAACACCAGTATCTGTTTCTGTTTATATATCTACCTTCCTGCTGCCGTAAAACAAGAGAATCCTCCCTTTGTGCCTTCCATCAGAACTGCTAAAATGAGGCAGAATCATCTCATACAAAGTAACCACCAGTGATTAGTGTTCAGTGTAAACTGTATGCTTGTGTGGCCACTCAGGAGAAATTCAAATGTCATCCAGCTGATTAGCAGAGCATACACAACTAGATTTCTATTGGTGGTGCACATTTGCAAATGCCTTGGAGCACATAAAAATTTGTTCTGCACAGGGATGTATAAGACTACATTGCCAAGGACACTCTAGACTAGTGGTTCCCAAACTTTTTGGCATCAATGCCCCCTTTTTGATTTTTGGAAAAACCCTCCTCCTTCCCCCCCCCCCCCCAATAACAGCAAAACTTGTTGAGGCAAAAAAAAAAGAACTGACCGGAGTGGGAAAACAAAAATAGTAGGGGGGATTTAAAAAGGGGGGGCTGGGTCGCCTCGCTCCCCCCTGGAATTTCTTCACACACACCCCAGTTTGGGAACCCATGCTCTAGACAGTGGCGCTGGAACTATTTTTAGGGTAGGCATGCTAAGATGTGTCCCAACACACACACCTATTCACATTCATCACCATCTCAGGTTGGGGTCACACCTTAGGGTTGTCAACTCTCTTGGACCAGACGCCATTGCAGAAAATGGCATCTGGTCAGGCAGAATTGACAACCTAGCTACAGCTAGTGGCAGCTGTGAAGACCCAGGCTGACAGTGGGACCCTGACTTATAATAGAGCTTCCAGGGCTGGTGGCCTGGATCTGGGAGCTATGGCAGGCTGCAGAGTCCACAGGGACAGCGAACAGCAGGACCCTGGAGGGGCTGTTTGGAGGCCTAGAACTGGGGCTTATGGGTCTGCAGTGGAGGAGACCCTAGGCACCAAATCTGGGGGTGCTGCAGCACCCTTCCACTGCATTCCCACTTCCCATGTCTATGCCTCCAGAGGAAGGGAAATACATATTACTCAGTTCTCCACACCAGTGCTGTTGACAACAGCAGGCAAAGGAGGGAAGGGGGAGTATTGGTTCTGTCATGTGTCTGTCTGTTTCAGATGAAGTGTTATGTTTACTCATTCTGAAACACAATAGTTGACAATGGCAGTGCAGTAATCTGGCTATTTAGAAAGTACCCCCTGGGAAAGATGAAAATAGACTTCTATGTCTTCTGAGACTTGCAAAGAAGAGGGGCCGATTCTGAAACACAATAGTTGACAATGGCAGTGCAGTAATCTGGCTATTTAGAAAGTACCCCCTGGGAAAGATGAAAATAGACTTCTATGTCTTCTGAGACTTGCAAAGAAGATACCACAAGTATAAATGATCTGGGACGTGGCTTCCTATGACAGCACTACTGAGTCTATCAGTTCCAAATCTTCCCCTGGCAGTGTCTAGTTCCTGATTGTTTTCTCCACTTGTTTCTCAAGTAAACAGGAATAAGGGATCTTTCGGAAAAGGCTTTATTTTCCGCAAGATCTGTGTCTAGACTGGCGCTTTTTTCCGTCAAAACTCCGAGCCGGAAAAAAGCGGCAGCCATGTTTATGCAAATGAAGCGGGGGGCATTTAAATCCCCGCTTCATTTGCAATTGCGATACGTCTAATTTGCATCCCTTTTACGGAAAAGGGATGCAGTCTAGACGTAGCCATAGATGGTATCATGAGCTTTTGTGGGCACAAAATTGTGTGCTCTGCAATGTCCAGCCCTCTTCAGATAGAGAAATAATATGGTTTGTTTGCATCACTGCTTATTAATTTAACTGGATGTAAATACACCCTTCTTCTTAAACACAGTGCTGAATTGATTTATGATAAAAATTAAATGCATTTAACAAAGTATATATAAAGATTAAACATATATAAAGAATGAAGATAGAAAACGTTACAAGTAAAAGAAAACACAATACACTTCTAAAGTCTAAAGCATAATCAGGCTTTGTTCAAGATGGTTTCTCCTGCCAGTCGCCATTCTATTCATCCATGACTGAATTCCTATCAATCAGTACCTGCCATAGAAGTACAAAGATGCTGGCTTCCTTTGTCTCTTTAAGTGAAAGATTTTTGCATAAGTTGATTTCACCTGTATTCAGTTCCAGAGACTTCAGCCCACCTTGGTTGAAGGAGCCATCTTTCTCAGCTTGCAAGAGCTCTCGTCTCTTATGTCTGTGCAATGATACATGCCAAAGATGGCTTTTCTATCCTTGCATAATTATATCTCCCAAAATCCAATGACCGTGCTGCAAAATGCGTTCACTTGCTGCGTGCCTCTCATATTCCAGTCTTTGTAGACCAGTAAACCTTTGAAATGGATTGTTAAAAAAATGAAACCCAGACTAAGCTCCTCTCTCCTGTTGGTTGTAGAAAAATAAGTCCCAACTACAACAGTGATGTTTAATTGGCTGAAAAAGCTCTCTGACTGCTGAAATTGGGAGGGGAAGTTTGGTGACTCCTTAAGCAATAGTTATAAAACACTTGGTTACATTTTTGCAGTGGCATTTAATAAGGAAGGCCTTTGAAAACAGTCAGCCTTGTGCTTCAAGATGTACTGGAGATGAATGAGAATCTGAACATAATTGTAGCTCCATTAGCTGTAATTCCTAAAATGATTACTGGCTACATTTAGAGTAAAAGTTTTTTTGAAAGGACAAGGAAAGGACTTTGCTAGGCTGTATTTTGTCTATATTCTCCACGCACCTGTACATGCTGTAAAGGTTTCACTCCCCCCCCCCCCCCCATGCTTTGTGAAATTGACTTATGGACACAAATATTGCATAACTCGAAGATGCTTTGGATAAAATACCTTGTAATCTATCAGTCTTAATGTCACAATCCGCTGGATCTGTATATCTTATTTTGGTTAATGTATCATTCTTGTATGTATAGTTAGAGATATGGAATGGTTTATGGATTTAAATGTGCAAATGACAGTCATCACAGGGGGTGTTTCCCTCAATGTCTGGGTGATTGCCTGTAAACAGCCTCTTTAGTCCTTTAAGTCTTAGCAGTGGTGGTCTTAGGAAGGCATGTGATCACCCCAATTGGTAGGGTCTGACCAGGTAATATTACATAGAAGGTAGGGGAGAGAACTCCAAGTTCTCATCCAAAGTGGAATCTATAAAACAATGGGAAACTAGCTGTCCCTTTGGCTGGCATGTCACTCCCAAGAGAATGAGCCAGAGACCCCTAGGGAAAAAAGATCTTCCCTGGTTTGGAGGCTTAGCTGAAATAAGAACAGTTTTAGGGTAAGTTTGTACTGAGCTTTTAGTGTTAGGACTAACTATGTGTGTTCTGTTGTTTAAATTTGTAATTTACGTTGCCTGTTTTTACTTGCAACCACTTAAATCCTACTGTTTGCATTTAATAAAACCACTTTTATAACAGTGTAAATTGTTACCTGGGGAAGCAATCAGTGTGTACATCCTCCTTTCATTATTAAAGGGGGTTTACCTGGATAATTTATTTGGGGTTCTGACCCCATTTGAGGAGTGGTTTCTGCTGAGCCCAAAACTGCATTTTCCTCAGACCTGAAAAGCTTCAGTACAGCCTCTCTCCGACTTACAAACTGGTTACGGACCAAGCAGTTGGTCGTAACTTGGTTTGTTCGTAAGTCAGACCCCATAGAGTTACACGCGACCGCGCTGTTCGTAAGCGCGGATCACGTTCGTAACTCGCGGTCCGCCATTTACAACAGTTTTGGTTGTAACTGTGAACGGTCGTAAGTCGACCGTTCGCAACTCTGGGACCGGCTGTATCTATATTACTCCTCGGGGGGGAAGGGGTGATCTCAGCCCTGCGCTTTGGCTGAAGGAGATCAGGAGATCTGGCCCAACAGGACAGGGTGGTGAGAAGCCCCAGAGAGCTAAGAGGCAAGTGTCAGTGGCTTTGTCAGCACTCTGGCCAGGAAGCACCCCCAAGAGTTCTTCTGTGACTGCACCTTGTAGCACATGCCACTTTTAATTTTAAACCATAGATATTTGTGAGCGCTTTGCCTATTTCAGTTCTTCTCTGAAGACCACTGGGCATGCTTCTCCTTCCTCCCATCAAAGGCTCGCTCTCCAACCCAATGAAGAGAAGAGCAGCATGGGGCATGCTAGAGGGAAAAAGCACCTTAACCTACTAAGGCAAGTGGTCACAGCAAAATGGTGGACTATATTTCGTTCTTTTCCAAACAGGACAGTAAAATCTGAACCCACTCAGTGTTTCTATATAGGGATGGGTACCAACCAGTGTGGCAGCCCAACTTCACAGGTGATTAATCAGCCCAGGCAGTCAGAGGCTCAGGGGCTCCATGCTTGGAGGGAACACAGGTATCAACTACTCTCAGGCTTATCAGCAGTTTTCTACTTCTCCAAGGGGTTGAAGGATGAGCCATCAGCACTGGCATCCCAGGGAGTCTGCAAATCCCTGGTCCGAGGTTTCCTGTCACAGACCTGTCGTTGTGATGAATGGGTGGGCTTTCAGTCTTCCAGTTTAGGGACTGATAAATGATTTAGGCAGATGCTAGAGCCTCTCATGATTTGGTCTGGCCAGCATGTGTCTCCTGCACTGAGTCACTTGTCTGCTTTAGAGCCTGAAGATAAAATATCGCTCCTTTTATTGTATTTTTAAATGAATGTTAAAGTGCAGTTCTGCTCTGAAAAATTACTCTGTTGGCATCCTGGACTTCCATGTTCATTGTATCTCAATGACTCCATAACAAGATGCAACAGTATATAATATTTTTAAAGTCTTTTTTTCTAAGTGCCAACCCAACCATGTCAAACTGTGATCTGAAAGTCAAGCTGAGTATCCTGGCTATTGCAGTATGATCTGGCAACAAGATTCTGTCTTCCCTTACATTATTATATTCAAAGTGAATTGATGTTTGAATGTGGCCTTGCAACTGGAAATTTAATTAATCATACTGTTGCTTTTGCATGAACCAGGATGGGCTGAGTGATGAAACTTCAGGGCTTATAAACCTATTTATTTTTCATGCTTTTATAATGAGACAACTGATGCACATAAGGAGCAGGTCTGTGGCATAAGATGTCATTTTGAATTAATTACATTTCTGACCATAATTGCACTTTTGAAGAGGTGCATAAAAGTCTCTTGCAACTTCTATAGCTGACTCAGGCTAGAAGGAGACAGGGATTTTAAGTTTGCTTTTCTTTGGTTGTTCATTATAGATCTTGTGTGATAGGAGGCACTGCAGGAAATAGAGGAGAGGTCTTATTTTCCCTCCCTTTTCCTCCTGCTGTAAACATGCAGCCTTCTTGATTCACAGTGATTTCACTAATTGGAGATCATTTTGGTACTAAGTGTACTGGCATCATATTATCAGCAAACCACCATTTCTTTGTGCCCACTCACCCATATAGCTCTGCCATGAAACCCCAATTTTGACCTGGCACACCTCCGGCTATTCCAATCCAAGGATTCCTCTGGAGTATCAGCAAACTTTTGTAATGTCTGTTGAGATTAGGCATGTTAATGGTTAACCAGAAAGCTTTGCCTTTAGGTTGATTGGTAGGGGCTTGAGCAGCTCCCCACCAGCGTAGGTAGGGGGCTGCTCCAAGCAGCCCCCAGCGTACCCTTGACTTCCCCCATTGCCACCCCCTGTTTACTGGTTAAATTTACGTTTAACTTGTTAACCATTTAAATGGGATTTTATATCCCTAATTGAAATGCATATAGGGAACAAAGATTAAGCAATTTAAACATTTAAGCAATTTTAACTGTTGCTCTAAATCACGGGGTTACCAGAGATAAAGTCAGAGTTAATCTGCTGTCATTGCCTCATTCCTGTCCTTATACTGTATTTACAGCAACCCAAAACACTGCTAGGTAGTAGGTTATAAACCTGACACAGATGACTGGAATGAAGCAGGTCTACAAATATAATCAAAACTGCTTAATCTGGATGTGATAATGGACGAGATCCATGTGGTATTGTGCAGAGGTGTAAAAACTTGAGTGTCCACACTGCTGGGGTAGGTCAGCACTTTGCATTACTTGTTACAGGCCTTCCCTGGACCTTGTTTTTTCTCCCAGGTGCGTGATATGCCTTCCTCGATTGCTATCTTAATTATGGTTGGGAGGAAAGCTCCGGTTCCACAGGCACTCACAGCAAATATTGACTTGAGGAGCAAATAGTGCTTGCAGATCCAGGATATGCTGCCACCTGATTGGAATGAGAAGGGGAGATGCAAGGGTGAGGATAGGAGTTGCTGTAGTCAATTTAATTTGGTGAATCCTAATTCAAACTCTAAAGCAAAAGCTTTTTATGAGAGTTGGAGAAGATAGATTAGATCAAATAAAGATTTTTCATCTGTCATTTCTATGAAGTTCAGTCTGGTTGATTGAAGGGACACTGTCAATATGTAATTTTAAAGTACAAACTGAAAGCACTTTCTGGTGCCACATCTGTCTTCAAGACCTTAGGCCAGGACTACTCAACTTCAGAAACCCCGGGGGCCACAATGATTCTCACAGCACATGCCGAGGGCCACAACTTAAGCGGGGTTGTATAGACGTGCAAATATATATGCAAATATATACAAATAGCTTCTTTCACACTGACGGGCATGAATACAAAGATTAAGGCAAGACTACACAACATGCAGGCCCCATTTCAGTCAGTTCTGCTGATATTAATAAAATGCATATTTACCCGATTTCCACCCATATGACAGCACTTTTAATGAGCAATGACAGTCCAGGAATTTAACTACTAAAACGTATATCAACAGAAGACCGTTATATTGTCTCACCATTGTGGAGCATTTTCTCAGTGGAGGCCATATTCAAAGGATTCCACCTGCGGGCCACACGTTGAGCCCCGTGTAAGCCCAAACTGCACCGCGGGCCGCAAACAAATGGGCCGCGGGCCGCATGTGGCCCACAGGCTGCGTGTTGAGTAGCCCTGCCCTAGACCAATGTTTGTGGCTTTACAGTCAGAATTTCCTATTTTCTAAAATGTTTTTCTTTCCTGCCATTGTATGAAAGACTGACCAAGAAGAGGGGAAAAAATGGAACTAACAATATGCAAAGTGCAGTCAAATGCCCAAATTAAGCAAAAGTGGCATGGGTGCGGGGAAGGATATTTTTCCCTAGCTAACTTATTTCAATGGTAGTGATAGTGACATTATTCTTAACACTAGAAGGTAAAAAAGTTATTCCTGTGAGATGTAACTTTTTAGCAGATTATGTTGTTTTAACAATTTCCATTGATTGCTCTTTTTGGATTGTTACTGAAAACCTAGGGACTGCCTCCCAAATCAGATGAGACTAATTACCCAATTCGGAGGCAATAGGTAAGTATTAGAAAAAAGATTTTTAAGTAATTCAAAAGTATAAAGCCTGAAATTACACTGAAAACAAAGATGCCATTTGCATATGTTTGGTCTCCCTCACTTGTTCATTTCTTACATGTGATATATCTATTAAATACACCTTTAGTTTTTGCCTCAGCACATCTCTGGTGTGCAAACTGTGCCGAGAGTATGTGCCCAAGCAAGCTGCCAGCTGGGGACTAGTTTCACACCTTCAGGGAGTGATGAACCAGAAGTGAAAAGTCCCAAGTACCCGGTAGTTAAGATCTCAGGTTGGCTGTATAAGGGAGATGTAATGGACCAGAAGGGTTGTTGGTGTCACCCTGCAAGGCGTAACTACACTGATGGAAGCCAGAGTGAGACTTTGGGTAGATCTATGATGCAAAATATTCCCACATTAGTGAGTCTCGGAGCACAAGCCAACTGATTTGGGGTGTTACTGTGGAACCCAAAACAGCAGTGTAGGTGTTCCTGCTGGGCTGGAGCCCCAGCTCTGAGATAGGGATGTAAGCAACTAGTCGATTATCTGATGAGCATAAGCTTATCAGATAGTCGACTAGTGATGCAACTAGTCGCTTCCCTCCCCTCCCCCCCCCCTTGTTTCCTCTATCAAATGTAGGCAGCGGGGAGAGGGAGGGAAGCAGGAACTGGTGCTGAGGGGAGCCGGCTTAAATCAGTTCCCCCCAGCACTGTCTCCGCGGGGGGCAGGGAAATAGAGGCACAGCAGGAAACAGTGTGAGTGGGGACTGAAGCAGTCTCCGCTCGTGCCCTTTCTGCTGTGATTCTGCTTTTGAAATGTACAAGAACCCAAGCGGGGCTCTTGTACGTTTCAAAGGCTCAGGCGCTGCAGGGAGCATGGGGCCAGTGAGGGAAGTCCCCACTGGCCCCATGCTACTTCTGTTTTTGAAATGTACAAGAGTCCCACTGGAGCTCTTGTACATTTCAAGGCTCAGGTGCGCAGGGCCAGTCCCCTGCTTATCCTGCCTTCCAAATGGGGGAGCCAGCTCCATCCCTGGGGCAACTGGTGCTGGCTGTGGGGACACTGGCAGGGTGGGCAGGGCTCAAACACACAGTTATTAGCTCCCCAGGCCAATACGCCATCCCCTAGGCCACTCCAGAACCTACCTCTCCTCCCTACCTTCAGGGCATCCCTTATCCTGCCTCCCTAATGGGGGAAACAGCTCCATCTCTGGGGCAACGGCTCCATCTCACACGGCCCAGTTCCACTCTGGCCCCGTGCTCTCTGCAGGGCTTCCGCTTTTGAACTGTAGCAGGAGCCCGGCATGGATCTTGCTACAGTTCAAAGGCAGAGGCACCCTTATAGACTAATCAAATAGTCCATGGAAATCCCATTAACTATTTGATTAGTTAATTAATCTAAATTTAACATCCCTAATCTGAGATCTACCCCTCTTGCCAGGTTTCAGAGCCCAGGCTCTAGACCATGCAGGAATGTCAGCACTGCTGTTTGAGTACTGTAGTGTGAGCCTAAGTCAGTTCACCAAAGCTCTGAAACTTGCTGCCACAGGTGTGGTGGAGGTATTGGGCTTTTTTGTAGTGTAGATGTACCTTTAGTGCTTGTGGTCATGCTACTGGTGTCGGGGCACTGAACCAAAATTAGACGGCATAAAGGCACTCAAGGTTACAGGGCAGATGGTGACAGAACACTACTGGTGGGAATATTGTGATGGGTGCAGTCACAGAGATCCCCATGAGACTGTCACCTGCCTATCAGATCCTCTGGTCTCCCCCAGCAAAAGTACTGGGTTGGGGTTACAGCCAACAGCAGAGCAGCACAGATACTGAGAACAGCTCAGCTCTTTGAAGACTCAGTCACAAGGATTTGACGCAGCACCCAGGCTTACAGTCCCAATAGGACCAAAACCACAGATAAATCCATCTGACATTGCCTGAGGTTTATATGGAGTAAGTTCATAAGTTTTATCAATGAAAGAGAGATATGCACAGCTGTTGTTCCTCGCCCCTGCCAGCAGTTATTTACACTGGGTTTAATAATAAACAAAAGAATCAAAAAAGTTTTGTTATTAAATATTAAAAAGTAGGATTTAAGTGTTTGCAAGTGATAAGACAGATCAAAGTAAGTTACTAAGCTAAAATAAAACAAAACCTGCCAGCTAAGTTTAATACTGTAAGAAACGTGATACAAGAAATTTCTTATCAGTAGTTTTAATTGTCTTTTCTCACAAGATAGGCAATCTCCTAGCTTGAGCTAAATTAGGGATGTAAAATCCTGGTTAAAAAGTTAATCAGTTAAATGGAATGTTAAACGTTCCATTTAACCAGTTAACTGGGATCCTGTGGGCTGGGCACCTAGGGGGCTGCTCTGGCTGGGCTGGGCTCACCAGTTTAACCAGTAACCCGTTAAAATCCTTAGATTCAGTACTTCCCCCTGTTCAGTCTTAGATGTTTGAAGCAGTCATCTTGGTGGTAAGTAGGGGGTGTCTTGGTGTCTGGCATCTGCCCCTCCACTATTGTTTGGTTCCCTGCCTATAAATAGATTTTGCCCAAGGTGGGAATCCTTTGTGTTCATCTTCAATTCTCTCACCACCATGTAAAAGTACCACATTCAAAATGTGTTCCAGCATCAGGTGACCTAGCCATATGTATTGGCAAGAGCAACCATATCCCAGGTTTACAGGAAAACGTGACTATTCACAGCTCTCCAGTGATAGGTTACATGCCACATTTTACATAAAGCATATTCAAGTCAGGCATATTCATTCTGAAAAATTATGTTTCCATAAAACTGGAGGTTTAACATCACAGAAGTTCCCCAGAACATCACAGGGGACTTCCATATTATTTAATTATATCCATTGATATTCTAGCAATATGCTATGTTTTTTGGTGTTGTCTTCTTGTGCTAACAGCTGTAGTACCAAAATGTCAAGATTCTGGAAATTGACATTTTGTATGGGAATTGACCTCAAATGGGAAAGTGAGTATTAGGTAAAAACTGGGTTTGATTTGAGAGCTTGCACGGATATAATTTCCTGTGCTCTTTGCCTATATTATGGCTAAGGGAAGAGCATGTGCAAATTGCATGTGGTTAACTTGGCTGCACGAGTGAATGTGTGTGTTGAACAAATGCTGCAAGAGTTCTTGTTTTGTACACTACTCATGTATAGAGATTATTTTATGGACTTTTGTGTACAGAGCAGTTATATCACGACGAGAAAATGTGTATTTGAGGTAATAAAAAAATTGTATGGGAAAGATTTTCAGACATGTTCATCACCTACAGGTTCCACTGGGTGTAGTTAGAACTGGGGTGCTCAGCACTATTGACAGTCCCACCTACATGAGAAATAGCATGTGATCATGCAAGGGCTATCATAACACAGATGTTTAAGGGGCACAGTTAAGGTTGTATAGAGAGTATCCTAACTTTGGGATGTTGACCTGGCAGCCATGACATTTTCTCTTTTCCTGTAACTAATCACTGTACTTTTCCTGTAACTAATTTTCTAGTAAGATTCTCTGTATTTTTAATATCCCATTACTTCTCTCTAAAATGCAAGGGGCTTCATAGTGCTCAAATGATGTAATCATTTTGCTCTTGAAAATGAGAACACTCATCCTATGTTCTCTTCACTGGTTTCTTTACCATCCGTCTTTCAGCTCATCCATTGTTATTCTAACTGGCTTTGGGTTCATCCTCTGTCCCTTTCCTTGGCTTTCTGTCCATCTCTGAAATCCATTTAAAATTGCACCTCCTGGTTTTGTAAAAGCTGGAAATTCCTTGAGGGAGAGGCGTAGAGACCCTTTCCTTGGAAATGGGGGGCGGGGGCTGCTTTGGTCCAACATCAGTTAGTCAAGGGAGCATACTTGTGGTATGGGGCCATAGGGAATATGTAGAGCAGAGGTTAACATAGGTCATAAGAACAGCCAAAGGTCCAGCTAGCCTAGTATCCTGTCTTCTGACAGTGGCCAACCAGATGCCCCAGAGGGAGTGAACAGAACAGGGAATCAAGTGATCCCACTCCTGTCACCTTGACCTTTCTCTTCCAGCATGCACCCAGTCTCCAATGAGTGCTTGATGTGCCCCAGAATCCTATGCTACAGTTCCTGTGACATTTTACTGGGGCAAGGTGTGCACTGAATTTGTGTTTTAATCTCTAAAGCACTCTGGTGCTGTGAATGTTTTTTGTAATACTGCTACAGTACTAGGATTCATTGAGATCAGGCAAATGGTTTAAGGGTGTCCCTAGCAGCTATTTGGGATGGGTCAGATGAGCAGCTGTGCTTAGAGAATGGAGTTGTCCTCCCAAGAGAACTGCTGGATTCCCCCTCTGAGATTAGCTGGTGTGAAGTTTTTGCCCCACCAAGGTGGGGATCCAGAGGGCTATTGTGGTATGGCCTTGACTTCTTCACAGTGAAGCACTTCAATCCTTGGACAGGTTCCATTTCGCTGACTCCCTATGCAGCAGCTCACAGCATCTTCCTGCCTTCCTGGCATGATTCATCCACCTCTGCCCTGGCCTCTGAGGTCCCTGGTGTTGACAGGCCAGCAGCAGGGGTTGCGTGTGTCTTTCCCCAGCCAGGTCCCAGATGACTGCTTTCAGGAAGGTTTCCATAGCAACTGAAGACAGGAAAAACCTGCCCACCAAGTTCAGCTCTTTAATATCCAGTCCTTGTTTAGGGAGGGGTTTAGGCAGGAGGAGCAGATGTGGTGATCAGGTGATTGGCTGGGGGTTGGGAGAGACACTGATAGAAAGGGGTGGTTTTGAGCAAGGAAATGTATTGTGTTTGTGTGACTGCACTGTGTTGAGGAAGGGACCCAACGCAGCAGGCCTCTCCCTCCTCCCTTCATTCACTAGCAGGCTGGATAATTAACTTGGCTTCAGTTCACTTTCTCCTCCATAGCTGTGCCCAACCCACTGAGCTGGCCCCTCACTAACATGCAGGTGATGGGCTGTGTGCAGAGTCTGGGAAAGAGAACAGCAACATTTGTAAAATGCTCCCCACTCAGGTGCTTGAGACGCTGGCTGTAATTCAGAGAATGTAATGTAAATTACAGGGAAACTCTGAAATCCATTTAAAATTGCACCTCCTGGTTTTGTAAAAGCTGGAAGTTCCTTGAGGGAGGGGCATAGAGACCCTTTCCTTGGAAGTGGTGGGGGCTGCTTTGGTCCAACATCAGTTAGTCAAGGGAGCATATGTGTGGTATGGGGCCATAGGATAATTTTCTCTCTTGGTATTTGCACGTCCCCATCAACTGCTGGGAGTGAGCCACATCTACCCTGACTGAATTGGCTTTAACACTGTTCCTATACTTGATAAGTCACTCCCTTTTGCTATGCTAGTACATATACCTTTGCCTCTGTGATTTCCATTCCTTGCATCTGCCAAGTGTTTTTTTTACCCGCAAGAGCTTATGCCCAAATATATCTGTTAGTTTTTAAGGTGCCACAGGACTCCTTGCTGTTTTTAAAGCTTTTCCTTTAATTCCTGATGTACTGTTAGTGGCATTCCTCCAGTCTTCAATCATGCTCTAAATTCCTTCCAGATTATATTTTCTTAGTTCCCAAAAGTGTGAATACAGGATCCTGACTGTGATGTAAAAATAAACAGCTTCTATGGTGAAAAGCAACTTTATTTTTGACATTCTTTCCCCTTTTTTGACTTGATTTTAGTATCACAAGCATAGTGGCCTTTTTGTAAATAAATTGTTTTACCTTGGTTGGGTCCTTTTGTCATGCAGGTCAGAAAGGAATTTCCCCCAGGCCACATGGATAAGTCTTGAATTGACGGGATTTCATCTTCCTGTGGAAAATTGGGGGGTGGCTGTTCATTAGGAGCGGCTGGAACACAGTTGATCTCAAGTATTGAATAAATACTCTCATGATCACTTCTGTTTTTTCTACCTAATTTTTTTTTTTCTTGCAGCAGAACAGTGACCTGAGACGTTTTTGGAGGGCAGTCCGCCTAGAGATATAGACAGCCCTCCATCACGCACACTGCTCCAGCACCATGTCAGGTAAGCAGAGGATGCCAGACCTGGGGACATATTTTCCTGCCTGCGTCTGAAGTTTGGGCCAGCAAAATAAAGAAGGTAGAAATAGCCTTTTTGTTAAGACCAAAGCAGACTGTGAAGAGCTTCAAAATCCCCAGCAGTAGGTACCTGATGTTGCCCTTATGTGCCATTACTTGGTAATTAAAATTTCTGAAATGCTGGTATAAAAAGCTTGCCACATGTTCCATCCTAGAGGTGGCTTCCTTTGAGTGGGAGTGACACATGTTAGTTTGAGTTTCCAAGGGATGAAAGATGCTAGGTTGGTGATGGGGGTCATATAAATATCTAGATGCCAAAGATAGGTAATAGTGAGCTGACATCTCACTGAATTTGTCTGTAGTATTGTGTGTTATTTAATATCCGCTACGCTGTTTCTTGTTCTTAATTACTGTTTGTTGATCCCTTTGTATTTAGGAAACTACACCCCCTCTGCTGGGGGTTCCTTCTCAGCTCTCACCCCCAGCATCTGGCCACAGGAGATCCTGGCAAAATACACCCAGGTACAGTGGGGAGAGGGAATGGAACACCGTATGTGTTTGCTTTTTTCAATTTATTGGTAGAGTAATGTGAAATGCTGCTGCTGATGTACTGGACTCTTCATGCTGCAGAGAAGGCACAGACTTTCTTTTTTCCCCAAAAGCTGTTCTGAGTAGCAAGGTAACATTTGAACTCTGCGCGTTTGCAACTGCAAACATCTGGGACTTGCTGGTTAAACCCATTTTTGGGTAGTGAGTGTAGTGCCGAAGGGACATCCAGAGTCTGAAGAAACCTGTGTGGAGTCTTTCTCTGTACTTTGCAGCTATCGCACAGTTGTAAAAGTGGTGACGTTTTACAATGCAGAGAAGAGTCTTTCTAACCATCCACCAGATAGTCATGGTTTCCACAGCCCTGTGTGGATTAATGCATCATAGTGATGTAAGCAACTAGTCAACTAGCTGATAAGCAAATGCTTATCGGATAGTCGACTAGTGACTCAACTTGTTGCTTTCCGCCTCCCTTGCTGCCTCTATCAGAGAGAGACTGCAAGGGGGGGGAAGCAGGATCCGGTGCTGGATGGAGCTGGTTTCCCCCCAGCACCCTCTCCGTGGGGAGAAGGGGCAGGGGCACAGTGGGGAACTGGTGGTGCTTCCACCTTTGAAATAGAGCAAGAGCAGGGCTCTTGTTACACTTCAGAAGCAGAAGTGCTGCAGGGAACCTGGGGTGAGTTGGGGACTCAAACAGTCCCCCCACTCCCTGCTTTTGAAATGTACAAGAGCCCCAGAAGGGAACTGTTTGAGTTCCCCGCTAGCCCCATGCTCCCAGCACTTTGCTTCTGAAATGCAAAATAGCCCTCCTGGGGCTCTTGTACATTTCAAAAGCTGGGAGTATGAAGCCAGCAGGGGACTGCTTGAGTCGCCACTGGCTGTGCTCCCACAACACTTCTGCCTTTGAAATGTAGCAGGAGCCAGAGGGGCCCTTATCGACTAATCGAATAGTCGATGCAAATTACATCAACTATTTGATTAGTTGAGTCATCTAAATTTAACATCCTTAATGCATCAGAGGAGAAGCTAAACCAGAGCATCTTATCCAGGGTGTGGAGGTTTAAGGGAATTAGTGTAGAGCTTTGTAACCTGCCAATAGTGTTTATTAAAGGCAAGTGTGTCATGGAGCCTAGTGGGATGGCCCTCTGAACCTGTTTCTCAGAAACCCGTGCAATGAAAGAGGAAGTGTATCTATGGCACTACCTGTGTGCCTTCGAGGACACACACACACACGAGGAGCTTGGTTAGGGGTTTGTGACAGGTTGAGTCACAATAGTCCTCTTGGGGTTGTCAACCCATTCTGCTGATCAAGCCACTGATGCCTGTCTTCCTGCTTTCTGGGGCTCCCCACACCCTGCCCTGCTGTGCCAGAAGCTCTGGTCTCCCCCAGCCAAGGCAAAGAGTTGGGGTTACCACCCCCAGCAGAGTAACACAAACACTGAACCAGCTCAGTTTTGGAAGGGCTCAGCTATAAGGCTGTTGATAGCACACACAAGCCCAGCCCCCAAAAGGGACCAAACCCCCAAATAACTCCATCTTGCTCTGTGTAAAAGGTTTACAGAGAGAAAGCTCATAAGGTCATCCCTTTTTATGCACAGAGTTTATTCTCCCCACACACACATATACCAGGTAACAGTTATTTACGTTGGGCTTGATAATAAACAAAAGTGTTTTTTTTTAAATATAAAAAGTAGGATTTAAGTGGTTGCAAATGAAAACAGACAGATCAAAGTAAATTACTAAGCCAAAATAAATAGAATATTCTAGGTAATCCTAATACACTGAAAGATTGTAATATATAATAATTCTCACCTCAGTCCTTATCTCAGATGCAATTCTTCACAAGCCAGAGTTGATCTTTTCTCTCTGGCCTGAATCTATAGCTCTGTGTCTTTAGAGTTCTTTTTTTTCAGGTTTCTTTCTGTATATCCTCTTAAGGTGAGGAGGCAAATTCAAAAGCCATCTGAAGTCAAGACTGATTACTTTCCATTCCTTAAATAGATTCTCCGTCTTCCCCCCTCAGGGTGGGAACTCAGTTTAGTTTCCCCATCCCCATGGAAAAATACCAAGTTCAAGATGGATTTCAGTACCAGATGATATGGTCATATGTCTTTCTAGGACCAACCACAGTTTCGGCTTACAGGAAAAACAAAACCATTCATAGGTCTTTGACTTGATTATCCAGCAATTAAGTTCCTAAAGTATCACTGATGGCTTTTACTAGAATACCTGGATTAATAAAACAGGTTCCCACTTAATATTTCTAACTTCACATACAAGAAAGGATACATGCACTCAAATAGGAGGTACAGATTCAGTGGATTACAACTTTTAAAATAATACGTCATATGATGTACTTTTTGCATAAAGCATCTTTGAGTTATGCATATGCTTATTCATAAGCCAATTTTTATAAAACTTGAGGGAGCCCCGTGACAGGATTAACTGTTGCCAGTTTGTGCTGTGAGAGGATGCAAAAGTGGCAGTGTTAGGAGTGCACATGCAGGCAGTTGTTAGGAGTTGGTTGGGTTAGGCCAGTGGTCCCCAATGTGGTGCCCGCCGGGGCACTTATGTGCGCCCGCCGAGTGATCAGGGCTGGCCCAAGCCATTCTTGTGCCCTGGGTGTGCAGCACGTGTACGGCCCTGGGCGCGTGCGCCGCGCTGGCCCTGGATGCATGCGCCGCGCCGGGTGCGGCGCGCGCATCGCCCCGCCCCCACATGCGCGGTGCATGCGCAGCCCCGACCTCGGGCGCCCGGCAGCCCCAAAAGGTCAGGGACCGCTGGGTTAGGCTTTGTCTACATGTAGGTTTAGCCCCTGATTCCAGCCACCAGCAGAGCTGTACCTGTGGCAGCCCTGGAACAGGGGTTCCTAAATGGTGGTATGCATATCCCTGGGGGCACGTGAGAGAGATTATGCAATGGTGGGTTTTATTTATTAATTTTATTTATTGCATTTTCAAAATAGTTACTCAGATGAAGCTTTAAAACAAAGCTCTCACCTCCAGTCACTGTAGAGTGCAGGTTCAGTTGCCCAGCAACTGAGCTCAGAACTTAGGGTGTGCTTTTTGGCTGTATATGTCACACAATAACTATATCTGAATGTAACAGGGAAATATGGACAGATGGCTAACAGTGGGTAATGTTACGAACACACATAGTATCAGTGATGAGAAGGGTAGGGTCTCGTGCAGCAGGTAGATCTGGAAGTGGGCGCACAATATGAAAAGTTTGGGGACTTCTGCTATAAACAAGGAAATCTGGTGTTTGTGCTGTGGAGCTGAAAGAACCGGAGGCAGGCTAAGCTGGTGGAGCCTGCCTATACCAACAATTTGCGCTGTTGCAGCCGCACAGGTGGCTGGAATTGAGATGGAGTCTTGGAGAGGAGTGTGCTTGGCGAGTAGTATTAGAGGTGCACACACACAGAATTTTGTAGGATTAACCACGTTAGAACCTTTTTTAATTCGCAACCCCCAGGGCCAGGAAAATTTTGGTTGAACAAAAAAAAGGGGGGGGGGCGCTGGGAGCATTTTGTTGCGGCCCCTTTAATTTAAAGCGCCGGTCCACTCCCCCCGCTGCGCATACGTTGGGCGTCGAGCCGGGAAAATAAAATGGTGGCCATCCTGGTGCTGCAACCCCCCAGAAAGACAGGGTTGTGCACCACTGTGTTAGAGGAGCAACCGTAGGGGAGACTGGTAGGGAGCATTCCCAGGAATTTTTCGCGTGGGGATTGTCTCATAATAGTGATCAGATCCACTGTCTCTCCCAAGCAGATGCTCCTTACCGTAATGTGACATGGGTGGGAAATCAAAGCAGAATCTATTGAAAAGAAGCCAAATCCCTATTCTGAGTGTGTAGCAGGACTAGGTGTGTGTAATTTGCCTGTTGAACAAGGCAGTGTGGTGCAGCAGGGGAATGAAGGTCTGACTCTGCATTCCAGGAGCTGGGAATGCTCCTCCCTTGGTGCCCCATCTGTGGTTGAATGTTGGAAATCAGTGCGACCTCTACTTTCTACCTCTCATGCCCCCAGAAAGAAGAGTTGGTGGAGCAGCCAGAATTCCGGTATGATGAATTTGGCTTCCGAGTGGATAAGGAAGGTAAGACTGCTGCACCTGCTTTCTGGCACCATTCTGACCCTGTGGCACAGCATATAATAGGATCTCCCTTCCACTCTGTTCTCAGCACCATCCTGACTCCAGTTTTCTAGAGACGTGCTTTAAGTGTTGGCCTTGGAACGCGAGGCCTAAAATGTTGGAGCCTTGGCCCAGTATAATCTCTGACCTCTTTGCCATACACAAGGCAGAGAGGAAGGGGTGTTTCACTAGTGCATTGTTGCTTGCAGGAGTGAGAGGAACAGCTGTTGCAATTCACTGAGCAATATGTGCTGTGGTAAGTAGCAATGTAGCTTTTTAGCAATCCAATGCAGAGGCACCTACAGTATATGCAGTGAAAACTCAATGGCCTTTTAAATCTTCTATCAAAGTACCTGGGGTTCCCATTCCAAGGTGGGCTACTGTGATAGGTTACTCTGCCTATCCAGCTGATGGGAAATCCCCCGTCATCTTGGCCAAGAGTGCCTAAATAGGAATAAACAACGAGAAGTCCTGTGGTACCTTATAGACTAACAGATTTATTGGAGCATAAGCTTTCATGGGCAAAGACCCACTTTATCTGATGCAGATTCAGACTAACACAGCTATCCCTCTGATAAATAGGGATAGAACCAACAACCTGCTTTAAATGTACACGTTGCAAGTTGAGAGGGCCAAAGAGAAAGGGTTTAAATGGCTAGAGAACCCACACAGCTGCGAATTAATCATGGGAGCCAGCTCCAATGGCTAAAGAAATGGGGAGGGGGAGTGGCCCACCATGGGAAGATTTCTGGTCACTGTCTGAGGAGACATCACATTGCATGGCTGTACCTGGGAAAGGGAAAACTGATTTGCACAAGATTAGCTCCCTGGAAAGGACAGGAGGAGGCTATTTTCTCTGTCAGTGTTTCTCAAACTTTCCAACTATTGTATTCCTTTCAGGCCTCAGATTTGTCTTCACAACAGTTAAAAACTACTTGCTTCTAAAATTAGAAAATACGGAAGTGTCACAGTCGCACTATTACTGGAAAATGGCCGACTTTCTCATTTTTGTCTTATAAAATAAATGGATTAGAATATAAATATTGTATTTACATTTCATTGAATAGAATATAGAGCAGTATAAGCAAGTCCTATGAAATTTTAGTTTGTACAGCTTGGACCTCCCTTCTCTGGCACCCTCGGGACCTGACTGGTCCCAAATGAGGGAATTTGCCAGACCAGAAGAGGTACCCTGCCACTCCTCCTCCCAGCCCCTTCACTCACTCTGCTCCAGCCCTGTGCCACCACCTTCCTGCAACTAGGCTCCTGACCCAGGGCTCTCTGCTTCAAGAACATCCATGGTCCTGCCAGACCACAGATGTTTCCAGACCAGAGAGTGCGAGTTTAGGGAGGTGCAGTCTGTTCTGAGTTCACTAGTGCTTTTTATGTAGCTTGTTGTAAAACTTGTCAAATATCTAGGTAAGCTGATGTACCCCTGGAAGACTTCTGAGTACTTTCGAGGGTTCTGTGGTTGAGAACCCCCACTTGAAAACCATTGTTTTATGTGCATATGTGGGGGTGCACATGCATGCCTTGCATGCTGCAGTGAGCACTGTGGACAGGCACCCCAGGGTCAGAGACACAGGTATGTGGCAAAGGGAGCAGCTGTCCCTCCAGAGCAGTGTTTCTTAAACTGTGTTCCGCGGCACACCGCTGTGTCACGAGGCAGTCGGAGGTGTGGTGTGGAGAACAACAGAATTCGAAATGGTTGCCCTGAAAGGGGCAGGTGACTTTTTTTTCCTCCCTCAATAAAATCCTTGGTGTTCCTCATAAAAAAATTGTTTGGTGTTCCTCGGTCTTAAAAAGTTTAAGAAACACTGCGCCAGAGCCTATTCTAGATTCATGAACATGAATGACAGAGGGACCATTCTGGTCTGTGAGCTCCTGCAAGCGCCGACCACAGAACCTCACCCTGTAATTTATGCATCAAGCTCCTATCCTGTGGTTAAGCCAGAACATATATTTTAGAAAGCCAGTTTTGACTGAAGAATGCCTGTAATGATGAATCTACAACTTCCCTTCCAAAGTTTCATGAGTGGTTAGTTAGCCTCTTTGTTACAAGTTTGCACCTTATTTCTATCCTGAACTTATCTACCTTCAGCTTCCAGCTATTGGCTCGCTGTGCCTTTGTCTGGTAAACACAAAGGTACAAAACCCCATGGGGCAGTCGCTGCCAGGCTCTCATTTAACTTCGATGTCCCACTCTTTGGGTGACTCGGGTTTTGAATAGGCACACATGAGTCCCAGTCTCCTATATCGTGGGGTTTGCTTGTGACCACACAAGTGGTGCTGGGTGGAGAACCCAGCTGTGCTGTGATGCAAGGCACATGCATCTCAATCACCAGGGCTGCTGCCGCACACATCCTCCTTTCCCCCCAAAGCAGAGGCTCAGATAGTTTTGCATGGCAATTCCAGATACAGAAAACAGCTCTCCCCATTTCTGTCTGTCACTTGTCCCTGCCTTGTCTGTTTCTTCATCGCCTCTGCCTTCCCCTTTCTCCTGCTGCAGACGGTGCTGAGCCAAACTCCAGCAAGCTGCTAGGGATTCCGCTGACAGAGGAGCCACAGCAGAGGCTGAAATGGCAGGCCCACTTGGAATTCACGCACAACCATGACGTGGGAGACCTCACCTGGGACAAAATTGAGGTCACACTGCCTCGTTCGGAAAAGCTGCGCTCACTGGTGCTGGCTGGCATCCCACACAGCATGAGGCCTCAGGTGAGGCCCAGGTGCACAGTCATGAGAAAGGGAAGCAGGGAGAATGAGAGACCAGCTCCTGTTGGTTTCATTTCTTGTTGTGGTTGCATTTTTTCTGCTCTCAACCCTTTCTTTTCATGTCCCCGATTCTCCAGCTGTGGATGCGTCTCTCTGGGGCCCTGCAAAAGAAGAGGAATTCAGAAATGTCCTACCGAGACATTGTGAAAAACAGCTCTAATGACGAAACAATCTCTTCCAAACAGGTTAGGAGCTGCCTGATGTCCACACTCTAGTGCCTGGGATGCAAACATGGGTGATCTGTTCCATAGGGAGGATGAGAAATTTGCTTAGCATCCACAGGTATTGATAAAGGGGAGGGGAGAGTTGGGCTATGCTACTCATTATTCTGGATGGATATGTTTTTCTCTTCCTGTATTAGAAAGGTGGTTTGAAGGGCTCAATTTGCCTTCCCAAGAGGGGAGGGGAAAAGATTTAGTGAGCCTCCACATTGCCCTCAGGCTGTGATATACTTTGTACATGAAGCAAACGGCTCTGCTGTGGACATATGTATGTGAATCATGCCCAAGTACAAACACTGACCAACATACTAACAAATTCAACCAACACACCTAAACTCACCAAGCTGTTGGGATGATAAACCAAAATCATCTGACGGAGAGAGGGAGGGACTGAACAGTTCAGGGGATTTGGCCTGTGATATGGAGCCTTTACACAATCACCAGCTGAAGACAAGCCCAGGTCCTTGCCCTCTGATGGTGGTTTGGTGGCCTGCCTGAAACTGGCAAGGTGGGGTGGCCTCACTCCAGATCCCAGTGGATAAATATCCATTTCGCATCCGCAGCCACACAGACAGCACTAATCAGTCACCTTTCTGCCATCTCAGGGCTGACACCAAGAACCGAATGGGTCAAGGAGTATGAAGGCTCCTGTCATCCCCCAGACAGTCCCTCCAAGGCAGAGCTTAGGTATTCTAGCAAGAGTATACAAGCAGTTGTTCTGTCCCTGGCTATATCATACCTGTCCTGGGGGTAAACAGAGGCCTTTGGGTTCCAGATGACACCAGTCCAATACCTTGCACTAGCACTAAATGTACTTTAAAAGGGTGTGGGAAGGTAAGGGAGTGTGTGGCCAAGACAAGGTGTCAGGGAAACCACGGGAGCAGGAGGCTGTTAATCAGGAGGCTGTTAATCTGAGTCTGAAGTAGTTGTTTGGCTGCTTGCCAGATCGAGAAAGACCTGCTCCGCACCATGCCCAGCAACGCCTGCTTCTCCAACATGAACAGCATCGGGGTGCCACGCCTGCGCAGGATACTCAGAGGATTAGCCTGGCTTTACCCAGAGATTGGATACTGCCAAGGCACCGGCATGGTAATTCCACTTGCCCCTGCTTTGTGTTTCACTAGAGAACATTCTTTCCACAGTAGCTGAGACAGAGCAGGTGATTTCAGGCCTCTGTAGTGCAGCTGGGCACTATGTGAACCTCAGGGGAGCATACCAAATGGAGCCATTTCTCGGGGCAAATGAAATGGAAGGAATAATTCTATGCCCAGACTAAACTTATCTGTCTGTGGGGGAAGAGTGATAGCGTGTGTGTGTGTTTGATTGACAGAAGAGTTGGCTGACCTGGCTGAAATAGCAAAGAATCTTGTCGGGTTGAGTGTGAAAGAAATTCCACCAGTGGTAGAAAGCAAAGCAAAGCTGCTGGGTGTGGAAATGAGGAAAGTTTCCATTGCCTAAACTCTGGATTTTGTCCATCTCCCACACAGACCAATGGAAAATGTTCCACTCCACCTAAGCACCAGTGAATGTCCCATTCAGTGCGTGCATGGAATGGACGTCTCCTCTTCCTCTCCTCACTAGGTCGCGGCTTCCCTGCTGCTCTTCTTGGAGGAGGAAGATGCCTTCTGGATGATGTGTGCCATCATCGAGGACCTGGTGCCTGCCTCCTACTTCAGCACCACACTGATGGGAGTGCAGACTGACCAGCGTGTCCTACGCCACCTTATCGTGCAGTACCTGCCACAGTTGGACAAGCTCCTCCAAGAGCATGACATTGGTAAAGGGGCCCTAAGGGCATTCAGTCTTCTGTGTATGCTGATAAGCAAAGCCTGTATACAGCACAGCACCTTAAACTGATATGATGTGATGGGAACCTCACAATTAGGAGGCTACTTCCACAATGCCCTCCTCCCCCTCCAGCCGAATACATGTAGTAAAGTGTCCCATGGGTCACATTTGCTCCATAGCCTGTTGACATGCTGCAGGACTTCCCAGTGATGATGCACAGCTTGGGCATTGTGGTTGCGTTTTGGGGAGAAGCTGGAGGCTTCAGGGCTGGGCTGGACTTCTTGGGGGCGTTTCTCACCCAGGAATGCCTGGGAGTCGTGTGTGGAGGTCATAGAGGCATTGGCCCTGGGGTGGGGGGAGAGCCAGCATCTCTCGTTATGGGATACAGCAGGTGAAGAGTGACATTAAACTTTTGAGGAGAGGAGGGTTGAGTTCCTGGTGTGCAGCTGTGGCTGTATGTTTGCATGTGCAATGTTCCATGGGGTTTTGGACACTCTTAAGTCTTGTATAAAGTGGGCGCTGTCATGTCTCAGATCCCAAGAAAAAGCCCTTATTCCTATGACTGTTTTACTAACCACCATGCTTGGGAGCCTTTCTCCCACCCAGCCAGCCACCAGAATGAGGTCATCACTGTTATCCTCCTTTATAGTCACAGTGCCTGGAGAATCCCCACGGAATGAGGATTAGTGAGTGTGTTTTCTGTGGGCAGGAAGGGTGGTTCTCTGCAGGCTCTCTTCCTCTCTGGTCAGCTGGTCACCTGTGTCACATTCCTTTTCTGTCTCTTCCCACACAGAACTGTCCCTGATCACCCTGCACTGGTTCCTCACATGTTTTGCTAGCGTCGTGCACATCAAGCTGCTGCTGCGCATCTGGGACCTCTTCTTCTACCAGGGTTCGCTGGTGCTCTTCCAGGTCACGCTGGGCATGCTCAGTATGAAGGTAGCAGCCACCTCCTGAGATCTGATTTGTAGCACCTGTAGCACTTTGGCGAGAGCTAGAGCCGCCCTCTTGATTTCCTTAGAATCCAGGGATGTAAAGGACCAGTCAGCAATCCAGTGTTCGAGATTTGGGGGAGTTAGTGAAGATGGCTTCCCTTTCTGCTCTCTTTCCTTTCACCTCCACTCCCTATGTCTGACTATCACCTTCTCTCATTTGCTACACCCCTTTGACTCCTGAGCCCAGGTAACACAGATTGAAGATTTGTCCTGCACTCCTTGGCCCTGGAGAGATCTTGGATTTTTACTGTCTTGGGATGGGAATGTAGTATCAACGGCTGACCATTTGGGGATGATGAAAAATCCTTTGGTACTGTTTGCATAAGCCCCAGCATGTTAGGCCTGTTGTCCTGGGCATATTTAATTTGGGTGATTACATATGGCCACCCTAAACTTCTCCTGAATTCTGAATGGGAAAAGTTATCCTGTGATGCTCTTGGGTAATGTTGCTGGTGCAGGATGGCAATTGTGTGGCACTGAGGTGGCTGAAGGTGAATGGAGTGATTTCTGTATATGCCTCTGGCATAATGTGCTTTGGGATCCTTTGGTATGAAAGCACTAGAACAGTGTGAGATGCTGCTTCTGTCTCCTGACCACACAGCTTGGACTTTTTCTTAGAGAATTTAGTTGCTCCTGGGTTAAATTTCGTGATCAGACTGTGCTCTGAGGTGTGAGCGGGGCTTTATCAGTTCTAGTGTCACTGACATACTCAGCGTATTGCGTGTGCATGGTTTCTCCCCTTTCCCACAGGAAGATGAGCTAATCCAGTCGGAGAACTCTGCCTCCATCTTCAACACTCTCTCGGACATCCCGTCTCAGATTGAGGATGCGGAGGTGCTGCTGCGGGAGGCTATGCGCATCGCTGGCTCACTGACAGACATGGCGGTAGAGACCCAGCGCCGTAAGCACCTGGCTTACCTCATTGCTGACCAAGGGCAGCTGCTCAACTCCAGTACTGCGGTCAATAATCTATCCAAGGTGGGTGCATGGAGTCCTGCCTATCTGGCTGGTAGGGACTGCTGATCCCCTTCATGATCCTGCCTTCTGGCTAGTTGGCAAGCCACCCATATCTGTTAGCATGGGCCACCCTGCCCTAGCGGGCTTTGGCTCCATGGTAAACTTCCCTTCTCTCACCACCCTAGGGAGGAGTGAGTGCTGCTGGGAATGTGATCAGCTTCTACTGTTCTCACTGCCAGGAGGCCATGCCAACAAACCTCCCGCACCTGGCAGAATGAGCCCATGTGATAGGGATCTCGGCAGTTGGATAAGCACTAAATCCTGCCTTTAGCTCTCTATGTAGAATGAATGAATATTCTGATGCAATAGCTCTAGTGGGTCATTTCCTGTTCTCCCCTTCATCCGCCAGCGCATGGCTGTTCTTGTCCTTTGTCCAGTCCTGTCCTGAGTGTCCCTGGTGGTGTGATAGAGCCTACTGTCAGAAATGAATCATGCGGGTCCTCTTGCGCTGAGTGGTTTGGTCACTACCTCTTCTCTTTGGGACCACTCCAAACAGTTCCCCTCTCTCCTTGCTGTGTACACCCCTCGTAAACTTGCTGATGGTCGCTGTCTCCCCCTGCCCTACTCTAGATCCTGTCCGCTGATCTAAACACATTTAGTTCTTCTAATGTCTCCTTATGAGTCCACTATGTCTCACTCTTTCCCCCCCCTTCAGATTGTGCGGCGCAGGACACAGCGCAGGAAATCTGGCATCACCTCGCTGCTTTTCGGTGAGGACAAACAAATGTCTTGCATGTTGTAATAGTGCTGTCAGGGGTGTGTGTAAAATAACTTACTGGCAGAGGAATGGTTGGGCCTGGAGAAGAGGAACAGGTGAACATTCCTTCGGCAACAAGAGGAGGCAAAGCAAGAAAAGAGATTAACGGGAGGGGAGGAAAAAGAGTTTAAACTTTCTGAGTGTTCACTCCCAAAAGCTGAAGGAAGAAGCAGACCTTTCTTGATTGCCACAGGAAGGAGCATGCTTTGCTCTTTAGCCCTTAACCTTCTTTCTGCAAATCAAATCACACCCTGCCCCAATATGAATCCATTTAGGACAAATGTGTCCAAAGTCCTTCCTTTTTTCTGCTCTGAACACTTCCTTAATGTACCATTAAGAAAACCATTGCATTATGTATGAACTTAAAAACACATATCTTCTAGGGTAGCAGAAATTGATCCCTCATAAGAAATAGATCCTCCAGAAAGTACCATATTTTATACCGGGACAGATTTTCTTTGTCTGGGAAGTTAGGGAAAAACTAGGCATGGCGTTGGTAGGGCCAAAGTGTATTTCCCCTTTTGTTAATTTCTTGAAAGTTTCCGTTTTTTCTCTTGGCTCATCATGTCTCCAAAATGACCTGGTTGAGAATCTCTGAACTCTAGTTTTATTGGCCTTGAACATTTTCGGTGAGGTTAATGGGAAACTAATATTGCATTAAAAAAATTACAGTGAAGGATGTTAAGATTGCAAAGTTAAGCACTGAATGGTTAGGAAATGCCAGAAAGAATATTACGTATGCAACTTAAATCAGGCCCCTTGTGCACATGCACTTGAATTACAAGGTCACCTACATTTTTCACAGGACTTATTCAGTGCTCAGAATGGATGGGGCTCACTTGATTGAGTAAATATTCAGTACAGAAAAAGCTGTGTTTATCTGGCACTTCTCCTACCAGGAAGCTCTCCAAGAATATCAGCAATGCTGGTTTAGAAAGTCCTGTTTGGCGAGAGGCCGTCAGGCTCCCTGCCTGGCTGTGTGTGTCTCCAAAGAAGCAGTGATATCCCAGTGCTCCTAGGCAGAGGAACAGACATGGGGGCTCTGTGCACTGCTCATGCCCCATGCGCTGGCTCTACAGCTCCCTCTGGCTGGGAACCACAGAGTCACCTAGGTGTGCCTCCATGTAGGAGCAGCAGAGATATAGCCTCACTTGCGGGGAGCTTCCCAAGGTGAGCACCGCCTGGATGCGGTACCCTAAAAGCCATCCTGTGCCCCAACCCAGAGCCTGCTCCTGCACGCTCCTTATTTCTGCACACACCCCTACCAGAGCCCACACCCCCTCTCACACTTCTCCTGATTATCTCCTAGTTAACCAGAATATTTGACTAAACAGCCCCTCCGTCCCCAGTATGGCAGATAACAAAGCTTTTGCTATATTTCATTTTCTCCTCTTTGGTTAGTGTGTGATCCCAGACCTTATTTTCTGTACGCTATTTAAACCCTGCTCTGAAGACAGGTATTAATTTCCTTATGGGCTTCTCTCTGGCATTGATCACTTAAATTCATTAGAGCATTCAGATACTTATCTCCACAGTACCCCTGTGAGAGGAGTCAGTGTTCTTATTTTACAGACGGAGAACTCAGGCACAAAGACATTAATGCCAAAACTATCCACTAACTGGGAGCCCACTTTGATATGTACAGTAGCCTGAGTCTTCAGAGTGCTCAGCTCCTATTGACTCCAGGTGCAGTTGTGAGCACTTAGCACTACTGCAGCTCAGGCCAAGTGTCTCAGGTGAGGCACCCAGAAAAGGAGGAACACACAGCTAATGAAAATTATTAAGGATGGGTTACACAAAGGCACCTAGGTCCCAGTTCTGGCTCGACTCAATGCACAAAACTCCTGCTGAATCTCATGGGTGCGCAAACTCAGCTCCTGCATTTTCAGAGTAAAAGTTCCCTTGGAGCCTATGTTCCTTTATCTGGGCATGTGCGCTGCTGTCTCCCATCAAGCGTCTGGATGCCTATCTCATGCCTCGGCCCCAGAGCGATTTGTGAACTGGGGAGATAGATAGACATTCAGCCACCTAAATCACGTACAGGGCCGCATCCAGTATGCATGCTCAGAGGCCACCTTATCAGATCAGGTCCTACTCAAAATAAGGGGGGAGAGTGGTGATGTTGCTGCCGGTGCTCACCTTATAACTTACAGTGCAGTGGTTAGAGCACTTGCCTGGGAGGCAGGAAATCCAAGTTCAAATTCTCCCTCTCTGCCAGAGCAGGAGAAAGGAGGCACCTGTTCAAATCCTATTTCTCAGGAGAGCCCTTTCACCACTTAGTTAGAGGGCAGTCTGATGTGGGCTCCCTCTGTGTCTCTTGTTGAAATTGTTTCAGTTTGGAAAACTAATGAAAGACTGGCTGGTGCAGGAAAACTGGCCCCTCGGCCTCCCATCTCGCAGGGAAAGCACTGAACTACATTCTCTCTCTCACTGGCCAATGAGTTTAGGCATCACTGCCTCCTCAGTGTGTTCGCATGCACCTTTCCTTTGGCATCTCCCACTGGCTAGCTTGAGTGGCTTCCCACTTAGCATGCTCATTTGTGTGGATCACATTCATCAGAGCCCATCAGTCTCAATTCATTGTGTCTGGAGCCCAGGCCCCTGTCTTGGCTTGGCGAGTGTCAAGTGCTGTTCCTGTGATTCTGTAGCATGTAAGTTACATGCTGTGACACTTAGCAATGTAATGCCCAAGTCCCTTCATGGATCCCACCCTGAATGACTTGTTCTTTACCACATAGGAACTCTGCATTACAGGCAAGGAGAGAATTCAGTTCCCTAGAGCAGCATTTAAATTGCCTAGCCCACAAGTCTTTTCCTGCAGTTTCTCACCTCTTTCACTGTACACCTTTCAGTGATCTCAACAAATGAGGCAGGAAACCTAAAGATAGCAGCATCCATTCAGTGCACAGCCCAGATTAATTTCCTGAGCGCTGTGTCCATTCAGTGCACTGAATGGAGTGATGATCTTGTGGAAATAAGAGTAGTGATCATGAGATTAAAAACTGTATCATGATGTATGTGCATGGAGGGGGGGCAAATTACAGTTGCACAGGTAACCTTAATTCTGGCATTTCCTAACTTGAGTGCTTGATTTCGCAACTTATCTCTCTTGTAATGTAATTTTCTGGTTTTGTGGGGGTTTTTTAAAGCAAACTGACAAACCAGAAATGTTCTCTCATGGAATCATATTGGCACCCACATGATTCTTCAGCAGTGTTAGAATCTTTTGGTGCACCAGACAGACTTCAGTCACCTGAACTAACAGTACCTGATAGCTGTAGTAGGCTGTTATCCTCTGTGTGAGGCAGCATGAAGGGTGTATGAGGTGCATATTTTGCCAGTGACTTTCACAGTTGTTTTCTCATATCAGAGAAATGTTGAGACTTGGGCCTCCCAGATTCTAGTCCACGTTCTGACATGAGTGAAATCTAGTGACTACAGGCCCGTCTTCCCCAATCACAGTTCCCTTCCCCTCCCCCAGTTCCTAATACCTGTCCCATCACCCTCAAGTCCAGCTCCTCTTTCCTTTGTGCTCCAGTCAGTCTGCAGCCTTCCCTTTGCTGTCTGGATGCCACCAGGGGGAGCATTGAGAACACACAACAGACAGGCTCCCCTGTGATTGGTGCCACAGTGGCCACCAGCAACTAGGAGTCCTGTTTAGCTCTAGCATCCCAGGAGTAGGAGTGCAGAGCAGAGAGATTCTCTGGAGAATTTAGCTACCAAGTTCTAACATGTCTCAGCTGAGCGTGTGTGAACTGAGACTTTCAGGGAGTCATTACTTAGCCAAATTGAGTACATTTTCACGGGGATAGCAAGAGACATCCCTGTCAGGAGGGCAGCCCCTCGCCAAATTTCAAATCCCTGCTCCAAAGCAGGGAGGTGACCCAGCTTCTCAACAAAATTGACATATGAATTTTTTTGATGTGAACAAAATGTATTTTCTCTTGGGTTCTCAGAAATGGCTGAAAAATTCCAAAAAAAAAAATTCAGCCTGAGGCAGATGTGTGGCATGTGGAAAATTTCAGCCTGATTGACGGGTAAAGTTTAGCAAAGTTATAGGCAACTGAAAACAAGGTTGTGTGACATTCCCGCTATAAGACCTTACTCTAGGCATTGCTACCTGCACTGCCGCTAGGGCTGTTGGTAGGGTGTGCACATGTTCCCACATTAAGACAGGCAGGGAAATGGTTAACAAGGGCTTGTTTAGGACCTGCTCCTGCTCCCTTGGAGTCAGCAGGAGTTTTAACAGTGACTTGGATGGGAGCAGGGCCAGACCCTTTGTGCAGGAGTATACAGAGGGTGTCATGGAAGGGCCCTGAGGGCCAAAGAAAGTGCCTTCCCAGGAAGCACATAGGCAGCAAGGAGGAGCTGAGCAGCTGGCCCTCTTCAGATGAGCTCATACAGCTTATGAGCATCCCTGTCAGCTGACGATGGTCTGTTTTCTCGTGGCTCCTACTGGCCTCTTGTTTATTGGAAGGGGAAGGAGGAGGCTGAATCTAGCCCCAATCCTGGTCCCCTGTGTGCTCAGCATAGAGGTGCTTGGGCCTTAGTGTGACAGGATGCAGTATTTTGTTTCTCACCCTCATGTTATATCACCCCTTTCCTGTGAGCCATGCGCGGAGCCAGGTGTTCAGGTGAGCCCTGAGCACTGGTTACTGTCTGGGCAGAAAGAGCAGTTATAATTGTCAGTTCTCAGGCTGAGGGAGGGGACAGCTTTCTTTTTATCCCAGCACGGGATTTTGTCTTTCCTTTCTCTTCACCCTGGACTATCCCTCCTTCCCAGGTGAGGATGATTTGGAGGCACTGAAGGCAAAGAACATCAAGCAGACGGAGCTGGTAGCCGACCTTCGTGAGGCAATCCTGCAGGTGGCACGGCACTTCCAGTGTGTGGATCCAAAGAACTGCAGCATTGTGAGTGGGGGCGCACTGCACATGGCTAAACTTGAGTCCCTTATGCTGCAGGGCTATGGCCAGGTACCCCTACCTGCAGGGAGAGCTGCCATGGGTGGGATCTGTGTGTGGCACATGGCCTGTCTCAGGTGAAATAGGGGAGCCATGCTTGATTCTGGAGCTAGCAGAGCTAATCTGCCTGCCAGGGGAGAGGGGAAGAGCTGTACTGACCTGGGGGAAGCACCCTGACACATCTAGTCACCTGTGAGTCACCCTCTCATTGCTCCTCTGTGCTTCTCTGCTGCACCAACCCAGGACTTGACTCCAGATTACACCATGGAGAGCCACCAGCGGGACCATGAAAACTACGTGGCGTGTTCCCAGAACCGCCGGCGCCGAGCCAAAGCACTGCTGGACTTCGAGCGCCATGACGACGACGAGTTGGGCTTCCGCAAGAACGACATCATCACAGTATGAGGGTTGGGGAGGGGAACCCTTGGTGTGACGCAGCCTTTCTGCTCCTATTCAGAGAGTGCATGTTACAGGCACCCACTTCGAGCCACCATGTGGGGCGAGTGTTTCATCTCCCTTAGTCTCCTCTCTGCTGGAACTGGTTAGTGGGTCACCCTAGCTGTCAGCCCCCACTCCCCCAAGAGCGACAGCAGATAAGATTTGAACTCTGATCACGGTTAGCTCAGTGCTTTGTGCCAACAGTGCACTGGGCCAGCCCAACCATCACCTAAGTGCACCCAATAGCATGGAAAACTTGGCTCTACCTCCTTGTGGCCCAGAGTGGGTGAGGGAAGGAGGGAAGGAAAACCCACTGTCTATCAGTGCCAGAATTTGCTGCTCTGAATAGCTGTCAGGTGTGGGGTGTGCTGTGTTGGCAGCCTTGCCCTGCACCCACATGGTGGGAAGAACTAGCTTTTCACACCGTGTACTGAGAGGCCCCTAGAACCACCACTGGGGAAACAAAGGGGAGGACGACATTGGCACAGCAGAGGATCATCATTTAACTCAGTGGTCACCAACCAGCAGATCGGGATCTACTGGTAGATCTTGGAGCCTCTGACAGATGATCCTGACTGGTTTGGCCAGGAAGCCATCAAGCACAGCACTTCAGTTGCCCCTCCACCCACTGCATTGCTGCTCCTGTCCTCTACATTGGAGTTGCCCCCCTATGAGCCTCCTGCTTGCTGTGGGAGGGAGTAGAGGGGGGTGCTGATGTCAAGGTGTCCTGTACCCTATCTCCACACAGAAGGGGATAGAGAGGGCTTGGCAATGCAAATCTGTCACACTCTCTCACTGTGTGTGTGTCCGTTCATTCTCACAAACACCAACTGTCCTTCACTCCTCTCCTGACCCAACACATATGTGGGCGGCTGTTGTTACTTTTTTTACTGCTTGCAAAGTGTGTTAGTTTTGGTTTTGGACTTGTCTGTGCATTTCATAATTTTCATTTCTCTCTTATGCTTACATTTAATTATTTAAGTTGTGAGTTCTAAAATGCAACTTCCAGTGATCAGTGATGGGGAGCCATGGCCTGTAGAAGCTGTGGGCTCCATGCTTGTAGATGAGGGGCAGCACATGGTGCCATGGAGCCACTGCGGTACATGCCAGCTGCTTTCAAGAGTGGTGCAGGGCCAGGGCAGGAGTAAGCCTGCCTTAACCCCACTGCTCCACTACCCGGAAGCCGTCTCAGTTAAATGGTTCCCAGCCAGATGCTGCATCCTGAACCCTTGTCCCAGCCCTGAACCCAGCATTTTGCCCCAGACGTGAGTCCCCCTGCACCTAAACTCCTTCCCAGAGCTTGCACCCTGAAACCCCGCCTGGATCCCAAGCCCCCACTCTGGGCTAAGCCCGGAGCCCCTCCCACATGCCTAACCCCTTGTCCCAAGACCAGAGCCCCCTGAGAAAGGCAGAGCAGAGGGTCTCCACATGCTGTCCTTGCCTGCAGACAGCACTCCTGCAGCTCCCATTGATCAATAATGGGGAACCTCAGCCAGTAGAAGTTGTGGGCTCATTGCCTGTAGATGGGGGGCAGCACATGGTGCCATGGAGCCATTGCTGTATATGCCAGCTGCTTTCAGGAGTGGTGCAGGGCCAGGGCAGAAGTAAGCCTGCCTTAACCCCACTGCTCCACCACCCAGAAGGTGTCTCAGTTAAATGGTGCCCAGCCAGAGCCTGCTTCCTGAATCCCTGTCCCAGCCCTGAACCTCATCCTTCACCCAATCTCCTGCCCCAGATGTGAGTCCCCCTGCATCCAAACTCCTTCCCAGAGCTTGCACCCTGAAACCCCTCCTGGACTCCAGTCCCCCACCCTGGGCTAAACCCGGAGCCCCTCCCACACTTCAAACTCCTTGGCCCAAGACCAGAGCCTGCACCCCAACCCCTTACCCCAGCCTGGTGAAAGTGAGTGAGGATGGGGGAGGTAGGGGGGTGGAGTGAGCAGGGCGAGGCCTCGGAGAAGGGGTGGAGCAGGGGCAGGGCCTCAAAGAAGGGGTGGGAAGGAAATGGGGCAGGGGTATTTGGGTTTGAGGTAGATCTTACATTGCACTTACATTGAAAAAGTGATCTTGTGTTCAAAAAGGTTGGAGGCCACTGCTTTAACTCCTGTTCTCTCAGCCTCTGGAATGCCTTTGCCTTGTTCCCAGGGTGCCTGGGTCACACATGCTAACCCAGAGCAGCCCTTTATCCCCACCTAGTGGCTATACCACATAAAGCCACGGCTGCAGCAGCTGATCTAGTGCAGTGGTTCTCAACCAGGAGTCCAGGGCCCCCTGGGCTGGGGGCCGTGAGTAGGTTTCAGGGGGTCTGCCAAGCATGACTGGCATTAAACTTGCTAGGGCTCAAAGCAAAAAGCTAAAGTCCCACCATTTGGGTCTCAAGCCAGAGCAACTTAGTTTTGTGTTGCTCTCTACAGTTGGTGGCCCCAGGCATCTGCCCTCTTTGAAAACTCCTAACACCAGCCCTGGCCTTTATATGCAGCAAAACAGTTGTGGAGTTTTTATAGCGGGGGTGGGCTCAGAAAGAAAAAGGTTGAGAACCCCTGATTCAGTGGACATGGTCCTGTAACTGAGACGGTAGAGACTTGTTCTTTTAAATTCAGGGGTCCAGGTTCAGTCCCCACAAAGAACCCAGCTATGGGAGCTGTTACTCCTGTCTCTGGTGTCTGGGCAGCTGTAATGAAAGTTGGTCGGTGACTTGAATTTCATTCAGTTCCCCATCACTCTCTGGTGGTTGAGAAGAAAGTGGTTCCTTACTCCACCTCTCTCGCTCAGAGGTGACACGATTTCCATGGCAATGCATCCTGCCTTCCAGCAGGCCTGGGGCTGTAAAGGGAAAGCCCGATGCCGTGCTGGTGCCAACCCCACTATGCCCCCTTGTGAGTCAGTATTTGTCCCTCTTGTAAATCGTCATCTCTCCTCTTTGTTCTTTCAGATCATATCCCAGAAGGATGAGCACTGTTGGGTGGGGGAGCTGAATGGACTGAGGGGTGAGAACAGACAAGGCCAGTGTATGGGGATGGGCACTGATGGGGAATGCTGGATGGGGGCCACTAGATATGGGAAGTGGAGTTGCTAATATTCCACAGATGCTGCTGTCCTCAGCGATAGCTCTGGCATCTCTGCCCTCCCTCAGGGAGCCATGTGGGTTTGCCTTCTGCTGAAATCCTGCCCTTGTAGCCAAAGGCTCTGCTGGTCCCCACTCAGGGAGCTGCCTGGGAACACACATCCCATCCCAGTGCACGGCTAGCAGGAGAGAGGGGTGTGGAGGTGGACTGGAGGTGTGACTCCTTGCTAGGCATGCTCATTATTCCCTGCAGAGGCAGACACCCCAGTGCACGTTCAGTCAGGGTGATGATGCTCCAGGAGGCTGCTCTGGAGCATGAGAGCTGGTGCTGTCTGTGCAGCTTGTAAGCTATTTGGATTTCCCAACACACACACACAGGCTCCAGTGCTGCTGCTTTTCTTCTCTGGGGTGGGCCCATAGACCTGCCAGGGGCCACTGGAACCCACCACTTTTCTCCTCCCTTCCCCAGGACCTGCAGCCAGTCTTCATTCATGTCCATGTGGGGGTCTCCCAATGTCTCTGTCTTAGGCTCACCCTTTTTCTCCTCTTTCTAGGTTGGTTTCCTGCAAAATTTGTGGAGGTCTTGGACGAGCGGAGTAAAGAGGTAAAAATTCCTGTATTTTGTAGGTCACCTTGCAAACCTCCTGTCCTTCTTAACAAAACTTGTGTGCATCTTCTCTGCTACTGTCACTCTGCTAGCTATCAGTGTTTGTATGCCAGTATTCCTCTGACCTACTGGCAGGGGGTGGTGGAGAGTCACAGGATGGGATGGAAGGGAGTCTTGTGTAGTGCCATAGGCCCCTACAACTACAGTCTGGCCCTAGAAGAGCCCAAGAAGTGGCATCTGCAAATATTACAAAGTATGAATCTTTCTGTAGCCCCTCTTGCCCCAGAATCCGTTGTTTCAGAGCCGTGAAGGAATGATACACACATGCAGGGATGGCCCTGTGAGGCAGGGAAGTCACTTCCTCTTCCCTATTACAGATGGGAGCCTGAGGCACAGAGTAATGAATTAATTTGCCCAAGGTCACCCAGGCAGCCTGTGCAGAGTCAGGATTAAGTCCCACATCTCCTGACCCAGAGGCCTGGGTGTAAAACTCAAAATCATCCTTTCAGGGGCCGGGCAGATGCACAGCTTCCCTCAGTTCAGAGTCCCTGCCTGGAGAGAGGTGGATGGGCTGCCCTGAGTGTGGCTGGGGAAGGAATTAGCTCTGCAAAAGAGAGAGCCCTCAGCAGTGGTCAGTGAGGGCATGGGGAGCGGGCCCTGCCAAGAGCTAATTCTGGGTACAACTAGCCTCGCTCTCCAAGACCTGCTAGTCTGAACGTTGGTACATCCCAGCAAAGCAGGTTCTGAGCTCAGGCACCAGCTTCCAGTCCCTGGGACTGTCAACTCTGAGTGGCATAGGCGAGTAGTTAGAGAGGGTGATGAGAGATGAGGGGGTCTGGGTAGGAGGGCTATGTCTGGAGAAGCGATGTGGCCATGTGTCCCCATCCCATGCCTCTTGTTGGGGGGCTCTCTCCCTCTCAGAAGGCTAAGAGCTGACTCCTTTCATTCCTCAGTACTCCATTGCTGGCGATGACTCGGTCACAGAGGGGGTGATGGATTTGGTTCGAGGGACACTCTGTCCAGCGCTGAAGTCCATATTTGAGCATGGGTTAAAGAAGCCGTCCCTGCTGGGGGGACCCTGCCACCCCTGGCTGTTTATCGAAGAGGTGAGAGTAGCACTTTGGGTAGCGGGGTTTAGGGATCGCGGGGCTCTAGCTCAGCAGGGCTACAGGAACACGGCCTTCTTTCAGCTTTCTTCCCTGCTGGCTACCCCGGGGCAGGCCTTGGGGTCTGTCCTATCTATGCGGGGGTGGGGCACTGTTGCTGCAGGTTCTGCATGTGAGGGCTGGGGCACTATTAACAGCCTGTAGCTCTGACTGCCCCCTCTCCCCATCAGGCCGCCGGACGGGAGGTGGAACGAGACTTCGACTCAGTGTACTCCCGCCTTGTGCTCTGTAAGACTTATAGGTGAGGCTGCTCTAGTCATACTGACAGGCTCGCAACCCCCTGCCCCAAGTCATAAGAACATAAGAAGGGCCATACTGGGTCAAACCAAAGGTCCATCCAGCCCTGTATCCTGTCTGCCGACTGTGGTCAAAATCAGATGCCCCAGAGGGAGGGAACACAACAGGTAATCATCATGTGATCCCTACCCTGTCACCCACCTCCAGAGAAACAGAGGCTAGGGACACCATTCCTACCCCTCCTGGCTAATAGCCATTGATGGACCTAACCTCCATGAATCAATCTAGCTCTTTTTTGAACCCTGTTAAAGTCCTAGTCTTCACCACATCCTCTGGCAAGGAGTTCCACAGGTTGACTGTGCAGCGAGTGGAAAAAAAACCATCCTTTTGTTTGTTTTAAACCTGCTGCCTATTCATTTCATTTGGTGACCCCTAGTTCTTATATTGTGCGATTAAGTAAATAACTTTTCCTTATTCACTTTTTCCACACCAGTCATGATTTTATAGACCTCTATCATATCCCCCTTAGTCTTCTCTTTTTTAAGCTGAAAAGTCCAAGTCTTTTTAATCTCTCCAAGTCCTCCCTGTCAAGTCTGCACTCCTCTCTCCTGCCTGGGAAGGTCCCATTTCCCTTCTGGGCCATGACATGTTGCCTCTCCTGAGCGAGCACACCTGGGAGTGCTAGTGGAGCCATGCTAGCACCAACTGCAGGGGGACTGACAGGTGATCCTGGTCTCTAGAAAGCCCCAGTTCCCATGGATTATGGCTGTGGCTGTATCTCAGCCCCTAGCAATGGCCTGCACTGGAACCCGCAGCCCTGGTCTCCTACTAGCAGCTGCTGAGCATTGTATTTCTCCCAGCACCGTGGCTCCTATCTCGTGGAGCCTGTTGAGCAGCGTCTTGCCTGAGTTGGCAGGTGCCTCTGTGGGGTAAGCTGGGTCTCTGCTTTGCTTCTCTAGGCTGGATGAAGATGGGAAAGTTCTGACTCCAGAGGAGCTGCTTTACCGGGTGAGTAACTGGCCCCGCCCGCATAGGAGCCTGAGGTGCCCAATTTGGTTGGACGGATTCCTGAAGATTTGTCACATGACAGAATCTTTATTAAAGATCCATCTTTAATTCCTGGAGACTACAGGCCAATCCTGGAGGGTTGGCATCCTGTGGCCAGACCCATCCCTGCTCCTTCCCCTGGTCTGCACAGCCTGTTGAACCACTCTGAGCCTCTCCCAGCAGGTGGTGCTGTAGGGAAGGAGCTGTTGGCCCTTGCAGCTCCCACATGGTGGGGTAAAGGGTTCTTGGGCTATTGGGGATTCACGGCTCCTCTGATGGCACTGAGCAAAGAGGAACTGCGGGGAGACATGTACTAGGCTGTGTAGCTGTAGCAGCTCTCCCATGGGAGCCCCCCGTGGAATGTAGTAACCACGTCCTCACCGCCCGGCAGGCAGTGCAGTCCGTGAACATGACGCACGATGCTGCGCACGCTCAGATGGATGTGAAGCTTCGCTCCCTCATCTGCGTTGGACTCAAGTGAGTCATTCAGCCCCTTTTCTTGAGCGTTGCTGCAGTGATGGGCTTGGGGTGGGCTGGGAAATGGGAGTGAGTAGGAGACTGGGCTTGAGGTGCAGGGCAGGGGCCAGTGTGGAGTAGGTGGGGAGGCAGCTGTGGATTGTGGGGTGCTTGGAGCCAGTTTGGTCAAGCTTGGATCACCAATGTCTGTTCTCCCTTAAGTGGCCACCAGCGCTGGCAGGGGCAGAGCATTGAGCAGAAGCCAGTGTCTTATTTTCAGCTACACTTGACCCTGGCTTTCCCCAAGGGAGCAATTCCCTGTTATCGTCCTTGCTTCCATAGGGGAAGAGACCGAGGGTCTGGGGTCTGGGGCTGGATTGGAAGCTGGGCGTCCCAAAGGGAAAGGCCACCAGCCCCCTGATAAGAGCCCTAGCTGCTAGTCACTCTCCCCCTCCCTTCGTGCAGTGAGCAAGTCCTGCACCTGTGGCTGGAAGTGCTGTGCTCAAGCCTGCAGACAGTGGAGAAATGGTTCCATCCCTGGTCCTTCCTGCGCAGCCCTGGCTGGGTGCAGATCAAGTGTGAGCTCAGGTGAGTGGAGTCCCCAGTGCTCAGCCACCTGCTGCAGCACCCTACAGGCCTCTGCTGACCCCTTGCACTGAGCATTCTCTGGCTGTTATGCTGCCATTTGTGTAACCTGCCACAAAATAGCCCTGTGTGTGTCACACCCGCCTCCTCGCACAGCTCTGCCAACAGAGCTGCACCCTGCTCGAGGGGATTTCCTCCCAGTGCCCCTAAGCAGCAGCTGCTGTTTACACTGATTGGTGTGAATAGGGACTCACTCTCACTTCCTGATTAAGAGCAGGGCCTGGTGAGGGGTATGTGGGGGAAGCAGCAGCTCCACCTGAGCGATTGCTGCTCTCAGGCCTCTAGCTGCTTTGCCCTGAGCCTGCTGTAATGGAGCTACCCCCAAAACCTCTCCCTGCTCCCAGGACCCATCCTCCCCTAGTGGGCAGGCCAGTGTGAATCCAGCAGGGAGGAGGAGCTGCTGACAGTGCCTGTCCTGGAGCCTCAGCCAAGAAGGGTTACTGGCCGCAGGCTCAGCGACTGGAGGCTCAGGTGAGGGTCAGCCATTGAGCTAGTCAAATCTAATGGCAGAGCTGACACAAACTGGATGGCTTCTCTCCTTCCCCATCCACACAGGTCGTGTTTCAAGCTTTTTCCCACTGCCTAGGACTAGCCGCTCTTTTTTAATTTTTTCCCAATAAAAGCTGCAAATCTTAGTTGCACGCAAGGATGGTTTTGTGAGGGAGTAACCATTGTCTTGTATTGCAGGGTCCTCTCCAGGTTTGCATTCAGTCTCTCTCAGGACTGGGAACTTCCTATAAAGAGAGAGGTGAGTGCCGAGGCTGAGAGTGGGCTTGGGCCCCCTTCCCCCCCCAAAGCAGCCTGCCCTCCCTGTTTCCTGGCATGTTAGCCAGCCCCCATGCTGCAGGCAGCACTTCATTCCAAGGGGGCTCGGCCAGAATTGACACTGAACTTCGTTGCCTGGTCATCTCCCTGCGCTGAGCGCCAAGGAATGGTTTCTTCACAGCGGAGCAGCTGCCACCTCCCGAGTCGGCGGCAGAGCCAGGGCAAGGCCCTGCAGCTGCACAAGGGCCAGCAGTGCCTCCGATTAGAAACCCACCAATCACCAACAGCATCCTGGGTGTTTGAAAATAGGCTCAGCTCCTGCCCTCCTGGTGGGGATAGTCAGGGTGGAGCAAACTGCAGGCTCTTTCCACCAGGGATCCCTCTAAGCTGCTCAGAAGCACAGCCCCACAGCTGCTTAATCAGCCCCGCCCAGTCAGGTAGCTCTGAGTCCCTGACTGGGCAAGGCTGTTTAAGCAGCTGGGGGGGCTGTGCTGCCGTGCACCTTAGAGAGAACCTTGTTTGTTCATACCCCCAAGGGGTGGCTTCTGTGCCTGCTTCCTTCTCTCTTGGCCAGAAGATTGAGCAAGTGACTGCTGGAGAACAAGGTTTCCACTCATGCAGCTGCACCAGCAGCAAAGGGTCGGAAGCAGGTGCTATAAGAGTGCCAGTTACCTGTTCCCGCCATACCCCAGTCACACTGCAGGGTTGAGACGCTGGGCTTGGTAGGCGTAAGAGGTTTGGTGGGGGCAGCAGTGCCTACAAAAGCCACCTCCCTTCTCCCCCACCTGCAGTGCTAGAGGCCAGTAGTACCTGCATGTGGCTGCTTAGTAATTTTTGGCCCTTTTCTGTCCTGCAGGAAAAGGAGAAGAAGCCACTGAAGGAAGGAGTGCAGGACATGCTGGTGAAGCACCATCTCTTCAGCTGGGACATAGATGGCTGACCTCACCCACTCCCATTGTGGAGCTTCTAGACTGCCACATTCAGCACACACTCTCCTTCCTTCCTTCCCCCCATCCCAGCTGCTCTCAGTCCAGCTGAAGTGACAGCCATACCCACTTGTTTGTCACAGGGTGGCCAGGCACTGGAGGTAATTGAGGGGTGTGTGTGGTCTTCCAGGCAGAAATCCTTCCCCCTGTCTGCAGTACACCCTGCACCAGCTGCCCAGCTCTCAGCCCCATGTGTTTCTTTGCCCCCAGCTGTAAGCACTGCTCTCGGGTGGGGGAGCTGTGTTGAATTCCTCTGGCCGGATCTCTAGCTTCCCGTGTGGCCCACCCTGCTCCTCCTCGGGGAGAGGGCTCTTATCTGCCTCATGCCCCCTCTCGCCAAGTAGTGAGTGGATCTTCATGTCTGTACAACATTTCCAAGTGCCACCATAGCCCAGAATGTGAGGGCAGCGGCAGCTTCCTTTGGCTGCACTTGATAACTGCAGGGTCCATGGGGGTAGGGTAGCACCGAATGAGACCCAGTGTTTCTCCTCAGTTTATGGTAGGAAAAAGCTTAGAGGCTGAGGAATGGCAGCAGAACCTCTTGCTGACCTGTGCTCGCCCTGTCTCTTGTGCTTTGGGAGCCTCCCTCTGGAGGGGAGGCTGGTTCTGAAATTGTTCAGCAGGGCTGGGGAACACACCATTTTTGTCTTGTTGCCCCAGCACTGGAAGAGACAGAGGGTGGATGTGCCTAAGGGACCAACCAGTTAACAACTACAACTGCCTTAGGGGATGGGGCTTTTTCTCATAAGTGTTGAGTTGAGCCCCAATTCTCCCCTAGCCTGTGGGAGGATCATGCTGTCAATTTAGCCTTGAGCTGTGTTAAATTAACCAAAAAGATGTAAATTATCTCTAGACATATCTGTATATTTTTGGCATCATCTTAGCTCAGGAAGTGGGTTCAGGCCTGAGCCGGCTCAGGGAGACTAACTCAGCCTCTGCCCTGGGGGAAGAGGCTGAGGACTGTAAGTCAGGAATGGAGGATCACTACTGCAGTAGGGTAGCTCTGTTCAATGGAGTCTGTGACTATCAATGAAAGCACTTGTCTGTGAGCACAAACTGCTGGTGAAATGACACTAGATTCTTACTTTCCTTTAGTCTGTGGGATTGTAAATAAAGTGCATCTTGGGAGAGTTTTGGTGGTTTTCTCCAGCAGGGGATTTGGGGTGGGTGGGTGTGAGCCTTCATTGGCTGCTGGGGATGTTGAGATTAATGCCTGCTCTCTGTGTCCTGAAGGGAAAGGAAGATGCTTTACAGAGCAGAGAACTGGCCTGACGTGATCCTGAAACCCTCATCTCTCTTGTCCTTGCCTCCAGCTGAACTGGGTCTTAATCCTTTTCAACTTGGGTTGGAGATATCAAATTGGCACAGGCTTCAATGTGCAGTAGTAGCCGCTAGGGGCTGTGAGATTTATAAACACAGACAATTGCATCCCCACACCTGGGTGGAAGGGTGCCCCTCTGTGTTGCATAACAGAATATACAAGTTTGGGAACTGCATTAGCACCAATTTCTGCAGCACAGCAGTAGGGCCAGGAAAGACGAGGTAAAGCCTGGCTTGCTGATTGAGGCGGGGTCAGAACCAGCTCCAGCAGGTGGGGCAGGAAGCAGCAGCACACTGCACTGCCACCAGTGAGAGCATCCTGGGACAGAATATTCAGGGCACCTGTAATAGTGACACCACCACAGTTAAACTGTACAAATACAAATCACATCTCCTGCTACTTATCTGTGTAAAAAGACACAGCAGGTGAATCCTTTCTGAACTTTTTCAGTTGGGGGGAAAAAAGGGGGGGGAGGTTCTTGGCAAGGCAACAATGCTCAATGTAGAGAAGTGGGTAAAGGAAACAGATTCCAAGGCCAAACACAGTTACACCCCATTCCTTCTAAGGTCCCCTCTATACTAGGAGGGAAGCAAAGGAAGGGTAGGCCACTCTCAGAATAGTGTACCCCTGTGTCCCAAACCCGATCAATCTATGGAAACCTAAAGAAGGTTGGAGAGAAATCAGAGGGTACGAAGGAGCACATGACATGCCAGCCTGTTTCTACTCAAGTGCTGCTCTACAGGAATGGATCCATTTGCAGCACAGCTTCTCTCAGGAGCTGAATTCAAGATGCATCATCCCTGGGGCTACTCCACTGTAGGATGTGCATACATCCTTGACTAGAGGCTGTAAACAACAGTTTTACGGTGCCATGCCTTGAGCTCCAGGTGAGGGCATACAGGGAGGCATAGCCCTACTGCTGTTCTACTGCCTTTTCAACTATGACACATGGAAGGTGAGCAGGCGATAAAGCACCAGTGCACATAAAACACCTTGAAGAACTCAAGTTACTGTACACATAGGTACCCTATGACCTGAGGGATGGGCCAGTGTAGGAGACTCCCATGCAGATGTCAGTATAGAAGTGGGTGCTGAGAAGGTGAATTGAAGACAGGTTGGCAGACTGTGACACCCAAGGTACAGTCAGCAATGGATGCAGGTCGCATGGTGTAAAGTTGGACAAATGTGTGAACCAAAGAGACGGTTGCAGCCCTGCAGATGGCAATGTCCTTAAAGAGGGCTACAGCAGTAGACTGTGGGGGATATTTCAAAGGAAGTCAATTAAACCCTCTTGGACAGACAAGCGGGAACAGCTGTCCCTTTCTCCTGTTTGCCAAGAATACAAAGATGGGAAGGGCCCTATTGTTTGAAGACTAGCTTTCTTCTTTGAGGTATGGGGCTTAGGATAAAACACTGTGCACAGTGTAACCTTGTTGCTTTAGATTTTGTAGTGCTCATTCTTCTGACTGCAGTGACAGCTATTAGTTAGTCTTGAGGAAGAAAGAGCAGGTAGCCATTGGCTCAAATGGGACATGGGGGTTCCTTGATGCACTGAGGACCAGGTTTAACTACCATAGAGGTGATGTGTTCTGGACGGGCAGGAATAAATTGTATAACCCCTTGAGGAATGTGGCCTTGGATGGGCAATAACTGAAACGCTTTTGCTGGGTGACAAAGGCTATAGTGGCCATCAGTTGTACTTGCAGAGCTTGTTTACAGGCTCCCTGACAATTGAGCTTCTGAGGCTTGCAAAAAGTAGTGAGAACATCAGGAAAGGAAGAGTTTCCATGTTTGCAGTAAGTCCGTCTCATGTAGTAAGTTGCCTACTACACACGAGTTCCAGTCTATGCCTGGGAAGCGTGAGGGAGCCATGCCTTCAAGTTCAGAAGTGCGGGGCTGGGATGGTTCTGGGTGCCAGAACACTGACAGGAGACCCACTAGCAAGGGGAGTGTGGAGAGGCATTGCCATAGCAAGATGAATTAGATCCAAATACCACACTTGTTTCAGCCCCAAGGGCCTGTTCTTGTCTAGCGGCTCTGAGGATTAGAGGTATAGGTAAGTAGGGATAGGACAGGATGTGGGGCCAAGGTGTTGTGCCTTTAATCCTCCCTATGTACAGAACAGGTGACCTTTTTGCACTGGGCAAGCTTGTGAAGAGGCTTAGGTTTGGATGAGGCTGTGGAAGATGGAGCTGTTGCACTCCCAGTCATAGTCTGATGGAAGGTCCTGCTTACGGAATCTGCACTGTTGGTAAGCCACTGAAGTGTCTATGTGAGGGGACATGTTCCAATACCACAGGATGTGAGAACTAGGATCTTGTGCCTTCTGATCAGTTTACAGAATACATAGCTGTGCTCTTGCCCAACATTAGCGGCCAGAGAGTTCCTTTCTGTTGTGAAATAAGTTCCAACTTGGTTAATGGGCTACCCTTTGTTCCAGAATGTTGAGTTAGTGATCCCTCTTTGAGGACCATTTTCCGGGGAATCACATAAATATATGGACCTCCCAAAAGAGCTCTCCAGTGCAAAGAATGTTGTGGTAGGAGACATGAGAATGGAATTTCAGGGTCTTTCCAGAGGCTAGTACTCCTAGAAAGTGATTTGTTCCGAAAGACTATTTGGGGCATACATAATCCTCAGCCTGAAGATATTTGAGATGCAACCTTGCATCTGGTGTAAGGAAGGAATGTTGAGGCGAGTATGGCCTAAGAGTTGTAAGCAGGCCCTAGCAATTGATTGGGGGTGGGTTAGGGTTTCTGCGGGGTTTCTGTGGCTCCTAGAGTCTCTTGGTTTTGGCACCCTGGAGGTGGCCATCTTGGTCTTTGATGCATCTGCTAGAGGTATCAGATGGTACCAAGGAAGGTCAAAGTCTCCTTTGAGTTGTCAGATGTAAGAGGTAACTTATGACCTTCCCCCCCTTTTTTTTTTTTTTTTAAGTCTCTGGCAGGTGAAAGCAGCTTTCTTCTATTAGAGGCTTTCAGCTCTGAAACTGAAACTAAAGTGTGGAAATCACTGGTATACTATCAGAGGTTGAGGCTGATATTCAGGGGAGAAGGAAAGCCCTGTGCATTCTTTGCACTTGGATGGGACATGATTGAGGCATCGGAGACAACTAGGCTATGTCTACACTTGCGACTTCTTGTGTGAGAAATATGCAAATGAGCTGCCATTTTTGCAGAAGAGGCTCTTGTGCCAGAAGGAGCTGTCTACACTGCCCCTTTTTGCGCAAGAAAAACCCTCTTGTGCAATGTCCGTTATTCCTGAAAATAATCGGTGTAACGGCATTGTGCAAGAGGTTTTTTTCTTGCGCAAGAAGGGGCAGCGTAGATGCTCCTTCTGGTGCAAGAGTCTCCTCTGCAAAAATGGTGGCTCATTAGGTATGCAAATGAGGCTCAGTGATATTCCATGCTTAGCCTCATTTGCATATTTCTTGCTGGCACCCCACACTCTTACCCATATTATGCTTAAGTGCCACAGCCACAGACACTGAAAGGACAAGAATTTGAGAGAGGCTGACTCCCTAGCACAAAGTTGTGCAACAAAAGGAAAAAAAACCCAAACCCATAAATAGGCCAGGAAGCAGCATTGTAGTTGCAAAATAAGTAGTGATAGGTCTGTCTCCCTGTGTGCTTTTTACCTAGGACTATAAGACATGGCCTTGCACAAGCATCACCCCCAGTGCAGCTGTTTGCTGGTCAGGAGTGTGAAGTGCATACATGTCTGAGAGCAGCACTTAGAAGGGCACATACTAAACAATTGTATTTTGAATGCCACTTGAAGAGGTTGCTGCTCTCACCTCTGCATTGAACCAAGGGGGAGGACATTTTACTGGTCTTGGAGAAATGGAGGGGAGATAAAATGTGGGGAGAGGACAGAGAGAAACTTAATGTTTCAGTGCAGGCCATTAGCTCCCCTTCCATACCTTTCACCAAGAACAGAATTCTACTGTGATTAAAATAAAGTATGTGGGGGAAGTGGAGGTTGCTTATGTGCAAAGCACCTGGCAATTTAGCATTCCTACTCCTACCTTTGTTTCTGAGACAAAAGATTAAGGACTTGCAGCCTTCCAGGGCAAGGATGGCCCTGTATCAGTTTGGTCATATTTTTTAATTTTTAATAAAATGGATTTTTCCAAATATTTGTAACTGAAAAAATAATTCAATGTAAGGAGCCATTCTCTCCCCGTTCACTCTTGTCCTTTCCAGTTGAGTGTTCATGCTGGAGCCTGTAGTCTTAGACCATGTTGCTCATCCCTTGCTGGGGCTGCATAGTGGAAGGGAGAGTGCATGCTAATCAAATATACATTTTATCAACAAGTAGTGGTTACAGCAGAAAGATTTAGGTTACATTCAAGATAGAGGCAGAATATCAGGCTTCTGTTTTTCTGGGTGTGATGCAAAGGGTCTCTCAGGTCCTTGCAGACAAGCAGAATAATTCACTGCTCTGTTCCCCTATCAGTCACTCTGTGTGAAAAAGAACCAACTGCTCCCCCCCTCCTCAACCCTGCACTGAGAAGCATCACCAGGAAATGGGGGCCCAGCTCCCTGGCACTAGAAACCTCAATTTACAGCCTGGGGCCAGAAGTGGGAGTGGGGGGAGAGAGAAGGAGTGACCTGGCTCTCTCACCCATCCACCTGGGAAACTGATGCCACCTTCCTGCATTATCTCATTGCACTTGGATTGTTTGTTTCTGCTTAACTTTTTTATATTTAGGGTCTTAGTTGTACAAAAAAAATTCCATCCTCTGCACAGGGGTGGGGGGAGGACAGTGATCACTGTGTTACATGTAAAAGCAGCTTCCCTAAGCCATACTGATGAGAGAGGAGTCTAGTTTTCTCACACTCCCCCTCCAATACTGGAGCAGTTAGATGCGGCCGGCAGCCCCTGCAGCCTAGGTCCCAAAGGTTTTAGAGCAAGGGTTTGTTCTGCGTTATACACAATTTCTTTAACCCAAGAGCCCTGGGCAAGTGTTCAGGTAGATGGACGTATACAGTATCCAAAGGTTGAAGTGATATGTAGCATGCTGTGCAGAACAGCTGCAGCAGCCATAGTGGTGTGAGCCCCCTATGGAAAACTGGTTATTTCTACTGCCCTGCTACAAAGCAGGCTGCCCCAGGAGTGAAGCCTGGATCCAGTCTCAGCTTTAGCAGTCCTGGAGGTGGCCCATTCATGCTGGGAGAGGGAAGGGAACAGGCTGCGCATGGCTTCTCCATAACCCCATTGGAGTACAGAGGGAGAAAGATGCATGGTAGGGCACACAATGGCAGCACTGACTTGTGTATACAGCAGCTAAACACTGAGACTAATAGAAAAAGGCAATCTCCTTTGAAGAGCATGTGCAATAAGGCTAGAATAGCTAAGCCCTGGCCTGATTCTATCTGCTCCCCAAACCATACAGCATTGAAATACCAGCTCTCCCACCATACGGAAGAGAAGAGGCTCTCGCAAAGCAAGACACACGCCCCTGCTGTGATTCAGGTTCACCCTGCCCAGCTGCCACTTATGCCTTGACACAAAGTAGGAGGGATGCAACTCCTCCCTGCTGTCCCGCCAAGAACAGCTAGAGAGGTATGTACACGGGTACAGAAATTCTTCCTTAGTGACTAATAAACAGCAGGTTCCAAGCAGCATGGCAACCTCTCCCCTCCATGCTGGGGCATGTCTCTGTCCAGGTACAAAAGGGACAGAAGCCAGACAGTGCAATTATACTGCCATGATATTCAGCTTGGGCATTGGATGCATCTGCAAGGGGAACTGAAATCTTAAGGGGACTCGACTCAACCCTTGTCTGTCCTATATCACAGATTGGGTGAGGAGGATTTACTTTTTCCTATTTATTTCAAAACCATCAACTCCAGCCTTGTTCCTCTGAAAGCAGCTTCACCAGCCAGGTTCTCTACAAGAGCCCCATTGACCATGGTGACTTCTGCCCACTGCCATACACAGCAAATCTACCTGCTCCCCAGAGGGCCAGCACCCGTCTAGGGCAGAAGAGGCAAGGAACCAAATAGTTTAGCTGGCTCACTTTATGTAAGAGATGGTGAATGACCATCGCTGACCAGAGACTGGATCAGCTTAGAAGGGGACTTGTGAATCTACAGGCTAAAGCAGACCCTCCAAAGCTGCTTGAGGTGGCCATTTCTAGTCCATATAAAGTAAGCTAAAATCCCCATCCTATTGCAGCAGGGGGCGCTCACAGGGTTACATTAAAAAAGTGGTGGTGAGGCAAGACTGGTGGTTCAATTTCTAGTAAGAAAATTGATTTTTTTTCCTTTTATAGCTCTGGGCCTGAGGAAGGGGCACTGAGGCACAGCAGGGTAGAGAACTTCCTGTCATTGTATCAGCTTTAGGGATGCCAGAGAATAACATTCCACACCTCCCTGTCCCTGCTCCCCAGAGAGGGGCCTGTGCCATTGCCCTGCCCACAGCACTAGGAGGCCACCTCACACATAGAGGAGACATCACAGCTGCCTGTTGCAGCCTCAGTGCTAGAAGGCCTAGATTCTCATCTCCCCAGCTCTGTGGGAGACCTGGGACTCCAACACAAATTTAGCACGAATTTAGCTCTTTAATGCAGTTTTGGCCAAAGTCTCCTATGGGGCATGAACCCAGCAGCAGGCTTACCCTTTCCTGTGCTGCAGCCATGACTATTATACCCACTGCAGAGGACACACCTCACCCTCCTCCACCCAACCCCCCATCCATGCCAAAGCCACCCACACAGCTAAAACCATACATACCCTAGGAGATACATACAGGGATTCTAGGCACGTACTTGCTCTAATGAGAGTAACAGCAGCTCAGACCTGGGAATCAGCCAAGTAATCTCCTTCCACCTGAGTGACAGGAAGCTCATGAGCCCCTTTGCATGGGCTCTTAGCACAGCCTGAGTTTCATGCTGAAGTGCCCTGCAAGCTCCAGTGGCGATAGTTACTGCACTTAGCTGCTTATTGGTCTTGAGCCACAGCAGGCTGGCAAAGCTGGGTTTCCATTCATCATCTCCTTCTCCCTGGGCTGTGCGAAGGGCTACCACAGGGCTGCTAAGAAGCAAACGCCCAACATGCTAGAGGGAGGGTATGTCTCTGTGCACTCGCAGCTGTGGCATTAGAGCTCCCCAGAGAAAAGGGTGCTCTGCCTGAACATTACCTCCTGTAGCTCTCTTTGCCAGCCACACATCAGAGTCTAATCATCTAGACCCTTGTACTGCCTCTGGTGGAAGGTGGCTTATTGCCTGCACGTCCCTTTGGCTTGAAGTCTCTCCACTAAATGAAAATGGCTTGACAGAGCTGTCCAGTAGCCCACTGACTCACTCAGTGCTCTAGGGAGCACTCCCCCTTCCTTAGACAGCCACTGGGAGGAATAGCGGAGCTGCTGCCTAAAACAAGGAGTCCCTTTCAGTGCCTGCTCACCCCTCCGCCCTCCCAGAACAGCATAAACCCCTTTTGTTTCCTAATTGCTTTTAGACTGCCCCATGCCACTTCCCTCTCCAGGTTCTCACGGTTGAGTTGCACGGGTTCAGTCCCACTACTCCTGCAAGCCAGAGGAGCAGGGGGAGCCCCCTGCCATGCAGTGATGTTATTTCTCTTGTTCAGAGCAGGGGTATAGGTAAGGAACCAGCCAGTCTCAAAACCCTTGTCCCTTGATTATAACTACTGCTCGGGTCTGATCTGCTGATGGTATTCCCAGTGAGCACAATGACCCAACAACTGCTGTGCCAGCCCTATGGTATGAGTTTCACTATAGGAGGTCACAACTGGAGGGGGAGGGGAGGGGGAGAGGGAAGAGTTTACACTCAAGGGGCTCATTTTTGGTTGATTGGCCTCTTCCCCCTATGCCAGTGCCTTCCCCCCATTCCCTTCAGTCACAGTTCAGAGAGCTACAAGCAAGAATCCCAGTGCAGCTGCAGATCATGTCCATCAAGGAAGTCTGTGGAGAAGAGGCTGGGGACTGCAGTGCTTAGGGGAGCAAGGCTCATGACAGGACCCCCCGGAAGCTCCAACCAATCCATGCTGTCCAGGTTAGCCTCTGCTAGGTCCAGGGCTAGTCCCCCACTAGGCTCATGGGCAAAGTGCAATTCTGACGTGTCCATGGGTGAAGGTGGGTGGTCCAGAATAGCTGAGCTGCTCAGCATCTCACTATGGAGGTCATCTATCAGGGACAAGGGCTCAGTCCCATCGTGGCCTGCTGGCAGAAGCGGGAGGCCGGTGCTGCTCTCCAGGAAGTCCTCCAGCCGGCCTGCTATGACAGGTATGCAGCTGGTATGGCCAAGGGACATCTGCAGGGGAAGCTCAGAGGAATGGTGGCTGCTGGGTGGCGAGGCGCATGCTGGAGACACCAATGTCTCCTTCGCAGCTGGGGATGGCTGCTCCTTGAAATCAGCTGAAATCTCTGTCAAGAAAGAATAGAGAGGCCCAGGGTGATGAAAGTATCCAGCTAGTGAGAGTCAGATCCCTCATGAGCTACAGCATCATCAGCCCCAGCACTGTGGGCCACCCAAAGATCACCAACAGGGTCAAGAAACCTCTCCCAGTTACACATTAGGCTGGCTTGGGGAAGTTCTAAACCTGCCTCACAGGGAGCCATCGCTGGCCAGGGCCATGTGAGGGGAGTTCAGCCCAGCCCACAGGTCTGATGCAATGCAGCAGCTACAGCTTTATGATATATGATGCTAGTGCCTGACAAGTCTGTTTCACAGTGCCATATCCTAGCCTGCTTTTTTAAGGATGGCACCAAATGAAGAATAAGCAAGGGCCCAGGCCAAGGCAAGATCAATCTCAAGAGCCCTGCTCCCTGTAGAGGAGCTAAAGGGTGGGAGTCACACTAGCACACGAGCTCAGCACTACCCAAGCCACAGATTTAAACGCAGAGCCAGCAGCCAGAGGGCTCATAGATCCTCTCCTCACCTCCACTCTCTATGAGGATATCAAACAGGTCATCCATCTGCTGGCTCGAACAGCCATTTTCCTGGGAAGAGAGTGTGACAAATTAGACTCATACTCACAAGAAACATCATCATTGCCAATCTGCTGGTCCGGTCCTTCTTCTCTCACTGGACTTGATAGGATGGTGCCTATAGCAGCATGGTACCAATGGCTTCTATCACCCCATGGTGGTACTAGACACGAGGGTGTTTACAGCCATGTAGGGTCCTGCAGCCACACTATGCCCCTGTATTACTCCTAAGAATATGTCTACACTGCGGCTGGAAGGCATAATTCCCGGCGTGGGCAGACGTACTTTTACTAGCTGTGGTCAAAGTAGTGAGCTAAAAGTAACAGTGTAGCCTCAACTGCATGGGCAGCAGGACCTTGGATTTGATTGTCTTAAGTTAAATGAATCCCTCACAGCCACACTGATTGTTTTAGCATGCTTGTTCAGTAAGGCTAGCACGTATATCTATACAAGCTCAGAATTATACCTCCATCTGCAGTGTAGACTCCCCCTAAACAGGAGGCAATCTTATCTCAGACTCTACAGGTGTATGGGCCAAGCAGTGAAAGGGAAGGCTGCTCCAATCCCAGTGAAAAGCCACTCAGGGAATTCACCTTGACGCTGTGTGCGCAGCTCAATATCAGTTAGAAAAGGCCCTTTGTGTTTCAGTCTTTCCATTTCCTAGGCCCTTACACCTGAATTCTGGGACCAATGTGGGTGCTGTATTTTCAGACAGCAGCTCTCTCACATGCTACCCAAGATGTTCCTCATGGAAGCAGAAGGAAGGGGCTGCTCTTACCTCATGTGGTTTTGGCTGTTGCTTCATGGCCTCTTCGTAGCCTGGTGGCTCTTTCATCAGTACCGAGGAGACAGAGAGAGGAGGTGGAGGGGTCCCAAAAAGAGGCGGCTGCGGCTGCTGCTGCTGCTGCTGCTCAAGGTCCATCTGGGATGGGGAAGAAGCAGCAGGAGAGCCTGGCTGTGAGGATGACTGTTTGGAATAAAGAAGCAAGGAGTGAAAGCCCATTTCATCTGTCACATCATGAATACTCCCACATACCATGGAACAACCATCCCTTCTTCTCTGCTAAAGCTGGGCAGAAACCACGCTGCTTTGCTCCTGCTGTCAGGATCTCTGCTCCTTCTTTACTGTGTGCATAGTACCTTCCCGCTCCAAATCACAAATGAAAAGCTGCTGCTGAAGCACCCCAAGACACAAACCATCACAGGACTGCACTGGGGTGAGGAGAAGCCCATCTGTTTGGGTGGGTGGAGTCCCTCAGCACTTCACAGAGACATAAGAGGACTATCCCCACAGTATTTTCAACATGCTCTGTTTGCTACAGGCTAGAACCATTATTTTACCCTTTCATCTCAATAATGAGTCTGCTTCTGAAACACAAAACTGTTCACAAAACACTGGCTGTGGAGAAGTCAGCAGGATAGGGTCAGACCTCATAAATTTAGCAGAGGTGGTGATGACAGAACTCAGAAGACACATCGCCAAAGGAAACCCATAGTATTACAGGAAGTGGTGCTGGTGACTCAGCACTGAATCAATGCCACAGAAATGTACAAAAAAAACTGCGTTAAGGCCTTAGCCTTTACCACGGTCATTAAACATCCATTCCATAGTTTGTTAGAGCAGGAATAATGACCCAAGTATTCTGGAGGAACTTCAGCTCAGATAGTTATACATGCTACCTCTCAATCTCTCAGAGTTTCATTTGGGAAGGTTTTCTTCATTTTGCCCTTGCTGTACCACTGTGAGCAGCAATGCTGGCACAGAGAAGTGATCCCTGTATATTCAGACTCCCTTAAGAGTCTGCTCCCTCAATGTGAAAGGGCCTGTAACCTGACACTGTTACATGGACTGCATGGGATTTGCTGGTAAACTACCTTTTTCGGCACACTGGGTTGGTTGGCTTTGCCAGGAGCACCAGTTTTCAGGGATCCTTTGTGGAAGCCATTGAGGAAAAAGGGCTGCAGGTTTGGAGGTGCTGAGAAAGACAAAATTGTTTGGGGCAGCTGCCCAGTGACCACCTGCAGACCTGGCTTCTGAGCCTACAGGGAGACAAAAGAATTAAGAGAGCTACAAACCCCTGCATGGCACATAAGCTAAGATCAGTCACCGATTCTGGCATGCCTACAGAATGCAACTCTTCAATGGAGAAAGATTTTTTTAGTCAAAACCATTCAACTCTGTATTAAAAGCCTCATCAAACCTATACACTGACCCTAGAGCTCAAACACCCAGCCCAGGATGGAGAGAAGCCCTGACAACCCCAGTGCAGTAACTGCCTTTTGATTTCAGTAGGAATTCTCAAGGGAGACACAATCTGGCCCTTTGTTTACAATCACTTTGTAAAGACTCTTTCACACAGCAGTGGGGCTGTTCAATTGCTGTGTGATTAAGAATACATCTACACAGCAAAGAAAAACCTGCGGACTGGGGCTCACAGGCTGATTCATTGCTGGATTGCTTTCCACACCTGGGCTGAAGATCAGGCTCTAGGACCCTGCAGGATCCACATTTTTCTTTGCTGTGTAGACACCCTGAGGGCCAGAACTACATTGTCAGGGAGTCTCAACCATTCTTCAGGCCATGAATCCCATGTTCAATCTCCTCAGATGCATGCCAGAATCCTTTGCCTCGGTGCCTCTAGCTCTTTTGTAGGAGTTACTACAGGAAATTGGTCCAAGGGCATTTGGTGCTTCTGACAACCCAAGGAGAACTGGTTGGTTATAAGTGGTTATGCAAAGCTGCTTCAGCAGAAGACTGGGGATATGAAATCAGAGCACTGAACCATCTCTCCCTTCAGCCCACCCCTCTCCCCCCCCGCCCCACACACACACACACATATACTGCTGGGAGCTCCCAGGCCAAGAACCAATGCACTATGCCAGGGGTTCTTAAACTGTGGGTCAGATCCCCAAAGTGCATCATAATCCCATTTTAATGGGGTCACTAAGCAAGTCTGAAGCCCAAGCCTGAACCCTATTGCCCAGGACCTAAGGCTACATGCCCCCACCCCTCTCAGGTCAGAAGCCTTTTGGCTTCAGCTTTGGTGCTGGGGTGGCAGGGCTTGGGTGAACTAAGGCTTTGGTTCCCTCTCCTGGGGTCACATGTATTTTTTGTTGTCAGAAGAGGATCACGGCTGCACTACACAGTTGCAACCTGTGATGGTGCAGGAAGCTGCCGTGCAGTGGGGTCTTTCCCTCTGTAGTGATGGTTTCAGAAATGATTTGTCCATGTGCGCCCTTCCCCCGATGGCTCAGCCAGCCACCAGACGAAGGGAAAACAAGGAAGGAACATAAGCATGCGCTCAGCTACCTTCCTGGTCGGCTGGTTCGGTAGCCTGGGAGGCTGCTGCTCCTGTGAGGGCGAGTTGCTTGCAGGAAGTTGACACTGTGGTTGGCTGGATAGTTTAGTGGGTGATGACTGTACTCTCTGAGAAGGAAAGAAGAATGAAAACAAAGTCACTCACTGTATTATCTGAGGCGGCTGTGAAGGTAGAGACGGGTTTTAGTTTTTCTGAAAATACAATGAAGTCACGTGGGATTTCCCAACCCGTACATCTTTAGGAAATTCACGTGTTAGTTTCTCCCAGCAGGACATTTGGAACAATGACAGCCAGTGTTCCCGCTAAGATTTTCCATCCATGAGCGGAGTGAGTTTTGTCTTGTGCGCCAGTGAGGTCATGTGTGCTTGTTTGGATGTGTCTCACTGTAGCACCCACCAGTGGCGCTGCTCCCCCCCACCCCCAACCTCATGGTGAGACTCTTCCCCCCTCCACACAGGAGCGCTACTCCCTGGGAATCCTGTGTGCAGGGCGAGGACTACCCCAGGCTGCTCCTCATGGGGCTGACTGAGTCCCCACCTGAGGCAGAAGGAAGCTGCTGCCAGCACCTTGGGTTTGCAGGGAGTGAGGTGCTGGGGGTGGGGCAGTGACATGGGGGAAGTGGGGGGGCAGAGAGCTCTGAGGGGCCAAAGAGGTGCAGGAGCAGGGAAGAGAGGTGCGGGAAAAGGGAAGAGAGGTGCAGGGGGCCTCAGCCCCAGGAGCAGCCGTACCACAGCCCGGCTCCAGCTTTGGGCAGCCGCCACGCAGCCCACCCAGGGAGCAGCCAGGAAGCTACTATGCGGCCCTGGCCACAGCTCCAGCCCTGGGGAAGGGCTGGAGCTGGCCCCGGCCATCGGAGCAACCCCCCACGCGGCCCAGACTGCAGAGAAGCTCCAGCCCATCACCATGCGGCCCCAGCTGCCAGAGCAGCCTCGGCCCCCCCCACCACATGGCCCGCGCCACATGCCCCTGGCCCCCCAAGCAGGGCCCTAGGTGGCCCCAGGCCACCTGAGCCAGTCCCTGAGCCAGCCCCGGCCTCCCAAGCAGGCCCTCAGCTCCTCAAGCAGGTTCCACCCTGCCTTCCCCCCCAACACTGCAGGTCCTGGCACCACCACCCTGCCACACAGTAGGTCCTGGGCCCTGGCCGCCGGAGCAAGCCATGCCACACTACAGGTCCCAGCCCCAGCTGCTGGACCCCCTCCTGCCTCGCAGCAGGTCCCAGGCCCGGCCCCTCCCTTCCCCATGCCTCCTCAGCCTGCCCTGACTCCCAGTAGTCCCTCCAACTAGAGGGGAATATGGTGCCTGGGTCTGACAGTGACCACTACTGTTAGCTTCTGAGGAAGGAGCAAAAAGCACTGCAGTACTCATTTATGGGAACAGCTACTCCTAACCAGGGTTCCTGCTAAGAATTTCCATCCGTGAGCGTAGTGAGTTTTGGTCTTGTGCACTGATTATGCGTGTGTGGATGGGTGGGGTGTTATGGAAAAAAAAAAATACTAAAACAGCCCTTTCCCAGTCACAAAGAATAAAAAGAGCTGTTAAATCAGAACTTTCACCCATGCTTCCTTATTATTATGGCTGACCCTAAGTGCCAATGTACTGCATCATGCCATCAGTTACAGAAAAGGTTAAAAGAAATCACCCCACCCACCCACACACACACCCCTGCAAAGTTTGAACAATAAGCTGTTTTTCTTAAAGACCTGTGCTGTGCTGCTACACAACACCAGTAATAAATGGTGGCAGAAATGGTTTCCTTGGCAAAGAGCAATTGCTGCTGTTCTCAAGGGGAGCAGAAATGAAAACGTGCATTACCACCTCCTAGAGCCTAACCCTCTAGCTCTCATTGGTGGCTTAATTTTTTGCAACTGACTGAATTTTCATCCCATTGTATTTCTTGCAAATAAAAATCTGAGTTTCAAGTTTTTCAGTTACTGCTCCGAATGCCTGCTATTCTCCGGTTATGACACTTACAAATCAAGCAGATGCCAACCCCAACCACAGGGCTCCAGCACCTGCCCCCGAGCAGCCACCACCCCCAGCCCCGGGGCTCCGGTCCCTGCTGCCTGAGCAGCCGCTGTCCCCAGCCCCAGGGCCACCCAAGTAGACCCACCTGGACCCACCAGCCAGGTTGCATCCCACCCGCCATAGCTGGAACCGGGGCCAGTGAAGCTGGGCTTAAAAGCCGGTTCCCCCCAGCTCCAGCTCTGTGTCCCACCTTTGAAGTGGGAAAGAGTCCCCACTGGGGCTCTTGTACATTTCAAACTAGAAGCTCCCCAGGGATCCTGGGGCCAGCGGGGGACTCCGAATACCTCAATGGCCCAGGCTCCATGCAGCATTTCAATCTTTGAAATGCACAAGAGCCCCTACTGGGGCTCTCATACATTTCAAAGGTGGAACGCCGTGCAGCACTTCTGCCTTTGAAATGTAGCAACAGACCAGCGGGCACTTGCTACATTTCAAAGCAGAAGTGCCCTTATCGACTAATCAAATAGTCAATAGAAATTCCCTCAACTATTCGATTAGTTGATTAATCTAATTTTAACATCCTTAGTTTTTTGTCCCTGACTATACTCCCAGCATTGGTGTTCAAAGTACTTGTGTTAAATGTGGATTCGTCTCCCACCTAAATCAAAGGGGGAAATTATGAGAGCTGGGTTTGTTTCTATCCACTTCAATGAAAGGCCTTGCCCTTCTGTTTGCTCTACTACAGAGTGACACATCTGATGAAGTGGGTTTTACCCATGAAAGCTCATGATAATATATTTGTTGGTTTCTAAGGTGCCATGGGACTGCTCATTTGTTTTAAAAACAAGAGTGTTTAGCAAGACACACACTCCTGTTCCCAAGGTTCTGATTTCAGCATTCAAACCTCAATTAGACAAATTCATCTACTGGAAAACTCTAGCTTACAATCTCTTTCTCTCCACAAAGTAACAAGTGGTGGAATTCCCACGGCCTTTTGCTATGCTCTAGTGAAAACCTGTATGCAGTATTGTAGCTATGTTGATCCCAGGTTATTAGAAAAACAAGGTAGGTAAGAAATATCTTTTATTGGAGCCGTTGGTGAGAGAGAGAAGCCACTGAGCTTACACAGTAGTTCTCCTGGGGACCAGAAGGCAAGCTCTGTGTAAGCTTGAAAGCTCATCTCTCTAACCAACAGAAGTTGATCCTATAAAAAAATATTACCTCACCCACCGTGTCTCCAGAGCAAAAGCTTGTTCTTTCAAACCCATTTGAAACAAGAATCCACGTGTCACATCAGACCACGGGTTTGCCGAGCCCAGTGTCCCACCTCTAAATGTAACCAGAACCTGATGATATGAGGAAGGTTAAGAAGCCTCTAATGTACCTAGTTAATTATGCAACACTGTACATGAGGTTTGTGACCATACAATCCCTTCCAACCCCTGGCAATTCTGTTTTTGCCCTGAAGCAGGCAATTTGATTGTGGTCATCTTAGTTTCCGTAGCTACACATTTTACAGGCAGTCACAAGATCATCCAGCCCAGACACAGAAATTTGTAAAATTAATTTCCAAATTCCAGTCTAACTCTGTGGTAAAATGAGCACCCCATAGTAATGACCAGGGACTTGAGAGCAGGACTAGACAGCCTCACATGGGAGGGACAATGCAAGCCTACCTGCAAGGTTGTGCAGCTATTCCCTTGTGGCGAGAGGCCCCGCCTCTCAGCATTCTGATTGGTCACTGTAAGGACAATGTGGGTCCCCGTGGAATCTGTGATGAGGGTAGGGGGAGGGGCCCCCTTGATGAGGTCACTCAGGACGCCCCCTTGCTGACCAAGGAAGATCTGTGGGGTGTGGGACTGGCATGGTGGCTCTGTTTCTGCTGTCGGCACCTCCTGCTTCACCATCACCGCTTTCTTTGGCACTGAGCTTGCATCCGAAGTGTCCATTTGGCTAGTGGTGGACACAGGGTTGAATTGATCTGTTGGGCCATCAGGTGTACACTGGCAACTCAAGAAACCATTTTCACTCTTAATCTGGGTGCCAAAAGCCACTGGACTGGAGGCAGGGATCAACCCTCCCACTCTGGTTTCTGTGGCTGGTAGCGGCTGCTGAGACCGTTTCTCCTGCTCTAGCTGCAGCCTCAGCATCTCCACCAGCTGCTGCTTTTGTTTCAGCATTCGAGTGAGTTCCTCAATCTGTTTATCCTTTTCCTGCAACATCTGGTCTTTATCCTGGACCTCCATGTCCTTGCTGCTGTTGCACTGCTCCAATCTGGGTGCTGGATTTAGGCTGCAGGAGTTTGTCTTAGAGCTCTCTTCCTTCACCAGGAACTGTACCGGCGATGCCTGCAGGGTGAGCTGGGTCAGAGGTGAAGTCACTGTCTCTCCAAAGGCATCTCCAGTAGCAGAGTTCTCATCCCCAGTGCTCATCTGTGAACGCTCTGAGGGGGTGGGTGAAACAGGTGGTGTTGAGCTTGTGCTTCCAAACTTCATCATGCCATTGCCGGTGACCGTGGCCACAACAACCTCTGCTGGTGCAATGCCAGCAGTAACCAGTGCTGGTCCAGTGCTCAGCCTTGCAGCTGGGAAGGCTACCACCACCTCAGCAGCTTTTGGGAGGATAGCTGTTGCATTGGGCTTGGGAGTGCTGGCTGTTTGATTGGCTGTGCCATTCTGCTCCTGGTAAGCTCTGAGCCGCTCAATCAGGTCTGTCTTGGTGCCTGAGACGGGCAACGCCCTCAGCTTCAATTCTTGCTTCAGCTCTGCCACCTAAGAAGGGGAAAACTGTGTTACAACTAAAAGAACACTTGCCCCAACTGGACCAGTCTTTAACATGTATGTGAGTCATGAGGCAAGGGACTGAACTGACAGCCCTGCAGGCTGAAGGATCCTTTATTCCCCCATAGCCCAAGTACAGCAGCAATGCAAGCTGCCACTACATAGTGCCCTGTCAGAGTGCCTCAGCCCGGCTCTGGAATGGCCACCTCATTCAGCTCTTGCCTTCTCTTTTGACAATGCCAATAAAGGGCCCAATTAGTTTTAGCGCTGATGGCAGTACAGACATTTACCTTCATATCATCAAGGTTTGTAGGGAGGGGGCCCGGTTTGCCCACTGTGGCATTACTGTTTTGTCGCATCAGCCCACTAGAACTGGAGGATACAGAAGATGCACTGCTGACAGTAGTAGAAAGACTACGCATGGCAGGGGCACTAGGGCCACCCTGCTGCTCTCCTAGAGACCTGCAGAAGGAAAAAGTGTGGATATCAGAATCAAAGTGGAAGGGATCCTCACTGCCCACCATCTGTGCTGAGAAGCCAGACAAGGACCTTTACAGCTCTGTGTGCCTGTGGAATCATGTAGGGCACCAGCACCCACCAGTGTTACAGCTCACCAGTAAGTATCTTCTGACTGTACAGTGACCCGCCGTTCTGGCTACTGAAAAACCAACTGAGTTCCACTGCTCTTGCCTGACTGATTCGCCCAACACAGACCACTTCCTGAGGACAATGATAACTTTACAGGATTTACTAGCCAGGCTACAAACTAACTCCTATGTCTCACCCCTTCAGAGCTCAATATGCCTGGGATCTGAGGAACTTACTAAGGCATGTCTTCACTAAGCGGAAGATCGAAGCTGCCGTGATCAAACTTCAGGAGTTCAATTTAGTGGGTCTAGTAAAGACCTGATAAATTGAATTCAGAGAACACCCGTCAGCTGCCAGTATTCCTGCTCCTGCACAGAGTAGGGGAAGCCAACAGGATTGTTTTCTCCTATTGGCCTCCTGCTATGGGGATGGCAGGGAAGCTCAAAACAAGGTACACTGACTCCAGCTATGTAATTAACGTAACTGCAGTTGCATATTTTGATTCGATTTTCCCCTTTAGTGTAGACCTGGCCTAAGAGAGCAAGTCCCGCATGAGGGGGTGGGGAGAGGCAGAAGAGGATCATGGGCAATACTGTAAGTCCCATCCTTTGGCAGGGTGGATAGGATGGTTTGGTAGCTACAGTGCAGCTGATGGGAGACCATGAGTAGGGACAAAAGGGCAGGGGATTCCATATGGATGAGTAGTGTTGAGGGACCCATACTTTGGTGGGGCTGGCAGGATAGTCTGATAGTTGTAGTGCTGCTGCTGCTGCTGGTTAAGGATCTGGAGCTGCAAGAAGAGCTGTTGCTGCTGCAGTATTTTGGCATAGGATGAGTCCATGGGGGGAGCCCCTTTGTCCTGCTTTTGGTCTGGGGGGATGTACTGGTGATATTTAAGCTTCTTGACTTTCGGCTTCAATTCCTTGGCTTTTTTACTGCGCTGAGACTTCTCACTGGCGGACTTGGGCTGGCTTTGCTATGCAAGAGGAGAGAGGGACAGGAGGAAGAAAATAAGAATAGATATAACAGATGCACTGGGACAGCATCAACATCTAACCAAAACCTACATGCAAACCAGGCTTTTTACTTCAAAACTTTCTCCAGATTTGGCTCTGGGGCCTTTTCACATTCTTAAAGCAGGGATAATTGTACACACTCAGCACCTTACACAGCATCAGAACAAGGGTACAGGCACAAAAGTACAAGGACTGCCACAGCACAACAGATCATTGAACAATTAAACTGAGACTCCTTGACCCTGATCACGGTCAATGCTAGATGTTCAGAGAAAAATGTTTGTATCTAGGACCCATTATGAACCTTGGCAACTGCACTAGAGTGTATTTGGAAGGGGGAAGAGTCATCTTCCTGACCTAACCCGTCTCAATGAACTCCTCTCTAGCAGTAGAAGATCTAGACACTGATCCATCTCAAGCCCAGGGAAGGTTCTCTAAGTAGAGACCAAGCGGAGACAGTGATTGATGTAAGATGTTCTTCCAGAGCTTCAGCAGCTCTTATTTAACATTCCCACTCTCTATCATTCCCAGAGTAGCCACATTCACTTCTATTAGTCTATACAAGTAGAATAACACCGCCCAATACCTTAATAAGCGTTGGCGGGGGCTTGGCAGCAGGAACAGTGGCTCTGTTGGCAAGGCTAGCAGGCAGCAGAGATGGTGGTGGAAGAGGAGGGAGTGGCTGTTCGGGTAGGAAAGGTGTTTCACTGGAGTCTACATTGATCTGTAACTGGGACACAACCTGCAAGGGGAAGAAAGAGCATCACTCACATAGACACACAGGCAGCTAAAAGTTTTCTCTCCATTGTTACAATGTTGCCCTCCTTTCAGAAAGCAAAGAGCTGTGGGAACTTTCCACTAAAGTTGCTACGCAGAGGTTACCAACCATTAAATGGCCAATTGGCTTCTTAATCTACTTCCTGAGACCCCCTTGTTCAGCCTGGGCAGGAGCACACTTCTGTGGGCTCAAAGCATCTTAGAACAAGGAAGCAATCAAAGCCTACTTCTAACTTTATGCCCCTCCTCCCTTTGCCTCCCTTGACTAGTATACACTTAATTCACATGGCATTTACAAACCACCAATCCCATATCAATCCCCAACATGGCACAGCTATGTGCTCTCTCCTATCACATCTAGGGAATCACTGGATGCCCATTCCAGCTGCAGCTACCCTCAGGGTCATCACAAGGCACCTGAGAATGGGTCTTGCTGTTACCATTCAGAAGCTAAATATCTCATGTTACTTCAGTGACATCTCACTAATGAATTGCTAAGGAACAAATCAGTCTCTTAGCAGTGACACCATGTGGATGTCTCTATGCCGCATCCTGCAGGGAGCCAGGTATTTGCAGTAGCTCATTCCTGAGATCCCAAAGAGCAGCAAAAGCGAAGGCACAGCATTCTTACCTGAGCTGGTGATAACACAGTGGTGCTGGGAAGCGGCTCACCAATCCGGGCTTCCATTGGTGATGGTACAGATCCCTGGGAATCGTGACTGGCCGGCTGCTCTGGGGACAGGGCATCACTGCTGTCCTCATCAAAAGAACTGTCTGCAACCTTTGGATAGTTCACCTGCCCAACTGAAAACAAAAAATAATTTCAGATATTGAATGGTATTACAGTCACCAGTGGCGAGCAGGTAGGGGTGTGTGTGCTGGTCTATCTGAGTTACCTCTTGGGTTTGGGGTTTAAGCTAAGAGAATAACAGCCTTTTCAGGGTGTTTCCATGCACTCTGCAGAATCATTATTATTGGTCAACCGTACCAAATGCTACAGAATAGTCTAGCAGGAGCATGGAAACACTTTCCTTGATTATCGACAGGAAGAGGTCATCCACTAAAACAACAGTTGTTTACTTCTACCATACTCTGCAGCCTAAAGCCTGACGGCTTCTCAATTAGGAAAGTTGAGTGCTAATTTCAATAGTCTAGTGTTAAGAAACTATTTATTTAGTATTCATCAGCTACATGCTATAGTGTAGAAGAAAGGATCCTCCTCCGCGAAGGAGGTGTTAACAGTCTCTCTTATTAGGGATCCCATATGTTCTCTATTTTCTTTATCCAGGCACAAAGGGCATGGGTCAATCACCTTTTCCTCATATTTCTATCTGTGCATATAGGGCTCCCTGCAACCACAGTATCTATGCATCCCACAGATATGAATGTATTTCCAAAACACCCCTGTGAAGCAGGGAAGTACAATCACCTTCACTTTACAGATGACCAGCTGAGGCACAGAGAGATTAAGCGATCTGCCCAAAGAGTCAGGAATTGACCCCAGATCTCTCAAGCCCCAGTTCAGTTTGTTAACCACAAGATAATTCTTCTTCTCTTCATTGACCAATTTTTGTGTGATGATGAAGCCAAGCTTGCTCCTACCACAGCCCGGCACCTCTCAAGGAAATATATGCACTCTTGCTCATGAGCATGCCTCCATTAGTCTCTGAAGGGAAGAGCCATTCCTTCAGTGACTGCTCATGCTTGAGAAGGGTGCCATTATGTTCCTGACAAATCTACCCAAATCAGGAGTGGGGTGTTGCGGTCAGGCTGTGAGAGGGCTATTTCTCAACATTCCTTTTTACCCTTGGAATGGCACTGGAATGATTTACATCTGCTCCTCTTTATTTTCAAAGGAGCTGAATCCTCTGAAGAATTTAAATCAACAGAGAGCTGTTGTTTCCTCACACCTGTTCAGTCATGTGCCCTGTCTCCTCTCCCTAATCTGACTCAAGTCAGTGGGCTCTCTTTGATGAAAAGTTAAAGACATTTGTTGTACAGAGAGGGATTTTCAGGAAGAGAAGGAATGCACAAGCTGAGAAACATGATCTCACAATAGTTTTTCAGTCTTGGGGTTTGGGACTTCATTTCATTTTATTCCGGGAGCCCAGCGTTCCATATAATCTTGTGTCTCTCCATCACTATCCAGACTGGAAAGGGAGCTTTGCATTCCAGAACCCTAGGACTGGAGAGGCTGAAGTTTTGGCATGGGAATGACATCTCATGGTATCTACCTGAGAACCTCACCAGAAATACAGATCCCCTTCCACACTTACCAATGATGGCTTCTTTCAGACTGGACTCCACAGGAAGGATGTTCTTCTCCACCAGCTCCATTGGACCTGGCCTCTGGGCTATCTTCTCATTGAGATCATCTGCCAGTCTGGCTCTCTTCAGCTTCAGCTGCTTGGCCTGCAGGGAGGGTTCAGCTGAGGTCTCTGCACAGGGAAGAAGTAAATAAGATGGGATCAATCCTGGAGTGCCCAGTGTGACCATACTGGTATTACTATGCTTACATTCAGGAAGAAAGAGCTTTTCCCTTGACACTGGGTGAGAGAAGCTCCCTCCACTCAAATTGGCATCATTCAATTCATGACAATCATTTCCTACTCGTCTGGTATCCTTTTATGCCTGATCCGGAAATTGGCCACATGCTCACCAGCTGAACCTTCTTATTGCCCCATTCCTTTGGATAGTTTAAACAAATTGTTCTCTGGTCAGCAGAACAGTCCTCATTCACTCCATTTCTCCATCTTTCACCCCCCCCCCCCCCCCATTAATGACTGTGCACAATTGGGGTTCACATAGCAGATCTCTGTGTTGACCAAATAAGCCATGTAAGAACCTGATGAGTATTTCCTAACCAGCCATAAAACTAAGGCAGCTTTAAATATAGCTGGTCTCATTAGATGCTTTTCTCAACTCATTTACTGGGGGGGGAATCTTAGATGGGTTGTCTGCAACTCAGCCTCTAGATTTGTACAAAACGTACTCTTCAGACATAGCTACAACAGGAGTTCCTCATTCCAGAAGTTGGTTGCCAGTTCTCACATCCCTGATCTAATACAACCTCTCCCCCACCCCACCTGCATTCACCCACTCGGCTACTACGCAACTGGTATGATCATCTGCCCATTCCCAGCTGAATAAGGGTTTGATGGAGGCGGACAGCATCAGGGTTATCAAGACAGTAACCGTATGGAGAGGAAAAAAACAAATGGTCTGGTAGCACTTTATAGACTAACAAAACATGTAGATGGTATCATGAGGTCATGATACCATCTACATGTTTTGTTAGTCTATAAAGTGCTACCAGACCATTATTTGTTTTTTTTTCTGTAACAGACTAACTCGGCTACCCCCTGAAGCTTCTGTATGGAGAGAGTCAGTGCTTGTTACAGATCATGCCACATTTGAAGTTTTTCCCTTTAACATGTGCTGTACCTTCCAGAATGTGCATCCTGACCAGCTCCGATCTCTCTGGCCGGGACCGGATCTTCCGTTTCAAATAGTCCTCTGTCTGCAGCAAAGTCAGAAAAGAATGAATCAGACACAGTGTAAGACAGGTCTAGGCAGCACTGGGTATTTGTTCTGTTTTTTTTTTTTAATCCCTCTTTCATTGTTACCGAGACATGAATGAACTGCACATAGAAAGGGATATATTCCCTTCAAGTTCTTACAGTATTTAGAGACTCAAACACAGGATCAGTTTACCCAAGGGACTGACTGATACTTTTCTTTCCATATGCCACACTACCAAACCAAGTCAGTGTCAGTCTGAGAGACTCAAGATGATGGGTTTTTGTTTATGATGCTGAGCAGTAGTTCAATTGTTTGCAGAGTAATACACGCAAAAGCAATGTTGGGATTTGGAAGCTGGGTCATGGTTTGGGCAACCTGCTCCATTTATTGCAAGTTCAGCTGTTATACTGAAGACCCTGTCTACTTCTCTGACCAGCTGGATATAAATTCTGTGATAAACCCCACTATAAGATGAGCATACTTCCTACTCAGCACTCCCACAAAGCCCAGGGAATCAGAGATTAGGGTCAATGGGTAGCAGGATTATAAGTGCTAACCGCAAGAATTGACCCATTGAAGGCTTTATAACATTTTTTTAAACATAAAAATGCACTCACCCATTGCCAAGACCCCAAAAGTAATTTGACAATTAAGTTTCAGAACAAACAGGAGGAAGAATTTACAGCTGGGGGGATGTTGCTCTTCAAGCAAACCAACTCCAAGACAATGGGGCCCTGTTTCAGTGTTTTCAGAAAGCTGGTAGCGGTGGTGTTGTCTCGGATGTTCTGTTAGTGTCATTTCTCCAGTTATGTATTACTTTCACTTTTGAAACAAAACTCAAACCAACTGTCAGAGCAGGCGCCACTCTGCTGTTGGCGGATCTGAAGAACATTCCCCAGAGGCTTTTTGGGGAACTGAAATCACCAAGAAATTCCACTGTACAAGCAGCTAGCTACAACATTAAGTGTAGTGCCTCTCTCAAGAGGCACAGGTCTGTGATTTTTAGCTTCTAACCAAGATGATTTAGGATCTTCTTCATCAAGCTGCTAGTTCTAAAGGGAAAATACACCCATGGCTTGGGAGCCCCCTACTCTAACAAAAGTGTGCACACTGCACAGAAGCAACATCCTTTGGCTCAAAGGAATCAACATACACTTGGGCTACAGATATGTATGTGGTCGCTATGAGTATGGTGATCCCCAGAAACAATGGTGTGGGGAGATTTGGATCATTACCCTCAACTGGCATTTACTGCTCCTGGGGGATTCTGCACCATTGGCCTCATGCACAATTCATGTCCCCCACATATTTCTTTGCTTCCCTATCAGAAATTCGTTTTTTCTGTGGGGAAGCAGACTTTCTGATGGGGAAGCAAAGGGAAGCCACAAAAGTGCCCCTCCCCAGGAGCCAGGGCATGTTGTTTTGGGTGCCTGGAGCAGCTGGTGGAGAGGAAAATCACAGTGCGGGGAAGAGGGAGAGGACAGCCCAGTTAGTGGCTCTTACCCTGTACCAGACTCAGATGCTAGCCGTGGCTGGGCTGGGGGGAATGAAACTTGCTCTCCCCCTACAAGATGGGGCCGGGGCTCAGGCAGACCCACACCCAGAACCTCTCCCAGCTGTAGAAAGCTTCACAGCACCCATCCCAGCTTTCTGCCCTCATTGTGCCTCAGCTGCAGGGGGAGGGATCACTGTGTGGACATCTGATACGCACCTGTGCATTACAACTCTCCAATCAAGCCTTACCCCCGCATCCAGAACCCCCACACACTGAACCCTCCCATCCTCATCAAGCCTCACCCCTTGAATACAGAGCCTTGTGCATTCAGAACCCTCTGCCAAGACACACACTCCAAGCACCTGGACACCCCCACCAAATTACACACACATGCCTCTGGATCCCCTTGCTGAGTCACCTGCACTCAAACCCTGAGCTGCACCCCCTGCACCTGGACCATCCCAACAAGTCCCCCATAGCCGGAAACGCCACTCCACTGGGCCCCAAAAAGCTGCAATCAGACACCCCTGCTGAGCCTCAAAGACCTTTACCGTGACCCTCAGAGCTCCACTACCACTACATCTGGAAACAACCCCCCAGTGAACCCCTGGGCATCCAGATCCCTCTGCACCCAAACCTCCCAATGAGCCGTCCACTGCCAGATTGCCCCACAGAGAATTCTCTCACCTCACACTGTGCTTCTCCACACTTGTATCCTGCAAGACAGAGCTTGAGCAGGACCGGGTATTGTGTAGGGATGTAAAATCCCATTTTAGCTAGTTAACTAGTTAAACATTAAGTTTAACTAGTGAACCGACTAAATGGGGTGGGCTGGAGCCTCCCCTTCCCCCGCTCACTGCAGCTGGGAGCTGCTCCGTCTGGGCTGAAGTGCCCCTTCACCCACGGCGGGCCCCATGGGGCGGAAGCAGCCTCCTGCCTCTGGCAGGCTGCTCTAGCCCCCACCGGTTAACTGTAGCCGGTAAGCCTCACCTATTAAGGGCGAGGCTTACAGCTTAACCGTTAATATCCCTAGTCTTGCACTGTGTCAGGGTCACATGAAGCCTCACCACTAAGTCCGTGTCCCAGAGTGGGGACCAGAGGGCACCAGCAGAGTGATCACCAACCTCCATTCAGCGAGCATTTCCTACTGCTAAGCCGAAGCCTCCACATTTATTTACTGACAAATAAAATTTGCAGAATTTTAAAATATTGTGGGCAGAATTCCCTCAGAAGTAATCTAGTCAGCATCAGGCAGAGTCAGGGGAGAAATCACCACCACATACAAAAACATATATGTGGGTGAATGTGTGCGTGTGATAGAATGCTTCCAGAATGCGGACATATCCTTTACTGCTCTTTAGAGACATGGAGTTTCCAGGGTAATAAACCGAAGAACTCCTTCCACTCCTGATTTCCCTTAAGCTTCAAAAAGTAAAGTGTGTCTTACCCTGGCACGCTCCAAGCTCCTTCTCTGTTCATGAAATGCAGCTGGACTTTTCAGAGCTGTTGGGAGGAAAACATTTACAGAATGAATTAGAATGGTGTATCCCTGACCCTCTCCATGCCTATGTCACTCAGAACTAGCAAACTAAAGTTACCAGAAATTCTCACAGCAGCTCTTATGCATATGTTCAACATACTGGACAACATATTCAGCAGGTGTAAATCAGTGTAGCTCCACTGACCAAAGGAAAGGACATCAGTTTATACAAGTTGAAGAATTGATCCTTTTCTAATTTTGTAAAAATCACAGTGTGGGCTAAATGTTCACTTGGATTTGACACTGAGGTACCATATGTAAACTTCATCTATTCATCTGCTGGGGCAAAGAAATAAGAGTCAAAAGTAGATACTGGAACTATGAAATATCCTCAGCAAACTTTCCCATGGAGGTAAAATGCTCTGGACCCCGAATAAAGTGGTAGGCACCAGCATACCTGAAGGGGCATGTGAGAATGGAATGATGGGGGGCAGGTCCCTCATGAATTGTAAAACCTCTCTACTGCCATTCAATATCATGGAAAGTCAGTTTCACCATCTGTAAAATGGGGATGGTATTGACCTTGTTTGTAAAGTGCTCTGAGATCAATAAAGAAAAAATTATATACAAGCCAGGCATTACTATTACATTTATCTACAAATCTGCACCAGTGTTGCACGTGTGCATTGCATACATGGAGTTGGCTCTCTCTTTTCCTATAGATTTGATAGATTTAAAAAGGGCCTATAAACTGCCATTGCATGATAGTCTTCTTGTATAAAATCAAAAATACTTGGACAGGAAAGTATGTATCTACCAAAAGGTAACTATGGAAAGAGAAATTAAGAACTGCTGAAGAATGTCACTATTGTCCCTCTGTATTCCTCACTTTTATTTCACAATTATAACATTTTCCATAAACAAAAACTACAAAGATATTACATAGCTAGCACCTGGAATAATCTCTGGCTTGAGGAAAAACGTAAGAAATTTCAGGCATATGAAATATGAGCGGTTTTGTCAAGTTTAGCGTAAAGGACCAGAATCAAGCCTACAACTGAAATGGAACTACACATCTAACTCCATTATTATACTCAGATTTAAAGGAGTGAGCCAGATAAGAACCTCCTTGACTTCAACTGGGCACTGCATGGGCATAAGGATCTTCTCGTGTTGATTGTATTACAAGTTCAAGACTCTAACCTGGACACATACCTGACAGATTTTGTAAGTTACTATCAGCTTCAAAAGTTCAGTTTACAAACTTTAGTCTTATGAAATTTAAAATCCCTTAAAACCCTCATGGAACTTTCAGAGGTTCAAACTTCAAAGTTGAATAACTACAAAATGCTGTATCCAGGCCTTACAAATAGTCGCATGCACTAGATTTTATCCAAGAATAGTGAATAAGACCCATTTTAATATTTCCAGGTTAAGCTATTTGAGAGACAGCCTTTTATAATGAAACATTAGAAAATTGTTCAAAATATGAAAATCTTTGCTTAAATTTAAGGTACAAAAGAGTGCAGGGTGCACTAAGCTTTCGCATAGGGTAAGGAGGAGCGGATGAGGTCTGATGGGTAAGGGTCAGAAGCTGAGGCAGCTGTCTATTTTGGAACATAGAGCTACTTCAAATTTACATCAGTGTAACAGCACAATTTAGTCCAGATAGTGGGAATTTGAGGGGCAGTAGCCAATAGTAAGAGATTTATACTGTAGTAGCCAGAGTAGAACAATTTGCATAGTAACTGCAGTTATTGAGAAATAACCACAGTGAGTATAAAAATACCTGCCCTCTGATGGGCTAATAATGGCTCTGAGCCAGGCTAGTGGGATTTTCAAGCTATCCGGTTATTGAGAAACAAACAAAAGGTATTATGCAAGTTGGCAAAGGGGAGTGCAAAGAATAATCATAGAATTGTAACCCAATAACTGTACAAAATCCCTACAGTCTGATTAGCTGAGACAATTACATTTCAGAGTAATTTATGACAGTCATTGATGAACAGCAAGAGACAAAGGTTGTTGGGAAAAGTTTTATTTAGTCATATGTGCCATGCACAAAATAGAATATTAACATAAGTTTTTGTTTCTTTCCCAAGCACACAGAAGCAGAATGATAGTGTGCACCAGTCAACCAAGTCAAGAGTGGGGATGTAAAAAATGGGAAAAAATATTAACTGTGTAACTGTGAAATTTCTATCGGTTTATACAATTAGTCGCAGGGCTGCCATGGCTTCGGGCCCCAAAGGGCTGTTGGGGCGCTCAGCCCCACAGGGCTACCAGGGCTGCTGCAGCTCCCAGCCCTGTAGGGCTGCCAGTTTTCCCAGTTCCGCAGGGCTGCTGGGATTCCTGGCCACACTGGGCTGTCAGGGCTGCTGCAGCTCCCGGGCCCACGGGACTGTCACGGCTTTAAGAGATTAATGAGCATAAGCTTATTGGTTAACCAGTTCAACTCTTACATCCCTAGTGAAGAGCCATTTGGGAGTGGATGTCAAAGCAGGATTTAACCTGAGTTTTCAGTAGCACTTCATCACCAGTGCTTATGTTCCATAGTAGCTTTGCCAGCTTCCTTCCTGCATAGTTCTGCCATCATAGTATATGCAGCATGTCTATGTGTTAGGTTGTGGGAGTGAAATGAAATTTTCCTGACATAGTTACAACCATCTCTATGATGCAACCACTCTCAATTCTGTTAGCTTCATGTGTAGTTCTGGGAGCATTCTGAATATAGACAAACTAAACAAGAGGAAAGAAACTTTCCTGATAGAACAAAGTATGGCAGGATGGCTAAACAATTACCCTAAAGAGCAATTTTAATTTCTCATGGGCATTCCTTTGGAAACAAACAGTGGTTTGTACTTTGCTCTATCCTGGCAGCAAGACAGACAACTTCATATTTGACCTCTAAAAATGTTAAGGGGACACACATCCTTCCCTGCTTTCCTCAAGAGCTCTCTGTAGCAGGGGGCTCATGTATCAGAAAAGGGTAGCTGTTGTATAAACATACTTCACCCAAAGTTAACAAAACCCTATACATTTTTCTTGGCCTTAACTGCATAACAAACAGTCTGGACCTTTGTAACAATTCTGCTAAGTAGCCACCAAGGCTTTATCTGCACTTCTAAGATTAACGCACTTTCACAGAATGAGCTCGCATATTAGGGAGGGGAGTGCAGTCTGAGCTACTTCTTAGCAGGAAGTTATCCACCTGGAGACCATCTGGGAAGAGATTGCTTGACCCTTCACTCAGTCTGCACAGGACAAAAACTGATGATGGGAGGAATTAAAGGGTTTAGTCCTACGTGGATACAAAAGCTAGATCTCGCGTGACATCCAATGTCTGAAAATTCTGCTTCTTGGGGATTAAATGCATTTTAGAGGAAAAAATTAGTCGATATATGACATGGTTTCATGTGGAAGTGAGACAAAAACTGCCGGAGGGCCACTGTCTTTGGAAAACGTTGTATAAGGAGGCTCTGCCATCAAGGCCTACAATTTACATACTTCTCTTGCAGATGATATTGCTGGCAGGAAGGCAATCTTTTGACACAGAAGGGAGAGAGGAAGTGGCCAGAGGCTCAAGACAGACCAAAGTAGAACACACTGTACTGACAGTGCCAGTCTGCCACAACAAACCAGAGAAAAGCCTTCTACAAACTGGGACAATTGCTATGTGAAAATAAGCATCCCAAAGGTCCAGGGCAGCAAAGGAGTCATTGGGCTTTAAGGCAGGGAGGATAGTTGCTCAATTATCATCTGGAATCTCATGCCTGGTGTATCAGTTGACGTCGCAGAAATCAAGAATAGGTCTTGTCCTCCACTGGGTTTAGGAACAGGACCAGCCTTACTGGTGGGCAACATGGGTGACTGGCCAGGTGCTGTGGGGGGATGACATGCTCAAATGGAAAGGAGTGGGACAAGTCTGGGATGCAAGGCTGCAGAAGGGAGCACAGGACAATGGGGAAGGAAATAGCAGAGCCAGGGGTCAACTGAGAGTTAGGGAGCCCAGGGTGGCAGTGGTGTCCAGGAATGGGAGACTGGGTGGGAAGCCCTAGGAGGTAGTGGGGGCCAGTGAGTCAAAATACAAGTTTACCCATGGCACCATTTTTTCTAAGGCTGGCCCTGTTTGGGAACCGGGAAATATTAGGAGTAAATCCATGACCCTGACAACTAAACTAATAGGGACAACCTGCTTGAGAATCAATATGAGACAGTTCTCTAAAGAGGGATGGTGTAGGAGGTCGGAGAGGATGGATGGAAAGGAATTGTATGGAATAACCCTACCTGATGGTGCTTAAGACTCAGTTGTTCATGGTAACTGAGTGCCAAATTCTTTAAAAACAAGCCAACCTGTCCCCAATCTGGGGAAGAAGTGCGGGGGGGAAGGAGAAATAAGTAGATGGAGACGTCACTAATGATCACTACTCTGGTCACAGGAGTCAAAATGAGTGCTATATTGATTATGTTGATTAATGTATCTTCTCTGGTGGCAGAAAAAGATTAGGTATTTACAGTTTAAAAGTGTTAAATCTATCAATTGCCTTTGATACTGCAGATCATGATACTGCAGATAATGATTTGCCTACTGACTGCAGCATGCGTGGATGAGGCTTTTTCTGAACAGCTTTATTCCCTCCCTCTGTACTGAGCGTTCTTAGAGGGAAGTAGTGGACAGTTTTTGCTCATTCCCAAGGGTTCTTCTGCATATTGTTTCATGGGTTCCATAGTGTCTCCCCTCCTGCTTCAAGTCAATATGGGGCCACTGGGAGAGATAATGAAATGACCTAGGTTGCAGGGTTTTCATTATGTTGAGTACATCCAGATTTCTATTTCACCTGAGCCTACAAGTAATGTCACTTGCTTTAACCAGTGTGTGGTTAAGACTGGGGCATAGAAGTGAGTTAGCTTATTGAAGCTCCACTTGGAAAACACTGAAATTGATGGGCAGGGGTAAGCAAGGTGAAGATATGGCTAAGATTGTCTCCCCTATATTAGGAATATGTGTCCTCCATTTATCAATAGAAGTTTGCAATCCTGGCATGTTTTTGGATCCCAAATTGATGGTAAACAATTATACAGAAGCAGTTTCTAAGATGGTCTTTCTCCCCAATCTTCATCTGACCAGAAGAGTAATAATTTCTTTCATAAGGGGACCTCGGTACCATTGTACAGGTCTAAAATTAAAGAGTGTAGTCCTATGCGGAGCTACACCTTAAATCAAACCAGAAACTGGAGCTGATGCAAAATGTGGAAGCCCAAAGAATAAGAAATGCATCTTGCTGGAAGTAAATTATTTGTGCTCTAAATTTGCAAGGGGTGTCTGAGTTTCCAAATGAAATTTACTGATTTTGACCTTTAAAGCTGAATATCTTCGTTACTTGAGAGACTGCCTCTCCGCCAATGTGTTACTGCCGAGTTGCAATAAGCAGTGGTATTCAAGTTGGCACTCCCTCACTATAAAGAGAGTGAGTTGTTGGCAGACCACACTCCATCAGATGATCTCCAATGTCCCACTTTGCTCTGAAACAACCCAAATCATCTTACCATCAGGATATGCCTCAGGCTCCATTTCTTTACTCAGGTTTTGGAGACAAGGGCTAGTCTACACTACTCTTCAGTTGATGTAAAGTGAAAAAAATCACCCCTCTGAGTGATCTAGCTCAGCAGTTCCCAACCGCCGGTCCAGACCCCTGCCTGCCAGGCTGCAACATATTACCAAGCATGCCCCCAGCTTTTAATTAGCCCCACCCGCTGGGGTTCCCCATAAGGGAATTTCCTTCTCACCCACTTCCCCACGCAGCAGCAGGGTGAGTGGTGCGTCTGACAGCCGGGTATGCTGTGGCCTCAGTTCCAACTCCAGCAGCTATTACGTGGCCCGGTTGGTGGGGCCGTGTGCAGAGCGGCTGCAGCGCTGGGGGGAGGTGATTGAGGCCACGTGGTGGGTGGCTGGGGCCTGCTCTGGCGGGTGAGCCGGGACCTGCCACGGCTGCATGGCGGGGGTGGGAGGGGTAGGGCCTGGTCCGGCAGGGGGGCCAGGACCTGTCTGTTCCAGTGGAGGCCAGGACCTGCCTGCTCCAGCAGCCTAGCCTGCCACGGCTGCATGGCGGGGGGGGGCTGGGGCCTGCTCCAATTGGTGGCCACTCAGATGGCTGGGGCTGAACAACATAATATGGGGGGGAGGGCGCACAGGTTTGGAGTGTATTAATTATGCAAATAAAATGTTACCAGCCCACCAAAAATTTGTGAATGAGTTTGCCGGTTCCTCGTATAAAAAAGGTTGGAAACCACTGATCTAGCTTACATCAACCTATTGTGGTGTCTATACTGTGCTACATCAGTGGGAGATGCTGTCCTACCAACTTATCTTCCACCTCTCAGGGAGGTGGAGTAACTCAAGTTGACAGGAGAGCACTCTCCCTTCAACTTACTGTATCTTCACCAGACCAGCTACATTGATGCCACTACATCAATTGCAGCAGTGCCAATTTAGTGTGCAGTATAGATAAGTTCAGAGAGTCACGACAAGGGATGGTACTTATCATAAGGAGGATATTTCCTGAATTTTGTTTAATCTGTGATTCATTATTTTCCGAATCTGTGGTAATGAACCACTGCTTATCCACTCCTTTTAAATTACCATTACTTAAGTTTTATGGCAACTGACTCTAGAATCTTTGATAACTATAAATTTTGGTAAATAATATTTCAAAATAAATAATTGCGATGATTTGTGTGAATATCTATGTACAGCTTCTATCCAGAGGTGGGTTGGGATTTCCTGGAGCTGTGGGCCAGAGCAAGGATGGGAGCCCTCCCCACCCCTTCTATCTGTGATCTCCCCCCATTCCACCTCTCCACATGTGACTCTACCCATGACCCTACTCTTGACTCTTTCTCAGGCCCTCCCCTATTCGGTCTCTGTACTGCGCCCCCAAGACCAGAGCAGCTCTTCCCTCCCACCACACGTCCAAGCCAGAAAGGGAAAAGCTCCCCCAGCCTTAAGGCTATGGCAGTTAGCAAGAGCTCCTCCAGTCCTGGGACTGCAGCAGAGGTCCTGATGCTGGAGTTTCCTCCTGCTGCTCCCCAGCTTCTGTCAAGGACAGGATTGGGGGAGCACTGAGGATTTCCCTTGTCCCCCTCCATCCCTTCCAGGGACAGAGTAAGGAGGTCTTGGGGACTTCCCCTGCTACTCCCAGCTTCTGCTGGGGTCAGGCACAGCAGGAAGGGCACTTTCCCAGCAGCTTCAAGGCTGTGGCTGTCCAGCCCGGCTGCCCGGGAGCAAGGTACTAGGCCCAGTGGCTAATCCACCACTGCTTGCAGTGTTGGTACAGCCATGTTGGAACCAGGATATTACAGAAACAAGATAAAAGATGTATGAGGTGAACATCTTTTACTAGACAAAATTCTGGCAGTGAAAGAGGTGAAATTTTAAGCTACACAGAGCTCTGCTACACAGGCACCTGAAGAAGAGCTCTCTGTAGCTTGAAGGCTTATCTCTATTACTAACAGAAGGAGATCAAGTAAAAGATATTACCTCATCTACTTGTCTGCTGATGCATATCATACAAATTCCAGTTTGATTTTGTTAGCTGTCTGTAACCTATGTTTTTGCCTGTCTTTTACTATATTCTTTCATCAAAGCCCTTGTGCTGAGGAGGAAGAAAGGAATGCTGGTGTGTCTGGTTTTGAATAGGACAATCTTTAAAGGTTACCTGAATAGCTCACCCTTAACAAAACAAGGCTTACCTGCAGCCTGCAGGAAGTTCTGCCCAACCTTTCTAGACAGCGCTAGGATTTTGAGAAGTGGAATACCCCCAGATGTAAACAGACACTGGGGAACTCAAGAGTGACTCAGAGCCAGAAGCAGCTTAGGTAGAACCACACTGACTGCAAAGGTCAGAGAGAGACTAACTAGAAGGGAAGCCATATGCAGGAGCAGGGATTCTGGCTCTTTAAAGGTCTCTGACCTAAGCCAAATATTCCAGAGGTGTAAGGAAATGGAAGAAAGTTAATGCAAGTATGCATGTTATTTTGTCTAGATTTCTTCAGCTAAAGTAATGAGTGATTACTTTTTGGAATCCTTATAAAACATGCATTTTGTTATCATGTGTCTCTGCACAGATGAAATGCAAACCCAGAGCAGCATGAGGTTGGAAATGTGAGAGAGGTAATGTATAGCTATTGGGAAATCAGGGGATAAAGTATGGCAGTATTAGTCAAGGGGGTGTAGGGCACCTGGACCACAGGGTCCCATTCCACAAAGGTGAGACAAGAAGCACGCCAGAGCTACCAAGGAAAGAGATGGTGCTGCGGCCTACTTAGATCAAAGGAACCTTAACGCCACATAGATCTAGCATTCTGGGACCGAAACACAGCAGCTTGGTGAGCTACAATAGGGTTGTGTAACAATAACACAGCAGAACCTCATCACATGTTTTAATTTGGGGAATCAAGCCCCTTCTATTATTACATCCTCTAAGCACAAACTTTTTTTTGATTGTGAAGTTTTCTGGTGCAGTGGTGTTCTAGATGAGGGTAAAGTCCATGGTAAGCAAAAAACCTCAACTTGCATTTCTCATCCTGGACTTGCTCAACCTAGATTGCTTGTTCCTTTTTGGTGCCCAGTCAAAAATAAACTACAAAACTACTACCCTTCTCAGCATGTAGTAAGTGTACAGAGTTAGTCTATGTAACCATGTTTCTATTCATCCTTCCTTCCATGTTCCTTATGTTTGTTAGACCCACTCACTACATCTTGTCTTGCATTATATTGAAAGCCACTTGATTTAGGGTGGCCAGATGGTTGAAACAAAAAATACCAAACACCCCCCTCCCCCCCCAAAAAAAACACTGGGAAAAAATTCTGTTGGGGGGGGAGAAGGAGGGGAGGGAGACCTAAAACAGCATTAAAACAATTAAGACAAAAAAAAATTAAACTAAAACAGCATTAAAACACCATGTCCCCTTTAAGTGCAGGGATAGGAAGAAGGGAGCGGTTGAGCACTAAGACCCAGGGGAAGCATTGCTTCCCCTAGGTCTTTTGGCCGGCAGCCATTTTGTGCCGGCAGCCTTGGGGAACCAGGTAAGCATGGGGGCTGGGGTCGGGGGGTTCGTGGGGGGAGGCCGGGTGCTGAGTGTTTGTAGGGATGCCAGGTGCCCGGTATTTTCACCTCCTGGCCAGGGAAAAATTCAGAAAATATTGGACATTTTGTGTGTCCAGTATTCTCTGCATTTTTTTTTTTACCGGACAGGAGCCGAAAATACTGGACTGTCCGGGTGAATACCGGACACCTGGCGACCCTAATTTCATGGCAGGCATGTTTATTACTGTGTAAGCATGATGGCCAGCACAATAGGGCCTTGATTCTGGGCTATGCCAAAAAAAAAACCAAACACCATAAGGCATTACTGTTCATGAAGTAGTGGAAAGTTCAGCAGATGAAAGGTAGGAAAGGGGTAAACTCAGGCTGCAAGTTCCCCAAAACCAGCAGAACCAAGATTTTTTTCAAAGCAGATAATACAGAGATGTAAAAAAGGTAACCCCTTCCTCACACACAGGAGTCTCGCTACCTGTAAACTCAGTGTGACTATCCTACCAGAAAGAGATACGAACTCCCAAGTCCTTTCTTGAGGGCAACCAACAGCCTTTAGGATTTGAAACTCTGGCTGCAAAATGCCACATTTACACTCCAACTACATTAGGAAAATGCCCTGATGTTACCAATGGTTGTCAGCAACAGCTCCTATTGAACTGGTATTAAATGTGGTTTATCTGCTAGAATAGAGGAGACATCATTTTCAATACTGTTAGAGGAAAACATGCTACGGACAGCACATTCCACCAGCTTCCACTTTCTGCAACAGAGGAGTTTTGTCCCATTCCCTCTAATAAGTAATCCTTTTTAATATCTGCTATGGGGAGTCCCAACAAATCCTTTGCTTATGATCACTAACAAATCATTTCCTTCCTGCAGATTGGCTGGTGAGGACCTCAAGAAGTCCTATGCATAGATTTACATATTTTATTTAACCTTTCAATAGATGATAGGAATGTTGGTTGTGAACAATCCTGATGCTTCCGTATCAATTCCTAGAGTTGAGATTTTAATTAAATGCATTTACCATTATCACACATGAGAAATCCATTTTGGAGATAGAAAAACTCTCCAAGCTTTATTGCTTTCCAATCCCTGCATCCCTCCTTCCACCTTTGAGGCCATGCACTGGGCTACTATCCTGACAGACTGATCTTTAAAAGTCCTCAGTCTTGCTCCTTAATTTGTAGTAGTGTACAGAACTCCCCTCCCTGCAGTCCAGGGGAAAGAATCAATTTATCCCTCAGTGTAGTTTATCATGTGAGAGAATCTGTGTACCCTTATGTTCATCACTTTTGCAAGACTATGATAAATTTTGTACAAAGCATGCCTTATGAGGTGTAACTTGAAAACTCATCTGCTGAACATTATCATGGTAAAATATGTATGGGAACATTGTAGGTAATGTTATAAAAAGTCTACTGTATGATGTTACTAAAACATATTCTATATCTGAGGAAAGAGTCACAAACCAGTTCATCAGGCCTCATCTACACTGGCAAGTTACAACACAGTAAAATCAGCTCCCAGTGCTGTAACTCCCGAGGTATCCATAATGGCAAGGCACTTAGTGTGCACTAACTTCACAGTTGCTATGCTCTAGGTAAACAATCTCAAATGAGAAGCACAGAGCTTTCTGCGCTGCAGCTATCATGCTGCAGTGCCAGTTTGGATGCCCTGGTGTACTACAAAGCTGTGACTGGCCTCCAGAAATGTCCTATAATCCCTCCGGTGGCTACTCCGCTCAATGTTTTGAACTTGGAAAGATGCCCTGCAGGCATGCACATATCCCCTTTCAAAGCTCCATTTCAGACAGCATGCATTCAGTGCTGGTCTGCGCCAGGACAAAGAGCTAACCATTCAGGTGGAATGCTCATGCTTTTGAACACAGAGACAGGCGTCTGTGTGAGTGAGTGAGAAAGACACAGAGAGCTGAGGAGGAAGGTAGGGAAGAGGGGGGGGGTTGATGTGTAAGTTCCTCCCTCCCCCTGCCTCAGGATGGGTTGTTTCCTGCCCCTATCTGAACTTACAAGACAGCATGATGAGGTCTCCCAAAACAGATGGTCTCCCCCGCTTACACACACACACTCGCACTCTGTCACATTCTCCACCCCTTGCCCCTGCACTGCAACTGAAAAGTAGCTGTCAATGTAGTAGGGCAACCATGGAGCAATGGGATTGAGAAACCTGCATCATGCGACTCTGCCTGCCCTATGCGCCATTGCAAACTCTTCCCAAAGCACCCTGCAGCCAGTTGCACCAGGGGATGCCTACCACAACGGACTACTCTCTGTGGCATTAAAACAGCTGCTAATATGGACGTGCTCCAACGTCTCAAGGAATACAATGTAGATACAACAGTGGTTTCCCTGCATCGCTCTGTGAACAATGCTGTAATTGCCAGAGCTGTACATCTACCAGTGTAGATACATCCTCAGAGACAAAAGGCAAACTAATGCCTCATGCTGGCAGGGCCAGAGGGTTTAAGAGATCCTGTTTGAAAGGAGTTCAGCCAAAAAGACTTCTAAAGTATGTGCTGAGTGTGATCTTTGCTTTCAATTTACTTAACTTGTTAAGTCAGGTATTAGTTTGGTTTTGTGTTTCATTTCTTTGTAACCAAGTCTGACTTTTAGGCCTTATAACTTGTAATAGCTTAAAATCTACCTTTCTGTAGTTAATAAACTTGTTTTATTGTTTTATCTAAATCAGTGTGCGTTTCGGTGGAAATGCTTAGGATAACAGGATTTCTGCATGTAATTTTTCTATTAATGAAATGACTGACTTTATATGATCTTGTAGTGTCCAGAAAAGGGCTAGGTAGTACAAGACGCACATCTCTGGGGAGAAGTCTGGTATTGGGAATTTGCAGGTGTCACTTTGCAATATAATACAGGACTAACTGACTAGAGCACTTCTATATACTTCAGCAGTTCCCAACCGCCAGTCAGTGGACCGGTGCCAGTCCACAAACTGCTGATTGCCAGGCCAGAGAGGCTGCCAGAGCTGAAGCTGGCTGTTTGCAGCAGCTCATCTCAGGCAGCCATAATAGCTGATTTTGCCTGCCAGTGGCACTGGGGCTGAGGCAGCAGCAGGAGGAGGAGGTGGAACAGGATGCACCTCCCTCCATCCTTTCCCTCCCACCCAGGTAAGATGGCTCCACCTCTACCCATGGGGGCGTGAGACATGCTTGGGGAGGGAAGGGGCACGAAGGAGAAGGGAGCGTGCACGCCACCAACAGCCACACTCCCTAGAGGGGGCAGCCTCACTTTGGGAAATGGAGGGGTGTGGTAGGTGTCAAAGGGGTGTTGGGTGAGGGCGTGGTGGAGTCACGGGGCAAGGTGGTGTTGGCAGAGGCTGTAGGGGTCAGAGGTTAAAGGGTCAAAGGGCACAGGAAGTAGGGTTGGGGATCAGAGGGTGTTAGGCACTGTGGACCAAGCAGCTGGGCTTGGGGCTAGACAGACCGGTAACATTTTATCTGCATATTTGCATATTAATTATGCAAATAATGAATATGCAAATATGCAGACACAATGTTACTGGTCCCCCCAAAGTTTGCGAATAAGTTTGCCGATCTGCGGTATAAAAAAGGTTGGGAACCACTGATTTACTTGCTAGATGCTGTGTGAGAGCAGGCCAGGAATGGTTGCTCTCACAGTGAAGTAGTGTAAAAGGTACCCCAGTTGGAGAATTAAAGGTAACCAATTGTTCAAGAGCCCAGATCATACCCTTGGTAATGTTACATCATGTTCCTATGACATCATATTAGGCTCCTGTAGCACTCCTGACATAGGGGATCAGGAATCAAATCTTTGTTTCCCACACAGCAGAGCAGACAGCAAAAGCCATGCATATCGGCTCAGACTCTATTTTCCATCTTTCTATATCTTACTTAGCAGCATCTGAAAGTAAAATTCGGACTTGAAGAAAGGTCAAGGCCACGAAACAGAAAGTTATACCAAAATATCCAAGTTCTCGTTATACCTAGTGTGAGAAATAACTGGAGTTATGAAACCTGTTCATTCTAAGAATGAAACAGTGGAGGAAGGGGTAGACCTAACATAAGAAATGAAGATAGAAAGTAACAGACAAAACATTTCTGTGCACATCCTTGTCTATATCTGGGGCAAACAGAGAGACACCAAAGGCTAATGCAGGCAAACAGAAAACAACGAAGCATGTCAAGGTCTTGGATGGTATTTGGCACCCTACTCATCCAGGGAAATAAATATACTTGCAGCACTCCTCCACTCTTCTGGGTACTAAGACATGATGAAGATTCCTCACATTATTGTGAGTGAAAACAGATGAAAGCCATAACTGGTTTCTAGTCATGAAGCACAGCAGCAGTTGAGAGGCACTGAATGCACATGCCTACAATCTCAATATCATGCTTATTGGGAGGCAGGTATCAGTCCAGTGGAATTGTAGTAATGTCTGAATCCAAAATCAACTGCCAGAAAATTCACAATGTTAGGAGCTAAACACTACAATTAGACTAAAAAACCTTTTAGTGGGAGTTTGAACATTCCGTTTTGCTATAAAATCAATATGCGGGGGAGGGAAAGATTCAATTTCCCTTTGCTCTGACAAACAAGGCTTTCCCACCAACCATTTCCTAACACACATATCTTGCTCGTGTCACACCCAAAACTAAACCTCAGACTTGCTGACTTAATTCAAAGCTTCAGGAGGACCAGTAAAGAGTTGCCAGTTGTTTACTTATCTTTTCTTCTAGGTATGAGTCAATTTATCTCTTCTGTTTATTACCCTCTTGTAAAAAATTAGATAAAGAGCCAGAAATATGCTTGATGGTTTACTTTGTTAGCTCAGGGTGGGGTTCTCCAAATGCCATCTGATCAGATACAGAAATCTTAAACATTCTTCTCCTCAACCACTAAGTTCTGGTCTACATTACAAAATTGTGTCAACGAAGTGTCGTATGTCAACATAACTGCATAAGTGTGTACACTAAAATTTTGCTCCCACCAATGCAACTGCCCTGCTATGTTGACGTAGTAATTCCACCTCCACGAGAGATGCAGGGTCAATGTTGACACAGATTGATGGGTTAATATATACATTGTGTTACTTGTGTTGACTATCACTGGCTTTCAGAAGACATCCCACAATGCTTCACATTGACAGTATAGTTGGTACAAGCGCTCTTGGTGAGGACGTACACCACTGATACAAGAAGCATAGTGCAGATATGCAAAAATTATTTAATTACTGAAGCAGCTGTATGTCGACACAACTTAGATCAACATACTTCTGGAGTGTATACATGCCCATACAATTTCTGTCACACTGTGGGCACTCCAGCACAGTAAGGACAGTGATCAAAGGAACTTCCAAATCTTCTTCACAGATCATTTCCAAATATAAAGTTAGCAAAAAGAGAGCAATATGTATGAGAAACATCAAGAGGGGGAACGACAAAGAGGTGTGTCCTGTCTCATCCCATTCCTGCCCCTACAAAAATGCAGAGAAACCAAATAAACAGCAGACACACAGTTGATCTTAACTGACAACTCCCACTCAGGGACAGATCCAATGCCCACTAAAGTCAATGGGAATCTTTGGATCAGGTCTTCAGTGCTCTAAAAGAAGCTGAAACCTTCTATTCATGATAGGGGTGGGGAGAAGAGGAAACACTTAACAACCATGGCTATAGCCCTAATATCAATAAGATTTGCATTTACAAGCATGTTGCCATTATTCCAAAACCAAATATTATATAATTCAGAGTTATGGTTATATGTAAAAGAAATCCAAAATACACTGAGGCAAGAAACACACAATTAAGACACCCAAGTCGCCCTAACACTGCCTTTTAATGATATTATTCAATAACCCTTACATTGCAGTTAATGAGTAATAGTATTTGTGGCCTCTGATTAAACTCAAAACAATTCTAGATTTATCCACTGAATGTGGTCAGTAATCAGGCTGTGGAGAACCTATGGTATGGAAGTTTTAATCTTTTTAAAATGCTTTATTTCCTCTATGAAATCCTCTTGGCACTTCCTGGTTCACTGATTCTATCTCGGAATTACGAATACCAGATGTTGCAGAGAGAGTGCTGGTGTTTGTGATGTCATATTCTGAGGGTGCTGCAATAATCAAGAAGTGCAAGATCAAACAAAAGAATTTTTAATGGCATTTCAGCTTTATTTCTATTCTGAAATCCCTCTTCCCTAAGCATGGTCCGGTTAGCAGCACATAGCACAGAAATTTGGAATCAACTCATTTTTAATTTTTGTGCTGCAGTTCACTTTTGGTTTGTTTGCTTGGGAGGGAGGGGGAGAGGAGAAATGGAGAATTTTGCCATATCTCTGACTCTTATCACATCTCTCTAAATATGCTGCATCCTTCCTCTGAATCTGACTGACCTTGGGTATGTGGGAAGAATCTGTACATTACACTGAGAACTACACTGACAACTTGCCAGGAGCCTGAGGGCTGTGTCTGGTTTGGCTTATGCATTTCCATTTTAAACAAATGCATACAACTCTAATGTTTGGTTGTATTTGTATCTTCCTTGATTAATAAAATATGCTTGTTGATTTAGTTCACTGCCAGTGAAAGCCTGCAACTTATTCCGCTTTCTCTTCATTGGAGTTATAGGAAGGAGAATGCATTCAGGGATTCCATAGGTGGCATTTGATTCTTAGATATCCTTGTAACAAAGCAATAAATGCAATTATGCAGACTGCATCCCAAAAAGGCATAGTCCAAGACAATAAAAACATGTATGGCAACTATCTTGGCGGTTAGGGGGCTGGCCAGAATTCTCTGGGGTCCCCATCCCAGGATAATACAGCCCACTCCTTCCCTGAACAGCCCTTTTGAAAGCTAAACTTCTTCTTGTTGCTTGTTCAGATCCTTGCTTTTTGTAACAGAGACTAGGAATGGTCTTATTAATTTTTTTTGCCCAGGCATTTTGCCAAGTTGGCAAACATATTTGCTTGAGCAGAGGGGAGATTATTCATCAAAGGGACAGACACAAAGTCTTCTCTAAGAATGGATGAATCAAAGGATTCTCAGAAGGGTAGTCATGTTTGGTCTGTATCTGCAAAAACAACAAGTCAGTCCTGGGGCACCTTAGGGTGTGTCTACACAGCAGCATTATTTTGGAATAACGGCTGTTATTCTGAAATAATGCAAGTATCTACACAGCAGTTCTGTTATTTTGAAATAAATTTGAAATAACGGATGGCTTATTCCGACTTCTGTAACCTTCATTCCACAAGGAATAACGTCTATTCCAAAACAGCCATTTCAGAAAAGCAATAGTATGGACGCTCCACTGCTGCCATTTTGAAGTAGCTCCACCCCAGGGCCATTCAAACTAATTACTCCCCAGTGCCTCCTGGGGTTCTAAATCAAGGTAGCGTGTCCACATTAAGGAAGCCTACTTTGGACTGATTTTGAGGCTTCCCTGTAGTGTAGATGTGCTATTTTGAATAAGCTATTTTGGAGTATTTCTTCTGGAATAGCTTATTTCTAAATAAGCATGCAGTGAAGACGTACCCCTGGAGACCAACAGATTTATTAGGGCATAAGCTTTCATGGGTAAAACCCACATCATCAGATGAATTGGAGTAGAGATCCTCTTCACCCTTCTGACCTCATTTGGATACTGCAAAGTTTTAAGTGTCCTGAATTTTTTTTTTTTTTTGTAAGTCCAAGGGGTTTTGTTAATGCATGCTGAATACTAGGGATGTAAAATCCCAGTTAATCAGTTAACCAATTAATAACCGATTAAGGGCTCCTGCTCCTGCCCCCACCCCTCATGTGGAGAGGGGTAGCAGGAGCCAGCAGCTGTGCACGTGGGGAAGAGGGGGCAGCAGCAGGAGCCAGCAGACCTGCGCATGGGAGGGGGTGGCTTCTGCTCCTCGCCCCCTCCATCCTGTGCGAGGCTCCCAGCTGCTGCTGCCGGCCCCCCGACACCTGTACTGAATACCGAGAGTTAATGGAAGCAGACATTTATAAATCTGTATCATCTCATTTACAGAAGAAATGTTTCATTATAGTAATGCTTACTTATTCTAGAGGGTTTGGTTATGATAATCAGTAATGTTTTCCGTTTTGCACTTAAAATGAGGGTTCAAATGCTTTGTTTTGTATGGAAAAATACAGCATAGTCTCGTCATATTATAGTGCTCTGAAAGTACAGAGTAAAAATTTTACAGGAACTAACAAACAGATTTATTAATTGGTTTGTATACAAAATAATTAAAAGGTGAGGTTTTTTAAGAAACTGCACCGTGTCAGGTTTTTCTTTGTTCCTAATAATTGTAACAGTGAAATAACATACACACATCAAAACTTTTCATATAGTTTAAATGAATTAAAATCTTCTGTGTAAACTAACTTTTTAAGAAATTAGTCTGTATTTAACCCATTAACCATTATTTTATCTATTTGATATTGTGTTTGCTAAGGACAGATTCAGCTCAAGAACTGAGGTAACTGTGACATCAGACTCATCTCAGCCAGCTATCAACCTTCCTCTATAGCTAACTTTCATGTTACAGTTCAATTAGTTAAAATGACTTGGGCCAGGCCTATACCTAACATTTAAGTTGACCTAGCTTTATGGCTCAGGGATGTGAATTTTTCCTATGAATTCTTTTCATGAGAGATGTCAGTAAGCCAACCTAACCCTCGTATAGATGCTGCTAGATGGACGGAAGAATTCTTCCATTGACGTAGGCACTGCTTCTCAAAATACAGTGTTAACTACAGTAACTGAAAACCCCATCCCTTTGCAGCAGTGAGTGTTCACCCTATGGCAAATTATATGCAGCTGTGCTGCGGAAGTGCTTGGAGTGTAGAGGTATCATTTAAGGGGAAACTGGACACAATGTGTCAAGAGTTCTCCTTGGTAAAATATAAGGCCCAAATGCCACTGCTGTCTAAAGAGTCTGTGGCTACATTCTAGCTTTTTGCTGGAAAGGCTCCCCATGTCACTTGTCTTGGCTCGGCTTCACTGTACTTTGAGGCAGCATTGCTGAGGGAACTGAAAAATGAAGGGGGAGCACCTACAGCATACAGATGCTGGAGTGTATTCCCCCTCTCCACTCCTTCCCCCCCCGGCCCCGTCTTCCCTTCATGTAATGCTGCAGTGCCACTCTCACTAACCCAGCACTCTGAACTAGGAATATAATAGTGTAGTCGATTAACCGCTAAGCAAAAGCTTATAGGTTAATGCTATAGACTACACGCATTCCCCATCCCCCAAATTTTTTTAGCAGGCTGGCCAGTACTCCGGCTCAGTCCTGGCTTGAAACAGGTCCAGGACCTATCCCTGCTGCGGCTCTGCATTTAAAGTGTATTAGGAACCGGGGGGCAGGCAGCCCCACTCAGTTTTGGCTTGCACCTGGTTCGGGAGCTCTGACCCGCCCTAGACAGCGGCTGCTGCCACCCCACACTGCTCCCTCTTTATCAGAGACGGCAGCACAGGGCAACAGGCAGCCGGTCGACAAGGGGAGCTGGTTTTTAAACTGGCTCCCCTTGCGGACCAGCTTCTGCATGGCACCTTGCACTGCTGCCTCTGATACAGAGGCATAGCATGTAGTGGCAGGGGGATCCTCAGGAGTGAGACCAGTGCACGCTGGCTGCTGGCCCCACCCCCGGGGACTACAGAATAGTTGACTAACCTATAAGAATTCTTGAGGTTACTTGACTAATCAATTAACCAATATTTAACATCCCTACTCAACCAGTAAGATAATAGTAAATTAAGAACCAGATTCACTAATATGCTTCAGCTGCAAACCCAGTTTAACTGGTTGGTGTTCTCCTTTTTCTGAGGCTCTAGTGGGTTGCTGAATTTGCTCTTTAAATTTTTAATTTTAGCTTTTACGTTTGTACTATACATATTCAAATTATCAGAACTATTTCATGGTACTGTTCCCTTCAATTTTATCAGCTAATGTTTATGTATGACATTTTTAAAAACAAAGTACATTCCCAGACAAAAAATTGATAAGATGGAGTTAAATTTGAGAGTACATATCAGTAACTTAAAGATAAAAAACATTATGGAGATGTAGTAATTATTCCAAAGCCAAGTATTATGAACATAGAAAATGCTGAGTTAAGGCTATGGATGTAAAGGAGTAGTCAACTACCTGATAAGCCTATGCTTATCGATTCGACTACTCACACTTCCCCCCCAAAGGGGGAAGCAAGAGCCTGTGATGGGGGGAGCCAGCTTAAAAGTCGGTTCCCCCCAGCACCGTCTCCACGGTGCTGCCGTCTCCCCGGCCCGCTGCCTCTATCAGAGATGGGGGCGAGGCAAGGGGCTGATGCTGTGAAGCAGCCCCTGTCTGCAGTGATCCAGCCGCGAGCAGGGGCTGCTTCACAGCAGCAGTCCCTGTGCATGGGAGGTCTCAAATCTCCATTGGGACCCCCATACAGGGGCTGCTGCCAGCTGGGCAGGCAGCCCAGCTCAGTTCCAACTTGCACCTAGTGTGGAACAAAACTCTGCTGCAGCTCTGCAATTTAAAACACAGTAGGAGCCGGGGGCAGGCTGCCCAGCTCCTGCTGCCTTTTAAATTCCAGAGCCACAGTGGGGATTGGTCCCTCACCCAGCACAAGCCAGAACTAAGCCGGGCTGCCTATTGACTAATCAAGTAGTCAATAAAAATTCTATCGACTACTTGATTAGTTAAATACCCACATTTTAACATCCCTAGTTGAGGCTACACTTAAGATATCCAAACACATGGAACTAAAAAACACATAGTTAAGGTACTGTATACAAATACAGTAGAATTTCAAAGTTACAAACACTACAGTTACAAACTGACCAGTCAGCCACACATGTTATTTGGAACCGGAAATGCACAATCAGGCAGCAGCAGAGACCAAAAACAAAAGCAAATACATTACAGTAACTCAATGTTCAGTTGCAAACTTTTGAAACAACCATAATGTTTTTTGTTCAGTGTTACAAACGTTTCTGAGTTCCGGACAACCTCCATTCCCAAGGTGTCCATAATTCAAGATTCTTTTGTAATGTTAATTTGGTCCTGTTGTGATGCCACCAAAGGACAAATATGCTGGGGAAATAATTCAGTTTTCATTTTTGCTTTATATTCCACTGCAAGGAAAATAAAAATACCAACTTGCAGATCTTTACATCTCTTTTGTTTAGTAAGGAATGAAAGAAACTAGGTGAAACCCTTAAGCTCCTGACAATTCTTCTTTGTGGCTCCAAGGGTAACATACAGCTTCTCACCACAGTCTCTTTGATCAAGAGAGTCAAAAATGGGGCAGAAGGGTAGATACTTGTTTATTATCAAAATATGTTTGAAACGCTTTAATACAGAAAAATAAAGACAGCTGCTTAAAATAATTTATTTCTAATGTACCAGGTATGAGCAGAATGAACTGGTTAGTATATGTTTGTAAAAGAGGCATAATCCACATTCGGGGATTAAAGCAGTTAATAATTCTTTTGGAATTTAATCATAGTAGTTTAGACTACAATCCTGCAATGAGTAATACCAGTGGCCCAGTTGCAAAATCTCCTGTCTCTGAGAGTCTGGAATGGAGCATGAAAACATCCAGGGATCTATCCCTATATCTCAGAGTATAGGTAGAAAGTGGAAACGATGCCAAATCCCCATCAGTGTTAAACTGTAAACTGAATCAGAATGGAGATGTTATAAATTGCATAGCAAGATGCAGCAATCTAATGAAGTTAGTAGAGTTACCCAAAATACACACGCTCCTTCCGTTCTGGATAAGATAACCCAGCAGTCAGTTAAGTGACTAATGGGAACAGGACTCCATTCTCAATTAACTTCCAAAAATTGTGCAGTGTGAAGGCAAACAGAAGGTAAGCCAGTAGGTGTCAGGATTAAACCTGGTGGATGGTGAGGAAACGTATGTCAAACAAACTCCTGAATAAACATTCATAAGAGAGCAAGATCTGGTAAACCTCATGAATCTCTCTCCACTCTACTCTGTTGCTAGCAGTAGCTAGAGGGGGCTTTAAACAAATACAAGCAAATTCATTCCTTTGTGCTAGACTATCCTTATATCCATTCTATCCACTTACACATTTAAAAAACATCAATACACTTTGGATATTAAAGGTTAACTGGTAAGCATATGCCTTACTAGCTAATCAGTTAATGAGAGGATCCCCCCTCTGCCACTTGGGGAGCTCACTGCGGGGCGCCAGGAGCCGTAGCTCCCCGTATTAGCAAATTTTGCCATTTGCAGTGGAGGCAGGAACACATCCATTGCAAATGATGAGGGTTTCCTGTTTGAAGTCACCATGATTGCCTATTATTCATCTAATGACTCCAACCTGTCAAGAGGAGGCCTAGAATTAGATAAATACCCTTTGGGTTCTGAGCCTTTCATCTCAGTTCTGCTTAAACTTCATCAGTGGAAATTTGAGTCCCAACATTGAGATCCCAGTCCTAAACTGGAACACCTTGAATATAAACATTGGACTATAATCAAGAGACTATTTCTGAAAGAACTCTTTACAACTACAAAGCTCACCATGTCTACTATTAACACCTGATTTTTACATTGAAAGCTAAGTATGGAACACTTCCAGCTCAATTAACAGGCCTCACCACTGATCCTACAATTGATAGGTATCTTTCCCTCTCCTCCCCGCTTCTTTTTCCGTTATAAAATTCTGGGTTTCTGTTACTCCTTTTCAGCTCATCTGATGAAGTGGGTTTTGCCCATGAAAGCTCATGATACTATATATATTTTTGTTAGTCTCTCAGGTGCCACAGGACTACTCAATTTTAAAGTTACAGACTATCTATCATGGCTACCCTCTGAGGCATCTCAACTATGAATCTGAATCTTAAGAATTGCACTCATATCTGTATGTATACCGATCTTAACCAATATGCTCTTTTTTAAAATAAAAATTAATTTAGTTAATAGAATTGGTTTACGTGTGTATTTGTATAAGATCTGAAATATTCATTAATCTGGGAGGTAATGTGACCCGATCCTTTGGGATTGTTAAAACTTTCTTATACAGTAAGTTTTTCAGTAATCCTCATAATCGATTTGGGTGTCTGGGTGGAACCCTAACACTAGCCTGCTTAAAGGGAACTGTGTGGTTGGCATCTGGGTAACCAGGAAGGTAGAGAGCTGTTCTGTGCTGGCTTGGTAAATCTATGTATTGGAATACTCACTAGCTTTGGGAATTGGATGCCCTGCTCTTTGCAGTTTATCCTAATTGAATGACCTTGGCTGACTCCCCCCTGGGCATGAAAAACTAAAGCCTTGACACTTTTACTAATTAAGAGATCCCACAGCACATTTTGAAAGGCGCAGTGTTGGCTCAGGTGTATTTTATTCGGGGCGGGGCAAATAAAATTGTCTAACAGATATTTTCTACATATCCTCAGATACATAAAGTTGTTATGCTCTATTAAGTAGATGCTGTATTCCTCCCAAGACGTGGCTGCACAGCTGTAGTGAATGGTCACCTCAGAATTAAGGATGTTAAGTAGCATGTATTTCACTGATCGAATAGGCAATGCATTTTTGCATCGACTATTTGATTAGTCGATAGGGCGGCGCTGCCCCTTTTAAATGTCACCACAGTGGTTCAAAGGGCAGCACCCCTCGGAGACCGGGATCAGCTGGGGACTCCCCACCTGACCCCGGGTTCCACGTGGCACTGCCACTTTGAAATGCCGTGGTGGTGTTTCAAAGGGGCAGCCCCGCACAGCTGATCCTGGGCTTAGCGCCACATGGAGCCTGAAGTCAGCTGGGGACTCCAGCTGCCCCTGAGCTCCATGCGGCGCTGCCCCCTTTGAAACGCTGCTGCAGCATTTCAAAGGGGCAGCACGGCACAGCTGATCCCAGGCTTAGTGCCACATGGAGCCTGGGGTCAGCTGGGGACTCCAGCTGACCCCGGGCTCCATGCGGCGCTGCTGCATTGAAATGCTGCAACGGCATTTCAAGTGGACACCACCACACAGCTGACCCCGGGCTCTGTGTAGCGCTGCCACTTTAAAACCCCGTGGTGGCTTTTCAAAGGAGCAGTGCTGCACTGAGCCCAGGATCAGCTGTGTAGTGCTGCCCCTTTGAAATGCCGCCGTGGCATTTCAAAGTGGCAGCGCTACACGGAGCCCGGGCTCCCTGCGGCGGTGCCGCTTTGAAGTACCCTCCACTTCCCCCTCACTTGTTGCCTCTATCTGATAGAGGCAGAAAGGGGGGAGAAGCGACTCGTCGACTAGTCCTTAACATTCCTATTCAGAATCAGAGGCAGACAGCTATAACGTGTTTAATATTCCAATGCCATGAAAAAATAAGCAATCTAGATTAAGAGTACAGCTTTGAACTCCAGATTTGACAATTGGCAACATCTTCTTAAAAAAGCTTAAAAAAGGGCTAAATGGGGAGCTATTTTTGTGGTCAATTAACATAGCAAAGGGAAAGGCTGATTCACCCTCTCTGTTCTCACCATATTTTTTTTTAAAGGCAAGTACCCAAAAACTTTACCCAGACACTAACTAGCCTCCAATAACAAGGCCAAAAACTGAATAACCACAAGCACTGAATTCCCCTCCCTGCTCGGAGAGATCCATCTTGGTTAAGGCATAAGTATAGCAGATGCAGGCTCAGTGCACTGCTCATTCCCCCAGCTGTACATGCTCTGGGGGTAATAAAAGATTTTGATCTCCAACTCTGATCTTTCACCAGTTTTCCCTAAATAAAAAACAAAAGGGAATAAAAGAGAAACAAGAAGGCGATTGACCCCTGATGCCAGCAGATATAATGAAGGCACGCTTATTTTAAATACTCTCTTCATGTATCTAGAAGCTTTAGCTCTGTGAGACATTTACACCACACAGTAAAATGCATCCCTCTAATAGTAAGTAGGCAGCTTTGAGACTGTGGGCATTTAAGTAAGTTTAAGTATAATTGATAACAAATGTTAAAATATGCCACTTTATTCTCCTCCACCCTCCAAACAAAATTCCAGTTGGGAAAAAGATGCTTTACTCCCAGCTCTGTTCTTCTGAGAACACCCCCCCACACACACACACAAAGGCTCACCCCCGAAGCAATATGACACATGCTGGCACTTATGAGTACCGGCGCCTTGACCATTTCCAGTACATGGAGCCTAAGCAGTGTTTAGATAGAGGACGCATGGGAGATGGAATATGTAATCCTATGTCTGGAGCTCTCTGCACCGTCAAGACTTTTAGTCAAATGGTGTTATATTTGAGACTCATGTTTCAGTCAATTGAATGAAGGATACAAGAAAATGAGCCTTACTACAGGCAGTGAACACCTGCTTCTATGCCTTCCAGAAACAGCTTATCCAATTCACATCTCTGTTGAACAGGAGGAACCAGGAACTGGAAAACATTTCAGTTACCACATTTCTTTCATGTACTGCCAAGGCCCTGCAGATGGCAAATAGGGGCTATAAACGATACAGAATCTCAAGAAGTGAGAGGACATCAGATCACCTAATCCAGCTCTAAGCCTCCTCCTAGCTTTTGTGAAAAACCACATAATCTAGGATATCTAATGCAGGTCTGTCTCCTGGCTAAGGGCTTTATATGGGAGGTATGCGATGAGAGTATGGATCTCAGCAACAACAGGGGACAGGGAATAAGACTGAGTACCTGAGCATTTTCACAGGCAAGGTGCATGGGGAAGAGGAATGAGGACGGACAGGGAACCTGAACATTCTCAGTGTTAAGATGGAGTTCTGTACTATGAATCTCAAACTAGACACAGAGCTGCCCTAAGTGTGAGCTGCCCACAGGAGCAGAAGATGGCTAAGTGGCATGTTCCGTTTCCAGAGCTATAAAGGGATTTTTCTTTTGAATATCTTGGCTTCTCATTTCCCATTTGACATTAACATGCAACCCAACAAATGATGTTTGCATTATTATTAGAAGAAACTGGTTTTAAATTATGTAAATCATTTAAATCAGTGTCCAGTACAGACAAGACCTTTCAGCATCCTACTAATATTTTAACAAGGGGCCTCTCTAAGAGAGCTCTCTTTTATCTTGTGATAAAAGCCACCAAGTGTGGGCACTGCAAAGACAACAAGCTTCTGCAAAATTCACTGGCTTTACCGCATAGAAAATATGGTCACAATTTCCAAAAGTGACTACAGATGTGATCATTGCACACTGATGCTATTGGCATTCTCAGTATATTTCTCAGATTCAAAGCACATATCCATTAGACTGTTTGATTCACGGAGCTTCATCTTTTCTTGTCTGCAGTTGAGACAGCATTATAAGTGAGTAGTAATTAGGGGGTCTTCGGATTTTGGATGCCCAGCTTTTGAAATACCTTAAAAGAGACCTGATTAGCAATGGCTGGCTGTCCAACTCTTTGAAAATCAAGTCCCTTTTTTTTTTTTTTTTTGGGTGGGTGGGGGGGGATGTCTCAGATTAAGCACCCAAAAATTGAAGTACCTCAAATCACTAGTCATTTTTGGAAATGTAGACTTAATGTCTTCTCACAATTGCAGTCAAGAAAAGATACAGTCCCTTAGGGCAAATAATCTACTAGATATGTGCTCTGAACCTCAGAAATATACCGAAAACACTGATAGCATCGCACATCGTTCATGTATGTAAACTGAACTGGGAAGGTATGGGCCCTGTATGGAGTATGAGAATGTTTTCTTCTGGGAGAGGTTTTTTTCTTGTTGAAAATATCTGACTACTGGAACAATCTATTTCCTCCCAAAGGCAACCAATGTGCTCTGCAGAATTATTTGTATGTGCCCCATAGATAAAAGTAATCACAGGTAGTCATGAATTATTAGTATTCTCCCCCACCCTACCCCCCCAAAAAAGAGTGAAATCCATCAAATCAACCCCATCTTCCTTTTTTAGATTTGGTGGTGGAATTTTTAAAAGGGGGTCTTTTCAAGCACCTGGAAGCAGATCACTACCTTAGGCCACGTCTATACCTACCATGCCAGAGATCAGTCATCTGGCATCCAATTTAATGAATCTATAAGACCCGCTAAATCGAATGCTGAAGGTGCCCCCCATTGGTGCCAGTACTCCCTGATTTGCAAGGAGTAAGGCAGGTCGATGGGAGCATTTGCTCCTATCAATCTCCCACTGCGGAGTTGGCGCCAAGCTCAGCTTAAGGTATGTCTACTCCAGCTATGTTAGCAAGCCCATCTTCCAGATCTAGTCTAGACCTAGCCTTACAGTGAAATATTCTAGCTGACAGAGTGATGTTGGCAGGTTTCCATTACACATAGTTAGAGTTGACAAACAACCTTATGATTTTACAAAGAGAAGGCACTATCATTTAGCATATACCTCAGAAAATCCTCTTCCCTTCCTCCTCAGCCCAAAGAGATACTGTTGCCTGTTTTAATTTTAGCCGACACTAAAGAGGTGTGTGTGCGCACGGGGAGGTTTCTTAAGGAAGGAAACAGAGGGGAAATGCAGAGAACACCAAAAATAACTCACACCTACTCTTCGGTGGTCCCTTGTTTGCTTGCTGCTTATGCACATGGAAAATGTCACCCAGTTCAAAGGCTTTAACCAAGTTATTCAGCCCCTTTTCTACCAGATATATTTCTGTATCTTCAAAAAGCTGTTTTGCATGACTGGATGGAGAAGGTAAATAAAGACATGTTATTTACTCCTCCTTGTAACTCAAAGACCATGTGGCACCCAACAAAATTAATAGGAAGCAGGTTTAAAACAAGCAGAAGAAAGTAATATCTTCATGCAATGCAGAGCCAACATGTAGAACTCCTTGAAAGAGGATGTTGTGAAGGCCAAGCTTATAACAGGGTTTATAAAAGAAACAGATACATTCATATAGAATAGGTCCATCAATGGCTATCAGCCAGGATGGGCAGAGATGGTGTCCCTAGTCCCTTTTCCCCAGAAGCTTGATGCTGTTCTGTTCATTCGCTCTGAAGCACCTGGCATTGGACACTGTCAGAAGACAGGATACTGGGCTAGATGGACCATTGGTCTGATCCAGTATGGTCATTCTTATGTTCTCCAAACCTGATTTAGTCCTGGGCACATGACGTTCAGTATTGCAGTATACTTACCCCACCATTAACATTACCATGTTACAGTGTCTGCAGATCTTTTCTCCCTGCTACAGAAACTGCTATTCACCACAGATTCCTACTAGATGCATTTCAAACAAATAATCTGGCCAACGTAAGAGCAGAGCTGCCTTGGTGCCCTGACATCTTGTATGCATAGGTAGAGATCTTACCATGTGTGTGCATAAAGACAGACTAATTCACAATGGCCACACAAGAGTAATGGAGAGCTGACAGAAGGCAGGAAGCCTGCTAAGAGTGATTACCACCATGTGCTGAGTATGTAAGGCACTTCTTAAATGACACACACTCTCCAAAAGGTTTTCATAGCAAGCAATACAGACACTGTATTTTGAGTACACTTAAAGAAATTTGTTGCCAGCACTGCTTCTCAGTATTACAGGTAGATCTGATATTTAGAAGGCGGTCTGGTGAAATGGGGTGGGGCTCTCATATCTAGCAATTTTTATGCAGAAACAAAAGTTCAGGTGTTTCAATCCACACATAAACCACCTTTCCTCATTCACAAGCAGGTAACAAATGCATAGCGAAAAGAAAAAAAGTTTTAAGAAGTACTTACGCGGCATGATCCCCTGGCTCACCAGCTCCTCCCGTGTCCGTCGCTGCTGAAGCTTCAACTGCAGCACTGCAGGACGCCAGAGAGAGAGGAAAGAGGGAAACAAGGTCAGTCGGAGACACCAGAACATGGAGCACATTTTCAGGTACATTGTATTTTCCTGTTCGGTCTCCAAAATAAGCAAGGAGCAGAAGAGAAAGCCCCCTCCTCCCACCTCACTCATTTGCACTCCTGCAATTGCAGAAGTGGCCGTAAGCAGCAAGGTTTCCGTATTCGCTGTGGGTGACGAGGAGAGGAAGTTGCAAAGGGTCTTGGCAGGACGATAAAAATCCGCAAAGCACAAAAGCCAGTCCTGTTTCTCAAGAAGCTGTAGAGCACCAAGTGTCTATCCAAACCAAGAACATTTAAAAACAAACAATGTATGGACTATGTACCGATAAGAAGAGTCCAATACTAACATTCCAAACTGCTCCTAAAATTATAATTACTGATGTGCCTGTTATTTTTATACAATATCTTAGTCACTAAAATGTATTTGAAGTGCAAGATATATGACTGATCCCCCTCTCCACCCACAAATTCTGTAGCATCCTCACATCCTCAAAGTGAGGCACCTTGAGAATATCTAGAAATGCTCCTACCCCATATTCACCCATTACTGGGATTTTATTTTATTTTTTGATGGCACATTAAAATGTTTAATAAAAATATAACTGTTTCCGTTTCAAACACGAATCTTCAACATACTTATTAGAATTGCAGCATGAAGGTTACAAAGGGTGCAGTTCATCCATTACAACTTCATTCAGGAGAGAAATTGTGGGGGATGGTCAAACATCCAAGTATAGATCCAGTAAGGGGATAATAAGCTCAGAAATCAGAGCTAATACTAGTAAGTATTGGGTGCCATCCCCACTTCAAATTCATGCCTTTGTCAAGATACTTTCATTGTCTACATCCTCAAAGTAGATAAGCTCTTCCCATTTAAGAAAAGAGCTTTTGAAATTGTTTTAAACAGTCAATAGTGTCACACAGGGCCGGCCTTAAGCCGATTTGGCCGATTCGGGCCCCGTGCCCAAGGGGGCCCCGTGCCCTGCACCCGGAAGTCGTCTCCTTCGGCTCGACTCCCCCTTACCTGCGCTGCGCACGCTGCTGGCTGCTGCCGCCGTGCGCACCGTTTGCAGGTGGGTGGGGAGATGCCCGGGCATGACATAACGTCATGCCCGGGATTTTAAAACTGAAAAGTGCCACGCTGCCGTGGTGCACGCGGTTCGCAGTCCGGCCCCGCAGAAGGCAGGGGAGCGGGCAAGGTGGGAGGGGCAGGGGCTTGGACGGGGTGGGAGAGGAAGGGGCTTGTACGGAGGGGAGGAGGGGAGAGAGGAAGACGCTTGTGTGGAGGGGAGGGGCTCGTATGGAGAGGAGGGGAGAGAGGAAGAGGCTTGTGCGGAGGCGGCGGGGAGGGGAAGAAAGGGGAAGGTACCAAGAGAGAGGCTGGAGGAGAGACAAATGCCAGGGGGCCAAGTACAGACAATGAGGAAAAGGGCAGGAGGGGAGGTGTCAGTGGGAGGGGGGACAGGGTGATGCTGGGAGAGGAGAGGTGAGGGGAAGGGCATTGGGGGCTGGAGGGGAAAGTGCTGGGAGAAGGCTTGAAAGAAGGGGTGGGCATGAGAAAGGTGGGGATGGAGCAAGGCACGCGTGAGGGCACAGGGGTGTGAGGGGAACGGGAGCAGAGAGTGGTGAGGGGATGGGCAACAGGGAAAAAGAGGGCAAAGGGGGAAAGGGGAGGCAGGAGGAGGGCGCAGGGCTAAGGGAAGGTGCAGGTGCCAGGGGATTCTGGGGTGAAGCAGAAGGGCAGACACCTGCAGGGGAGGGACCAGCACCAGAGGAGAGAGGCAGGGCAGGTGTGTAGAGGAGGTGTTAGAAGGAGTAGCTCACATGATCAGAGTGGGGCTACTGGAGGAGTGGGCACAGGGGAGAGAAAGGCTGGTGGAGGGCAGGTCGCAGGAGGGCTGAGGGCAGTGAGAAGGGCAGGAGTCAGGACAGCAGAGGGTGAGGAGTTGGGGGGCAGCAGGCACCATGGGAGATGATGGAGCAAGGAGAGAAGACATGGCAGCAGAGAGAAAAGGTAAAGGTTTATAAAATATTTATTAATAACGTGGTATGCTGCCCACGGCCAGTTTGTTTGCGCCCCATGGTACAGTTTGGGTTTATGTGGGGATCAACACGTGGCCGGCGAGTGGGAGCCAAAACAAAAAAGTAGTCAGTGTAACGATCTTCTGTTGATATGTGTTTTAGTAGTTAAATTCTTGGACTGTCATTGCTCATGAAAAGTGCTGTCACATGGGTAGAAATCGGGTAAATATTGCATTTTATTAATATCAGCAGAACTGACTTAAATGGGGCCTGTGTTGTGTAGTCTTGCCTTAATCTTTGTATTCATGCCTGTCAGTGTGAGAGAAGCTATTTGTATATATTTGCTTGCATATGCAACCGCACTTAAGTTGAGGCCCTCAGCATGTTCTGTAAGTATCAGTGTGGCCCCTGGGGCTTCCAAAGTTGAGTTGCCCTAGCTCATCCCTGACAGGTGTCTGTCTAACCTGGTCTTAAATATCTGCAATTTAAGCCCATTGCTTCTCATCCTAACCTCAGAGGCCAAGCAGAACAATTTTTCTTCCTCCTCCTTATGATACTCTTTTAGATACTTGAAAGCTGCTCTCATGTCCCTTTTCGGTCTTCTCTTTTCCAAGGTAAACAAGGCCAATTTCTTCAGCCTTGCCTCATATCTCATGTTCTCTAGACCTTTCCTCATTTGTGTTGATCTTCTCCGGACTTTCTCCACATTTCCTGAAATGTGGCGCCCAGAACTGGACATGATACTCCAGCTGGGGCCTAATGTAGATGGCTCATTCCCTGCCTAGGGGACATGAGACTGGGCAGGTTAATTTCCAATCCTCCTGTTTATTATTTTCCTAAGCCAGGAGGGCACAGTAGTTCTGATGGGGGTTGGAGAGGGGATGGAAGCCAGATCCAAGATCAATGAGCCCTGGGAAGTGAGGCCATTGAAAGGAGACTGGACCTGTGGATGCCTTGGGGGTCAGCAGCAAGGGCCTGCTTTGGGAAGCCCCCTCTTTGGAGGTGAATGTGGCAGCATTGAGACACCACCCAGAAGCCTGCGCCACAGACACTAACTGCAGATTCATGGGACGGCTCTCACAGATCTTGCACATGCACAAGATGATAGATCTGCAGGGGGGGGGCAGTGGCGTAGTGAGGGGGCCGGAAGGATCAGTTGCCCCGGGAGAAAAATAATATAAAATTTAGCTAAAAATAGATGTCACACGTTTTTAAAAGGAATACCATATCTCCTGTCTTTTGTCTCTTTAGGTTCCCAGTTAAAATTTTCAAAAGCACTTGAGTGACTAAAGTCATTTTTGATAATTGGACTTGGAAATCTAAGCTCAGATTTTCAAAGGTAATTAAGCTCCTAAAGAGACAGTTGCCAACTCGGATCTTCAAAGAGATCTATCTGATCTTTACACACCTTTGAAAATCTGGTCATAAGTGTCCTAGTCAGTTCTGAACGTGAGATGTAGGAGCCCAGTCCTAATTCCTTCCGGCTTTTTTTTTTTTTTTAATTTGAACATTTATCTACACTAATTCCCCCTCCTTTCTCTTTCACTATCAATAAATGCATGGATCAAAATTATAGGTGCTTTGTGAATATGCTGACTTGAGAGTGGAAAGATTTCATATTGTCATGTATGATTCCTGGTAACCCATCTCAAATATGAAAAACTAGGTTGATACCTGTTCATATCAGGAGCTGTTGAATTCAGTTTACCATTTGCAGTATCTCATTAGGATGTTTAGTGGGTTTTTTTATTTATTTATACTGTGGGAAAAGCATGGGCTCACAAGAATTCCTCCATTGTTTTACCATGAGTCTCAAAACATTTGGTATTTTTCTAAAGGCCTGGAGTCAATTGATTATGTAGGAATCTCAGCTTTCATTTAAAAAAAGTTCTCTATACTTCTGGGCCTTACAGCTAAGGAGGAAAGCTTTAAAACATGAACCCTAAATACTCAAGAAACAAAAGGCCAATAAAAATCCAACATGTTTTATTTTTAAAATATCTTATGATTTGTAGACCAGTCTCATAACTTTGTGTAGATGTTCCTTGTGATTTTTGGGTTGACAATACTGCTCTTTGATTGGTGAATTTAGAGAGGTCTCTCCCTTCAGTTTCCCTTTCCACCCTCCTTTTTTGTCACAGGTCATCAGAGAATCAGAGACAATGGAGAGTAGGGTGAGTCCATGACTATGGTTAATGACTGGTCAGGGTGACTAACTATTATCAGCCAGTGGTCTGAATGAGCTATCTACTGCCATCTGTTAATCAACTGTAGGAAAAGGCTTCACAAGCAGACCTTATTTATATAGACATACCTACTTTACCACAGAGATCAGTAGACACACTTGCTGCGTCAAGGTGCTCAATTTTGGCTCTTTTGGGTCAAAATTCACTTAAGACTTGGAGCTGGGAGAATGAAATGTTGTAATCCATATTGTATGATTAAAAGGTAAAAGACCTGAACTTAATATGACCTGGCTTAGGGTCTACCATAACTTGAACACTAAGCAGAGGATAGTGAGTCACATCTAACAAAGTCACAGAAGATGGAAACAGGTTTTATTTCTGGTGGTGTAGAGTCTATTTGGGAGTCCTCAATTATATCTGATACTTTACATCCAGTGCTTAAAGGCAGAGCTGACTAGAATCAATTGAGAGTCCTTGTCTTGTCTCAGGGATCGCTTAAGCAAAAATCATTGATAAAATCTTGTGTAGACTGACCTTGGACTCAACATGCAGGCAATATGTGTTGAAGGGCAGTGCAAAGGAGGCAATGGTGGTGAGGTACCATATTACAGTAAAACTCCAGTGGTCCGGCATCCAATGGTCCGGCACTCCTGATGGTCCGGCACCGCTCCAGGCAGCCGGACAATTGGGAGCTGCTCTGCCCCCAGCTTCCCCGATTCAGCTGCTGCTGAAACTGACAAGTGGCTGACTTGGGGAAGTCTGGGGCAGAGCAGCTGGGGTGCTGCCGGGTTGGTCCAGCAGCGCCAAGGGGCGCATCCCCCCCACTCCACCCCAGACCCCTCATAGCCCCCCCTTCCGATAGTCCGTCATATCTGATAATCCGGCACCCCCCTGGGTCCTAAAGGTGCTGGATTATCGGAAGTTTACTGTACCTAGTGAAATCATTGGTGCTGAAATCACTAAGGACTGGAATTTGACCACAGAACTGACACTTTCTTAATAAAGACTCCATTTTTGCTATTTAAAAAGTAAATCAATGTAACAGAAAACTGCAACGCTCTCTGGTAACTTTTTAAAAATCAAACTTTAAACTTTATTGAAAAGATTGGATAGTTTGCAATTGAAAATATTTAACCTATACTTAAGGCAACTGATTTAATTTTGTGTAAAATGTGCATAATAAAGGATGGCATTTTTTTTTTTAAATGTTCAACTATACTGATATACATTTTGATCAGATCTACTTCTGATGTGATATTTGTGTGTGGTTGTGGTTTGTTGTGTGGGTGCTTTTTTTTTGCTCAACAAAAAATCCTGGGTGGGGGGTGGGAGCCGCCAAAACTGTTCGAATTGGGCCCCGCACTTCCTAAAGCCGGCCCTGGTGTCACATGCTGAATGCCGCTGCTGCTTTTAACCTGGCCCCAGAGAAATTGGAAGGCAATGTAACTGACTCGTTTAGCATTGTCTGTGAGAAGACAGAAAAGAAAAACCCCAAAACAAATACAATGGAATCATTAGCATATGCACACGCCTTACAGGTTCGTTTTATCATAAACCTTGTCCGTCCTCTTCCAATTGCTCCTTCCATCTATCTGAATTAACCTGTGCACTCTTGAAGGCAAGGATTCACAGATTTTAAATTCAGAAGGGATCATTAGATCATCTAATCTGACCTCTTGTATATTACAGGTCACAGAATTTCACCTGATTACTCAGGTACTGAGCCAAATAATTTGTGTTTGGCTAAAGCTCATCTTCTAGAAAGGGATCCAGTCTTGATCTGAAGACTTCAAGAGATAAAGAATCCAACCGTTTCATTAGCCTGATAATTTTGTGCTTTGTTTCTATCTCAATTTGTCTCACTTCAGCTTCCAACCATTGTTGGTTCATGTTACACCTTTCTTCACTAGTTTACAGAAGTATTTAGTACCCAGTCTTTTCTCTCTGTGAAGGTATTTATACATAAATCAAATAACCTTTCAATTTTTTTGATAGACAAAACTGATTGAGCTCTAAGTTTCTCAGTGAAAGGCATCTTCTCTAGCACATTAATCATTTTTATATCTCTTTTTTGCATGTCCTGCAGTCTTTCAACACCCTGTTTAAAAGGTTGACATCAAAACTGTATGTGTATTCCACTACTATCTCACCAACAACATGCAAAGATAAAAATCATCTCCCCATTCCCACTCACTGCTCCCATTTATGTATCCAGTGATTATAATAGTCCTTTTAGCCACAGAATTACACTGGGACCTCATGTTGAGATGCATATATCTACTATGACCCCGAGATCCTTTTTAAGGATATAATTCTCTTTACATTCAACTGCATAAGTGCACATTTGTTTTGAATGGGCCCAACTTACCAAGTGACTCAGATCACTATGTAGGACAGCCGTATTAAGATTAACCCCTCTGTTAATCTTTCTATCATCCTCAAGTTTTTTTTAATACAGCTGTGATTTTATATTTACACCCAGATCATTGAAAAAAATGTTGACTAGCATTGGGCTCAGTACCTGTTCCTACAGAATTCCATTAGAATAACCCAAATGTGATGAGTCCCTACTGCCATCTGTCAGAAGGCCAGTTAATGCATTTAACATGTGCTTTATTGATATTACATATTTCCATTTTAAAAAATTAACCTACAGGTTGAGCCTCTCTAGTTCAGCACCCTCAGGATCGGACCCATGTCAAACCATAGAATTTGCCAACCCACAGGAGGTCAATATTGTCTCCAGCATTACCAACACTTCCACTGCTTATTGGGCACTTAGAAGTCTCAGAGGGGTAGCCATGTTAGTCTGTAACTTAAAAAAAATTTAAAAAACAACAAATGGTCCTGTAGCACTTAGAGACTAACAACAATATATATATTATCATGAGCTTTTGTGGGCCAACCTACTTCTTCAGATGAGTGGAGCAAATGTTGGGGTTTCCTGTGCCTCTTGTGTCACTCATCTGAAGAAGTGGGATGGCCTCTTAGAAGATATTTAGGGGTAAAACAGAACTAAAAAACAGCACAAAACACTGAGAGCCAGGACTGATGGCTCTAAACTGTAAAAAAAACTTAATGGCACCATGGGAAACTTGGCAACACCCATAAGTGCACATCCAGCTAACTAAAATCAAGGTGGACCACGGATATTGCCAGACCAGAGAGTGCCAGACTAGAGAGGTTCAACCTGTATCATGTGGTACTAAATCAAATGCCTTACAAAAATCGAAGTATAACTATGCAGTTATCTTTGTTAACCAAACTGATCATCTCAAAAAATGAAATAAGGTTTGTTTGACAAAACCTATTTTCCATAAAATCTATATTTGACTAGCATTAATATTACTTCTATCCTTTGATTTTAGAATGTGAAATCCTGTATCAGCTTTTTCATTATTTTTCCCAGGAATTATTCCAGGTTAACCAGCTTATAGTTATGTGGATCATTCCACCTGCTCTTTTTTAATATTAGCATATTAGTCCTCTTCCAGTCTTCTGGAATTTCCTCAGTACTCCTAGATCTCCTAGTGAGACGGAGATCACCTCAGCCAATTCTTTTAGGTCCCTTAGATGCAAGTTTAACACAGTCCGCTGATTTAAAAATGCATCTCTCTAGTAGATATTTAACAACCTCGGTTACTAAATGAATCAGAAAGTTCTTCATCATCCTCAATCCTGCTTTCTTCCAAATCCGCAACAGAAAATTTATTTTACATCTCACACTTTTCTGTGTTATCTCCACCACATAATGAGCCGATACAATTTCTAGGATTTCTTGTGTTCCTGATATACTCTAAAAAGCCTCCTTACTGTCCTTAGTTCTGCCAGCCAGGATTTTTTCCCAGACATCTTATTGAAGAAACAGCTTCTCTTATCAATTTTCTACACTTCATAACTTCTAATTTATTGCTATCTATTTCCCCTTTTCTCTCTTGTTACATGTTGATTTTTAATCTGTAATTGCTGCCTTTATTTTGTCAAAGTCATCCTCTTCCTTCAGCATGAAACTGGCTTTTTATCCATCTAATAATGTCTTCTTAAAGAGCACCCAATTTTCATTCATATTGGTCTAAGTTTTTCCTCCCAATCAATTTTGCTCATAATTTTGTTTATTTTTTGGGAATCCACTCTTTTGAAAGAAAGAGAGAGAGAGAGTGTGAGTGAGTGAGTCACTGTATTGGTTACATCTATTCCGTCATTTTCCCATTCCCATGCTCTAGTTAATGCAGAATATTCCCAACACTATGCTCCAGTGCACTGTCCCAATATGATTTAAAATATTCAAGTGATGATCTTTGGAACACTACTCCACAGTTCAACAGTGGTTCTTGCTAATAAGTAATATTTCTACATACTCATTTTAAATTTTCCTTCGCTCAAATCTCATTCCATTATTCCTAATGGCAAATCCTTGGATTAAACTGAACAATTTATTTATCCCATCCAAAAGGCATCATTTTTACAGTAAGTAACCAATCACTGCTAATATGACTGAATAAAATGAAGAGAGAAAGAACAAAGCACCATATTTGTAAAAGTACTTAGGGACCTAACTCCGACTGATTCCACTGTGACATAAGCACTTAAATACCTTTTAAAATCTAGCTCAAAGTCATTTACAGAGGGAAAAAAACCCTAAAAGGTACATCCCTTATCAAGTGATATGAACACAACAGAATACTTTATACGCGCACGAAAAATATTTCAAGGGTAAAATATTGCCAACAGAGAATGTACTATTTCCAAGGGTTATCCCACAGATCACTATTAGAGGGGGATGGCAGAGGGAAAAACCCCTTCCCCAGACGACTTTGGGTTAAATAAGTACTCTGGATTCCATGTGTTATTGAATTCCATATATTTAGGAGATCACCTGTTCATGTATGAGAGTGTGTGAATCCTATATATAGGGTAACAGATGTCCCTAAAGCTAATTCAAGGCTGTCATAACGGAGCTCTGCCAAGAACAAAAAGAGTTTTTAAAAGCAATTGACAGCTATGGACCAGTTCACTCAGTTTTCTTTCATATTCTGAATCTAGCACTTCCCCCACTTCACCCCATTTTAAAAATTAATTCAAAATCAAAGATAGGCACTAATCTTATTCTCTGTTTAAGAAGAGAGTATATCTAGTGATTAGAACAGGGGTTTAGGAATCAAAACTCCAGTTATTCTATTCCCACCTGAACCAAAGTCTGCACAACCCCAAACACGTCACTTAGCCTGTGTATCTTCTTATCCCCTTTCTGTAAATTGGGAATAATAATGCTTCCTTACTTCACAAGATGATGATAAAGTGAGGCTTAATTAAAGTTTGTAAAAGAGTCTGAAAGACGAGAAGGTGGGAGATGGCACAGTGCCCTAGGCCAGGGTGAGGAACTTTTTTAGGTTCAGGGGCCGCTAACCCACAGAAAGATCAGTAAGAGCCACACACAAGAGAGAAGAAAAAACAAAACCGCTCACTCATCTGGTACCCAAGTGAGAAGAAGGAAAAATAAGCTCACTTCACTCATGCAACTTGGGACACCAGGGCTCCCCTTGCACTTCAGCCTCACCAGGGGCGAAGTGGGGGGAGGAGAGAAGAGACTCAGGGCTTCTCCCCAGGGCCAGATTAACTCTTCTGGGGGTGCAGGGCTAGTAGACTTTGTGGGGGTCTGGGCAGGAGGTAGGGTGCAGAAGTGGGCTGGGGGTGCAGGGTCTGTGAGAGAGAGTGAGGGGGCAGGGGATGGGGGCACTAGACACAGCTCCTAGAGAGGGTGGGGGAAGCACAGAGGGCTCTGTGCTACTCTGTGCTTGCAGGCACCACCCTCTGCCTCTCCAATTGGCCACAATTTCCGGCCAATGGGGGATGGAGGCTGCAGGCAAGCCTATGCTTCCCTGTGCTGCCGTTCCTCTAGCCGGGGAGAAAAGACGGGGAACAGCAGCACAATGCTGCTTCCTGCCCTCTCCACCTTTCACAGGGCAGAGCTGGCCACCAGGGGGCTTGAGCAACAGCTTCCTGATGCTTCCCCCGCACTGGGGAGTGGGGAGCCCTGAGCCTCATGGTCCAGCTCAAGGGAAGCCAGGAGGCAGATTTGGCCCATGGGCCTCAGGTTCCCCATCCCTGTTCTAGGGGAAGCAATAGGTATAAGTGTGTCTATGTTAATAAATCTCAGACAAAATTACACTACAGTTACTACCTGTGGCACTATTAGATCAGAGCTCAGTAACTCACCTACCAATGGCTGGTAGGAGCTGGCAGCTTAATCCACTGGGACTGCATCTCTTTAGGGAACTCTCCTATTGTTAGTCTAACAGTGCAGAGCTGCATCAGCACTTACAGTGGTGGGAACACTAGCAAAGGCTGAGCTTAGTTGCTTTTATCACTGTGTCATCCAAACCAGCAGCAACATTTTTCAAGTGTGTATATGTGAGCTCCAACCATCCAAAAAATGTTCTCATCTCAGCAATGTTACACACAGTGTCAAAAGTTGTTAAAAAAGACTAGGCGCTGAGTTCCTTTTCATTAGAAGAACCAAAGAAATATGTAAATTAAAAATGAGAGGTATTTAATGGAGAAGCCCCCAGATACCTTGGATATAGGACATTTATTGCTGAAATAATCAAATTTCTATACAGCCTTTTATTCTGAAAGATTCCAAAGCTATAAAAATGTCATTGCAACAAGTGTTGCAATGAAGCATAAGCCACCTGTAAAGTGGATCAAAAAGAAAGGTTACTTACCTTATATTAATTGAAGTTCATGTACCTAAGTGTATTCACTGTGGTTGAGCATGCCCTCCATGCACTTGCAGCTGGAAGACTCCTATACCCAGGCCTGCATCCTATACCTCATGTACTGAAGAAAAAGTATACGAGGTAGCATAGACCATCTGGCTCTCCAGTTCCTACTCTGTCGTGAATCAAACAAGGGTCTGAGGAGAAGGGGAGAAGGGCTGGTCATGGATTACCCAAGGGATCACACATCTTGAAGAACTCCATTTACAATAAGGTAAGTAAAACTTTTCTTCTTTGAGTGCTGGTCCCTACATGTATCTGCTATACTAATTGAGGAGTGTGTTCTGCATATCAGATTTTTGGACTGCTGATCCAAAGCAGCTTGAAGCAGGACATACTGCCTCCTAATAAATGTGTGAAAGGAGACCCAAGTCATTGCTCTACAGCTGTCTGGAGGAGGGGGGAAATTGCTTGCAGGGAAGCCACTGAGACAGGATTTAATTAATAGTGCACAGGCTAACAGATTGAGAGTGAGGGGCATCCATAAATTCAGAACAAAGAAGGGTACAGCCGGAAATCCATATAGAGAGCCTTTGGGAAGAGACTGCTGTCCCTTTCATCCTATCAGTGATGGAGACAAATCATCTCAGACTTCTGAAAGAGCCCTTCTTCAAGGAGAAGAATTTCCTGTCCTGTTGTTATGAGGTCTGGGATAGAACAAAGGGAAGCAAACATATTGATTCAGGTAAAGTTCAGAAGGAATTTTTGTGATGAACTCAGGAATCAACCTCAAAGACATTTTATCCCCATGAAGCACTGGGTATGTAAAGTCCATATGAGGACCCTGCACTCATTCACTCTTCTAGACAAGGTAACTGCTGTTAAGAAGGCCACTGACAGGCATAGGAGCAAACTAGAGGCCAAGGGCTCAAATGGTAGGTTTTTAAGTGTCAATTGCCTTAGGATAAGGTTCAAGGTAGAAGCAGAGTTTAATATGTCGGAGAATATTTTGATAATTTAATTTAGGAACTTCAGTTCTGGATGGGTGAAAATTGAGAATGGAGGGTGGAGAACAGCAGGCATTAATAGCTGCTAAAACAGCTAGTACATATGGTGAAGTAATAAAACAGGTCCAATGTCCTCAAGGAGACAAGATATCCAAGATATAATGGATCTCAGACACTTCAGGAAGCAATACTGCTGACTACAAATGTGGAATCACTTCCACTTAGCAGTATAGCTCTTACTTGTAGAGGGTTACAGATGGATTGGACCTCTTCTAAGCAAGCTCAGTCTAAGGTAATTGTCCATCCAAAAAATCAGGTGGCAGAAGGCCAGGCTGGGATGGTTGGTCTTGCCTCTGTTCTAAGAAAGTAAACCTCAGAATGACTGTAGGTGAAAGTATGGGCAAGTAGTCACCTACAAAACAATAATGAACTACAACTATTTTGGCTGCTATGGTGCTATCAGGATTACTTTTGTCTTACTCTGCTTGATCATGCTAAGACCATGAGGTCGTAGGGGAATGGGAGGGAATGCATACAATCAGCAGGTGCAACTACTTCACTAGGAAAGCATCAACTCCAGAATTGTGTCCTTTGGCCGCTCCAAAGCAATACGCTGGGCACTTCTTGTTTCTTTGGTTTGTAAAGAACTCCCATGATAGGAATCCCCACTGCCAGAAAATATGCTGCACCACAGAATGCTGCTGCCCCTCATAGTCCTTGCAAAAATGTCTATTGAGACTAGAATAATAGAATACTAGAACTGGATGATCTCGAGGTCCCTTCAAGTCCAGTTCCCTGTGCACTCATGGCAGGACCAAGCACCATCTAGATCAGGGGTGGCCAACCTGTGGTTCTTGAGCCACATGCGGCTCTTTGCTCACAGAAATGCAGCTCTCAGGGTTACAGCTCGTTCGGAGCCACATGCCAGCTTTGTGCACACGCCCCAGTTCCTGGAGAGAGAAGTGTGTGCTGTGGCAGCGGAAGCTCCGGTGAGACCCAGGCATTGGGTTAGAATGGGAGGAGCCTGGGGGTGCCTGGCTCTAGGGGAGGGGAAGGGCATTGGGTTAGAGTAGGGGAACTTGGGGGCCTGAGGAGAGGGAGGGCATTGGGTTGGGGGACTGGGGTGCCTGGCTCTGGAGGGGGAGGGGGGGGATGTGTGCTCTTTGCACTACTATCCACTGGTCTTTTGGCTCTTCGTGTTTAACCGGTTGGCCACCCCGATCTAGATGTTAGGGACTTTGTTACTAGGGTTGTAATAGTGTAGTCGATTAACCAATTAACCAATAAGCAAAAGCTTACAGGTTAATGCTATAGACTATATGCGCATCCCCCTCCCACCAGTAAATTTTTTTAGCAGGCTGGCCAGCAGCCCAGCTCAGCCCTGGCTTGCAACAGGTCCAGGACACCTACTCCTGCTGCAGCTTTGCATTTAAAGTGTATTAGGAACTAGGTGGGTAGGCAGCCCAGCTCAGTTCTGGCTCATGTCAGGTGCAGGAGCTCAGACTCCCCAGACAGGGGAGGGGAGCTGGTTTTTAAACTAGCTCACCTTGTTAACCAGCTGCCACCTGGCACACCATACACTGGATGCTGGCCCCGCCCGAGTACTACAGAATAGTCAAGTAACTGATAAGAATTCATGAGGTTACTCAACTATTCAATTAACTGATATTTAACATCCCTATTTGTTAATCCCAATAGGTGCACTGCCAAGAGGTTGATGTGATTTTGGATATGCTAGTTCCAGCAATTGGTTACTTCCTTGAAGAGGGAAAGACCCCGCTCCCCACTGTTTATGTAATAGAATAGTTATGTTTTCTGACCTGATTTGGACGGGTGGATCAGTTAAAGGGTGGCAACACTTAAGCACTGCCCAAAGCTCCAGAATACTGATGTGCAGCATATATTCTTATGGAATCCAAGAACCCTGAGCTATATGGTTATCCAGGTGAGCTCTCCAGACCACTAGAGATGTATTTATACTGAGCATCTTTGTGGGCAGTGTGGGAACAAAGGGCACCCCTACCACAGACACTGTCTTTGGTTTCCCACCAGCTGAGTAATACCAAACATACTGAGGAAGCAAGACTCTGATCTACCAAGTCCCTGCTCAGTGAGTCAATCATTCTTAAACATGCCTGGAGGTACCACGGGTGAAGTTTTGCAAAGGGAGTCACTGGTTGATGCCTCTTAAGCATTTTTTTTTTTTCCAAAATACCTTCTTGCTAGATGGCTGAGTTAGAAAGGAGATGTCAGTGGTGTGGTATGTCTGCTACACCATCGCCTGTGGTGCTTCCTAGTGATCTTATAGTCCTTGTAGTGAATCAGTGTGGCCTCCCGCTGACCCAAAGGAGGAAACTTCCCTCAAAACCCCTTGGTGGGCGGTGCCAGAGTCACCCAGCTCTGCCCACAGGAAACAGGAAGTTAGAGCTGCAGGTATAAGAAGGGAAGCTCCCAGCTCAGTTAGAGCTCGGCTGCCAAGCAGGGCAGAGGCTGTTCCCCAGCCCCAGCGTCGGAAGGCCCTGCTGCGCTGTTCTCTGGTGGATGACTAGGTTGGGCAACTACCAGAATTAATGAATTTTATTGAAAACAATTTTCATTTGTTTGCCACGATAAGTGTCCCTGTGTAATGCCAGCTTAGCCAGAGTGTGGGGACAATGATGTCACTACTCAGCGCTGCGCACACAGTCAGTCAGTGGTGCAATTGCCTGTTATATATCATATATAAGACCGTTATTAGGGGTTCCACAAAATTCTTTTGAGTTTAAAAGGGTTCCATGGCCAAATAAATTTGGGAAACACTGGCCTAGACAGAGTATGAGAGGGGAAAGGACCAGCAGATCTCACTTTGAAAGAAAACATGAATTCCCTAGACAGCACAAACAACAAATGGTCTGGTAGCACGTTATAGACTAACAAAACATGTGGATAGTATCATGAGCTTTCGCGGGCACAGCCCCACTTCTTCAGATGACAAACTCCAGTCATCTGAAGAAGTGGGCTGTACCCATGAAAGCTCATGATACCATCTACATGTTTTGTTAGTCTATAAAGTGCTACCTGGCCATTTGTTTTTTCCTGTACAGACTAACTCAGCTACCCCCTGAAGCTTCTAGACAGCACAGGTAGCTCTCCTGACGTCACCGACTGGGAACAGAACAGGCAGAGCTTGAGATTTGTAGTATTGGGCATGCTAAGATTCCAAATAGTAGGGGAACCCCTGAAATCTAAACTAAAACTAACTAAAGCTAAATTATCTAATATAAATAATTTATAACACTATTTATAGAGTTGAAGTTCAATCGAGAGTGCTAGAAAGGCTATGGACAAAGATACGTTACATCCTAGAACATGAGCAGTAGAAAGGAACTGGAGAGAGTCAGTTGGTCTATGGCACACCTTAAACACTCAGTGCAAAGCAAAAGGAAATCTTGGAAAGACGCAGAGCACCAGACACTACTACTTTAGAGTCTTCTAGTCCAATGAACAAACAGTACATGCTCACCCACACTGAATACCTAAGCTAGGGGGACCAGCACTAAGATGACGTTATTTAAATGGCACAAACAAGAGTTTTGAACAGGAATTGAAGAAAAATACTGTAGCTAATTAAAGCTACATGGGCAAGCAGAGCAATAACCCAAAATTGGAATTTGGTGAGGATACCAACATTAAAGACAAACTGTTGCATAATTTAGTCAAATAGCTGTACGAGCATGTTAGGGTGAGTCCTTCATGTTAAATTTCCAGAAGCTAACGAAAATAAAAATCATTTAATGATTTTGTAAAATGCCAATCAAAATCATTTTCATTTAATAAACTTACCCATTGCAAGGATGTATTGCGAAAGATAGCTAGAAAAAGACACTAGCATGAAACAAAAAGGTGAAATTAAAATCTATTTTTATTGTCCATGCTAAGCGCAAACAGTATACCTACCGCAGCACAATATTCTCTATCATCATAATGCAGCATTAATTCAGTATAGATTCAGATGGAAAGCATCACCTAACTCAGCACGTCACTTCCTGCAGAACTAAGTTTTTCCTGGAACTGTGATATGGTTAAAGCACTGACCTAATCTGATTCTAATTAATTTGAGAGTTTCTTGAACATCACAAGGTGATTTGGCATCAGGGCACAAATTGCAGCAGTATGCATTTTGGTAATACATGTTGTTAAAATTAAAGCAGCAGTATCTGTAGATACAGCCATCAGACTACACGAAAGACATCTATACAACCAAATTAATTGTATAAACATGTGAAAACAGTCTCCAATAGCAGAAACAACTGAACTCAATTTGTTAGTTTTCATATTTAAGCCTATCACTTTAATTGACTGAAATTACTGAAGCTAGCAACTGACTGATAAAAATTAGAGTGCTATGTAAACATGATAGGTGACATCAACTGCATGCCTCTTACCACACGTAGTAATTCTAATATTAATATGACAATTTACCTTTTAATTTCATGCATATAATACAGTAAGTCATTCTAGTTATGCACTCAATGCCAAAATCAACCTTTGAATAAATGGAAGGTGCTTGCACTCTCAATCTGGAGCTGAATTTATTCTTTAAAATGCAGGTGTAGTCTAAAAAGTTTCCTTAGTTTCCTTCTAACTCAATGCATTTGCTCCTTATACCTGTTCATAAAAGCTAATTTTGAGCTCTATTAGCCCCGTCACACCAAAACTGCTTTAGCAGAGGGAGATGAATATGATTCTGGCTCATTATTCATCATGGTCTGGTAAATTCAAACTACAGAATCTCTAAGGATACTGGAGACAGCAAGGGCAGAGAGATGAGCTTGATCCAAAGGTTCTGTTTACACTTAAACAATAAGAAACCATTTTTAAAAAACGCTTATAACTAGCATGTGTTACCCCAATATGAAAAAAACACTGTGGGCAAAAAGGTTTTAAAACAGTGCTCAATGTTCAGTTACTGCCTAATGCTGAAGTCAATTTAATTTTTTTTCAGCATAATTTTTTCTTAAGTCAACAGGACTTCACATCCCCAGTGGAATTTAAAGGAGCAGTGATTAGCAAAAAAAAATCATTTGCCTTGAAAATGGAGTACTGTGTCTTTTTCAAAGTGACTTTTCTGAGCATAACAGCACTTTAATCCCCTGACAGCTGATGCAGAATGCACATTGGCTATGCACCTCAGCAGTTAACTGATAAGCATTTAAGTGAAGCAGACTGTAAATGACAACTGAACTGCAGGGATTACATGGCTGAGTTTTCTACCTGGGAAATAGGACCTCAGTATGTCACATTTCCATGTGGGAACAACAGAAATCAGATTGATCATATTGTCTACACTCAGCATTTGCAACTTTCTATTGCTATTGTTGTGAACAGTATCCACATACTCAGCATAAACATGTAAAAAGAAAAGGAGTGATCTATAGTGAGCCTGAGCAAAGAACCAGTAACAGAGGAGCTCACACTTTTTTTTTGCACTATTTGAGATTATCGTACATTCCACTAGCTTTTTTTTTCAGTGTGGCAAGTGGTTAAAATGCAAGTGGTTTCTTTCCTCAGCTCTTCCTTAGTAACCACAGTAAGGAGATGAGGGGAATTTGTAGTTAATCTGTAAAAATCATTAGGAGAAGGAACTCTTCACACCAGAAGCAAGTCTCCTTTATTTATATTCATGCCATAGGCTCTTCTCATTGCAGAAGTGTTGGGGGAAGTTGACTTGTGAGCAGCTTCCCTCTGTCCAGAGAAAAGGCCTACAAAGCAAGAGCCCATCAAGAAACAGAACTCAGATCACCAGTGGTTGGTTCCTTGTGAATTATGAAAGTGGATTTCTTGCCAGCACTGTGGAAATCAGCATATACAGCCTCAGTGCAAGTGGGAGAACAGGCACTTCTCCCACTGCTCCTACACCACCTCCCACTGCTTTGCTCATCCAACACACATAGAAGGTCACTGACATACATGGCCATCAGGAGAGATACCCAGGAAACCCACAGTCAGCAGAAGCCTTAGTAGCAGAGCAGTACTTGAGCAATGCCACCTGGAAGGAAACAGAAGGGTCTTTATGCAGAGTGTCTTTGCCTCCAAGAGATCAAAAGAAGTTGGGATGTAAACCTCAATCACATTCCAAACCCTTCCCACATCCAACCTTGAATGTTCTGGGAAAAGTTTCACAAGGTGCTGCTCACAGTTATGTGCCTGAGTTCCTTTACTTGGTTTTTCCATGGGAGGGGACAATCTAGGGCCAGGTTAAGAACCATAAGCCAGTGGTTTTTCAAAAGGAACAGGAAAAAGGAAAAAAAAGTTTCTGGATTTATTTATAAAAATGTATTTCTGAGATTTCCCTGCTGTTATTCCCTACCCTATAAAAGGAAAGAACAGTGGTTTGCCAGAAGATACATCGTATAGCCATGTCTACACTACACACTTTGGTGAATGCAAGTTACATCTGTGTACAGCCACTGAAGTCAATACATCACGTGTGTGCATGTGTATACACCTGGCTGCTTTTGTCTGCACTGCACATATTCACCAAGAGCATCTGTGTGAATGCAAAATGAAGTGCACCATGGATAGATATCCCATTGTACCACAAGCTGCAATTTGGTGCAACAGCTTTTTGGAAATTTTCACAATGTATTGTGGTGTAGAACTGAGTCATGAAGAGATGTCTGACAGCTAGGGATTGAGTTCCCAGCATTCAACTTTCTCCATTCATAGTGCCAAACCACATCTAATTTTTGTCTCTTAAGATAGTTCAAATCCATGCATCACTTTGTATTATTCTCATGAATGTTGCAAATACAGATCACATGATCCTCCTGGATTTGCAGACCTGAAAGAACTACCTCAACAAGCAGGAACGATTTCTTCTAGGATAGCGTGCTGAGGGACACAGTAAGAAGAAAAACAACTTAAGATAGTTGGTGATAGAGATGGAGAGAGGTAACTAGTGGGGTCTCCCAAGGGTCTGTCCTGGAACCAATCCTATTCAACTTATTTATAAATGATCTAGAGAAAGGGGTAAACATTAAGGTGCCAAAATTTGCAGATGATACCAAATTTCTCATGATAGGACCAAAGCAGACTGTGAAGAGCTTCAAAAAGATCTCACCAAACTATGTGATTGGGCAACAAAATGGCAAATGACATTTAATGTTGATAAATGTAAATCAATGAACATTGGGAAAAATAATCCCAACTATACATACAACATGATGGGGACTAATTTAGCTACAACTACTCAAGAGAGAGATCTTGGAATCATTGTGGATAGTTCCCTGAAAACATCCATTCAGTATGCAGCAGCACTCAAAAAAGCCAATAGAATGTGAGGGAGCATTAAAAAAGGGATAGAGAATAAGACAGAAAATATCATAGTGCCTCTATATAAAACCATGGTGCGCCCACATCTTGAATACTGCATATAAATGTGATCACCTCATCTCAAAAAATATTATATTGGCATTGGAAAAGGTTCAGGAAAGGGCAACAAAAATGATTAGGGGTCTGGAATGGGTCTAGAACGGGTCCCATCTGAGGAGAGATTAAAAAGACTGGGCCTTTTCATCTTAGAAAAGAGGAGACTAAAGGGGGAATATGATAGAGATCTATAAAATCATGACTGATGTGGAAAAAGTGAATAAAGTTATTTACCAGTTCCCACAATATAAGATCTAGGGGTCACCAAATGAAATGAATAGGCAGCAGGTTTAAAACAAACAAAAGGAAGGTTTTCTTCACTCAGCCTGTGGAACTCTTTGCCAGAGGATGCAGTGAAGACTAGGACTTTAACAGGATTCAAAAATGAGCAAGATAGATTCATGGAGGTAAGGTCCATCAATGGCTATTAGCCAGGATGGGTAGGAATGGTGTCCCTAGCCTCTGTTTGTCTGGATATGGGTGACAAGAGAGGGATCACGTGAGGATTACCTGTTGTGTTCCCTCCCTCTGGGGCATCTGGTATTGGCCACTGTTGGCAGACAGGACACTGGGCTAGATGGACCTTTGGTCTGACCCAGTATGGCCGTTCTTATGTTCGTATGTCAATGGTTAACTGGTGGCCCAGCTGGACTGGAGCAGCCCCCCATTTATGGTGAGCCACCAATCCGGCCAGAGCAGTCCTCAATTATGGCGAGCCCAGCCTGGTGAGCCTCCCACCGATCCCGTTTAAGTGGTTAACCAGTTAAACATAAGGTTTAACCAGTTAACTGACTGACCAGCATTTTACATCCCTAGTTGGTGGTGCTCATGGAGCAGTTTGGGCTCAAGAAATCCAGCACTGATTGTTGGGACCACATCATAATGCAGGTTTGAGATGATGACCAATGACTGTAGCACTTTCTACTACAAAACGCCACATTAATGGATGTGCATGTGTGGCTCACAACAGGCCTTCAACTCAGCTCTTATGTGGATGTCCCTGTGCTAACAGTGGAAATGTGAACAATCATATTCTGGAAGCTTGCACTGCTAGATTGCTAGTCAGTGGGAACTCATTTTGAAGTAGGAAAGTCCACAGTGAGGGTCACTATCATATAAGCGTGTAGGGCCATTTCTCATCTCCAGCTACACAGGACCGTGACTCTCAAACATGAATGACATAGCAGATAAATTTGCAGCAATAGGTTCTCAAACTGTGGTGGGATGACAGACAGAATACATACCCCAGTTCTGGCAGCAGGCCACATTGTCAGAGTGCATCAACAGAAAGAGCTACTGTTTCATGGTTATGCAAGCACTGGTGAATCAATCAGGGGTCACTCCACTGACATCAAGATAGGCTAGTCAGGGAAAGTGATTTTCACTCACACCTTTAAGAACAAAGGACTGTTTAGAAAGCTGCAGAGCCATTCCTTCCTGTTCAGTGGATTACCACTGGCAATATGGAAATGCCAACAGCGATTCTGGGGGTCCCCTTGTTCAAGAAACTGTACACCGGCCACCTTCACAGCACCAAGGAAAGATACAACTACCAGCTCAGCAGATGCAGAATGACAGCTGAATGTTTTTTTGGTAGACTGAAGGGATGCTGACATTGTTTATTCACTTGATTTGATCTCAGTGAAACATCTAAATAATTGTAAGTTACATGCCGTGTACACAAATCTGTGAGACTAAGGGAGAGAAGCTGCTGCCAGGGAGAAGGTTAGAGTGACTGAGTTTGAGCAGCCAGACATGAAGGCCCTTAGAAGAGCTCTACACAGAGCTATGGAGTTGAGGGAGATTTTAAAAAAGCAATTCAGTAGTCAGCCACACAAGTGCTCTCTGCGGGACTGTTCTCTGTCCTTGAAGCTTTGGGTGCTGCTAGGAATTGTGAGTGCTTGCTATTATTTATGACAGCATGTTTCACTGAAATTGTGAATTATATGGTGCTTGCTGTATATTTATAAATATGAAAGCATAATTTACTGAAGCTATACATTTTGTAGTGCTGTTCATTTACAAATACTGGGTGCGTTGAGTACTGCAACACATTCTGCAATAAGTGTTCTCAAAATCAGAAATTGAATGGCAAAAGCAGTGAAGAGAAACAACATACAAAAAAAGTAAATACAGTATAAATGTCTAACAAACTGACAGAATGGAACTTTAAAACTGGAAATGCAGCTAACATTTCTGTTAATTTCAGTGCAAATAAGGTACTATGAGGTATGCTTAGTGGTGTAGAGAGCTGATACCATGGAATTCTCCAAGGACTACCATGGGTTGGGAGTCTAGATTTTTTTGGACCTGTAAATCAACATCTGCAGCATTTGAGCTGGGAAGACCCAATATTTCTTGATGCATCTCTCTCTTTTTCCTGGGCCTCTCTCCTGCCTGCTCTTTCTATGTGCAGTCTGCCATGTCAGCCTCCTAGGCTTTTGTCTGCAGTATGATGCATTCCTGGCTTGCAGAATCTCACTGAACATGTCCTCCCTTGTTTTCTTTCTTATCCTCATCAGGGTTAGGTATTCTGAGGGTAAAGACACACCCCTCAAAGCCAAAACAGCAGCAGCTGCTGATTTTAAAAAAAAAAAAAAAAAAAAAAGAGACAAATGTGCCACTGGATTTACAATCACAGCGGAAAGGGAAAGCATTTCAAAAAGTCCTTCCTTTATTCCCATAAAAACATTTAATATGCTTTTCAACGCTTAGGCTTTGGAATGCCTCTTGCCAGCACTGCTCTACAGCCCCAGTCATGGCGAGGATGGTCTATCAGAAACAGGAGAAGAGGGAAGATTTTGGTCCCTATTACAATACAATTTTGATCCTTATTACATGGGTCAGGGTATATGGCTATGGCACTGAATATGGGCACTATTTTCCACAGGCAATAACAATTTTAGCCTACATCTCATTCCCACAGGTTACAAAAGCACAAAGCTCAGCTACTACTGGAGTCCAAAAATCATCCGGCCTACATTCCACTAACCCAGGGGTTCTCAAACTTTGTGATACCGTGACCCCCTAAAATGCTAAATGAATCTGTGTGACCCCCCACCCTCACTGCTCTGGGTCACTTCCTCCCCCCTTCTCACCAGACTCCTTGCCCTCCTGGGGTTCCTTCAAGGCATTTGCGGTCCTCAACGCCCTTCCCCCCCGCAGGCTCCTTCCCCCCATCTCTTTCTCCTCTGTGCCTCTCTTCCACTCCGCGGCCCTTTGGTTTGGTTTGGTTTGGTTCTCTTCTCTTCTCTCCCGTGTCTCCTCTGCCTCCTCCTCTGACCCCCATGTACCCTTATTTACCTCCAGGTCCTCTACCCCACCCAATCCCCCAGCCCACTGCCTGAGGGGCCCCGCCCTCTCTCAGCTGGGGAAGCGTTCGGTCGCCAGGCAGCCATGCCTCAGCCGGCCCCTCACACGTCCGCTCCTGCGCCAGCGCCGGCCTCACTCTCCCGCCGCCTTGCCTCCTCCTGCAGCTGAGCCCCACTCCTGGGCTATGTCTACACTGGCAGGTTCTTGCACAAGAAGATTTACAGTATGGCGTAGTAAGAGAGGGCTTCTTGCGCAAGAGCTGCACTCTTTTCTAACAGGTGTAAGCTCTCTTGCGCAGGAGCTCTTGCACAAGAGGGCAGTGTGGACTCTCCACAGGGGTTTCTTGCGCAAGAAAGCCCTATGGCTAAAACAGCCATCAGTGCTTTCTTGCACAAGAGAGTGTCCACACTGCCATGGATGCCTTTGCGCAAAAGCACAGCTCACACATGGCAGTGTGGACGTTTTCTTGTGCAAGACTTCTTGCACAAGAACCCTTGCGCAAGATATTCTTGCGCAAGAAGCCACCAGTGTAGACATAGCCCTGGAGTCCGGCAGCTGCCTTCCACTGCTCTTCTCGGCCCGGGAGAGAGGCCTCGCAAGTGAAAAACCGAATCCAGCTGTGACCCCCCACAAGTTGCTCGCAACCCCTCTGGGGGTCACAACCCACAGTTTAAGAAACACTGCACTAACCTATTTACTGCAATAGCATCAACCAAACTCATCATGAAATGGCCCAGGAAAGTGTCCTACTGCAGAGAAGGAAATAAGGTTCCTTTCCTTAGAAGCCTTCAGGAGAGAATTGCAGTTTCATTGAGATCTCAGAAGGGTTCAAGCGACACCCCCTGTATATAAGCAAACTGTTCCATGTAGGCTTTTCTCCTTTTTCCTACCTAATCCCACAGAGGAATGAAAAGTAGATGCCAACTCGACCACCACTTGTTCTGCTATTCTTCTTACAAGTAAAGCAATGAAAAGCCAATGCCTGTGTCTTGTTAACTTGGGGCTGGGCACCACCTTTAAATTTACACTTTGTAAGGTAAAATACGTATGCACACTAGGGATGTAAAGAGGGGGGGGGCAGAGCTAGAGGAGGCTGCTCCAGCAGCAGCTCCTGTCTGCAGCAGCTGGCCACAGCCAGGAGCTGCTGCTGGCTGGGCAGGCAGCCTGGCTCAGCCATGGCTAACGCCAGGACCAAATCCCAGTACAGCTCTGAAATCTAAAAGGTAGGAGGAGTTGAGCAGCTTGCCCCCCAGCTCCTACTGCCTTTTAAATTGCAGAGCCACAGTGGGGTTTGGTCCGGGTCCGAGCCAGGACTGTGTCAGCTGCCTTCCCCTACTGACTAATCAAGTAGTAGATATAATTTTTAATCAACTATTTTATTAGTAAAATAACCTAATTTTAACATCCCTAATACACACCCAAGGAGGTCCTTTCCTAATCATTAAGTTTGTCCATATTCACCAGGAGGGCCAAGCTACACTGATCCTGGCTCAGGACAGAGAAGTTCCTCCCGTCATCCCCTCTCCTCCTCCTTGCTGTTCACAGCATGGATCTCTGGCATGAGTCCTCTGACATACACAGTGGTTGCTGGGATGCTAGTAGGTCTCCTCAAACAGCTCACTGCAAAAGTGGCAGGTCCACATCTCACCACCAGAGATATGATATGCCTGGTGTAGTTACTTCTTTCATGCAGTACTCCTTTGCCTGTAGCCCCAACAATATTTATGTAGACATCCATGTTTCTATGGCTGTTCTGCAGATGTAAGTGCACAGCCTCTTTTCTCCACAGGCCCAGGAAACCGAATAACTTCCTGTCCATGGGCCTACTCATCTGATCTCTTGCACACAAGAGGAAGCAACTAGGGGTGCTCACTGATCTAGACAATTAAGAACAGGTATTTCAAAATTATGCGGGGTGTTTTTAAAGGGGAGACGGAGGTAGCTTCTAGTCTCTGAAATCCCTGGGCAGTGGACATCACAATAATAAGTGTAGTCACTGTCGCAGGGCACCATGAGCTTGCTGGGGGAATATTAGGATCAAGTTCTGCATTGTCTATAGGGGTCAGCAATCTTTCCAAAGTGATGTGCCAAGATTTAGCCCTCCTGCCGTGGGCCGCATAGCTCTCCCAGGAGGGGCTCTCTCCACCACACGCCCCGCTTGGTCTCCTGCCCTGGGCTCTGCTCCGGCTTTTCCTGTGAGGAGGAGCGGAGCAATGCACGTGCACTTCCCCAAAAGCCAGATGCAGTGCGGCACCTTGGGCTTCCCCACCGCCCGCAGGAAGCTGGTGCTGGCTCCAAAACCCAAATGTTATCCTTGACTAACTTTTTAATCATTTTAAAATACCTAATTTCTGTGTGCTTTTTTTAAATTTAACCACAGTACTTTTCTATGTTGATTTAAAAATAGGATATTCTGTATGTAGTATTTTTAAATTCTTGCCTTTAAAAAAACTTCAACTTAAATTTTGATATTTGTTTCAACATTTTAAATCTTTAAAAACAATTTAAACATTGCCATTTTCATTTCTATCCTATCAAGTTAAGTTCCATTTCTATCCTTTCAGATTAAGTTTTATCTGTTAAACATTTATTTTAACAATTATGTATCAAAGGGAACTTCCTATTGATCTCATAGTAACCTATTCTGTGTCTTCTAGCTTTGGGATAAGTAGCAATCAGCATTCCCAGTAGCAATCCCATAAATGTAATCTCACATGTTCTGCAGGATATGAGTCATGGAGACATCTGCAAATTGGAATGTATCTGTTTGCTTTCAAGTACTATACTGATTTAGATTAGAATCCCTATGTCACATGAAATCATTTATAGTCTAAGAAATGGGGTTAAGTGAAAAGTGTGGCTATAAATAATTAAGTATGAACTGTATCTGAGGAACCTTGCTGATGTGTGTGGTCCACTAAAATGACACGTAAAAAGCTATCAAGAAACAAGGTCTAAAAAAGACACAGCCAAGTCACAAGACTACAAATACCTATTGGTTGATGTCTATATTTCTGTTGTTTCAGACTTCTTTGAACCCAACACTTTTCATCCACCTCCAGCTAATGAAATTGACCTCACATAACAGAGGGCAACATCCACTGCATTGAGCAAGAAGTACCTATATGCCTCCACGAAGAGCCACACAAGAGTAATGTTACCTTGTACAACCTTTGGGAGAAGAACCTGAAGACAAGATTCCCAAGACAATTCATGTTAGATGAATGTAGAAGATAATGAGTTGGAATCATGTGTGATTTAGAGGGAATCTGTTGTAGCAGACAGTAGAAAAGTTATAACTGAGTGCTTCTAAGTACAATAGAACCTCAGTTCAAAGCATCTTGGGAATGGACGTTTTTCGTAACTCTGAACAAAATAATAAGGTTGTTCTTTCAAAAGTTTCCAACTGAACATTGACTTAATACTAAAGATGTGAAAGTGTAAACATGTAAATGATTAACCAATGAGTCCAAAGTCATTGGTTAACCTTCATCATTACATGCAGGCCCCCACACCACACACTACTACCTTTGATACAGGGGAGCAGGAAGACAGACGGGAGCCGGTACACAGGGGGAGCCGGCTTAAAATTTCAGCCATTACTCATTTACCTGAACAAACACATTTTAACATCCCTACTTAATACAGCTATTAAACTTTACTATGCAGAAGAAAAATGCTGCTCTTTTTTTCTTGGCTTTGCTGCTGCCTGATTGCATATTTCCGGTTCCAAACTAGGTGTGTGGTTAGCTAGACAGTTTGTAATTCTGGTGTTTAGTATATATGTATATAGATATGACAATTTTTAAGGATAAAGAAATAGCTTTTAGAAATCACATCTCAGCAACTTTAAACTAGCTTGGTATAGGATTTCATTTCTAGGTAAAGTCAGTTTGATTAGCTGCACTGACAATGTTTCATAAGATTGCAGACCCAAAAAAAAAAAAAAAAACCAAAAAAACAGTTTTGTCCTCTAAACATCTGCATTATAGGCAAATTAATGAAACAAGGCTTCCTTATCTCACTGGTATGTCTGCCACTGGCTGCCATCCAATACCCTCTTCTTCTTACAAAAGGAAAAAACGTACAACTGCCTGAAGGGAATTACCCTGCACTCTTCATCCTGGCAGTGAGATAACTTTCCTTATTGCTTTTCCAGAGGGTGTGGAGCACACAGCCTGCAGCCATCACTTCAGAGGTTCAAAAGTCAATGATGTGCTGCAGCAGAACACCATCTTCCCTGAAGAGTGATGGGGAGGGCAGGGTGGAGAGAGGAGAATTGCATGTGCTATCCCATTTGTATCATGCACAGAACCCATCAATTTCTGGTACTGCAGGTCCACACATAGTAAAAATAGAATAATCAGGAAGAAACAACAAAACAGAGAGGAGCCATGGTAACGACTGGTATAGCATCCTAGACCGTACCTTCAAAATTGCTGTTTATGACCAAACACGGGCTTAGACTAACTAGAACCCTGGCCCTGGTGTAGAGGCTGTTGCCTTCTCCAGGAACCATCCTGCCTATTTTGAGGGGGGTTTGGCCAGAACTGGGGATGAGGCATAAAATGACTCCTCTGAGTAGAGGGCATATGTAGGCCCAACAATCTAAATGTCATTTGGGAATCTTTTAGGCTATTCAACCTCGTTAGGGTTTTTTTTTCCCCCTGAAAACAGGGTATTGCCCTCAAACGTGAGGTTGTGGATAGTCTATTGGACTTCAAAGGGAAGTCAGGCCAGGTACCTACAGCCACACACCCCTGCACATGGCTATTGAGGCATAAAATGTGGCCATAACCCTGGTGGACATATCTGTGGAATCCAATGCTGCTTGTAGGGAAGCTCTAGATACCAGTCTGCCCTCTACAACCAGGAAAGAGAATTCAGCTCTGGAGTCTTGGGGAAGTAGCTTTGGGAACTTAGACAACGAGCTGTATGTGCTGAACCCATATCTACTCACCAGCGCCTATTGGTTAGCAATAAGGAGCTGTAGGCCCCACAGTGGAGTAGACTTTGCATCCATATAGGTACAGTCTCTTGGTCTCTCTATTCTTGGGTGATGGCCATTCAAAATCCTGCCTCTTCTGATGGTTTGCTGCATCCACTACCAGTGAGTCAGTGAATCAGGAGCCAGGTGATGTATAAATGCTCAAAACATCAAGAAGGAAAAAACTTATGTCTTTCATTCCTTTTAGCCATTGGTGGTATAGAGTCTGGCGTTTGCCACAAGGCCTTGGTCAGATCTGTGACAGATTTCATAACCAGGAGTGCAATTTGTCCCGGTGCCAAGGACAAAATGTCTACCATAAAACGTCTATATCCTCCAAAACGACTTCTGCCTGCACATTCAGGCCCTGCACCACTTTTCTCCGGAGTTGTTGCAGAGTCTTACTGAACTCAAAGACCAAGGCTGGAGTGGAGCCCTCTAACGCTTCATCAGGGAGGACAAGGAAGAGACCAGTGTCATTCGTGCCAAAGTGGTTGGTGCCAGTGGGGAACATGGTGCCAGTGGGGAACATTTTTCCTGTGACAGTGCTGCAAGCATTGACTGTGCAGGTATGGATGCCAGAGATGAAGTCGATATTGGTGTCAGTGCCTGTATCAGCACCTGTGCTATGATAGGAGATGCTGGGGTCAATGCCAATGCCAATCTGAGCAGGGGTCGCTGGTGCAGTGGCCAACAGTGGCACGTAAGTGCTTGATGTCTGCAATGATGCCCTTGACTTCTTCCATAGCATTGTTGAAAAGCCCAAGGGGTCCAAAAGGACCCTTGAAGGAGTGCCTGCCACTGAGGGGAGCCCACAGTGCCATTTTCTCTGGTGGATGTCAATGTCTGGATCTCCTTGAGTCCAACTGCAAGGTGACCATACAGGACAACCACGCAAGAGTGGAACTTAAAAAGGGGTAAACTAGAGAAGGGGGTAAACAGTGAGGTGCCAAAATTTGCAGATGATACCAAACTACTCAAGATAGTTAAGACTGAAGCAAACTCTGAAGAGCTTCAAAAAGATATCACCAAGCTTAGTGATTTGGCAACAAAATGGTAAATGAAATTTAATGTTGACAAATGTAAAGTAATGCACACCGGAAAAAATAATCCCAACTATACGTACAATATGATGGGGACTAATTTAGCTACAACTACTTAGATCTTGGAGTCATTATGGATAGTTCTCTGAAAACATCCACTCAGTATGCAGCGGCAGTCAAAAAAGCAAATATAGTAAAACTCCATTGGTCCGGCATCTGATGGTCCGGCACCATCAGGAACCCGGAAGTGCTCCAGGCAGCGGGACCATTGGAGCTGCTCTGCCCCCGGCTTCCCCAATTCAGCCGCTGCTGAAACTGACCAGCGGCTGACTCGGGGAAGCCAGGGGCAGAGCAGCTGGAGTGCTGCTGGTAGGTCCCGTAGCGCTGCCCCTCGGCGCTGTGGGACCAACCCGGCAGCACTCCAGCTGTCCCCGATTCAGCCGCTGCTGAAACTGACCAGCAACTGACTCCGGGAAGCCAGAGGCAGAGCTGCTCTGCCCCGGGCTTCCTGGAATCAGCCGCTGATCAGTTTCAGCAGCAGCTGACTTGGGGACGCTTGGGGCAGAGCAGCTGGGGTGCTGCCGGGTTGGTCCAGTAGCGCCGAGGAAGTTTACTGTAGAATGTTAAGGAATCATTAAAAAAGGGATAGAGAATAAAGACAGAAAATATTACCTGTTGTGTTCCCTCCCTCTGGGGCATCTGGTATTGGCCACTATCGGCAAGACAAGATACTGGGCTGGATGGACCTTCGGTGTGACCCAGTATGGCCATTCTTATGTTCTCAGCACTGACTCCAGACAGGAAGCCATTATGGTCTGATTGGCTTGTGGCATGGGAGAGCAAGGTACCAGGCAGGGAGAATGTTGAGATATCATAGCTGGTTTGCCCCTGAAAGGTGCCCTCTGTCGGTCCAGTGCTGGCGACAAGAAAGGTGTCGGAGTGTAGGAGATCCTGAGCCACCTGTAACACTTCAAGGGTAGGAGACATGCAAAAATGTTTCTAGGCAACTCTGGAGAACAGGGCAAAGGCAGAGGATGAAGCCTCTCCGCAACTCTGGGGTATGGGCAGTAGGCTGGTGACTCAACTTGGGTCTAACCTTAGTCCTATCTTTAGCTGGGAAACTCCCCCTGTCTGATCTCCTCTTCTTAGTGTGTGGTGCCGGTGACTGGATCAGTGCCAGAGGTGAGAGCCTTGAGAAGAGCCCATAAGGTGCTGAGAGCTCTTGAATGTGGTTTACCTGTGTGCTGATGGTGCCCATGTGCTGCGGACTAATGAGGCACCACTCAGTATCAAGACGTTCAAGTGCTGATCCTGTCTTTCAATGTACGGGGCTAAAAGGTCTTACAAACAGAGCATGGTCTTTCTAATAATGCCCTTCTCCAAAACACTTTAAACAAGAAGTGTGAGGGTCACTTTTGGGCATACACTTGCCACAAGATCCACCGGCTTTGAAGCCTGGAGACCAGACCATGCCCTGGTACTGAATCACACGTGAGGGAGAAATACCTCCCACTTAACTATCTAAAACAAACTACTATAACTTTTTTTAAAAACTAGTAACTAACTACTACAACTATAACAACTATACTATGGAGAAAGAAATGAACTGACAAGAGCAACAGGGAGTTCCAGCTAATCGTCACTGGCAGAAAAAAGGAACTGAAGGATGGAGGGGTAAGGGAGCTCTATATTGGGTGCCATTTCAGCACCACTCCATGGGGCACCTAGACTGACCCTACAGCTAGCTGCTAGGGAGAAAATATTCCCACTAACATGCATATGCGTTCACAGGCACCTAATTGGAATGCATATAAACACTCAAAAAGAACTGGGCATTTTTCCCTGACAAAAGTTCCTTTGTAGTTTGTATGGCTCATTGTTTTGTCATCAAAAGGCAGGTTTTGATGACAAAATTCTGTAGTGTAGACAAAGATTCAAACACTTTAAGATCAGAAGGGATCATCATGATCTTGTAGTTCAGAGGTGGTCAAGAGGTGGACAAGAGAGCTTCCGCAGGGGATCTGGCCTGCCAAGCTGGTAGATCCAGCCCATGGCTACCTTGCTACTCTCCCCGCCAGGGATACATGGCATCAGAGGGGAAACGCCAGCTGTTCTGAACAGCTGGTAGTTCTCTCTAGGCACTGGGAGGCAGGAGGGGGGGGAGATGGGGGGGGGAACAAAGACTTCACACGCTCACCCACCCCCAGGCCAATCAGGGTCTGTGCGTGAGGGTGCACAGGAAGTGTCCTGGCCCTTCCCCTTCTGCCCAAGGCCCAGCGGCCCAGGGCCACTTCAGAAATTTGTGAAGCTGCCCATCCCAATGTAGTTTGATCCCTTCACATTGTAGGTCACAGAACCTCACCCACTCATTCCTGTAACAGACCCCTAACCTCTGGCTGAGTTAATGAAGTCCTCAAATCATGGCTTAAAAACTTCAAGTTAAAGAATCCACCATTTACACTATCTTAATCCTGCAAATGACCCCTGCCCTATATTACAGAGGAAGATGAAGAAAATCCAGGGTCTCTGCCCATCTGAGTTGGGGGAAAATTCCTGTCGAAGCCTAAATACTGTGATCCGTTAGACCTTGAGTGTGTGGGCAACACCCACTAGCCAAATACCTGGGAAAAAATTCTATTTAGTAACTCAGAGCCCTCACCATTTAGTCTCTCATGACTGGCCATTGGAGATATTTGCTGCAAGCTCTCGCAGACTGGCTACATGACATTGTAGGAAGTCTTTATGGAAGGAATGATACATGAACTTATGAACCTCACTCTTCAAGTCAGTAATGTTTCTCCCACCCTGATCCCCTTAGAAGACTGTTCCAGAGCTTCATTTCTTTGACTGCTGGAAATCTTCCCCTAATTTAAGCCTAAACTCCTTGGTGGCCACTTTATGTCTATTTTTCCTTTTAACAACACTGACACTTAACTTAAATAACTCCTCTCCCTCCATGGAATTTATTCCTCTGATGTATTTAAAAAGATCTATCATATCTCCCCTTGGCCTTCCTTTGCATAGGCTAAACAAGTCAAGTTCTCAGCATCTCCTATGGTAGGCTTTCCATCCTTGGATCATCTTAGCAGCATTTCTCTACATCTGTTCTAGTTTGAATTCATATTTCTTAAACATGGGAGACCAGAATTGTACACAGTATTCCAGATGAGGTCTTACCAGTGCTTTGTGTAGTGGTACAACAATTTGTTGCCTGTAGTGCAAATACCTCGCCTGATGCATCCTAGGACTCCATAAACCTTATTCAAGGGCACATAACTATTGTAGCTCCCACATTCACGACCTTGCTCTTTATACTATTAAATTTCATCTGATCTCTATTACTCCAGTTTACAAGGTCATCCAGATCTTCTTGTATAATATTCCAGTCTTCCTTCGTATTGGCAATACTTCCTAACTGTCTCATCCACAAATTTTATTAGCATGCCCCCTCTTCTTGTGCCAAGGTCAGTAATAAAAATGTTAAATAAGATTGGTCCCAAGTCTGACCTCTGAGGAACTCAACTGACAAGTGTTCAGCAGCCCAACAGTTCACCTTTCAGGGAGCATTTTGTCCCTGTCCACTCAATGCAATAATCTAAGTTGGCCACTTCAGTTTAAGCCAGAGGTTGGCAAACATTTTTGAAGGGGGGCCACTTCACAAATTTCTGAAGTGGCCCTGGGCTGCCCTGGAAGGGGCAGGGCTTTGGGCACAAGGGGCAGAGCAGGTTACTTCCCATATTCCCTACCCACAGATCCTGATTGGCCTGGGGATGGGTGAGTATGTGAAGTTTTTGTCCTCCCCTTCCCCCGCATCCTCCAGTGCCTAGAGAGAACCGCCAGCTGTTCTGAACAGCTGGCGATTCCCTCTGCTGCCATGTGTCCCTGGCAGGGTGGGGAGGAGACTTTGCACACTCTCTCATCCCCAGGTCTCAACTGGCCTAGGAGCATGTGAGCAGCAGGGAAGCCATGGGCCGGATCAACCAGCTTGGCAGGCCAGATCCAGCCCATGGAAGCTCTCTTGCCCACCCCTGGTTTAAGCTCTTCCATAAACCCCAACTCCTGAGAATCACCATCCTTTGAGTTATTAAGACTTGAAGGATTTTATTTAGAAAAGGTTTGAGGGAAAAATGAAAGACTATGCAGAAAGTTATGCCAGCAATTTTCACCTCAACCTTGGAACAAACCTGTGCCCTAAGGAGGTACATCCCTTCCTTTTGTTAACACTGCCCTTTCTATACCTTAAAATCTGTTGCCCATGCATTAAAAGATTGGTCCTGTTTTAGGCTTCAAAATGGCAGAGCAGGAAGCTCACCATATATTCCTTTGTAAAGGCATGTACCACATTAATATGGACAATAAAACCATAAAAAAAACAATAGTTTAGTAGCATCTTAAAGACTAACAACTCCGGTAATGTGAAGAAGTGGATTGTGCCCATGAAAGCTCACGATACCATCTACATGTTTTGTAGTCTTTAAGGTAGTACTAGACTAGTAGTTGTTTTTTAAGTTTTTCCTGTTACAGACTAACTCGGCTACCTCTCTGAAGCAATAAAACCATAGTTAGGCATGATTGTTAAATTCAGTTTTATGTTTGTACAGATAAGACTAACTCAAATAACAGTTTGATTAGCATAATTTTTATTAGAAAAAATCCCTGTACACAATAGTCAGTGAAAATGTTATTGTCTTTACTAACAACCTTCACATTTAAATATATTTTTAGCTAGCAAAGTTCTGTTCTTGGTGTGACCCGAGCTATTTTCTGTTACAGGTGAGCTAGAAATACTGCACCACAGAAACGAACATTGTATCTCTCATTCTCCATTGGTTTTACTGAAGAAAGGGGAAATTGGAAGTCTGCTTCATGGTACCCTAACATGTTGACATGGCATCCACCTACTATCCCCTACCAGAAATAGGGCATCAGGAACCGATTAATTATGCCTGTTCCACCTCCCATTCTGTATTACAGCTGGCAGAGAGATTGCTCTTGCCAAAAGTAGTACTGCTTTGACATTTTGAACTGAAATTTATTGGTGTAGCAGGTGACTGGATCAGTAATTCAATGCTCAGGAAAGGTTGGACAGATGGAGTTTTCGGAACAGGTCACTTATTTTTGGTGTGTATTTAGTTAACATTGATCAATGACTTAAAACAAATGAGAACACTCAAGAACTTGGGGTTAGGGAAATGATAGACATCTTACACCGCAGTATGTTGGATTTATGCAAAACAGCCTGTGAGCTGGTTTCAAGACATTGTGAGCAGAGACTCTCCCTCTTTGGCATCTAGCTATGCAGGACAGGGAAACGATGATAGAATCTTCTAGCAAGATCTGTAATGAAGCATGTTTCACTAGAAAAGTAGTTTCCCTAGGCAGTGCAGGCAGAGCCTCAGAGTTCAGGTATCAAAATGTTATAAATGAAGAGCTCCTCCTTTTCAGCACTTCCCAGGCTGAGGAATCAGGCAGTTATCTGCCATTTAAGAGTGTATACATACACTGACTATATTCTTAGACAGCAAATAATCTCAGAGCCACAAAAATGGTTTGCCAGGCAGTATTCACAGAGGTCCTTGATTCATATATAGATCACTTTAAGGATGTTAAGTATCGACTGACTAATTGAATAATCGATGCATTTTTGCATAGACTATTCGATTAATCGATAGGGTGGCTCTGCCTTTGAAGTACAGCAACAGCCCTAGAGCTGTTGCTACACTTCAGAGGCAAAAGCGCCGCGTGGAGTCAGGAGTCAGCTACTGATCCCGGGCTCCACACAGCATTTCAAAGCAGCAGTGCCGCACGAAGCTCACGGTCAGCGAGGGAGTCCCCAGCTGATCCCAGGCTCCACGCACCCACCGCGTGCAGCCTAGAGACACCACAGCAAGCCCCAGGCTGCACGCAGCATTTCAAAGCAGCAGCGCTGTGTGAAGCTTGGGTTCTGGCCCCAGGCTTCAAGCGGTGCTACCACTTAGAAGAAAACCCTCCTCTTCCCCCCGTTTGCTGCCTCTTTCTGATGGGGGGGGGGGCGACTAGTCGACTACCCAATAAGCATTTGCTTATCAGATAGTCGACTAGTCCTTCACATTCCTGGATCACTTTCCCAGCATCCTCTGTACTGGTGACTTTGTTTGATTAAAATGTGAAGCAGATTCAGTTGACATATGAGAGTGTTTCTACTGCAAGTTTTACAAGGTATCATTACTAGTACAAAGTTTGTTTGGATATATGCTATTGATGCCTACACAGAGTGCACCACACCCATTCTAATCTGTTATTCTATGTAAGTATCTTGTTCCCCTGCCTCCCTTTCTTACATGTGGGCCTAATGTGCTTTCATTTTAGTGTTACTTCCTGCTAGCAGGCTTTCACACGAGCATATGAGAGCTCAACTAGATCACACTGTGGTAAACAAGCCAGCCTTCCCCTCTCCTCCTCCATTCCTAGCATGAAAATAGATAGGGCAACAGCTGAGAATCATTATACTGACAGGAATAGTTCACTAGACTCCAACTAGAGAAGGAATGTCACATTTAAAAAAAACATTAGGGCAACAGGACAGAAAAAGATGAAAGCCCACCTTTAGAAGTCTCTGCCTGATCTATACCATAATTTTAAGTCAACATAAGTCACCTTCCATAGACCTAGCTGTGCATGTTTCTACACTTACATTTGTCTCCCATTGCACGAACATAGCAACACCAGCTCCCTGAAAATACTGAGAACATGGTCAATATACGGAGGTGAATGCAGCACAAGTGTAGACATTTATCTATGTTAACATTAATAGTCCTCCATTAGCTTGTCCCACAGTGCCCAACACTGACACCTCTGGTCATGACTGTTAACTCCACTACCCAGGGTTCACACATCAAAAGCTCCACTCCCACCTCCCCCCCAAAAAGAACCCTTGTAAATTTTTTAAATGCCCTTTTCTGGTTGTCCAACTTGAATTCGCCATTATCTATTCTGTCCAGCTTGAGAACACTATTACCTAAGCCAGGGCTACTCAACATGCGGCCCGTTGCCCATTTGTTTGCAGCCCACAGTGCGATTTGGGTTTACGTGGGGCTGAATTTGCGGCCCACAGGTGGGAGCCAAAACAAAAAAGTAGTCAATATAATGGTCTCCTGTTGATATGCGTTTTAGTAGTTAAATTCCTGGACTGTCATTGCTCATTGAAAGTGCTGTCATGTTGGTGGAAATTGGGTAAATATTGCATTTTAATAACAGGGCTTGACAAATAATACAATCTACTTGCACGTGGCGAGTAGATTTCAGCCGCATGCCCCATTCATTTGCGGCACGCGCATGAGCAACGCGGCTCTTGCACATGCACAGTACGGGGCTGGCGAGCGGTTTTCGCCGCCGTTCGTCAAGCCCTGTTTATTAATATCACCAGAACTGTCTTAAATGGGGCCTGTGTGTTGTGTAGTCTTGCCTTAATCTTTGTATTCATGCCAGTCAGTGTGAAAGAAGCTATTTGCATATGTTTACATATATATTTGCATGTATATGCTACCACACTTAAGGTGTGGCCCTTGGCATGTGCTGTGAGTATCATTGTGGCCCCCGGGGCTTCCAAAGTTGAGTAGCCCTGACCTAACCTTTGCTATTGTGCACAATTACTTACGCAGGATTCATGTTCCGGATACATGCCTCCCTGGAACAGGTAGATACTGGATCTCCTAATCCTGTGGCAAGAAGAGGCTGTGAAAGCACAGCTCTGAACCAGCCATAGAAACACTGACATCTCTGAGTAGATTGCTCAGGACAGTCATGAGAAGAGGTGGGAAAGGGACCAGCAACAGTGCAACGTGAAAGTCAAGGAAATGCAGCAGGCACACCAGAAGGCCAGAGAGATTTTTTTTTTTTTTTTAAATCACTCTGGTGCCAAACTGCAGACCAGCCACTTTTATAAACAGTTGCATACCCTACTGAAGCCCAAGTAACAGGCCCCTGCTGTACACAGTGAGGAGGAAGAATACGGGAGACAGGCAACCAGAGCTGTGCTGTGAGCCAGGATCTTTTTTTTTTAATTCCACCTCACCCAGTCCTTGCAGTCTAACATGGGTGAGCACTACAGATGTTAAAACGCACTTAAGTAATTGTGCAACCACAGAAAATGTCAGAGGTTACACAGTTACATGTGGGGGTAGAAGCCTGATGCGTGCGAAGAAACAGCTTTTAAGTGTAAACAGTTACACTTTCACATCCCTAGTGTGCACCAGTGCAGGAGGAAGGAATCTTGGGTAAGTGTCAAATTAAATTTCCCATTACACTGATGGCACCCTCAACTTAGCAGACCTCAGCTGTTGACTTTTCATTAATTTATTTGTATTAAAAGAGGTGGTGGTATAACAGAGGAAGAGTTGCTAGAGCCTTTTCATTCCCTTGTAGAATTAGGTAGACCGAGGGGCATGTGGAGCAGTTTATTTATGTAAATACGAGTGTCCTGAGAGATCCTGATGAAAGGCACTCTGCAATCCTCTCCCATCAGTTTCTAGAGATTGCAGCCTTATTTCCTCCTGTGCAGTAGGACACTTTCCCACACCAGTCAGTGACAACTCAACAGGCACCACTACTGTAAACAGGCTATCAGCATATGGACAAAGGCAACTTTAGGATACCAGCAGCAGCTGCACTCTTTCTGCCTTTGTTACTTTCATAAGTGAAGTATCAGCTAAAATCATAATTACATGCGGAAAACTGTGCCAGCATTCAGGGCCAGTGCCCTATACTCATTTTCATGCAAGCAAGCTCACACCTGGGAGGATGTATCTTGCCATGGCTTGAGTAGGGAAGTAAGCGACTAGTCGAGTCATTACTTGACTAGTTGCTGTCCTCCCCATCAAAGTGAGCAAAGAGGCTGGGGTGCAGGAGCTGGTGCTGGGGGGAGCCGGCTTAAAAGCAGGATGCCCCCAGCACTGTCTCTGCTGGAGGCAAGGGAGGCAGAGGCACAACATCTGGGACCGGGCACAAGCCAGGACAGCTAATTCCCAGATTGCACACAGTCCCCCTGCTGCTGCTCTGCATATTCCTCCCTTATCGACTAATCGAGCAATCGATAGAAATTCCATCGACTACTCAATTAGCTGATTAAACTCAATTTAACATCCCTAGGCTTGCACTGAGAGGGGCAACAGACATAAAAACTCCAAAGCACAAGTGTTAATAAGCATGACTTGTTTAACATTTATGGGGAGCAAGGATAGGGGGAAGTTCTGAACCTTAAGTTTTGCTTTCCGTTCCTACTATATTGAGAATGGCACCAGTGTGTTATCTGTAGCTGTGGCTGTTGCACCACTGGAGGAGTTCTCCCTCTACAGCAGCGGAACAACTAACCCAAATAAGGAAGAGGAAAAAAAGAGAATGAGAGAGGATGTGCTCTGCAAGATCCTGCAAGCCAATGCTTATATGAGACCTTGAACAGAGAGCCTGGAGAGTGAATATGGCAGACTGCCAGAGAGGAGAAAAGCACAGGAAAGAAGAAGGGAGATGCAGGACATAAGGGCTTCTCCGTCAGCAAACTCAGATGCTCCTGACTCTCATGGATCTCCACATTCAACAATCCTGAGCTCGACTCCCATTGCAGTCTGTGGAGAACTGCAGCACCATACCTCTTCACCCCATTCAGGATTCCACATTGTTCAGGAATGCACCCTACCACTCCACATCAGGGAAACGTATAGACAACCACAGTTTCACATATGTGGCCTATGAGAACCATAGTTGCTATATGAGCAGCTACCAAGGATATTAATGTTCGTTCCGGTTTATTAAGGTTCCTAAAAAAGTTTTTGCTTTTAAGTTCTTCAGATTTTTTAGCTGTTTTTATAAGTGAACAAAACTTTTGATTTGAAAGTTATTCATCTTTATATGTTACAAGAAAGGGTATAAAATGCTTGCTGAAAGAGAGTGTAATGATTTTGTACACTCACAACCAGAACTAAATAATATAATCAAATGTGCAGCAGGCACCTCAAGATGAATGGGTGTAGAGTGATATTTGCACAGTTGTGCAGCAGCACCCCAAAACTTCTAATAAGCCCTGAACTACAAACTACATAGAGCAGTAAACTATATCACAGTAACAGCAAGTACAGTAAAGTGTTCTTTCAAAGCCTCCCCAAGCCATATAGCTCCTCATTGAGTTGGGCTGATAGGCCTTGTGTCTGGCTGTTCCTACTCAGCAGGTAGCCATTCCTCTTCCAACCTGACCACAATTTTTCTCCCTTTGCTTAACTAATATTATGAAGGACACACATGATGACTATACACACTGATATTTTTCACACTGAGATCCAATATGATGAGTAAACAATGCCAGAAATCTCTCAAAAGCATGTTCAACTATCATTCTTAGTCCTAAGAGAATGCTGTACCACTGAGCACATGCAGGATTCAGGTCTCCCAAAGATTTTTTTTCCTCTGCTGAATACACATTCTGCCAGAGAGGCATGTCAGTTACGCCTTTCGCCAACCAGGGAATGTTGTGGCACAAGAACTAATGGCAGCCAGTTCCTCGGCTGCAGTAGTCAGCAGCCAATAGGAAGGAAGAGAGGCTGGATGTCTCAGAGCTCTCTGCTTGTGGGGACAGACTGGAGCAACGACAGAATGGGAGTGGGCGAGCAGGGACATGTGGAGGGGGTGGCTGACTGGGGACGGGAGTTGCAGGGTTACTTGTGTATGAAGGAAGATGTGCCTGAATGGAAGATGCCAGGGGGTCAGCCAGGGTCTCCATTAGGGATGTAAGTGACTAGTCGACTACTCAAACAAATGCTTATCAGGTAGTTAAGTAGGAACTCGACTAGTCGCTTCCCTGCCCCTTTGCTGCCTCTATCAGAGAGGGGCAAAAAGGGGAGAACATGAGCCGGAGCTGGGGGAGCCAGCTTAAAAGCCAGTCCCCGTCACCCCCAGCACAATCTCCGTGGGAACCTGGGGGCAGCAGGGAAATGGCATGAGCAGGGTTGAAACAGTCCCGCTTGCACTGGTCCTACTGTTGCTCCTCTCCCTTTGGAATGAGTGTGTGATCTGCAGAAGGATCATGTGCGGTCTATATAGAATGATAGGGCCCTATGCATGTCGAGGATGTGTAGAATGGCTTCCTCACAGGAAGCATGAGTTTTTGGACAAAGTCAGAAGGATGATGGGCTCATTTATGTGGAAATCTGAGCAAACTTTCGGCACAAAGGAAGGGTGGAGCCAAAGATTACATTGTCTTTGTGAAATATGGTATAGGGCAGAAAAGCTGTGAGAGCAGCAGTTTCGCTAACTTGCCTCGCAGCTGTGATTGCTATTAAAAATATCACCTTCAGTGTTAATAGAAATAGGGAGCATTTCACCAGGGGCTAAAATGGAGGCTCTGTTAGAGTGTTGAGCATGAGCTCCAAATCCCACATGGGGTCTACAGGCCTATGTAGGGGACTGAGGTTATGCAGACCCTTGAGAAACCTCATGGAAATAGGGTGCGCAAAAACAAATCCCACAGACTAGGGGAGTGAAATGCTGATAGTGCAGCTAGGTGAACTCTTAGAAATTAAACTGACAGTCCTTGTTGTTTCAGGTGCATGATATAATCAAGGGTTACATGAAGAGGAGCACTGGAAGGTTGAATGTTGTTGCTCATACACCAGAGCGTGAAGTGCTTGCACTTATAGAGGTACATATTGCGAGTGGTCTGTCTCCTACTCTGGAGTAGAATGGCCTTTACTTATTGGGAACATATTTTCTCCTCTTCCAAGAGCCAGATAAGAACCAGGCCATCAGATGCAGCGTTTCTGGTTGGGGATGGAGAAGGATGCCTCGATTCTGAGATAGGAGGCCTGGGTGGGTTGGAAGAGATTGAGGAGATTGAAGAGACATTTGAGAGAGACAGGGAAAGCAGATCTGCCTGGCCCAAGATGGGGCTATGAGGATGACTCAGGCCCTGTCTGATTCAATCTTCCTGAGGACTCTGGCGATGAGTGGAATGGGAGGAAAGATGTAATGGAGATGAGCATGTTAGGGGATAAGGAAGGTGTCGCCCAGAGATCTAGGACCTATGCCTGCCCTGGAGCAATACTGGGCACACTTGGCGTTCTGATTCACTGCCAAAAGATCTACAGATGGGAAACCCCCGATGTAGAAGATTTCTTGTAGAACTCTGTCTGCATCTCTTCTTTGTAATCTACTACAAAGTAACATCTGAGAGCACTCGAGGTAATATTCTTGATGCCTGGTAAACAGGACACAACAATGTTGATGTTGTTGTGGATACACCAGTTCCACAAGTCTACAGCTTCCATGCAGAGGGAACAAGAACAGGCGCCACCCTGACGATTGATGTAAAACATTGTGGTTGTATTGTCAGTGAGGATGCGCAGCTTAGAACCTCGGATGTGGTGAAGAAAATGTCTGCAGGCACTGTACACAACTTGGAGCTCCAGCGGGTTGATATAGAGCCAGGACTTCTGTGCAGATCATTTGCCCTGAGCAAACTGATGGTGTAGATGCACGCCTCACCCAAGGAGAGAAGCATCTGTAGTAATCTGTCTGGATAGTTGGGCTTGGTGAAAAGGAACACCAGCAAGAAGGTTGTCCAGGCTGGTCCACCATCTCAACGAAGTGAGGACTCTTGGGGGTACTGAGACTTGCTTGCGAATGTGGTGTTTGGTAGGTTTATACACCGAGGCGAGTCAGTGTTAAAGGCAGTGAAAGCGCACTCGAGCATGTTGAACTACCTATGTTGTGGCAGCCATATGGCCCATGAATACAAATAAATATTGGGACTGGATCTATGATGACCACCAAGCTTCTTACTGCCTCAAAGTGGTGGTGCAGAAGATAAGCCCATCCTGCCAGGGAGTCCAGATGAGCTCCTATAAACTCTAAAGATTGGGTGGGGATTAGGGTGGACTTTTGATGGTTTATGACAGTGGTCCCCAACCTTTTGGGACCACCCACGCGCCGCGTGCCCGGGGGCAGGGGCCAGCCCAGATCATTCGGCGGGCGCACATAAATGCTGCGGTGGGTGCCATGGTCCCCAACGCGGTGCCCGCGGGCGCCACTGGTTTATGATGAGGCTGAGAGAATCAAACAGCCTCTGGGTAAAATGAACCATTTACTTTGTGGATTGCTGGGAAGGGCCTTGTATGAGGGAGTCATCTAAGTAAGGAAAAAATCACGGTTCCCTTTGTGATGTAGGAATACCACAACTACTGCCAGTGTCTTGGAGAAGACTCTGGGAGCGGGGGAAAGTCCAAAAGGCAGGACTCGATACTGGAAATGTTCTGAAGCCACCATAAATTGTAGAAAGCATCCCTGCACTGGGTGTATAGTCATGTGCAAGTAGATTTCTTGGAGGTTGAGGGCTGCAAACCAGTCACCCTCATCCAGTGGCATGATGATCTACATGAGTTTATCTTGAACCATTGTTTGTGGAGGTATTTGTTTAACTGGTGAAGATCGAGTATTGATCTCTACCCACCCATTCTCTTTTCTGTAAGGAAGTAGATTAAAATCCGTTGGCCTGATATCTTTTGGGAACCCTCTCTATAGCTCCTATGTGAAGGAGATGTTCCACTTCTTGGTGAAGGAGTGTTTTGTAAGAGGGGTCCCTGAAGAGGGACAGAGAGAGTGGGGATGTTGGCGGAATGGTGGTGAGAGGAAGGGAGTATCCGCATTTGATGAACTCTGAGACCCAGCAGAGTCCATGGTAACTGCTGCCCATTGACTGAAAAGGGGGCGCAAACAGTGGTGAAACGTTGCATGTCTGCAAGGCACTGGTTGAGTGGAGAGGCCGTGCAGACCCTTGACCAAACCCTCAAACCTGATGTTTGGAGGCCTGCTGAGCAGACAAGCGGTTGTTGGGAGCCCATCGGCATTGATTTCTGGGTCCAGACAGGTGTTGGTCAAATGGTCTTTGCTGATGTCTGTTGTAGGAGAAATCACATTGTCTCTGGTAGAGCATGCCTACTTCGGAATGGAGGAGTATACATCCCTAATGTGCATAATGTTGTGTATGAGTCCTTGCTGGAATGAAGGTCCTTGTCTGTCCTGGCAGCAAAGTTTTTCTTTGTCGAATGGGAGATCCTCGACTTTGGTTTGAAGGTCTTCTGGAACTCCTGCTGCTTGCAGCCATGATGAGTGCCTCATCACTATGGACATTGCCGTTGCCCTCGCAGCCATATCAAGTGCCATTTGCAGGGCTATGTGTGATGTGGTGTAGCCCTTTTGCACTATAGACTTCAGGATAGGTCTTTTTTCATCCAGGAGGTGCTGCATGAGTTCTGTCAATTTGGTGTAGTTGTTGAAATCGTGGTTAGCCAGTAATGCTGTATAATTGGCTATTCAAAGCTGCAGCATGGAAGAGGAATACATTTTCCCGCAAAATATGTCCAAGTGCTTATGATCTCTTTCCTGTGGGATGGTTTTGTATTGAGAGGTTTTGGACCTGTGTTGTGCTGCATCCACCACCAATGAATTTGGTTGTGGATGGAGAAATAAAAAGTCCATGGCCTTAGAGGGAACAAAATATTTTCTATCAGCCCTCTTGTTCATCAGAGGGGGCTGGTGTTTGCCAGACCTTGTCTGCCGCTTCCATGATTACTTCATCTATTGGAAGGGCAATCCTTGATTTTGCGGATGGCTGGAGATTCTTTAATAGTTTATGTTGTCTCTCCTGGACTTCTGATAACACGACCTCATGGCTGGTGGCAACCCTTTTAAATAAGCCCTGAAATTCTTCAGGTCATTATCTGGCAATGAGTCATCCAGAATGACAGCCTCATCAGATGAGGAAAAGGACTTATTGGTTGGGAAGACATCGGGTTGTTCGGCATCAGCATCCTCAGTAATCTGGTCCTCCTCCGTCTCTATGTCCTCCATTGGCTGAGGAGAACTTAGAGCATTAGAAATGGTATCGACTTCAGTGCTGGTGTTGATAGTGTCATAGGTCAGCACTGTAGAGTGCCCACTAGAGGCCTGGGGACCAGCAAGAATATTGGGGATGGTAGGACCAGTCCAGGGATGATGGGCATACTGTGGTCGATATCTGTCATAAGACATATGTGCTCTAGCGGGAGAGGAGTGTTGGGATGAAAATACACTCCCACGATCATCCTCGTAACTGCTGTAATGCTATAACACTGGTGATCGAGGCAGAGAGATCCTTATAGACAGGGGAGAACAAGAGCGATGCCTCAAGGGACAGCCACGAGGACTTCTACGTCATGGTGCAGCAGTCGGTGCAGGTTTGTGGTATTCTTGGGAATGCACAGCGGTACAGTGGTGGCTCGAGGAAACATCCTGCGGTGCCATGGAATATGGTGCCGAGGGAGGGGGCATTGGTGCCAGTGGAGAGGGTGCCGGCTCCAGGTTTGGCATGTGAGGCCAGGGCTTAGCAGACTTTAATCTTGCCTTTGCTGGCATCAAGGCCTTGTTCCCCAGAAATACGTACACTGCTGCACATGAGCCTCGCTCAGACAGCGTATGGCAAGATCCGTGGTCATCTGAGGCAGGCATTGGGTCGCAGCATTTCTCACACTTCTTGAAGCCCAGAGATCTGGGCATGTTGACTTGCAAGTCTTTGCCTTTTCTTCTGTCCATTTTGCAAGCGGGGGAGTGTTAACAACGGCCTTATCTGAAGTCTCCTGAGAGAAGAGTTTCTTTTTGGTTTCTTCTTTTATCCTCTCTTTTTCTTATTTTCCTAATCTCTTTTTTTTTTTTTCTTTTGAAGACCTGAGGAACCGCTGGGTCTAGGCTAATGTTAAGAAACTATTTATGGGGAGGGGGAGATTTTTTTAAACTACTAAACACTAACTACTAAGAACAACAGGAAAACACTTTAAAGGGCTAACTCTAACTCAATTTTTGTCTATAGGAATCAGAGAGAAGGAGAGGGATGGCACTCCATTTGTGACTGAGGGTAGTAAAGAAACTGAGGGCAGAAGGGCTGTACGCAAACTGCAAAGACGTGAACGGCATGCACCTCCTGCTATGCATTCCCAGCCTGGCCAGCTACTGCTAGAAAAACTCTGATTTGCGGCGCTGGGATGAGCCTGACACCAACAGTGGAGCGCCCACGGGGACATCATTCGAAGAAGATGAAACTATTTTTAATATCACTACTTTGGCAAGGTGCTCTTGGACCAGAATAACAATGTGCATGACATCACAATTCAGGAGCTCCATAGCTGCAAAGCCACATATGGTGTCCTGCACATTACCAAGAATCACCGCTCTTAATAGCAGATTATTAAGGATTCTGCACACTTGTGTGGCATCAGCCCCCATAGTGAATTTTCCCACTCCAAGATGACTCTGCATGGACTGGTAGCAATCCAAGATTGCAAGTTTCCACAGTGTGATCATCACTCACTTCTCCACTGTCCGTATAACTAGTATAGCATCCCTGCATTGGATGGCTTGAGAAAGCTTGGCAAACAGATCCAGGAATGTGGTTCTGCATATCTGAAAGCTCTTCTGCTACTTCTCATCACCCCAAACCTGCATTACAAATTGATTCCAACAGTAAGTGCTCATTTCTTGAGTCCAGACACAGTGCTCCATCTCTATGCATTGCCAAAACATCCCATAAAACAGTGTGCAAAATGGTGAAAAGTTGCACTCTGACATCTACTCATGGTGCACTACACTGTACATCAATATGCATTCCTGATGAGCATGTGCAGTACTAATGCAAGGAGGAAAGTATGCACACATTCAAATGATACAATAACCATGGTAACTGCTCACATAACTTACACAGGCAAAATTTTGTAAGCCAGACATAGCCGCGTGCATAATTTTCCTACTTGACCTATGAAAACCTCTCTCTCAGCCACTGCCAGCAGCCCTTCTCCCCCAGTTTCCAGTCCAACATCTCCATGGCCACCAGCAACATCATCTCCGATCTGCATGGCCAAGGATGGCATGCTGAGGATTAGAAGAAAAAGCCGGAACTGCGAGCTTGCCTTTGAGCCACTCCACACCAGCACATGATTATCAGAGCTTGTTCTCTAGATAAATTGGAAGTTGTGTCCACTGAACACTCCACCTTTTCTGGAGCAGTCTAATCAGTCATTCCATCAAAGTTCTTCAAAATTGTTTACTATTATTATGGCTACACCAATTCCAGCTGTCTACACTGGATATGCTCCCTGTATAACAGATACTCTATATAGCAGCAACTTCAAGGTCTAAATGCCACTCCCAATAAGCAGTTCATTCAGTATAATGGGGATTGTTGGATCATAGTTCAGACATGTACCTGTTTTATCTTGTAAAAACAAGACAATAAAATTGCCTAGTTACTGTCAGTGATATCCTTTCAGTGTCTCTTCAGGTCCATTTGTAGTCCATTCTGAGCTAGATGACACATACAACAGTTATAAAAAAGATACAACTCCAAGGTTATGCTATCAAACAAATCAAGGAACAAATACCCAAGAACAAACCCCTTGTTAGGAATCTGTACATTTTGCTTAGACCTTCCAATATTGTTAACATACCATATATGCATTTATATACATTCTTCTGCCCTCTACTGGATCATAAGTGCCAAGATTACCAATTTGTAAAACTTTTGCCCTCTGGTGGGTGGAGGCATTATGACAACAAATTGAGATTTTACCTCAAGAGTGCATTAATACATCCACATTTACAGATTCTTTTTTTAACCTCTTCAAAGCATGGTACAGGATCTTAACTGCTAATCACCTATCTCTGTGAGGTTCTTCCTATTTTAATAGATAGGGAAAGAGGTTAAATTATTGAGAAGGGTCACAGAATGGGTCACTGACAGAAGCTGTAAAAGAGGTCAACAGTCTTTATTTACAGACCCATGGTTAATCCCTCCATAGCATTAGCTCTAAATTATGGAAAGCTTGTCTGCATAATAAAGGTTGCAACAAGGTTACTATGATAGAGCAGATTTTCACAAGCATATACATTTCTTAAAAACATCCCAGACACAAACTTTTCATGCGTGGTCTGTGACCAGGGAATCTAAGGCATAAAACTGAGAATTGTACAAGCAGTTTGAGATGCAGATCTTAGAAAAGATAAGTATAATTCACTATTTTAAAAGACCATATTTTAGCAAATCATCTCTCAAAAATTATTCCAAACAGAGTTTGTTCCATTGAATCATAGAACTAGAAGAAATCTCTAGAGGTCATCAAGTCCAGTCCCCTGAACTCATAGCAGGACCAAGCACCATCAGACCATTGGTTCTCAAACTTTTTGGCCCATGGCCCACCTGGCTCAATGCAAACTTTTCTGTGGCCCACCAGCTGCTAATGGAAACTTGCTGTTAACTACATAATTATGCCTGAGCCATTTTGCTAGTGCTGCAGCTAGGGAGAACAGTTGAATTTAACCAGTAAGAAAGGAAATATTAAATTATTAAACAGATTAAATGCTTTAACTTTCTCATGCTAGTTTATCAAACTTCATTTTAAATAAAGTAAATTTTAATTTATGTCCAACACAAAAGGTTTCCATGTTTTCTTTATTTTGGCAGGGGTGGGGAACTTTTTTGGATTGGGGGCCACTGCCCCACAGAAAAATCAATTGAGGACCGTACAAGCAAAAAAAGCCCTTCCGAAAATCCCCAACTGTCACTGATGTGGCCCCCAAATGAGACACTTCACTCCTTTGGTGCTCCAGCCCCACCAGGGGAGAGGAAGAGACAGGTAAGACAGAGATTCAGGGCTTCACATAGGCCAGATTTACTCTTCTGGTGTTCCAGGACTGGTGTTAGTGGACTTTATGGACTCTTAGGCTCTGGGGTTGGGACAAAAATTAAGGGGTTCTGTGTGTCGGATGGGGCTGCCAGTGAGAGGAATGGGGTGCAAGGTCTGGCTGGGAAGTGGTGTGAAGGGGTGAGGTCTAGATTGGAGGCAGGGTGCAGGAGCAGGCTGGGAAATAGGGTGTTTGGCCAGGGGAAGGGGCAAGAGCAAGAGAAGGTGCAAGTGTCTGGCCAGGAGGGTGGGTGCAGGAGTGGGCTGGGGGTAGGGTGTCTGGCCGGGGGGAGAGGACAGGAGCATGGGAGGATGCAAAAGCAGGGTGGGGGTACGGTGTTTAGCCAGAGGGGAGGGGTGCAGGGGCAGGCTGGAGGTGGGGGGTCTTGGTGCGTGGGGGGGTGCATGAGGAGCCGGGGGGTGCAGAGGGCTGGGCATTTACTTGCCTTCATGTGCCACACCGCTCCTAGGCATAGCCTTCCGCTGTTCCCTTTGGCTGGATTCCAGCCAACGGGAACAGCGGGGAAAGCCTCCAGGCAGCGTGCCCACATGCTGCTGTTTCCTCAGCCAGGGGAGGGGGAGCATTTATTTCCCACAAGCCAGATCGCACAGCAAGGCTTGTGGCTTTCTCTCTTCTTCCCTCCCCCCAGCGGGAAGCCAGCTCTGGCACTCCAACCCTGGGGGAGGGAGAGGGAGGCTGGAGCACCAGCACAGGCTTCCTGCTGTCGGGGAGGGACAGGGGCTAAGCTCAAGTCACAAACCACCTGGAAGGCAGTTTGAGAACCGCTTACCTAGACCATCCCTGATAGGTATTTTCTAACCTGCTCTTAATCTCCAATGATGGAGATTCCACAAACTCCCTAGACAAATTATTCCAGTGCTCAACTACCCTGACAGTTAGGAAGTTTCATTCAAGAGCACATGGTGAGAACTGTTGAACAGTTCCGGAGAAGCTGAGATGTTTATTTTTTGGAGCTGTTCCCTTTAGTATTCGTGGGATCCTATTTCTATCAGCCATTGACTGGCTTTATGAAATTTGTCAAAGCTAGTAACGTCCTGTTCCTAAATTGTACAAGGGCTTGGCACACTTTGCAGTGTTCAAAGGTCGAGGAGAACTTCTGTAGATGTTACAACCTGAACAGATATTCCTCTAATAGTTTGAAGCTCCACTCATTCCCAAGGAATCATGAACAGAAAACACTGTTTTATGGACTTTTGAAATTGGCAAAGCTTTCAGCCCTAACAGCCCCAACACACCTTTTTACAAAATATGTACATGCCATCACACTCAACAGGTTTATAAGCAGGGCTGATTCAAGTAGGTCCAAGACACCTTGGCTGCTGAAGTTCACTGTGGGACATCCTCCATCCTATCTGCCCCAAACTCTTGTCTTGCTCCATGTGATAGCAGAGATTCAGGCCTACAGAGGCAACCAGAAAATGTGTCCAGAACAGTGTTTTTGTTGAGAAATAAGCGATAGTAAAGCACAATATCTAAAGAACTGAAATTTACTACAGGTTGGACCTCTGTGGCCCAGCACCCTGGGGACCTGAGCTGTCTCCAACCAGGGAGTTTGCCGAACCAGGGGAAGTCAGTGCTTCCCTACTAGCTGCTCCACTCCTGGGCTCCAGCAGGGCTCTCCACACTGCAGCCCCAGGCTTTCCTGGGGTTCCCAGCAGGACCCTTGGCCACTGCCAGCCTTGCTGCCACAGAATGTTCTCCAGGTTCTCGGCTGGGGTCACCTGTCACCCCGCTCTGCAGCTAGGGCCGCCCCGCTGCTAGGACAGTCCTGCTGCCACTGCGGATTCTAGCTGCTCACCTCCGCCAGCCCCACATCAGCCAGGGGGTTCCCCAGCAGAGGTTGTCTGGTCACCCCAGCCCCGCTGCCACTGAGGGGTTCCCGGCCAGGGCTGCCCAGCTGCCAACTGCCCCACTGCAACCAGGGATTCCCCAGGTGGGACTGGGACTTCCCAGTCATGTGGCCTAGCTGATGCTGGGGGTTCCCCGGCCAGGATGGGGCTCCCCAGCCACCTGGCTCCACTAACACCAGGGATTCCCCAGCCAGGGCGGGGAGGTCTCCTCAGATGCCACTAGTCCCAGTCAGGGCTCCCCAGCCCCCGGGGCTCTTTGATCCAGCAACATCCATGGCCCTGCTGGACCACAGATGGTTGCCAGACCAGACAGACCTGGATTTGGGAGGTTCAACCTGAACTGGCATGGACTACATCATTGGTCAAACAAAATTTTGAAAGTTAATGAAAAAAGGTCCTAGTCTAAAGACTAAGTTATCAGGAATCAGTCATGGGAATAGGAATATGCTTTCAAGCACTACCAAATATTGCTCATTTCATCTCTCCTCCTCCCCAATTTACTTATCTTTGTGTCACTGTTTTACTTGTTCCTCCCATCAAAACACTAACTTCTCCCTGCCTCAAACCACTGACTTACAACATAAATCTAGAGTTTATTGACTCATTCGGAATGTCAATGTGTAGACGACTACACGATTAACCAATAAATAAGCCTCGGCTTACTGGTTAATCTTGTCGACTATACGTAATCCTGTGAGGAGCTGATTTAAAAGCCGGTTCCCCCCATCACCTGCTCCTGCTCCCCCACGTCACTAGGTATGGGGGGATTTGATAGCAGCCTTCAACTTCCTGAAGGGAGGTTCCAAAGAGGATGGAGAGAGGCTGTTCTCAGTAGTGACAGATGGCAGAACAAGGAGCAATGGGCTCAAGTTGCAATGGGGGAGGTCTAGGTTGGATATTAGGAAAAACTATTTCACTAGGAGGGTGGTGAAGCACTGGAATGGGTTACCTAGGGAGGTGGTGGAATCTCCATCTCTAGAGGTTTTTAAGTCTTGGCTTGACCAAGCCCTGGCTGGGTTGATTTAGTTGGGATTGGTCCTGCTTTGGGCAGGGGGCTGGACTCGATGACTTCCTGAGGTCTCTTCCAGCCCTAGGATTCTATGATACTGCCTCTGATAGAGAGGAAGCAGCAAGGAGGGTCAGAGGCAGAATCAGATACATGGGAAGCCAGCTTTCAAGCAGACTCCCTGTAAGTGTCAGCGAACCCACTTGGCCACCCCTGCTGCCTCCTACAGAGGTGGGGAGGCATGCTGGAGCTGGAGCTGGAGCTGGAGCTGGGGTAGTCAGCTTAAAAGTTGGTTTCCCCCCAGCACCATCTTCATAGTGCCACCTCCTCCCCTCCCCACACACGCACTGCTGCTGCTATCAATGGCAGCAGCACTGGGATGGGGGGGGAGGGCAGGGGAGGCTGCTGTGAAGCAGCCTCTGTCCTTGGGGAGCTTGCACACACACACACACACACACACACACACACACCCCAGACAGGGGATGCTGCCAGGGAGTAGCCTCTGTCTACAGGGAGCTTGGACCCCCTGTGGACAGGGGCCGCTGCCACCCCACGCTGCTATCTGTGTATCAGAGGCAGAAGTACGGGGCAGCAAATAGGAGCCGGTCTGTACCGGTAGCTGGTTTTTAAACTGGCTTCCTTTGCGGATCCCCTCCCACCTGCCATCCCACGCTGCTGCCTCTGCTAGAGAGGCAGCAGTGTGGGTGGCAGGGGACTCCCCGGGAGTGGGGCTGGGAATGCACTGACTGCTAGCCCACCCCCAGGGACTACTGAATAGTTGTGTAACTGCTAAAATTTCATGCAGTTACTTGACTGTTCAATTACATGCTACCTAACATCTCTATGGTTCATACACTGCCTTCACATTAACTTAAATAAACTGATCGAAGTACAGGCTCACATTTTACCAGTGGTTCAGGGGAAGGGAAGTGAACCCAGGTCTACTCTAGAGGTAGCTGCTTCTGAGTGGAGTGTGTGCGCGTGTGTGCACACGCAAAGACAAATGGTTTGAATATTTACTAGATATGAACACTGCTTATTTTCAGGAATTTGCATCCACAGATATCAATACAGCCTAGCTTGGGGTGAAGGGAGAAAATGATACCAATTCTTCCACTGCAGATGATGTAGGTCACATTCCAGCAGGAACTGGTACAATATAATCCATGCGGTGCTGTGGCTCCATTCTACATCACGGAGCTCCAGAACTCACAGTGAGAGTTTGCCTACACTTGAAATGATGCAGTTGCCCCACTATAGCACTTCAGTGTAAGACACTACCTACACTAATGAGAGGGGATCTCCCATTGGTGTAGGTAATCTATCTCCCAAGTGGTGGCTAGGTCAACATAGGAATTCTTGCATCAATCTAGCACTGTTTAAACTGGGGTTTAGGTTGGTTTAACTATGCTACTTAGAGGTATGGATTTTTAAAACCCCTATACAAGGTAGCTGGATAAACCTAACTTTTAAGTGTAAACCAAGCTTAAGCTTTATTGCCTAGAATACATTGTGCTTCCCCAAAACTCATGGTATTTGGCTCTGCACTACAGAAATACAACACATGCTGGGGCATAAAAACAGCTGGCATCCTGAGGATGCAGGAGAATGAATGGAGTAGCACTTGAGTTACTGAGTCACTCACTCCCTCATGCTACAGCAACAGCTATTTCTTTCCTTTCCTTAGACAGGAATGAAGCAGCAGCATCCATATTTCTCTTTCTTCCTGACTATACCCAGAGGACAGTTAGTGAATACTGCTTAGCCACTATTCACTCATTACTGAGAAGTGGTCAGCTAACTACTGCTATCGTCCTATATTTACAGTCTTTATATACCGTCTGCAATGTGATTTAAAGGATTAGAATTACCTAGGAACTCATCATCTCTCTCTCTCTCTCTCTCTCCCCTCTCTCTCCCCCTCCCTCCCCTGAGGAAGAGATTATAGAATTCCACCTTCACTCCATCTGAGCACTGATCACCAGGAGATCTGTAACAGGGCAGCATACACAGGTGTTGTTGCCTGGCTGTCTCAACAGAAATTCAAGATTTTCATCCAAGCCTCTCAGATTCCCTGAGGAATCTCCTCATAGAAATTAATGCTGTGGGAACAAAGGGCAAACTACAACAACAATGGGGGGAAGGGGGAATTAGTCACAGATTATCTGGAATTAAAACTCTATAAGCAGTAATGGAAACTATAGTAGTGGTATGTCATTGTTATCTTCTCTGCCTCAAAGAAAGTGCTCAACAAACCTGCATTTCAGAAAAGTTTTATATTTGCTTTTTTCACCACTTAATTTATGGATTTAGGTAGCGGCTTTATTCACTGTGTATACAAGTGCAGCTTGTGCACTCCTGGGGCTGGGTGGCAGCAATTCTGAATCCAGCTGCTAAAATCATTTTCTATGCACTGGCAATCTCTCTCTTCTTGATTACTGTAACCTTCTCCTATCTGGCTCTTTGCCTCAATCTTTGTCACCTATCTCTCCAAAATGTCACTGCTAAACTCATACTCCTCTCCTCTCATGCAGATCATATCACTCTCCTCTTTGAATCCATTCACTGGCTTCCCTCTCAGCATGTTACATTAAAGATCAGGGTCTTCATCTACAAGGCTCTATTATATAGCCTGGCTCCTAAGTGTTCCCATTACTCATTCTGATCAACCTAATCCTCTTTTCTTCATCCTATGTCCCAGCTTTTATTTATTGCCTTCTATCATACTGCATACTATGCTTGGAACGCTCTTCTTGCCTCATCCAACAATCCTCTTCTTCCCATGCCTTCAAACCTATACTTTCAAACAATCCCTCCAGCAATACTGCTCTTCACTGATAGTCTCCCAGCATAGTTTTCCAATCCTGAATACTGTCTTGTGCCTTGTGTTTAAGTTGTAAACTCTTTGGGACAGAGTTTACAGCCTCATCTGTTTGTCTAAGTATCAAGTACATTTATAGCAAATTAAAAATATTTTTAAATAAAATGGTACTAGATAATCACAGAAAAGCTGTCTCAGACCTCCTCCAAACATTAAGATACCCTAAACCACCATTTCCTGTGAAAAAGAGGGGGCCTCCCCTACTCCCCAAATGTGCCACACCCTCCCACTCCAAGGCCAACAGGCTTTTATTCACCATGAAAGCCAAGCCTCCACACTTCTCACTAAAAGGTCCAATCTGCTGATTACAAGAGCCCTCTGTGTACATACAGCAATTAATTAGAACCTAAAAAGACGACAAAAGCCACCCAGAAACTAAGCACTGGTGAATATCTCTGTATTTTGTATTAATACATCTCTGTAAACCATTGGTATTCTGGGGTGGCAGAGCACACGAGCCAGCAGGAAATCTTTGAGTCTGAATGACTGCCGAGAACATGCAGGGAAGACCAGAGATTTTCAATATACAAACAAAAAAGGCAAATAGGGCAGAGACTGCTAACCTTCCCGCAAGCTGTGGTACGAATCCTGACAAGTGTTTGTACAGATCTGCTGCTGCTTCGACACAGTCTCTGTGAGTGGCACAATCCCGACATAAGCAGGCTGGAGAGTCTTGGCTTTATCCAACATGCTGGAGGATGTCCCAGGATCAGAAAGCAGATGCAGTAATAAAGGAGATGCCTTTAGGCAAGTAAGGGCTGTTTAATCCTCACAGAAGGCCCAGTCACAATCTGTCATTGGACTGAGAAGGCTGCTTAATCATAGACTCCAAAGCTGAGCTTGCACAGGAACAGATAGACAATGGAGGCAGTGACAAATCCTGATTAGAATCAACAAGTCCTGGCAAAAAAAATTTTCTTCCTGTCAGCACCAGGCTTGGACACAGAAACCTCCCAGCTTCAACAGGCAGAGTATACATGCAGGGAGATGGATCTCAATTTGCAGTCTGCATAACAGAGGGGTGGGCTTCTTCATGAAGCCACTTGCTGTGACAGCCAACCTCATTCACCCAAAATAGTACACAGTTGTTTCTCTACTCAGACTTCTAACACTTGCCAGACAAGCAACATCATGTGACCTAGTCCCATTCCTCTCTTCCAGCCCTCTCCCCCCCCAAGAGTAAGCACAAAAGCAAGAGACGGGGCTCTGAGAAAGGATTTGGGCCCAGAAAAACTCAGGCACTGATAGTGCAGGCTTCCATGCAAACACTGCCTCCATTAATATACCTGCACCCTGACCTGGAAGAACCACCTCTTACTAGTGGTGGCTGGCAGAGTTCAGTCTATGGCTCTACTGCTGGAAATCAAAGAGAGGCTTGGAATTAGGGCCAATTTGGTGATGGGGTTTGTAATGTGGATGTTTGAGACACAAATCAAACAACTGTCTGAGGGTTAATGAACTTTGGCCACTACACACCAGTGCAGAACTCAAATTGGCAATTTGAAGGGGAAGACCCTGGATGGCACAGTGACAGGGATATGCAACGCCCACCCTCAATGATTTTACAGTTGGCAGAAAATGTGCCAAGACAGATGGCGGGGAAGGCATGCACACACTACATACTAAAATGGTTTGGTTGATATACACAAACCCACACGCATACACAACAATATCTTTCCAAATAGAATTAGATCACTAGTAATAGGAGGCATCCTAAAGCGCTTAGGTACTATACTGACAGCCATATAATATAGGTACAGGAGGCCCCCAACTTGCGACTACCCGAGTTCCGACCCCTCGCACTTACAACCATTTTTGTAAGTGAGGAAGGGGCCTGGGAACCCCTAACTTAAGTCCTCGGCCCACATTTATAACAGCGCAAGGCACCTATTGTAAATGTGGATTCGAGTTACGAAGCCCCCAACTTGCGACGTGATTAGTTCCAGAGCAAGCATCGCAAGTCGGGGGCCTCCTGTACTAGGAATGTTAACAGGTAACCAGTTAACTGGCAACTCTGGCCCCGTCACACCATGGGTGGGGGGCCAATCCAGGCTGGCCAGGCCCACTGTGCTGCAGGATCCCAGCTAACCAATTAAACATAATATTTAACTGGTTAACATTTTAAACTAGGATTTTACATTCCTAATAGGTACTGCAAAGAAAAAGGTGCATAACGTCTCTTAATCCCCCGAAGGCTAACTAAATACAAGGCTGGAACAATTCAGTCCATCTGATCTACATTGGGAGTTTAGGTCAAACTTAGATGCATTAGGTCAATTTTCCAAACAATGAGTCCAGACTATCAAGTCTGTTCAACTGACTTTAAGGGCTTATCCTTTTCACAAGTAAATGGTCGACTTTACAGTAATGCAGATGCAGTGCTGTGAAAGTCATGTTTTTGGTCTCCAGGAGGTGTCCCACAGTGCCCCACTGTAATTGCTCTGGCCAGAATTTTCAACTCTACTGCTCGCCAGGTGCACAGGAAAAGCCCTGGGAAAAATGGAATTTAATTTCTTGTGCGGCCAGTATAGCCAACAGACCTCAGGGCAGGCAGTACATCTCAGCAGTACCCCTGACCATGAATTCCCAAGGTTGCAAACAAGCACCAAGATGGATCGTGCAGGAGATCCTGGACTTGCTGGCAGGAGGAAGGAATCTGTTCTCACAGAACTACGAACCAACAAATGAAACAGAGATCTATGCCAGTGTTTCTCAAACTGTGGGTTGCAACCCCAAGGGGGGTTGCAGCTGGATTTGGTTTTTCACTTGCGACCCCTATCCCCCGGGCCGTGAAGAGCGGCAGGGTGGCGGAAGGCAGCTATTGGCAAGCCGCGCAGTGTGGCTGGGGCCGTGGAACTCCAGGAGTGCGGCTCAGCTGCAGAAGGAGGCAAGGCGGTGGGAGAGTGAGGCCGGCGCCAGCACAGGAGCAGACATGCGGGGGGCCGGCCGGGGCACGGCTGCTGAGCAACCGGACGCTTCCCCAGCTGGGAGAGGGCAGGGTCCCTCAGGCAGCAGGCTGGGAGACTGGGTCAGGGCAGAGGACCCGGAGGTAAATAAGGGCACGTGGGGGTCAGAGGAGGAGACAGAGGAGAGGAGAGAAACAAAAACAAAAAAGTAAACCAAAGGGACGTGGAGCAGAAAAGAGGCACAGAGGAGAAAGATGGGGGGAAGGAGCCTGCAGAGGGGAAGGGCGTTGAGGACTGCAAACGCCTTGAAGGAACCCCAGGAGGGGCAAGGAGTCTGGTGAGAAGGGGGGAGGAAGCGACCCAGTGGGGGGGAGGGGTTTACACGAATTCATTTAGCATCTTAGGGGGTCGTGGTATCACAAAGTTTGAAAACCCCTGATCTATGCCAAGATCGCAAAGGGCATGGAGGAGAAAGGATACGCCAAGTATGCCCATGAGTGCTGTGTGAAAAATAAAGGAGCTGAGACAGTTGTACTACAAGACAAAGGAAGCAAACAGATGGTCTGGATCATCGCCGCAAACATGCCACTTCTATGAGTAGTGGAATGTGATCCTAGGGGAGGACCCAATCAGATTCCCTAGCCAGACCATGGATTCCTCCCGAGATACTCTTCTGGCAGCCTTGGGAAGCAGCATGGAGGATGGCATGGATGATTAAAAAGAGGAGGAGGAGGAGGAGGAGAATAGTCAGCAGGCAAGCGGGGCAACCAATCTCACCAATAGTCAGGACCTTTTAATAACCATGGAGACAATCCCCTCCTCACAAGACTTGCCACAGCTGGGGCCTCATATCAGGGAGGGCAATTGTGGTGACAGGCTGCTCATAATTACTGACTCGGCACTGTGCCTTGACTCCCCCCGGCATATACCTTTCCCCCTTACTTTTACAAATATTAAGGAGCACACAGCAGGCTGCCACAACAATGAGAATGTTGCTTTTGCTAAGGTCTAACCTAGTCAGTAGACTGAAACACCTTCCCTTTAAACACTCAAAAGCACATTCTACCACCATTCTGCACTCGCTCAACCTATAGTTGAACTGCTCCTTACTGTGGACCAGACTGCCTGTGTAAGGCTTCATGAGCCATGGAAGCAAGGGGTCAGGCTGGGTCTATTGGCATTTCAATGTCTCCAATACTCATTTTCTGGTCTGGGAAGAAAGTTCCAGCTTGCAGCTCTGTAAAGAGGGAGGAGTTCCTAAAGGTGCGCATATCATGCGCCTTTCCCAACCATCCCATGTTGATGTTGGTGAAATGGCCCTTGTGATTCAACAGCATCTGTAGCACCATCTAGAAGCACCCCTTGCAGTCTATGTACTCCTTGGCAGGACGGTCAAGTGCCAAGATAGAGATGTGCATTCCGTCTATTGCCCCATTGCAGTTAGGGAACTCTATGATGGTAAAGCCATCCACTATGTCCTGCACATTTCCCAGAGTCACTACCCTCCATAGCAAAAAAGGTATTGATTGCCTTAGCTACTTGGATCACAACAGCCCCCACTGCATATTTCCCCCACTCCAAATTGATTCCCAACTGACCAGTAGCTGTCTGGCATTGCAAGCTTCCACAGGGCTATTGCCACTCGCTTCTCCACTGTCAAAGTGGGTCTCATTCTGGTATTCTTGCACTTCAGGGCAGGGGAAAGCAAGCATACCTACAATGGAGCAGCTCCAAGCTCTGCACATTGCCTCTGCATGCAGGCACTGCCTCTGCAGCTCCCACTGGTCGCAGTTCCTGGCCAATGGGAGCTATGGAGCTAGATGCATGCAGAGCTAGGATATTAGAGAAGGACATGTAACCTGTTCTGAGAAGCCAGATAGTGAGCCTGCCAGCCCCACCAACTCTTTTCCCCCCCAATAGCAGTGGGGCCCCCAGCTCCTCTCATCCGCAGCACTCCCTCCCCTCCAACACTTCAGTACTTGCAGCATTCCCAAGATTTAATCAGGTGTATAGTACAAATCATAGACAGGTCATGGGCTGTGAATTTCTTGTTTACTACCTATGATGGCTGAAACATAACCTTAACAATGGTTCTTCAAGATGACTGAAGGTGTGATGCATCCCTAAATTGCTGATCAGAGAACTTCAGTAACAGGGGTCTGTTAGGCACACGACTGCTGTCCTTCCTCATGCTGCACCTGTAATAAGTCAAGATTGACAGCCCGGGCCGCTGCAGACAGGAGCCGCTCTGCGGCAGCTTCCCCTGCCCCCCTCCGCCCCTCATTGCTGCCTCTGATAAAGGCAGCAGAGTGGGGAGGGGAGGCAGTACCATGGAGACAGTGCTGGGAAGAACCGGCTTTTAAGCCAGCTACCCCCAGCACCTGCTTCCCCCTCACTTGCTGCCTCTGATACAGAGGCCAGGGGGGCGGGGGAGGAGCGAATAGTTGACTCGACTACTCGCTTACATCCTTAGCTCTTAAAATACTTTCAGTGAAGAGCTGCAGCAGGGGGTAGTTCCCGGTTCGAGAGAGAGCCAGGACTGAGCTGGACTGCCTGCCCACCCAGCCCCTAAATTACTTTTCTTGCAGAGCCACAACACGGGTAGCTCCTGGGACTGGGTGCAAGTTGGTTCTGTGGCAAGGCATTGCCCTGAACTGGCCCTTTAAGGGGCTAAGACCTGGAGTCAGGAGGAAGCCCAGCTGAGGCAGCTAACCAGGGCCCAGCTGGAGACTATAAGAGCAGCTCCTGGGAGGAGGGGGAACCAGACCTGACTGCAGTGAGAGAGGCTTTGGCCTAGCAAACCCAGGCTACCCGGCCTGAGGCCCAGGGCTGCAAGGAGGTAGTCATGGAGGGCGGGGCTTGCAAGGAGGCAGCTGCAGTAGGCTGGGGGAGTTTGAGCCAGGGAAGACCCAGGCCATAAGTCCGCAAGGCAGGGTTGCAGGAGGCAACCAGGCAGGCAGAGTGGGAGAAGAACTGGGGGTCCTGGGGAGTAGGGAGGACCCTGGAGGAGGAGCAGAGGAAGAAGAATGACTCTTCTCCCCCCCCTCCCCTGGAAGGGAGCATGGCCCAAGACCAGAGTGGTCACTGCCGGAGGGCAGTGTCCTGAAGAGTAACACCTCACCCAAAGGGGGCGCGTCAGTGTCGGAGCTGCCAGTTGCTTCCCCAAAGCCACCTGAGGGAAGAGCCATGCGGAAAGTGAGTCCAACCCGTTACAGTACCAAGTGCTTGCAGTGCTAACTCTGAACAATTATGTAGTTGACAACATTTTTGTCCACTACACAATTAACGAATTACAAGCTTAACATCCCTAGTAGGTCATGTAAGGTGGTATATTAATAAGGCTTTTGATATATGTCTCATGTGCACTGCAAGGGATGAAATGAAAGGCTAAGGCTAACCCTAAGGCTGTGTCTACATTGGCGCAAGAGCCGCCACTTTTGCACAAAAACTTGCTGCCTGTCTACACTGGCCGCGAGTTCTTGCGCAACTAAACTGACGTTTTAATGTATGAAATCAGTGCTTCTTGCACAAGAACTATGATGCTCCCGCTCAGGAAGAAGCCCTCTTGCGCAACTGTTCTTGCACAAGAGGCCAGTGTAGACAGGCAACATGAATTTCTTGCACAAGAAAGCCCTATGGTTAAAATGGCCATCAGAGCTTTCTTGCGCAAGAGCGCGTCTACACTGGCAAGGATGCTCTTGCGCAAAAGCACATGCCAGTGTAGACGCTCTCTTCTGGAAGAGTTTTTGCACAAGAACTCTTCGGCAAAAGAGTTCTTGCGCAAGATCATGCCAATGTAGACGTAGCCTAAGTGAAGCAGCCTATCAAGAAGTGCACCAATGGCTTATTAATGCAAACCCAAATGTGGTTTATAACTATTATTCTATGTATAATACTTATAGTTATTAGTTTAGCAGTCTGGTAGCACAATAAAGAAAATGTCTTTGAGATACTATTTCATTGGTACCTTACATCAGTTTGATTAAATACATATAGAGATTGAATGAGGATAAATGTTGGAGAACTTGTGGTGAAAGAGGAATTGTATGCATATATGTTGAGCTATCCAATAATCCTAGAATATTGGGATGCAATCCATAATCAAATATCACAAATTGTTGGATGTTTATTATCAAATGATCCTTTAATAATCCTCCTGGGGCTTCTTAGCACAAACAATCACACAAGAAAATGAAGACAATCTCCCATCTGCTAGTAATTACTAGACTCTCGCTAGCCACTCACCGGAAAAAGAAAAATAGTCCAACCATAGAGGAATTATTCAAAAATATATGGAAGGTCGTTGTGGCAAAATTAAACACACAAGTTACATATCCAACAAAACAGAGGGGACAAATACTTAGATGTCTGGCCGTTCAATACTCAGAGGAAATGGAGTCCCCTGCAAAAAAACAGCATGCCTACCAAATTCTCTTAAATATTTACATTTGAGGGACACAGGCCTGATCTGTTAAATGTGTAATCAGAGATATCACTCAATTTAATAAAACCACTAAGAATGAAATGTTGTAAGGATACCTACTCATAGGGTAAATCCTGATAAATACAGGCAATTGATTACTATATTTCTGTATACATCATCTTAAAACATTATTCTTAAGATTTTCTTTATCTATTTAGATTACAAGGGTTTGTAAGCCTATTAATACTTCCTAAATAAATACATGGTGAAAAAACTCCCATACTCAAAGTTTGTGACCCTTACCCTAAAAGCTCCATACTGGAGCATTTAACTGATAAGGATGCATTACATAAATTAGAATTAACTTTGGATGTTCCCAGGATTCTACCTCCAAACAATAAAGACCTTCAGAAACAGATAAAGAGACTAAGTTGGAAACTCTGAAAAAGCTTACTTCTTTAGTTCTCAGGAGAAGCCTGCATTTCATATATGTTGATCCTTTCAATCATATGCTTACACTGTTATAGCCAGCTCAGAATATTCCTGTCTATGACAGACAGGTGACCAAAGATAAAGCACAGTTGTAAATTCTCTGTAAAAGCAGGCAGGCCTGGGAATCTGGATTCTTAGCCAGCTGCACAAGTGCTCTGCTGCCCCTCAACCCACCCTAGAATATACCACCACCTCTACTTCTGGCAAGCTGGCTTTCACTGCATGACAAACTGAGTTCTAAATGTTGTGAGCTAGAGATGTAAAAATAGCTACTAAGCAGACTGGAAAACCTATCAGATTATGTCAAAGCACACTGAGCCCTTCCCACTCCCCACCACTTCCTTTCTATGTCACTTTCTCATTACCTCACTGTCTCCAATTCTAAGTGCTGCTCTCTGCATCTTTCAGCTGCCAAAGTATACTTTACAAAACAGCAAAAGCTAAAGCAACCCTCACCACATATGCAAATTCTCTCACCCTTCAACACATTCAAGGTTTGCCAGTTTGTCTTTTCTTGTAGGAGGAGTTCTTGAACAAGCTGTCTCAAATATATACTACATAAAACCCTAGAAATATTTTTAAATACAGTATGAAACAGTTTTGCTAATAGGGGGCCCAAGCAGGTAATACATAAGTTCTAATATTATAAAATAATTATGCCCATGTAGAGCTTCCTTTCCAAAGGGGATCACTCCAGATGCTGGTTGGGTGGAAGATGGTGGCCACAGCAAAGAACTTCAATGACAGGGAGAGCAGATTTTAAAAACAAGCTTTTAAAAGCTTTCTATGAAACTATAACAGCACATGTTCAAATCATTGCCCCTTGAAGGCAGGGTTGATACACCAACTCCACTCATCTAATCATGTTTTATTTACTATTTCACTATTTTGTTTGGTAAATTTTAGTCAGCACAGACTAGACACTTGGATAAGAAATCTTTCTGACCACGTGGCAAATATTTTAGACAGAGCAAATAAATCAAAGACTGAAGCAGCTACCTAATAACAGTAGCTTTGTGTTCTGATGGAACCAAATCGAGTCAGACAAAGATTCAAAGATCTAGGAGAGGTACTGCACTTGTTCATATTCACTGTTTGGTCTCATTAAATCATCCCTACTGTCACCTACAATTGGGTCCCTTATTTCAACAGCATAAATCCCCAATCTCTTCATCTATGTCAGGGGTGGGCAATAATTTTTGATGGGGGGCCACTCCAAGAATTTCTAAGTGGTCAAGGCCACACTTTTCCATATTATTAAAGGAAAAGGTGCCGGGTCTGGAATGGAGGTTGCATGCAGAAGGGAGCTTGGAATAAGGTAGTGGGGTGCAGGAGGAGGTGTGGGATCTGGGAGGGAGTTTGGATGAAGGAGGTGGTTGTGACCTGGAGGAGGGATGTAGGAGAGCATGCAGAGTCTGGGAAGGGGTATGGGTGCAGGAGCAGGGGTGCAGAAGATTTGAGTTACATGGGGTGGAGGTAAAAGAGGGGGGGCAGAGGGTTGTGGGGAGGGAGGAGCTGGGGTGCCAGAGGCAGGTTCTGACCAGGAGATGCTTACCCATCAGCAGTCCAGCAGGTTCCTTAGACAGGGTCCCTGCCTTCCATGCCCTCACATGTGCTCATAGCAGCTGCAGGGGCCATGTGTGCTGCTCTGAATGCTGTGAGGGAGGGGAGAAGAAGGGTCCTCCTCCCCCTTACTGCTTCTATCTAATACAGGCAGCAAGAGAGGGAAGCAACTAGTCAACTAGTCCTTAACATCCCCAACTGAAAGCAGCAGACACCAAGTTCTTGCTGGGAGTGGGGAGGAAATGGGAACTGGAGACATTCTCTGAAACTATATTCTGGAATGAATTTATTTGGAAAATGGAATAATTGGGACAGGGCAGAAGATACCACTTTCCTTCTTGCTGGAGCATGCTTGAAGTCCAAGAAGTTATTGTCATGACTCCTATGTTTGCTGAGCAGAAAGTATTCCTCCCAACACAGTTTCAGATTCTGGCAATGACACTTTTAGATGTCAACATTTTTAACTGTTTCACACTTTCTATCATTTTAGCAGAAATGAACTGAAGGGCCTCATCACTGGATGTTGTGGCAGATACCAGAAATGAGGAGAAATATGACAGCTACTTACTCTCAAAATTTGCTGGAGTGCAGCACGAGTTTGCTCCTTTCAGAATTAAATTTACCGTTCCATGTGCCCAGAAGGCCTTTATTCCAATCTTGAAGCTTCAACTGTCTACTGGACGCCAAAACTGAATTGTTTGTCGCTCAGATGCCAAAGTTTCCAGGCTCCCTGACAACTTTTACAACTAAAGTTATGTTTTCAATACAAATATCTACTGCACACTGAAATTTTGACAGTCTGGAGGCAGCATAGATTAGTTTAATAGCAAAATACATAGCAGTGGAACATGCACGGAATGTACTCGACTGGTGCAGGAAAAAATTACGAACAAGAGCACTACGTAGGGAAGCACCTCTTAATTTATATACAGCATAGGATATAGGCCTTGCATACAGTGGATCTCAACATGACCAAGGAAGGATGGAGATGGTGCAGAGGGTTAAAAATAGGGTCCGGCAAAAAACAGCCTGTGGACCAGATCTGGCCCACCAAGCTACCTGATCCAGCCTGTGGCCCAGTGGGAGTCTCGGGCAGGCTCCCTGCCTGCCCCACCCCCACACACCACTCAGAATAGTCAGCTGCAGGGGCATATGCCTCTCTGAGCACCACAAGCCCAATGGGATAGGGAGGGGCAGCACAATCTTGCAGCTCCCATTGGCCGCAAATAAAATACACTCCCCCACCCCCCAGGATTCTGATCAGTGTGTGGGGATGAGGCAGGCAGGGAGCCTGCCTGAGGGACCTGCTGGGCTGCTGGCCCGGAGCTGCCTACCTAAAAACCTTCTGGCCACAGCCTGTCTCTGGTATCCTAGCTTCTCCCTCCACTGTGTCCCCAAACCCAATATAACCCAAATCTTTTGGACCCGTTCCTGTACCCCTCCCCCACGTAACTCTAACCCTCTGCACCTGTACTCATAAACCCTTTCCAGATCCTGCACCAGATCACACCCCAAGTCCCTGCACCTCAGGTCAGAACCCCTTTACAGACCCTGCCCCCGCCTCATCCCTCTTCCAGGTCAGAATCTTCTCTTGCACTCATACGCCCTTCCAGACACTGCATCCCCTCCTGTACCTCAATCCTCTGCTCTAGGTCATAATGCCCTCTTTCACCCAAACTCCCGCCCAGACCTCACACCTTCTCCTGCATCCCAACCACCTACCTCAAACTCCCTTCTGCACACAAACTCCATTCCAAATCCTGCACCTCCTCCATTAATATCATGGAAGTGTGTAGTCCCTGACCACTTACCAAATTCTTGGAGTTGCTGAGTCAAATTCACTTACTCTGCATTTTCTTAAGGGAAAAAGATGCATTCTGGCTTTGTCCCATAATGCCTTTCCTGAGCTGGCTCATTCAGAATGAACTCCAGGTGTATGCTATTTCAGCAGTGCTCGTTCCTCCCATTCCCACTTCATGGCCTACATACTTAACTATGTGAACTAAACAGAGCATTTCTGTTTCTTGCCGCTAAGGTGATGCTGGAAAGCAGGACTTTAACCCAAGTGTGTAGGTTTGCCCTTTCCACTGTATACTCTCTATTGACCCCTTTTCCCAACATGATGATAAACCTCACAGCCAACAAGCCTCAGCACAGCATTTTCCCCAGGTAACCAAAATGACCCAACATACACACAAAATGCATCATCCCCCACCCCTACAAAAATTCATTTTCCAACTAAGCATGGGAAGTCATTAATTTTATGGAAAAAGCACACAAAATAAAGCTCAAGCGAAAGATGTTAGCAAATCACACACAGGGTGAGTCATCAATACAATGGCTGCTGAACTAAACTGAATCCAAGCAGGCAGGAGAGAGAAATAGGGGAGAAATAACATTCAGTTAATTAGAACCCACTGATTCCACATTTACATACTATTCTGTGCAGAACACACTTCAACTCTGTCCTAAAGAGCTTACAGTCTAACTCAGATAAATGCCAAACCCAGAACAACAGTTCAGGTATGATATATGAACATCCAAGGAAGAGTATAATCTAGAAAAATCTCTCTAAAACAGGGGTTAACAACCTTATCAAACCAAAGAACCAAACTACATCAAAATTCAGAACAAGCGATCAACAAAGAGCCATACGAGAAAGCCCATTTGCATGACTGAAAATATACAATTTAGTATTATTGATAATTGACACAATTAATAATAGCATAAATGAAACATTGTACTCACAGACTTTACTTAATGGGATTTCTGCTGCTGCTGCTGGGGGTGCAGTTTGTGGATGTGGGTGTGCAAGAGTCAGTGTTGAGGTGTATGAGGGGCTCAGGGTAGGGGGTTGGAGAGTGTGTGAGGTGCAGGAGGCAGGGCAGGGATCCTGTGGGTAGGAAACAGAGTATGTAGGGGGGCCCTAGGGCCAGATTACCTTACCTGGCCAGGGCTGGGCTGCTGCACTCAGGCAGCAGTGGCTGGATGAGGGGCTGAGTCAGGATCGCCACAGCCAGATCATGGCCTCCCCACCAGTTGGGGAATCACACAAGTTATTCTGAACTCGGTATTGGCCAGTGTAGACAAACAATCAGTGAGGCCATCCTTCATCCCGCACAGATTGTCTGGCACACCCCAACCACTAGTAAACCCACCCTAAAGGGCTGAAAAGAGGTACTTTGTGCTTCAGAAGTGGACTGAGTTTGTTTTCTTGCCTCCTACACAATTGTCTCATCATTCAAGCATTGATGGAATGGGTCCCTCAACACCACCAGCTTTCCACCCTACCAGATAAAGAAAGCAAATGCCTGGACCTTCTGGGTTGCAAGGATTTTTCCTCTGCAAGTTTTCAGTTTTGTATTTCAAATTAGCTGGCTCTGTATGGAAATACAATTTTCTTATGTATAGCAAGTTGGACTTCACAGGCAAACTCTCTCAGAAGGATCAAGCCCGATTCCAGCCTATCTTAAAGAAGGCAAAGCTGGTTGTGAGGAAAACACTTGTTCAATTTCACCAGTGGGCCCTACAGGGTGGGCAAGGCACATGCCTTATGGTTTTACTACCATGTCCTTTAACTGTCCTCTGCCAGGGTTAGATGACACAGTAGTTCAAAAACACCCAAGTTCTATGTGCAGTGGAGCTTCTACAGGTCAAAAAGCAATGGGCTTAAATTGCAGGAAGGGAGGTTTAGGTAGGACATGAGGAAAAACTTCCTAATTGTCAGGGTGGTGAAATACTGGAATAAATTGCCTAGGGTGGTTGTGGAATCTCCATCACTGGAGAATAGACATCTATCACGGATGATCTAGATGGTGCTGGGTCCTGCCGTGAAGGAGGGTACTGGACTTGACCTCTTGAGGTCCCTTCCAGTTCTAGGATTCTGTGGATGGGAAAAATTACAGGAAACATTGGTTATGAGGTATTAGTATTTAGCACTTCAGAACTTCTGCAGCACTTTTCATCTGAAGCGAAGTACTTCGCCAAACCTTCAGTCAGTAGCCTCATACACCCTTCTGAAGCAGAAAAAGTATTCTCTGGAGTTAAATTGGGTTAGAGGCATAGAATGGTTACATGGATTTACTCACATTACACAGTGAGTAAGTGTCAAAGCCAAAATTAAAACTCAGGAATCCTGCCCTCCAGCTCTGTTCTAGCCATATGATTATCCCATCTCCAATTAAAATGCACTTCCATAACTGCATCCCTCGTCAGTATGAAGGACCTAACCATAATTTTGCCTATGAATAACCACATTCCAGACACTATGGCTCATTAGTCAGAGATGAAGAAGCTGCGCAGTCAATCTCCTTTCTACCTAAAAGGACAAAGCTAGGTATTTGGAATGTGGATGTTATAAAAACAAGTTTACTGATGATGTAACTGAGCAAAGATACCACTGCACACAACTGAAGAGAATCATAAAAATAAATAACTAGAAAAGACCTCAAAGGGTCCTCAAGTATAACTCCAAGTACAGAGACAGGACCAAGTAAACCTACACCAACCCTGACTGATGTTTGTCCAATCTGTTCTTAAAAACCTCAAATAATGGGGATGTCACAACCTCCCTTGGAAGTCTATTCTAGAATTTAACTACCCTTATATTTAGAAAGTTTTTCCTTATATCTAACTTAAATTTTCCTTGTTACAAATCAAGTCCATTACTTCTGGTCCTTCCTACAGCAGACATGTAGAACAATTTATCACAGTCCTCTTTACAAGAGCCTTTAATGTATTTGAAAGACTTAATCAGGTCCCCACTGGGTCTTTTTTCTCTGAAGAAGCATGCTTACCTTTTGTAACCTTCTCTCGTACCTCAAGTTCATTTTTGCTGATCTCTGCTGGAATTAATCCAAATTTTTCCACATTTCCTTAAAAAAATTGGATTTAGTACTCCAGGTGAGATCCCATCAGTGCCAAAAAGAGCAGGGCAATTTCTGCCCAGACATATTACATATGACATTCTTGTTAATACACCCTAAAATTATACTAGCTTATTTCACAACTGCATCACTTTGTTGACTCATTCAATTACTGACCCACCAGAATTGCCAGATCCTTTTCAGCAGCATGAGCACATACCCAGTTATTCCCTCTTTTGTAATCAGGAAAGAAAAATTCAAATGCAAGTATAGTACTTGGCTCTTGTCTTTATTGGATTTTATTTTGTGGATTACTGACCAATTCTCCAGTATGTCAAGATCAATTAAAATCCTAATGCTGTCCTCCAATGTGACTGCAACCCCTCCCAACTTCTTGTCATCCACAAACTTTCTAAGCATATTCTCTGTTCCATTATCAAGTCAATAATGAAAATATTGACTAGTACTGGACTAGGGATGTAATAGCATAGTCAATTAAACCATTAACCAAAAAGCAAAAGCTTACAGGTTAATGCTACAGACTACATGAATTCCCACCCCACCCCATACCTGTCAGTACATTTTTTAGCACGCTGGCCAGCAGCCTGTCTCAGTCCTGGCTTGCGATGGATCCGCTGCAGTTCTGCATGTAAAGTTTATTAGGAGGTAGGGATGTAAGCAACTAGTTGACTGATATTGGATAGTCGACTAGTCCCTGACTAGTCGCTCGACTAGTCACTTCCCCGCCCCTTTCTGCCTCTATCAAAAGCAGCAACGGGTGGGAGCAGGAACCGGTGCTGGGGGGAGCCAGCTTAAAAGCCAGTTCCCCCCAACACCATCTCCAGGGGGGAGGGCAAGAGAAGCAGTGGGGACTGGGTGAGAGCCAGGAATCAGCTCTGCTTTTTAAATGTATTAAGAGCTAGCAGGGTCCCCCCGCTGCACTTCTGATTTTTAAACGTATTAAGAGCCAGGCCGGTAGCTAACCCTGCTGCGGCTCCCTTGCTTATCAACTAATGGATGGAAAATCCATCAACTAGTTGATTAGATAATTAAACTAAATTTAACATCCCTATTAGGAGGTAGGTGGGCAGGCAGCCCGGCTCAGTTCCAGCTCACACTGCATCCAGGAGCTCAGACTACCCCCCTTCCTCGACAGAGGCTGCTTCTACCCCTGTATCAGAGGCAGCAGCGCAGAGCAACAGGCAGCTGGTCTGCAAAGAGAGATGTTTTTTAAACTGGTTCCCCTCACGGACCAGCTCCCACCTGATATAGAGGCAGCAGCATGGAGTGGCAAGGGACTCCTTGGGAGTAGGGCTGGCCCCGGCCCCGGGGACTATAGAATGGTCGAGTAACCAATAAGAATTCATAAGGTTACTTAACTATTCAATTAACTGATATTTAAAATCCCTATACTGGACCCAGAACTGACGCTGGTGGAACCCAACTACATATGCCTTCTCAGTTTCACTGTGACCCACTGAGAACTAAATACAATTTTTCAGTCACAGAGCATCCACTTTACAGGTATTTCATCCAGATCACACTTCCCTACTTTGCTTACAAGAATGTCATATGGGACTGTGTCAAGGCTTTAATAAAAATCAAGATACACCTTGTCTACTGCTTCCCCCTACATACATACATACTTCTCTGCTTCCTCCTCCTCTCATTCTGAACATAATTCCCTGACCTGCTGAAATATTGCCCAAGCACTTGGTGCCATGGACTACAGCCTTGTACATACTGCCCAGCCACTGGGGGGGAAACATGTCAAGTCCCTGAGGATGATTTATATCCTTTTAAATAGCATCAATGTCTAGCAGAGACAGTTAAACTGACTCATTTTCATTTCTAGATCTTTTTACACACCTCCAGACTCTTCGTTACCAGGCAGAGTTTGGATAGATATATAGTCGCAGCTGGAAAAAAGGTGAAGAGCTATTGTAACGTCAACAAGTGGAACGGAACCTGGGACCTCTGGAGCTTAATGCATGAGCCTCTACTGCTTGAGCTAAAAGACAGCTGGCTGTCAGGTAACGCTGTAGAGCAAACTCATTCTTTCTCTCTGTAAGTGGTGCAAGTGCCACTACATGGGACAGTGAACCACACCCAGTAGGTGTGTGTGAGTTACACTAGCACAAGGTAAACTGCTAGCTTTTCACAAACCAACACTGCTCCAATGACCAGAGTCTGGGAACTTTGGCTCTAAAATGGTCCAGCAGGCTATGCTGTGTTATGCTGCATCTTGAAACCATTAATAATGAACTCCATTATATTATTCATAGCCAGACCCTCACGCTAAATCCAAGGAAGAAAGCACTCTACTCCACACATACTCTCCTCCCCTTCCCCCCCCAATTTTTGTGGATTACTGATCAATTCTCCAGTATGTCAAGATCATTTAAAATCCTAATGCTGTCCTCCAATGTGACTGCAACCCCTCCCAAATTCTTGTCATCCACAAACTTTTGAAGCATATAATAGCATCCCCGTGTTGCTATTAGGGATGTTAGAGAACATTGATTTTAGTAATCATGTAGCCACAAAAAATGTCTCTGATGGCAGCAGATGGCAGCACGGGATGGCAGCAGATCCTGTTCGCAGGGGGCATAAGCTCCTCGCAGAGATAGAGGCTGCTCTAGAGGCAGCAAGAGGGTGGACTGCATGTTGTTGTTTGCATTAACCAGTAAGTCCAGGCTTATTGGTTAATCATTTAAAGAACTATGCTAACATCCCTAGTTGCTATGCATCTAGCACTGAACATCCACCTTGCCCCACAAAAAACTGCAGTCGCTCAACCCACAACTCAAACTTTTGTCTCACTGGAACACCCTTTCTGGTCAAAGCAAGGGAGAGGGCAGCTTGTGTAAGGAATGTTTTCAGACTCTAGCTCAAGTTTCTACTTCTTCTCAGCAAAGTTTCCAGCCTCACTTCAAGGTCAGAAGGTTACACATTTCTCAGTGACGCAGGCTCCCTTTGTGAGGGAGTCATTCTCAGACACTAAATCAAAGAGTGAAGAAAACACAAGTCACTGCCTCTCTCTCTGGAAGTGCTGGAGGAGTACAGCAGTATACCACTCACTCTGCCAATGTGAGAGAGAGTCCCAAAATTAAAGACAAAAGGACAAAAAGTACAGTGCAGGAAGCTTAGCTTGATGTAGAATGTAAGTGTCTGAAACAAATTAAGCTGGTCCACCTAATTTTTAAAGCAGTGCTTTGCAGTGCTCCATGATCCGCACTGACTGCCTATTTGTTTCCAGGTAAAGTTTGAGTTAGTGGCTTCAACCTCTAAAGCCCTAAACTATTAGAATTTTTCCTAGATAAGAGACCACCTTCTTCTACATCTTAGACTGCTACAGATGCAGTTAAGCTGCAGGCACAAACAGGAGTCCAGACTTTAGATTTAGGAGCAGTGGCTGGCTATAGAGCTTTCTCTATGAAGATCTGGAATCTGCTCTCCCTTGATATGAAGTAGCTTGGGGTCCATTGACCTTCAAGACATACTGCAAAATGTATCTGTTTGAGCTTTGGTGGAAGTAGGAGACTAAGGCTAGAAAGAGTTCTCTTGTGGATCAAGCTTTAAGAGGATAGTTAGCAGGATAAAATGCTGACTTCAGTTTAATTTGGGGTTTTTTGTAATTTATGTTTAAAGGCATTTAGTGTTATATAGATGCCTTATGCATACTTTTATAAAGCAAAATTATAATCAGATTTTAAAGGGTAAAATTTACCTGGGGTGACAGATGAAAGCAAAATCTGAATCTAAAATTATGAGCAACAGTTTGGATGACAGATTTAACAATAGAGAACCTGTAACAGAAATGGAAGTGGTCAACATCAGTCCTTTCCCAGTCTCTCAGTGGCCAGGGAGTTTTCATTATGGACTGAAAATAAGAACTTGTGCCATCTTTCAGAATGGACAACTCTTCTTCAAAGATGTGCCAAGAAAGTGAAAGGACTCCTCAGGGCAGGGATAAGATGAAAGAGACAACAACAGTAGAAACCTGTTTCTTAGACTTTGTCTATGCTGGCAAGTTGCAACACAGTAAAATTAGCTCCCAGCACTGTAACTCCTGAGGTATCCACACTGGCAAGGCATATAGTGCGCACTAATTCCACAATTGCTGCGCTTTAGGTAAACCCCTTAGATGAAAAGCATAGAGTACATGCATCTGACGAAGTGGGTCTTTGCCCACGAAAGCTTATGCTCCAACACTTCTGTTAGTCTATAAGGTGCCACAGGACTCCTAGAACTGGATGTGCATGCCATCTATCACCCCTCCAGAGTTAAGAAAGCCCATTTGGGCAAGCCACCCACAATGTCATGAACACTGCCCAGAGTCTTTTGAAGCCGGATGAGATTAATGGCCCTGCACATTTCCATCAATGAGTCCAATGGTCGAATTTCCCACCCCAAACTGATTGGTGACCGACTGGTAACTGTCTGGAGTAGCAAGCTTCCCCAATGCAATGGTCATGGGTTTCTCCATCAGCAAGGTGGCTCTCATTCTTGTGTCCTTGCACTGCAGGATGGAGGCGAGCTCATCACACAGTCTCATGAAAGTGGCTTTCCTCATCCAAAAGTCCTGCAGCCACTGCTTATCTCACACTTGAATGACAATGTGATCCCACCACACAGTGTTTGTTTCCTGAGCCCCAAAGTGGCATTCCATCATGGTCAGCACCTCCACAAATGCCAGTGGTCATCAGAATGCAACGCAATGCATCATGGGTACTGGGACAGGACCCAGGCTGCCCCATGATCTCCCCGCCCCCCAACCTTCCCACAAGCCTCTGCATCAGAAAAGGAAGAGATGCTCTACGGGACAGTTCCCCCGAGTATTCTGCAAGCGTGGTTGTGCTATTACGCTGGCAATTGACTGTGAACACAACAGCAGTTTCCCTGCATCACTCTATGAGCAGCACTGTACATCAATGAAGACATACCTTTAGTTTAATTGACACACTGGATATCCAAAAGGTTTCCTTTCCTATGATGGAACTCTTGAGAGCTAAAAGGTATTCTAAATAAGACTTTATGCAGAATAAGCATCTATTTCAGGGATGGGGAACTTTTTTTGGGTCAGGTGCCACACACAAATGAGACAACACACCACCATACTGATCTGGCCCCTAAGAAAGAAGTAAAACCTCTTCACAGACATGGACCAAATGAGAAACAGAGGGATACTCCCCTCACCTCACAGGACGGGAGAGGGAGGCACTGCGGTTCAGGGCTTACCCTCAGGGTTGGATTAACTCTTCTAGAGGCCTGCGGGTAGTGGATTTTATGGGGACCCCCGTGCCCCCAAGTCTCTGGGTGGGGTCAAAAGTGAGGGGTTCAGTGTGTGGGAGGAGGCTGCCAGAGAGCAGGCTGGGGTTTAGGGATGTTAAAATGCATTTATTTTGGAAAACACATAACCAAAATAATTTTTCAGTGGTTGCACATGAGGGGCAGGTGGCTCTGATGGAGCTGGTGCATGCGAGGAGCTGGCTTTTAAGCTCCTACGAAGCTGCCTCCCCTCCTCCTTCCACCTTCCCCAATCCCCCGCCCTGCTGCCTGGGATACAGATAGTTATCTTTTATTTATTTAGCATTTTTCATCTTGAAAATTAAAGATATTAAACATTTGTTTAGAAGGATCATTTCCTGTCACTAACAAATACTCAGCTTGGAGGTAAAGCTAGCCACTTACCAGTGGTCAATACATGACAGCTGAGGAGAGGAACTGAAGAATTGTATTTCCTGTGCTTGCACTAGAAGAAAGTTTAAGGAAGCCAAGTATAATATCCAGAATCAGACTTTGGCCAGGATGTTAGCACTAATGTCCACTAATTCACGAAAAGACTGCTAAAAGGATCTTAAGTGAGCATATGTCTCCGTATCTTACTCTCAATGAAAAAAAGTCTGCAAAGGTGGGTCAATTTGAGCCTGAACTAGTTTGAATGTCTTTAAACACTATCCCCCCCACACACTACCCCAAAAGATGGCTAGAGATAACTTCATAGAAATAAGTTTGAACAGTCTAATCTACTTTTTAAAAATAAGTTCACTTTCATTTGTTAAGCAGCCTGTGTCCACCACCTTATAAAATGTTCCCAGAGGATGAATCAATTAAGATAGAATTTGCATGTGTTAAAAAGGTCTCAATCACCCAATGATGTAGGACAACAGAAACACTGAACAAAGTTTAATACATCTTCCAAAAAAGAAATGTGAAAGATTTAACTGAGGCTGTACCCATGGAGTATTGCTGCTAAGATAAGGACTGCCTCCTTTTCCAACATTCTTAAGAAAAGTCAGATTTGAAGAACCCTGAATTAAAGCACACCTCCCCCCACTCCCATTTAACACAAAGAACAAACCAAGAACTAATACAATAGAGAAGAGTGTTCTTAAATAGGAAGGGTGTATAAAGTACTTTAAAGGATCCAAAGATAATAGATTTCACCACCCTCCACTGTCACAATATGACCATTTCCTTACACGAAACATTTCACTATTAAGCAGGAGAAACTGCCAAAAGTAACTAGTAGAAGGGGAACACTGACCATAAGACTTGCTGCCCAACCATATTTGCTTGACACAGTCACATTTTTATGAGATTTTTCTGGGTTTGCAAATCAGACTGACAGGACATACTATGTCCATGTCTATGGTGACATTAAAAATTTGTGGCTGGCCCACGCCAGCTGACTCAGGCTTCGGCTAATGGGCCATTTAACTGCGGTGTAGATGTTCAGGAGCAGGGTGCAACCCAGGTGCTAGGACCCAGTAAGGTGAGGTGCCAGAGCTGGGACCTTAAGCTGAGTCAGCTAACATGGGCCAGCTGCAGGTGTCTAATTGCAGCAGACATGCTCTATGCGACCCAGGAGATTATAAATTATCAATCCACTGGGTATTTATATTTTAACAAGCTTGCAAGCAGGGACAGACATGAGCCAAGACAACAATGGTAACCCTAACATCACTGACAGACAAAACTCAATTGCCTAATAAGGTCACTAGGAGCAGATGGTATTCACCCAAGAGTTCTGAAGGAACTCAAATATGAAATGGCAGAAATACTAAGTGGTATGTAACCTATAATTTAAAATCAGCTTCTGTGTCAGATAACGGGAGGGTAGCTAATGTGATCATCACATAATGTGATGCCTCTATGGCGGCATTCTCGGAAATGCTTCCAGTTCCACGCGCAGGACCAGGTAGGCAGGTAGAGATTCAGAATCTCAATGCGTGGATGAGACGATGGTGTAGGGAAGAGGGGTTTGGATTTATTAGGAACTGGGGACACTTTTGGGATAGGGGGAGCCTATACAGGAAGGATGGGCTCCACCTAAACCAGGGTGGAACCAGACTGCTGGCACTAAACATTAAAAAGGCTGTAGAGCAGTTTTTAAACTGAAAGATGGGGAAAGCCGATTGGTGTGGAGATGCACGTAAATCGGAGGAGACTTCTCTTAGAGGAGAATCCATTGATAGAGATTCTCTAAGCTGTAGTCAGAAAGAGAGGAGAGAGGGCAAACCATGGGCCAGAGCAGACAAACAACCACGTACAAAGGAATCCAATGCATCAGGAAGGGCAGACAAATAAGCAGTGGCAAATTTTTAAAGTGCTTCTACACAAATGCTAAGTCTGACTAATAAGATGGGTGAACTAGAGTACCTAGTATTAAATGAGGAGATTGACATAATAGGCATCACTGAAACCTGGTGGAATGAGGAAAATCTGTAGGACACAATCATACCGGGATATAAAATATATCGAAAGGATAGAGCAGGCCGGGTGGGTGGCGGAGTGGCACTGTATGTGAAAGATAATGTAGAATCAAATGAAATAAAAATATTAAATGAATCAACATGTTCAATAGAATCGCTATGGATAGTAATTCCATGCTCCAAAAATAAGAAATTAGCAGTAGGGATATATTACTGACCACCTGACCAGGACAGGGATACTGACATTGAAATGCTGAGGGAGATTAGAGAGGCTACCAAAATAAAGAACTCTATAATAATGGGGGATTTTAATTACCCCCATATTGACTGGATACATGTCACCTCAGGAAGAGAAGCGGAGATAAAATTTCTCAATGGCTTAAATGACTGCTTCTTGGAGCAGCTGGTGCAGGAACCCACAAGGAGAGGCAATTCTCGATTTAGTCCTGAGTGGAGCGCAGGATCAGGTCCAGGAAATAACCGTTACAGGACCGCTTGGGAATAGTGACCATAATATAATAACATTCAACATTCCTGTGGTGGGAAGAACACCTCAGCAGACCAGCACCCTGGCATTTAATTTCAAAAGAATTACACAAAATGAGGAGGTTAGTTAAACAGAAATTAAAAGGCACAGTGACTAGAGCCAAATCCTGCAAGCTGCATGGAAACTTTTAAAGACACCATAATAGAGGCCCAACTTAAATGTATACCCCAAATTAAAAACATAGCAAGAGACCTAAAAAGAGTCACCGTGGCTTAACCACCATGTAAAAGAAGCAGTGAGGACAAAAGGCATCTTTTAAGAAGTGGAAGTCAATCCTAGTGAGATAAATACAAAGGAACATAAACACTGTCAAATCAAGTGTAAAAATGTAATAAGAAAAGCAAAAAAGATTTTGAGGAACAGCTAGCCAAAAACTCAAAAGAAATAACAAAATGTTTTTAAGTATATTAGAAGCAGGAAGCCTGCTAAAAAACCTGTGGGTCCCCTAGGACGATCGAACTATAAAGGCGCAATCAAGGACGATAAAGCCATTGCGGAGAAACTAAATGATTTCTTTGCTTCAGTCTTCACGGCTGAGGACGTTGGGGAAATTCCCAAATCTGCACCGTCCTTTGTGGGTAATGAATCTGAGGAACTGTCCCGGATTGAAGTGTCATTAGAGGAGGTTTTGGAACAAATAGAAAAACTTAATGTTAACAAATCTCCGGGACCGGATGGCATTCATCCAAGGGTTCTAAAAAGAACTCAAATGGGAAACTGCTGAACTATTATCTGTGGTTTGTAACCTATCCCTTAAATCGGCTTCCGTACCTAATGACTGGAAGGTAATGTGACACCAATATTTAAAAAGGGCTCTAGAGGCGATCCGGGCAATTACAGACCGGTAAGTCTAACTTCAGTACCGGGCAAATTAGTCGAAACAATAGTAAAGAATAAAATTGTGAAGCATGTAGAAGAACATAATTTGTTGGACAAAAGTCAACATGGGTTCTGTAAAGGGAAATCCTGTCTTACTAATCTATTAGAGTTCTTTGAAGGGTTAACAAACATGCGGACAAGGGGATCCAGTAGATATAGTATACTTAGATTTCCAGAAAGCCTTTGACAAGGTCCCTCACAAAAGGCTCTTATGTAAATTACATGGCCATGGGATAAGAGGAAGGTCCTTTCTTGGATTGAGAACTGGTTAAAAGACAGGAAACAAAGGGTAGGAATAAATGGTAAATTTTCAGAATGGAGAGGGGTAACTAGTGGTGTCCCCAAGGGTCAGTCCTAGGACCAATCCTGTTCAACTTATTCATAAATGATCTGGAAAGGGGTAAGCAGTGAGGTGGTAAAGTTTGCGGATGATACCAAACTGTTTAGGATAGTCAAGACAGAAGCAGACTGTAAGGGACTCCAAGAAGATCTCACCAAACTGAGTGATTGGGCAACAAAATGGCAAATGAAATTTAATGTGGATAAGTGTAAAGTAATGCACATTGGGAAAAATAACCCCAACTATCATTACAGTATGATGGGGGCTAATTTAGCTACAACAAATCAGGAAAGAGATCTTGGAGTTCGTGGACAGTTCTCTGAAAACTTCCACACAGTGTGCAGCGGCGGTCAAAAAGGCAAATAGGATGCTAGGTATTATTAAGAAAGGGATAGAAAATAAGACCCGGAATATCTTACTGCCCCTGTATAAAACTATGATACGCCCACATCTTGAATACTGTGTACAGATGTGGTCTCCTCACCTCAAAAAGATATTTTGGCCTTGGAAAGGGTTCAGAAAGGGCAACTAAAATGATTAGGGGTTTGGAACGGGTCCCATATGAGGAGAGGTTAAAGCGACTGGGACTTTTCAGTTTAGAAAAGAGGAGACTGAGGGGATATGATAGAGGTGTATAAAATCATGAGTGGTATGGAGAGGGCCGATAAAGAAAAGTTATTTATTAGTTCCTAAATAGAAGAACTAGAGGACACCAAATGAAATTAATGGGTAGCAGGTTTAAAACTAATAAAAGAAAGTTCTTCTTCACACAGCGTGTAGTCAGCCTGTGGAACTCCTTGCCAGAGGAGGCTGTGAAGGCTAGGACTATAACAGAGTTTAAAGAGAAGCTAGATAATTTCATGGAGGTTAGGTCCATAAAGGCTATTAGCCAGGGGATAAAATGGTGTCCTTGGCCTCTGTTTGACAGAGGCTGGAGAGGATGGCAGGAGACAAAGCGCTTGATCATTGTCTTCGGTCCACCCCCTCTGGGGCACCTGGTGCTGGCCACTGTCGGCAGACAGGATACTGGGCTAGATGGACCTTTGGTCTGACCCGGTACGGCCGTTCTTATGTTCTTATGTACAGTTGCCCAATGTGCTGTCCGACATGGATAGGATCAATATTAGATTACTTTGGGGATTTACAAGAGTTGCACACAGAGAACTTGAACTTTTGGGCTCAGAAAATTATCAGAGAGTAGTGGGATCACATCATTATGCAGGTGTGTGATGTACAGTGGCTGCAGAACTTCTGGATGAGGAAACCCACCTTCCTACAACTGTGTGCTGAGCTCAGTCCAGCCTTACATGCAAGAACATCCACAAGAGATCTGACCTCTTGCGGGAGAAGCATATGGCAATCAGAGTATGGGGCCTGGATACTCCAGACTGCTATCATTGATCGAAAATCAGACTGGAGTTGAGAACACAGTCACTGGATCTGTGTTAATACAAGGGTGGCTGACCATTAACTGCACCCTGCTTTGGCCTGTGTCTCTGCAATAAGTATGAAAATAGTAGTTTTGCAGAAATAGGTTTCCTTAACAGTGGAGGGGCGATAGATGGCACTGATATTCCAATTTTGGCACTAGACCATGTTGCAATGGAGTATATCAGTAGCAAGGGGTACTTCTTGCTGGTGTTGCAGGCGCTTATGGATCACTGTAGGCCTTTCACTGACACTAATGCACAGTGATCCAGAATGCCTCTTCAAGAGCACTGGCCTGTACAGAAAGCTAAAAGCAGGAGTTTTTTTTTTTTAGACTAGATTTTTCCAGAACAATAGTCTGGGATATTGAAATGCCTATAGTGATCCTGGGAGACTTTGCCAACACATTAATTCCATGGCTCAAAAACTGAGGCTGTCTCTAAACTACATCCCTTTTTTGGTAAAGGGATGTAATTAGGCATGTCGATATTGCAAATGAAGTTGGAATTTAAATATCCCACGCTTCATTTGCATAATGGCAGCTACCGCTTTTTTCCGAAACGGGGCTTTTTAAAAAAAAACAAAAACACAAAAAAACAGCACTTTAGATGGGAATCTTTCAAAAATAAAACCCCTTTTTCAAAAGATCCTGTACTTCTCAAAAATGAGGTTTACAGGCTCTTTCGAAAAAGGGTTTTATTTTCAAAAGATTCCTGTCTAAACTAGCGGGGGGGGGGGGGAGGGGTGTTTCAAAAAAGCCCCATTTCATTATGCAAATGAAGCATAGGATATTTAAATTCCAGCTTCATTTGCAATATCGACGTCCCCTTTTTTGGTAAAGGGATGTAAATTAGGGACGTCGATATTGCAAATGAAGCTGGAATTTAAATATCCCATGCTTCATTTGCATAATGAAACAGGGCTTTTTCGGAAAAAAAAAAAACCAGTAGTTTAGACAGGAAACTTTTGAAAATAAAACCCTTTTTCGAAAGAGCCTGTAAACCTCATTTTTTGAGAAGTACAGGATCTTTTGAAAAAGGGGTTTTATTTTCGAAAGATTCCCATCTAAAGTGCTGGTTTTTTTTTTTTTTTTTTTTCCAAAAAGTCCCATTTTGGAAAAAAGCGGTAGCTGTCATTATGCAAATGAAGCGCGGGATATTTAAATTCCAACTTCATTTGCAATATCGACATGCCTAATTTACATCCCTTTACCAAAAAAGGGATGTAGTTTAGACACAGCCTTACTCAAGAAACTTGGATAGGAGTAAGGAGTGGTTCAACAGTAGGTTGAGTAGGTGCAGGATGACTAATCTGTGCATTTGGCAGATTAAAGGTACATTAGCAATGCCTTTATGGCAGATTTGACCTCACTGATGATAATATTCCCATGGTCATCGCTGCGTGTTGCACATTGCACAATATTTGTGAATGTAGGGGAAATAAGTTTGCTGAGGGTGGACTGCTGAGACACAACACTTGGCAGGTGATTTTGAGAGACGGCCACGAATGCTTTAGAGGGCCACAAAAGGGGACTATTCGAATCATGGAGGATTTGAAATACCATTTTGAAGATAAGAACAAATAATGAATGTTGCTAGGCTCTGGACTACAGTGGTTAATGAAATCAGAGTTTTGCAAGGAAGCATTTGAGATTTTTGTGGCCTAGTATCCTATGTGAGCAAATTATTTAACTACTTGTTTATCTGTTGCTCTCATCATAATATAGGGGATTCCTTGGGGGCACCGCTGACAGGACAAATTGTTTTACAGACAAGGCTACTTAGCCCAAGACTGTGGTCCTCCACTATAAGGCACACCAAATCAGTCACAAAAAGAGCACTTCTGTTCACTACACTGGCCTGCAAGAAGTCATACAAGCAAAACCCTTAGACACTCCAGCTTTCCTGTTTCACCACCAGTACCACTCCTTATACAGATGAGAGGTTATTAAAACCAGCTTCACAAAATCCAAACAGGTTCTTCCAGTTCTAAAGGACCAGACATTCCCAGATCAATTTATACCTCAGATCTTACCCAAAAGACCACACTGTGCCAATTCTTTAGCATCTAAAATCTAAAGGTTTATTAATAAAAGGAAAGGAATGGATGAGAGGAAAATTGTTAAATGAATCAAGTTACGTACACCAATTGCAAAGTTCTTGGTGAAGGATTGTAGCAGAGGTGGAATAATCTGCTGTTTTGTAAGTCTCTGGAATACATCCTCTGTTAGGATGGAACATCAGGCTCAATTCATAGCAAAGATGCTTCAGAAATGATGAACTGGAATGAAGACAAAATGGAGGAGCTATCAGGGTCCTTTTTATATGCTTGCCTATGTGGAGGAAATTTTATTGGTCTTGCTGTATGAAAGCATGTCCCCATGCATGACTCAGTCCTTATTTAGCTAACAGCTATCCCTTGCATGCTGGTCTGAACGTTCACAGCAAAGTTTCTCAGATATGGATTGGCACCTGTTAAAGTCAACCAAGTACTGTTATTCACTTGACTAGCAATCCTTTCACAATAGGTGGACCATAACAATTGATATCTGTCAGTCAGAAGCAAACATTTGAAATCCAAGTACTAAGCCGAGTCTCATAACTTCAAATACAAAAATGATACATGCATACGAGCAGTATAAACAGAATCAGTGAATTACAAGCTTTTCATAGACAACTTATTTGGTCCACTTTGTATTTGTTGCAATCGTAACAGTGGTTGCAACCATGTGTAGTATGTTCATCTCAAAAATTCAACACCACCACAGTCATGTGCTATCACAATTTGCAGGAGAGAAATAATGATTTAATTTAAAAAGTTGCTTTTATTGCACAAAAACTACTACAACAAATTATACACATACACATATATTTAAAGGGAGAGGAGGTACCAAGGCAGAGGACTGAATTTCAAGAGATGTACTTAAGTCCCAAAGATGTCCAGGCAGATGGAACAAAAAGGATAGTGAGAAGTCCCATAGAGAAGAAAGGAACTTGGAGGTGAAGTATGGGGAAGGAGTTCTGAATGTGCTGAAGGCGAAAGCAGGCACAAATCTGCTGAATCTGGGGTGTTATAAGACACTATAAATCTCTATTTGCTTCTCCATAACTTTAATCATTCTCTCCTTTGCATCCCTAATGTAGGCCTCATTTTCTTTGTCTGTCTTGCCTTTCAATTTCCTTTCAGTGTCTGTGTTCCCTGTTTTCAGCAACTGAGCACTGAATCACCTCCAGGAACAAGTCTTTCTTGCTCCATCCCAAGCACTTTCTTATTGGTAGTGGCACTCTATCATTGTGTAGAGGGTGCCTCTCAAGGTAACATCTGCAGAAGCATAATGAATACACATAAGTACACACACAACAATACAGAAAAATACCCCTCTAGTAACATACAAATCACTCATTGACCCTTGACAAGCATATATGCCAGCAAACACCCCAGGCCTGGTTAAGTTTACTCCAAGGTGAGAAGCCTTGTATAGGGAGCGAGCCAATATGAAAGTCACGGTGCAGTCAAACAGGGACAATACTGGAAATTTTCCCACCCTTTTCCACAGGTCTTACTCCTGAGGTTAAGCAGGGTAAGGTTGCATCTATTACATGCTTGTGGCTTCTACTTGGTCCCTATGCTGCTTGAATCCCTAAACAAATGATTAAAGAATGGCACGGGAAAGTTTCTTTCAATGGTGGAAGGAGCAAAGCAGGTCTGCCAAGGAATCTTCAGCAGAGGATTGCAGAGTACCTGCAGTAAAGCTTCCTAGCATTCTCTGGAGGATTCCTGTGAAATCTCTGTGTGCATCAGCCTGTTCCACCATACTGCTTAACTGCACAGGGAAGAACCCAACACAGAAACACAGCCATATCTATGCCCTAAACCCCACCTCCACACTTCAGAGGGAAACCACTTACCAAGGATCTCCTCTCCTGCTTCTTGCTCTCAGGATTGCAATTGCTGAGACATCTCTGGAATGGCGAACAATCCTGACTGGATCAACTACTAGGCGACCCTGCTGTTTGCACCACACTGTCACATGCTGCCTCCTCTTTGTCAATGAATTTGTCCTCCAAGCTAGGCCCACTTTCTGCTGGATTTAGCACCATCAAAATATCCACAACACTCTTGGCAGTAGAGATGTGGTCACAGGAGAGAACAGCATCCAACTCTATAAAAAACCGCAAGTCTGGACACAGCACAGGAGTGACAGTTTGTCTCCCTTGCCTTCTGATGTGTGCCTCAACTCCTTAATCTCTTCTCTGCACTGCAGCGCGTCCTGCAGGATCAGAGCCCTTTTTGTGCTACCTTTCCATAAATATTGAAATTCCTATAGCTGGGACTGCACAGCCTCCTCTTCACAGATCCAGCATATTCACAGGTGGTCCAAGCAGGAAAGCATTTGCTATGTGGAGCTGCCATGGTCAGCTGGAAAGAGGCAAAGTGAGCTCTTTACACCAAGTGAACAGGAAGTGGAATTTAAAAAATTTCCAGGGGTTTAAAAGTGTAAGGGCAGAGGGTTGGTTACCTGGCTGCAAGACAACAGAGTTAAAACTGCTGATCAGACTGATCATGACAGGCATTGTGGAGTACAGCTTCCAAAAATTAATTACAACAATAAAAAAAAATAAAAAAAAATCAAGTAGGGTGTCTACATTGGCCCTTTGACAACAAAACTTGCATAAAAAACATTGAGTTTCATAAAGGTGGTTTTATTTTGCAGCTGAAAACTAAAAACTTGGCAGCATAAATAATGCCTTAATCTTCACATCCCTCCAGATTTTATTAATGTTGTGACACTCAGACATTTCATTGTAGTCTCTCTTTTGCATCTAACCTTAGGCCTAAGGCTTTAGAGAGAGGGCCACACTACAGTAAGCACTGACATTCATTCCCTCACTCTACCCACCTGAACCTTTCATCCTTTACTCATTTCTCAGGCTCACTTCTACTACCCTTGTTTGTATGAACTCATCCCACTCCCCTTTTTCCTGCTTAACATTTTAAAGCAGTGGTTGACCTGGCAAAAGGAGGTCTGTCATTTCAGACTGAGTGGTGATCAGTTTGTATCCCTTACATCATATAGGTTAAGAATACCAAGGAATTGCCTCATCACTGCATGATGCTTCCAGGTGACCCAGTCGTCTGGTTTATGTCATATCCAAGCACTCTTCAAATCAGGTGTTGGCAACCTTTTCAACCCAAACTACATCAAAATTCAAAACAAGTGGTCAACAAAGAGCCATATAAGAATACAGGAGTCAGAGGAGGGGTTTGGGTGTGTGTGGGGGGTTGGGGGCTCAAGGCAAGGGGGGGCTGCAGGAGTCAGGACAAGACTTGGGGCTAGGGCAGGGATGTTGGTGCAGGAGTCAGGGCAGTGGCTGGGGGCTGAGGCAGGAGTGAGCAGGGGCTGGAAGGTATGGGGGCTGAGGGCAGGAAGTTGGGGTGCAGAGTAGGGGGGGCCAAATATGTGGTAGGGCTTAGTGCAGAGAGGATGTAGAAATCAGGGGAAGGGGCTCAGGGCAGAGGGCTGGGAGGGCTTACCAGGGCTGTCCGCTGTAGCGAAGATGGTGCTGCTCCAAGGGATAAGGGGACAGTTTCTGGACCCACCCAGCATCTCCTCAGTTTCTGGCCCTCCCCTAGTGTGTCCTGGGGCAGGGGGATAGTGGGCTGACACTCCCAGTTGACCGCTCTGTCTCTTCTGAGGTTGGGAGGCAGCTACTGCGCCCCACTCCCCAGCATCACTTGGAGGTGGGGAGAATGCCAGGCCATAGTTGATAGCCCCCCAGTTTGTCCTGGAGGCTGGGGAGCTGGCTGCCAGGCCACAATTTGCAGCTCCTGGCTTGTCCTGGAGGGGCAGGGGTTCGTGGCTTCCCCTCACATGTTCTGGGGAAGAGCTGAAGCTAGGGCCAGGGCCTTCTGGAGACTACTCACTGCTCCCGGGGCAGGGCCACGTCGTGGGCCACTGCTCCATGTGCCGGGGCTGGAGCCAGGGCCACAGCACGGCCCAGCTTCAGCTCCAGCAGCCGTCCACCATGCAGCCCGGCAGCCACTAACCCTGTGGCACCAGAACTAGACCCGGAGCTAGAACCCAGGCACCAGTCCCAGGAGCAGCTAGCTGCACTGCAGACTGGCTTCAGCTCCAGCAGCCACCCGACAGTCTGCCAAAAGAGCAATATTTGGTTCCCTTGTAAGTCATATTTGGCTTGTGAGCCATAGGTTGCCCTGCTTTAGATGAAGGAAGAACCATCAAGCTAACAAAACAAAACCCCAGAGGAATCCCATAATTTGGAACAGTAAGGACAAGAGTCACTGTCAAAGTTTTGGGAAAAAAGACACATTTCATCTGCACCCAAGGGAACTTTCCTAATTTTAGGAAGCTTTGCTTTATTCTGTGGATTCACACATAGGCATCTAGTTATTATGGCCGTTTGTTTTAACTACAAAAAATACTAAATCCTAGTGGAAACAAGGTACAGGTATTTTTCCCTAGTGTAGTTAGCTGAGGTGAAATTACAGTGTCTTCTCTCCAGTAAGGTTTTACATCAAGTTATCTAGCTTGATTTAAAACTTTTTTTTTGTGCAGTGCCAGAACTGGTCTTGTTCTCCTGCTGTGTGTGTCTTGTATAGAACCAAGCACATTACTAGGACTTAAATACTGTCAAGAGGGTAACATTACAAGCATATCACTTGGGAATGGCCAAACAAGTATAGGACCTAAAGCAACTTTTGTGCATTTAAGGATAGCAGCAAGTACCTCCCATAAAACAGCTATCATAATTCCACCACGCCCCTACTCCTACAGGCTCCTGCTTTCTTCTCTCCGCCTCGCGGAGACATGCTGTAGAACTGTGGTATCCAACACTAGCCACATGTGGCTATTTGGCCAGTTGAGCGTGACTAGTTTGCTATAGCAATAGTCACTATGGCAGCTACTGCTTCAGAATTGGTTGGACACCACAGCTGTAGAATCAAATCCCCTTGCTGAAGGGGACAGCACACCGGTGCCAGAACTGAAAAATTCTTCCTGCTTTGGGAGAATGCCGTCGGATAAAGGAAGATCGCTCGATATCACTTACTCTTTACAGAAACGAAAAAACGGGAAGAGAGCAAACTATGATAGAAAACTAAAGCAATATGAGCTATTTAAAAACAAACACTTTTAGAAATTGCTTTGTAACAAAAAAGAGAAAAAGAATAATGAAAGATACATTCAGAGTCACTGCCCCACCAGAAGGTGGAGAAAGAAGTTTTACAAAACAGTTAGAAGACACTGTTTTTTTAAATTATCTCTTCCCTCCTTTATTAGGAGCACTGCTAAAAATTGCTGTAAATCAAGACTTCTAGACTGTTGATAATTTCCACAGATTCAGTAAATGACCTACCTAAGATCACTATCTCTGTGTCAGTTTCTCCATCTATACAGTGAAGGAACTTTACCTGACAGGCATTTTGGGAGACTTCATATTTGCAAAGTGTTTAGAGATTCTCAAAGAAAGGTATGGAAGGGCATCATATTTTTATGGACAGGTATCAAGTCTCATCTATCTTGACAAATCCTCATCCCTGGAGTCACAATTCTGTACAACATCTCAAACATTTCTAGCAGCCGACTGTGATATCACAAGAGGAAGATGACATCATCTCGGCGAAAAAGCTACAAAAATACATTAACTCTTAGGGAAACTAGAGATCCTGTGTAAGCAATAAAGGAAAGGTGAGGAGAGGTGGAAGACAAACAGAATTTTTTCAAAACAATGTAATTCAAAGTTTCCCAAGAAGTATCAACAGTATTTCTGGATCAGTCATTAAAACCAAGTAAAAACTAACTGAATTAAACAATCAGCTAACAGTTAAACAGAGTAGGTGGGCTTGGCTCAAATGGAGTCTCTATTACAGAGCCCTACGCTTGGGCAGGTATTTGCTGATTCTCAAGAGCCAAAGATCTTAATTTATTGAAATATGGGATGGGAGAAGAGGAATGAAAGATATTCAGCTAAATACACACTTTACAGCGCTAACTTTTTGGCTTAGGAGTATGCACCCTCTCCCCCCACAAGCTACAGCACTATGAAGTACCAATGTGAACCAGGGTACAGCATTGGGAGCCATGCTCCCAGCACTGTTAGCTACTCCCCTCATGGAGGTGATTTATATAGAGTGTTGAGAGTGAGCTCTGCTTTAAATTTGTAAGTGTTTTCAAAATCTTAGTTTCTTCATATTAAAATCTCAAACCACTCAAAATATAACATTCTGTTTGCACCATCTTCAAATGCACATGAAGTCATCACAATTCTATCTCTAGGCCTGTTTTATGCAGCATCATGCACCTGCTTCACACTCTGTAACTAACTGCCTGGCACATTAGCAATATTCAATAGGATATGTTTTGAGTATTACCTGATTGGACTGCTATAATCAGCTTCTCTGGTTCTAGTAGAGTCATGTTGGTCCCTTTCTCAACAGCAACAATGCATTTAAAAAAAGACACCGGAATCTTGAATTCAGACTTGTTCAAAAGTTCCACAAAGCACACACCTTTGAATGTTGTCAACTCTAGTGACAGAGAACTCAGTCCTTTTCCCTGCGCAGTTCTTGGCTTATTCACTCTACAGACAAGTTGGGACAGCCCAAAAATCAATTAACTGGTAGGAGGAAAAGGAATACTCAAGCTGGAATTTAAGATGTGTGGTTTGCAACAATAAGCTCCACCCCATGCTGCAAATTGAGGGATGAGGGAGGGAAGAAGAGACTCCCAGAAAAGCATTCTGACAGCTTTTCCCTTTTGAAAAAGGAAACAGATTTCATATGAACTTCATATTCCCTAAAGAGCTGATGATGAAGCAGTTTCATTCCAAGAACAAGATGACCCTGCATTAACATAAACACAGACATTCGTAACTTGGAACTATCAACACTTTAAAAAAAACCCACAATATGCTGCACAAGTCTGCCACATTACGTCTGGTGATATTTACAGACAGGAAGAAAAATCAATGAAGGAAGTTGGTAATGTTCCCTCTACTCCACCCTGCTTACTGCTAAACACAAGGCACTAAAAACTCCAGGGTTAGAACTTTTTAAAATAGAGTTAAAACTTGGTTTTTAAAAACGTGTTCTTTCTTCCTCCCACCTCCAATCTCTTCCATTCTAGACTACGGCTTCCCTTTAACCCTTATTGCTGTTGAAGAGGTAGAAAATTAAACTGTTTCCCATGCTCCAGTTAGGGATGTGAAATTTTAACCGTGTACATGGTTACTCAATGAGCCTGGGCTTATCAGTTAATGTTCACATTTACACACAGGCTCCCGATACGTGCAGGCAGCTGGCTCCTGGGGAACCGCCTGCCACCCTGCACTGCTGCCTCTGATAGCGGTTACACAGATACTTTATTGCACACATTTTAACATTCCTACCTCAGATGATGCACTGTAAATGGTCCAAAGTGGAGGCAGTGAAGAAGAGGGAGGAATACTGAATATTCCTGATAACAAACGGATAATTTTCGCTCAGTTCATGACTCTGGCTTCCAAACAGAAGTAAATTTCAATTTTGATCCCTGAACCAGGAGTCTGAAGTAATTTCATAGATTGCTAATTAAATTATTTTAATGAACTAAGTCCAATTCTTCTGTCCCAAGAAAAGCTCTCCGTTGTTTCCCATCTTCATTATCCCCCCATGACAAGTGGCATTTCTCATTACTGTTTCTGGCAGATGGCCTAATTTTTATATTAGGATCAAAAACATATTAGGCACCACATAGACAAAGGCATGGCCTCACCTTTAGACTTCAAATTCTTCAGCTTAGGCCAGAGTCTCTACTCTAGCAGAGCTGTACTCAGCTCCAGGACACCTGGATTTGCAAAGGTGCCTTTGCATCTCCTACATTCTGACTCTTTAACCAAGTCTATATTGCCCTGCAGTTTGGTCCAACACTACTACACACCACAGTGATGTGCTGTAACTCCCCCATGTGGACACTTGGGCTACGTCTAGACTGCAAGTCTCTTTCGAAAGAGGCTTTTTCGAAAGATACTTTCGAAAAAGCCTCTTTCGAAAAAGAGCATCTAGACTACAATCAGTCCTTCCCCAAAAAGAGAGCACCCAGGCAGACTGTATGCTCTCTTTCCAAAAAGAGCAGTTTGCATTACATGGTGCCTTTTTTCGAAAGAGCACTTTCGAACAAAGGTGTTCTTCCTCATAAAACGAGGTTTTCCACGGGCGAAAAAACTGCTGCATTCTTTCGATTTACTTTCAAAAGAACGCGGCAGCAGTCTAGACGCAGGGGAAATTTTTTCGAAAAAAGGCCACTTTTTTTGAAAAAACCCTGTAGTCTAGACATACCCTTGTATACAAAATAAAAGGTTCCTAGTTCATGTTTTGTTAGTCTTTAAGATGCTATTAGACTATTTGTTATTGTTTAAGTTTTCACATAAACATAGTTCTCTTCAAACAGGATTATACTAATACAATGTAGGATCCTTGTAGTTGGCATCGCCAGCATCACATGGGGGAGGTACAGTGCAGCTTTTTGGTACCCACTGCTATTGACACCCACCCCTACAGATTGAACTGCAGCAGACACATGCAGTAAATTAAAATGATCTCAAAGCAGCTCTTACTCCAGAGGTGGGCAAAATACAGCCTGCATCCCCAGCACAATCTTGCAGTTCCCAATGGCAGGAAATGGGTCAATGGGAGCTGCCTGTTTGCAGGGCAGGTAACATGTCAAGTACCGCCCCCTTCCAGGGCTCTAGGCAACACATGGCCCCCACAGCTGGGTACTCAAGTGGCATGCAGGAGCATGGAAGGCAGAAAGCCTTCCTGAGGGACATGCTGGCTGCTGGCCCAGATCTGCCTAGGTATGCACCTCCCAGCCAGGACCTGCCTCTGGCACCGCACTCCCCCCACCCCTTCTCCCTCCAACTACCTGCCTCTGACCACCACCCCCTCTTGCCCCAGGTCACCACCCAAACACACTGTACCCCACTTCTTCCAGGTCATAACTCTCTCCCAGAACCTGCACCCCCATTACACCCCTCCTCCAGGCCAGAATCCTCTCCTGCACCCATACCTCCTCCCAGACCTTGTACCCCAAACCCTTGCCCCGATCACAACCCCCTCCTTCACCCAAACACACCCTCTTCTACACTCCAGTCTCCTACCCCAAGCTCCCTTCTGCACCCCAACCTTTGTCCCAGACCCCACACCCCCTCCATAGAAATGCAGCCCTTGACTACTTACCAACATCTTGTTGTGGTCCCCCATTAAAATGTATTGCCCACCCCTGCTATAGATACATGATCTCACGCTTATTTCCACAGAATCCTCTCTTATTCAGTTCACAAGAATCCTCTCTTATTCAGTTCACAGAAAGAACAGTGCTCTGGGGATGAGTCTGGAGCTGTGTAATGAAGGAAGCAGTTGACCATAAGACCTTCTCTTGTGCGTTGCAGAAATTGGAAGGAATGTAGTAAACAAGACAGAAAATCACAGGAAGAGAAAGGACAATTTCACAGTTACAGTAGATGAATGCTGCTCTGAAACACTACATACTCACCATGCCACAGAGTTCCTGTGTGATGCCAGGCAAGTCACTTAAACCACATTTTTCACAGACATTCTTCATTGTCCAGATGCCTGACTTGAGACTCTGGGGTCTAATTTGCTGAAGTATTCAGCAGTAACAGCTACAATGAAAGTGAATGGGAACTGTGCTTTGAACATATAAGATGCTATATTAAGCCAACCACTGTGCAAAATCAGTTCACTATAGGCATTTCAAAACTAGACACCCAAAGTCAGTGGATACTTTTGATCTTAAATCTCTTTATGCCTCAGTTCTCCATCTCTAAAATAGATACACCATCTCACGGGGTTGTGAAAACAAATGTATTAGTGTGTGAAGCACAGATTTACTGTCATGATAAGCACCACTGAAAAGCTATGAGGAAATTAATAATTCTGTCTTCAGAATAAGGTTTGACTAGTGTGCAGTAAAGAAGGTCTGGAACTACACACTGACCAATGAGATCAAAATATTGAATAGCTGCTAATTAACTGAGCATACATTCTGAGCCCCAAGGCCAGGGTCCAATGGAAAACATTGTATGTAAACCTGTAACTAACACCATATCATAATGCATATGAACAACGGAGTACAACTACCTCATTTTGTAGCCTTTGACTGCTTAACTCTGCAAACTTATTAATGTTCTTTTAACAGCTGTGTATGTAACTTCCTAGTTTTTTTAAAAGAGCACACTAAAAAACATGTCATTTTACATACACATGATTGGTTTGCAGGGCTGAAACATTTATATCCACCACGCAAATCTCTGCCTCTTGAGCTACTAGAGTAACTGCTAACAGTAGTAGGCTATCCTCTACGTGACTCAGAACTACAGGGGATGGGAATGCTGCCACTGGGTTTCACAGATATTTGCTGCCAGCAGAGGAATGGAGACACTCAAGGATTCTGGATTTCATTCCACACTGAGTTCTCTAGTTGGCTAGACTTTTTTACCCATCCCAAGCTTGACCTCTTGCCACATCCCCACCAATGTGGCCCTATCCTTTATGTATCCCCATCATTAATTCCTCATCTACTCAGTCCCAGTCTCTACTTCTCAAGCTGTTAATCCTGGTTCCCTTACCCAGTAAGGCCTAGTTTCCCACTCCCCTGCTCTTTCGCATGTAACTAGTTCCCTACTCCACAGTAGCATTAAGTCATCCATGTCTCTACCCGTATTACCTGTTCCCATTGGCTCCTAGTCCCATTTTTTGGCTTCTCATGCAATGTAAGTGTCCTCCCTTCTCCCAGCCCTTTATCCAAGTCTATTTCCTCTCCCATTCCCAGTATCACTCCCAATCCTCCTCCAATTGCTCCAGAAACAATCGTGGTAATTACATATCAGGAAGCCTAATTTCAGCCTGAGGTAAGCTGGCTGAAACTATAGTAAAGAACAGAATTATCAGACACATGTATGAACATGATTTGTTGGAAAGCCCATTACAATCTATATACCCCACAGACTACAGTGAGAAATTATGCCACACACAAAAACTGAAGAACCACCAATACAGTATTCTATATAACAAACAGATGAAAAATCAAGAAGGAGCTTTCAACACTAAAGACACTCTCTCTCTTTAAAAAAAAAAAAAAAAAAAAAAAAAAGGTTTCCACACAAACTTCCTCATGGATGGACTTTACAAAAACTAGGTAAGCCACTTACAATGCTCACTTCGTTTCCCAACAGAAGAAAAAGTACAATAAACTATCTAATCTCCCATGTGCCTCAAGGTAGCACAACTCTGGTACCCTTAACCCACCTAACAACATTGTCAACCTATCTAACCACACTTAGCCCAGCAGAAAAGTCCATCCTATCTCTGGGACGCTCTGTCCCACCACCCCCACACACGATTCAGTTCTGCGGTGACCTGAAGCCTATTTTTACCACCTCCGTCTGAAGGAATACTTCTAACACACCACTGAATATCACAGTGACCCTCAGGATCCCCATTACCAATCCCACAAGAGAAAGATCTCACATGAGGATGGACTACTAGCTGTCAGGAACACTATCCTAGATGATGCCACAGTGCACCTAGTAGCTGAACTTTGTGACTTTGTCCTCACCCACAATTATTTCCAATTTGGGGACAATTTATACCTTCAAGTCAGCAGCATTGCTTGGGGCACCCACATGGCCCCACAATATGCCAACATTTTTATGACTGAACTCGAACAATGTTTCCTCAGCTCTTGTCCCCTAGCACCTTTTCTCTACATGCACTACATTGACAACATCATCATATGGACCCACAGGAAGGAAATCCTTGAAGAATTCCACAGGGTTTTCAACAATTTCCACCCCACCATCAACCTTAGCCTGTACCAGGACACACAAGAGTTCCACTTCCTTGAAACTACAGTACAATTAAATTATAGCCACATTTCCAACACCCTATATTAGAAACCTACTGACCACTATTCTTATCTACATGCCTCTAGCTTCCATCCAGGGCACATCACATGATTGATTGTTTACCGTCAAACCCTAAAACACAGCCAGACTTGCTCTAATCCCACAGAGACAAACACCTACAAGATCTTTATCAGGTATTCTTAAAACTTAAATACCCACCTGGAGAAGTGAAGAAACAGATTGACAGAGCCAGATGAGTACCCAGGACTCTTTCTTCAAGACAGGTCCAACAAGGAAAACAGAACACCACTAGTCATTATCTACAGCCCCCAGCTTACACCCCCTCCAGCGCATCATTGACAATCTACAACCTATACTGGAAAACAGTCCCTTACTCTCACAAGCCTCAGGAGACAGGCCAATGCTTGCCCACAGACAACCTCCTAATCTGAAGCAAATTCTTTCCAGCAGCCATACATATACTCTCTCAGACACACTCACTCAGGAACCTACCCCTGCAATAAACCCCAAAAGAAATAAATACCAAACGAAATTACACCATCTGCTCATGAAACTCCCTGCTACAACTCAAGACCAAATCTATACAAACACCCCCCCAAATCCCTGACCAGGGGTATTCTGCTGCCCAAGATCCATAAACTTGGAAATCCAATTCTTGCCAGCTCTGCCCATACATCGATACAAGCAACACCATCAAAGGACCTAACCACATAAGCCACCACAGCAAAGGCTCATACAACTGCACATCATCTAATGTGATATATGCCATCAATTGCCAGCAATGCCCCTCTGCTATGTATACTGGCCAAACTGGACAGGCTCTATGACAAAGGATCAATGAACACAAGTCTGACATCAGAAATGGTAACACACATAAACCTGTAGGGCAGTGGTCTCCAACCTTTTTATACCCAAGATCACTTCTTAAACGTCAGGACAAGCTAAGATCTACCCCATCCCTTCCCCAAGACCCCACCGCTTCCTTGAGACCCCACCCTCTCTGTCCCCCTCCTCTCCATCACTTGCTGTCCCCAGCTCTTACTCGCTCTAACTGGGTTGAAACGGGAGGTGCGGGCTCTGGGGTGGGAATGAAGGATTTGGGTGTGGGAAGGGGTGAGAGGTGCAAGCTCTGGGAGGAAATTTGGGTGCAGGAGGAGGTGGAGAAAGGGATGCTGGCACGGAGAGGGGGCTCCAGGCTAGGGAGTGCTGGGGCGCTGAACAAGCCACAGGCTTGTGGATGTGGGGGTGCAGGAGTTTGGGTTGTGGTGTGTGAGGGGGCTCAGGGCAGGGAGGTTGGGAGTATGATGGACTCAGGACACAGATTTGCAGTGGATGGATGGTGCAGGAGTGTTATGACAGAAGACTGAGGATGTGGGGGTGCAGGAGTTTGGGGATGTGAGAGGATCAGGACAGGGGGTTCCAATGTATGATAGGCTCTGGTTTGGTGTCTGGGGGTGGTGGTACAGGAGTGTTATGATGCTGCAGCTACTAGGGTTGTCAGATGGTTTAACCAAAAATACCAACAACCCCCTCCGCTCTCCCCAAAAAAAGACACTGGGGAAAAAATTCCATGGGAGAAGGTGGAGACCAAAGTTGTTGAGCCAAAAAAAGACCCCGAGAGTTAAGCAAAACAAATAAGATACCAGCATGGCCCCTTTAAGAAATGCCTTTGAGACTTTTTGGCCCTAACAGGCTGCTGGTGGCCATCCGCCATCTTGTCTTCCTGCTCCGGGCCAGACAGCTCCCCTGCAGAACCAGGTAAGCACCCAGGATTTTCGTCTCTTGGCCGAGAAAAAATAAATCCAAAAATACTGGACATTTTAGGTGTCCGGTATTTTCTGAATTTTTTTTTACTGGACAGGAGGCAAAAATACCAGACTGTCCAGATCAATACCGGATGCCTGGCAACCCTAGCGGCCAGATGGGGGCTTGGCCCCAATTGGGGGCTTGTTGGCCAGGCTTCATTTTTAAATAAAATATTATGTCTCAAACAAAATGTTTCAGCATTGTCTTTATTTATGAGCTGGGAACCTGTTTTTAGTCAAGGGCCACTGACCCACAGAAAAAGTCAGTTGGGGCCACACAAGTGAGATGCAAAAAAACAACTCCTCCAAAAGCCTCACTACTGGGGCCCCAACTGAGACACCTCACTCCCCTGGCACTCTAGCCCCAGGCCAGATTAACTCCTCTGGGTTCCAGGGTTAGTGGAATTTGTGGGCCCCTCTACAATCTGAGGTGTCACCAAAAATGAGGGATCCAGTGTGCGGGACAGAGCTGCCAGTGAGTGGGATAGGGATGGGGGTGCAGAATCTGGGTGGAAGATAGGGTACAGGAGCAAGCTGGGGGGTAGGTATCTGGCCACGGGGCAGGGGCAAGGTGCTGGTCAGGGTTTGGGCAGCGGAGTCTGGCCAGGGATCAGGTGCTGGTGGGTGTTTGGGCAGGAGGCAGGGGGCTGGTGGGGGCTCGGGCAGGAGGCAGAGGCAGGGTGCTGGTGGGGGCTGGGGCAAGGTGCTTGTGGGGGCAGGAGCAGGGTCCTCATGGGGGGGGGGGAGGAGGGGACTGGCCAGGGGGAGGGAACAGGGACAGCTCGGGATGGTACCTGGGGATGCTGCAGCTGCGCGCCAGGTCTGGATCTCAGGAATAAACAGGGGCTGCTCTTCCCCTTCCCCAAATACTTGGTGCACTTCCTGAAACGCCATGTCTTTCATGCAGTGGCGACTTCCTTCCCCCTGCTACCTTCCAGTGCGGGGGGAGGAAGGAGGAGTCTCAGGACTGCGCCAGCTCCAACTGCTCAGGAAGCGCATGGCTGTTGCATGGAGCGAGGAGCAGAGCGTGCACTTCCTGAGCAGTTGGAGCTGGCGCAGTCCTGGGACTCCTACTCCTCCCTCCCCCACGCGCAGGAAGGCAGCAGGGGGAAGGAAGTCGCTGGCACGCAACAGACCCAGCTTTTCAGGAAATGCGTCGGCTGTTTGGGGGAGGGGAAGAGCAGCCCATGTGCTTCCTGAGGCCCTGGACCTGGTGTGCAACTGCAAGACTTCTCCTCCCACACACACCCACCCACCCCAGGAAGCCAGCACTACCTCCATTGTCGCTGGAGGTAGCATCACCGGGGGCTGCTTCTTGGGGGTGGGAGGAAATAGGGGGGAGCCCCGAATGCCTCGCGATCGACTGGTCATGCGCCGCCCCCCCCGATCAACCAATTGATCGCAATTGACAGGTTGGTGACCATAGCTGTAGGGGAACTTTTTAACCTGCCTGGGTACTCATTAATTAATTTAAAAGTAGCTATTCTCCTACAAAGGAATTTCACAAGCCAATTACCGAGAGAGACACTGGAACTGACCTTCATATGCAAATTTGATACGGTTTCCCTGGGCTTGAACAAAGACATTATTAACTGGATGTCACATTATAAAGCCATCCTTCCAACCATTTAACATCTGATTTACATCAAGAGCTAAGTATGGGACACTTCCAGCCAACTCAATTAGCCTCATTAGCACCAGTACTACAATTGACAAGTACTTTTTCTTCCTCCTTTTTCTGTTATAAATTCTGGGTTCCTGTCATTTCCATTCCAGCTTATCTGAAGAAGTGGGTTTTGCCCAAGAAAGCTCATCATACTATATACTGATTTTTGTTAGTCTCTAAGGTGCCACAGAACTATTCATTGTTTTTTAAAGTTACAGACTAACACAGATACCCCTCTGAGATGATTCGTTGGGGAAGAGGCAATATGGCTTTGTAAAGGGAAATCATCCCTCATCACTATATAATAATTCTTTTCAGGAGATGTCAAACAAGCATATGGACGGGGTGATCCAGTGGACAGAGTACTTGAACTTCAAAAAGGCTTTGACAAATTTCCTCACTAATGCTCTTAAGTAAGCAGCGACAGGATAAGAGAGAAGAGGGTCCTCTCATAGGTCAGCAACTGGTTAAAAGACAGTAAACAAAGAACAGGAATACATTATCAGTTTTCAGAATGTAGAGACATAAATAGCAGTATCCCTCTTCCTCCCAAAAAAGACGCAGCCATGGCACAAAATGTTCAGCTCTGCCCTACAGCTAGCAAACTTACATCAGCACAGCTCTGCTGATGCAGCTGTGCCACTATAAAATCACTTATGTAGTCACTATGGCTCAGGGTGATTTTTTCACACTTCTGAGCAACATAAATTTTGCTGATAGTGGTACCATAGATATAAGTGGTAGTATTTGTCTGAGTCACTCGGAGGGACTGGTGTGTGTGTATAATCTGATCATAAACAGAAGCTATGAGAGGGTCTCAAGCATGCTCATTGAGGATTATGTTAGTTTTTAAACTCCAGCAAATCTCCACTGATCACATGGAAACCATGATTTTTCAAAGGTTTATAATTTAGTCAAATTAGGGCATATTTTCATGGAAATGGCAAAAAGGCACATACTTGACAGAGACCACCCTTTACCAAATTTCAAGTCCCTGCTCCAAAGCACAGAAGCACTGCAGCTTTCCAAAGATAAGGTAACAAATTTAAAAAAAAAAAAAAAAACCCACACATACCTGAAAAATCAAAAGCTTTTTTTCTGGCTTTTTTTTTTTTTTTTTTTTTTTGGGAGGAGGAAGAGGCCAACCAGGGAAATAAACTGTGTTTATATACATATAACTACGTAACTATGCAGCCATAATTAACATGATGATAATGAAAAAATGCCCAAAGTGACCAATTCCCAAATCTGGGCCTGTCTTAGAGAGCAATTTCCATGTATGAATAAGGACCGTTTTAAATAACCACAGGATTACATACAGTGACTACTGTGTGTGTATCACCTTGATACCTGAGAAGTGAAAGACAAATGTAGAGGGAAAGAGAGAAAGGGTAAAGGAGGAAAAAGTAGAGAGGCACAGTATAAACCTGAGGAAGTGTTAAAAAAAAAAAAAATCATGCTGTGTTCAGTAGTAAACAAAACCTGAAGTTGAGAGTAAGCTTGATAAAGTCAGCACATTAATTAGTGAAGAATGTTTTTACCATTACTTTGAACTGCCTATTTACTTTCCCTTGTCACTTTTTGACAATGTTTTTTTAATCTTGAGTAATTCCAAAAGACTACATTTCTATGCTGTACAGTAATCCTCATCAATATTAGTCCAACATTTCCACCAAGATCTAGACTTCAAAGAAGCATGGAAAAAAAATCACTGGACAAGGCATAGTCTTTTAGGACATGCGTCTGACAACTTCTCTGTTAAATCCAGCCAAAGCAGACTGGTTGCTCCAATACCAACATACCATTCTTTTTATTCACACAACTGTGAGGGGACTCCAAGTCCACTTGGAATGTGTGAGAAAGACAAATCAGACCAAACTATGAATTTCCTGCTGCGCGCACGTGCGTGCATGCGTGAGAGAGAGTCAACATCCTTGGGGCATTTTCCACATTTAAATACGAAACAGGGAAGTAACTATCACCTGATGATCAAATACAGGGATTAATGATAGCAACCCCCTAAATCCCTACTCAACCTAGAATAAATAAAGTTGGAGAGAACGTTTTGCAAAGGCCATGTCACCATTGATAGCATGGACAGTTTTCAAGTACTAATCCCAATTGCTGTTAGCATACACAAGCCACTCCTTCACAAACTTCTTAAAGGGGATTGTTTACTGCATGATTGTTCTGAAGAAAATACTATCCATGCTGCATACTAAAACTATGCTAGCTAAAATTAGGTTGCAAAACTTAAGGTGTGTGCAAACTATACTTGACAACCCTTTTTGAACCTGTTTGTAATAAATATTACTCTGATCGGGGGTAGGGAGAGTGCTAATACAGGAACATCCACCAGAACTATTCCTTAAATCAAGCTTAGCACTATTCAGGACATCTACGATATTAACACCTGTAATTTAAAAACTAAGTAGAGGAACAAAAGTGATAGGAGCCCCTTAAAACCATTTAAAAAGGGATTATGATACAATGTCTAGCAGAGTCCTATCTAGGAATGTGAATGGTTAACTATTTACCCAGTAAGCATCACCCTTAATGGGCAATGGTTAACCGTTACCCAGGCGCAATCCAGTGGGGCTGGAAGTTAGCCACTTCCCACAGTTGCTGCTTCCAGGCCCTGCAGCATGAACACCATCTGCTCCAGTCTGGCCATGGGAGGCTTTGGGCTGGAGAAGGCGCCCAGCCCACTGCCGTTTAATCAGTTAACTGGTTAAGTTTAACATTTAACCGGTTCACCAATTAAACAGGATTTTACATCCTTAGTCCCGTCTGCATAAGCCAGCGAGGCAAAAATTTAATTCCGTGTTTTGTAAACCTTTCACTATACTGCAATGAAAGCTCTTTGATATTTGAGGCACATGCCTGTTACAAGAATTGTAGTCATCAGACTGAAACTTCACACATTCCAACCAGTCTAATCTATCCCCCCAAATGCCCCTGATGTTCTGTAGAGGATAAGCATCCCAAACTCAAACCAAAAATACACCAAGTAACTGCAAGTTCTGTCCAAACCCATAATGGCAGTACTCTTCTGAATGACATAAGAGATCACAGAGCCATTCAAACCAAGAGAAGAAAAAAAAAGAAGAAGAAAAAAAAACAGGACAGCCTCAGGGTTTGTCTACACATGTCAACACCCAAAAGTCAGCATAATAAAAGTTGGAGCACTGTTCATACTAGCTCCCTCTATCTACAGATTACTATCACATTGGGGGCATCATCATCAACTGTGTGAGCAATGCACTGTGGGTAAGTACTTCACCATGCAGGTTTGACACCTGTTGGTAGATGTTGAGAGAACTGGCACATCTTGTGACCTTTCTAAATGTCCCATAATGCATTGCTTTTTGTCCCATCCCTTCATGGACTTCTGACTTTCATTCATGCCATTATTTAAATGGACATTCTTTGCTGTCCACCCTGGCATCTCTTGTAGGGATTGGATCCCACACTTCTCTCCAATGCTCTATTAAGTATCAGGAGGCCATTGCTCATGGCAGTGCAGTTTATCACAAAGTTCCTAATGGAGGACGACTCGCAGATGCCCAACATTCTGCATGATATAAACTGGAGCAACTTTACATAGCTTTTGGCATCACAAAGCAGCTGCATATGGTAGACCATCACTTTTGGTCTAGGAAAACTAGCACTGAATGGTGGGATTGCATCGTCATGCTGATGTGGAATGAATACTTTTGAATGCAGAAAGCTACCTTCCTTGAATTGTGTGCGGAGCTTGACCAAGATTTGCAGCTCAACAACACCCAAATGAGAGCTACCGTCTCGGCAGAAAAGTATGTGGCAATCGTCTGAAAGCTTGGACTCCAGACTGCTACCAGTTCGTCACAAATCAAACTGAAGTGGGAAAGTTGACCACTGGGGCTCTGTTAAAGCATGTGTTCAGGACTGTAAGTTGCATCTTGCTACAAAGGACCATGAGTCAGAAATGTGCCACTTTGGTTCCTGCACAAGTGACTGCAGAATGGCGCAGGAAAGTGTCCTACAATGGGGACAGGAATAAGGTGGCTCTGCACAGAACATGCAGCAGAGGATTAACAACCATCTCCAGGAAAGTATCAGATAGAGGCAGCAAAGGGGGGATGGTGGGAGAGAAGGGGTACTTTAAAGCAGCAGTACCGCCACGGAACCCGTACCCAGACTCCATGCAGCGCTGCCCATTTGAAACACTGCTGCGGCGTTTCAAAGGGGCAGCGCTGCACAGCAGAGTCCAGGCTCTGTGCGGCGCTGCCCCTTTAAAACACCACCACAACATTCCAAAGAGGTAGCGTTGCGTGGAGCCCAGGGTCAGCTCCATGAGTCGCTGCTTTGAAACACCAAGGCAGCATTTCAAAGAGGCAGCACCACAAAGCTGAGCCCGGGATAAGCTGTGCGGCACTTCCCCTTTGAAACATCGTTGCGGCATTTGCGTGGAGCCGTGGTCAGCTGGGGAGTCCCCAGCTGATCCCAGGTTCTGCAGAAATGCCGCACAAAGCCCAGAATCAGCAGGGGAGTCCCCAGCTGACCACGGGCTCCACGTGGCATTTCAAAGCAGCAGCGTAGCATGGAGCCCGGGGTCAGCAGGAAACTGAGTCCCCCACTGACCACAGGCTCCATGAGGGTGCTTCTGCTTTGAAATGCACAAGAGCCCCCGATGGGGACTCCTATACATTTCAAAGCTGGCATGCAGCGTACAGCGCTGAGTCAGCAGGAGTGCCCGCTGGCCCCGGGTTGCACACAGAGTTCCGCATTCCTCCTTTGAAATGTACAAGAGCCCCAAGCAGGAGCTCTTGTACATTTCAAAGGAGGAATGCAGAAGTGCTTATCGAGTAGTCGATGGAAATTCCATAAACTACTCGACTAGTAAATTACTCAATATTTAACATCTTTAGTCTACACTGGCTCTTTGTCAATACAAATGTATGAGAGAAAGACAAACATCTTTTGTAGGGATGGAAGCATTTTGACACCAAAACCAGGCATTTTTCATGACCAAAGTGACATCATAGTGTTTACGCACTCACTGTTTTTTCACCAAAAGGCAATTATTGGCTACAATGTTTGGTAATGTAGACAAAGCCTCAGATTCCTAACAGAACACTTTACATGGCCTCAGGGCAGAGAGATTATGACTTATAATGACAAAACTGATCAGTGGATAGAGGCCAAGGATAGGGCCAGGTGATCATCCTCATGTGAAAGTAAAAGCTAAAGAGGGAGCTCACTTAAAAAGAAAGCCAACCTGTATGCTATTACTAAATCTGCTCTTGCCCTTAGGGCTAGGAACAGCACTTAGATAACATCATGAGTGTTACAACATCTATTATCTCATTGTGAGAGTCACAAAAACCCTTTGTAATTGTAATGAAGTCCAGGAAAATCTAGAAAGGAAATTTTCCTGATTTGGAAAATTTTGACACAAACTAATAGTCTCTTGTATTTCATTTCTGCAGCAGTAAGTACAGAGTCTGCCACACAACAACAGAATGACCACGTATTCAGTCCAGGATTCTCTGTTGCTAAGAGCAGTCAATGCCAAATGCTTTGGAGAAAAGTGTGAATTCCCATTACGGCATTTAAATAGTATAATATTGCACAGTGTAGAGAAGTCTCTTGTTGACTTCAACTAATGATCAATTTATGCCCTGAAGCACACTGACTTTTAGTCCTAGTAATAGCTGTTCAGTATAACTGCAGGTTACACTCATTCCTATTAATATCATTAGTAGAGACAAAAGAGTCTTTTGTAGGCTTAAGGAACACAAAGCCTTAGCCCCTATTAGAAGGCCGCTCTGAGTCAGCAATGCCTGTCTGTTAAAAGGTATTTGTGTCTGGAATTGCAAATCAGGCACCTGACAACATTTCTCTGTATTTTTTATTATCTCTTCTCTGAATCCTACTCACTGCTCACTATCTTGGGTTTGGTCAGCAGTCACAGAAGCAGTTCCATTGCACAAGGCGTTATTCCCTACTCAACCTGATAAAGTTAACGAATGGCAATCAGATGTCAGCCCAAATGTTGCTCATGTTTTTTGTTCATTTTTTTAAACAAAAGTTATAACTAGAAATATAGGCCCACCTACATAAACAATTAACTAGATATTGACCACTGTAGTTAAGTTACCCAACTTCTGTCCCCATAAATGTCACTAAGAATTACATTTTAAATATCTTCCGTAAAATATTTGTAAAGAACAAATTTATTGATCCAAGATGCATTATGTCACAATCAATCATTCACTGCAGAGATTCATGAATCATTAAACTTGGTGTCCTTTTTCACTGAGATAGTATAGAGATATTTATGTAGCTTATACACAGAATGGGTGGGTGCATGTATTAGGGTTAAATCACACCCCCAAATCACTTTATCCACAAATGAAACACAGCAGCTGTTCAGAAGCACACTAACAAATCACAGCTTTAACAGTGAAAAACTATTTCAAATTACATAGTATAAGGAGAATTTAAATATTTAGGTTACCCAAGTTGGGTATCTGATCTGTCACCAGAACTAACTTCTAGTTCTTAGGAAAATATAAGTTATTTAGTGATCCTAAGCTCTGTGCATGCTGGACTTTGTCTTGTCTGAATGATAGCACCCTCTAAAAAACACACTATTATGCTGGATACTATTTCAGTATCAACCCTCCAGAGTTCAATGCAAACAATCACTAACATCATTTCCTGCAGTACCCCATGTTTATCCTGGAGGAAAGATGTGAGCGGAGAAGTGCTCCCATTCAAGTACTTTCCAGCCTCAACCCTGTTTAGCTTGCTTGTGCCAAGTAGATGACAGCCCACAGTGAGATAGCTACAGATTAAATCCTTAATAAATACTGTATTTTAAGATGTGCCTCAAGAAAAAGAGCATAAACTCTATAGTATATTCAACTGTGGACACTGTAACCACAGCATAAAGGGAAAGGACTGGAAAGAATAAGTCCCCTTCCCTTCCTTTCTGTCCAGTCTAACAGAATTACTTTTTTTGCTAAGGAAAATGACTCTACGGGGACAGAGGTAATTTTGGCAAGCCTCCAGAAAAAGGTATTCCAAGATCTCCTTAGTTAAAAATAGATAATCCCAAAAAACAAAGTACCATTGATTTAAATCATCAGTTTTAATCTTGATTCAAATAAGCAAGCAGGAAACCCTGATTTAAATAACAGATTGTAATTGCAGTCTGCATATGAAGATTTTGGTTATTTATCTAAAGAAACACTGATTCTGTCTGGTACTTTACAAATATGGTAAAGTACATAGTACCTTTACGAATAAATAACAACCTCAACACTAAAGTTGGTGCTTCTTTTTGCTAACCAAGACAGAGTACATATTTAAGCTATTACACAGCTCAATTCACATTTATTAAGATTCTTAAATTTCACATTGTTATTATATTAGAAAATTGTGAGCGATGCACATTTTCTTACAAGTAAACCAATGACCTCATAAGTGATTTGAGCAAAACTATTTGGAAGAAGCTAATATTTAATTTAAAAAGCAAACACCATCTTTTTTATTAAATAAAACAACTTTAAATGATAGATACATAACAAAATGTTTATCAAAAAGTTTCTTATAGCATGTTTTGTATTTTAAAAAACTGATATATTCAACAAAGGATTATTATTATTATTTACAGAGAAAGGAAAACTGTTTCTGATCACAATCCTTCAAGATTTTCAAAGTAGTAGATCTCATCCTCATACTTAGTTTTTAATTTATAAAAAAGTTAGATGAAAACAAGCTTTCCTACTTTTCAACATCTAATAGGTTTCTTAACTTTGGATGAATTAGTCACAGAAGTAAAGTTATTGAATAACCAAAATGAAGAAAATATTTCTTAGAACCAGCAAGAGGTTACTGTTTTCAAAAGCTGATTTAGCAATTCAACAAACTGGTGCCAGGTTTCTAGCCAGTAACTTCCACTATTCGTTAGTGGTCTGACTTTTTTAAAACTTTTCAGAAAAAATGTGCTGCATAGTATGATTTTTTGTATTTGAACTAAGCTATTTTAATATAGATAACAAGTGTAGTTTACGTTTATGATATTTAAATAGGTTTTTTAAAATGAACCTGTATTTAAAAAACCAAAAAAATCCATGTCAAGGCTTAGCTCATTTGCTGTTTCTGAATTCAGGATCCTCCACAGCTTTAATAAACCTAACTGGCCATTTTAGCCTGCCATGGCAAGAAAGATTTCTCAGACTCAACATGGGCAAACTGGACTCATAGAAAAGTGACCAGTTCCCAGAGGATAGCCTAAAGAGGACGACACTTCCTTTGCTTTTATCTTTGGTTTTGCATAACTCTTCACCACCACACACTGTTCTAATTTTTCCACCCCGAGCTGAATTAAATTTCTTATATGCATCAATGTGGAAGTGGTGTGACACACATCATCTTCATATTAGTGCACACAACAAAATTCATGTGGCAGGAGTGGGGCCAAGGGTTTCTGAGTGCAGGGGTGGGCTCAGGGTTGGGGTGCAAAGGCTCTGGCTGGGGGTGCAAGTTCTGGGGGATGACTGGCTTAGACTGCAGCTCTTGCATATTTCAAAGGAAGAGGCACAGCAGGGAACCTGATCGTTTGGGGACCATGCTGTGTACATGGCTCTTGTATATTTTAAAAGGAGAGGCGCAGCAGTCAGGACCCCGCACTTTTAAGCTGGCTCCCTCCAGCACCGTCTCCCTGTCCCCTTGGTGCCTCTGATACAGAAGCAGCAAGTGGAGGGGAAAAGCAACTAGTCGAGTCGTGACTTGACTACCTGATAAACCTAGGCTTATTGGGTAGCTGACTAGTTGCTTACATTCCTAGAGCAGGAGGGGATACAAGTTCTGATGCGTCGGTGTGGGCTTTGAGGTAGGATGAGGGCTTGCAGTGCAGGAGAGTGATCAGTACTGAAAGGTCTCAAGGTGGTTAGAAAGTGGGTTCAGCTTACATGGCCTGCTCTCTGCTGGGGACAGTGAGGTGGAGCCAGTCACAGCAGTTTAGTACTGGGGCCAGCAGGAAGGGGCTCCTGAGTGGGACATAATGGGAAGCAGCTTGAACATGCAGCTTAGGGGAAACTTACACCACACAGCATGTGATAATTATTCTGCCATTCACACAGGCCAATAATCCGTAAGTGTTCATTGTTAGAGCCTTCTGGAACTTCAAAAGCCACCACAGTCACCAATCCTTCTCCTTGGAAGTCAATTTTCTGCAGCTTTGCATCAGTTTCCTATACTTATACCTGCTCTGGATTACAAACTATGCATATTATGTATTATAAATGTAAGCGGCATATATTCAAAGCATGTGCCATGTGAACTTGCTGAGTCTGCTGAAGCCTGGTTACTAGGAAAAGAGACATCACAGAGGACTGTGTCACTTACCATTCTTCCTCTCACTTAGAGGAGGGAGATTGGGGTTTCGACCATGGTGAAGGTTCAGGGTCAGCTCGGGCTGCAGGGAGAGCTCCTGCAGCTCATTGGCAACAGCTTCGCTCTGGGGACTTGGCGCCGCAGAAAGCGACACCAACACTGGTTCATCATCATTTTCGCCAGCCCCTCCTCCGTCCAGCCCATTTCCAGCAATGGCGGAAGGGGGCAGGCACACCACACCGGAGAAATCCACTTTGGCTTTCGTGATGGCAACCTGCTGAAGAGACAGAGAACACAAGTTTGATACTTATTTAGAGTTCATTTTCAGCTGAGTTCAAGTCAAATCCAATACTAGCCATTCAAACACAGTAAACACACTCTGTTTACAACTCATATGGCATTTTCTTCTCCTCACAGCCACTGCTGAGTCTGCCTGCTAGCCACACTACTAGGCATGGTCACCCTCCTCCTGCTCTCTACCCATCTAAGACAAGCATCCTCAACTTATTAATATTTAATTCCCGCATTTTGGAGAGTGGTAAACATCACAAGGTTGATTCTGCTTACCTTCTCTATCTTCCAGTTAAGCATGTTTACTTAGCTTTCCTGCTGATCTCTTTTAAGTGCTCTCCTTGTTTTATAATAATATATTGTCTTTAAAGGTTAATTGTCAATGTGAAATCTAGCCAGTTTCTAAAAGGGAGTAATTTCAGGGACTACATACATCTGAGTTCACCTGCCAATTTATGGTTTTATACATTTTCACCTAAGTTATCCTCTTCTCCCATTATGCCTGTGTAAACAGTGAAAGTTTACTATGGAAAAAAACAACATATTGTCAATGACACAGAGTAAACAAACAGAGCAGTTTTCCCCTTTCATTTCTGATCAATAGCAACGTAAAAGATAAGATTAAGAGCATCAATTATCCAAAGAATTAGCATAATCAGATTAAATGTGAATATTTAAAACTCCAGGATGTACTTTCATGAAACCCCTTTCCAATGACTTAAATATCCAAAATAAGTAGTTTATCCGGCTACACAAACCGAAGCATGCTGGCTGGCTGCCACTTGAAAAAAATCAGTGAAATATTTACTAAAATTAATATTTACATGGTAATGGCAATTATGCTGGACCATTCAGATGCAGTTGAGATGAATAGGGGTGGCAGTTTCCCGCTCCTTAGCGCTGCTTCTAAACTGAGCGGCCAGTCCTGCACTACTTCAATTGTGCTGAAGTCATCAAATCTCAAGGCTATTCAGAAGCTAAACTTCCATTTTAAAGAGTTGTGAATTAATTATGAAGAGGTAAAAATCAGAAGGAAATCCTTATCTCATAAAACCCTTCAAACAGTGTAAAGCCCTAAATCTTATGTAGAGTTTTCTATTTTTCTTAAATGAACAGTAACTTTTTTAAAGATTTCCATAGTCTTTCCATTCCTTGCATCTATATTGAGCCAAATGGCCAGCACATAAGATCTAACGTGAATCCATTTGAAATCGGTTCAAACTGTTTTCCCATTCCCTTTTTGTAGGCAAAGCTTCAATTACTTTGCTTCCATTTCCCTTGCTTCTTCTCCTTTCCCTACCCCCACCTCAGAGATGATTGTTTGCAGAGCACTATGAAAACTAAGACTTTTTCTTATTAGAATGCTTAGTGACTTGTCCACATTGTGTCTCTCATAACTTGGGATCAACATGGCTACAACACTGTAAACACAGCATATGCACAAACAAATATTAAGAACTGGTGGCAAACTGAGTTATTTCAGCCATGATTAAAAGTCTCAGAGGATTAGCCGTGTTAGTCTGTAACTGAAAAAACAAACAACGAATGGCCCTCCAGCACCTTAGTGACTAACAAATATGTAGAGGGCATTCAGGTCATGGTCTAATTAAGATAAGCAAGGGGAAGGAGGTAGAATCAGAAGTAAAGGAAGTAGTAAAGGAAATCAGTGTTTTTTTTCTGACAATACTCCAGTAAATTGAAACAGATTCAAGGCTGCTGCAATATGAAGTATTTGGCTATACATCACACTTTGTTTAGAATATGCCTACACTCTTGTAAGTACATTTAATCTTCAACATAAATTTTACTTTCAAGCAGATATGAGCAAAATTTTAAACTCTGTCTGCATTGTATTTCATACTTATGCACAATTTCTCCCTTTGGAGGGCATGGGAGTCCTGCTCCACATTGTATATAACTTTACAAACATTACCTACAAAGGAAAAACCATCAGTTTGACACAAATGCAGCAACCCAGCTTAATGCATCTTGAGTGTCCCAGAGAGTAACTCTGCCCCACCTCCAACTCTCAGGGAAAGATATTTTGTGAATACTAAGATGCAAAGACTGCTCAGATTCAGTCATCACTTAGGGAAGCAGCAGCTGTGGTAGTTTGTTAAAAGCTAGTTTTGTTTGACAGAATGTGGTACGGTGCTTCAAATGCAAAAAATGCTGAATCTTGTCTTCTATAGAAAGAAGCTTGATCTTTTTAGTGGGTTTCCTGTATTGAGATCCCTTGTGCCACATGCACAATAATGGCATTTTACAGCGAGCTGTCAGTTACGTACATTAATACTTAGTAAGGATGTTAAGGACTAGTCGACTATCTGATAAGCATTTGCTTATAGGATAGTCTCTCGACTAGTCGATTCCCCAACCCCCTTGCTGCCTCTATCAGATAGAGGCAGCAAAGGGGGGGGGGGAGAAGAGAGAAGGGGTACTTCAAAGTGGCAGCGCCACACAGCTGAGCGGGGATCAGTGGTGCAGTGCTGCCCCTTTAAAACACCGCCTCTGCATTTCAAAGGGGCAGCCGTGGAGCGCAGAGTCAGTGGGGCACTCCTCAGCTGATCCCAGGCTCCACGTGCCATTTCCCCAGAACCCGGGGTCGGCTGGGGATTTCCCAACTGACCCCTGGTTCTGGGGAAATGCTACGCGGAACCTAGAGTCAGCTGGAGAATCCCCCTCAGATCCCGGATTCTGCTGAAATGCCTCGTGGAACCGGGATCAGTTGGGGAGTCCGCCGCTGACCCTGGGCTCCATGGCTCTGAAATGCCCAAGAGCCCCCCACTGGGGACTCTTGTACATTTCAAAGCAGGCAGCCGGTGCAGCCTGGAGTCAGCAGGACTTCCCACTGGCCCCTGCTGTAGGTGGAGTTCCGCATTCCTCCTTTGAAATGTACAAGAGCCCCTTGGGGCTCTTGTACATTTCAAAGGAGGAATGCAGAAGTGCATATCAACTAGTCAATTAACCACAGTTTAACATCCTTAATACTTAGCAGAAAATTCTTCCGAGTTTTTTTGTGCTGTCCCCTCTTTCTAAAATAAGAATATTTTTGTACAGAGACAAATATACTATATCATGAAGAAGAAAATTGAGTAAGAAGTTTGATGGAGAATTCTAACCTAAAAGTAAGGAACCAATAAGCATTTTGAGGAATGAGGGCCTTCAGATTTAACTCCATTTCCATGTCAATCAAAAAGTTTACATTGAGGATAGAAACAACTCTCTCTGGAAGCAGTCAATGAAGACTAGAATTAGTCATGCATATAGCAAGAGATTGAACTGCTAAGTAGAAACAAGACACTCTTCCCTCCTCTCCAGGATTAATTTGCCCCATTTTCTCCTAGGTTTTGAATGCATCAGACCACTCCAATTTCAAGAGTCTGTAGCCTGTATAGCAGAGGCCACACAAACACATTTCAAGATTTAGGATTGTTACAGATATTAATATTTTTATAAACTTGCTAGAGACTAACAAACTGCCAGAGAGAAATTACATAACATGCTCTTTCCAGGGAGCTGGGAGAGAAATCAAAAGTGTTCCTACAGTCTCTCTAGCCACATACCCACACATTCATTAGCATCCTAATGCTGTGAATGCTGCAGTGAGAGTTCCACACAGAGGAGGAATTCAGTCCTTAGCACTGAAATTTTTAAATCAATCAAAAAACAGCAATAGCTTCCACAATATGAAATGTCAGTAAATACTAATGGGAAACTCTCCAGGACAAAACATTTTAAAATAGGGAAAGGTGGAAAGAGGAAAAGCAAAAAACCTACCATATGTTTTCCCAGTAAAGTGACAACACTGCGATGAACTGCATTTCTCATTCTTCTTTCCTTGAAATCTGTTTGCATTTCATGTTGCCATGGTAATAGCAATTTCTACCAATTTAAGAATTGCTAAGCAACCTAAAGCAGCTAACAGCAGCAGCATGCATGTGCAGCACAGCTATTTTAGGAAGAAGTAGTCATTTTTTTAAACTTAAGAACACCCTTCTGTTAAATGACTGTGCCAGCTGTGAGCAGCCAGCCAAAAGAAGAGTTAATCTTGAAGCAGAGTGGCTTTAAGTGGATGAGGCTTTGAGATGAATGAGCAGAGAAGAGAGAGACAATGTCATGTTGTGCCCAGAGGCATCAGTGCCTCCAGGTCATCACAACTCATCAGAATAATCCAAAAGAAGGAAAATCTGAAGCATATGGCAGCTTCAGCAATGTTAAACGGAGAGACTGCTAAATAAAAATACTCTATTATCCACAAATATCAGTGTCTAATCATAGTAAAGGTAGAGGCCTATGGCTGCTCAGTTGTTGCAATACTGAATTCTGATCTCTGTCTCCTTTCCAATTAAAAAGCTGTACTTAATTAACTGGTTAATGGCTGCCAATGTATCAGCCACAAAGCAGCAGAGAAACTGGTGAAGTGGACAGCTGCTGGGGCAAAGGAAAGGGTGGACTGAACCACAGTCTAAAAATGCTTTGGAAAGGTTATACAAATTCCAAACACAACTGCCATAAAATCTCTCATCACTTAGATCTCTCCAACCACAGAGTCTTGTACCAGATTGTTCAGGACTACAGATACACAGTAAAACACCAGGAAGCAGTTACAAAACAAGACCACGTGTACACTCCATGAGGATGCATAGGCTTGTTCAGACACCACTTGAATCCCAACCACAGAAGAACATGATTTTACATAAAAACACAGGGCATGAGGCTATTACAGGAATTCATCCCTGATCAGACTTTTTTTCCCCCCCTCAATTCCAAAAGACACACAGAAGTAAATAAATCCTTTTTAGTTAAGAAAACTGAGACTGGAAGTAACATTTCTGTTCCCACTTACCTCCCCCCAATGCGATATTATACATAAATGTCTTCAGTGGAAAGTTTTCTAAAGGCATACTAGATTTTCAGAGCCAACTCTCCCAGTTCCTGATAGCTTCTTGGAAAATTACCCTACTCTGAAGCTGCTTGAAGATGGCTATATGCATATTCATTTTAGTCTTTAAACTGAATGAGTGAAACCAAAGTCCTGGTTTCCAAGATTTCTATAAGCTCTGAAACACTGCTTTTTCCTTCAGATTCCTTTACTTAAACAAGTGAACACTCAAACTGCCCCCAAGAAAATACCAATGTGACTTTTTGTGACTGAAAAATCCTGAATTTCAAACTCAAAAACAGCATACATAACCTTAAACAAATCACATACAGGAGTACGATAGAGGGATTAGACAATGTTATCTGACGAAGTGGGTCTTTGCCCATGAAAGCTTATGCTCCAACACTTCAGTTAGTCTATAAGGTGCCACAGGACTCCTCTCCGCTTTTGCAGACTCAGACTAACACAGCTACCCCTCTGATACTAGACAATGTTAGTTTGCTAGCTTACCCACTTCTTTCAATAAACCTCCACTTCCCTTCATATTAGCCACACTAAGTCAAAACATTCATGCAACACATACAAACAGAAAAGATAAGGAACAGATGGGTATATTGCCGGGACTGAACCAAACAGTCTTAAAGACAGTATATTGCCCCAATTAAGAGTAGGGGACAGGCCATCTTTGAAGACTACCTGAAATCTTTTCACTGTCGCCTTGAGCAAATGTGCCAATATAAGATCCAAAACAAAACATGTTGGAGCCAGCAAGGACTTTGCAAGAAATCTTATCAGACTAAGGGTCTGGACAGTTTGTTAGGGCTTAAAAGGAGGAGATGGCAAGAAAGAGCATGCCTGATGTAATTACATTGAAAACATCATCATCTGTACACGGCTGATAAATCCCTGGAGATAAAGGCAATTCCTCCATTAGCTTAAAAAAAAAAACTTTCTACCAGGACCATATTTCTAATGCACTACAGAAATTTTCCTCGCAATATTCACATTAATTTCACTCAGTCCAGCTATGATGAAGTTTAAACAATCTTATAACAATCCATTGTCAAATGACCATTTGTTTCTTAAATACATGAATGGCAGGTTCAGAAACACAGACCAGAATCCAAATATTTTCAAATGCATTTCATGATACAATACTTGTAAGAATCATTCTGTGCCTTTCAAACTCTTTGAACATTGCAACAGAAGCCTGGCTATCAAAAAAAAGGACAAAGGATTGGGGTATCAGAAGTGTCACCTTTCACAATTTTAATAATCTCATGGTGTGGTATTTACTAAACTAATCCTGCGTTAAAACATGTAAATAACCTCCTTTTCCCATCAAAATCCATACTAAAGCCTTACAGTGCATGAGGGGGAAATAATTCCTTCCAGTTTCTATTCAACCTTAAACTGGCAAAAGTCACCAAATGACTAGAAAAATGTTGCTACATGGATACACTCAGTGTAACATGCAACTACAACAGCATGTCAAAGTCTGTTTACACTTGACAGGGTACTGGTGTAGATGTGTCCTGTGTTTCTCTCTATTCAGGGCAGCTGTCAGATGTCGTCTAACATGGGTTTCCAAAACTCTATCTTCAGTGAAGTAGGACAAATGACAGTGATCATCACAGATAGTGCCAAAAAGGCAACAGTAAATTTAACAATACAGTACAAAAAAAAAAAAAAAAAAAAAAAAAAAGACTCAATAGGTTTGGAAACAAAGGTATGACACTGGATAGGGCAGAGGGGAAATGCATTTATACATACCTTGTTTACAGTTCCCACAAACACACACAGTTCAGTTCCATGCCAGCAGCTCCTGATCACTGAAAAGGGAAAAAACACAAATTCAGGACTTTTCTAAAATACAAAACAGCCAACATTCCATTTCAGCATGAGACAGTTCTTTTCAGAGGTTTCTTTTTGTCACTATCTTTAAGTACTTTGGTACACACACTGACAAAAGTAGGATTGAAACAGCCAAATACCATCTACTATTTTGGCAACTGCACGCTTACTACTGCCAAGTTAGCATGGCTAGTTCAGTTGGGTTGACCTCTGAGTTCCAAGGACCACAAGTGCTAACAATATTCAGCAAATGATCTAGCCTCCAACCAGACTAGCCCTGAACATGGAATAAGGAATCTGGAAGAACATTATGACTAGTTTATTTCTTCATGTTATTCACCCAAACAGAAGAAAGGACAAGAAAAGACAACGTACATGTCATGACTTTGCCAAGATTGAAACAGGAACTTTATATTACAGTAGACTTTTTCTTGAACCCTTATGTGATATGTTGAACTAAACATGGGAGCATTCAAAACCCGTTTTTGCTTGGTACCATAACCTGAATATGTACATACAGTAGAAACACTAGGGGGCACCACCAACTCATATTAGCAATTATTTCAGATCCTCCTTGAAGCCAGCCATCTTAATGAAAAGACAGGAAGGATGGAAACAAGTTTCTAACCACTAACTGTGGGCTCTCCTCACTCACATCCATCCTCCATACACATTTGATTATGAAAGTGTGTGGCTACTCATAACAAGACTTATGATACAAAACTTTGCTTTGTACTCCAAAATACATTTATGTTCATATTAAGTCTTCAAAAACATCAGCACCAATCTAAAAAGGAGGAGATCACTGCAGTCAGTGGCAGATTATCACATTAACATCTCTGGAAAAAACAGCCTCTGCTTCCCACTGTGAAAGTTTCAGACCTGACAGTCCTGGAGCCATTGTGAAGTAACAAAGCAAGGCTGAAAAATGTAAGGGATGTGCAACAAAAATACTGAACATCAAAAAGGAAGATAGGATCAAGAGGACTGAAGAGACATATGATCCTCAGTTAGGTGTTTGGACAGATATGAGACAGGCCCAAACTTGAAAGCACTCACTCCACTGCATAAAAGCAGAGAAGAGAAAGAAATGTCCAAGGCAACTGCAAAAATATAAACTTGTTAGAACAAATTCCACTTCTCTCTGGTCAACCATTGCCCTGGAAGCAGCATACTGTAAGGTGGCTAAACTATTACCACACTAAACTTATGCAAATATTAAATCTGAAGATAATTTGAACTGTCATTGTAGAACACATTTCTATCCTTCTCTTCTGCATGAACTTAGTATGCTCCAATACCAGTAACCCAGCCTTGACAAGGTCCAACCAAATCAGCTAAGATGGCTCCCACTCCTTATTACATTCACCTCAATGAGTCATTAACTTCTAGAATTACTTCTGATCAAATGTCAACACAAAATGCAATTTGTGGGATTGTATTTTAACAAAGGAAAGGGGATGCAAATGCTTGTCTCACATCTACACTGCGCCTCCACCACTGCTAGTATTGGTGAGGCTAAAATGATAAACAGATCCTAGTCTTCCTAGGCTAGGCTAGGCTAAGCTAAGCTAAAAACTTTATTCCTGATGGTCCAAAACACCTTAGAAAGACTCCTACACAAAAGAAGCAAAGGAAGACAAAAAAATGTTGTCTCTCACTTTGCTACATAAAAAGCCTTGTCATCCATTCATTTGCCAAGATGATTCTGTTAGACTTCCTTATATTATTTATGTACATTGTGCCCTAAAAATTAGGTAATGGAAAGCTCTGAAGAACATGTGTATGCATTTCCTGAGGTTTATTTCCAATATATTGTTCAGATTAAGGATGTTAAAATGCAATATCTGGCTAATTGCATAGTCGATACAATTTGTATTGACTATACGATGAGCCAATAAGCACCCTTCTGCAAAGTCACAGAAGGGGTAGCCCCAGGAGCCAACTCGAGCTGGGACTCAGCATCCAGCTCCAGAGCCACCTGCACTGCAGCTCTGCATTTTAAATGTAAAAAGAACCCAGCAGCTCTTACTACATTTAAAATGCAGAGGCGCAGCAATCAGCGTGAGCCTGGACTGCTTGGTCCTGGCTCACACTGAGTCCAGCAGCCCTGGCCACTGCAAACAGAGACTGCTCTAGCACCAGCCCCTGTTCACGGCAGTCAGGACTGGCCGCTGACAGAGGCTGTGTCTGAGCAGCCCTTGCCTGCAGCCAGCCCTGGCCGCTGAAAACAGGAGTTGCTTAGAAGCAGCCCCCACTCATGACATTTCCCCAGTGTGCCTCTGCCTCACTTGCCCCCCAGCTTAAAGCTGGTTCCCTCCAGCACCAGCTCTTGCTCCCCCAATGGCTGCCTCTCTCTGATAGAGGCAGTGGGAGGAAAGGGGGGAGCAACTACTTGAGTTGTTACTTGTCTATCTGATAAGCATTTGCTTATCAGATAGTCGACTAGTCGCTTACCTCCCTAGCACAGATAAGTCTATTTACTTATAAATTATAACTCCCTACTCTATTTGCAATCTCCCTTTTTGTTTTACCAGTAGAGTGCAAGTTACCTCTAGAGCAGCTCTGCTTACATGAAAATTGAAAGAAGCTGATGAGGCCCCTCAGTTGAATAATTCCTGCCGGCCTACCAATCTTTGCTCACTGGGAAACACTGAACAGAATCATATGGCATTTCCGTTTTTTATTTAAGATCCTAAAGAGAGGCAGCAATGGAAAGAGATTCTCAGTGTGTCAGTCACTGAGCAAAGATTAATCTGATATCTGTTAATTATTGCAGGAGAATATTTCAGTTGCACCAGTTTTTATTGCCTGGCTTTAGCATCACACGTTCAAAAAAGTAAGTACTTTTCCACTCCTTTTTGCCTTTATCTATAAGGGATTACTGCAGGCAAAATTCTACCTCCTAAATTTTTCTGAAGAAAAAAAGCAGTCTCATCTCAAAGAAATGCAGAAGTCTCATCTTGCTAATATTCTTCTCCGTCCAATGGAAATGTTTATACACCAATGTTTACATGTTCAGGCCAAACTGCTGGTATTCCAGTGATTACAATGGGTTATTTGCCTTTGCTGGTTACTTGGAACTTGGGAGTGGCTGAACAACATGGAAATTCCCTAACTGGCACAAGATTGATCTGAATGTGGCATCTGAGGTTATTATATTCTATTGTTCCTGCAATCAAACTGCCTCTCCAATTGAACCTATATTTTTTTTAAGCCTTTAATTGAATTGTGCTGGTAAACAGTACCAGATGGACAGTCCTAGAAACGGTTTCTCTATTTCCCCCCTGAAAAGATAGAGCACAAGGCACATACTCTTCCTCCTCTACTTCCAGACACACAAGTGCAGGAACTCCAATTTTGGTATGTTTTCACTGTAGAATGAACTTGAGTTATCCACACTCAAGTTATTCCTCTTGAATTAGCTCCACTCAAGTAAAAGCAAACACCTCACAATAACAAGTCAATCTTCTGTGCTCACACTGGCACTTGCGTATAAGAAATCAACTGCTAAGAGCATATCCCAGGGCTCCATGCACCTTCAGGAAGTGAAGCCAGTTTATAAATTATTTGCCATTAAATTGTGGGATAATAATATGATAATCCTTTCTGGGCACCTGGTGGAGAAAACTGTCGAAAAGCATCAGTGGAAAAGCATCCGAAGATTAGTGCCACTCAAGTGGAGCTAGCCTGCATCCACGTTTCAGAGCCATCATGTTAGCAACTGACTTGTTCTGCTATTTTGAGTTTCAGTCTCTACCCTCAGGTTGGGTTGCCCAACTGGAAATGAAGTCACAAGCACACTCAGGTTAAGGGCAATACTTGAGTTATGACTCAAGTCCACTTTTCAGTAAAAGATAAGCATTTTGGAACCACCACAAAACTCACTCAGTTCTTGGCCATTCAGATTAACAATAAGGATGAAAAAAGCATAAAATGTGATTATAGCAATTAATGATATGAACTTCTGTCCCACATGAAACAAACAAGTAAACCTCGTTTCATTCAGTACGATGACAAAAACCTGACTAGCTTTCCAGTTCTGATTTCTTGCTCCCCCCTACACTAGAAAGTGGTGCCATTCAAATTTCTCTCTGGATTGTGAGGAAACAGAGTTCTTTGCATCTCTTCACACCAATTTTTTCCAGCTACTGATATTTCTGTTGCATAGCTTCCCCACCTACAGCTGCTGTCTTCCTTGCAACTGTGCAATCCCTACTTTATGAGCAGCCCCAGGCTTGCTGCCAGATGGAACTGTGTCTCAGCCTTCTAACACTGTAAATTATCACAGCTCAATTCATAAATTCCCAGCTAATAAACTAGTAAAATCAGCCACAGAGGGTGTGACACAGAGATCCACTGGTACCAGCTGGGAAAGTGTTCACTACTGTATGTCAAACTCCTACCAAGTCTGACAAACTCACTGTAGACACAGTGATTTCCAGTATTTACCCAGAAAGTGTTTTGTAAGGTATTAAATGAAAGCCAGTGACTCATTGGCCATTAATATCACTGTGAAATGTACCTAAAGGTTGTACCTCCCTTAACGGGGACTCCCGGGTCCAGCAACATCGGTGATTCAGTACGGACCACAGATGTTCCTAGATCACAGAGCCCAGGAAAAGAGAGGTCTTCCAGCAGGGCAGGAGGGTGTTAGGGGCACCAGCAATCCTCTGTGTGTGTGTGTGGGGAAGGTAGCAGCGGGAGCAGGAGCCAGTTCCCCTAACACCAGCTCCGCAGTGGGCAGGGGAGGCAGGAGGTGCCAGGATTGGGAATCAGTTGATTCCCGGTTCGCACCCAGAGCCAGATGCTGCACCTCTGCTTTTTAAAATGTATTAAGAGCCTGTCAGCTCTTAATACATTTAAAAATCAGAAGCACAGTGGGAGACCTGGCACAAACCATGACAGCTGATTTTTGGCTCACACCAGGTCCCCTCCCTACGCATCAGCCTTTTTAATGTATTAAGAGCCAACAGGCTCTTAATACATTTAAAAGGCAGAGCTGCAGCAGGGTTAGCTCTCAGGCTGGGAGCTAACTCCACTGCAGCTCCCCTGCTTATCAACTAATCGATGGAAAATCCATCAAGTAGTTGATTAAATTGAACATCCCTAGTAAGGTCCAACCTGTGTACGCGCGCGCATGCACAAATGTTTTAAATCTATAGCAAGGCAGAGTGAATTAACAGGTCTTCTGCCAGATATAAGCATGCCTATTCTCTGACATAAATTAAGCATGGTATAGCCACCCAATAGAAGTCTAATTTGCACAGGAAGGAGACAAGAAAAAAGGTTGAAAGATATGTGAAACCAACATGGGGGAGCACACTGAACAAGCAACATTGGAGAAGAGTCGTTTCTGACGCTGCACTTCAAAAGAAGGTTTTCAAAGATTTACTAGACCATATGGGGAAAGGACGAGGACCCCTTTTTTCTCCTTTAATAGGGAAACAAAAAATTACAGCATTTTTTGCATTCATAAAAGTTGGAACCTGGTCACATGGGGTAGTGATGCTGGGAGGTTGCTTTAAGTGAGAAATTTATTTAGAAAAGGATCTTACCCACTCCAAGTTTAACCTCTAAAAACATGTTATTTCTTTTATTCTATTTGTAATCTGTTGATCTTGTTCACTATCTTTTAAATTTTAATATTTATTTATAAACATATGCATTTTCATTATAGATAGATTCTAGTGCTGTGTTATCACAAAGCAGTGGTGCGGAATCCACGGCCCACTGCTGGCCTTGATCTGTCCAGTGAGGCTCAGGGTTCATGTTCTCCCCACAGCACGGTGAGCACGTGCTGGTGTTCTAGCCATGTGGGGGACAGCATGGCTGGACTGGAGCGCCAACACCAACTTGTCCTGCTGCAGTAGGAGGGGGGAGTCCCAAGCCTCACAGACCCAATCCAGGCAAGCCACTGACCAGATCCGGCCTGTGGGCTCTGCATGCTGCAGAAAAGCACTCCCTGCAGGCACTGCCACCTGTTGCTCCCATTGGCTGATTCGCAGCCAATGGAAGTAACAAGAGGCAATGCCTGCAGGAAGCCCTTTCTTTCCGCATCATGTACACCTCTCCAGGAGCTGCGCCAAATAGGCACCCCCATCCCCTGCCCCCACCTGCACTCCCCTTCCTGCTCCTGCACCCCCCTGGTAGGCCCTGCAATCCCCACCCAGCCCACTTCTGTGCCCTCCCTCCCAGACCTCACTCCTACATCCTACCTTCCTGCCCAGACCTCACACCTTAGTCCACTCCTGCATCCTACCTGCCTGCCAAGACCCTGCAACTCAAGTTCACTCCTGTACCCTAACTCCTGTCCAGACCCCCACATCCTCCTCCCATGCACTGAACTCATTTTTTATCCCACCCCAGAGCCTGGGGGCCCCCCACAAAATCTACTAGCCCCAGTCCCCCTAGGCTCTGGGATGCAGCTTAAGGGTAGTGAAGTGAATGTCTTCTTTTCTGCTTCTCAGTTAGGGGCCACATCTGTGAGGGTTTTTTCCTTCTCATCTGGGGGCTAGGTCAGTGAAAGTGCTTTTTTAATCTTGCTTCTCATTTGTGTGTGGCCTCCAACTGACTGTTCTGTGGGTCAGTGGCCCCCAACCTAAAAAAAGTTCCACCCCATCATAAAGGACCTGGTCTGAGTTGTGTCAGTCAAGTGCTGTGTGCACACTGTGCCTTAGGAGACAACTTCCTTGATTGTTTCTATGTTTAGTGACAGGAACTGGGTACTACAGAATAGGATGTCTTCGGAAAGGTGTTTAGGTGTTCAGAGATCTGGAAGTTAGTGTTAATCTGTGGCCAGAGGCGGTTGGTTTCTGGGTATGGAAAAACAGGCATCAGAATCAGACAAAACTACTTTGCTTTAAGGGCAGGAGGGGATAAAGCATATCACAACCTTAAGTACCTCTGGGCACATCACAGAGGGTAGTGGGTCACTCCCTAACATTCTCTCAGATTAGACAGGTTACACCGGAAACTTCAAAAACCTTCAATATCATTTGTCTCCCTACACTTGCATGCTGTCCCTCCACATATTGTCCACTCTTCAGTTTTTAAGAACATGGGCTCTCAAATGCAAATCTAATCTTTACTTGCTGGTTTTTAAACTAAATTAGAAAATGTTGGAGATACTGCAAGAATTTAAAGGTGCTACTGAAGAGATTACAATCTGTTCCACATCTGTGAAAGAACTGGAGATCTTATCCCAAAATTTCTAAATAAAACACACCCTCCTAGTTAGCCTTAATTTTTCTAATCCATTTCATATAAATGCTATTAGTCCAAAGCAAGCAGCATATGATGCAAGTACTATTCTCAGTCATATTCTAACATACACAGACTACCTTCGGGCCAACACTTTCACAGGGCACAAGACAAATAGTTCTTTATGCTCACTCACACTGGCTCTTGCTGTGGGAAATCTCTCCACCAATATTACATCCATGAAATTAATTTATTCTTAAATTAGGAATTGTTCCTATTATGACAGAAAATAGGTTCCTCTTTGAATTGCATATAGCAGAGGAGGAAAACAGGAGAGCAAGAGCCATTACAGAAGAGGAACACTTTTCGTCAATAAGATAGAGTGAATTCTTTATTCATCAGCCAAAAGCATACGAGGATTATGACTCAGTCCATAATAATAAAATATTAATACTATCATAATGATTTTCATCTTTGAGGCACTTTACAGCCATTTATTTTTAACAGCCAATAGAAGAGAAAGAGTCATCCATTTAAGGAAATTGAGAATTAGAAATTAAATAAATTTGTCCAATTCTCTAAAGTCTGTTAGTGACATTGCCAGGACCAGAAGTCTGGCATGCCTGGCTCCTACTCCCATGTTCTATTCACACCTATATTCATTCACCTTATCAAAATTTACAAATTCATCACAGTAGTAATTTACTTAAGAAATGTGGTTTGCCAAGAGCTCTGAGTTTTGGGCTACCAAGTACATGCTACACATCTCAGTTACTAATTGCTTCATTCCTTCTCCTGCTCTTTGCCTGCCCAAGAAGAAAAGCCAAATGCATGCAGCTCAAAACTATCCCCTATGTTTTGTTTCCTCCCCCGATTAATTAACTGTGCACCTGAGGTCCCTTGCCAACATAATTATTTTAATGTTAAGGGAGAGGAATCTACACACAATTCCTATCACAAAGAGAGGACCAAACTCAAAGAGAAAGCTTGCCTACCAACAATATTAAATGAAACAAGATTAGAATTCCACTTGAGAAACAACACATAACAGTAATTTACATACAGACCGAAAGGAAACCCCTATTAGCAACTCAAAATTCAATTCCTAAGCTTTAAAGAGTAAGATAGTTTTAGTAAGTTAATTGCAGTCTTAATTTTTTAAAATATTTATATAAAAATTTAATCTGATTTAATGCCTAAAACCACTAACGTGGTGCAATGACATATGAAACACAGAAGAGAGTCAGGAAGAAAGGAGTATTATACAGATTATAGCTATTACTTTTGATTTCTTAAATATAAAACTCAAGAAAGGATACAAACTAGAAAACAAAATTTAAGACAACATTTCTAATGAGTAAATGACAGACTGCCTCAAAACAGAAATTGATATGGATCAATAATGAGGCTGAAGAAGATGAACTACTGTTAGCTGCCATTGTTTCTCACTGCCAAAAACATGGTATCAGAGTAGAAGAAAGGCAAAGAATGTATGTCATTTCTTTCCTTCAAGGACACACTGTTGATGCAACTTGCAGTTAAAAGTCTCAAGAGCATCAACTGACCAGCCCATCAGACAGGAAGTTGAAAATTAAAACTGTTCTCATTCCATTCCTGTTCATTTTCTCTAAAGGAGCTGTAGTCAAAAGCAGATGGGAGGGGAGGTGCAATGCACATATGTAATTAACCATATGTTCTCTTCTTGAAGTGCAGAATAGTACTAATTGAAGGTAGACAAAAAATAAAATTTATCAAAGTGCCTAGCTGGGCATACAATCATTTCATACACCAGTTTTAGTTTTCAGTTTCAGATCAGATACACTCATCATCAGTTCACCTCAGCAGTGAGTCCAGCATGCAATGATTACATTTCACTTGCCTGAAGAAAGGATTTTGTTGATCCAGACTTATGAACAAATCAGTTTTCCTACCACATTAAGGATATTAAATATCAATTAATTGACTAATCGAATAGTCAATGCGGCGCTTCTGCCTTTGAAGTGCCTTCAAAGGCGAAAGGGCCACATGGAGCCTGGGGTCAGCTGGGTACTCCCTCACTGACCCTGGGCTCCGTGGCGCTGCCACTTTGAAAGGCTGCCGGGAGCTCAATGTCAGGACAGCAAGGAAGGGGGGAAGCAACTAGTCAACTATCTGATAAGCTTTGCTTATCGGATAGTCAACTAGTCCTTCACATCCCTATACCACATAACACAATCACCTCTTCAATCTCACAGAAGAAAGGCTGACTGTCACCCCAACTTTCATACAAAAAAATCCTTAAAGGAGGAATACTGTATACTATATAGACTTACTAAACACTAGTTTAAGTAGGGATGTTAAACTGTTAACTGGTAAGCGTACTGATAAGCATGAGGCTTGCCGGTATGCTTACCTGTTAAATGTACATTGCCAGTGAATTCCATCATCAGTCCGCCACAACCAGAGCAGTCTCAATGGAGGGGTCTGTGGTCTGGGAGGCAGGCTGGGCAGCAAACCCTAATTTAAAACAGTTAACCAGTTAAGCACTACTGTTTAACTGCTTAACCATTTTAACATCCCTTGTTTCAAAGAAATCAAGGAACATATCAGCTCACAAGACAATCTGAGGACAGCATGAGAGGCAGAAAAATTGCAATTGCTTTACCTTGTATTGAAGTATATTTGGGTAGAACACAAAATCACTCCATTCATGTCCGATTTACGACAGTAAACTAGAGATGCATTTTAACAGGTATAATGAAACCTTCTTTTAGTCAAGCCCTTTCCCTCCCTTTTGTCCCTCACCCGAGAATTTCAATTTAAGCCACATTTATGGGTATGGAACTCCTTCAGAGATGGAGCAGCAGTAAAGTCAAGCTAAGAGCTGCCTCTCATTCTGGTCCCCCTTGTCAGGAGAGAGTGAGTGCTCACCCATAAGATACATGGCTTTGCTGATGCCAAAAACCAGACCAGGCAAAGGGTCACTGCAACTTACATAATTTTTCAAAACATAGAAGAACATGGCAATTTTCTTTTCCTCAACTGACATTTTAAAGGCCCGAAAGGACTATCGCGATTGTCTAGTATGACATCTTGCACAACACAGGTCATAAAATGTCAACCACTTTTGCATCACTATAGAATTACTAGAAACAATTTAGTTTTAAGCAGGTTCCACTGTATTTCTGCCACTCAAGGGACTGACAAATCCTTAACTTACTGGAGGTAATTTTCTATTAAAAGGTGCATCCAAGTTGTACTCAGGGAATATTGTGCAGTAGTATCTTGATTGAATATTCTCAAAGATGGTCTCCTAACACCTCTCAAATATTTTTATACTGTGGACTACTTATTAGACTATAGGCCCTATGCTGCATGTCTCCCATCCAGCCACTCAGTTTCAGACCTTCCCTGTAAAATTTAGAGAGATCCATGCAATGAAAACAATATTACAATAGTGTTAATGAGACAGGATGAAAAACATCCCTTTAATGCATGGCAACGATTGTTTACTTACATTTCCCACCCCTTCCTCTATATTTGGGCTGCTTATTTCCTCTATCTGGATATAGGACTTCACCTTTATTGGTGCCATTCATCTTTTGATGCTTACAGCTTCCATGACTCTAATCTCTATAACAGTCTGCTGTCTGCTTCTGTTTTCCTTACTATACATCTGTTACACCTGAAGTTGAAGGTAATCTGCAATATGATCAGAGATCAATAGCAAGGGAAATCAATAATTCATATTTTCTTTGAGAAGTAAGGGTACTCTGATTAACTGATAGAAAATGCAAAACTTCTATTAGGATTTACAGATCTAAGACACTGTGCAAACTACACGTTTTATGGGACACACACAAGCAAAATCCACTAAGAGCCAAAGCATCCCCTGCTTTATAATCACAAACAAGTACTAATCTTTGAATCCAAGAATCTCCTATTAACTTCATATTTAAGGAGAGAAGTTGCCATACAACTGCTGTCATGACAACCAAACTTTCTGAATATCTTTCTGTGTCTCGTATTTGACAAACTTACCTTTTTTTTTAAATCATTTGGGAATCTGTCAAACTGAATTTATATTAATGTAATTACAGGTTGTACCTCCCTGGTCTAGCACCCTGGCGACCCGACTGGTCCCAAACCAGGGAATTTACCAAACCAGGAGAGGTTAATGCAGCGGGGCTCAGTTTTTCCCCCTGGCGGCCCAAGAGCTCTGCTTTTCCCCAGGCAGCTCCACTGCCACCCAGGGCTCTGCTCTCTCCACAGTGTGGCAGGAAAGGGAGAGCTCTACTTTTTCTCCTGCAACTTCACTGCAGCTGGGGGCTCCAATCTTCCCATAGTGGCCAGGAACTGCACTGCCATTTGGAGCTCCACTCTTCCTGTAGCAGCTTCACTGCTACTGGGGACCTTGTGCTCCCATTGGTGGCTGGGGGCTCTGCTTTCTCTCTAGCAGCTCTATTGCAGCCCAGTGGCTCTGTGCTCCCCCCAGTGCCACCTGGGGTTTTGCACTCTTCCCAGCAGCTTTGCTGCCATCCGGTGGGCTTCACACTCTGCCAAGCAGCCCTGCTGCCGCCTGGGGAGCTTCACACTCCACAGAGCAGCTCTGCTGCTACTTGGGGGGCTCCATGCTCCACTCGGCAGCTCTGCACTCCCCTCCCCAACACCCCCGCTATGGTGCAGGGGGCTCCATGCTCCCCTCCATCTGCCATGCTACTGCATTCCCCCAGTTACAGGGAGCTCTGCTCCCCTACCCCAGGACTGGGGGCTCTGCGTTGCTCCCAGTGACTCTGCTGCCCCTGGGACTCCATCGCAGCCGCCTAGTTTGGCAACACTCCTTGCCCAGGCCCAACAGCTTATCCCCATGAGTGTTCTCAGAGGATGCCAGACCAGGGATGTTGCTGGACAAGAGAAGTGCGGATTATAGAGTTTCAACCTGTAATGATACAACCAACTAGAGCAGAGGCAGATTATCTACTGTTATTGGGGAGAGGGTTCTTTTCATTTGTTGCAAGAAAACAGTTGCAAAGGCAGTAATAATAAACAAATTAAAAATGTCATTTTCCTGACAATTCAGATGCCACAATCACATATATAGTAGCCCAATATCTGTGACTCACGCTGTAGTGTTACAAGTCACCTCTGGGGGGCGTTGTTGCCTTGCGCCGTGGCGCTCGGCTGAGTTCTGCGGCGCTCAGCTGGGCCGCCGTGGGGCAAGCGGCGCAAGCGGCCGTTTGGGCCCGTGGTCCCCATGCAGCATCCCCGTGCTGCATGGGGAGCGCAGGGCCCAAACAGCAGCTTGCGCCGCTTGCTCCCCTGCGGCGGCCCGGCTGAGCAGCGCAGAACTCAGTCGAGCACCACAGCGGGAGGAGAAGGGGGCCGGGCGGTGACATACACTGCCCCGCCCCCTGGCCGTGTATGTCACATGGGTAGGGTAAAAAAAAACGGACACACTTGATCAGGGGCGGGAGGGGGGAGAGACCGGCCGGGAGAGGAGTGGGGCTGGCTGGGGGCACGGGCGGGAAGCAGAGCTGGTTGGAGGAGGGGAGTCAGAGGCAGCGTAGCTGGCCAGGGGAGAACAGGGGAGGGGTGGTGGCAGGAAGCAAAGCTGGTCAGGGGTGGGGGTTGGAGGCCGCGGGGCTGGCTGGCGGGGGGCAGGGAGAGGTAATCGGCCAGCGGGGAGCCGGACTCACTCGGGCGCGTGTAGATGCTGCCCGCCCCACTCATGGTCCCAGCAAAGCAAGTCCAGCAGCGGCTCCAGCACGCGCTGGAAAAGCGCTCAGGAGCAGGGACAGAGCTTCCCCTGCTTCCCAGAGGCAACTAGAGGCTCCCAGCGCCGATCGCGCCCCACCTCCCAGCCACTCCCCCGGCCCCGCCCGGCTTCCGTCTGGCACCCAGCTAGAGAACCAGAAAATACCGGACATTGAATATGTCCGGTATTTTCTGATTTTTTTTTTTTACCGGACAGAGGTCAGAAAACTGGACTGTCCGGTAGAAAACCGGACACCTGGCAACCCTATACATTACCGCCCCGCCCCCCTTTGCCTCCCGCCGTGGTGCTCAGCTGAGTTCTGCGCCACTCAGCCGGGCCGCTGTGGGGGAGCCCAAACAGCCACTTGCTCCGCTTGCTCCCCCGCGGCAGCCCAGAACTCAGCTGAGTGCCACAGTGGGAGGCGAAGGGTGGCGAGGCAGTGATGTACACGCCCAGTGGGCGGGGCCTGGATGAGCATGCATCCCCGACAGAGACAGAGGAGAGCAGAGACAGAGTGAGAGGTAGGAGGGGGGAGAAGAGAGAGACAGAGCAGAGAGAGAGAGAGAGGCAGGAGGAGGAGGAGAAGAGAAAGGGAGAGTGAGAGGCAGGAGGGTGAGAAGAGAAAGAAACAGTCGGAGAGAGAGGCAGAAGGCGGAGGAGAGCTGAGCGAGAGAGGGGGAGGCAGGAGGACGAGGAGAGAGACACGGACGGAGCGAGAGACCGGAGGCTCAGGAGAGAAGACCGACGTGGAGGAGAGACCTGAAAATCTTATGACGGGCTAATTGGCTAGTTAGGAAATGAAAGAGACCAAGTGGGATAGTGCCCTCTCTCAGCAAGTTACTAACGCAGGCCAGAGATACCAAGTTTTCCTCCTTCTTCCAAGACTATGTGGCATTTATTTTCAAGTGTATTTAACTGTTCCTCCTTTCAGCAGGAGTGCATAAAGAATAGAAGTTTAGAATCAACATGCAATTACACCACTACTTTGTATCTTCACTTTGGTATCCTAGACGACAGCTGCTAACTATCAACATTCCAGGCAGTAAGAACAGGTATCTCCCTTCAACCATTCCTTAATCAGCAGGCATGAGACACTTACAATGGATTCCATTCTTCCACTCCCAGTGCACTGTACTTGAAACACTCCTATAACATGAGTTTTAATCATGCTTAATCAGATGGCTAACTTCCCTTATCAATGTTTTAGATACAAGAAAAAAGATACTTTAGAACTGATGCTGCAGAGTTCACTTATACATATTACTGAAGGTCAACACACCTTTCAAAATTACTCAGTTAAGAAACTGAACTTTTTAAAAGTGAAAAGATAGAATAGCAAAGTAATCTTATTATGAAAGTGAAATAAAAAGTTAAAATAAAGCCTGAGGTATCACATCCTGTTAAAAGGTATGCGGAGGGGAGGGGGAGGGCAGGACTAGCCAAAAATATTTGAATTTTACATTTTTTAAATTCTTTTCTCAACCTCCTCTAATCCTGTCATTTTCTTGTTCACTTAAAACAGTTCTGAAAGCATCATTCTTTGTCATCACATATACCAGAAATCTTACTGCAAGGATGCATTTAAGGACATTTTCACAAACCAGTAGTGACATACACATGTCAAAGTGAAATCAATTAAAAGTCAGCTAAAATGTATTTCTTAATGTCCCCTTCAATATGCTTAGTAGAGGTAATAAGCTCAGAAGTTTGTGCTTAATTTCATTAGCTTTGCAATTTAAATTGTGTTGTAGTCTTTAGCAAAGTACACAGTAAAAGTTTCCTGTGTTTTGGAAGCACTTCCTCATCAAAATCTCACAGGACACTAAATATCTGATAGCTCGTATAAAAATAAAATAAAGTGTTCTGTAAGAAATCTATATAATAATTTTCAACAGAAAGACTTCACAACCCTTTATAAACACATTACCTGTTCCGCACAGGCTGAGATGCAAATGCCCCGCTACTTAAGCTACAAAGCACAATAAAAGAAAGGTTGCAAACAAGAGCAAATCCAAAACTGCTAGCTCAGCCCACTCAAGGTTTAGCATATGAAGAACAGAAATACAACAAGCCCATATCAGCTAAAAATTGTATGATAGAGTAGGAAACACATACACAAATGTCATGTCGTGTCCTTGGTACATGTTTTACTCTCCAAAATGGTTTGCAATACTTGTAGCATCACCAATATATACATTAATGAAAAACATCAGCTTTCACATATGATCACTCTGCCTACATCAGGATGTACAAGTATTTCTCATACAAGGTTCTAGGGCTACAGAGGTGAAAAACTGGAGTGTTCTAGGTAACTCCTGATGTATGAGCTGTTTTAAATATGCATTACCTACCAAGCAGACATCCAAGGCCTCTGCTAGGGACAGGAGACAATCCACTGAGTAAACCCATGCAGATGCAGTACCATGGGGGATTTGCTGCCGCATACATCATAGTATAACCACAACCATCAGGATTGTAAATATATAAGTGGGGCGTACATAGGAAGAAAGGAAACGATAGAGCAGGTCACTACAGGCTAGACTATGCAGGGCTAAGCAGTGAGGGGGGTGACTCATGAAGGAGAAGGTGTGTTATTCGAGCAGAGAGCGGAGGAAATGAGGTGTTAACTTGGGGGCTCACGAGGATGAGGTAGTGAGTGCTACGGGGGGGGCGGCGGAAGAGGTTTCTCACCGGGATGAAGTGTCTCACCGGGGGACCCACAAGGAGCCATAACTCAGGAGAGGAGAACGAGGGGCTCAAAAGAGGGGAGGCTGCAGCAAAGCAGCTCAAAGGGAGAGTCCATGGCGAAGGGGCGGGTCTCGCTGGGCTGGGAGTCAGGGGTGTCCCACTGGGAGCTCGGGGAGGGGAGGGGGGGCGTTGGGCTGGTAAAGGCGCCGCAGGCAGCAGGTCGGGGGGGGCATAGAGGCAGCCGCGGCGCTAACGGGCGGGGAACGGGACCCAGCGTCTCCGAGGAGGGGCGGGTCCATCCCCCCGACACGGATGGGCCCTGCCGCGCGGGTGGGCTCGGCTCGCTCAGAGGCCTGGGCCTCGCACTCACCTGGTCACAGCTACATCCCGGCTTCGGCATCGCCTGTCCCCTTCCGGAGCCGCCTGCGCCGCCGCCCCCCCGGCAACAAACTTCCCCGAACTGCTGGCAACCCTGCCTCGCCACCGCCGGCTCGTCAGCCACGGCCAGAGTCCCGCCCCACCCTCTCCTTGGCTAGATGATTGACGGCTCGTTTGGCCAATCGCAATAAGCAGAACGAGTTGAGTGTCACGACTGCCAACCCGTGGCGGTCGAGCGGCCTGGGAAGCTAACGGACACCGCATGGGAAAGGACGAAAGAAGGTGGGTGGCGGCGGGACTTCTTTTGATTGGCGTGTAAAGCAGCCAATTAGAAGACAGAAATAATGTCCTCGGCTGTAAGGGAGGTGGGCAAGCTGAGGGACGGAAATGTCTGGATTCTTAAAGGGACAGTAGCTCAAACTTCCCTCGAACTCCCCCAGTGGGCATGGGCGGCAGGGCACCATCCCTGGGCTGCCCGTGCCGAAGGGAGGGCGACACGATCAATGAGGCCTCATTGGGAATCTCGTTTCACCTGCACAGCGCCCCGCCCCCACAAAGCAGCACCAGCCCAGAGACGCCCCAGAGCGCTGGGCCAGCAACTCACCAGCATGCGGGGAGCGGGGGCGACAGACTGGCCGGGCCGCGGGCAAGGCGGGGAGAGCCGGCTCCGGCTGCGCTGTCGCCCCGCCCCTCCCCAGCAGCCCTCAGAGCCGCCTGCAGCGCGCAGCAGCAATGTAAAGGGCTTGGGGCTCTGGTGGCCGCCGCCGCCGCTGCTATGGTGGCCGGAGCCCTGAGGCAACTGCTCTGTTTGTGTCTCCCCCCCGCACACACAGACACACACACACACGTCAGCGGGCCTGGGCGGGCGTAAGAGGCATTGGCAGGGCTGGGTGGGGAGCCCAGGACAGCAGGGGAGTCGCAGGGAAGGGTGGGGACCCACATTTCCACCCGCACTGTAGGAACCATTCTTACAGCTGCCACGTACAGGTCGTACCTCCCTGGTCCGGCACCCTCCGGGCAATCCAGAGATTCTGCTTGATCACGGGAGATCAACGCTGGCCCCTCTGCTTTTTCCAGCTGCGGGGCTCTGCTCCAGTGGCAGCAAACAAGCCAGCATTGACCCAACAAGGTTGGGAAGGGGGATGCTGGGGGAAGAGCCAAGGGGGCTACAAAGCCCTGAAGCCAAAGGCCAGAAGCACAGCCCCATAAGAGAACATATCCCAGTGCTTCCCTCCCCCCACCCACACCACTGCACTCCCTACTCAGTCATGGTGGCCCCACTGCTGCCACTGGAAGGAATCCGCACAGCAGCAGAGGGACTAGCATTGACCAAATGGGGACTAGGGGTAAGGGGAGACGCTGGCCGAAGAGGCAGGGTGGATGTGGAGCTCCAGGAGCACAGCCCTTTAGGAGCTCACCAAGCCAAGGAAACATCCATGGAGATGCCAGACCATAGATATTGCCTAACTAGGGATGTCTGGACTATAGAGAGAGCTTGAACCACTGTTAGACTTGGCAAAATTCAAAAGTCTAAAATTATTTTAAATAATTTCTGTGTAAAATATCACTTTTATTTTTAAGCTTTTTATTTTTATCCATTTAAATTTTCACAGTTGCAGGAATTTATGTGAGAGAAGTCATATGCTAATTATTTAATTACAGTAGAAATTGAGATTAAAAAAAGCTAAAGCTTTATAACCTAACACACAAATTGTCAACATCATAAAAAAATACAAAATAACAGCCTTAACATTTGCTAACTTCACAAGTGGTATTTTTCTTACTTTGATTATCTGTACATTTCAATCACCATCTCTGGAAATAGTTTCATTATTTGTTGTCAATTTGGTGAAATAAATTTATAAGAGATTTGTGCATTTGTGAGTCCATTTGTCCATTATAAGGGCTAGGGCCACCAAATTCAGTAGGCACCTTGTTCTTACCTAACTTAAAGCAAGGTCAGGGTTTGGTTGTACCAGGAAAACTGGAAGTGTTGGGAATGGAACTGTTTTCCAGAACATTGAAAGGGAAGGGACAGAGAGAGGAGGGACCTGATACTCATTCATCACTGGGGGCAGTAAGCACAGGAGACAGCTATACAGCAGAGTGATCAGTGGGGACAGCTGCACCAGTTAGAGACTGGCCAGCTGGGGATGGGGCTCTGCAACAGACGGGGCTCTGCTCCAAAACAGTGCAAAGGGGAAACCGCCCCAGCCTCCTGCCCACGCCAGGAGCCCATCCGCCAAAGAGAGGCCAAGGCCTGGAACTATGACCCAGCCCCAGCCAGGCTGCAAGCCTGCAGGATGTGGCAGGCGGCTGAATGTCAGCGCCGGCCCCTGGAGTCTGCCCCCACTTGGGTAGCCTGCAGACTGCAACTGAGGCTGCAGCTAGCCTCCAGAGCAGGGGTGGCCAACCCGCAGCTCGCGAGCAAAAAAAATTGCGGCTCCTGACAGAACCAGGCTGGAACTCAGGTCAGGCACTCTCATAGCCGGGCCGCTCTGAGCTGCATGCGTGCTCATGGCCCGTGCCGTTCCTCTCATGGCCCCCAGCGCACTACAGCTCTGGAATCTGGGCATAAGGTTAGTGGGGGTGGGGAAGGGGGAGGGGGATTGAGTTAGAGCAGGGAGGGGAGGTGTCTGGCTCTGGGGAAGGGGAGGAAGATGGGGGGGGCGCATGGTGTGCCGGCTGCTCACTGCGCCGGCTGCTCAGCGCACGTGCCCCAGCACACGGAGGGAGACGCGCGTGGCTGTAGCAGCGGCTTTGCCTCCGGGACCCGAGAATTAGGTTGGGGGGGGGATTGGTATAGTGGAGGTTTAGTGCGTGGCTCTGGGGATTCGGTTAGAGGGGCAGTGCCTGGCTCGGAGGGGATTGGGTTGGAGGGTGCCTGGCTCTGGAGGGGATTGGGTTGGGGTGTGTGTGCACCTGGCTCTGGGGAAGGGGAAGGGGATTGGGTTAGAGCAGGGGTGTGTGCACCTGGCTCTGGGGAAGGAGAGGGGAATTGGGTTAAAGAGTGTGTGTGTGTGTGTGTATGTGTGTGTGTGTAGTGTGTGTGTGCTGACTCTGGTGAAGGGGAGGGGGATTGGGTTGGGGTGTGTGTGTCTGGCTCTGGGAAGGGAGGAGAATTGGGTTAGAGCGGGGGGGGGGGTTGCCTGGGGCGGGGGAGAGGAGGGGAAGAGCAGCCAGTGTGCTTCCTGAGACCTGGGATCCCCAGGTACTGGCCCCAGCTGTCTCTGACCCCTCCTCCTGGCCAGATCCCCACGAGTACCCTGCCCCAGCACCCTGTTCCCTGCCCCCACCAGCACAGTTAGGGCCACATTAGTGAGGCTTGGGGTGTTTTGGAGGAGTTGTTTTTTTGCATCTCACTTGTGTGGCCCCGACTGACTTTTCTGTGGGTCAGTGACCCCTGACTCAAAACAGGTTCCCCGCCCCTCTCATAAATAAAGACAATGCTGAAACATTTTGTGTTTGACATAATATTTTATTTAAAAATGAAGCCTGGCCAACAAGCCCCCATCTGGCTGCAGCATCATAACACTCCTGCACCCCGACTCCAAACCTGAGCCTATCATACGCTGGAACCCCATGTCCTGAGCCTCTCACATCCCCAAACTCCTACACCCCCACATCCCCAGTCTTCTGCCACAACACTCCTGCACCATCCACACACTGCAAATCTGTGTCCTGAGCCCATCATGAGCCTCCCCGACATGAGCATCTCATGCACCACAGCCCAAACTCCTGCACCCTCACAGACACAAGCCTGCAGCTTGCTCAGCACCCCAACCCTCTACCTGACCCCAACACTCTCCAGCCTGGAGCCCCCTCCCTGAGCCAGCACTTTTTCCTCTACTTCCTCCTGCACCCAAATTCCCTCCCAGAACTTGCACATTTCACCACTTCTCGGTGTTTTTTTTGAGAGCCACAATAGCAATGGAGACAGCGTGAAGAGCCAGGGCAAAGTTGTTGAACCAAAAAAACCGGGGGGCAGGGCTGCAAAGACCTGGGGAAAAATTGTTAACACACCAAAAAAAAAAAAAAAGCGCCATGCCCTGGGACAGATGTACCAGCACCTATTTTCCCCCAGTGCAGCGTGTGGTGTGTTTTGGTTTTTTTGCTCAACAACTTTGCCTCGGCTCTCCACACTGTCTCCACTGCTATTGTGGCTCTTTGTCTGGAATGGGTTGGCCACCCCTGCCCCAGAGCCTCCCTGCTCTGTGGACAGCATGCAGACCGTTCATTTTATTTTCCAAAAAACAAAAAATAATTAAGGACCTGAGCGCTGCCTGATAAATCTTCTAGTTTACCAATAAAAATGCAATCTTTCCAAACCTAACCATACTCTATTGAAGTTTCAGAGGGGTAGCCATGTTAGTCTGTAACTGAAAAAACAAAAAAACAGTGAATAGTCCTGCGGCACCTTAGAGACTTACAAAATACATAGATGGAATCATGAGCTTTCTTCAGATGAAAAAGTGGGTTGTGCCCATCATCTACATTTTTTTGTTAGTCCTCTAAGGTGCTGCAGGACTATCATACTGTCTTGCAGATAGTCTATGACCTCTAGTGGCTAAAGCTTGCAACTGTCTCACATGCAAATACAGCTACCAAGAAGGGAGATGCAAAGCACCTTGTAATGCAGGGATGGAGAACCTTTTTTGGGTCAAGGTGACTGACCCACATTAAAATCAGTTAGGGGCTATATGCAAGTGAGAAGCACAAAAAAAAAAATCACGTAAGTGGCCCATGACTGATAAGCAGAAAAAAAGACACACTTACCTCACTCATGCAGGTTGGGGTACCAGGGTTCCCACAGGCAAGGCTCAGGGCTTCCCCAGGGCCAGATTAACTCTTCTGGGGGTTTTGGGGCTAGGAGATTTTGTAGGTCCTCCCAGGCTCAGGGGTAGGGCCAAAAATGAGGGGTTCAGCATGTGGGAGGGGACTGCCAGTGAGTGGGCTGAGGGTGGGAAAGTGTGATCTGGACAGAAGGGAGGGTGTAGGAGCAGGTTGAGGGGTCTGGGTGACAGGGATGGTATAGGAGTGGAGTGGAGGTGCAGGAGCAGGCGGGGGGGGGGAATGAGCAGGAGACAGGGTGCAGGAACAGGGTGGGACTGGGATGTGAGAGGGGACATGAGATGGAGGCATCTACCTGGCACAACTCCTGGGGGGCACAGGTGACGCCACACGGTCCCACTCAGTGCTGGCCAGCATCACCCCACACCGGTCCCATTAGCTGGGATTCCTGACTAATGGGAGTGATTCCAGGTGCAGAGTTATTCTCTCCCCGTGCCAGGCAGAATTTATGGGCTAGATACAGCTGGCAGGGCTCCCCCCTCCTTCCACCAGCAGCGGGGAGCTGGAAATGGTGCTCCATAAACCGGTAAGGGGTGTCAAACCTCGACACCCCTGTGAGTGGCTGGAGTGCCAGTGCTGGCTTGCCCCACTGTGGAGGGAAGGGGAGAGTCCCAAGGCTTAATGGCTATATCAAAGCAAGCTGTCAGACACATCTGGCCCACAGGCTGAAGGTGCCCCATCTCTGCTGTAATGAGTTGTTGAGACAAAGGGTATGTTTGCCCTGTAAATATATCTAACGCAGAGAACAACAGAATTTTATTGTAGTAAGAGTCATTTGGATTACCTGTTCCTATTACTGGATGCTAAATTAACTAAAAAAGCTCGACATCATTATGGACAACTCAAGGAAAACTGCTCAGTGTGCAGGGTGATCAAGAAATCAAATAACATGTTATGATGAGACAGAATATAATACAGGGAATATTACAAAATTGTTATATAAATAATTGGGACATCTGGAATACTGTGTTCATTCAGTTCTGGTCATCCTATCTCAAAAACATAGTACAGAAGCAGAGGGGGTCCAGAAACTTCCATATGGTGAGAGACTGAAAAGCACTGGAACTGATGACCTGTGAGATGAGACAAACAAAATGGGACACAAAGGAAGTATAAAATAATGAATGGCATAAAAAAGGTAAATTGGGCCTTCCTATTTGCCCTCTCATAATACAGGAACAAGGGAACACTATACAAATAAAAGATAACAAATACACAAATGAGAGAAGAAAACATTTACACAATGCAAAATTAATCCATGAAGCTCACTGTAATTAATGTAATAATCAAAAAAGTGGGAGTATTCCACACTTCTCCCTGCCTTTGCACTGCCCCTTCCCACCTTTGCTCTGTCCTTTCCCTACCTCCTCCCCGCCATTGCTCTACCCCTGCCGTCTCTTCCCCCAACCGAGGTGGCCCAGGGGACTAAGTGGGGTCAAAAGGCTGGCACCAGCAGCAGGGGACCATCCCATCCCCCCAGACTCATCGGCAGCAGTGAGGGAAGCAGAGCGACACAGCCCCAGCTCACTCTGCTTCCTGCCAGAGAGTGCAAGACGGTTCTGCCCCTTCCCCAAGAAATGCGGCCAATGGGAGCTGGGGCCGCGATGCTTCACTTCTCTTGCCATTGCTTGAGTGCGGGGAGGAGGTGGTTGTTGCAGGTGCAAGACTTCCCCCTCCCCCTCCCCGCTAGTCTCCCTACCAGCTGCTGGTCAGTCCCTTACCACTCCACCCACAGAGTTGGGGGCATGTGACCCCTCATACTTCCCAACACATTGCCCTTGCTTCTTTTCCTTTTTTCCAGTCCATTCTAAAAATCACACTTGGGCACTCAGAGCAGAGCTTCCAAGAGGAGGGAAGGTGATAGCATCCTCTTTACCTTCATCTCATCATATAGAGGTAATACTCTTTCTGTTCCACTAGTATCACTAGGGGGACGGGGATATTAAACAGATGCTACTAAAATTAGATATTTTAAAATCAGCAATTCCGAAAACTTGCATCCAAAGCCTTACAAGATCTGGCTGAAAAGCTCAATCATTAATGTTGATTTTCAGTAAGTGTTGAAGCACTAGAAAAGCTCCAGATGACTGTAAGAAAATTACATTGTGCCAGTTTTTCAAAAGTGCAAATAGGATGACCTGAGCAATTTTAGTCCTGTCAGCCTGACATAGATCCTAGGCAAGATAATGGAGCAGCTGACACAATACTCAATTAATGAAGAATTAAAGAAAGGTAATGCAATTAATGAAAATCAGTAGATCTCAAACTAACTTGATATCTTTTTTGGTAAATTTACTTTTATCAGCCAAAACTGACATAATGTTGACATAACATACTTAAGTTTCTGTACAGCATTTGACTTGATACCACACAACATTTTGATTACAAAACTTGAACAATATAAAATTAACATGGCACATTAAATGGATCCAACAGAGATCAATATTTGGCCCTATGCTCTTATTGGGGATCATAGCCGATAATCAGCTGAACATGAACTCCAAGTATAATGTTGCATCCAAAACAGCTAATGAGCTGTTGGGATGAATAAACAGGAGAATCTCAAGTAGGAATAGAGAGGTTTTTTCCCTGTATATTTGACACTGGCACTACCACTGCTGCAATACTGTGTCCAGTTCTGATGTCCACAATTCAAGAATGATGTTGATAAACTGGAGAAGGTTCAGAAAAGAGCCACAAGAATGATTAAAATATTGGAAAACATGCCTTATACCATGATAGGCTCCATCTAGTTAGCTTAACAAAGAGATGACTAAGAGGTGACTTGATTCCAGTCTATAAATACCTACATGCGGAACAAACAGTTAACAATGGGCTTTTCCATCTAGCAGAGAAAGGTATAACGTGATCCAACGATTGAAAGATGAAGCTCATGTAAAAGTAACATTAATCCTGACAAATTAAGTACACAAAAGTCAGGACAATTAAAAGTTTAAGTATCTGATGCAATTTTAATTTGATCTCACTGCTGATGCTGTTAATAATCATTACTTCGACACTTCCAGAGATGTACATGGCACTTGACAGATATAGAAGAAAAAAGTGCATACCCTAAAGAGCGTATTGGGATTAATGCAAACAAAGGAGTGAGGAGGATGTTATATGAAAATTATATAGGGTTGTGGGTGTGCATGTGTGCATGTATATATATGAATTTAGAGTCTATTCAAATCAGGGCAGTTAACTCACACAATTAACTAAAAAATTAATCATGATTAAAAAAATCAATCAAAATTAATCGCAGTTTTAATTGCCCTGTTAAACAACAGAATCCCAATTGAAATTCATTAAATATTGTTGGATGTTCTTCCACATTTTAAAATACATTGACTTCAATTATATTATAGAATACAAAGCACAGTGTGCACACTTCATTATATTTGCTTACCATTTTTTTAAATTAAAAACATTACAAAAAAGAAGCAGGAAGCATTGTCTCCTGCAAATGGAAACAAACCTGTTTGCCTGCAAATTTGGCTGAAGAAGAAGTAGGACTCAGTGGACTTATAGACTCTAAAGTTTTACATTGTTTTATTTTTGAATGCTTTTTTTGTACATTAATTCTATGTGTAAGTTCAACTTTCATGGTAATGAGACTGCATTCACTACTGCTAGTGGGGGAATTGAAAATATTATTTTTAACGGTATATTATTTTTTATTAAAATATTGGCAATGTGAGCAAGTACATCTTGTATTCTGTGTTGTAATAGAAATCCATATATTTGAAAATGTAGAAAACACCCAAAAATATTAAATAAATGGTATGCTATTGTTGTTTAACCGTGAGATTAATCTCACAATTTTTAAACCGCTTAAGAGCCCTACTTAAAATATTAAATACCTCCCTAATAACACATACCTTTTTAAGCAATTTGTGTAATTATCAGAGAGATGTTCTATAAATTGCCAACTGGAGTGGAAGTGGTCTCTGCAATCATGAATGGGAGGAGAGGTAATTCATGAGACATTCCCCTGCAGAAGTGTGTCACCATCTCCCTGTGAAAGCTCGCTACACCGGACAGCTACTGCTCCATGGAGAACCAGTTCGGTGTGGGGAAATCCACAGTCGGCCGTGCTCATGCAGGTAATCAAGACCATCAACACTATATTGCTGCAGAGGGTCGTCACCCTGGGGAATGTTGACCCTATCGTGGATGGTGTGGTATTGTACGCACACCTTATCACAGGAGTAAAGCTATTCTGAGGTGAGGACGCCGCGCAATTGGCTGTGGGGGTCATCAGCCGTCTCTTTAATCTGAAAATTCCTCTGGTCTTAGAATAACACTGAGTCCGTAAGTGGCCCTACTCACAGGGCAGAATGGCCTACTGGTCAAAGTCAGTGAGTCACCCTCCTCTCAGGGTAATGTGGCTCAGTAGCCAAAGTCTAAGAGCAGTTCTTGTCCCAGGGCAGCGCGGCTTAGTAGCCAGAGTCAGTGGCTTAGGGACTAGTGCCCCTGTAGGGGGACCCAGGCCCACCCTGCTCCACCAGGTCCTGACCCAGAGCCCTGTGAGCGGCAGATAGGTCTACTGCTCTCTCAGCAGGGAATCCGGCAAAAACATACCAAGTGTACCTGGGCAGGAGAGGTCGCTCCTACACCTTCCCTGGGTCGCTTCCTACCGGTGCTATTGGGACGTCATCCCATGTAGCGGCTGGGTCTCTCAGTTCCCCGGCAGTGGCTTTTCCCTGGGGCTCCTCTGGGTCCATGTAACGGCAGTCTCCTGGGTCTTCGGTTCCCACTGCCTAGGTTGCTCGTTGTTGTAGCTCGGGAGCTCTGGCTGAAGGTCCTTCCCCTTCACTGGCCTGCCCAGACAGCTGCTTTCTGGCCTTTTATGCTGTCCCAACACTTGGAGCATACCCAGTCTGGTTGAAACTGTGGGACTTCCTCCGCCCACAGGGTTTTTACCCCTCCTGCTCCAGTGCAGGGTATGCACACCCTGTCACAGATGGCTTTGCCACCCTGGGCTTCCCCAACTGTGGGGAGGCCATAGACAACACCCACATCCCCATCCTAGCCCCTAACCACCATGCTTTGGACTATATAAACAGGAAAGGCTACTTCTCGATGGTGCTGCAGGTCCTGGTGGACCACAAGGGCTGGTTCACTGACATTAACGTTGGCTGGTTGGGGAAGACTCATGACACCCGCATATTCCAGAACTCAAGCTTGTCCCAGAGGATGCACACCAGCACTTTTTTCCCCGACCACACCATCAGAGTCAGGGACATGGACATGCCCATGTGCATCCTGGGCGATGCAGCCTACCCCTTGCTCTCCTGGCTGATGAAGCCCTACATGGGCAGCCTAGATCCCACCAAGAAGCCCGGGGAGTTGGGCGGGGCAGGAAGTTGGGGGGGGCCGAGGCAGGGGGTGGCTGGTGGCCCACTCCAGACACGCAGCCATACGCTCCATGATAGATGTTATAGAGAAGCACTTGGCCTTGTACTGGCACAATAGCTGTTCCCACATGGCCTTTTCGATGCTCCTGGTCAGCCAGGCACTCCTTGCAGTCGGCGACCCGCTCCCAGTGCTCCTCACAGAAGCCTCGGATAGGGGACTGGTGGCAGGCCACCTGGTCCTGCAGCAGGTCTTTCCTGATGCACTTTCTGCGGTGGATCCCATGGAGTTGGGAAGATGGCGTTGGAGGTGGTGGATGCATCACGCTCACTGCTGGCCCAACTGTGAAGAAAAGTGACAAGGGCAGTCATCCCAGGAGACACTGTGTATGAAGCCTAGCCCTAATCTCTGAGCCAACACTGAAGGTCTCGGTTCAGATGATTGTGATGTGCTTCAAGCAAGACCATCTGTTGCCTATACAGCGGGCACTTTCCTGCAGGGACACCAAAGTCCCAGGGGAGCATCACTATCCCCACGGCCCGGGGACAAGCAAGCATGAGAATGTGCCAGCCAGGCCAGGAGCCTGTAGGCAGGAGGGGGGGCCAGGGCAGCTCAGCTTCCTTCTGTGTCCTGCATACACCAGGTCTGGCACTGGCGGCGTCCTGCAGAAATAGAACTTCTATTCCTGCCCACTGGAGAAGGGGGGGGCGTGTTGAGGGAGGTGTGTGAGAGCGGCGGAGGCCGCTTGCCAGAGAAAGCGCTACCAATGTCCCCTCCTCTTCCTTCTACCAGCAGGTTCCCATGCACAAGATTGGTCTCTTCCACATTGTCACACTTGACCAGGAGCAGTTGCTGCCTGAATAAGGGTATGAGCCTGTGCAGTGTGCGGCACTGCTGTGTGTTTCCATGACCCCAGCCTCCTTAGTGGTGGCTTGTTGTGGGAAGCTGCCCCACCACATTGTCCGGAGTAAGGCAGGCCTCTCCAGGAACCTTGTGTGAAGCAACAAGTGGTTCCTGTGTGAGAGTGTCATGGAGCTGAGTGCTCTATGTGCATCTGCATGCTCAAGCTGTTGTGCAACTCCCAAGGCCGAGAAAGGAGCACCCAGCCCCTCGCAGCCTGCCACCTGTCCTCGTGTGTGTATAGGGAAAGTGATGGAACTCACCTGAAGTGCCTTCCCCGGGATTGTCTGAGACCTGGGAGACATCTTGGGAGGTGGGGACTGACTCCAGGGTGAGGGTCAGCTCCTGGCTGGCAGGCATGGTGTCTTGGCTGGCTTGCTCCTTCGCCTCCTCCTCCTCCACAACCTTCATGGAGGCTGATGCCAGGCGTGTCCTGGCCGGAGTCAACAACGGTGGGTGGGGAGGTGACTGGCCCCCCTCCCAGGATGGTATCCAGGTGCTCATAGAAGTGGCAGGTGTGCAGTGCCACCGAAGAGCGAGAACTTTTCTCCCTGGCCTTAGTGCAGGCCTGCTAGAGTTCTTTTATTTTCATGTGGATCTGGTCAAGGGTCCATGTGTCCTTCCTCTGCCAGACTGGTGGCCATCCACCCGTCATTATTCCTCCTTTTGGTGTGGAGATCCTAGATGTTGGTCTCCTCCCCCCAGACCTCAATGAGGTCCAGGATCTCAGCACCAGTCCAGGCCAGTGCCCTCTTTTGATCCTAGCCAGGGGCATTAGAGGGTGCTGTGGAAGTGCTAGCAGTTCTAAGGGGCTCAGAGGGAGCACACTGGGGTCTGACAATGAAAGGTGCTGTGTGGCATGGGGCTAGCAATGCTGTCCTGGTGCCACAAACCCTTTCCCTTCTACCTGCAGCTTTAAACTCTGCAGGAGAAGGGGAGCACTGGAGTTGTCAGAGGTGTGGCCAAAGAGGCCACAAGTGCAGCTCTGAAAGGCCTCTGGAGACCAATTATTTCAAAATAGCAGCAGCTGAGCATCCACACTCACACTATTTGAAAATAATTTCAAATAAATGTTATTCCTCATGACAAGCAGGAGTTATTATTTTGAAATAACCAGCCCGTTATTTCAAAGTAACAGGCTTACTAGTGTGGATGCTCCACTTGTTATTTTGAAACAGACCAGGGCTAGAAGAAAAGGAGTGGTTCAGCAGGACAGTACACTCAAATCATTTGAAATAAGCATTCTAGTTTCTCATAATTCTCACCTTCTGACAGATACTTGGAATAACATCCAGTTGTGCACCCACCTGAGAAAGAATCAGAAATGAAATGGAAATATGCCAGGAGCCCTGTTCTGCATGAATTATTTTAATGAACCAAATATCAGGTGAGATGACCACTTGGCAGGGAGAATTACATGAAATCAACTCCCTGCCAGCTGCTGACAGCCAGTATAAGCTGAAGATTGGCTGAGGGCAAGTTGGAAAAAAAAAAAAAAAAAAAAAGGACTCCCTCTCCCCAAAAGAGCCAACCAAACCACTCTAGTAATTAACAAATTTTAATTTCAGGTGCTAAAATAATCTTTTCCATTTAATTTCTTAACACAATCAGGTCACAAAATGTCAATACAGAGAACAAGCCACCACAAGGAGGGCTGGCAGCAAATCCTACTGGACTGCATGCTTCATTTCACCTCAAGTAGCTTCTGAGATAGTGACAATAAGGATGGAGAGTAATGGAGGAGGTGACCCTAGAAAGAGAATTCTTTGCTACACAGCCTTTCCTCAAATACTGGACCTCCCTCTCGAGACTCCCAGTTTATTTCCATGCTCACTGTGCTGCAGAGATCACTTTCTCAGTGTTTCTGTGAATGCTTTAATCCCATGACTGTGAAGGTAGCAGCAGTCAGTTTTTCATAGACTAGGAACATGAGTGCAGCAGTGAGGACTGTCTGGAGGAGCTTTGCTTCAAGGCCTTTGTAGAGTCCCACCAATCCAAAACGCCTAAGAAGAAAGAGGTTTGACAAATGTGAAGAGTTTTCTCTAAACAAATTACGCTAATGAGAAATGTTGCATTGATGGCTTTACGTGCTGAAGCTCTTCCTCTATCCTTAAAAGACAGATAAAGGATGGGAAACTGAACAAGCTTCTTACACACTCTATCCTACCAGAATATTTCATCTTTTGTTGAGAAGAGTAAGTCAGTATCCATGGCATTTATGCAGAGACTGTCAGCAAAGACACCAGTTACAATGCAAACACTTGCCCATAGACTTATCGGTCAACTAACTAAAACCCTTGTCTACACTGCACCGTTATTTTGAGATAACTAGCATTATTTCGAAATAACAATGCAAGCGTCTACATAGCCATTCCATTATTTCGAAATTATTTCAAAATAACGGACAGCTTATTCTAAAATCTGTAAACCTCATTCTGTGAGGAATAACGCCTATTCCGAAATAGCTATTTTGAAATAAGGCATGTGTAGATGCTTCACTGCTGCTATTTCAAAATAGCCCTTCACCAGGGCCATTCTAAGTTATTCCTCCCCAGTGCCTCCTGGGGCTCTAAATCGAGATAGCATGTCTATATTAGGGAAACCTGCCTTGGACTAATTTTGAGGCTTCCCTGCAGTGTAGATGTGCTATTTCAAAATAAGCTATTTCAGAATAACTATTCCAGAATAGCTTATTTTGAAATAAGTGTGCAATGTAGACATACCCTTAGAGTGGCACTGACCTCTAGTTAACTACTGACCTATTACTAACTCAAGTTAGAAGCTACATTACAGACAGAGAATTAAGACTCCTTATTCTATGCCCAGTCTCCTCAGCTACTTAGATTTGAAACATAAGAGCTCAACACAGAGGGGTAAACATTTTATACAGGATATTTAACTGTTTTCTACAGGAGAGGCTGAGTTACTATCTATAGAATCATCTTACCCTGAACAACATGCAGACATTTAATTTGAAAGTAGTTACTTGTTCTCCGATCCCTAACTGCTAAGATATTAAGAACCCATTCTTTGGTAGGACAGTGTGAGTCAGGAATTAGAAAGCTCACCTTACTCGCTGTCGAAGAAGATAGAAAACATTCTTAAGACTGCCTAGTGTCCGGTTTTCAGGGTTCAATCTGTGACGTCCAAACTGAATGGAGAAGAAAGAAACAGGGTTAGTAATTTATTGACATTATTTCCTCTTAACCATAACACTCACTGCCAAACCAAGAAACCCTAGTGAACAAATAAAATGTGGAAAGGCTTCTAAATTCTATGGTAATTTCTAGGAGTGATTATCTTACATCTATTTTCATGTCTTCCAGCTTCTGCTATCAAAAGGTTGCAATCAGTGCAAAGAAGTGTGGCCAAAGCTTTTACTGACCTGAATTTATTTGATATAAGACCTCTAGCATTAAGTCTTTGTTTGCTACAATGAAATCTTAATGATTTTTAAAGTCCAGTTCTTTCTGACTTGTGCATCACAGAGTTAATAAAGATTCAGCAGAACAGTTTACACTCTCACATCTATGCAAAGTCGTTACCTTCAGTGCAATTACACATATGTAACCAAGGGCAGAAATTTATGCTAGAACTGGAACTTCATTTATAATTGTATTGATGTTGAGTGATTCATGCTTGATTCAAATATCCAACTAATTCTTCCACACTTGGCTTTGTAATGCTAACAATTTAATATGAAAGTAAGCAGATATAACTGAGTATTTACTAAAAATTTGATCACTGTTGTTATGCCACACCAATGTCAGCATGTATAGTTACCCAAGCTAAGATAAAGATAATCATATTACATGATGCAAGATGTACAATGACTGCTTGCGAGAATCAGGAATGAGTGATTTACTCACCATGCCAATTATATGTACTGGGCAACTGGCTAGGTACATTATTTATTAGGAGTTCACTTTCCTCTGATATATCAAATATTGGACACTGCTAAAAGCCAGTAGTGATCTGACTAAGTAAAGCAAACCTTTTGTATATTATTTGCTTTTTCAGTTTATCTTTAATCATTTGGTCTTTAATATTTAGTCTTTAACATTTATTTTCCATGGTTATGGAAACTATTTTATATTTATATTCAGAAGTCTGAACCCACATTTTATGCAGCATTTAAATCATAAGGTGCTTCAGCAGTGTTTGTGAAAGACACCACACAAATGTGCTATATTGTAATTAGTTTTAGCTGTTTATGAGACAGGACTATTCCTACTGAGTTCCAGCAGGCTCCATTGACAAGGCAACAAAAAAGCACAAGTTTAGGCCCATACAATCATTGAGACCTGCCACTGACCTTCAACATAACCAGTAAAGCCAAAAGGACTTTTAAATGAGAGACTTACGAATAGACAGGTATTGGATTGTACAGTACTAGCCTCCAGAGATAAATCCTAGAGTTAGATCAGGGGTGGGCAATAACACAGTGGCAGTTTGCCAGGGCTAGCCCCTGACAGGCTGCCACCACTATATACTGCCACAGGTACCAGTGATCGCAGATCCTGTTGGCCATGGATCACCATTCCTGGCCAATGGGAGTGGTGGGAAGCAGCATGGACTGGGACATGGCTTCCTGCTGCTCCCATTGGCCAGGAACAGTGATCTGCAGTCAACAGGAGCTGCAATCGCCAGTACCTGAAATCATGCAGGTAAATATAGCTGTGGGGGCCCACCAGGACCTAACCCTGGCAGACCAGATCCAGCCCATGGGATGGTATCTGCCCATCCCTGAATTAGATGGACCTATTTTCAGTATAAATAATACTCACCCGTAGAATTGATTGTATTGTCTGCATGGGGTAGGTAATGGTGGTGGCAACTGCCTTAGCTAAAGCACCAATGACGAATGCTTCCAAAGAGGTAAGCTGTTCAACAGTATAAGGAAAATATTACTTGCATGAAGAAACAGATCAGCCAATTATCTATGTTACAGTTTTATACCTATCATCACCATAGCATCGGAGTGCTTTCCACAAAAAGTCAATAGTAAAATCCTTAGTGGACTTCATGGAATATCTGACTTCTCCCTTTTCAGGGTCAAAACTACAAATAAACCCGCACAGTTAGACAGTGGATGTTCAACAACCTCTTGCATATCTCATATTTCATTTGACATAGGCTCTGACTTCCCCTCTAGCTGGGGGTTGGGTTGCACGACCCCCACCCTCAGATAAAGGAGAAGCCCTAGAGCACCCACAGAGTTGGTGTCTATGTCCTTTGATATAATTTCTGTTACTAAAACCCAGTGGGAGGAGTCACATGACTGGAATGTTTTAAAGTCACTACACACCCCTTATTTAGCAAAAAGAGTAAATAGAAGGGGAAAGGAATGCCATTCCACATTAAACATATTGCAAGCTTTGAAATTATTGACAATTGAGAGGAACAGGATCTGAACTGTTTATAGTTCAATGTTCTAATAAATCACAAGATGAGATACTTGTGGAGGTCTGTTACAGGCCATTAAAGCAGATTTGAAATAGGATGAGCAGATTCTTAAACATGTATCTATAATGTGTAGAAATACAGAGTTAAAATCAAGGGTTATTTCTATCATGGGAACATATATTAGAGATCTCATGCTTCCACTAATAAATTATCCTTGAGTTCTAAAAATTATAGATGATCTCACACACACACAATTACCCCAAGTAAGTTGCATTATTAGGCATCATTCTAACTGATAAAGATGAACTGATCGTTGAACTAAAAACTGATGATTGCCTAGATGCAAGTGATTACAAATTCATTTGTTGTGTACAAACAGAATATAAACTCAAGTTCCCAACCGCTAATAAATATATACTTGGTACTTGAAATTCCTAGTGCAAAAAACAAACTTGAGAATAATTGAGTGAAAGGAAACATTTATGAATAAAAATAAAAGTGGTAAGAATTATTTAAGAATGCTTTTTTAAAATGCTCCCAAACCCACAAATCTGCAATCACATAAGAAACACGTGTTAAAAGAAATCCTAGTTAAAAGAGGAAATTAAAGTATCAATTAAAATTATATATAAAATATATAATGGGAAAATGGGGAAGTGGACAGCAATGAATATAAATCAGCAGTTAGGAAATACAGACAGTTGAAATGGCAAAATAAGATATACAAATATGACCAATGGGATTAAGGATAATATGGAGTTCTTTAAATATATCAGGAACAAATGAAACACTAATGGTATAGACCTAATAGTAGATAAGAATGGTAAAATACAGAGTGCATAAAAGGCACATGCAGTCAATAAATATTTCTGTTTTATATTTGAAAAAAAGCAGGCTGAGGTAGTCATCTATTACAGAGATAAGGAAATACTTTCTATTCCACCAATACATATGGCAACTATTAAAACATAATTATTAAAGTTAAGCATTTTAAAACTTGTAGGACCAGATAATTTGCATACAAGCATATTAAAATAATTGACCAAGGAATGCTCTGAACTGATGTTGATTCTTAAAAAAATCTTAGAATACTAGAGAAGCTCCAGAGAACTGGAAAAAGAAGGAAGCGTTTTGTCAATATTTAAAGAGTAGATGTGAAGACCCAGGTATATGCTAGTTAGTCTGACATCCCTCCCAAGCAAAATCATGGAAATTGATATGGGATATACAATCTGTAGATTATTTTAAAAAGGAAACATAGTAAATGCCAATCAACAGGGTTTATGCAAAACAGGTCTTGTCAAACAAACTTGTCTTTGGATGAGCTTATAAATTTGGTTAATAACGGAATTTTTTATATAATATACTTGGACTTCTGTAAAGCACTAACTTAGTCTTGGATTAAATTCAGATAAAAATTAGCTCTATACAAAATCAATGTAGCCTATACCAGGATGGATTTATATTAAGGTGATTTAAATCACTAAGAAAAAATAATTGATTTAAATCAAGTTTCTCACTGATACTTCCTCACATATTGCTTAAACAATGGTGCAAATTTGATCACTAAAACATGTAAAAAGTTGTACTGTGTTGAAAATTAACAACATCTAAGAGGGTATACTTTGTATAATTTTGTAGATAACTTGATTTTTATTAATTTAGGAAATAGTACATAATGCTCATTATCTGTGTCAAGCTGCAGATGCAGCAGCAGTACATAAGGAATGGTAAGAACAAAATCACACACAAACACAATAGAATTTATATTTTATTAAATTAAATCTTAAATGTTACATAAATGTTTCACATTTGCAATAAAAGCAGTCTCCCGAGTTGCTGGCTGACGGCTTTCCTTACACTTCTCTTATTAATTTTCAAATTTTATTAACTAACAACAAGTCCTCCGAACACTAACTATATGGTGTCTTTAAAACTTCTAGAATTATCTCTCATCTTCCCCACTCCCACTGTCATTTTGATTCATAGATTGAAACAGAAATAAGAGTTTTCCCGCTTTTTCAACTGCCAGTCAATTTCTTAGATGTGTGTGAAGTCCAAACGAGGAAAATATTCTCTCTACGCCTACAGAGGAAGCTGCTGCTGTGAAAAGTTGGCTTATCAACTGAAGAAACTCTCTGTTTTCAGGTGCCTGCCTAATCATTCCCACTGCCCTAATCATTCCCACTGCCCTAATCATTTTCCAATTCAGGGGGGTGATTTTGTTCAAAACATCATCAGTAAACATATACTAATTATATGATTTTGCTCCAGTCCTGAAATTTATTATGACTGGCATAACTAAGGAGTGATTCTGAGATGGCTATGCCATCTGATGTTAAGAACATTTGCAAGAAAATGAGGCAGAGTTAGTGTTTGATCCATTTGCTTCTTTATTGCCTATTTTGTTTAAATTTCTGGTGAGGTATTTTTATTGTCAATGTCTCTTGAACTGCCTTCCAAATTTCGACAGCATCATCAGCAATGCATCAGCAATTTCTCTGAAGTTTGTTTAAGGCTATGGATAATAGGGTTTCAGTAAACTGAGCATATCCTCTATACTCCTCTTTAAACCAATCTTACATAATACTACAGATGAGATACTTCTATTTAATCATGGTTTTCTTCACAAAATTTTATGAGACTAAACTAATTCTTAATAAATTGTTCAAAACAATCAACCACAGAATTCCATACAACATTTTCAGAAAAAGAGAGATTACTCACCTTGTGCAGTAAATGGTGTTCTTTGAGATGGATGTCCCTGTGGGCACTCCCCCGTAGGTGTCTTGGCACCACTGCACTTATAATCAAAACTTTTTAGCATCAGTAATCCCCCTTGGCGCCGGGGCGCACACACGGCACTGATCACGCATGTGAACATGACAACATGCGCACGCTGTCAACCATCCCTCCAGTTCCTTTTCTACCATGGAGAGATGTTAAAACTCCGAAGCAGAGGGAAAGAGGGAGGGTCATGGAGCATCCGCAGGACACCCATCTCGAAGAACACCAATCACTGCACAAGGTGAGTAACCTCTCTTTTCTTCTTCAAGGAGTGTCCCTGTGGGCACTCCACTGAGGGGCTTCAGATTTCATCAACAGGCTGCCAAGTGGACTGCTGCTCCAAATGTGGAAAACTGTGAAGCATAAGTGTCTATAGCATAATGTTTTGTAAAGGTATGTGTGGAAGCCTATGCTGCTGCCCTACAAATGTCCCTGATTAGCACATCATGGAGGAAGACTGTAGATGCAGCTATCGCTCTAGTACAGCGTGCCCGCGGATAAATGGTGTCACTTTGTTGATGTCATAGCATTCCTTAATGCATCTTGTAATCCATTTTGAAAGTCTCTATCTGGATATTGCATGTCCTTTAGAGCAAGTCTGCTACTGAAATGAACAGTCTGTGGAATGCCTAAATTGTTTTGTTCTATCTAGGTAAAAGGCAATATCGCATCCAATGTCCAACGATGAAGCCTCACCACACTGGCATTCGGATGAGGCTTTTGGTGGAAAACTGGTAAGTATATAAGTTTGTTGAGGTGGAAGTGTGAAACTATCTTTAGTAGGAGTTTCAGATGTGGTTTCCGTATGACTTTGTCCTTGTGGAAAATCGTAAATAGCGGGTCAGCCATGAGAGTGGCCAAGTCGGTGACCCTTCTGGCCGTAGGGACTGCTATTAAGAAATCAACGTTTATGGAGAGGCGTGCCAAGGAGCATGTTGTCATTGGTTCAAATGAAGGGCGGGTCAATGTGTTCAGGACAAGGTTGAGATACTAAGATGGGACCACTGGTTTTACTGGAGGAAAGGTCTACAATTTTTTAGAATTCGTCTGCTTCAGAGATAAAATATGCTATTTATTATGTATTTTGATGTGCTGAATTCAAATATGACAATTAAAACAACTGATTGGCTACTGTTTCCAAGATATTTAAGTTTTTACATTTTACGTCTACGTATATTGTGTAGATAGTAGAGTTTTAATCATAAATTGTAAACCTAGGTCTTTTCATGTGTTTATGGTTGCTTTACATGATAATATTTCACCTGTCCTGTTTATGTAACACTTTAAAAATCAGCAAAAGGGTTATATAAATAAAATTTATTAATGAAACAAAAGGCAAAAACTATTATGTACATAGTTTAGTCCTATTCAGTGTCTACTCGTAGCTACTTGGCTTGTCTCTTGCATTCATTAAATGGAGCATCTCTTGTCACTGTCAGCAATAGTCTGCAAGCATTGATGGGCTCCATTTGCCCTGATAGCGTTTCTCCATTGTTGCAATGTCCTGGTGAAATCGCTCGCCGTGCTCGTCGCTCACTGCTCCAGTTCGGTGGAAAAAATCTAGATGAGAGTGCAAAAATGATCTTTAGTGACATGTTGCACCAAGGCTTTTGTATGCCTTGAGGAGGTTTTCCACCAACAACCTGTAGTTGTCTGCCTTGTTGTTTCGAGAAAATTTATTGCCACTAACTGGAAGGCTTTCCATGCCGTCTTTTCCTTGCCACGCAGTGCATGGTCAAATGCATCATCTCGAAGAAGTTCACAAATCTGAGGACCAACAAAGACACCTTCCTTTATCTTAGCTTCACTTAACCTTGGAAATTTTCCATGGAAGTACTTGAAAGCTGCTTGTGTTTTGTCCATGGCCTTGACAAAGTTCTTCATCAGACCCAGCTTGATGTGTAAGGGTGGTAACAAAATCTTCCTTGATTCAACAAGTGATGGATGCTGAACACTTTTCCTCCCAGGCTCCAATGACTGTCGGAGTGGCCAATCTATCTTGATGTAGTGGGAATCTCTTGCACGACTATCCCATTCGCAGAGAAAACAGCAGTACTTTGTGTATCCAGTCTGCAGACCAAGCAAGAGAGCAACAACCTTCAAATCGCCACAAAGCTGCCACTGATGTTGGTCATAGTTTATGCACCTCAAAAGTTGTTTCATGTTGTCATAGGTTTCCTTCATATGGACTGCATGACCAACTGGAATTGATGGCAAAACATTGCCATTATGCAGCAAAACAGCTTTCAGACTCGTCTTTGATGAATCAATGAACAGTCTACACTCATCTGGATCGTGAACGATGTTGAGGGCTGCCATCACACCATCGATGTTGTTGCAGGCTACAAGATCACCTGATGGAATGTTTGGATAATGCACAGTCCACTTTTTCTTCTTTGACACACCTTTCCCAACTGGAGGCACCATGCAGAAGTAACAATTGCTGGTATGATCTGTTGGCTCTCTCCAAATCATTGGCACTGCAAAAGGCATAGATTTCCTTTTCCTGTTCAACCACTGGCAAAGATCTGTTGCACAAGTGTTGCAGCATATGTGTGGGGCCCACCTCTTGTCCTGATCTCCAATTTTGCATCAACCATGACTTCTAGGAATAACATGATGCAATTCATATCATGTATGACGCAATACCAGCTTCAGATTGCATCATTCATTGTTTTGCCTAAAAAGCAAGTACTGTCCAAACCCAGTCATAGATTTATTCATAGATCCAGTCAAAGATGTATTTTAGTCATTTCTGGTTTAAATTGAGATCCCTTCCCTTTATAACTCACTTATCCTCCGCCATTCCCAAGTCACAGGTCGTATATACTGACCCAATAGCATATCTTGAAAACTAGAGCCAATCAACAATTTTAAGCATCATTTTCGTTCTCAGTGACCCAGAATTAGTAAAGTTTGACTACATTTATTTCAGAAGCATTTTGGCTGTAGAGCAGTGTTATTGAGACCTTTTAAGAATTTTTTAGTGGTTGGATGTGAAAATATAGTTTGGCAGTCCACCATATCATGTTTACTTGAAAAAACCGCCAAGTGGACCTTTACTGATGAATTAGAGAGATTTTGTCTTTTTAATGCAATAAGATATTCTAAGACCATCGCCAGTTGTGCTGATCGAGGTTGGAGCATTCTGTGGTTGGCCCACTCGGAGAAGCATCGCCATTTATACAGGTAAGTCTTTCTTGTGCTCTGATTGATCATTTGGACTTCTTCCGAGCAGGTGTCATGAAATGCAGCTTGTGTGCTTTGGGATTAAGAACTTGTCCCTGGTCCTGATATACTATGTCCAGCCATTGTGAAAAAGGAATCAGAGGAGCAACTGACAGTTGTGACAGGTAAGGGAACCAGGTCTATCTGGGCCATGCAGGCACTTTCATGATTACCCTGCCCTATCGTGTTTTATCTTGTGTATGACCTTGCTGAGGAGGGGAAGAGGCAGAAATGTGTACAGTAGGTTGTGAGACCAGTTGTTCAACATGGAGCCTATAGTGGGGCGGAACGGCTGCCCACTGACCTGGACGCAGAGGAACCCCTCCAGGAGCCATTTTGGCCACAGCCTAGCCCCTCCCACTCACCTGACAGGAAGCCAGGGGGGCGTGGCCAGGGCTATAAGAACCCTGCCGGGGAGCTCAGTCTGGGCCCAGTCTCTGGAGGAACCGGAGGCCTGCACAGAGCTCCCTGCCTGGGACGCCGAGACCTGGCTCGGGCCTCCAACCACGGCTGCCCCGGAAGACTTGTCTGAACCCCAACACCAGCCTGTACCCAAGGGCTGTTAAAGGCCTCAGGCCAGCATGTTGCGGGCTGGAGCCCCTGCTGAGCCCACAGCAGCTGCTCTGCTGCATCTAGGGCCCTGGGCCAGGGTGCAGTGGAGTGGGCGGGCCTGCGCCCCCCTTGCCACCACCTACCAGGTGGCAGTCTCCACCTCTCTGCTACTGCAGGCAAGTGACCTGCAACCCTCCTGAACAAGGAGACCCTGAACCCTTTGTGCCTGTTTGTTGGGTGTCCAGCCTGAAACCAGGCCTGGGCTCCTGAACTTGTAAACTGTTTGTTTGCTGCCTCGCCCTGACCTAGGGCCAGGACTTTCTGAACTTGTAAACTATTTTTGTTTGCCACCTCGCCCTGATCTAAGGCCAGGACTTTCTGAACTTGTAAACTTCACCTGCACATCTACCAATGTAATAATATGCCATCATGTGCCAGCAATGCCCCTCTGCTATATACACTGGCCAAACTCGACAGTCCCTACGCAAAAGAATAAACGGACACAAATCAGATATGAGGAATGGCAATATACAAAAACCTGTAGGAGAACACTTAAATCTCCCTGGACACACAATAGCAGATTTAAAGGTAGCCATCCTGCAGCAAAAAAACTTCAGTACCAGACTTCAGAGAGAAACTGCTGAGCTGCAGTTCATCTGCAAATTTAACACCATCAGCTCAGGATTAAACAAAGACTGTGAATGGCTAGCCAATTACAAAAGCAGTTTCTCCTCTCTTGGTGTTCACACCTCCAGATCAGCTGCTAGAAGTGGGCCTCATCCTCCCTAATTGAATTTACCTCCTTATCTCTAGCCTGATTCTTGCCTGCATATTTATACCTGACTCTGGAAATTTCCACTACATGCATCTGACGAAGTGGGTCTTTGCCCAGGAAAGCTTATGCTCCAATACATCTGTTAGTCTATAAGGTGCTACAGGACTCCTTGTCGCTTTTGTAAACTATTTGTTTGTTTGCCGCCTCGCCCTGACCTAGGGCCAGGATTTTCTGAATTTATAAACTGTTTGTTGTTGATCCGCCCTGACCGAGGGTCAGGGCCCCCTGAACTAACTGTTCGGTTGCTGCCCTGCCTGAAGCAAGGCCTGAGCTTCTGAACTCTGGGTTAATTCTGTCTGTTTGCTGCCTGCCCTGCACCAGGGCTGGGGCTTTGTAACTGTTAAAACTGTGAGGGCTTACTGCCCTGCCTGAACCCAGCCTGGGCCCAGAAACCCTGAACCGCCTGGGTTTGGTTGCTACCCTGTCCCAAACCAGGGCAAGGAATTTTGAACTCTTTGCCTCTCACCCCGACCTGAAGCAAGGCCGGGAAATTGAACTGTTGACCTGGGGGTTTATTTTAAATATCTGTGCAGTGTGGCGGACTGGTCGCCTACTGACCCAGAGGCAGAGGAATCCCTCCAGGAGGCCTAACCAGCCTACAGTACCACCCTGGAATAATACCTGGGACACTTGGTGTTGTGTAATGTGGCAAATAAGTCTATTTCTGCAAAGCCCCATCTGAGAAAGATGGTATCTAGGGTTTGGGAGTGTATCTTCCATTGGTGTTTTTGGTGAAATATACAATTCAGTTGGTCTGCGGTGACATTCTGTTTGCTAGAGAGATATACTGCTAATATGTTGATCTGATAGAGGATGCACCACTGCCACAGTGCTTTGGCCTCATTGCAAAGGTGATATGATCTGACCCCACCCTGCCAATTTATGTAGAACAGTGATCTCCAACCATCTTAAATATGAGATCACTTTTTGAATTTATGTGCAATCCAGGATCTACCTCACCGTTGCCCCGCCAAACACCGTTGCCCCGCCTCCTTCCCGCTCCTGCTCACTTCATCCTCCCTCCCTCCCCCATCCTCACTCACTTTACTTTTATCAGGCTGGGGGCACAGGGTTGGAGTTCAGGGAAAGGGGATACAGGTTCTGGGCTTGGGCTAAAGGATTTGGAGTGTGTGAGGGGCTCTGAGCTGAGCCTGGGGCAAGGGAGTTGAGGTGCAGGAGGGGGTGCAAGGTGAAGGCTCTGGGAGGGAGTTTGGATGCAGGGGGACTCAGGGCTAGGGCAGGGGTATTGGGTGCAGGACTGGGGCTGGGGTTCAGAATGTGGGCTCCCGCTGGGCACCATTTACCACAGGTGGCTTCTGGGTGGTGGTGCAGTGGGCCTCAGGCAGGCTCACTCTTGCTCTGGCACCACTCCCAAAAGCAGCCAGCAAACTTTCTCCATCCCTGCCATTAGCCCCCGCCCTTCTTCCCATGCCCTGCACAGCAAGCAGGAGGCTCCCCGTCTGGCAGGCAGTTCCAAAGCAGAGGGCAGGAGCAGCACAGCAGTGCTGAGAGGGGCAGATGAAGTGCCAGCATTTTTTGCCTCCTGCCCAAACCTATCAAGATCAAAGGCTCCAAGATTTACCAGTAGATCTTGATCTACTGGTTGGTGACCACTGCTGTAGAACATACAAGCAGTGTTGTCTATGTATATTCTCACTGCCTTGCCCTGAATTAAGGGAAGAAAATGTTTGCAAGCTCTTCTTAATGCCTGGAGCTTGGGCACATTGATGTGTAGGTTTGCCTCCGTTAGCAACCATCTTCCCTGCATGCCGTGTCCATAGGTGTGTACCCTCAGCCCTCCAGGGAAGCGTCCGAAGTTATGTGACTAGACAGAGTTGGCTGTTGAAAGAGAACTCCTGAGCAGAGATTGTTGACCTGCAACCACCATGTGAGGGATTGTAGCGGAAATGCGGAAGACGATTGTGATATCAAGGAGATTAGATGGTGTACAACAATCGTTCCCTTTTATGCCTGAATCTCCTTTTAGGCCTGAATGCTTTAGGCAGCCATTTATGCTGTTTCCTTCTCATTATTTTATTATTCTCAAGGAGTTAACTGCTTGCTTAAGGTAGTACAGCTTAGGAATGCACTGTTTACTTTTAACAAGATCTGAGACCTGTTTCAAGGCTATCCACCTGGTCCAGGAGTACCTGGAAAGATCACATAGCTATCTATGTTGAATGTTTACCACCTGCTAAAGCTAATTATTTGACCTAGGAAAATATTCAATGTACAGTAATTCCTCATTTAACATGTGCCCGCTTAACACGTTTTCACAATAGCACAATTTTTTTTTGGGGGGGGGGAGGGAGACACGGGACTTTTTTTAATTACATGACCGTCCCCAGAATAACACGATTTCCCCAGCCGGCCCGTTGCCGGTGGCTGTGCAGGGCTTCCCCCGCCTCCCTGCAAAGTGGCGGAGGGTTCGCCGCTCGCCGCGCCATTCCCCGCTGACTCTCCCTCGCTGGACACCTTGCTCCCTCTTCTACTCCCCTGCTTGCAGGCCGGCAGCTGGATTTCCCCAGCCAGCCCGTCGCCGGCGGCTGCAGGGGGCTTCCCCCGCCTCCCTGCAAAGCGGTGGAGGGTTTGCCGCTCGCCACGCCATTCCCCGGCAACCCCCTCTCGCCGGACGCAGTGCGGGTCCCAGCTGACCCAACACAGGGGCATACTCCCAACCCAATTCCCCTCCCTTCCGCTCTCCTCCCCTCCCCCAGAGCCAAACACCTCCCCTCCCTGCTGTAACTCAGTCCCATTTCTCCCCCAACCTTGTGTCCCGGTCCTAACAGACACCACCACTTGAAACGCAACCCCCACCTTTTCCATTATTTTCAATGGGAAAATTGACCCCCCCAACACGTTTTCACTTAAGACGATCATTTTCTGAAACATATCAATAGTGTTAAATGAGAAATTACTGTATTAGCAATTTTGCCAGGTTCTCAAAACAATCGGTGAGAGTAATGTAGATCCAATAGCATATAAGTGCTGGGGATATTCCTCAAATTGGAACCTCAGCGTAGACCAAGGCCGCGGAAGGTGCTATGCACCGGCCTTTTAGAGTCCGTCCGCTGTCCTTCTTCAGGGAGTTCCCGGCCGCAGAAGGGACGTAAGCATTGTATCCTATCCTAAGACTTTCTTAATAAGCATTGCATTTTATTCGGAGATTTGCTTAGACTTAATAAGCATTGTACTTTATTCTGATATTATGCATTGTACTTTACCTTGCTATTTGCTTAGTAAAATCTTTAAACCTCCACCCAATTTGTGTGCTTATTGCCTCCGAATCCTTTAAGGAAAGAACCATTGCCTCTTGGCAACACAAGGATTCCCTAACCTTGTTTGTAGGACTCAGTCTCTTGTGTAAAAAGCTGAAAGCATGGGTGCAGCAATGCCTGCAGTCTTTGCATGTGTAGCGTGGCATGGGAAACTACAGATGTGGTTGCAGGCATATGACCAACGAGTTATAGGCATTGTCTGGCAGACACTGTGGGGCTGTTCATAATGGTTCTGACTAGTGTGGCCAATGTGCAGAACCTTTGCAGTGGCAATCGTGCCTGTAGGTGTATGCAGTCCAGAGGGGCGCCTATGAACTCCTGAAAGGGGGCAAGGTGTGACTTTTGGGTGTTTATTTGAAGCCCCAGCATTGTGAGGAGTTGGATTGTGTCCATGGTGTTTTGCCTGGCCTGTTGCTCTGTTGGAGCCACTATCAGGCAATCGTCTAAGTAAGGGAAGATAGCTATTCCTGATTTTCTTATATGGGCAACTGCTATGGCAGAATCTTGGAGAAGACTCTGGGTGCCGCAGATAGGCCAAAGGGTAAGACTCAGTACTGGTAATGTTGATCTTATAGGGTGAACCTCAGGAACTTTCTGTGAGACGATCGTATTGCTACGTGAAAATATGCATTTTGCAGGTTAAGGGACGAATTCGTTTCCTTTTTTCAGTGCAGGAATTATCTTTGCCAGCATTACCATGGTGAATTGGGTTTTTTTAAGAATTTGTTGAGTCTGCGCAGATTCAATATGGGCCCCTCCTCCCAATTTTTTTGGCATGAGGAAGTATCTGGAGTAGAACCCCTTTCCCCTGTGATGTGTTAGTATGATCTCTATTGCCTCCATCTAGAGCAAAGTAGTGTTGGCGGTATTGAGGGATGCCTGCAGTACTGTCTTCACTATGAGGACATACCCTCATCTATGTTGGACCTGAATGAAGTTTTGTCATCCTCCTGCAGCTTTCTATAAAGGATCTTGTGTTTTCAAAATGGTGGTATGAGTATTTGGCTAGTAAGGCTGAGTAATTTGCTATCCTGATGAGCAAGGATGCTGAAAAATAAGATTTTCTCCCTAGAAGATCTAGCCTCTTCCACTCCTTACCAGAAGGGGTAGATTTATAGTGGGTCTGCTTGCCCCTATTATTGGCTGCGTCGTCAACAAGTGAAATTTGGGGCAGGCTGCATGAACAAGAATTCAGCCTCTTTAGCAGGAATGCAATATTTCCTGTCGCCCTTTTCACTAGGTTGAGTATGGCGTAATTAATCAGTAGGCTATTTTCGCCAAGCGCAAGGCCTGCAATATGTCGGTCAGCTTGTGCTGGGTGTCAGGTACCTCAACTATGGATATGTCAAGGGAATCGGGCACTCTCTTATACAAGTCTTGGAAAGACTTGATGTCATTGCCTCTTTCTCACATTTCATCATTTCCCCCTGACGAATCTATAATATCCCCTCTTCCAACAGTGGGCAGTGTATCCTCCTCTTGTGTGTGCTCCAGGTCTTCCATCTCCTTCTGTGTAACCTCTGATCTTGTGGATGCAAGTGGTTTGGATGCCACTGCCTGTGGTCTAGCTACTGCTGGTGATGGGGCCTGAACCTTGATGGTGCTCCAGGGATCCCATCCCTGCAAGGGGAGTGGGTTGGGAAGGAGCCATGAAAACGGCTGCTACATCTGAATCTGGACCATGTGCTGTTGCTGTAGCTGAGAGGTTGGTTTTGGAGATGAGTGTCATGGTGAGAGAGGAATCTCCTCTTCATCCTTGCTATTACTTTAAAATGGAGGGGCTGAACTTGCAGGCATTGCAAGCCTGCTTGGGCTCTCTAATGTTGGTGTGGCGTTGGTACCAAATAACAGCATACACAGTACCAACACGACTGCTAGCTCCTGAAGTGTGGTGAGCGGTCTTAGAGGAGGGAAGGTTGGTACCGTCAGTACGGAGGGTTGCATCCTGTGCCTGAGATGGCATGGGCGCTGGGGAAGCTTAGGTGCTTGCAGTCAGCAGTTGGTTCCGGTCATCCCTTAGTCACTGCCTGAGATGGTTTGGATACCGATTTTGTTGGTGCCAATGCCTTCGGTACTGATGGCGCAGGGATGGTCTTCTTCATCTTCGGTACTGACAGCGCAGACCATTTGTCCTTAGGCAGCACTGCTCCTTGGGGATTGTCCACACCGGACTTTCACGGTGCCTGCGCATCCCCAGAAGCCCTTTCCCTGGGGGAAGGAGGCTTGTGCTGAGGGGATAGTCTTTTCAGTGACCTCTCCACCAGGGGTGAGGAGTGCTTTCTCGTAGCAGGCTCTTCTCTCAGGGTGCGTCTACACTGCAGGGCTTAACTCAAAATAAGCTATGTAAATTGAGCTACGTCAATTGCGTAGCTTATTTTGAAACAGCGTATTTTGAAATAGGGAGCTGTTGTGGGTTGGAGTGGCCACCCACTGACCCAGAAGGGGAGGCGCCCGTCCCAGAGCCTTGGTGGGCTGCACCTGGTCTTAATGAGCCACCTGGCCAGAAGTCAGGGGGCAGGGTCAGTGAGATAAGAAGCCTGCCAGCAAGGCCAGTAAAGGCCCGGCCACTGAAGGAGCCAGAAGTTTGCCCTGCACACCAAGGAGGCGAGCTAAGGCCCAGAGAGGCAGACAACTGGCATGGACCACCGGGCCCCATGCTGAACAATGACCCGGAGGGACTTCGGACCTTCCCAGAGACCCTGCAAGCCGGTGAGGAGTGACAGCTGGACCTGGACCCCTTTGACAGCCCTGAGACACCTACCGGACATCCAGATACGTGCTGAGGGGGAGAAGGGAAGTGGCCCAGAGAATAGCACAGATGCATAAACACCCGGGTCAGCATCTTTCGGGCTGGAGCCCCCACTGACCTGGCAGCAGTCTATTCTGCTGCTTCTAGGGCCCTGAGCCGGGGTGCAGTGGAGTGGGCAGGCCTGCACCCGCCTCCACCACCCACTGCTCGGGTGGTAGTCTCTCCCTCTCCGCCATTGCGGGCGAACTGCCTGCAACCCTCCTGAGCAAGGAGACCCCAAGGCTATGTCTACACTCGCGGCTTCTTGCGCAAGAATCCGCAGAGCGTCCACACTGCCTGCCCGCTCTTGCGCAAGGAAATTTACAGTACAGCGTGGTAAGAGAGGGCTTCTTGCACAAGAGCTACGCTCTTTTTTAACAGGTATAAGCCCCCTTGCGCAGGAGCTCTTGCGCCAGAGGGCAGTGTGGATGCTCAGCAGGTGTTTCTTGTGCAAGAAAGCCCTATGGCTAAAATGGCCATCAGAGCTTTCTTGCTCAAGAGAGCGTCCACACTGCCATGGGCGCTCTTGCGCAAAAGCACAGCTTGCACATGGCAGTGTGGACATTTTCTTGCACAAGATGTTCTTGCACAAGAAGCCGCCAGTGTAGACATAGCCCAATTGTGTAAATTGTTATAAACTGTTTTCCTGCTGCCCTGCCCTGACCAAGGGCTGGATTTGTAAACTATTGTCTGCCGCCCCCCCCGACCTAGGGCTGGGCCTATAAACTGCTTTGCCTGCCGCCCACGGGCTGGGCTTACAAACTGCTTCCCTGCTGCCTGCCCTGAGCTAAGGCCGAGCCTGTACAAACTGTGTGCCTGCCACCCTGCCCTGACCAAAGGCCAGGCTCCGAACTATTTGCCTGCTGCCCCGCCCTGTACTGGGGTTGGGGCCTTTGGAGACTGTTGCCTGCCGCCCTGCCCTGACCAAGGACTGGGCTTTGAACTATTTGCTTGCCGCCCGCCCTGAACTAAGGCCGAGCCTCTGTCATTGGCTGGCCTGCCCCCAAACCCAGGCCGCTTTTGTTATTGTTTATTTTGTCGCCCCGCCCTGAGGTAAGAGCAGGGGACTCCGGACTGGTTATGGGGATTACTAATTCCCCCCAGAGACTGATCCAGGCATAGTGGGTTGGAGTGGCCACCCACTGACCCCGAAGGGGAGGCGCCCCTCCCAGAGCTGACCAGCTTACAGGAGAGTCTACACATCATTTATTTTGAAATAGAGCACTCTTCCTCAAACTTCCCTTATTCCTAGTACAATGAGGGTTATAGGAGTCGGAGTAAGTCCTCCAGCTTGACAGTCTTTTGACACTGTTTCGAAATAACTGCCTGCTGTGTAGATGCAGACTAAGTTATTTCAGAATAACGCTAGTTATTTTGAAATAAGGTTGCAATGTAGATGTACTGTCCGTGCAGATGGTCCCTGATTGGAGATTGCTGTTGGTGAGGTACGGGGTGGAGATGTGCTTGATGCCAGTTCCAAGGCTGGTCTCTCTACCTCCATGGTGAGGAGCTTTAACTGAAGCTCCCTTGCCTTTGTGACTTCAACAACCTTTCCTTTTATTCCTTAAGACATACTTAAATCTTTGGTTAAAAATGCATTAAATGGGTACTGCAGCCAGATGTTATCAAGGAGTATCATTACATTTTGTCTTCTAAATACTCTCTCATCTCTGCCTGTCTCATCTTTTTCTGTGAAAAAACTGCATGTGACAGTTAATTTTTGTTCATAGTTTATTACCACTTTCTTTGCCATTTCTTTTAAATATTCTGTGGTGTGGGCATTTCCCAATGTATCTATTTTTTGGGGGGGTAAACGTGTAAACACTGAAATGTCTCCACGTGGGTGGGAGGGAAGGTGGATCCCCAGGAGTCGGTGCTCGCAAGAAGCCTGTTTAAAAGCTGGATCCCCACAAGCACTGACTCCCCACCTGCTCCCTCCCTGCTGCCTCGGATACAGAGACAGATACAGATACAGAGGCAGTAGCGTAGAGAGGGAAGGCTTGTGTGTAACTGTGAATGATAACCAATGAATCCAGGCTCATGAGTTAATCATTTAAACGTGTATAATGTCACATCCCTAAAAAAGCTCTATCACCTCTGGGCAAACATTTTTCATAAATCAATCACTCCATATTTAATCTATCAGTCCTCATCCTCAAAGAAGCCTGCACAATACCTTTAAAAGACAAGCACAGGAATTTAAATTCATAACTCTGCCAGGCACTAAAACTCCTAGTTTCAGCAGAGACTTGTTTTATGGCTCATTACAATTTGTAATCTACTAACTCTCCTCTATCCTTTGACTGCAGAGGTGTTAATTGCCCACTTTGTTTTAAGTGTTTTCTTGCAATGTGTTAACCTCTTATACTTCATCTGTCCCATTTTATATTTTTCTGTGACACTCCTATCTTTTCCAGGCCTAACGAAGAGCCTTAGAAAGTTACAAATATTTAAACTTATGTTGGTGGAAGAGACTCTCATATGTGTCTTGACAATTCTTGTTTTTACTATAGTTTCAACCAATTTGCCTGATACTGAAGTTAGTCTTAGTAACCAGTAATTGCCAGTATAGTCTCTTAATCTGCCTTTTTTTAAGGCATTAACATTAGCTACAGAGGCTGATTTAAGTGATAGGCTAGATATCACAGTTAGTAGTTCTGTAATTTCATATTTGAGTTCCTTCAGAACTTTTGGATGAATACAATCTGGTCCTGGTGACTTATTACTGTTTAATTTATCAATTTGTTCCAAAGCCACCTCTACTGACATCTCAATAAAGAGACAATTTCCTCAGATATGTCATCTAAAATGAATGGCTCAGGTGTGTGGACCTCCCCCACATCTTCTGGTGCGAAGACTGATGCAAAGATTTATTTAGTTTTTCCAAATAGCCTTCTCTTCCATGAGTGCTCCTTTAACTCCACAAACATCCATGGACCTACTGACTGTCTGGCAGACTTCCTGCTTCTTAAAATTATTTGACAAAATTTTTGCTGTTAGTTTGTCACATAAGCTAATTATTCTTCAAATTCTTTCTTGGCCTACCTTATTATACTTTTTCATTTGATTGGTCAGAATTTGTGCTCCTTTCTATTTTCCTCACTAGGATATGACTTCCAATTTTTAAAAGATTCCTTTTGACCTTTAACCACCCTTTATTCTATTTAGCTACAACAAATTTTTCGAACTTTTTTTTTTTTTTTTTTATAATGTTGGCTATACTTTTAGTTGTACTAAAAGTACATATATATAGTGTTGTGGCAAAGCTCTTCTCTGCTTGGTGGATTCCTTACTTCCTCTTAGAAGCAGGCTATGGTGTTCCTCTGCCTCAGAATTTTCCCACACTTTGCCTGAAGAAGGTGTGACATTATCGTCGATATTATTTACAAAAACATGCTTATGATACCAATGTCAAACTGAGATATGCTTTATGCAAGATAACTCATGTAAGGGCATTTTTGGAAAGGTTATGATTCACTGATTATGATTATCCCACTTGTATGCATGTATCATTTGTGTACCTGAGGTTAGGAATAATGACTATGTATTTGAATTTCAACTATGCCTAACAGTGAATACCAGTGGAAATGGGGTAGGTTTAGAAGTTAAAATAAAAAAAGAACAAGATAAAAATTACTTAGAAAAGCTAGAGGTCTTCAAGTCAACAGGGCCTGACGAAATGCATCCTAGAATACACAAGGAGCTGATAAAAGAGGTATCTGAGCCTTTAGCTATCATCTTTGAAGAGTCGGGAGAGATTCCAGAAGACTAGAAAAGGGCAAATATACTGCCCATCTATAAAAAGGGAAATAAGAACAACCCAGGAAACTACAGACCAGTCAGTTTGACTTGTGCCAGGAAAAATAATGGAGTAGGTAATTAAGGAGTTCATCTGCAAACATCTGGAAGAAAATAAGGTGATAGGTAACAGCCAGCATGGATTTGTAAAGAAAGAAAATCATGTCAAACCAATCTGATAGCCTTCTTTGATAGGATAACAAGTCCTGTGGATAAGGAAGAAGCAGTGGACATGGCATACCTAGACTTTAGTAAGGCATTTGATACGGTCTTTCATGACCTTCTTATCAATAAACTAGGTAAATACAACTTACATGGGGCTACTATAACGTGGGTGCATAACTGGCTGGATAACCGCTCTCAGAGAGTAGTTATTAAAGGTTCACAGTCATGCTGGAAGGGCATAACAAATGAGGTTCTACAGGGGTCTCTTTTGGGACCAGTTCTGTTTAATATCTTCATCAACTATCTAGATGATGGCATAGAGAGTACGCTTATTAAGTTTGAAGATGATATGAAGCTGGGAGGGGTTGCAGGTGCTTTGGAGGATAGGGTCATAATTCAAAAAAATCTGGACCAACTAGAGAAATGATCTGAGGTCAATAGGATAAAATTTAATAAGGACAAATGCAAAGTACTCCACTTAGGAAGATAACCTGTTTCACACATACAGAATGGGAAGTGACTCTAGGAAGGAGTACTGCAGAAAGGGATCTAGGGGTCATAGTGGACCACAAACTAAATATGAGTCAACAGTGTGATGCTGTTGCAAAAAAAGCAAACATGATTCTGGGATGCATTAACAGGAGTGTTGTTTGTGAGCAAGACATGAAAAGTCATTCTTCCGCTCTACTTCGCGCTGATTAGGCCTCAGTTGGAGTTGTGTGTCCAGTTCTGGGCACCACATTTCAAGAAAGATGTGGAGAAATTGGAGAAGGTCCAGAGAAGAGCAACAAAAATTATTAAATTATGAAGCAAGGCTGAAGGAACAGGGCTTGTTTAGTTTGGAAAAGATAAAACAGAGGGGACATGATAGTGGTTTTCAGGTATCTAAAAGGGTGTCACAGGGAGGAGGGGGGAAATTGTTATCCTTGGCCTCTGAGGATAGAACAAGAAGCAATGGGCTTAAACTGCAACAAGGGAGGTTTAAGTGGACATTAGGAAAAACTTCCTAACTGTCAGGGCGGCTAAACACTGGAATAAATTGCCTAAGGAGGCTGTGGAATCTCCATCACCAGAGATATTTAAGAGCAGGTTAGATAGACATCTATCAGAGATGATATAAACTGTGCGTGCTGCTGCCAAGAGGGCAGGGGATTTGACTGGATTATCTCTCGAGGTCCCTTCCAGTTCTAGTATTCTATGATTCTATACTGTGGGTGATGCCCACTGCTAACACTTGAGGTACAACACCCGACAAGGCTGATGGCCATAATCCAGGACAGTGGTTCCCAACCTGTGGTCTGTGGACCCCTGATGGTCCGCGATGGTACTGTAGGGGGGTCCATGGAATGTCAGGACCTGAGAGGCTCCGTGCCAGCAGCCAGCAAGTCCCTCAGCCCGTGCTGCTTTCTGAGCTGTGGGAAGCAACATGGGTTGAAGGATGTGCTGGCTGCTAGCACAGAGCCGCTCAGCTGAGGGATGCGGCTTGGGAAGCAGAGTGGGCTGAGGGACACGCAGGTTGCAAGCACAGCTATATTGTTTGGCTGGCGGGGGGGGGGGGGTCCGTAAAATTTTAATAGATTGAAAAAGGGTCCATATGCTATAAAAAGGTTGGGAGCCACTGATCCAGGACAATGGAATGTGAAAAGGCTTGGCCTTATTGCAGACGCTCCAGACTGTCACTGACTCATGGATGCTGTGATAGTACAGAGTCAGGTAACCTTCTCCACTGGGAAGTGCAGGAATCAAATAATTTCCATCTTATGGAAATCCTATACAAGGTGAGAGGGGAAAATAATCAGGGTCTTCAGTTTATTTCTCCTCTGCCTCCCCTGCAGAGACACTGAAAAACACCTGGAAACAAGAACTGAAGGCATAGGAAGAACTGCCTAAATCACATTGGAAAGATACCTGGCCTGTGAAGGAATGTAACTAGGACAATATCTAAGGTGAGGAATTACTATTTGTAACCAATTTCTTTAGTGAGTCGAGCTTAGTTTGCATACTTTGTTGCTTAGTAGTCACGTAAAAGCCACCTTTTTTAGTTGTTAAACTTATTTCTTGTTTATAATATAACCCAATTTCTGTAATTTCTAACTTGGGGGGGAAGGGAGGGAGAAGTTGGGCGTATCTTCCTCCACAGTGAGGGAAGGGGCAAGTCTCATAATTTTGGGTTCGCACTCCAAGGGAATTGGGCACCCTGGTGCTGTGGCAAGTCCCTTAAGCTGTGCCTTTCCAGCACGCATCTGTGTCTATACTGTTGTTCCTCCCACTCTTTTTAACAGAGGGTACCCTTTGAATAGAGGGTACCCTTGGTGGACCACAGAGGGAGAAATACAAGGTTCTTGCCCTGAAATGTGACAAAAATAATAGGTGACTTAATTATGGTCTACAAGTACCCATATAGGGAAAATATTTCTAATAATAGACAGAACTTCAATCCAGTAGAGAAAGACATAAGATCAACAACTGGAAGCTAAAGCAAGACAAATTCAGACTAGAAATAAGAAGTAATGTATTTTTTTAACTGAGGTAATGAATCACTAGAACAACTTCCTTAGGGACACAGTTGATTTTTCCACCATTTTAAATCAGGAATGAAGATCTTTCTAAAAGATCAAATAAAATTGAGTTTCATCAGTAAGCTAGTAATTGAGGTTGTATGATCTGTTCTATGCAGGAGTTCACACTAGATAATCATAACAATTTTTTCTGATCTCAAAAAATCTATTAATCTCACCTGCAGTCGTGTCTTCAAAAGCTTTCGTTTAAAACCTTCATAGAACATGAACTGGATGGCAGGATTGAAGACCAGAAGCAAGGAGGGGAAAGTACCATTCCATAAAGCCAAGACTCCTTCATCCCGTATTATCTGATGAAAGGCATCTGATGTGGAGAGAGGCAATAGGAATTCTTAACATACAGAGTGATAGCAGGGGCGGATGAGAGTTTTGCAGGGCCCAGGGCAGCACAATTTTGCGGGGCCCCCCTTTGGAGAAAAAATAGAAAAAAGGCACCAAATGCGCAAATGGAAGGCTATTTTCATATTAAATGTGAATTGGGTAAATTTGATAGAACTTAATTTAGTTGGATAATTTTTATTTTAATTATATTGTAAGTCATTCTTAAACAAAATTCTAAATTAATTAAAAATTTTCATTTGTATTTAAGTCTCCTCCCCCTCCTGCCTCACTCACTCTCTCTCTTCTCCTCCCCCTCCTGCCTCTCTTTCTCTTCTCCTCCTGCCTCACTCTCTCTTTCTCTTCTCCTTAGTCCTCCCCCTCCTGCCTCTCACTTGCGGAGCCCAAACAGCCATTTGGGCTCCGCACAGCGTCCCGGCTGAGCGGCGCAGAACCCAACTGAGCACCACGGCGGGAGGCAAAGGGGGGCGGGGCGATGATGTACACAGCCAGGGTGTGGGACCTGGAGCCTCTGTCACGCCCTTCGCCTCCCACCCCTTGGCCGTGTACATCATCGCCCCGCCCCCCTTCACCTCCCACCGTGGCGCTCAGCTGAGTTCTGTGCTGCTCAGCCAGGCGGGAGCAAGCGGCCTCAAGCGGCCGTTTGGGCCCCGCGCAGCGGGTCGGCGCGGGGCCCGGAGCCGCCGCCCCGCTCACCCTGCCCTATATCCGCCTCTGCGTGATAGTCTGATTGCAAAGAGTCTCATTAATTCTACATTTTTAATATCCTCCACTCTGTATCGTTGTCTCAGGAGGCTTGTCCCGCTGCTCATTTTGATATATTTATTTTGTCTTTTAAACTAATGAGCAAATTCAGGGACTACGATTAACAGAATAGGGACACAGGTGTTTTTTGGTCAAACTGGGGCACCCCATGTATATGTTCCCCTCTGTTAGAGGCCCCATGTCACCATGAGATATCTAGCTAAAATGGCTCTATTCGGAGCTTTATTTGGTTATGTTTCATTTTAGCAAAAAGCAGCATAGCTGATAATCAAAAAGTTAACCTCCCTCTGCCTCAGTTCCATTAACTAGAAGCTGCCTTAGAATGTCATCTACCAGTCACCACTTACTAACACTAAAATCAAGAGACTGAAGTGGAACTTGAACACCTTTTGGTTTTCATTGGTTTGGTTTTCATAAACATGAGCCAATTTTCACTTACAAAAACAAGGTATACAGCATCTCAATTAATACCCTATGTTTCAAATGGGTTAAGTTTGAAATGCCTGTAATAAAAAATTGTGTTTAGACAAATCAACAAAGTTTAAATATTTGACCATCTCTCACTTAAAAGCATGGATCGAGGCAATGAGATAAACATACAAGCTTCTCATGGAGACTTGCTAGTCAGTCAGCACCACTGGGTCATGATCATAGGTCACTCTCTGGAGTTCTCAAGCAGCAAGGAAAAAAACCCCAGGAATCAGGGAATGTATATCCTACCTCCAGCAACAGAAATTTTCTATATAGGAGCTATACAGGAAAAAAGAACTAAGGCATATTTCAAAAGATTCAGACAGTATGGAATACTGGCTGGCTCCAGAGCTTAATAATGGTAGATAAAGTCTTATATTTTTAGATTTAAGTTCAAACTTTAGTTCAGTTCAGTGATGACTAGAAGCCCCTATTATCTCCTTGGTTGTTCAATAACCTATATACAATCAGTTTGTGGACATAGTAGAATAAGTGTCCACAGCCTTAACAGCTACAACCAGAACTGCCAAAAAATGTCAAGAACTGAATGGGTCAGGAAGACTGTATAGGCTTCCTCCCTTAGGTGGGGCCCTTTCCAGGATCAACAGTGAGCACTGTGCCCACATACAGGGAAGGTGACAGACTTGTGCTATCATGGATAAGGGATGTTGGTTTTCAGAGCCAATCTAATACCTTTCATCTACATGAAATTCACTAAGAAAAAGGACTGTAGCAGGTGCTTACCCATAATGCCTTTGTAGTTGGTTGGTACAATGTCTTCGTTTCTAAACTTCGCTCCCTGCAGTTTCAGCCGTGTGTTCACTACCCAGAGTGGAGTGGTCAAGAGCACATTCACTACACCTAACACAAAAGTACCCCGCCCCCCAGGAGAAGAAAATGAATCTTAAAAGTAAAACTCAAAAAATGCATAGTTCTACATTTTTTCCTCCTTTAATGTCAATGTACAAAATAATTATGTAATAATTCACAGAGTATATAAAACTATACAGTGGGAATTTTAAAAAAGCCCAACACCCAGCAAGGATAACTACGCAACTTCTAACTAAAATTATTTCTGTAGTTTCTCCAGTGAGGCCACAGAAGTTAAAACAATGGATTTTTCAACAACCGATTAAAAGTTCCTTAGGTCAAGCAAATTCCCAGAGTCTTCAATGAAATTACTTCAGCGATTAATGTGGCCCAACATGTTGAAAAGCATATCTATTAGTCACCATCCACATAGACTCAATTATAGGAGAAGTCATGTTGTTCACTTTTGTTTGGGAATTTTTAAAAACCAGACAAGAAGTTCTGTTAAAATTCTTCCAATTTAGTTTTGTTGCCTGCAGAGGAAGGGAAAATTGGTGGGAAATAGAGCACTGACCAATTAGGTAACTGCTGGAAGTTCCACTCTGCATGATTCAACGACAGTGGTAAAAGCTACTGGTTAAACACCTACCTAGTTAAAGAAGATTTATTCATTCAAATTATCACAAAGTTGCCAAAATCTTTTTTAACACAGACCCCTAATATCAGTAGGAACTCTACTCCCACTATGAATTATCCTGGAAGATAATGGCACTTATATACCATGGTAATGGGCACACTACATAGAGAAAACAGTTCAATATCTGTTTCTTTTGAATTCGCTGACAAAAAGTAATAATTTTATAAGTTTATACACACACACAAATAATGGAGATAAAGGAGTGGTAGAAGACCTACAGTAAATACATAAGATGAATAAGAGTGACATAATATGAAGCAGTCCTCTATATTTATAAGATACAAAATACAAAACAGTCAGCCAGCATGATCTCCAATGGGCTTCACAAAACAAGGAGGTCATTATGTAATATTTGGTTTAAAATCTCAGTTTCATAGAATCTCATGTTATAACATTCTATTTCATATGCCTTATAGGTTCCATTACCTGCAACAAAACCCAGGACTAAATCTTTTCCTGTGGTTGAATGTTGGCCTTTGACCCAGAGGGCTTTGAGACTGTTAAACGTATAAAAATAGACAAAATTGGAGCAGCAGAGGCTGGAAATAACAGGGAACCACCCTCGATATGGTGCCAGGCTGAGGGGAAAGAAAAAAAAAAAAAAGGCAAAGTGAGGGTCAGAAAAGTACAATTATAAATTGAAAGCATCTCAGGTCTGATCCGAAGCCCACTGAAATCCATGTGAATTTTTCCATTGGTTTCAACATATTTTGGATCAGGCCTCTGAAGGAAAAAAAAAAAAGCACTAGAAGCCAGATCCACAGAGAACACAGTTGTGGACCCAAGAAGGAGTTATACTATGCCTTTCATCCAGCAAGGATACTGAAGTATTCTTCAGATCCATCAATAGAGGAATCTTTCAAATATTACTGGTAATACTGTACCTTTGGGATGGAAAACATCTACTCTTCAACAGGAACAACACACAAGCTTTAAAAATGGTGTTTATTGAATTTTCTTGTGTGTGGGGAGAGGGGAGATTCACACAGCTCATACTATGTAGATACCATTATACTGAAACAATTTTTAGTCAGTAACAATCACACAATATAATTTTAACTGTCACTGATTAAAATCACTCATTTATTTGCTTATCCTAACAACACCACTCATGAATAACTCCACTGAAGTAAGTGGAGTTACAAAGGCAAGCATAAACAAAAGAAAATTATGTATTAACCCCATTTAGTTGGGAAAGTACAAAGAGTTAAATTTCTAAAGTTTTAGGTTTCCATGATTAAGTGCCAGTACAGTTACTGGTAGGAAGAAAGAAAGATGGAGAAAGAAACACCAATTCTTTCACATGTTTCTGGTCCCTTCTATCTCAGGAAAAATATACATACACCTTAGATGAACCATTTACTCTATTTAAAAACAAAATAAACATGTAAAGACTTCATAAAAGTCAGAGATACTTCCATTGATCTATTTACAATATTGTTTCAGAAGAAGCCTCCCAAAGTGCAAAACAGCAAAGATAAGAAAAATATCTTTATTTTAGTGGCTCAGGTTACTAGTACCATCAATTAAATTTGTTCTGGTGATAGGAGTAAAGTACAAGTTATTGTCCTGAATTTTATCCAGGTGTTGAACTTGTCTAATATAATTCACATCAGGAAGATTAACTAAACCAGACCAGCAGAAAACTGTTTTCAACGTCATTCGAGAAAGATAAGAATGAGGGGAAACGGATAAAGCAGGGGTTTTTTTTTTTTATAAGAACCGTCGTTTTCCTGTTGCAGACAAGGACCTAAGAAAAAAACCTGTGTTAGCTAAACCTGTTTTAAAAAACCAGTTCACTACCACAAATATCTGTATAGTATGAAATGAGCCTTTGCGAACTAACACCCACCGTATGCTTGGGATCTTGAACTTTTTATTATTTTTCCAGATGTCCTACCCACTTCTCCAAAACTAGGTTAGCTTTATCTAGGGCTCTTGTGTCCTGAGGGGAATCAATATGTTTCCTGTTGCCAGGAAAAAAAGAGTTACATAAGTGGTGACTGTTGCTCTTCAACATGTGAAGCACACAGCTAGTCCACTTCAGGTGGTATATGCCAGAACCACAGATTTTTTTCCCCCACAGCAGTACCTAGGAGGACAAAGTATCTGTCCTCCAGATGCTTGCGGTGCCAGCTAAAGGCAGAAAGGGCAGAACCCACCCCAAGCCCCTTCACATCAGCAGCCCATATTTTTTACTCCAACATGGGAGAAAAGGAGGCTGGGTCCCAGAATGGACATATGCAACCTCTCTCAAAGAATGGTTTACCAAACAGGTACATAATTTTTTCATCAAGTCTCTGCATGTGTCCATTCCATTTCAGGTAACTTATAAACAGTATAAGATTGAGGAAGGTGTCAAACTTTAGCAGAACAGGGAATGCAAAACAACTCTCACAAATCGAGCATCATCTTTTGAGGCTTTGGAGACAGCATAAGGATTGGTGAAAATATGAACAGATGCCCTAGTCACAGCCCTGCAAATGTCACTGATAGCTAGAAAGCAGTTCATGCTGCTTGCACTCTTGTACAGTAGGCTGAAACTCCCTCAGGTGTAAAAACCTTAGCAGTATCATACCACAGTAGAATGCAGGAAAAAATCCAAGAGGAAATTATCAAAGGAGAAATGAGTTGACCCTTCATTCTGTCAGGGAAAAAAAAAGACTTGAGGGGACAATCTAAACTGCTTAGTCTTGTCCAAAGAACAAGCTAATGTCCCATGGATGTCCAAAGGATGGAGTTTGTCTTAATCTTTAAGAGAGTGAGTCTTTGGGAAAAAAAAAAAAAAAAAAGGTTGATAAGTATATAGACTGATTTAGGTGAAAATCTGAAACCATGTGTGTTAGAAACGTAGAATGTGGATGTAAGCAGATCTTACACCTTTATAGAATTCCATACAGGGGCTGGGAGGTCAGCAACTGAAGTCTGAAATTCTGCTATGCTATTAGCCAACCTAATAGCCACTAGAAACACTACGTACACTGAGAGATGAGAAAAAGAGCAACTAGTCATAGGGCTAAACAGGGATCCCAGTAAAGCTGACAAAACCAAATTTTAGATCCCAGGATCTCTTACAGATGGGAAAAGCCTGTCCAACTCTTCCAGGAATCTAACAGTAGTAAGGTTAGAAAAAACAGATCTTCCTAATGTAGACTAGAAAGTGGAAATAGCCATCAAGTGAACTCTCATGGAACTGAGAAGAGTTTTTGGCCTGGTCTACACTAGGAATGATAAAATGTGTTTAAGTAAACGTGTAACTGCTGAAATTTCAGTGGTTACATGATTACGGGGGTGGGGGGAGTGCACTGGCTTTTAAGCCAACTCTGCGTGCATACAGGAAGCATGTGTGTAACCATGAAGGATAACCAATGAGCCAAAGCTCATACTTTCACATCCCTACTCTACACTGGGAGTTTTCTCTTAGGTGAAGCAGATAAACCAGAAGAAAATATATGGAATCCTGTAAGGTAGGCGTACTCTTCTTCATTTCACAAGCAGGGGCCTGTGAAAATTCCAACTTCATGCTAAATTGGACAAATACCACTATTTTTCCAACTGCAGAGATGTAGAAGTGGGCATCCATGAAAGCCACTCGTGACTGATGTAGCTCACAGCACATTCTGGGTGGCAGCAGCACTGGCTACTGTGTATCATATGAATCAGCCACCTCTGGCTCTACTCGTGGGAAGGTGGCTTCACTGCCACAGCAAGCCTCCTCCCTAGGAGTGAAGCCAGCAGCCCTTGCTTGCCCAGCTCACAGGCTTCGCTGCCCTGCCACACTGAAGCCGCCTCCCCGAGCGCCAGCTGAGTGTAACCAACACCATTAACCAATAAGCCTCACCGTATTGGTTAAATGGTTAGTCAGTTACACTCTAATGCCCCTACTACTACACAGCGCAGCACTGCTTTTGACTACCATCAGTATTGTCTGGAAGACAGAAGCTTGCTATGAATTTGGAAGGAGAGAGATAAAAGGGGAAGCAAGGGGAGTTACTAAGATTCAGAGGAAGGAGGTATCCAGATCCAGGATGGGAAAGGGCATCCCAGCAATTCCTACTTCCATTCCTATGGCAGTTCCTCTGTGGCTGGTACAAATACCCTTGCCCCTCTCTAGGCTGGGTATCTCTATTAGGACCCACAATGGCTGGAAGGAGGGACTGGGCTGGATTAGGAAGTGGCATAAGTGACCACCTCTCACGTCCACCTCTCACATCCAGCTCTGTGTGGCACACCAAGCATAAAAAGAAGGGGAGGAGAAGAAAGCTATTGATACCTGATGACTGGAGGCAAATCTGACCCCATGCACCAACAAAACTACCCCCAAGATCCTCCTCTAGGTACCACTCTGGCCTCTGCAAGATAATGTGGGGGCAGAAAACACTGAGAGGCCAGAAACATGCATCAGCCTTTCAATATTTCTATTGTGTGGGTGTTAGCTCTTACTACCTCCCAATTCCACCACATGGTATCAAAAACTGCAGTGTCCCTCATTTGTCAAGGATGAAACAGGTACCAAAGCTTAAAGTGCATAAATGGGCAGAGCTAGTACCTTCATGTCTTGCAGCAAAGATGAGTCTGGAACCAAGAAACAAAAGAGGTCTCTAGCTACCACGTATACCTCAGGTGTCATCTGCACCAAGGAGAGATGCCCCAAAGTGTTCACTGAAAATTAAGTCGATGCTGCAGAAGATCTTGATAATACAGTTGGTCTCCATGGTGCCAAAGTTGGTGCTGTAGACAGCAACTCTATATTGTTAGTCAAGTATGTGATAGTAGGGAGTTGCCTAGCTAGGCCTGGAGCTCTAACTTCAGTGCCCACCTTTTTCCTGTGTGTTGTTGTTACGGTCCAAACCCTCTTGAACGAAGAGAGCTTCTTCTGGCTAGAAGAATGCGTATGGTCAGATTTCTTCTGTCATTTGTGTGGTACCAGAGAGGAAGAGTGGCTTCTTTTCTCTGGCTTCTTCTAATGAGGGGATCCTGCCACTCTAGTACAGGCAGTCCCCAGGTTACATGGATCCGACTTACATCGGATCCCTACTTACAAACGGGGTGAGGCAACCCCGCACTAGCTGCTTCCCCCCAGCAGACCAGGGAGACGCGAAGCTAGCACCCCCCTCCCCAGCAGACCAGGGAGATGTGGAGCGGCTTTTCTCAGCAGACACCTCAGCTTGAGAATAAAGGACTGACGGAACTGAGGTGTGGGAGAATAAAACTGAGCTCTGGAGAAATGTTTGGCTAGAGTTTCCCCTACAATATGTACCAGTTCCGACTTACATACAAATTCAACTTAAGAACAAACCTACAGTCCCTATCTTGTACGTAACCCGGGGACTGCCTGTAGTGCAGTCCTGGGTGGATTAAGTCTGAACCCCTGTGTACTGAGTGGAAGCATAAAGCAGTTTCTATGAGGAAGTGTTGAAATCTGAACCTCCCTAGATTCAAATCCCCTGCAGATAGGACATCTTTACCTAATATGTCTTCCCCTCAAACTCTAAAGAATGGGAGTGAGAATTGCTGACCAGCATAGACTTGTTATATCCAGAAAAGCACAAACACTGGGGACTTAGGCATGCCACAACACAGAACTTGAAAAGCTCCAAAAACAAAAACAAGCAAAGATTTGCCAAAGCAAGTACACTAACTAAAATTTTGAACAATAATTTATTTTGAAAACATGTAGTAAGAGGAAAAAAAATGGTGAGCACACACACTCCAACTATCATGGTTAAAAGGAACGAAGAAGGATTGAGGCAGCTCTCTGCCCTTTGTACCTTAGGCTAACAGTGACGCTTGCTGAGAGCACATGCACCACCCTGATAGGTAGCAAGATGGGAGGAAAAAAAATACTACTTTGGGGGTACCAGCGCACACACTTGAAATGAATATGTGCAAGCACTCAAAGAAGAACTTGGATTTTCAATTTTGCTGTAAGAGTACAAAGTTTAAGTTACAGTCTTTCAAATCCCACTATTACATCTTCAAATCTCTCTCTTACAGTGCATTCCTTGATTTTTGTAGCCGTTTACACTTTCTATAAATTCCTCAGAGTAGATAATGGAAATGCAGAACTGTGAATCAAAGATGGTATAGGTTGGACCTCTTTGGTCCAGCATCCTTGGGACCTGAGTGATTCTGAAGGAGGGAATTTGACGGAACAGAGAGGTCAGGTCTTGAGCTATCCTGGGGCTCCCCTCTTGGCCACCGATCTGGCCAATTCACTGCTACTGTCAGGGCTCCACTCTGGGCCCTACGCCGGGTGGCAGGACTCCCTGACTCCAACCTCTGACAGCTCCACACCCCCAGCCACAGGGGCTCCTTGCTCCTGGCTGCTCCACACTCCCAGCTCCCTGCTCCCCAGTGGCTCTGCGCTCCTGGCCCCAGGGGCTCCCTGCCCCTGGTGGCACCATGCCCCCAGCCACTAGCAGCTCCACATCCCCAGCTGAGGGACTCCCAGCAACCAGGGCTCCCTGCCTCCAGCTTGTGGGGCTCATCTCCCAGCTAGCAGGGCTCCCAGCCACTGGCAACTTCTGTGGCTGCGGCTCTCTGTTCCAGCAACATCCATTGTTGTGCAGGACCATGGATGTTGCCGGACCAGAGAGTCCCAGACCACATAGGTTCAACCTGTACTAGCTAGTTTACAAGACACACACACTCACTCTCATTTGTTGGCATTTGCTTTCCCAAAGCTTTACACACATTTTATTGATGATTCTGCATGATTTTCGGTTCACAAAAATCATGACATCTATGTCAGTGGATTCCTCTTTTACGCCTTGTCTATTTTTAGAGGAGAGAGGAAAATGTTTAACATAGGCCTGATCTACACTGGAAAAATAAGTCTGTCAGGGATGTGAAAAGTCCACATTATAAGCAGTGTAGACAGAACAAGGTATACAGAATTCTTCTGTCAACTTAACTACTGCTTCTTGGGCAGGTAGATTATCTATGTCGAAGGGCGTTTGAAGTGTAGATTAAATGCTTAGTTTCACCAATTGTAACTGCATGGGTAAAGTCTGAAAAAAGCAAAATGTTCTTAGGTGATCTGAAATTTGGCTAGGATGCTAGGATTGGCAATTCTACTCCAGTATTATGTACCAGAAATTCTTGGAGGAAGCACTCCAAGGAAAGGTTACATACACACCTACTTGTCAGTCAATACTTTTCAACAAGGTTCAGTAGTCAGGCATTCACTTCTACAGCATAGCTCTGTGGAAGCAAGGCCATCCTAATTCTCCATCCTGGGTCCAAACAGCCATTTGTGGGGTTCTCCAGGTAGTGGAGGAGAAGAAAGAATGAACTTTTGACTGGAAAGCCTATCCCAAAACAGCCTGTTATTCAATGTGGCTAGATTACCTTAAAGAATACTACACTTGTATGATTAGAAACTGATGCCCAAAAAACCCCAGAAAAATGAAGAGACTGGAATATCCAGATATATGGAAGCTCACTGGATGCACATACAAAGCACTTTGGGAGGTTTACTTTTATTAAGAGAACTGTGAATATCTGTACTTACAGGCCTTCTTCTTTGATTATCTCTAGTAGCACTGTGTGTGTTGTCTTGGACTTGCGTTTCTCATCAACTGTAAGATAAAATACAGAGGTAGCCAACCATTAGTGGGGCTTTGTTACTCCAGAAGGGGAATGAACTTAAGAGATGATCTGGCTGGACAGGTGAGGCAGTAAAAACACATCATCAAAGAGTCTCAAAGGAGAAAGCCCTTGCTCAACTACAGGGCAAGATAGACTTAAAGACAGCAGAGCAGGGGATGAGAACTTAGCAAAGAGGTAAGGCTAATGGAACTAACAAGGGCACTGTGATATATTCTGGTGGACATCTGATACCTGAAGTGGTGTTCAGCCATTTTAGACTGTGATATGATCAGAGGTCTGAAGACCCACCCAGCAAACAGCTGACCGTGCACAAGGAGCATAAAAACAGTGCAGAATCACACCCAGATGAAAGTGCACCCCATTTCAAGTCCCATGCAGCTACTCCCAAATGTAGCCTGATTTAAGGATAGTAAATATTATTAATTTGGATAATATGGGTTATAGGCTTGCCAACTGAACTAGTCAGAAGATAATAAGGTTCTTGTCCCTGAATCAGGCTGAACTGAATATACCAGGGACCTTCGGGGGTTTGACAGGATTTTAACACGGAGACAAAATAATTTTAAACTTTATTAAAATGTATGGAATGTAATTCTAATAGCAATTTGAGCAGTAAAATAAAACAGGGTTACAAATTGAGTCTAGTCTAAGATACATATGGTATTATTTCTATAAGCGGAGGTTAATATACTCAGACCCAATCTTGATAACCTGGTGATAAGAGATGAAAGGCGAGCCTTGCCTCTGATGCAGCAGTTCAAGTACAGGTTTCTCAATTCTCAGCTGAGAGGTGGCAAAGGCTAATGCTAAAAGCTTATTAAAGCTAACTTAGTTTTCCTGACTATTAGAAAAATAAAGTTTAAAGACAAAGTTTAGAGACTAATTTCAACTCCTAACTACTCCTGTCCTCCTCCTTTCTCTCTCTAACAAAAACTCCGGGCACTCTGTTTTATAAGCATAATAGCCTGGGACCTCCTTCTCTGCCCAAATTTAAATTCCTCACCCACAAACTACTGAGATACACTTATTCCATAGGCTGGACACATGTAACGTGTCTGTACGTAGTGATGACATGTACATACATATTCATGATTGTAGGTCATTCTAACATAGAAATAATGTATGTTATTTTCATTCTTCTAATGGTATGCATGTTAAATTTGAGGGTATTCTTGGACACCCCATACCATGAAAAGTCATTCCTTTTTATCACCATCTATCCAGGTGAAAGGTTCGGAACATAAGCAAATAGTCTTTTGCTGTCTGGGTGAAAGGTCCCAGACAAAAATACTAACTTGCCTTAGCTTAAGATACAGCATACGGCATGTAGGTCTCTTGTATTACATCCAAATTCCTTTGCTGTAAACCAAGCGTCAGCAACCTTTCCGAAGTGGCGTGCCAAGATTTAACTCTCCTGCCCTGGGCCATGCCACTCTCTGGGGGAGGGGCTCTCTCCACCACGTGCTCTGTGGACCACTTGGGTCAATGCAAACCTTTCTACGGACCACCAGTTTCTGATGAAAACTCACCGTTAATTACATAATTACGCCCGAGCCATTTTGCTAGTGCTTCAGCTGAGGAGAATGGTTTAATTTAAACAGATTAAACGTTTTAACTTTCTCATGTTAGTTTATCAAACTTCATTTTAAATAAAGTAAAATATTGTGTCCAACAGAAAAGGTTTCAATGTTTTCTTTATTTATGACAGGGATGGGGAACCTTTTTTGGGTCGGAAAAAATCTGTTGGGGACCACACAAGTGAGAAGCAAAAAACTCCTCCCAAAACCCCCAACCCTCACTTATGTGGTCCCCAAACTGAGACACCTCACTTTTCTGGCACACCAGCCCCCACAGGGTGAGGGGAAGAGACAGGGAGGACTGAGGTTCAGGGCTTCCCACAGGCCAGATTTACTTTTCTGGAGTTCCAGAGTTGGTGGATTTTGTGGACCCCCTTAGGCTCTGGGGTGGGAACAAAAATGAGGAATTCAATGTGCAGGGACATGGCTGCCAGCGAGTGGGATAGGGATGCAGCATCTGGGGTGAAGGATGAGGTGAGGAGGGCAGAGTCTGGAAGGGAGTTTGGTGGCAGGAGAGGCTGTGGAGTGGGGGTATGAGAGGGAGTTCAGGGGCAGGAGGGGGTTGGTGGAGTAACGCATGGTGGAGAGGATAAGAATGCAACCTAGCTAGATGGGGAGAGAGGCAAAGAAGTGGGGAATAAAGGAAAGTGCAGCTTCTACAAAGTAAAATTGAATTCTCCCTCGCATCTTCCCTCTGCTCCAACCTAGCTCCCCTCAGCCCCATGATCCCCGCCCCCCCAGCCTGATCCCCTGCACCGCAGTGCAACCCCTGCCCCTTCCCATCCTGCCCCGCATCCTCCTTCACCCATCCTCCTGCCTTCACATCCCTTGGGGAGCAGCACTGGGGCAAGGAGCGGGAGAGAGGGACAGAGTCTCTTCCCTTCCCGGCCCAGTCCTTTGCCTGCAGCTCCAGGGCTGGGGCAGGCAGAGCTTGAGGCTGTCCAGGCCTGGCTCCAGCTCAGACAGGCGCAACGGGGTGCTAGGGACTTGGCTCCCCATCCCCACACACAGCCTGCAGGGAGCAGCATGGCGCAGCCCAGGTCCCAGCGCACCACATGTGCTGGCCGCCCTGCCCCACCCCCTCCTGAAGCAGGAGACAGCACCAGGGACACCTGCGCGCACCTCTCCCTGGCCCCCCAACAGGTAGCCAGAGCTGGTGCTCCAGCCTGCAGTTGCACGGCTGAGGCTCGAGCCACAGCATGGGCTCCGCACTGTGTGTGGGGGGGAAGAGGCGGGGCTGAAATCCGGCTCCGTGTGCCAGTAAAAAAATCCATTCCCATGCCAGGGACCAGTGTTCCTTCTAAAATGTGGGACAATACAGCTTCACAGGTGATGAATCAGCCCCGCCCAGTCAGAAGCTCAAGGCTCAGTGCAGGGAGCTGACTAACTGGGCAGAGCTGATTATTTACCTGTGAAGCTATACTGCCACACAGCTTAGAGGGAACACTGTTGCTAACCCCTGCTATAAACTATAATAAAACAAATCATTAGACTATAAGAAAGTATATAGATGTCTATAGGCAAGCAAGAAAGCTTGCCCTATAGGCTACATAAAAGTGCCCAGGACATGGAAACAGAAAGACATGAGCCAGAGTCTAGAGACGCTGGTGTTTGGACACTTACCCTGTAGTCGAAGTCTAGCTGTATCCAAAGGAAAAAATACTGTCATTGCAGTCACGCTGCCCTGAAAAATGTTAAACATTTAGCAATTATTAGCAAATTTTCATATATGTCTGTAATGAGTTACATACACAATTACAAGTTTCTTAGAAAAAATACTCCTCAGAATTAAGAATTCCACTACATACTTTGTTAAAATCTGCTTTCCAATCCCTGTTTGTTAACCCCTGTAAATTTGCACCCAAAATAAAAAATTTTCTGAATAAGGTAAAGAGTAATATGCACATAAAAAATAAACAGATACCCATGACAACTTGAAACTTTTGGTCACAGGATTAGAGAAAAGGCTTTCGAATGTGATTAAACAAACTAAAAATAAATTGAAACGATTGCAAAGCTCTCCTTTAGCATAAATCTTTAGAAGTCTGATATCAGTAAGCAGATAAAAGAGCACTAGTTTGCTTTTCCATTCTCACTTCTACCCCAACTATATCAATCTAATAGAAGGTTATGCTGGGAGAAAGGATGTCAGAATGACATGGCTTTCATCCCTCTAAATTAGAATCAGTATCGTGTCCTAGCGCACAATACAAGCGGGCATTGTATTATAGGAGTTGCTGCCTTCTAAAAGGGACAAAACAGAGACAGCAGCATGGGGTGGGGCAGATGGGAGCTTATACACATGGGAAGCCAGCTTTTAAGATGGCTCTCCACACATGCTGGCTCTGTGGAGCCACCTCCCCCACCCCCTTTCAGCCTCCCACAGAGGCAGTATGGGGGGGGACAGGCAGGAGCTGGTATCCAGGGGGAGCCAGCTTAAAAGCCAGCTCTCCACAAGTACCAGCTTCGCAGAGCTGCACTCTCCCCACCCCACTGCTGCCTCTGTATCAGAGACAGCAGTGCGGGGGCGGGAGGGGCAGGAGGGATGAGGAAGCAGCCTCGGTCATCGGGGAGCTCAAGCCCACTGTGGACAGGGGCTGCTGTTGTGGAGCAGTCTCTGTCTGCAACAGGCCCAAGCTCCCAGCTGTATGAGCCGATACGTGTCAGGAGCCAGCTTGAAAGCTAGTTTTCTGCATGTACCGACTCCCCGCCTGTCCGTCACCCTCTGCGGTGTGGAAATGGGAAGAGGGCAGGCAGATGCGGTGCTCGTGGGGAGCCAGCGTTTAAGTCAGCTCCTGATGGGCACAGGCTCCCACCTCCACCCAGTTGCTGCCTTTGATACAGAGGCAGCCGGGGGGTGGGGGGGGGCGGGGAAGAGGGTGCGTGTAGTTGTTAGGATTAGCCAATATACCCAGGCTTATTGGTTAATCATTTACCCAACTATACACTAACATCCCTAGTAACTAACCTTGCCCATGGCAAGGTTATTTATTCCAGTCATCTATCCTGCCCAAAAAAAGGTTCTTGACATTTAGCTGACAGACTTCCATAAATTTTAAATTGTCTCAACTGCTAACCCAACTATGTAGTACAGATTATCTACGTCAGTGGTCCCCGACCTTTTTTAATACTGCAGACCAGCAAACCCATTCACAATCTTTTGGCAGACAGGTAACATTTAATTTGCATATTTGCACATTCATTATACAAATAACATATATGCAAATACAATGTTACCGGTCCGCCAAAATATGTACCCAAGCCCTAGCCCCCGGAGCAGCCGCAAACAGTCAGCTTCAGCTGCAGCAGCCGCCCACCACATGGTGGCCTAGAGCCACCGTGAACAGCCAGCTTGAGCTCCAGCAGCCGCCAGCCATGCACCCGGGGTATACCCGAGCCCCATGTGCATGGCCTGGCAGCATGCTGTGACCCAATACCCAGCGGTTCATGGCCCAGCACTGGTCGGTGGACCGGTGGTTGGGAACCGCAAATCTACAGTCACCAGGATTGGTGGATATGCAGCTTTCCAGAGGAGGTCTACACAAGTGCTGTAGCAACACAGCTGCAGCACTGCTGCTAAGCTGTAATAATATAGACAGTTAATACAGCAACAGGAGGAATTTTTCTGTTACTATAGTAAATCCACCCCCTCAAGAGGCTGAAGAATTCGTCTGTCAACCTAGCTGCATCCACAGTGGCAGTTATGTAAACCTAATTATGTTGCACTGGGCATGAATTATTTCACAGCCCTGAGCAACAAAGCTCGGTCAACTTACATTTTAGGTGTAGGCCAAGCCTTACCCCATGGCATAATGGCAAAAGTAGACACAAACTGTATTTTTAAGGGGTTCATTCTCTGAGCAAGGGGGCATATCACTGTCACATGTAATCTGGAGGTGCAAAGGGGAGGGAGGGAGAGGGAGAGAGAGAGAGAGAACAGGAGGGACTCGACCCAGACCGAACACTAGCAGACCTCACGTCTCAAAAAGGGTGAGATTAGACTAGGATGGGGGTGAATCTCAAGACTTTTGTTATATCATAAGTTTCTGTGACTCTATAATTTCTTAAGAATAAAGTAACTATGGTTAAGAAATTACATGATTAAATGTCTGATTCCTTGCTTTCACACCATATTGTCCAAAAAGGGGTTAAACAAAAAGCTACAATTATTATGTCTTTGCATGTATAAAAGCATTTAGGGGTGAGAGATACTTATGAGGTCTGAGACCCTGATTTGGGAATTTAAAACAGCCAGTAGAGTGCAAGTCCCAAGGAAGCATTCAGATCTTGAGAGTGTAGCCTAGAACCCAATGCTAGACTTCGTGACTAGACTCTACACAGATCCAGTTGGCTTAGAAGCACATGGGGCCCAGCAGGTGGGTCTACTAACAATAAACTGGTGACTGTGTAGAGAGGAACCACTTGGCCTGTTGTAACACTTTCCATCACCGCAACTGCAACATCTTGAGTAGCAAATCTGTTTCTGTAGATGAACAACTTGGTCAATTTAAGTTGCCTCCAGTCAGTTGCTAAGATGAGTGTCTCTTGGTGTGAGGAAGATTTTTTTTATTTGTGAAAACAAAAATTAAATAAGAACACAAGAACGGCCATACTGGGTCAGACCAAAGGCCCATCTAGCTCAGTATCCTGTCTGCTGACAATGGCCAATGCCAGATGCCCCAGCGCGAGTGAACACAACAGGTAATCATCACGTGATCCCTCTCCTGTCATCCATTTCCAGACAAAGGCTAGGGACACCATTCCTACCATCAGGGTTAATAGCCATTGATGGACCTAACCTCCATGAATTCATTTAGCTCTTTTTTGAACCCTGTTAAAGTCCTAGTCTTCACCACATCCTCTGGCAAGGAGTTCCACAGGTTGACTGAGCGCTGCATGAAGAAAAACTTCCTTTTGTTTGTTTTAAACCTGGTGCCCATTCATTTAATTTGGTGATCCCCTAGTTTTTAATATTAGGGGAACAAGTAAGTAACTTTTCCTTATTCACTTTTTCCACACCAGTCGTGATTTTATAGACCTCTATCATATTCCCCCTTAGTCTCCTCTTTTCTAAGTTGAAAAGTCCCAGTCTTTTTAATCTCTATTCATATGGGACCCATTCCAAACCCCTAATCATTTTTGTTGCCCTTTTCTGAACCTTTTCCAATGCCAATATATCTTTTTTTGAGATGAGGCAACCACATATGTACACAGTTGAACAAATTCAGTTGGAGTTGTTTAATTCCATGGAACAGAGTAGGTTATTAAAGGGGATAAATGCCGTACCTTCTCCACTCAAATTCCGGCTGATGTAACAGGCCCTCTGTGGGTATGTCTACACTACAAAGGTATTTCTAATAAGTTATTTTGGAATAACAACTGCTGAAATAACTATTTCAAAATAGCACATCCACACTACCGAGAAGACTTGAAATTAGTCCAAGGCAGGTTCCCCTGATGAGTGGACATTCTATCTCAATTTAGAGCCCCAGGAAGCACTGGAGAGTAATTACTTTGAATGACACTGGGGAGGAACTATTTCAAAACAGCAACAATGGAGAGTCCATACTACTGCTATTTCAAAATAACTATTTTGAAATAGGAGCTTCAGGGGGTAGCTGAGTTAGTCTGTTACAGAAAAAAACAACAAATGGTCTGGTAGCACTTTATAGACTAACAAAACATGTAGATGGTATCATGAGCTTTCGTGGGCACAGCCCACTTCTTCAGATGACCGGAGTTATGAGTTTGGGATATGAGAACTCAAAATAAATAGAGGGGAAGGGGAAGGGGGAAGAGAAAGAAAAAGGGAAGGGGTGTGAGACAGAGCATCATTAAGTATCTGGAGAATGGGTACTTAAACCTAAGCAGATAAAAATCAAAGTCAACAGATTCCCAAGACAGGAAGGATACCACTTAGAGAGCTGTTAGCACCTTCAGTGGTTATTAAGTAGGTAGTGTCCCAAACTATTTTGAAATAGGTGATATTCCTCATGAAATGACAGTTTATTATTCCAGAATAAGAAGCCTGTTTCGAAATAATTTTGAAATAATGGGCTTGCTGTGTGAACCACCTTGAAGAGGTGAAGTAGGGCAGCCAGCAGAGAGATAACTCACTGTGGGGCAGTGGGCTGGACTGGGGAAGACTCAGCTGGTGACTCCTACCCTGCACTGGGTTCAGCTGCTAGTCTTGACTGGACTAGGATGTATGGAACTTCCTCTTTCTCTGCATAGCATCTGGGGGGAAGGAGTTGGATCCACCCCCAGATTTCATCACTAGGTGCAGGAAGCTCTGCAAATTTTCCACCCACGCCCCAACTTCTGCACCCATCAATTCTCAGCTGCTGGGGAAGGAGCCCTGTACAGGCAACTGCTCTCACATCCACCGAACTCCCATGTATCCAGATCCTCCACCAAGCCTCACACGTGCACATTCAGAATGCCCTCTAAGGAAGCCCACTTCCCCACACCATCCTGAGGAGTCATCCACACTCAGATCCCTGCCTCACCAACCCCCAAGCAGCTCCTGAATCCACACCCCACATCTGGACTAGGGATGCCAATTTGTAGATTACTACACGATTAACCAAGATTATCAGTTAATCCTGTCAACTTCATGCATCTCCCCCCACCTTGCTGCCTCTGTATCAAAGGCAGTGGGAGGGTGGGGAGGTGGGGGGGGCCGGAGGTGGCAGCCGGTGACATGGGGAGCCAGTTTTTAAGCCAGTGCCCCTGGAGTACTGGATCTGCCGGCCGCCTCTGACAGAGGGTGAGGGAGGCAGGCAGGAGCCAATACATTCAAGGAGCCAGCTTTTAATGCACCTCTCCGCATTTTCCAGCTCTTTGGACCCAACTGTCCCCCCCTTGTTACCTCCTATCAAAGGCAGCATCAAGAGTGGGGGTAAAGGAGGCTGCTCCGTGGCAGTAGCCCCTGTCCACTGGGGACCGAGCTCCCCACAGACAGGGGCTTCTGCCATCCCACACTGCTGCCTCTGTATCAGAAAGCAGCGCAGGGCAGCAGAAGCCAGTCTGTGTGGGGAATCAACTGGCTCCCCTTGTGGACCAGTTACCCCTTGCTGATAGAAAGGCAACAATGCGGGGTGGCAGGAAGCTCCCTGGAGTGGGGCGAGGAGCACACTGTCTACCTGCCCCAATCCCAGACACTACTGAATAGTTGTGAAATGCTAAAATCTGATGCTGTTATACAACTACTCAATTACACACTATGTAACATCCCTAATCTGGACCAGCTCCCGAGTACCCCAAACCCAGATGCCCCCTCCTGAAGTCTATCCTCACACACACCTAGACCTCCCCTGCTGAGCCCCAGCCACCTTTACCTGGATTCCCAGGAGAGTTCTATTACTGGTGAATCCAGAGCCCTGGATCAGCCAGCCCCTCCTCTCCTCCATCCAGAACCCCTACTGACCTGCCCACACCCAGATTCCCCACGCAGAAACCTCTCAATTCACACGTTGATCCCACACACAGTAAGCCCCTGCATAGTGGGATCAATGGCAGGCAGATCCCACTGTCTTGCTGAACCTTCCTGCCCACACCTAGTGCACTTGGCACTGAGAGGCAAGGCCCTGGGGTGTTTCTGAGACAGTACAGGTGTTTCTGTCCTTGTGCTATGTCAGGAGTGGGTGCAGTCTCACCTCTGGGTCTGTGACTTGTGTCAGGCAAACTTCTCAGTAATCCCCCATCTCTGTGCAGCTAGTAGCCAATGTTCCCCCACTGTCATTCTGGAGCCTCCACATTTATTGGATAAATAAAATTTGCAGATTTTTAAAACATTATGTGCACAATTTATTTTGTCACAGAATGCCCTCAAAATAGCATATGCATAAGGTACTGAGGATTGCATACACTATGCCTAAACCTTAATATTCTTTTAATATATGATTGTGTAGAATTTTATATTTATGTTGCAACAAGAGTATTGCTCTTCCATGGTCAATTCCTCCATCTATCACATTTGCAATGTATTTTAAGCAAGTGTCAAGGATGTCAAGAGCCCAAGATGTATGTTCTCTCCCCCACCCCCACTAGTATAAATATCAACTAAATAATGAGAGACAGCCATACACTATTTTAGCTAGCAGTGTTTCAGTTACTTTATGTACAGAGATCCTGTATCTGCTGAGGAAGCAACAGGAAGTATTGTGAGAAGTGAATCCATATCCCTCATGACCAGTGAAAGCTAGGAACAATGTTACTATTAATGGTGACCTTTAAACAACAGGCCCTTCCTTAAGAGGAAACACACTCGATTTATCAGTTGATACCTGGTCCTGAACTTTCTACTTTATGGGTATGTCATGACTGGTTCTTGTGTGCAACCATTAGTGAAGACAGCTTGGGTGAAAGTGATCATGACGGGATAGAGTTCAAGATTCTAAGGCATGGTGAGAATGAGAACATCAAAATAAAGAAAATGGACTTCAAGAAGACAGACTTTAGCAAATTTAGGAAACTGGTAGGAAAGAGCCCATAGGAAACTAGTCTCAGGGGAAAATCAGTTCAAGGTTGGCAGTTTTTCAAAGAGACATTAAAGGCAAAAGAGCAAACTACCCCATTGCGTAGCAAAAATAGGAAGAATGGCAAGAGAACACCCTGGCTTAAACCAGGAGATCTTCAATTGTCTTAAGCTCAAAAAAAAAACTCTTACTAAAAGTGGAAACTAGGTCAAATTACAAAGGAGGAGTATAAACAAATATGTAGGGACAAAATTAGAAAGGCCAAGAAACTAAATGAGATGGAACTAGCTAGAGACATAAAGGGTAATGAAAATAATCTATAAATACATTTGAAGCAAGAGGAAGGCCAAGGACAGTGCAGGCCTGTTACTCAACACAGGGGAGAAAACAACAACAGAAAAGCTACGTCTACACTACAGGCTTCTTGCGCAAGAACGGCTGTTCTTGAGCAAAAACTCAGAGCATCCACACTACAAGCCCGTTCTTGCACAAGAAAGTTTACAGTAGATCATGAGAAGAGAGGGCTTTTTGCACCAGAGTTTTTCCTCTCCCCACAAGGAATAAGCCTTTTTGCACAAGAGCTCTTGTGCAAAAAGGGTAGTGTGGGTGCTCTGCAGGGGGTTTCTGCACAAGAACTGGCCTCCGGAGAAAAGCACACGTGCTCTGCTGGACACTCCTGAAAACTCATCACAGCTCTATAGTTCCTGTCTGCTGGCCCCTCTTAAAGGTGCAGGCCCCCTGCAGAAGCCCCGTGGCAGGAAGCTGTTCCCAAGCAGCAGCCATCTCTACATGTGGCTCTTCCTGCTACAGCCAGCACGAGGCAGGTCTGCCCCTGAGGCCCCCCGCAAGCTCCCTAGCCCTCATGGGAAGCAACCCCAAGGGTCACAGTACTCACCCAGGGGGACAAAGAGGCACTGAGCCTTAGATCGAGGCCCTCTTGGAGCCGTGGGGACAAGAGGAGGCCCTTGAGGATGCCTGGGCCGGGCGGAGAAATGCTGACATCTTGTCACTGGAGCTGATACCTGCCAGCTACGACATCTCCCAGGCCTCCTCAGAAGCCGGGGAGGGATCCTCAGGTGAGTGGTGTTTTTCCTCACTCACTCAGAGGGCCGGGAGGGCCGGTTGCACAGGAGATGGGGGGGCAACTGTGTACCATGTGTCACCCGTGCTGCTCTGGCTGGGCACCGCGCACGTGCAACCTCGTGCCACGTTACTGTGTAGCACATGGAGGCAGCAGGCAGCCCCTGAGCACACCTGGGATCCTGCTGGACACACACGTCATGCCGGGGGGCATGTGTGCGCGCGCACGCGCAGGCTGGGAGCAGGCCAGCCACAAGGGTGCAGGCCAGGCCCCACACACCCGAAGGAGCTGTCGCACGCACTATGGGGCCATGCCTGCCAGTGCAAGACAGCAGCCGCGTCCATACACATCGCTCTGAGCCATCAGTGTGTGCGGCCCCCAGGGGCCCCAGGCTGCTCCCAGCTCCTCTGCCACCCCTAAGGAAACCCCCCTGAGGCCACATTTCCCTGGGCTGCTTGGCCGTGGGTGGAGGGGGAGGAAGCAGGCAGCCCGTTCCTCTGAGCCGCAGACTATTGGTCGCAGCTCACAGAATAGGGCACGGCCTCAGAGACAGTGTCTGCAGGGATGACTAACCACCTCTCCCTTTTGTGTGTTCTCCACAGCTGGGAGTGAGGGGCCAGTCAACCTGCGGTACAGGCTGGAGTTTCTGAAGATGTGGGTGTCATGTGCTCTGCCCGACCACCCCACAAAAACGTCTGAAGTGTCCATGGTGGTCGACCAGGCCCTGCAGCACGATGGAAAAGTAGCCTGAAAATAAGCAGCAGAACGGCTCTTGCACAAGAGGGGGGTTTTGCGTAAGAAGGAGCAGTATAGACTGCTCCTTGCACAAAAGCCCCTTGCACAAAAATGATGGCTCATTAAGTATGCAAATGAGGCGCGGCGATATTCATCACTGCGCCTCATTTGCATATGTTCTTGCATAAGAAAGCACAATGTAGATGTAGCCCCAGAATGATTTAAACCCAGGCAAGACTACCATGCCTCCAAGGAATTCAGGACATGGAAGTAGACTGAACCAAGAAGGGATGGTGAGTAAATAAAAGAGGAAAAGTGAATCTAGTCGCAATCAGGGTATTTGTCTTTATTTTGTGGTTTGAACTTCTCTGTGTGAATCTATGCCTCCCTGACCCCATTCACTATTTAAGAATTGTTCCCAGAGATTCTCTGTTTTAATTTGTTTGCCTTAGTTGCTCTGTAACACCTAGCAATCAAGTATATCTTTTGTTTTGCAATTAAAAACATTGTTTTCACTTTTTTGAAGTGATTTGATTCTTGTGTCCTGAAAGGTAACAGGAGGTGTCTGGCTGGCTGGCTCAGACTATGAGGTCAGCTAACAGAGACTGCAGCTTGTTTTCCCTTTGATGTCTCAAGATGTCTTGTGGTAAAAGACCTTGAGGTTACCCCTTGGGGAGAATTCAAGCATTCCCCCCTGATTTTAGGGATAAATCACTTGATAGGGACAGCTTTTATTTATTTCTCAGAGCCAGTGTATCTGACTCTCAGGAGGTTTTTGTTTTTGGGTTTTTTTTAAGCAAAGCCTCGTGGCCAAATTATGTAAGGTCTTTGCGGGCCCCCACCTTCTGCATTCAGAGTGCCAGAGTGGGGATCAGCTCTGATAGGGTTGAGGGCCACTGACCAACAGAAAAATCCACTGGGGACCACACATGAGATGCAAAAAAAAAAAAAAAAAAAAAAACCAACAAAAAAAACAAACACACAGCACCCTCCTCCAAAACCCGCCAACCCTCACTGATGTAGCCTTCAACTGAGACACACCTCACTCCTCTGGAGCTCCAGCCCCATGGGGTAAGGGGAAAGGACAGGGAGAACTGAGTTTCAGGGCTTCCCATAGACCATATTTACTTTTCTGGGGTTCCAGAATTACTGGATTTTTGGATCCCCTTATACTCTAGGGTGGGGACAAAAATGAGGGCTTCAGGATGTGGGAGAGGGCTGCCAGTGAGTGGGATGGGGTGCAGGATCTGGGAGGCAGGAGGGGTGCAGGATCTGGGAGGCAGGAGGGGAGTTTGTGAGGTCTGGGTGCGAGGTAGGGTGCAGAAGCAGGCTGGGAGTAGGGCGTCTAGGCAAGGGGGAAGTGAAGGAGCAAGGGAGGGTGTCAGAGCAAGCTGGAGGTGTGGGGTCTTGGAGGAGGGAGGGAAGTGAGAGAGGGATTCAGGTGCGGAGATCTGGGCATGAGGGGGGAATACTTACCTGGCTTCGTGCCCCCTTGCAGTGGGGAAAGCTTCCAGACAGCATGTTGCCGTTGCCTCAGCAGGTTAGGGAGGGAGAGTGAGTTAACCCCCCACACACACAGCAGGGAGACCACGCAGCCCTGAGGCTACAGCTCCAGGTCCGGCTTCCTGCTTAGAGGGAGCAGGGGGGAAGTGAAGAAAGCCCCGACCTTCCCCACCAGACCTGACTCTCAGAGAGCAGTAGAGCGCAGGGTGGGAAGGGGTACGGGGGAGAGAGCGCGGCACTGCACAGAGCGCACCTGCCAAGCCTGAGCATGCCGATGCCCCGCACTGCAGTGTCCCGCCAGGATCCATGAGGCCCCTGCCAGGGCTGAGGCAGCAGCTCTAAGATGCCAAGGTCCAGGAGCAGCTCCACCAAGTTTTTCCTCTGACCCACCTCACCCCCCATGCCTTCTGCTGCCCCATCCTCAGCCCGTCTCTCAAAGGCCCATGACCCTGCTGCTCTTTGCAGCTTCCTCAGAGGGCCCAAGGGGGGGGTGGAAACTCTGTCCCTCGCCCGTGTTGCATAGGCCAGGAGTTGGAGCTCATTTCAAGCCAAGTCCCTGGTTTAGCTTCGAACCTGGGCAGCCCCCCAACAGCAGTGGCAACCGCTGTGACTAGCAGCCTGGAGATGGAGGAGGTGGCGGTGGCCAGACAGAGGCAGTCCCACAGGGGGAGAGAAGGGGCCACGCAGCACACACACCGGGGAGGGTACAGAGAGTGGCAGGCACTTGCCGGTGGCAGTGCACACAGCACTGGAACTCAAGGAATGCTGTAGTATGAGCCACAACCAGCATGGGGGCACCTCCAAGTTCCCCATTGCTGTGCGCGCAGCCTAACCTGCTCTGCCGGGGAAGGGCATCAGCCGCTCACACACCATGAGAGCTTGGGCTCCCCCCGTGTGAGGGAGGAAGGGAGGCTGAGCTCCCACCATGGCCTGTGCGTGCCACTCAAAATTGGCTCGTGTGCCACTTATGGCACACGTGCTATATGTTGCCAACCCCTGGCTCTAGGCTATGAAACAAGACTCTTGAAAAGCACCAGGGGAAACTGAATTTTTACAGCTGTCATACTCCCGTGCAATGTTAATTTTCATTAAGACTTCTACTGACTATACTGCCTTTTAAATAGCTGAATTACACTACACATATGCAGGCCAGTGAGTTTTGTATTAGTAAATATGCATATGACAGAGCAAAGAGGCCCATGGGGAATAGGGTCCCCTTGTAGAGGATACTGTAAAACAGAAAAGAGACTGTCATAGGAAGGGTCTAACCTAACCATGGCTAATTATGAATAATTTTGTTGAGTAGTCTATTAAGGAACATTTTTAGCCCATGAAGTCGACATAGATTAAACCTATTTAATCCATATCAGTGTAAAGTACAGTAATTCCTCATTTAACACAGTAGATACATTTCAGAAAATGATTGTGTTAAGTGAAAACATGTTATGCAGGGTCAATTTTCTCATTGAAAATAATGGAAAAGGTGGGGGTTGCATTTCAAGTGGTGGTGTCGAAGTCAATTTTCTGTTGGCGCTGAGTCGTCAACATTAGACAATGTAGATGGAACAGGGCTATCTTTTTTAGGTTGAACATGAAAAAAACAACTTGATAGAGAGCTGCTTTGCTGCTTTTTGTTTTTCATTGTAAAGTTGCTGGTAGCAAGATATAGCGCTTTCTAAGCTTTTCGCTACTTTTGAGCGCCGTTCACGATCAGGATCATTCTCATCAAAAATGTTTATTGCATCACTTATAAGCTTAAATGCTTCAGCCATAACTTTCATTGATAATGTTCAAATAACTGGCTCAGCATGTTCAGGCTCATTTTCCAACCACTGCTCATCCAGAAGCTTCAACTCATTAATAGACAACTCCTCCCAATGAGAGTCAAGCAACTCTTGCACATCAGTAGCATCCACCTCCTCTAATCCTGCTTCATGGGCTAGGGCTACAATATGCTTTTTAGCTTCAGCTATTTCAGTGTCAAACTCCCTAAACTCATGAACACATGCAGGCCATATACCGTGCCAAACTGCGTTAAGGCAACTTGATGAAACTTCTGCCCAAGCCTCTGCTATAATATCTATAGCATCTTTAATGTTAAATTTTCTCCAGAATTCCTTGATTGTAGGCTTATTCTTGCCATCTGTCTCCCTTATGAGCCTAGCAAACGTACGGCGCAAGTAATACACCTTGAAAGCAGCTATCGCTCCTCGATCAAGAGGTTGAATTAACAAGGTTGTATTGGGGGGTTAAAATAACACACAAATGTCTTCTGACAGATCAGTAAGGCAAGGAGGATGCCCTGGTGCATTATCTAGAAGTAAAATTTTGAAAGCAACATTTTCTTGCAAACAATAGTCTTTCAACTCAGCAGTTAGGCGATTGCAGAAGTAGTCTGAAGATGCTTGCAGTTACCCATGCTTTCACATTAGATCTCCAAACAACAGGAAGATGATCCTTTGAATACCCAGCTAAAGCTCTAGGGTTGGCAGAATGGTAAACTATCATCGGTTTGAGCTTGCAATCCCCGTTGGCATTGGTGCATAGCATCACAGTGATATGATCCTTTGCAGCCTTAAAACCAGGTGCATAAGCCTCATCACGAGAGATATATGTGCGTGCTGGCATGCGCTTCCAGAAGAGTCCTGTTTCGTCCAGGTTAAACACCTATTTAGACAAATAGCCACCTTCCTTTATAATAGCTTCAAATATTGCTGGGAATGATTCAGCAGCCTCTGTGTCAGCAGAAGCAGCCTCTCCCGTTATTTTTATATTATGTAAGTTTGAACGCTTTTTAAAGCATTCAAACCAACCATGACTTGCATTAAATGGCTTGGCATCAGTTTCATTCAATTCTATTTTAACAGCATCATATAAAGCTTTGGCTTTTTCCTGAATAACAGCCAAATTCACTGGCATCTTTCGTTGTGTTTGGTCTTCAATCCACATAGACAATCGCCTCTCCATATTTTCCATTAGGTTAGATTGTGTACGAACAACCTTCTTCACATTTACTGGTGTTGCATTTTTGTAACTTTCCTTAATTTTCTCAGCTTGGGCATGGATTGTGTGCACGCTAGACTCATGCATATTCAAAGCACGGGAGAGGTCACAATTGCGTTCACCTTTTTCAATTCACTTAATCACTTCAAGTTTCTCTTCTAATGTAAATGATTTTCTATGCTTCTTGCTTGCAGAAGCAGATGTATCACTTTCCTTATGCTTTCCACTCATGATAAGGGATACAGTAATACACATCAAGATACAGTACAGTATCTAACAATTCAGTACAAGACATCATGGTTTGTTAACACAAGATAAACACATGAGTGAGCGGAGGAGCGCTGTGACCACATGTACAGTGTGTTCATCTGCTCATGTGCACAGTACAGTAAAACTCCCAATAGGGCATCAGCTGGAACCCGGAAGTGCTCCGGTCAGCCGCTCTCTTGGTGGGGCTGCTGAGAGCCACATGTGTGCTCACGGCTCCAGCCTTCACTTGTTAGTAGCCGGGACCGGGACATAAGGTTGGGGGAGAAAGGGGACTGGGTTACAGCAGGGAGGGGAGGTGTTTGGTTCTGGGGAAGGGAAGGGGAGAAGAGGGGAGGGGGACTGGGTTGGAAGTACAGTATGCCCCTGTGACGGGACTGCCAGGACCCGCACTGCGTCCGGCGGGGGGCTGGGGATGTCACCGGGAAACAGCGCGGAGAGTGGCGAACCCTCTGCCACTTTGCAGGGAGGCAGGGGAAGCCCAGCACAGCCGCCGGCGACAGGCTGGCTGGGGAAACCGTGTTATTTCGGGGACGGTCGTGTTCTTCAAAAAAACATTCCCTAAAAAAAAAAAAATCGTGCTATCGCAAAAACGTGTTAAGCGGGCATGTGTTAAACGAGTAATTACTGTATGCTAAGAGATCTCTACAAAAATGAACTAACTGTTCCAGATCAGGTAAAGTAAAAGAAAAGTCACCAACAACTCTCAAAACCTGGACCCATCTTTCGTTTATCAGCTTTTGAAGTCAAGAGAAAACAACTCTATCAGAACGACTGGATAGTACTTTCATCCTATAGAAATAAAGTTACAATTTATCATGTGGTAATATTCTTGCTAACAATCTCTACAGCCTTGCACGCTTCTACATTTGGCATACCTGTTGCAGGTCCTCATTTTCCAGCGACAGTATCCTAGTAAAAAACTGAACATCCTGAGACACAGATACAAACAGGTATATAAAGTTTATGATTTTTCTATTTACAAAGTTAAGAAAACTAACAATCATGGCTGCAATGAGACCTTCAGATATATTTTAGCATCGTAGACGTAAGTAAAAGCCTACAACTTCATTTCCTGGTGCTAAGTGTTTCTTGGTCTTCCTCTGGGCTTTCGTTCCGCACACTGCTAAAATTCAAGCAGAAATTTTGTGGTAGTGTGTAACATCAGTTTTGTTTTGGGAGACTACTGGCCAATGAGGCAGTTCCATATTAGTCAGAGCACACAAATTTTCAAAGTAATAACTAAACTCCAGCAGGAGACAGATATTCCTGTAAAAGTAGGAACACAGAATTCAGTGCTACATCAACCCATCTTTCCCCCTCCCCTCTGTTTTCATTAAACCAATGCTTTCTATCAGTTGAAGAAAGAATTTCTTTGGAGCTCATCAAAACTGCTTAGTTTTTAATAAAGTTTAAGGCTATCCTTGTACTTTTTGTGAAGGCCCAACATTGGAACCGAAAATTTTGTTTACTTTGAGCTGCAAAACAAATATTTGTTACTGTAGCCAGAGATAATTTGGCATTGGTGACTTAAATTATACATACCAAACGGTTAACTTCCAAAGTCTCAAATGTCTACCAGAGAATATATATATACACACAGCAAGTTCTTAGCCTTAAAAGCCTTAGTTGTGTTCATTAACAAGACACGTTTAATGAGTTTGGACTACAATATTCCATATGTGCACTGCCATTATAGAATAGCAGCCCCACTGCTATTTATCATTGTTGGACATAGACACAAAGCTCTGTGTGCACATATGTACACACTATCTGTAGAGACTAGAGCAGTGATCACCAACCAGTAGATCGGAATCTACTGGTAGATTTTGGAGCCTCTGACAGGTGATCTTGACTGGTTTGGCCAAGAAGGTATCAAGTGCAACACTTCAGCTGCCCCTCTCTCCACTGCTGTGCATCTCCAACCCCTTACCTTGGAGCTGTTCCCCTTTCCCACCTTGTATTCTATCTCCACAGAATGGGGTTGGGGGGGTACAACAGGACTTGGGATGGAATTTGCTGGCTGCTTTTGAGAGTGATGCAGGGCCAGGGCAGGGGTGAGCCTGCCTTAGCCCCGCTGCACCACCACACAGGAGCCACCTATGGTAAGCAGTGTCCAGCTGGAGCCTGCATCCTGAATCCCTGTCCCAGTCATATACCCTCTCCTGCACCCCAAGTCCCTGCCCTAGCCCTGAGCCTCCCTAGACCCAAACTCCCTTACAGAGCCTGAACCCCCTCTCCTACAGCCCAACTCCTGCCACAGGCTCAGCTCAGAGCCCTTCTCATACTCTCAATCCCTTAGCCCAAGACCAAAGCCTGCGCCCCAACCCTCTGCCCCTGCCTGATGAAAGGGAGGGAGGGAGGATGGAATGAGCAGGGGTGGGGCCTTGGAGAAGGGGCACAAAGAAGGTGGGGCAAAGGTATTTGGGTTTGAGGTAGATCCTGGATTGCACTTAAATTCAGAAAGTGATCTCATACTTTCTGGAGACCACTGGACTAGAGGATGTCACATGGGCCACAACTAGGCGCTGAATGACCCACAAGCAGCCTGCAGATTGAGAACCAGTGACTTAAACTGTTGTGAACTCAGAAAACCCTTTAGCATTGTACAGAACCATCCTGTATTTATCAGGGACAGTGAAGTTGAACAAAATTACTTTAAGTCTCTTCCAGTTATAGTTTGTGGCCAATGATTTAGAACTGTATCATTTACTAAGAAATAATTGTGCTCAACTATCTAAGACAAGATTGAGGAAGGAGCTGATGGTATAGACAGATCATCTGACCACATAAAAGTCAGATGTACTCTTGGATCCAAGACAGTGTTTCTTAAACTGTGTTCCGGGGGAACACCGGTGTGCCGCAAGGCAGTCGGAGGTGTGCCGCGGAGAACAACAGAGCTCAAGATGGCCACTTTTTTTTTTTTGCGCTCAATTACTTTCCCCCAACCCTTTCCTTCCCCCTCCCCCCACCCCCACAAAAAATCCTTGGTGTTCCTCATAAAAAAATAGTTTGGTGTTCCTCGGTCTTAAAAAGTTTAAGAAACACTGATCCAGGAGAAGGCTCAAACAATGTTTATATTTGGAGTACTTACAGGTATACTATACTAGCAAAAGTACTCCTAGAGTAGATGCAGCTATACTGTCAAAACTGTGCTTTTTATCAGTACATTAAAAAAGTGCAGTTTTGATAGTACATAAGAGCCATACTGGATCAGACCAAAAGTCCATCTAGCCCAAAATCCTGTCTTCCCTTCCGACAGAGGCCAATGACAGGTGTTCAAAAGGAAATGAACAGAACAGTTAATCAGGTTATTGATCCCGTCACCCATTCCTAGCACCTGACAAACAGAGGTGAGGGACACCAATCCTGCCCGTCCTGGCAAATAACCACTGATAGATTTATATTCCAGGAATCTTATCTAGCTCTTTTTGGAACTCTGCTAAAGTTCTGGCCTTCACAATATCCTCTAGCAAAGAATTCCACAGATTGACTGTGTTGTGTGAAATAGTATTTCCTTTTGTTTCAAACATGCTACCTATTAACTTCATTTGGTGGCCCCTAGTTCTTGTGCTTTGGGAAGGAGTAAATAAAAGGGAATTACTCATTTTATGCAGTAACGATTGTTCTTTGAGATGTGTGTCCCTGTGGGTGCTCCACTGTTGGTGATGGGTTGTCCCAGAGCCACAAATCGGAGCCTTGCAAAACAGTTTGCCCATTGGGCCACGCATGCACAAAAAGACACCTCATGGCATTCACGTGTTGCATGCGTGGCCCAACCCCCCCTTCCATTCCTCATCTACGCCCAAGAAGCTAAGACGCCAAGTAGAGGGGAGGAAGGGAGGATTATGGCGCATCCACAGGGACACACATCTCGAAGAACAGTCGCTGATGCACGAAGTAACTCTTTTTTTCTTCTTCAAGTGATGTCCTCAGGGGTGCTCCACTGTTGGTGACTATACGGTGGAAAATGGAGTCACTGTTTGGTGGTGGAGGACAAGACTGCTGTAGCCACCACTGTGTCTGATTCTAGCTAAGGAAGAATTTAAGTGTCTAGTGAAAGTGTGGTCAGATGACCACGTGGCAGCATGGTAAATGTCTTTAAGGGGGACATTGTTTAAAAAGACTGTGGGTGCCATGGTAGCATGGGTAGAATGTGCTCATGGTGGATTTGGTAAGGGTCTGTTGCAAATAGTATGCCATTTGACTACGCAGGTAGATAACCACTTAGAATGCACTGGGTTTAAATTGGCATACCCATGGAGCATTCTGCGATTGAAATGAAAAGGCACTAAGATTTGCAGAAGGCTCATGTTCTCTCTAAGGCGGTGGCAAGTGCACACCAAATGTCCAACGCGTGCAGTATCACATCCCAGGGGGACGCGTGGGGCTTCTGGTAGAAAGTAGGTAACACAAAGGGTTCATTAACATGAAACAAAGTACAAATCTTTGGCAGCAAGCACAGATGCAATCTCATAGTAACTGTCCTTTGTTAAGACTCTATGTTGGGTCCACCATTAGGGCCCCAAGCTCACTGACTCTCCTAACTGAGGTGATAGCGATTAGAAAGGAGATCTTCATAAAAAGGAAGGGAAGTGAAACAGTGGCCATAAGTTCAAAGAGAAGTCTGGTCAAGCAGTCTAGAACCTGGTTCAAGTCCCACGACTGCAGTGGAACCCTATGAGGAAGATGAAGATTCCTTAAGTCTTCTGAAGCTTTTTGTGACCAGGTGTGTGAATACTGAAAGTCCATCAATGAGATCATGAAATGCTGTTATTGCTAGTAAGTGGAATCTTCAAAGAGGAAACAGTCAACCTGTTTGTCTTGAGCTCCAAAATATAGTCCAGGATGGTATGGAGTGGGGACACTTGAGGATCAATCCGTGCCCACTAACACCTGACAGAAAAACATGTCCATTTTTGTAGGTAGATCTTTCGTGTGGAGAGTCTCCTACTGTGGAAGACATCCTTCACCTGCCCAGAGCATCGGGCCTTTAGTTCTCAGAACCAGATAGGAGCCATGCGTGGCGATTAAGAGTGTGCAGCTGAGGGTGCAGCAGCGCCCCACGATTCTGGGAGAGACGGTCATGCCGACATGGCAGTGGGTATGGAGACTATCGATAAGTGGTGAAGGTATGGAAATCAGGTTTGTCTTGATCAGGAAGGAGCTATTAGAATGAGGTGTGCATGGTCTGTACAGATCTTGTGGAGAACTCTAGGAATGAGATGAATCAAAGGAAATGCATAATGTATTGGGGAACTCCACTGAATTGGGAACATGTTTGATAGAGCCTTTGCCAAGAACCGCTTGGGAGCAGATTTGGGGGCATTTGGCATTCTGGTGGGAGGCAAAGAGGTCTATGGGACGGGCAGCCCCGTTGGGAGAAGACTAAAGCTAGGACTACTGAATGCAACTCCCACTCATGGTCCGTAGAAAAGTTGTGACTCAGAGTCCTCAGTGGTATTGGTCACACTAGGTAAGTATGATGCTATGAATGTCACCCAGTTGCAGATGTACCAATACCACAAGCGGATGGCTTCCATGCATAAGGAACAACAGTGCGCATCCCCTTGTTTGTTTATATAAAACATTATTGAAAAATTGTCTGTAAGTATCTTGACTGTATGGTTGATAATTTTGAGAGCCAAGTATGCACAGGCGTTTCTCACAGCTCTAAGCTCCAGGAGGCTGACATGCAATGAGATGCCTCAGCCCAATAAAGACGCATCCATTGTGACCTGCACCATAGTCTGGGGTTGATTAAAGGAGACCCCCTATGAGGAGATTGTCAAGGGACGTCCACCAGCATAGAGAGAGGAGAACATCTGGAGGTACAGTGACTCTCTTGTGCAGCAGATGGTGCAACAGAGTGTGGACAGATGCCATCCAATGCTGTAGGAACCAGAAATGCAATCAGGCATGTTGGACAACATAGCTAGCTGTGGCCATATGGCCCATAAGCTGTAGACAGGTAAGCGTTGTAGTGAAAGGGCTCATGGACAGAATAGCTATGAGATCTTAAATGAGCACAAAGTGCTGTTGAGGTAAGTAGACCCAGGCTGAAACTGAGTCTACGCGAGCGCCAATAAACTCTTTGTCCTTCATTGGTTCTAGGGCAGACTTTTGTTCGTTGATAAGACAACCAAGATGACTGAATAGGTGCTTGGTCTTCCGTATCATGGAGGTGGTTTCCTTGCGAGACCGTCCTTTTATAAGGCAATTGTTGAGGTACAGAAAGATGACCACATGCTCATGTAGATACCCTGTCACTATGGCTAGAACCTTTGAGAAGATTTGAGGAGCAGAGGAAAGGCCGAAAGGCAGAACCTTGTATTGATAGTGGTCTGCTCCTAGTGCAAAATGGAGGTAACACCTGTGTGCTGGGTGTATGGCAATGTGGAAATACACATCTTGTAGGTTAAGGGCTGCAAACTAGTCCCCTTGGTCCAGTGCTGGAATAATTGTTTTTAGCGTGACCATCCTGAAGCACTGTTTGTGGAGAAATTTGTTCAATTTGTGGAGATCAAGGATCAGTTTCCAACCCCCTGACCTTTTTGCAGTGAGAAAGTACTTTGGATAAACCCTCTTCCCTGGAATCATTCAGGTCCCCTCTACCACTCCCAAAAGCATGAGTTAATCAATCTCCTGTCTTAACAGGCTCTCGTGGGAGGGATGCCTGAAGAGGGATGAGGTGGGGGAAGGGAAATAAAGGGGATGATGTATCCAGTACGATTATCTCCAGCACCCACTGGTCCGATGTTATGGACTCCCAGTGTTGTAAAAAGTGGGTAAAAAGATGGCACGGTTGTGAAGGCACTGGATTCTCGAGGAGGTTGTGCAGACCCTTGACCACTGTCTCAAACCTGTTGTTTTGTGGGCTGAGTAGCAGAAGAGTGTCCCTAGGTTAAATGTCTCTGCTGTAGCCTAGGTTGAATGTCTCTGCTGTAGTTGCTTTTGTGACTGGTTGTAGTCCTAAGATCTCTGTGGTGGGAGGTTGTACTGCCCCATCCCTGTTTCTACTGTACAGGGTGTACCGCTTGCGACAACAGGGAGGGGTGTACATGCCAAGAGTACGAAGGGTGGTACACGAATCTTTGCTGCTATGTAACACCTCATCAGTTTTGGCAGCAAACAGTGTCTGTTTGTCTAATGGGAAATCTTCTACTTCAGACAAGCTCCCGGGGAAACCCAGAAGCCAAGATGCTCTACACATGACTACTGCAGTAGCAGCCACTCTAGCAGCAGTGTCTGCAACGTCTAGAGATGTCTGAAGGGCTGTGTGGGCGATAGTGTGGCCCTCATGAACTATGGCCTTTAGGATGGCTCTTTCTGAATTGGGAAGACTTCCATGAGCTCCCCCAATTTTGAGTAGTTATTGAAATTATGATTTGCTAAAAGGGACGAATAATTAGCCACTCAGCTGTAATATGGAGAATGAGTATTTTTCTGTCAGAAAGGTCCAACTTCCTGTGGTCTTTATCATGATTTCCTGCTCTCTATTGTGGCAGCTTAGAACTGTTCTGCGCCGACTTCACAACTAAAGAATTTTCTGGGGATGCATGAATAAAAAGTCCATGTCCTTGGCAGGAATGAAGTACTTCCTGTCAGCCCTTTTACACATAGGTTGAATTGAAGTTGGAGTTTGCCACAGCTCATCTGATGTCTCCATAATTGCCTTGTCAATGGGCAGAGCAATTTTGCCATGCAGCGTGGGCTGTAAGTTTTTCAGGTGCTTTTTTTCCTGCACCTCTTGAAATGCAACCTCCTGGCTCGTTGCCACCCTTTTAAAATTTTCTTGGAATTGTTTAAGATCATTACATGAGCATGTGTCAGATGGTATGACTGTCTCATCGGGCGATGAAGAAGAAGAATTGTCTGTTGGAAATGTGTCCAGGGCATGAGGGTCAGGATCCCTATCATGAATCTGTCCCTCCTCCTCTTCCGAGTCTTTGGGTGGAGGGAGGGTACAAGTTGGGGATGTGCATTTTTTAGCTGGTGTTGAAGATGCCTTAGATCAGTGTCTGTATGGGCCCCAGTGCTCCCAGGGTTGGCCACTGGGGTGGATAATGTGGTGGAGGGTATGACCAATGTGCATACCAGGAAGGATGATGAGGTCTGTCCTGATAGTAATATGTCCGTGAGCCCATTGGGGAGGAGTACTGCAATGAAAAAACACTCCTGTAATCATCATCCTTCCAGGATACTGCTGAGACAGTACCGGAGATCTAATAAAACCTGGAGAGCTGTGGGTCGAAGATGGTTCTGGGGATGAATCTCTGGCGGCAGGATGCAAATGGTAGCCTCTACCATGACCTCCCAGCATCAACGATGTTCGGTCAGGCGCTGACCAGACCGGGTGGAGGGATGGTTCCGTCACCAGTGCAGTAAGGGGTGAAGGCGGTGGCATGGGGCTCAGTGCCAAGCTCATCAGTACTGGTCGAGTTGACTTCGGTGGTGCCAGCTTAGTAGGTGGTGCTGAAGTTTTTGGTAGTGCCAGGTCACGGTGCGGTGCCGGAGCCGAAGACTGTCTGTGGACTCTTGATGGCATTGAATAGGCACAGGTCTGTGCCAGGGCCAGTTCCGGCAGTGTGGGACCCGGACCAGAAGGTGCCACAGTACCGGACATACCCAGTCTATCTCCCCTGTTAACTATAAGGGAAGAGGAAGGAAGGAGAGAGCACGCTGGGGAAGATCTCTTAGCAGCCTTCCTAGGCAGTGGTCAGGCAGCTCTTTCCATGGTGGACTCCTCCTGTGGCTGGGAGGTATGCTGGTCCTCAGCAGGCTGCACAGCCTTTTCAAATAGAATTATTCTAAGGCAAATCTCTCTATCTTTTCTAGCTCTCATGGTCAAAATACAGCAGTGCTCGCACTTTTGTGGGATATGGGCTTCTCCCAGGAGGCAAATACACAGTGAATGTCCATCTGAGGCTGGTATGAGGTCATAAGAATCTGGGCATTCCTTAAAGCCCAGCAAGCCTGGCATGTTTCTCCGACTGCGGCTTTTCTCTTTTTTTTTTTTTTTTTTTTTTTAAGAAACAAAGTAACGAGGGGAGAACTGGGAAAAACAAGTTCTTGAAGCCTCCTGAGTGACTAGGGTCTCATCAAGCTTTCCTGAGGGGAAGAAGTTTGCTATAAAAAAAAATAAGTAGAACGAAGGGAAAGTATTTACACAGATAACTATCCACAACTAACTATAAAAACTAAGAACTAAGCACTGACGTAAGTATGCCCGAGGTTGAAGCTCCATCTGTGACTGAGGAACTGAAAGGGGGGTGCCGGGCTGCGCGCGCAAGGTGCTAAGGCATGAATGCCACAAGGAGTCTTTTCGCACATGCAAAGCAGTTTCCTCGTTGGGCTGTGCAAGGCTCCGATCTGCAGCTCCAGGATGATCTATCAGCAACAATGGAGTACCCACGGGGACATCACTCAAAAAAAGAACTCTTCCTTATTCACTTTGTCCACACCAATCATAAAAAGTCCCAGTCTTAATCTCTCCTCAGGCCACAAACCACAGCTTTCCAGGCCATGGCACACTGCCAGGCCACACCCCCAGCTGCTAATTGAGCCATGCTCACTGGGAAGCATAGTTCCCTGTAAAAGGTGCATGCCTGTTCGTGCACAAACAATTCTCCGCCTGCCCACTTCCCCGTGCAGCAGCACAGTGAGTGGTGCAGCGTGCGTCTGCCCCGGTGTGCTAGAGCTGGAGCCGGGGCCATGATGAGGCTATTCCTACTGGGGCAGCCTCACCCTGGCCTTGGTGTTCCAGCTCCAGCAGAGCCACATGGCGGGCGGCTGTGGCAGAGAAGCTCCCATGCGCCCCCAGGCTAGTCTCCCACCCCATTTCTCATGCAGGAGGTGAGACCAAGGAACCAGCTGCCCACAAGCCTATTCTCCCACTGCACTGGCACTGCCGGGCAGCTCCCTCTTCCCTTCCTACTCAGCAGGAGCCTCCCTCCGCCTCCAGCTACTCCCAGTGCAGCCAATATGCACACACAGGGACCTGCCGCCACCCAACTGTGCTGAGCCCTGAAGGCTGGCTCAGGGGTACCCCCTGGTGGGGCAGCTGAGGATGAACAGGGGCTGCCACTACCCAGGTGGCTGGGCTGGGGTGAGGGGATAAGGCAGGAGAAGCTGTCTGAGCCAGAGTCAGCACCTTACTGCTTTCAGCCCAGCCTCTTCCCAGATTGGTCCACTCTTTCACTCATACCCCTTGCCCCCTTCTTCCCTTTTCCTTCCCTTCCCTTCCCCATCTATCCCCAGTTCCCTCATGCATGTGTACAGATGCAATGTAAAATAGCACATGACCACTTAAAATTAATTACCATAATGAACATGTAAATATGTGAATAAATAACCATAATGCACATGCAAATACAGTAGACTTCCGATAATCCGGAACCTATGGGATTTAGGTGGTGCCGGATTATCAGATATGCCGGACTATCAGGAGGTACTATAAGCAGGTTATATATATACTGTATACATTATATACTGTATATAAAGTGTTCTTAACCCTTTTATTGTACATACTGTATACAGTATACTGTAATGTTTTAGTTTTTTTAAGCCTTTTTTACTCTTTTTGCTCAGTTCAGCTGCTGCCGCTGTTACCTTGTGACTCATTTTTTGCCGAAGCTCACTCACTAGGCTCTTGCCATTTTGATGCCGGACTATCAGGAGTGCCGGACTATTGGAGTTTTACTGTATTTCTATACCAATCTGCCAAAAGCTTTTGAATGAGTTTGCCCATCCATAGTATTAAAAAGGTTGGGAACTACTCACTACATGAGGACCGTCCCTCTTTTTCAATGACAGCTTACTTTGCTTAAGAGCCTTTGGCAAGGGACATTGTCAAAAGCTTTCTGGAAATTTAAGTACCATTATATCCATTGGATCCCTCTTGCCCGTAGGCTTGTTGACCCCCTCAAAGAATTTTAATAGATTGGTAAGCAATGATTTCTCTTTGCAAAACCATGTTTACTTCCTCCCCACCCCCAAGCAAATTTTATTTATATAAATAAATAAATAATTTCCTGCGGGATGACAGTTACATCATCATGTTGCCGCCTGCCTCTGCCACCACCCTCAGCAACTTGCTCTGGCCGGTCTCAGCACCGTCCCCCTCCAGTAATGTGCTGCTCCCGCTTCACACCCCAGAGGGCTGCACCACCAGGAAGGAGATACTGGGGCTGGGTCCCCCCTCTGTCATCTGAGCCCACACCCCCATGCCGGGCCACATCAGGTCCCCTCCACCATCCAAGCCTGACTTTCCCCATATCCCCTCATCTCTTCCACTGAGGCCCTACACCTCCAGCCAGCTCCTGCTCCCTCCCCCCACCCAGACACCTACCCCCAAAGACAGGGGGTTGGCAAGCATAGCAAGCAGGGGGTACAGCCCCCTCTATGTATCTGATTAGTCTGTTCTTTAGTGTCAACTGTCTATATTAGGAGTTTCTGCCAGTACTGCTGTGTCAGTCAAGGATTACATAACTTCACACACCTGAAGTCACACTGTGCTGGAAGAAGCATGTAGTGGAGACAGCCTTAGATCTTTTTCCAAATCCCAGAGTTATACTATGGAAGTACTGATCCAATATAGTTTATTCTAGGTTGCGTGAGAGGGGGAGGAAAGCTAAGCTGTATCAGTATAAAAATGCCTTGTACCGCTAATTGCATCTACTCTAGATCTTCTGGCATAACTATGTTAGGGGGAAAAATAAACCTCTTACTGACAGTTATTACTAACACTTGTGTAGAGAAGGTGTCAGAGTTCTCTTTAAATAGCATACATGACAACTTTTTCTAAACCGTGTTTAATATTTGTTGCAACAATGTTTCAGGAGAGATGTAAAAGGAAAGAGTTTGCCTCTAGTATATCCTAAATACATATCAGAAAATACTTTTTCTATGTAAGTCCCTCTCTACACTATTAATGTGAGAACTACTTTTAAAACTTATGAACACATTAGTCACTCTAAGGATGCATTAATTAGTCTATAAAATTTTACCAGAATGTAAGAGCAGAGTAGGTTACTAATACAGCTATTGCACATGTACAAGAATCTGGTTTTGCTCCTAGGGACTGACAGGTAACTCCCACACCTTGAGCAACTTCAAAGGAAAACCTAAGCGGAACATTAACTTGCTTGAAATTGAGGAAGGCCCTTTTCCCAAAAGGGGAGGTTAATTGATAAGATGTTGCTGCAAGATGATTATGCTTACTCACAAAAGTTGTTTTCCACCCAGGCCAAGCTACCAAATATTCAAGGGATTGTACACAAATTGTCATTACCTGCAACAAGGTTATATCAATTTTCTAGAAAACCTGATTTAGCTGCAGTACACTTGACTGATCAGAAAATATATCAAACAAATCAAGCAGTGGCTTTATCTTAATTGTTCCCACATAACTTACAGGTAAGTATTGTGATCCTCGTTTACAGAATCTAAGGTGCATCTCAACTTAAGGCCCACATTTTCAGAAGTTTCTTCTTATATTGGGTGTCCAAATCAAGACACTTATCCTTCATATAAGCCCAGGCTCGTGCCCAAATCTGTACAGCATAGGTAGGGACCTAGAGCCCGCAGGCCACATATGGCCTGCAAGACTCATAGCTCCTCTGCAGCAGCAGAGCAAGCTGGCACTGGTGCTCCAACCATGTGGAGGGACACCAAGACAGTTCTCCACTGCTGGGAAAGTAAGGGGGGGGCGCAAACCTCATGGACCGGATCAAGGCAAGTCATGGTCAGCATCTGGCCCATTCACTCTGCCTGCCAGGGGGAAGAAACTGCTCTGTGAGCTGCTGTTCCTTCTTCCTCCCCTCCTCCCTCCAGCTGGGGAATGGCTGTGCAGGGAAGCTCCATCCCTGCACTGCATACAGGCTCCCTTTTCTCAGCCCACTCTTGCATCCTACCTCCCGCTCAGATCCCACAACCGCACCCTGAGCCTACTCCTGCGCCCTACCATCCACTCAGACCATGCACCCCCACCCTTCTCCTCAGCAGCCTCCTTTCACACACTAAACCCCTCATTTTTGGCCCCACAAAATATGGGCCCCCAAAAGAGTTAATAGCGCCCTGGGGTGAAGCCCTGAGCTTTGGTGTCCCTTTCCCCCCAGGCTCTATGGAGCTGGAGTGGGAGGGGACCTTTGGCACTCTGAGTGAAGTGAGTGTCTTTCTGCTTATCAATTGGGGGACACAGCTGTGAGGTTTTGTTTTGTTTTCTGCTTCTCACTTGCATGCCCTCCCTCAATGATTTTTCCATGGGTCTGACCCAAAAAAAGAATCCCCACCATTGCTGTAGACTAGAGGATAATTTCTACAGGTTCTGAGAACCAGCGGTTCCCACTGACTCTGGTGGGAACATCAGGTACTCAGTGTTGGAAGTCATCCTCTGGGTGTCAAGCTGATCATTAAAAAACAGGCAAGCAAAACCAGTGGGCATTTTGAAAATTGGGCGCAGTTTGATTAGCCCTAAGGAATGAGTGACAGAACTGAGGTTCTTGACTCCAAGGCCTGTGCTCAGACCACAAAGATGTTGGCGCCCACATTACAGCACTATTTTGATAACCAGCAACCTCTCACCAAATTCAGAGCAGGTAATACTCAATCTGCCATCACAACGTGCAGCCATGACAGCGTTACTGTCCTTACACACAGGTGAAAAAGTTGACAAGTCAGGGAGGAGGGCAACAGAGAGAAGATGCCTTGTATTTACCCCTCTGCCCCATACACACACTTTGCTGTTCCAGCAGGAAAGGAAAGGAACGAAATAGCCAGGCCCATCCCAAGCAAAAGCAGTGCATCAGCTGGGCAGAAACGGAGCCCTAACTCGTTATGAGAGATACCAGGGCAGGCAGGGGTCTGACACCGGGGCCCCCTCAAGGGGTTTTGCCAGGGAAAGCCCCCCACAGCCAGGGGGGCAGGAGTCAGAGACGCGGGCCCCAACCCTGGGCGTTAACACCTCAGGATCGGGCCCACAGAACAACTTCTATCGGCCCTGGGAAGCAGCAGCCGGCCCCCACAGCAAGTCATGTCCTGCCAGGACCCCGCCTTCCGCCACGTCCTCGCCGCCCCCGGCGAGTCGCCGTGCGACAGCCTCCAGGCAGCGCCGCAAGACGGACCCCGCTTCCCTGCCCACCCGACCTGGCCGCCTCCCGCACTCACCACAGCCCCGGCCACGGCATGGACCAAGCTCTCGTAGGAAAACGCCGCCGCCATGCCGGCCGCTCCTGCGGGGTCCGCCGCAAACTTCAGCGGCGCCCGAGCGCGAGGCGAGGCGGCGGGCGAAAAGGGGAACCTCGCTGCGGCCGCCGGGTCCTGCCGCGCCATGGCTTCCCCGGGGCACGTGATCTCCGAGCCGCCCACTCCAGGGGCCGGGCCCGCTGCCACCCACGCTCGCCCCCTCGATTGGGCCGCGCCCCGCCAATCACCTCGCGCCGTTCGCTTTGCTCACGGGCCCCCGGGCTCGACCCCCGCTCACGCGCCACCTGGCGCGAGGAGCCCCTGCCGCGTCGGTGCCTCCTTGCTCCCTCCGCCCCCCTCTCGCTTTTTGACTGGGCGGCAACCGTTGGGCTCAACGGCTAGAGGGTGCGCGGGGAAGGGCTGCCAACGTTCCCGACCGGACGCCATTGCCGACAGTGGTATCCGATCCGGTCGGGAAGTTGGCAACCTGCCATGGGTGGAGAAAGCAAAGCTCCCTGTGGGCCTGGCTGGCATTGCCCTCAGGTGCTCCTGGGCTGTGTCTACACTGGCGGGTTCTTGTGCAAGAACAGTCCACACTGCCATGTGCTTTTGCTCAAGAGCATCGTGCCAGTGTAGACGCTCCCTTGCGCAAGAAAGCTCCGATGGACATTTTAGCCATAGGGCTTTCTTGCACAAGAAACCCCTGCGCTGCGCACACTGTCCACACTGCCCTTTTGTATAAGAGCTCTTGCGCAAGAGAGCTTACACTTGTTAGAAAAGAGCGTAGCTCTTGCACAAGAAGCCCTGGCTTCTGACGCCGTACTGTAAATCTTCTTGTGCAAGAGCGAGCAGGCAGTGTGGACATTCTGCGGGTTCTTGCGCAAGAACGGCCATTCTTGTGCAAGAACCCACCAGCGTAGACACAGCCCTGGAGACCTGCTCTCACGAGCCTCCAGGAGCTGGAGAATTCAGTCCAGGATCACCCTTTAACCAAAAATTGAAAAGAAAACCAAAATACACTCACAAAATGACAACTTCCTGAACCACAGAGCTCTACAGGCTACATATTCAAAATAATCTTGAAGTTGCCTTCTGACAAGGTAGTTTAATCAGTCTACCAAGAGATCTCCTCTTGGCAGATTGACCCCATAATCCCAATCTTCCTTTTCCTAGGCTAGGAGAATAAAGAGAAAGCTCTACTCTATCCCCACCCAGTGGTCATTCCTAATTGGAAAAAAGTTGAACTCCTTCTTAGTCTTAAACATTTTATAACCTCCCTGCTCAGGCAGTACTGTTGTTGGATTCAGCTTTTAGCCATCTAAGGCTATGTCTACACTCGCGGTTTCTTGTGTGAGAAATATGCAAATGAGGCTAAGCATGGAATATTGCTGAACCTCATTTGCATACCTAATGAGCCGCCATTTTTGCAGAAGAGGCTCTTGTGCCAGAAGGAGCTGTCTACACTGCCCCTTCTTGCACAAGAAAAACCCTTACGCAATGCCGTTATTCCTGAAAATAATCGGCGTAACGGCATTGCGCAAGAGGGTTTTTCTTGTGCAAGAAGGGTCAGTGTAGACAGCTCCTTCTGGCACAAGAGCCTCTTCTGCAAAAATGGCAGCTTATTAAGTATGCAAATGAGGCTTGGCAATATCCCATGCTTAGCCTCATTTGCATATTTCTTTGCCCAAGAAGCCGCTAGTGTTGACATAGCCTAATAGGCCACAGGTGTCAGCTCCAGTCTGATTCTGACTTTTCAGGCAGTCCCAATAAGAAGGGCTTTTCTCAGGCCAGTAAAGCAGTTTAAACCCTCTCAGGGTTAAGTTATAGATCAGGGGCCTCAAACTCCTGATCCACAAAATATTTTGAAAAAGTTATTTAATCAGGACCATGTGGCTGTAGACCTGGCGGTGGGGGTAGCAACATTCAGGGAATAATAATAGCAGCACCCAGGCCCGCTCCCCAGTGCCCACATAGTCCTGGCCACAGAGGGTGCCACTCAGTCTGGGAAGCTGTGCTAACTGTCTCTGCTGTGATGTGAACCGAATTAGCCAGGGAGCTGCCTGAGCTCACGCACTTCTGCAGCTAGTGGGGCAGGAGCAGTAGGTTTTGCATTTGGTTACCCTGAGTGGGGAGTGGGGGTTCCCAGCATGAGGATGTGGGTGTTAGTGGGGGAGGAAGGCAGTATTACAGTGCAAGGGCATGGATATTAGCAGAGGGGGAGAGACTGGATTCTAGTGTAAGGGCATGGATGTTAGCAGGATGGGGGGGTTACCCCAGATCAATTTAATGTCTTTTATAGGATCCTGGACTCTGTCTGGGCTCCTGGACATAACGGGAGATATTATCAACTGGCACACACTGTATTGCCAATCCCAAGTGTTCAAGACCCATTAATCATCCCTCCCATTCCACCCTCCAAAAATAGAATGGCTTCTTGAAATTACAGATTAAAAAACACTTGGAGATCTTTCTATTTGACATGTGGTGTTTCAGGTCTTTGGTTGAACTTGGGGTACATTTTCTAGCTTTTCTCTACAAACCATGAAACCTAAAATCTTCCTTTAAAAAAAGGAGGAAAAAAAGACCTTGATAGATCATCAAATCCATTTCCCTGCACTCATGGCAGGACTAAGCACAATCTATTCCTGATAGGTATTTGTCTAACCTGCTCTTAAAAATCTTGAATGATGGAGATTCCATAAACTTCACTGAATGTTTTTTTTTTTTTATTTTCAGGAATAAGACTATTGCTTTTGGATTTCTTATGTGTCCAAACTAGTCAGTTTTGTGTCACAGAATGTTTAACATAAAGAGGCTAACACTTAAACTATTTGTAAAAGCAACCAATTAGAAACTGGCTTCAACATACATTTCCCTGGAATGAGTCCAGATACTCATAAGCTTGGGGTAGGAGAAGGTGAAAAATAGATATTGTTTGGTTTGCATTCTAAACAGAAAATAATTATCAAACCAATTTAATGTAAAATCTGAAAAAGAGGAGGTAGACGTTCAGAGTAAAGTATAATCAAAGAAAACACCATGAGGTGCAAATAGCCAGAAAAGGGCTAAGAGAGTATATTAGATGACAATGTCTCTTATTTTTTAAATTAAACAGGCTTTATGGAGAATTGACAGAAATCAGTGTTTTCCAGGATCACAGTTGTGTTTGAAATTTCACCCATTTGTTAGATTACAAAATATTCTTTAACATCAAGTTTTCTTCTTTAGCTTAATAAGTTTTTGTTTTCTTCTATAAAATTCCCCTCCCAGGTAAAATATGCAGAGAAATAGGGTCAGTTTCTTTTTCCTTTCCCCCACCCCACTTTGACTTTTAGGCATAGGAGTCCTGCTGAAAGAAGTTCTCTTATACTTTGTAAGAATCAGTGAGTCAGATCAAGTTGGAATACCAAATATACATTTTGTTTAAAAAAGATTGGAAAATCTGATATTAATTCCATATTGCTCTCCAATCTCATGAATACAAGCATCTTTCAGGGAATAATTCCAACACTGCATAATCCAGATCTGTGTAAATCAGTTTTTCTTCTGTTTACAGTCCAGGGACTACCAAGCCCTCATGCTGAAACAATGCAGCAGTGAAAGAGTAGTAAAGCCAAGTCAGCCTGCAGGCTATCAAACTGCTACACCTGAGCCACAATTGCTGAATTTAAAAGACCTTTTCATCATAATTAGATCTGCCTAGCTCTACTGACGCTTGTGAAGACATTTACCATTAATATTACCAGCAAAAATTAAGAACTTTTGCTGTCTCGGGGTTATGAACACAGGGCCTAACACAGCTCATGTTTTATTCTATGAGGGATGGTTTCCTTTCTAGAGAGGCGTAATTGGCTGTTGTGTCTGGTCCCATGAGATTTAAAGACAAGTTTTGTACACTGGACAATTCTGTTCAAGTTAATATGATCACCACACGAGCAGGTTTCTCTGGGGAAGGGATATCCATTAATTGCTGCATTGGGGAATAGGCGAAGGCCAAATGAAGGCAATGGAAAGACTCCTTCCATTTATATCAGGGATCTTTGCATCGCACCCAGAGTAAGAGACATTTTCTGCTTGAGATACACATACCACTTCCTCCAGTTACCCTCAAATCTGAGCAATTTGTGCGTTTACCTCATCTATCTTCAGTATACCCCAGTGAGGCAGGCAAGACCTATTACCCCCATTTCACAGCCTGAGAACTGAGGTTCACCTATGGGAGCTGAGTGCTCAGGTTATTTAATCTAGATTCTACAATGCTTTGAGAACTTTGACCCTGTGTGACTTGCCCTGGGTGTCTCAGGAAATCTGGGGCAGAGCCTGGAACTGAGCCTGACCATGCATAGCCCCTAGTGAGCAACCTGCTCCCTGAATACTCCCTCCTCACTTCCTTGGCTCACTTTCTGATTCCCCAGAAAGGGAAATTGAACTCTTGAAGTGAGGAAGTTTTGTTTCATAAGTGGGGATATGCAAATAAAGTGCCTATTTGAATCTGTCTCCCTCTCTTAGACTGCACCAGGAGATACAATCCATAACCCCCCTGAGAACTGTCCTCCAGCACCAGGGCAGGGAGCTCTGGACTCCCATGCCCTATGGCTCTGCAGACCTGAGTGGGGTTTAAGGTGGTAGGGAGCTCCGGGGCTCATAAGAACATAAGAATGGTAAGACAAAAGATCCATTTTGTTCAGTAAGCTGTCTTCCTACAGTGGCAAATGTTAGGTGCCCGCAGAGGGAATGAACAGAACACTCAGGAGCATCCCGAGGCCGGCTGCGGCAGCTGGCGCCCCAGGCAGAACGCATGATCGGTGCCCCCACCTGCACGGCCGTCAATGGCCGTGACGTAATCATCGGGCGTCCCGTGACATCATCATTGGGTGCCCCGGGCGCCCCATTGAAGGTGGCACCCTAGGCGACCGCCGAGTCTGCCTATACTCACGGGCTGCCCCTGAGAACACCTAATCATCAAGTGATCCCACCTGTCGCCCATTCCCAGCTTCTGACAAACAGAGGCTAGGGGCACCAATCCTACCCATCCCAAAGATAGACCTATCCTCCATGAATTTATCTAGCTCTTTTTTGAACCCGGTTAAAATCCTGGCCTTTGCAACATCCTCTGGCAAAGAATTCCACAGGTTGTGTCTTGCATAAAGAAGTACTTCATTTTGTTTTAAACTTGCTACCTATTAATTTAATATGGTGACCCCCTAGTTCTTATGTTATGGGAAGGAGTAAATAACTTTTCCTTATTCTCTTTCTCCACACCAGTCATCAGTTTATAGACCTCTGTCATATCCCCTCGCCTTAGTCTCTTCTTTTCGAAGCTGAAAAGTCCCAGTCTTTTTAATCTCTCTGCATATGGCAGCCATTTCAAACACCTAATATTTTGTGTTGCCTTTTTCTGAATTTTTTCCAATATAAGATATCTTTTTTGAGATAAGGTGACCACATCTGTTCACAGTATTCACACTACAGAAGCATAATTTAAAAGGATCTGGGCAGGGTTACCACCATTTTAAGTCCACTGGGACTCAGGGCAATTGCCTCTTTTGTTGCTCACTCCATCAGCAGGCCTGCTCACCACAGGCCATGAAATGGACTAGTTGCCTAAACCAGTCTAAGTTTTGATTACCTCTAAAAATGCTATCTTGCTTGAGAAAAAGCATGGTTACATATGCACTCCACAACTATGCTTGTCCCACTTCTGCAGCTCTTGGTCTAGAGTTCTGTAATAATCTGTTTTGCACACATCCAACAGTACACATCAATATAAACCACCATTTGTGGGTTAAAAACATTTTCCTTCCTGTTTAGATTCTGTCTTGGACAGTATGGCCTGATCTATACTAGACCAGGGAGATGGGCTTAAGGCAGTGGTCCCCAACCTTTTGGGGCTGCCAGGCGCGCGGGGGCGGGGCTGCTCACACGCTGGGCACCCAGGGGCGGGGCCGCGCACGTGCCGGGCACCCAGGGGCGGGGCCACACACACGCCTGGGGGGGGCCATCCATATGCTGTGTGCCCAGAGCTGGCGCCACCCATGCGCCGCACTCCCGGGGCTGGCACCGCAACTGTGCTGCATGCCCAAGGGTGGGGCCGCTCGGGGGCAGGGTTGCCACCGCCCATGCGCTGCGTGCCCAGAGCTGGCGCCTGTGCCATGCACCCAGGAGCCAGTAGCGCCCATGCGCCGTGCGCCTGGTGGTGGGGCCGCACATGTGCTGTGCGCCCGGGGCCGGCGCCGCCCCTATGCCACACATCCGGGGCCGACGCCTCCCATACGCTGCAAGCCCGGGACCGGGCACAGCCCTTGTGCCGCTCACCCAGGGGCCGGGTCACCCATGTGCTGTGCGCCCGGGACCGGCGCCGCCCCTGTGCCGTGTGCCTGGGCCGGCACCGCCCATACGCCGCACACCCTGGGCCAGCACAGACCTCGCGCCGCGCACCCGGGGGTGGGGCTGCCTAACCATCGCGCACCCAGGGCTGGCACTGATCATGTGCTGCGTGCCTGGTGCCGGCGCCGCCAATGCGCCCAGGGGCTGGCTCCGCCCGTGCGCTGCGCGCCTGGGGGCGGGGCTGTCCCCGATCACTTGGCGGGTGCACAGAAACGGCCCGGCGGGCACCATGGAGCCCGCGGGCACCGTGTTGGGGACCACTGGTATAGAAAATTCAGGAAGGTAGAGGGAATCATCTTTAATCTGGGTAGTTAAAACGAAGCAGATAAGAATCAAAGTCAATTGATAGTATCCTTCCTGGCATAGGAATCTACACAAAGAGCTGTTTGCACCTTCCTTGACAGTTAGGTAGATAGTGTTGTAACCATCCTTCATCAAAATGGAGTCCATTAGCATGAGAACTGAGTTTGCGGATGAACTCTAATTCCAATGCTGCTTTGTGTATCTGGCTAGTAGAATTGATTTGTGACAAGACAGCCACTTGAAGATCTTTTAAACAGTGATTAGGAAGATTAAAGTGTTCCCCCCAATAGGTTTCTGTACATTTCCTTTACGCATATCTGATCTGTGTCCATTGATTCTTTCCTGCAGAGACCATCCAGTTTGTCTAATCTATACCCTCTGCTCCCTGTCTTCCACCCCCTCCTTTTTTTTCCCCTCCCCCCCGCCCTTCTCATATTTATTTTGGCTCTGCACATCCTAAACTCCGGTCATGTGAGGAAGTGGGCTGTGCCCACGAAAGCTCATACCACCATCTACATGTTTTGTTAGTCTATAGAGTGCTACCAGACCATTTGTTGTTTTTTTCCTGTACAGACTAACTTGGCTACCCCATGAAGCTTCTATACTCCTTAGTTTGCTTGATTTAAAGCACCAGCACATGCAAGCCAGGATTTTTTATATACAGCCAAGAATTGGGCTAGGGCAACCCTACAGCTATAATTTGCAGGGAAGGCAAGTCTTTAGTCAAGCATTGTTACTGTAAGCTGTTTAATCATGAACTGTGCGCTTACATTAGGATCACCACTTAATGCCCCCATTTTCAGTTACAAAGCCAAACCAAGCAACTTCATTTTTCAAAACCATACTTTATTTTAAAGGCAACTATAAGTCTTTCAGAACTATATTTATCAAGCAAAAAAGAATTCACATCTCTTTCCATTTTGCAGGGTTATTAGTATGAGAAATAAAGCATTTGGGTGTGTGTGTGTTATTTTTACATCTGTTGTTGAGTTCCTAAACAAGTTCAGATTTAATTAAAAAGTGACATCCATTATGGCTTAAGATATAGAATTACAAGATCACAAGACAAAAAAAAAAACTTTCAGAAGACCCAAAAATGACCAGAAACTAGTTATGATAAACTTTCCAACATGAGCAGGAGGCAATGTTTAGTAAAGACAAAAAACAAATGGAAGCAGCAAGTGTCTCCACTGCGTTAGTTCCAAACCAATTGAACATACCAGCAAAGACACATTGTTCCAAGGATACCCATGCTGTAAATTCACAAAGTGTTAAAGATACGCACTTTTCTCCTACTTATCCCAAACCCGAAGAACCATGAATTGAACTCGTGTTAACTGGAATAGCATTAACTTTCTTCTTAATATCAAGATGGAAGACTGGGGTGTCTGGTGGTAGAAAGGGCTCTACTGCTCTGACTGAACAGACAAGAGGACAGAGACGAAAGTTGAAGACTTTGGCCAGAGATTTCATTTGTAAGCATATTAAGACTCAGACTCCCTCAGAGGTCAGAGTTGCTTTATTGTGGGGTTTATCCTGCCTTTAAAGGACGTAGCATTTCACTCCCTGTGTTCAGGACAGAGAGGCTGCGGTAGGGACAAGTTTCCTTCTATTTAACGTTCAAACAGATGAAGCCTGGCAAAAGAGTTGTCTCATCAGAAAGAGCATGACTAGTCTGGCCAATCAGGGAAGAAAAAAGTGCAGAGCTACAGACCGTAGCGTGCTCTCCCTTATCCACTTGGGCAGAGATAATACACAGTATTACATAAATAAGTTGGACAGGAATATAGCAAGTAAACTATCTAACCTCAGCGGTATTTGCAAGAAAATGTGTTTTTCATAACAGAATGAGCAAAGGATAGCCACAGAGTGGCAATTTTAAGTTTTAAACATTGTTGGCAGTACTGCCATAAATTCCAGTGTATAATTTGTTACAATACTGGTGACGCTTACTGGTTTTGCTCTAACCACCATCTGAAGTCAGTGACTCATCAAAATGTAAAGCGAAGATAAGGGTGTGTAAAAGTACCTACAGACACCTCCTTCATTTAGTTAACACTTTAAAATAATTGTCCCCACCTTAACTCCCTGTACAATTAGACCAATTTTCTTGTCTCATATGGCTAATACCAGACCCTGCTATTATAATTCCTGTTTCTTTATTCATTGGGAAGTGAAAGCCAAGATGACAGTTTGCATTAAAAACCACTTTTTGCTAAATCAGACCATTTATTGAAAGAATACAATCTATTATAAGGCTTAATTCAAAGGAGTTAGCATTTAATTCCTGTAACAAATGGTTGCAAATCTTGGGTAGAGAGGAAGGATCGAAAGTGTACGTAACCAATCTTTGCAAAAAGTTTGATGCATGGGGGCAAGAGGCAGGCTCTCTTTAGAGCACCCCACTTCTCTTCATGAGAAGATCAGAGGTACAATGGTTTGTGTTATTGCAACATCTGCATCTATTAAGTAATCGATTCTTTTTTCCATACATGTATGATTTTATTAAAAGGAAATTTATGGTTGACTTCCAAATTTGGCTGACAGTTTGCTGATAAGATTCATGACCTTGGGGTTGTTCTGGTACTTGGACATATTTGCTGGGTTCTGGGCAACATCTTGGAATGCAACCATAACTTCTGGATCCTGAAAAAAACAAAGAACAAATATAGTTTTACTCTAATACACAAAGCCTTAAAACATTTAAAGTAAATTTAGCACTAGACTGACAGCTCTAGAAATTAAAGCCAAAGGTGGTGTGACTCCCAAATTCAATCTAGTTGGGTCTTGTACGAGGCACCTCAAACAAATCCAGGTGACACAGGACGTAGAACTGGCAATTCTTTAGGTAGGCATTTGAGTCACTACTGATCAAATGCCACAACAAGGTGGGAGGTGCCATATTTTGGATGAGAAGAAACAGAGTCTGATGAAGATATTACAGACACCATGTCACTTGACATGGTAAGGATGCCAAGTTTGACAGTATTTGAATTTTTGTGACTATGTTCTGCCTCAATGTTTACCCTGCAGTTTTATTTAGGTACAAGAAATCTCTCATGTTCTTTGCTAAGAAGTTCTTCAAGAATGCTATTAGACAAAATAAAACTCTAAGAAGTGGGAAAAGCAAAACTCTTCTGTGCATGTTAAGATCAGAAATACCACACTTGCACTAAACAAACTGATTACACTTTTTGGTTGACCCGAAGATGAATTTTTTGGCAAAAAAAAAAATTGACCTAAAAAATGTCTTCCACTATTACTCATGCATGGCCTGAAGCCATTACTGAAGATCACATCAGTTCAGGTGAAGATTTGCTCCCAGTTAGTGCTATAATTAAAATTAGAGACATCTGCATGGACCAGAGGCATTGTTAACATTTGCTTTGAATGTTTTAAGCTTGCCAATGATTTCTTGGTTGGCATATTAGGTTTCAAAACAGCCATAAAAAGCTGTTTTATCAGGTCAGCGTCCTCAGGATACTAAGTATTTCACATTTGAAAGCCATCCAGATTAAAGCCCAATTTACTTGTTGATATTAAAAGAGAAGTAAGACCCCTTTATACCTGCCCATATAGACTTGTCAATCTCTCAGTTTTGTTTCAGCCACACCCATCATTTTCTTCAACAACTGCCAACAGACTTGCCCTAGAGCCAACTGGTGGACTGCTTCTCCTCAGAACTCCATAGTTAAACAGGGTATGGAGTGTTCTTAGCACCAGAAAAATGTAATTTAATATATGGTAATATGGAATTTGCCAAATCAGTTCATCCAGCCAAGTGTTCCACCTTTCAACACGATTTATCCTTACACATTCAAGAGACAACAAGCCTTTCCATTCATAGTAGTCAGTTCTTAAGTGTAATGATAGTCCCCTACAAAAACATGCAAAGAAGAGGGAGAAAATAGCTCAAAAAAGCTAGAGCACCTGCTGTTCTGTACAATTCTGGTTTTGTCAAGAGTATCTTAGTACAGTGGAAGAATTAACCAACTGCACCAGGTAGACAAATAGCATATAGGTTTTTCCAGAGTGGTGTTACCCATGCTGTTAGAACAGTGAGGGGCAACCTAAGCTAGTGAGGGGTCTGCATGAGTGGCCCTTCAGTTCAGTGGACCACAAGATTGTTTAAGCAAGACAGTCTCTAGGGATAGGGTAGTTTTGCTAACTTTGCTTGAATACCTAGAATTTGCAGCATGTGCTGTTTGAACCATAGAAGCGTTTTAATTGGATGCAAAGGGAACGCATGGCTCTCACAATGTTGTGTGCAATCAGCACGCAACTTTCTTCACATATCCTTGCTTTAATCAGGTATCAGTTTTGTAATACTAGTAGGAAAAAAACAATGTGGACAAAACCCAGCAGAATCTGACATCCCCGTGCATGGGCAATGGTAAGCAAAATGTCTTGTGGACCGCATATAAAACCCCAATGGGTCACATGCAGTCCTCAGGACACAGGTTGCCCACTACTGTGTTAGAGAGTGGGTTTCACTAACTGCTTGCCATTTGTCCTAAAGGGAAAAAAGCCTCTCAACTTGAATAAGAGAAAGATTTTTTCCTCCCCTTGTAAGTGACAAGAGAACATACGTAGTGTTCTACTCTGCATGTTTATGTTGTAAGTCCTCACCTGCATGGCTGCAAGAACTTCTGGATCACTAAGAATTTCATTGAGACCAGGCATCCCTGCCATGCCTGGCATACCTCCAGGCATTCCTCCAGGAAACCCACCTGCAAACAGAAAAGAAAATACACAAAGTCACAAAGGAAAAACCTTCAGTCATTTATATACAATCGCATAGCCTAACACAGACCCTGTCTCTTACTAGTCCCAGCCAGAAAGCTGAACAAGTGTTTCACAAGGCTACTGGTATTCCATCAGCTAGAGATTAGGGACTTGATAAAAAAAACCATGCATCTCACTTCATCCATATTTTTGGAATCTTAGGCAATAGAAGGCTCATAAAGGCTGTGGTTATTTTGGGTTAACTCACCAAACCAGGTGAACCCTATCAGCTCAAACCCAGTAACATAAAAAAGGTTTAAGTGTCTGAGTCAGAAGTAACATGGGATAGGAAGTCAGAGGCGCATCTCATGAATAAAGCACTCAGGCCAAATATACACTGGCAAAATAATTGCACATTAAATCAGCTCCCAGAGCTGTAGCTTTCAAGGTGTCCAAATTCACAAAGCCCTTAGTATGCACTAGCTCCACAGTTACTGCGCTCTAGGTAAACCACCTCAACAAGAAGCATAGAGCTAGCCGTACTCTGGATACAGCAGTAGGGTGCCAGTGTGGACACCGTGGTATAGTACCGCGTTATGACTGGCCTCCAGCACCCTTCCCACAATTCCTTCTCTGGCCTCTCCAGTCATCTTATTCAACTGTACTGCCCTGCTCTCAGGAGACCAACCTAGACCTGCCCTTTACATTCTTTTTAAAAATCCCCTTCCTGTTTTCTTGGTGATGCGTGGTGTGTTCTCAGTGCATTTTTCCAGATGGTCATGACTGCTCCACACACCAGGAGATCCCCATCTTGGAGCCATGCTGAGGTGATGGACTTCATCAGTTTTTGGGGAGAGGAGGTAGTTCAGCTGCCGCTGCACCCCAGCCATAGGAATTATGATAGCTACAGGCATGACTGAAAGAGGCCATGATCAGGACACACTGCAGTGCAGGGTCAAAGTAAAGGAGCTGTGAAATGTCCACCACAAGGTGCGGGAAGCAAACTACCGCTCTGGTGCTGTGCTCATGACCTGTCAATTCTACAAACTGCTGTATGACATACCTGGGGGGGGGGGCAGAACCCCAACTCTTCTCCAAAGGTCTCCATAAATATTTCAGGGGCCATCTAAGAGTGGACCGAGCAAGGAGGAGGAAATTGTAGACAAGTGTACTTTGGAGGGGGAGGGGGCGGGGGGGAGAAGAGGGGGAAGGAAAACCCAAAACCAGAGGACTTGGAATCCACAAATTCTTGCAGTCAAGAGCTCTTCTCTATCCCCCGCTGAGGCAAGCCAGTCGCAGCAGTTGAGACTGGAGGATACACCTGTTAAGTTGGTTTGATTACTGGAAGCACTCAAACGAGTTGCCAAGAGCAGGAAGATTACAGAAAGGAGGCTTAGGTCTCTGTGTTGCTGCTACCAACACAGCACTGTTCAGATCCTGAACAAGGTATTGATGCAATCTTTTATCCTTCACGGTAATCTGCCTCACAGATCTCATGCAACTGCTGGGCCAGGTGTACGCTGCTGTGTTCCCTGTCCCATTAAGGCTAACATTCCCTTGTTACAGTGCCATGAGCATTTTGGAGGGGGGAAAAAGAAGGAGAATCACAAAGACAAGCTACGTATGGCCCCAGAAAGAACCCAGTCTCACAGAAGATTCTCCTTTGCTTCCCTGCCCACTATAAACAGTGAAACGTCTTCCACAATGAACACAGCCTGTGTAAACTGAGTGGCCATTACGCAGCGCTCTCCCCAAGTATCACCTGCCCAGAGTACCATACAGTTCTACACCAATGAAAACTCCTGCTCCCTGGCACAAATGAATACCCTCCTGCACCAAGGAATTCCCTGCCCCAGTGGTGAACTCACCATTGGTGGGGCTCCTCTATTTTATGTGCGTTCATTCCAGGACAGTCAATCAGTGCTAGATATGTGAACAGTGTTTGTGTTTACAAGAGCTCAGGGCAGTGCTGTCTAGTGTAAATTGACCCTCTGTAACATGTTGCAGTTTTGCCTCTACAGAGCTAATTTTGGCATGCCAGTCTGAACTGATATCACCTGCAGAGAGAGACTTTCCAGGCCAGAAAATGGCCCCAAAAGACTGGAGAGTTTTTGCATGAAGTCCTGAATCACACTGCAGCTGAAAAGAAAGAATTTAAGGAGTGGAAAGACAGGAGGAGGGAGCAGAAGGACAGCACAGAAAGGCATCTAAACATTATGAAGTGGCAAGTGGACACACTCCAGGTGCTGCTAGCACTTCAGGTGAACAGCTGTGCTACAGGCCCTCCCTTCCTCTGCAGCTGGTGTCCCAAAAGTGTTTTCCATACCCTCCCCACTCCAGTCACTGCCAACACAATTTGACCACCACCCTATCCTCAGGCAGCATCTGCCCCCTTAACCTCCATCCATGAAGCCTCTCAGACTCCTGATGCACTCAATGCTCATCTGTGTGCAGTTTAGCTCTGATGAACTGCAGCTCCCCCTTGCACAGCACAGCAAACGGCAGGGCTGCATTTGAAACCTGGACATAAACAAATCTGTAAAACTCTCAGGGCCTGCCTCACCTCCTGCTTCTTCCCCCCAACCAAGTGCAGATGTTTCATTCTTCACATGTGTTACCTTATTGTGTTTAATAAATGAGATTCATGTGCTTAAAAGCAATCTTTATTCCAGGACATGAAAGCAAGCAAGCAAACAAACCTCAGCAAAGCTACGGTCACTGTAGCACTAAGAGCATCGCATGGGCCAATCAGAGTAAACCTCTAAGTAAGCTGCCACTACACTCTCATGCATGGGCCACCAGTTTTACGGACATTCAGCATCAAATTGCTGCCTCAAGGCACCCTTGATCCTTACAGTCCTGAGCTGCGCTTCTGTAATAGCCCTGGTCCTGGCTGTTCAAACTTTGCTTCCAGGCACTGAGCCTCAGAGATCCAGCCCAGAACGAAGCTTTCACCACTTCCTTCACAAATATTAGAGAGGGTACTGCACTTGGTAATAACCATAGGGATGTTATTGACCAGATCCAGCTTCCCGTACAAACACTGCCAGTGTAACGCCCACAGTGATCCAACGAACTGAGGTGGGAAGCCCATCCATGCAAAGCTATTCACAATTTCATGCACATTGCCCAGAGTCAGTCTTTAGGAGCACAATAAGATTGATGGCCCTGCACACTTGCATCAACGTGAGTGCAACAATCAAATCTCCCATGTGTTCCATTGCCAACCAGTTAAGAATGGTGTGTGGAGTAGCCAGCTTCTACAGCGCCCTCGCCACACATTTCTCCACTGACAGGACACCTCTCATTTCCATGTCCTTGCGTTGCATGGTGGAGGCGAGCTCAGCACACAGTTCCATGAAAGTCGTTTTCCTCATCAGAAAGTTCTGCAGCCACTGCTCATCATCAGAGGCTTGCATGATGATACAATCCCACCACTCAGTGCTTGTTTCCTAACTCCAAAAGTGGCATTCCACTGTGGTCAGCACCTCCACGAATGCCACAAGAAATCTCATGTTGCATGTACGCTGCATGGACTCCTCATCACTTTGCTGATAGTTCTGACTATCATGTTACAACTGGCAGTTGAGTTATTCCTGAATTTGCATTTTCATCAACAGCTGGGAATCCATTCCCGCAGAGGCAGAGCACAAAAGCTGTTGAACGATGGTACTAAATGCAAATGGAAGTGCAGAGGTTTCGGGGATGTGAAGGGATGTACCATGAGGCACTGGGACAGGACCCAGGATGCCCTGTGCCTCTGCTCTGCCTTCCCACAAACCTCAGTGGCAGAAGAAGAGGTGCTCTGTAGGATAGCTTCCCAGAGTGCACCACTCCGAAAGCCTCGCCATGTGCTGCAAGCGTGGTAATGCTATTGCACTGGTGGCATGGACACCCAATACCTTTTTACTGCTGTGCACTGTGAGCAGTGCTGTAACTGCCAGCGCTTTACATTTGACAGCGAAGACATGGCCTCAGAAATCTTTGGCTGAATGTTTAGTCAATATATTAACAAAATAAGCAAAGTGCCATAAAAGATGCCAATTTTGGACACCAAACCAGAGTACATCATGTGTATTGTGCTGAGCTTGGGGTGGGGTCTCTGCCCATTTATCAATTTGCTGGCAGAAGTGGTTGGAAGCCAGCATGAACCTAGTAGGGATGCGAACGATTAGCTGACTATCTGACAAGCAAATAGTGTGTGGACTATTTGATAAGCAGTCTACTAGTCGCTTCCCACCCCTTGCTGTCTCTATCAGAAAGAGGCAGGAAGAGGGGTGGGAGGAGAAGGGCCCAGCTGTCCCTGGGCTGCACACAGCATTTCAAAGTGGCAGCACTGCGTGGAGCCCAGGGTCAGCTGGGGACTCCCCCACTGACCCTGGGCTCCATGCAGCACTGCCACTTTGAAACACCACGTGGAGTCTGATGCTGGACTCACCATGGTGTTTCAAAGCAGCAGCACCACGTGGAGCCCGGACTCCACATCGTGCTGTCACTTTGGAACGCTGCGGAGAGCACGGGGCCAGTGGGGAACTACTTGAGTCCCCCACTGGCCCCGCACTCCCTGCAGTGCTTTCACCTTTGAAGTGTAGGAACAGCCCTAGAGCTGTTCATAGAATCATAGAATACTAGGACTGGAAAGGACCTCAAGAGGTCATCGAGTCCAGTCCCCTGCCCTCATGGCAGGACCAAATACTGTCTAGACCATCCCTGATAGACATTTATCTAACCTACTCTTAAATATCTCCAGAGATGGAGATTCCACAACCTCCCTGGGCAATTTATTCCAGTGTCTGACTACCATGACAGTTAGGAACTTTTTCCTAATGTCCAACCTAAACCTCCCTTGCTGCAGTTTAAGCCCATTGCTTCTTGTTCTATCCTCAGAGGCCAAGATGAACAACTTTTCTCCCTCTTCCTTATTACACCCTTTTAGATATCTGAAAACTGCTATCATGTCCCCCCTCAATCTTCTCTTTTCTAAACTAAACAAACCCAATTCCTTCAGCCTTCCCTCATAGGTCATGTTCTCTAGACCTTTAATCATTCTCGTCGCTCTTCTCTGGACCCTCTCCAATTTCTCCACATCTTTCTTGAAATGCGGTGCCCAGAACTGGACACAATACTCCAACTGAGGCCTAACCAGCGCAGAGTAGAGCGGAAGAATGACTTCTCGTGTCTTGCTCACAACACACCTGTTAATGCATCCCAGAATCACGTTTGCTTTCTTTGCAACAGCATCACACTGCTGTCTCGTATTCAACTCATGGTCCACTATAACCCCTAGATCCCTTTCTGCTTCCCATTCTGTATGTATGAAACTGATTGTTCCTTCCTAAGTGGAGCACTTTGCATTTGTCTTTATTAAACTTCATCCTATTTACCTCAGACCGTTTCTCCAATTTGTCCAGGTCATTTTGAATTACGACCCTATCCTCCAGATTAGTCGCAACCTCTCCCAGCTTGGTATTATCTGCAAACTTAATAAGCGTACTTTCTATACCAATATCTAAATTGTTGATGAAGATATTGAACAGAGCCGGTCCCAAAACAGACCCCTGCGGAACCCCACTTGTTATGCCTTTCCAGCAGGATTGTGAACCATTAATAACTACTCTCTGAGTACGGTTATCCAGCCAGTTATGCACCCACCTTATAGTAGCCCCATCCACCTGTTACTCCACTTCAAAGGCGGAGGCGCCCTTATCGAAATTTTACATCCCTAGAACCTAGTGTACCCCACCTCCAGGAAAGTCTTCTCATGTACTGGCACAAAAGTCCCAATTTCTCACCAATATCACTGCAAACAAACTACTGTGCCAAGCTTGCAATAGTTGTATACTCTTATTATATAGCCTAAGGCTGGAAAAGAGATGAGTGTTATCAGAATAATAAATTGTGTCTTGGATTCTATTGTGTCTTCAGAAACTTTTCAACTGAACCACAGCTCACTCAGAGACTCAATATGGGGAAATGTGCTAGATATCCCTTCACCTAATCTCTTCTTTTTATTCTTCAACAGAACCCTCCAGACTAGGGATGCAAGCAATTAGTTGAGTAGTCAACTACCAAATAAGCCTAGTCACTACTCCACTAGTTGATCCCCGCTCCCCACCACTTGCTGCCTCTGGCAATGAGAGGGAGCAGGAGTTGGTTTAAAAGCCGGTTCCCCCCAGCACTGTCTCTGTGGGGGGCATGGGAGGCAGAGCCACAGCAGTCTGGAACCCGGCATGCGCTGGGACAGCTCTTACTACATATAAAAAGCAGAGCTGCAGTGAACCCCCTTATCGACTAATCAAGTAGTTGATGGAAATTCCACCAACTATTCAATTAAGCTTACTAACTGCTATTTAATATCCCTACTCCAGACCACCCTGGACAACTCCTTTCCTTCCTAAAAGTAATTATGCACAGCTCCATTCCACACACTTAGCTAGCTAAGCAATACCTAATTTTAAATAGTTTTCTCATGCACAACTCACTTCAACCAAACAATCTTTACTTTTCAGATCTCAATCCCCTCACATTTATTTCTACAATCAGTAGAAGGTAGGAAGAGGCCTTTTCCCCTTCACCACCTGCCCAAACTACAGCCTTCCAAACTTTTACAAGTTCCTGTTCTTACAGCCTTTTCTTTCACTGAAGGAGTAGTGAGAATGAATGCTATGATCCTGCTTCACATGGAGAAACATGTAATCTCCTTCTGTGCTTGATTGTGATTCCCAAAAAATAAGGTACCTGGAAAGCCACCAAACTGAGCTCCTCCTGCCTGTCGCCGGCCTTCTTCCTCCTGCAAATGAAAGCACATCATAAGAACGGCCGTACTGGGTCATACCAAAGGCCCAGATAGCCCAATATCCTGTCTTCCGACATGACAGGTACCCCACAGGGATTCAACAGAACAGGTAATCCTTAAGTGATCCCATCCCCTGTCACCAATTCCCAGCTTCTGAAAAACAGAGGCTAGGGATACCATTCCTTCAAGGGATATAAAATCCCATTTAATTAATTATCTGATTAAACATTAAGTTTAACAATCCGATTAAACAGGGGCAGATGATGGGGCCAGCAGAGCCACTGCCACTTCTGGAGACGCTTCACATGGGGCGGTCACTTCCAGTGCGAGGCAGGACTACTGGCTCCCAGCCCACAGGGGCTGGGACCTGGCAGGGCTGGAGCAATCCTCCGGGAAGTGGTTAATCGTTACCCAGTAAAGCATCCCTAATTCCTACCCATTCTGGCTAAGTCACTGAAAGACCGATCCTCCATGAATTTATCTGGTTTTTGAACCCCAATAAAGTCCTGATCTTCACAACATCCTCTGGCAAGGAGTTCCACAGGTTGACTCTGTGTTGTGTAAAGTAGTACTTCCTTTTGTTTGTTTTAAACCTGCTACCTATTAATTTCATTTGGTGACCTCTAGTTCTTGTGTTATGAGAAAAAGTAAATACTTTTTCCTTATTTACTTTCACCACACAGTCATGATTTTATAGACTTCTATCATATCCCTGCTTAGTGTCCTTTTTTCTAAGCTGAAAAGTCCCAGTTTTAACAACCTCTCCTCAGGGCAGTCGTTCCAAACCCCTAATCATTTTTGTTGCCCTTATGTGCATGAAGTATTCAAGATGTTGGTGTACCATGGATTTATACAGAAGCATTAAGATATTTGGCTATTTTCTATCTTTTTTAATGATTCCTAACATTCTGTTTGCTATTTTTGACTGCTGCTGCACATTGAATGGATGTTTTCAGAGAACTATCCACAATAACCTCAAGATCTCTTAAGTGGTAATAGCTAATTTAGTCCCCATGATTTTGTACATATAGTTGGGTTGTATTTTCCAATATGCATTACTTAGCATTTATCAACAACATTAAAATTCATCTGCCATTTTGTTGCCCAATCACCTCGTTTTGTGAGATTCTTTGAAGCTCTTCATAGTCTACTTCAGACATAACTATTTTGAGCAGTTTAATATCATTGGTAAATTTTGCCACCTCACTATTTACCCCATCCTCCAGATCATTTATGAATATGTTGAATAGGACTAGTCCCCGGACAGAAACCTGCAGGACACCACTAGTTACCACTCTCCATTCTGAAAACTGACCATTTATTCCTACCCTTTATTTCTTATCTTTTAACCAGTTATCAATCCATGCCCAGGTAGTGGCCCATGGTCACTGGTGCTGAAGGTAGTGGTAGTGGCAGGACTTGGCAGGCTCCCTACCGGACTCCTCAGAAGAGGGGACATGTCCCTCCCTCATCTCTTAGCTCAGCTTCACGCATTGCCTCGCCCCAAGTATTGGCTCTGCAGCTCCCATTAGCACTGCACAGAGCTCGGAACTGAGGAAAGGGAATATCACCAATTCTGGGGAGACCCCAGAAGGTAAGCACCACCCAGAGCTCTCACCCCCCTCCCACATATTAAGCTCAGCCCCCTCACACAGCCAAACTCCTGCTGCTGCTGGGGGAGGGAGGTATGGTGACCCAAGACTACCCCAGCAGCAGTTGGTGTAGCCCAAGGTGCTCAGGTGGCCTGAGGCAGCTGCATCAGAAGTCACAGAGGTCCCAGAAAGCCATGGAATCTGTGGTTTCCATGACAAACTCAGTCTCAGTGATTAGGGATGTAAAATCCCGTTTACTCAGTTAACCGGTTAAACATTATGTTTAAATCGCTTACACAGGACGTGAGCTGGAGTGTCCCCTGTCCCCAGTGTGGCAAGCTGCCCCAGCCGTGCTGGAGTGCCTGTTGTGGGCATGGACTGCCCTTGGTTAAGCCAGTTAACCATTCACATCCCTATTAGTGAGGGCCATCTAAGTACTGGCATACAACACAGTTGGGAAGAAAACAAGATTGTGAGGTAGAGAGGAGGGTACATGAGAAACTAGAAAAAAAAAAGGAAAGGGGGAAAAAAAAAATCAGAATCATGTTCAGCAAAAACCTTTGTGCTGAGATCCAACTTACTGCAGCTGAACTGTGAATACAGGCATTTCATATGCTTGAAGTTACTGTTATAACTAACTTGATTTTTAAAGAAAACCATTGTAGTTGTGTGGCCAAAAAGGAAGTGAAACTGGTAACTGAGTATTCCAGATTCAACAGAGCCCAGGATCCACCACCTGTTTCATTGCCTCAGTTAGTCAAGTAACCAAGACACACAGCACCTAGCACCTTGGGGACCTGGTCCATGAGTAAGATTCCTAGAAGCTACTGTAAAACAAACTATAATTCCGTTTAAAAAATATAATTGGAAGGGGTTGCATATAATAGAAAAATTAAACCTCTCAACTCCTAAGATTATGGAGCACACTTTAGAAAAGGGCTCTGTGTGACAAGCTCACCCTCTGTGCTCTCTCATGTTCCTCTCGGGCTTTCTTCACCCTCTCCAGCCTTTCCTTGATTTCTTTTTCTTCACGCTTGCGCTCATACTTCCTGCGATGTTCAACAATCTTCTGAGCCTGAGGCAGGAAGAATCAGTGAATAATCTTGTGCATTGCCAATAGAGGCATCATAACATGGATGTTTTCCTTTGATACACAACATAAATTTAACCACTGAGCTAGTTTCAATGAGTTTTCAAAAGAAGTGTTGGTGACTTCATCAAATAGCATTACCTGACTCTAGAGATTAGAAAAACTTAAAAAACAACTAATAGTCTAGTAGCACCTTAGAGACTAACAACATGTAGCTAGTATTATGAGCTTTTGTGGGCACAACCCACTTCTTCAGATGACTGGAGTATTAAAAGTCCAGATCCAAGAATAAATAAGGGAAGGCGAGTTACAGACTAACCTGGCTACCTCTCTGAAGCTTTAGAGATTAGGTTTACCACAAATCCCTTACAAATGTGTCAGTGGTATTGGGGCCAAACAACATGATTGGATTAGTCAAAATATGCACTGCCCCAACATACCCCCTTTTCTGCATGAAGCTCTGGGATTTACCATTCCCCCAATCCTATCATCCACATCATAGAACTACACAACCCCATACCTTTGGCAAGAACAGGCAGAGAAAAGCCTGGCCTTTTCCACAGATATTCAATATTATCTGTTTGCCATTCAAACAGAGAGCTTCCACAAGAACAATATAAAGAACATTTTTGTTGCTTTCAAAAACTCCATGGTTGTGTACGCAAAATCTGATGATTAGAGCAAAAACTCACTTTCCGATTCTACTTTGGGCTTTCTGTCTTCTAATGTCAAACACTTACATTCAAGTTCCTTGTTAAACCAGAGCTTTCCTGAATGGATGCATGGAAAAAGTGGAAATGAAGTTGCTTCTCACAAGTGGCTTGTTCTTCAAATGTATTGCCTCTACCAAGACTAGCTAGCAGTGATCTCCTTAAGGACAGGAGGCAAGTGAGGAGCCTACAGGTGGAACAGTAATTGAAGCATTGCTCTCCTGAAACCAGGTTCTGTCGATAAGATGCGAACTATTTTCCCAGCACTACATCACTGAACCCACCTTTCCCTCATTCTACAAGCAGCAGCAGTGCCCAGAGTCCCCAAATTTAGTCATGGGTATTTTTAGTACAAGTCACGGGCTGTGAATTGTTATTTATTGCCCATGACTTAATAAAAATACCCATGACTAAATTGTAGCTTTCATCATAACCATGTTGCTTGTAGGAATCCACAACAGTTACTGTAACAGTGGCGCACTGTTAGTGAGTACCTCTTGTCTGGCCAAGTGTATTTGCTTGCACTACCTCTTTAAAAGCCTTTTGGCTACTCAGCCCTCCAGCTGAGTCACATTCCTGTATGATACTCAAACCCCTTCCAGGATACACACCTAACAGGGGCTCATCCCAGTGCCCTCTGCTGATGTGTCCAACATCTGTGTCTCAGTTTCCCCTCAGTCTCTTTCCCCACTTAAAGTGTGGCACTTTCAGGGCTTCCCCTCCTGAAGGCAACTTGCTTGGTTAGCCTGGTAGTCTGCTCACCTCGAGATCTACTCCACACTGACTGCTGATGAGCTTTGCAGCTCTTTTTGTTGGCCTCCCTGGCACCTGATAGGCCAGTTCCTCTAAAACAGGGGTAGGGGAACCTTAGGCCCAAGGGCTGGATGCGGCCCTCAGCTTGTCTCAATCTGGCCCCCAACCCTCAGGGCCCCTTCAGCATTGCGGGGCTGGAGCACAGAAAAATCTACTAACCTGGGCCCCCCAAGGCTCTGGCGAGGGAGGGGAATATGGGAAGTGTCTTTCTGCTTCTCACTTGTGTGTGTGCAACCCTGTGGGTTAGTGGCCCCTGAACCAAAAAAGGTTATCTACCCCTGCTTTAAAGCCTCTCTAGCCTCTTGGAGGACTTGTCTAAGGCTCTTTCTGGGCCAGGGCCTTGTCCACCCTGTCAAAATTACCCTTCAAACTTTGGAATGACAGATTTATGAAAGAGTCTGATGACTCCCAATTTGAGGAAGGGCCTGGGGAGTTTCATTCCTGAAGCTGTCACACACTATTTTAAGTCTGAGGAGTCCTTTCAGGATCAATATGGAGATAAGATAATCATCTGATTAACACTTGAAGATACCCTTGGGCAATATTTGCCCACAGCAGAGTACTGGACCTTCTAAAGTGCAAACACTCATATCCAGCTGTGAATGCTTGGTTTGTACACTATTCAGCCATTGTTGCAAGGGTTGAGCAGCTGAAGCCTTGTAGAGTAGGCGAAAAAAAAGTGCATCAGGCTCAACACTCAATTTCTAATCTAGACTTTGCTACCTCCTCTATCTGGATGAGTTTTTGGACCATTTCTCTAGACAGTGAAGCTAGAGACCAAGAAGAATCTAAGAGGGTCGTCTATGAAGACCAGCCTCAGAGCTGGAGCAGCAAGATACAGCAGAGTAATTCTCATCTTGCAGGAAATCTCTTAGCATACAGTTACAGGGCGTCCCTGTTATACATCACCCAGATATACACTGCTTCCATACTAACATCATTGACGCTTGTAGGAATGGTTGCGTTTTAAGTCCTTCCATTCCCCCCTCTTATGCTGCACAAAAAAAGACCAATTTGTGCAAACGGAAGTTAGCCGCAGGAAAAAAATTCTCTGCTTTATGTCATTTCACTATACATCCACTTATTCTGGATGTACAGTGGGGACACCCTGTATTTAGATAGGGATATACCTAAGGCACTCCCGGCCCCATATAGATTAACTGTGACCAATGCACAGCATTTGGTGAATACCTAAGGGGTGCTGCCAGTCCAAAGAGTAGAACCTTATATTAATTGTTGTCAAGTACAAACCTAAGATACTTCCTGTGCTTTTGCCTTATCAAGGCATGGAAGTAGAAGTTTTCAGAGCTACAGTCCCATACCATTCCTGAAGATTAAGAGGATTATGCTTTCCAGAAGAGCCAGGTAGAATTTTGTTTTCCTGGGGTAATTTCTTCAATTTGCAAAGTCTTGAACAGAGCCTTTCCCAATAGGACTGCCAAGACCTCCTTTTGCAGCAGTTTGAGAAGGATGTATGAAAAAGTAACGTAGTATGGCTTATGACTGGACAGAATACCTGTTCTATGGGATCTAGGATCTACTGATCCAGAGAAACATTTCACTATGCTTAAAAAATATGGGGACAAAATCTCCAAAGGGAGAGACAGGACAAGAGAAGAGGATTTGACTTTCTTGGAACTGATTCAGGATCCTGTACCACATCCTTGCTTTTGAAATGCAAGATAGGTTAATAAGGTAATCGAGGGATAGAATAAAAGATCTTTGTCTTTCAACAGAGATAGAAAGATTCCTAGACTACCTGGGTCAGTATTGGAGAACGATACAAAAGCACACTGTTGAAATTCCTTTTCGAAGAACCTAGAAGACTACTTTGAGGAATTAAGGCTGCATCAGTCTTAAAATTGAAAAATGGTCACCTCCTTTCAAAGAATACATCTATTATTTTGGTTGGAATCACTAAGAGACGTGAACTTCTGAAGAGAGTGTCTTGAGAAACAGTTGTGGACAAAAGCCTGTCAACTGAGACCTATTGGGATTCAAAAACCTAAACAAACACCTGCTTTTTGCCCTATGGGATGATTTAGGTACATAAGGCCATCATGGGTTTAAGCCAGGAGTGGGGAACCTTTTTTCCCTTATCAGGGACCACTGACCCACGGAAAAAAAAATTATGGGTGCCACAGCCCCAGGCACGAGAGGGGAATAGATTCAGGGTTTCCTCTGCAGCGGGTAAGCCGGCACTCACAGCTCCAGCCTCACAAGGGGAGGGGCACAGAAATGAGGGATTAGGGTGCAAGAAATTGAGGTGTGAAAAGGGATGAGGGCTCAGGATGGGTTTGTAGGCTGTAAGTGTGGCCTGGGATGCTGGAAGGGGCTCTGGGTTAGGGTTAAAGGGTTTGGAATGCGGGAGCTGGCTCAACACTGGGACTGAGGGTTTGACGTGCCAGGTCTGGGAAGGAATTAGGGTGCAGGAAGGGACTCTGACCTGGTACAGGTCTGAGGTGCAGGATCTGGGAGGGAATTTCAACTCTGAATGGATGACTTTTATCTGAGGTGGCTCCCTGCCAGTGGTACAGCAAGGCCAAGGCAGGCTCCCTACTTGCCCTGGTCCTCTGGCTGCTCCCTGAAGCAGCCACCATGTCCAGGTCGTAGGCTGGTTCCTGGGCAATGGGAACTGCACAACTAGTGCTGGGAAGAGCATGCAGTTTACTTGATCTCTTCTGCACCTAGGAGCACACCAGGGCTTCTGGCTCACTGTGCAGAGATTTGCTGCAGGCCCAATGACATTAAGCGGTGGACTGGGCGCAGCCTACGGTTTCCCAACCCTGCTATAAGCTACGTCAGGCTACATGACCAAAGGCCCTGAGACTCAAGGTGGAGAAGAAATTAGTCTTCATGCCAAATATGTCTTACCTTCTTGATTTTTTGTTCATAGATAAATTCTACTTTCAGCTTTTAATTTATCACTTTGGTACAACTAAACCTAAAATACAACTCAACTCCTTCCTCATGATATAAAAAGAGAACCTTATTTTCTGTAAAGTGAACCATCACAGGCAGGCTGGCTCTAGATCAGGGGTTGGCAACCTTTTCAAACCAAAGAGCCAAACTACATAAAAATTCAGAACAATTGGTCAACAAAGAGCCGTATAAGAATGCCCATTTGCATGGCTGAAAATATACAACTTAATATTATTGATAATTGACACGATTAATAGCAGCACACATGAAACATTGTACTCACAGATTTAATTTTATTTAATAGGATTTCTGCTGCTGTATCTTTTTGCACATTTCTTTGACGTTTACATCATAACTGGTCAAATCCAGCTTCATGCGTGCATTCAGGCTGTCTTCTGTCAATCTTATGGCAGGGGGCTGGTGATGTGGGAGTGCAGGAGTCTGGGTAAGGGTATATGAGGGGCTCAGGGCAGGAGATTGGGGTGTATGATGGACTCAAGGCACAAGGCTGGGGATTGTGGGGGTACAGGCGTGTTATGGCAGGGAACTGGGGATGTGAGGGTACAGCAATGTGGGGCTATGAAGTGCTCAGAGCAGGGGGTTCAGCTGTATGATGGACTCAGGGTTGGTACGTGTGGGGGTGCATGAGTGTTATAACATGGCAGCCAGATGGGGGCTGGGCCCCAATTGGGGCTTGTTGGCCAGGCTTCATTTTTAAATAAAGTAAAATATTATATCCAACACAAAAGGTTTCAACATTGTCTTTATGGCAGGAGTGGGGAGCCTTTTTGGGTCGGTGGCCATTGACCCACAGAAAAATCAGTTGGGGACCACAAAAGTGAGGAGCAAAAAAAAAACCCCCTCCAAAACCCTCACTGATGTAACTCCCCTGGTGCTCCAGCCCCATAGTGGGGGTAGGGGCAGGGACAACTGAGGTTCAAGGCCTCAGGCCAGACTTACTCTTCTGGAGTTTCAGAGTTAGTGCATTTTGTGGGTCCCCTTAAAGCTCTGGGTTGGGGCCAAAAATGAGGCATTAAGTGTGTGGGGCAGGACTATCAGTGAATGGGATAGAGATGGGAGTGCAGGATCTGGTGGGAGGTAGGGTGTAGGAGGGTGTGAGGTTTGGCCAGGGGGGGCAGGCTGCCAGGGCAGCGGGCAAGAGCAGGCTGGCTGCCTGGCCAGAGGATGCGTGGCCAGAGGGCAGGGGAGGGATCTGGCCAGAGGGTGGATTCTGGTCAGGGGGCTAAGAGCAGAGGGGGATTCTGGCCAGAGGGCAATTTTGGCCAAGGGGTTGGGGGCAGGCTGGCTGGCTGGGAGGGGGGATACTTGTTTTCACACCACGCACTGTGTAACACACCTCCCGGGCTCCGATTCATCGGCAGGAAGCCTCCGGGAAGGGTTTGCAGGGGAGGCCTGCAGGGAGTGTGTTGGGGGGGAACAACAACAACAAAATAGCAGTCCCAGGAATCCATCTTTGGTTCCTGGTTTCCCCCCCACACGGGGGAAGGAAAACGCTGTTTCTCTGATCAGTTTTTAGCCTGTTTGTTCCTTGCATGAGGCCTTGGGGCTTGCGCTCCCCCCTGCCCACCTAGGAAGCCAGCACTGGTGTTACAGTCTTGCGGGGGGTCATAAGGTTGTAGCACTGGCTCTGTGCTGCGGGGGGGGAGCAAGAAGGGGCTGAGCTGGGGCTCCAGAAGAGCCTATATGGCTCCTTAGTGCGCTATATTTTGCTCTCAAGCCATTGATTGCCGATGCCTGCTCTAGACCTACCTGGTCAATTCTAATAGACATTTGGAAGTGATTGTGCCCTGGAAGCTACATGTGCTGAAATCATTGGAAGACATTTTGGTATTTGTTCCTCTCTGAGGCGTTTCACATTTGTCTGAAGCAAAGAACAGTAGGCAGAATCAAAAGAACCTCCCCAACAGTCTTCCTAGGTGACTCCATGATCTTGAGCAAGGCCCAAATCAATTAAAATGTTAATAAAAACACTGATCCTCTTCCATACCTATTTAAAATGTGCACAAGAACTATTTATCCATTATGTAATAACAAAGGAGAAAGGGACAGATTGGTTCTGTGGCCACTATCACAGGTGAATGAAAAGAAATGGAAGAACCATTACACAAGATAGTTCTATTTTATGCAATGTCTAACTTGGAAAGTATGTAATATTCCTCCAACTAGTAACTAATGCTCAGAAATGGCTCACTGATCACACAGCATGAGAAATCTGCAGTGGTATTCTGCAGAGACAAATTCATGAAGAACAGTAGCTGCTTTTAAGGAAAGAATATGCTTCCCCCTAGTGGTAATATAATGCAATAAAGTATTTACTATACAAAACAGTAGTCTCCAACCTTTTTAAGCACAAGATCACTTTTTGAACTTAAGTGCAATCCAGGATCTACCTCAAACACAAATACCCTTGCCCCACCTCCTTCGTGCCCCTTCTCTGAGGCCCTACCCCTGCTCACTCTGTCCTCCCTTTTCCCCCCCATCTTTCTCTCTTTCACCAGGCAGGGGCAGATGGTTGGGGCATAGACTCTGGTCTTGGGCTAAGGGATATGGAGTGAGAGAGGGGCTTTGAGCTCAGCCTGGAGCAGGGAGTTGGGGTAGAGGGGATTCAGGGTACACGCTCTGAGGGCATTTGAGTCTAAGGGGCTCAGGACTAGGACAGGAGCTTGAGGTGCAGGAGGGGTTCATGACTGGGGCAGGGGTTTAGGATTCTGGCTCCAGCTGGACACTGCTTACCTCAGGTGGTTCCTGGGTGGTGGTGCAGTGGGGCTAAGGCAGGCTCACCCCTTCCCTGGCCCTGCACCACTCCCAAAAGCAATCAGTAAACTCCCTCCATCCCAAGCCCTGTGCCCCCCTCTGTTCTGTGAAGACAGAATGCAGGGTGGGAAAGGGGCACCCTGACATCAGCGCTCCCTCCTCTCCCTTCCCTGCTCTGCAGAGCAAGCAGGAGGCCCCCAGGAGGGAGCGGGCAGCTCCAATGCAAAGGGCAGGAGACACAAAGCAGTGGGAGGAGGTACAGCTGAAGTGCTGTGCTTGATAGCGTCTTGGCCAAACTAGTCAGGATCACCTGTCAGAGACTTCAAGATCTACTGGTTGGTGACCACTGATATAAACCATGAATTGAGAACACTGCCTCTGCATATTCACATTCTTGAGAACTTTCTAGAAATCAGTCCCCACTGCAGCTACTTAATGTCCTCAATTCTGACTACTCGTGAGCTGGGACTGCATGCCCCACATGTCTGGGGCAGGCAACTGAATATGTAGAATTACCACACTCGATCCAGTTACCCACAACTGGCAATGGAAAGGAAATCAAGGCAATATATACCACAGAGTTGTTTTATAACCTCATCTCTGATACTGCAAGGAGTACTTATAAAACTTCAAAAGGAAAATGTTTGCAACCTTCAAAAGCTTCCAGAAAGTCTCAAAAGCAAGAATAGGAAGAAGCCATCATGAAGCCAATGTATTCCATCATCCCATCCCACTTACTCTTGGCTGCACCTCCTTCAGCATGGCACTAGCTTCTTCATCATAATCCAGTTTACAAGCCAATGCAAGGTCATGTACTGCCTCCTCCCAGTGACCCAGGAGTCTGGAATTGAAAACACCAATATGAAGTTAGCAGAGGTCTTTTTCCCATCCTTGAATTTGCAACAGACAAGGTGGTAGTCAATATCCCTTTACTTAGATCCATGTGAACCTTCTGTAAGTGGACAAAAAAAAAAAAAAAAAAATGTGCACCTGAATGGTCACATAAAAGTTCAATACTTACTGATAATTATTGCAAGTCATGGGGAAAAAGATTCCTAAGAGCATAAAGCCCTTCAGGAATACTTCTATGCTGCTTTATACCACTACAAAGTAACTACGACTTTTGCTGGAAGAGAAACCAAATGAGCATTGTGAAGCCAATTAGTGCCATTTCTCTGAACAACAGAAGAGGGTGTTATGAAAAGCAAGATATTCCCTACCTGAAGTGGCAAGGTGTATTATACTTCAGTAACAGCTATTGTATAGTCTATGAAAATACTATTATTCAACTAAATATCTATTGCTAAAAAGTCTGCTGCTTCTGCAGGTTGAGCTGTACACCTTGCCAGGTCCTTGTCTACATCAGAAAACCAGAAAAGCTTGCTTTTCCAGTTTTCACCAAAATTAATATGGTTTTCACCAGAGCAGGAAGGGGGCTTAAAGGGCCCAGCTGGAGGTGCTTTCACTAGGCAGATTTCCACTAAAATCAGGTTCATATAGAGTCCATTTAGTGATGCAGGCAGAAGCAGCTCTGTGCCACCCCAACCCCTACTCTAACCCTAGGTCACTGCCTCACCACTGTATTGTGAGTAAGACTAAGTTTTTGGGACATATTTTTAGTAAAAGTCATGGACAAGTCACGAGCAAGAAACAAAAATTCACTGAAGCCATGACCCTGTCCCTGACTCTCACTAAAAGTATCCCTAACAAAAGGGGTAGCTAGGCAGCTGCAGGAGCTGTCCTTTCCATCTCCTACCATGGCTGGGCAGCTGTGGGGTACCTGACAAGGGTGAGGGCTGAGAGCTGCGAGTGCAGGCCTGTCGGGGAGCTTCAGCCTTGGGGCAGAAAATGTCATGAGGTCAATAAAAGTCACAGATTCTGTGAATTCCATAATATAATTGTAGTCTTAATCATGAGTAACCAAACAGTGATTTTAGTAAGAGTCAGACTTATTTCAATTTTCCCCCAAATCAATACAGTTCTACTCACTGCTCAATAGAGAATTTCTTATAATTTTGGAATTTATCAGCTGCAGGTTTCACAAGTTATCACATTACACACAGAAAAAGAGAGAGAAATGCCATCAATTTGAGTGCAAAGTTTTGCTTCACTTGGTCAATTAGCGTTGAGCCTCGTTTTGCTTGGACAATTATATTAAGGATAACACCACCTGACTCTTACACAGCATTTTTTGCTTACAGATCTTAAAATGACACACAAAGAAAGCAAATGTCCCCATTTTATGGATGATGAAAAGAAGTAGAGACGCAACAACTTAATCAGCAGCCTAGTGGCACAGCCAGGAAAAAAAAAATTAAAGCACTGACATTCCACCACTCTATCAGGCCCCATACCACTACTTCAGGGTGTAGCAGATTCAACTGCACCAAAGATAGAAGTCATACCAGAATGCTATTAAAACTAAGGGCAGTCTACATCAAAAAAATTAAAAATTCTGTGCACATTTTAAAATTCTGCAAATGTTGTCAAATAAATGTGGAGGTGAAGAGAAAGACCTGTCCTCCCCAGCCCAGCTGGTACTAGCAGCTGTGCCTGGCACAGGGTAGGAGCCAACAACCAGGTTCCTCAGCTCAGTCTCATTCCCCACAGTGATTTACTTCTCTGCTGTCTTCTGTGGGTCCTCAAAACATAGTGCTGGGGAGAGTCACATGACCACTGTTGTAGCTTCCTTTTGCTTCCCCACCAGAAAATAATTTTTCTGCAGGAAAGCAAAGAAATCTGCTGGGGACATAAATACTCTACATGTGCAGTGACATGGACTTTTACCAGGAGTAAGAATCTGATGTGTTAAGACGAGAGCCTCCATTGACTTAAGTAGCTATCAAGTTATCACAGTTGGCAACTGTGATCTGAACTCTTACCCAAGAGCAGAGTTTCTGATTATTCATTAAATGAGAATGCACATTAGACATTTTCAAAGCCCTTTAGAGAACTCTGCTAGTGTTTCATCACCAGTTCTACAAACAGGACTGTTCTTCTAAAGGGGGTCTGCTATCTTAAGCAGATACCACCCACGAGGCACCCTGTTAAGTGATATATGCAGAATAAATTTGTTCAAAGGAAAGCAGCAAATGTTGAATTTTAATGTTAAGGAGCATTTTTAGTAATGGTCTACTTGTTGCTCCTTAACTGTTACACACTTCCAAAACAAGTTTAAAAACTTTAAGGATCATCATTCTTCAGATGCATAGGGCAGAGGAGAATAAGTTAACCAAGCCAACACCATAGAAATTACAGACTTTGCTAAACACTTCTGAAAGGTCAATTTTCACTACTTTCATAGCAAAACTCAATCTTTATCCTATTTTCTTAAAAAGGCTCTCACAAAACATCAACTCATTTAATTATTATTCCTCAATACAGTTAATATTTAAATAATTTACAAAAATTATACTTCATAAGAAGTTTCTGGACACTTTAGATAGGAACCTTCACTACTAGTCCTAAACAATTTATTTTTACTAGTATGAAGTATGTTTGGATTTTTTGGCATGAAAGACTAACAATGAAGTTACATCAGTTCATGATTCCAAATCACAGAGATAAAAATCATAGTGCTATAACTAAGACTGTTCAATGACTAACTGGAAGAGTTTGGTGATGGTTTATAAAAGGACATTTAGTCCCAGAAACATTTACACATTAAAATCATATCCCTCCTTTCCACAAAACATTAGCTACACAAACAAATCACAAACGATAATGGATTAGAGTAGAAAAAACAAAAATTGCCTCCCTTACTAATGATGAAGTGAGAGGTGAAATATGGCTGCAAATCATTACCTGTGAGCTTTCCCTCGCCACTTGTAGGTTTGTGCTGAATCTGGGTTTATTTGAATGGCTCTGTCACAGTCTCTAATGGCAGCATTTGGTTTCTGTAGTTTCACAAAGACACTGAAAAAAGGACAAGTTTTATTGTACATATTTAAAAATCGCCTTCAATGTGTTCCATTGCCAACTCTCACAGGCAAGAAAACTAAAACAAATGTTTTTAAAGAATTCTAAAGACAAAAGATTTTGTGCTGATGAGAATTGGTTGCAATGTTCAAGTTCTATAAGGTTTACTAGTCCAAAAAAGCATGACACAGATGCCATATAAAATTGGGATCAGCAAGGGACCACTAAGATGGGGCAATCTTGCAGAAGAAGAGTTTCTCAGTTGGAGGCTTGGAGTTCCCCCTGCCAGAAGTGGGGTAAGCCGGCACTGCCACTCCAGCCACATAGCTAGTCTCTGAACCTCAGGGCCCACCTGTATGGCTGAAGCACCAGCTCCCCGCCACAAGGAGGAGCCGCCCCAAGCCTCGCAGACCAGATTAAGGCAAGCTGCAGGCCTCATCCAGCCCATGGGCTCTACCTGGTGGTGGTGGGGCAGGGAAGGGGAAGGGGAAGAGCAGCAGCTTGGTACAGCAATGTAGGGTTCTGTCCCAATGCTCACTTGAAGGCTCCACCCCCATTGCCCAGGAATGATGGCCAATATAAACAGCAGGGTGGGTGGCGTCCGCAAGCGTAGGGAGGTTTGGAACCACCTGTGCCCCCTGGAAGCTGTACCTGATGAGGTTCATGTCTGGCTACAGGAGCCTATCTTGCTCCCCCCCCCCGAGAGCAAGAGAAAGGCAGCCTTTGATGCCCTGGGAACGCAGGTTTGCTGCCTGTCCCCGACTCTACCATAAACAGAAACTAGACAGTAAATGGGCTAGCTGACGACCCGGGGCCTCCCGCGCCGCCCTGATGGTTAGTACCAGTAATTGACACGCCTGCACTGTCCCAGGAGAGGAATCTTCGCCCATTCCATACCAGAGGTGCCCATTGTCTGCATTTTCCCAGGTGTGAATTATGCTTTGCACCCTTTGTGGGAAACTTGGCGTTCAAAGCCATTTTTCCTAATTGGCCACTTGAGACCAGGAAGAAGCCTACTTGACCCAAGGGGTATAAAGAGGGGTTTAGTAGCCCACCCCATTTGAGCTCCAATCATCTACACCTGCTGGCAGGTATTGACTGACTCGAGGTCTGTGGACGCCCAACCTCACCCTACTTCTTCCCGAGGGATTGAGAGAAAGGCTGGCCACGCCAAGTCTGGGACGAGGGATGAGAATATATACCTGCTAGGTGTCTATTTTGCATGCATTTAATAAGAGCTCAGAGAACCAAAAGGGTTTCATGGTACCTGTAAGTGACTTATTAGTGTAATTTCTGTCCTGTCCTTTGTAGTGGCTGTGTTATCTGTAACACAGTAGTAGCATTTAACAGCTAAGTTTACCCTGTAACAATAAAATAGTAACTGTTTAAGCTGTGACCTGACTCCTTCAGTTGCTGTAACAGAACCAAGCACAATTTTAAAAAGAACTTCAGCCGGTCATAAGGGACAGGTATAGGAAGAGCTTGGGCGTTTGTATCGTGTCACTCCCAGGTGACAGATCCGTTGGGGCATCTCTCAGTATTCCCTAGACTGCCCGCTGCGAAGGGATCCTGTATACTAGCAGCTGAAATCTGAGATGTAATAAGCTCTTCCTATAAACTCGGGGCGTCTGTCAGCCTGTTGGCTGCCCTCTGTGACGGGAACCCGGTCCTAGCAGTAAAGTCACGGACGTTAAACTCTTTTCGGGGCGCCCTCCAGCCTCCTAGGCTGCCCACTGCGACGAGACCTTGCGTCTCAGCAGTTGAAGACTTGGGTGTAACACACGCACACACTGCCCTGACCGTCGGCTGACAGCTCCCTAAAACCCCTGCCCCCTTCCACTCAGACTCCCAACCCTACTCCTGCCCCTTCCCCCCTGCCCAAATCCCACAGCCTCACCTGTACCTTACCTTCCACCCAGACCCTGCACTCCCTACTCCACGGCACCCCCTCCTGCACACTAAGCCCCTCACTTTTGGCTCCACACCAGAGCTTGGGCCCCTTCATCCCAGACAAGTTAATCCTGCCTTTAGGGGAAAGCCCTGAGCCTCAGCTCTCCCCCTTCTGAGGGGCTGGAGCGCTATGGGAGTGAGGTGAGTGCCTTTTTTCTGCATCTCAATTGGGGGCCACATCAATGAGGTTATTTTATTCTCCTACTCAGTTGGGACAGGTCAGGAAGAGGGGTTTTGTTTGTGTTTGGCTTCTCACTTGTGTGTGGCCCCCGAATGGAGGCTGGTCTCCACCTCTGCTATAGTACATAAATCATCTCCAGCTTTAACCTTTCTACTGCACTAGCCCCTGTCCCTCCTCATAATCCACCATCAAGAAATACACCAACTCTTGCTAGTCTAATGCTATGCTGTATAAGTACACATGAATTTTATAATATTTAAGTTTTGCTATCAAATTGGTCACTAATTAGAAAAGAAATAAGTTATATGGTTATGAGCCACAAGTGTTCCATAAGATTTTTAAAGGGGTTGAACAATTAAGTGCATTTGAAGCTATACAATTCTGTGACATACTGCAAGACTCATCCATTTTCAAAAGTTAGGTTGAAAATAACAGTGCAAGCAGGGTGGAAAAGAGGGGTTGCATTTGAATGATCAAGATCTGGTCTCAAGCACCAAATTATGAAGACAACCTGGTAATCACTTTATAGATAGAAGCTATATTCTAAAAAAAGGACAATTTGTGACGGGCGCCAGCGGCCCGCACTCCGGGCCCCGGAACGGGCCAGCGAAAGCCGCAACCCTGGCGGCAGCGCCGGGTGGACGCGGCAGCACGGGGGGCCGGCGGCGGCGCCAGGGCCTTCCCCCACGCCTATGCAGCCGAGCGGCGGCTGGCCCCGGCCTCTGCGTGTGCCCGCAGGAGGCGGACGCAGTGATTGATGGGCGGGGGGAGAAGGGAGAGCCCACCACGTCCAGGGAGGGGTGGGGCCCCGGCGGCGCGTCACGGCCGGCGGGCCATTGCAAAAGGCCCCGCCGGCAACGAGGGAGGAGGCAGCCTCCAGGGCCCGCCGCGGGGGAGCCCTGGGACGGGTGCGGGACGGAGCCGCTCCAAAGGGGGGCCGACGGCCAGACGCAGCCCCACGGAGGCCCAGGATCCCCCCGGACGCCCCCCGCCACCGAGGCCAAGGCCCGACGCCAAACGGAGACGCCCACAGCGCCGGACCCCAGAATCACGGTAGGCCCAGAGGGCCCCCTCGGCAGGGCACAGGAACGCACGGAGGGGAGGAAGCAGCCCAGGGTAGGGTCCTTCTGGCGCCCGTGGGCAGACGTGTTTAGGGAGCACATCCCACGCCTGCTGTGCAGGGGACTAGGAGACCCCTGCACTTAGGGCCCCGGGCTGGGACCCGGAGGAGAGGGTGGACCCCCGCAGGAGCCGGCATTGGCCTGACCTTGGGGAGAGTAGAGTTTGCAGACGCCATGAGGCCAAGGAGACCCCGATCGAGGGGAGCAGGATTTAGGGTCCGCAGATCCCCAGCCCCTCCGGGACGGGGTGATCGCACCCGACCGCGCCGGCATCGGACTTGGTCCGGCAACCAGGGACTTAAGGACGGGCGCTGGGGTTCGCTGAGCCCCCCCTGCGGGAGGTCAGGGGGTGATCGCACCCCGCGCCCGTTCACACAATTTTTTTTTTTATTTCTCCAAAGTAGGTGGCCGAGAAGTGTTAAGTTTCACATCCTTCTAAGTAATGCTTTCTGTGTACTTTTTTGTCTTGTTTCTCTCACATTTATTATAGGAATCTGGACTCTCGTTAAAATTTTTGTCCTTCTTACTTTTCACTGTTGACCAATCTAGACAAGGGAGAGATAGATCCTGAAGAGATTTAGTGCAGCAGGTAGCTTTAAAAAACCCCAAATGTTGTATTTGGGGTCATCTTAGCAGTTAGCTGTGTTAAAACCAAGTAGGAAAACACAACCTAGATGGAGCTACCATAAGGTGGGTACATAAATGGTTTGATAACCATTCCCAGAGTAGTTATCAAAGGTTCACATTCCTGCCAGAAGGGCACAATGAGTGGGATTCTGCAGGGATCAGTTCTGGGACCGATTCTGTTTGGTATCTTCATCAATGATTTAGATAATGACTGAGGGTATGTCTATATAGCAACATTATTTCAAAATAACTAATCTTATTTCAAAATAATTTAGTCCATGTCTACAAAGCAGGCAGTTATATTGAAATAATGTTGAAATGCTATCAAGCTGGAGGATTTCTTACTCAGACTCCTGTAACCCTCATCGTGTGATCAGTAAGCGAAGTTGGAGGAAGAGTGCTCTATTTCAAAATAAGTGCTGTGTAGACGCTCCCAATTTCGAAATAAGCTATGCAATTGACATAGCCAGGCAAGCAGGCAGGCTGGCTGGGAAACATTTTAAGCTCTGCAAGCAGGCAGGCTGGTTTGTGTGCTGATTGCTAAGTCTCCTGGCCACAGCCTACCTCTGACACCTCAGCTCCTCTCTGCCCCAACCCTCTGCCCCCCCACTCAACATACCCAAACCCTCTGTCCCCCTCTTCCACCCATATGCCCTCCCAGATCTGGCATCCTAATCTCCTGCCCCATATCACAATCCCCTTATGCCCTAGAGGCCACATCCCAAATCCCCGCACTCCAGTTCCTTGCTCTAAGTCCCAACCATCTCCTTCACCCAAACTCCCTCCCATACTCCAGTCTCCCTCCTGCACCCCAATCCTTTACCCCAAGCTTCCCTCTGCACCCAACCTACATCCCAAACTCCACATCTCCTCCATTAATATCATGCAAGAGTGCAGCCCTCAACCACTTTCCAAAATCTTGGAATGACCCCCTTCCCGCCCATCAAAAATTATTGCCCACCCCTGCTCTAGCTAGATTGAGCTTGTTTTGTGCCTTTGCTTTTCTAATCTTGCCCCGGAATACCTGCATCGTTTGCTTATATTCATCCTTTGTAATTTGACCTACTTTCCACTTTTTATATGACTTTTCTGATTTTTATATCATAAGATCTCCTGATTCAGCCAAGGTGTTCTCTTGCCATACTTTCGAGCTTCAAAATTTCCTGTCAGGGTGGCTAAGTACTGGAATAAATTGCTTAGGAAGATTATGGAATCTCCACCACTGGAGATCTTTAAACAGGTGAGACAAACCTGTCAGAGATGGTCTAGATCGGGGTGGAAACAAAAATAAGGGACCACACCAAGATTTTGCAAAGTGGTCAAAGGCTGCATTTTTCTACGGAAGGAGTGCGGGCTGGGTGCAGAAGGGAGCCCATGGTAGGGGCGAGGGGTGCAAAACAGTGTTCCCTCCATGCATGGAGCCATGAACCTTTGACTGGGCGGGGCTGATTAGTCACTTGTGAAGCTGTGCTCCTGTGCAGCTTAGAGAGAAAGGAGGGGATTGTGACCTGGGGCAGGAGCTTGGGGTGCAGGGTCCAGGAGGGATTATGGGTGCAGGAGAGCATTCTGGCCTGGGGGAGGAATGCAGGAGGAGGTACAGGGTCTGGAAGGGAGTTGTGACCTGGGAGAGAGAGGTGCAGAGGATTTGGGTGATGACCTGGGGCAGGAGAGAGAGCTAGTCTGGGGGCAGGGAGCTGGGAGGGGCTGGGGTGCCAGAGGCAGGCTCTGGCCAGGAGGTGCTTACCTAGGTAGCTCCCAGCCAGTAGCCTTGCAGACCCCAAGTCAGGCTCACTGGCTACTCAAAATGTCTGGCTGCTCCTTATTGCGCTCTGCTCTGGGTGCCAGGGGAGACTTCGTGCACTGCCCTCTGCCTCCGAGAAAAATTTCTCAGCTCCCATTAGCCTCCCTCTCCCCCTGGAGCAGAGAGCCATAGAGAGCAGTCAGTCCTTAAAGCGGCACGGGGCTGCTCTGTACCTGAATGTCCTGGCAGGGCGGCCTGGAACCAGAGGCTTAGTGGACTAGATGCAGCCCACAAGCTGTATCTTGCCCACTGCTCCTGGTCTAGATCGGTGTTTCTCAACCAGTGGTACGAGTACCCTTGGGGGTACTTGAGAGAAATCTGGGGGTACATCAACACAACTGAAACTTGGAGAAAACAATTTTTGTTTTAAGTTTTACAGCGCTTTATTATTTTTGTTCTTTTTACACCCAAAAATTTCATCACCCACCCACGATTAAGTTGTTTAAACAAATGTGTTGCAATAGTAGAAAAAATTGTGTGTGTCTGAAAACTGTAGGTACTGGGGGTACTTACAATTTTTTTTTTTTTAAAAGGGAGTACTTTATAAAAAAAAGGTTGAGAAACACTGGTTTAGATGGTGCTTGGTCCTACCATGAGTGCAAGGGACTGGGCTCTGACCTTTAGAGCTCCCTTTCAGTTCTATGATTTCTCAAACGGAAATCCCAAAAAAGGTATGTATTATCACGTTTCACAGAGCAAATAAGCCATTTGCCATTCCAGAAAGCCTTAATATGGCTGCTCTGGCAACTCCAAATAATGCATTTAGTCTTATGATAGGTGGTGGAAAAGTTATAGATGGGAAAAATGGGGAAAAAAAATCTGAATAATGTAATAGCACACAGTCTATCACATCTACCTTACAGTTTAATGACTAGGGACCTACCAAATTCAGTCATGCAGAACAGATCACAGACCGTGAAATCTGGTCTCCTCCCATGAAATCTGGCCTTATGTGCGCTTTTACCCAACACTATGCAGATTTCGTGGGGGAGACCAGATCAAATTGAGGTCCTGACACAAAAGGGAGTTGCAGGGGGAGCTCAAGATTATTTTTGGAGCGTCAAGGTATTGCCACCTTTACTTTTGCACTGCCTTCAAAGCTGAGCAACTGGAGAGCTGTGGTTATAATGTTGGCTAGGCAGCCAGTTCTGAAAGCAGCACCCCACCAGCAGCAGTGCAGAAGTAAGAGTAGATTAGCAATACAATACCATGCCATTCTTACTTCTGCACAGCTGCTAGCGGTAGTTCTGCCTTCCAAGCTCAACCGCAGGCCAGCAGCCGCCACTCTCATCTGCCCAGCTCTGCAATGCTGATGCCAGCAGCTGCACAGAAAAAATTGTTACTAATATCTTGTTCTTAGAGACGTGTTGGGCACTTCCATTCCAATTCAGGTGTGCCCCTGTCTTATGTTCGAATATTAGAATGTTTTCCGCTAGCAGCCTCCATATGGTCAGGCAGGGAGCCTCCTGGAGTGGCACTGACATATGGTGTGATATTACGACCCTGCTGACCTGCACCTCCCTTGGTTCTTTTTTGCCAGCTACTCCGACAGAGGAAAAGGAGGGTGGGTTTTGGAACAGACACGAACACCACATTTCAAAGAACAACAATTATGAGAGATTAGTAACCATTTTTTCTTTTCTGAGTGCTTGTTCTTGTCAATTCCAATTCAAGCGACTCCCAAGCTACTACAAAGGAGGTGGGGTCGGCGGCGTTAGTTCAGTATAGATTGTAAGACTGCCTTACCTACAGCAGCATCATTGTGGGTCTGTTGATCAATGACATAATGCCATGAACAGGGCTCGCCGAGCCGTGGCGAGCCCCGCTCACCAGCAGCACTGTCTGGCGTTCTGCGCATGCGCAGATCGCCCGAACCCAGCTCTTCCGGGATGTAATCTACTCCGCCACGGGCGAGTAGATTACATAGATTGTCGAGCCCTGGCCATGAACGTATGAATAGAGGACCAGGTAGCTGCCCTGTATATGTCCTGAATATGTCCCTGTATATGTCCTAAGAAAGTCACAAAAGAGGCCAAGGCAGTAATCACTGGCACAGGGACACTGGCTAGCTTGTAGCATTTACGGATACAATCCATGATCCACAAGGAGATACTCTGAGAGGAGGAAAACTTTTCATGAGGTCTGCAACAGCCACAAAAAGCTGCGATAACTTTCTGAAATGTTTGGTGCGCTTGATGTAAAAATTGAGCGCTCTACACTCATCCAGTGAATGTAGCAGCTGTTGCCTTGCACTAATATATGGCTTTGGAAACAAAACTGGAAAGAAAATTTCTTGACCTAGGTGAAACTGACACACCACGGCACCACCGTGGGGAGAAAGTCTGGATGAGCTCTGAGCTGTACCTTATCCCTGGGGAAAATTGTATAAGGAGGCTCATAAGTGAGAGCCCTTAGTTCCGAAACCTTCCTGGTGGATGAAATTGCCATCAGGAAGGACACCTTCCACGAGAGGTAGAGGAGTGAGTAGCCTCTAGCTTGAAGGGTGAGTGCATCAACCTAAAAAGGATCAAGTTGAGATCCCATATAAGGAGCTGCTGTATTACTTGAAAAAAAGATCTTTCTAACCCCTTTAGGAAATGAACCACCAAAGGATTTATAAAAACTGAGTGGGCCCTTTCCTCAGCATGAAATGCTGAAATGGCCACCATATGAACTCTCATAGAAGAGAAGATTAACCCATTCCCTTTCAGGTGGAACAGATAGTCCAGAACGAAGGGGATAGAGACTTGAGTCATGGACACCTGGCGTTCAGCGCACCAGCACAAGAACCTCTTCCACTTAGCAAGGTAAATGGCCTAGTGGATAGCTTCCTAATAACTAAAAGAATCTGCTTAACGTGGAGAGAGCATTGGACCTCTGGAATATCTAGCCATGGAATTTCCATGCCATGAGGTGCAATGACTGATAGTCTAGGTGCAGAAGGTACTAGTTGTTCTGTGTGATCGGGTCCAGGTAAAGAGGGAGCTCTCTGGGTGAGTCCACCAATAGCTCCAGGAGTATCACGTATTAGTATTGGTGTGGCCAAGCCTGCACCAGCAAGATCACCTTGGTCCTGTGCCTGCGGCTCTTCAGGATAATCTTGTGGATCAGGGGAAACAGGGAAAAGGCATACATTAGCTGATCCTTCCAAGACAGCATGAACGCATCTGCAGATTTTACAGAGATCTGTGAGCTGGATTCTCAATTTTCTAGTCCACTATGGCCCCTTGAAAGGTACGTATAGGAAAACAAATCACCTGATTTATACATCACTCACCTGGCTCGCTTAGCATACAAGATGGCCAAATGAGGATTCAACTTGATTGCTTCAGTGAACAAGTCAATAGCTTTCTGAAGTTCACCTGAAAGGCATGTACCAGTAAAGCTTCAATTACCCCACAGTGAAAGAAAATCCAGATTTCCAGAATCTACTAGGTATTGTGTATCATCAACCTAAGAAGAAAGTCACGTCTGTCTTATAGTTTACTAGTATTGTTGACAACAAACACCACCCAAAATCACCCTAAGATAAATTATCTATTTCAATGTATTTTGCACAGACATTTTTTGACCAGCAATGTATGCACTTTCCCCTTTTCTTTGTGGGGGTCTGCCTTGCAGCAAAGGGGAAAGAAAAAACACTTTAAATGAAAGTGCACTGGTAAAAAACACAAACACATGCACAAAACTCATGGACACATGTAGAACCCAAATCAACTTGAAATTTAATCAATTTAAAAATAAATGGTAAATATGTTCATTTACCAATTCCCTATGGAAAACTTAATGGCAAGTATTTTGGACAAAAAATAGTAATCCCGAGAAAAACAGCCCAAACTTACTTTTAGCTACTATTAAAATGGAAAGTTTTAAATTTGACGTGTTTTTGGTAAGAAAACTCACCTCTTAAAATAAATGTATTTATCTTCAAAGGGTCCCTTTAAATAATACTAATTTTCATGTAAGGCAACACTGAGTTAGCAACAAAATTTCACAACAGCAAAAGGCAGCAAAGCAAGGAAATCATGAAGACATTAGGTTTAGAACAAAAGCACATAGACTATCTAGGACACAACCAGTGATGTTTCATCCTTGGGTGGGTTTAATTTTCTTATGTGCAATACCAATACTGAAGTAGTGTGTGGATGTGTACCCATCAGTACAAACAGAAACCGAAGCTACAAATATATATTTTAAATAATCCATAGGTGTAGAAAAAAATATATTAAAACAAGGGATAATTAACAAGGAGCACCACTTATGATTATTTAACATGAAATCAAATACAAAGAAAATTAACGCTACCCTTGGCTGAAGAAGTGGGTTGTGTCCATGAAAGCTCATGATACTATTTATATATTTGTTAGTCTAAGGTGCTACAGGACCCTTGTTTTTTTAGTTGCATACTAACAACCCTCTGAGACCTTGGAGTACATGTATCATCATCCTTTCTAACAGACAGTTGCATGTTTCAAACACCTTGCAAATAAGGTTTCATCCTACCAACGGGTAGCATTACACTAGTACTTGCTACTTCTGACTCATAAGAGCCAGAACTCTACCAGATAGCAAAGATCTCGCCTTAATGCAATACAGTTTACCATGTATTAATTAGTAACGCAGGATTTTAAAAAAAATCATTAAGATCAGAGTTTTAGATATCTGCAACACTCAAACATATTCTGTTAAAAGAATCTTTTTCTTTCTTATCTTTAGCCATTAACACAGGGGTGAGCAATAATTTTTTGACAGGGGCCACTCCAAGAATTTAAGGGGTTGAGGGCTGCATCCTTCCATTATATTAATGGAAGAGGTACAGGGGTTTGGGATGGAGGCTGGGTGCAGAAAGGAGCTTGGGGTAAGGGACTGGGGTGTGGGATTTGGGAGGGAGTTTAGTGAAGTAGGGTTCGTGACCTAGGGCAGCAGACTGGGGTGAGGAAGGGGTGAAGGGCCTGGTAGGGGGTTGTGACCTGGGGCAGGTGTGCAGGAGGGGCTGCAGTGTCTGGGAAGGTGTATGGGGGCTGGAGCAGGGATGCAGAAGGTTTGGGTTACATGGGATAGGAGGGCAGAAGGTTGGGGGAGGGAAGGGCTGGGGTGCCAGAGATAGGCTCCGGCTGAGAGACCTTACCTGGCTCCCAGCCAGCAGCCCAGCATGTTCCTTAACCAGGGTCCCTACCTTCCAGACCTGTACATACTCAGGGGAGTGCAGGAGCCATGTTAATTGCTCTGAACTGAATGCTGTGAGCCTGGGGCTCATGGGAGACGGGGCACTTCACATGCTGCCTCTCCTACAAACAGACAGCTGCTATTGGTCGAAACTGGCCAGTGGGAGCTTCTGGAAGCGGGGGAAGCATGAGAAGCCCGTTTCCCCTCCCTCTAAGGAAGGTCCCAGTGTTCAGAAACACATACATGGCCATGAAGCTGGCTTTCTTGAGTGCTGAGGAGGTGCGGGGCAGGCAGGGAGCCAGCTGAGGTTCTCATAGCTGCATCTGGCCTGCAGATCTGTTGCCCAGGCCTGGAGTAGAAGCTGGAGGCAGCTACTCCATTTATAACAGGCAGCATCATCATCATCAGCTGCTGCTGCTCCTCTGAGAGGGTGAGTGCCCCACTCTTCCTATCAGCTGAGCTCCCTTCCTGCATGGGGAGCTCTGCACGGGGTTCAGAAAAGGGCTGCGCACCCGCATGGATGCGTAACATACAGGGAACCCTGGACACAACATATGCTAGTTTAGTGTTAAAACTAAATTAGGCAAGATGGACATGTGTTTTTTAAACTTGGACATTCCACAAAGCCACATCAGGTTCCCCATCAGTACACAGTCAAGACGCACAAATACAGTGCTGTACTCATCCATTTGAGTAGTAGCAACCTTACCAATAGTTTGAGAGCTTGATTCTCTGCTGCTTTCTCCCTCCCAAACCGTCTTTTCCTGGGGTATACATTTATTTAACTAAAGTGTTTCAGAATACAATTTACACTGAATCTTGGATGTGTATACCAGGATTTCCCCATTGAATTTCAGCCAGAAGCATGGCAATGCTATCTCAAACTCACTACAAGGAGTTAATTCCACCAGAAGCTTTTAAACACTCCTTGCTAGGACAACACTCCTTCCTGCAAACTGGAAGGATTCCAGAATGCTTTATATCAGATTTTAATGAACTTGTCAGTGAAAGAGCTGGCCACAAGAAAGGATGATGATAACAGCGACCCCATCCAAAGTATGTGCTAAGGTACAGAACCCCTCACCTTCACCTAGGGCATGAATGCCCTCTATCTTCTTCTCATTGGCCTGGTCCATCATCTCTTCAGTTACCTACGAAAAAAGGAAACAAAGTCAAAACCAAAAGCAACAAGCTTAGATGAGGATCAGGAAAGGGAACTAATCTCTAACTCGAGGGTCTTCAGCCTAATTTGTATTAAAGACTCAGTTAAACAAGCAGAGACTCCTTTAAGTTTAATTTCAGAATGGTAGGCAGGGAGGAAAGCACGCTGTTCATAAGGAATAGGAAGACATTTTTCATCTGTTAGGCTATGTAAGAGCAATGTAAATGAGCCCAATCAAAAATGCAAATGAAGTGAGGATTTACAAATATTGCGCTTCATTTGCATAATCGCACAAGAGCGCTTTTTGCGAAAAAGAGACTGCAGTCTAGACAGGGTTCTTTCGAAAAACACCCCATTTTTTGAAAGAAGCCATACTCCTCATTTTTTCAGGAGTACGGGTTCTTTCGAAAAAGGGTTTTTTTCCCCCCTGAAAGAACCCTGTCTAGATTGCAGTTTCTTTTTCGAAAAACCCTTTGTTGAAAAAGCGCTCTTGCGCGCGATTATACAAATGAAGTGCAAGATTTGTAAATCTGCACTTCATTTGCATTTTCGATCAGGCTCATTTACATTCCTCTTTCGGAAGAGGAATGTAGTTTAGACGTGCCCTTAGTGTGGAATGTCTATATTTATTTATTTTTCAATCACACCTTTAAAAAAAGTTAGTGGCTCATTTTTCTCTCCAGTCATGATTCTGAAAGCTAATGGGAGTTTCGCTACTGTCTCTAATGGAATGCCTTTAATTAGGAGAGATTTTAACTTTCAATTTGTGAGCTTCCTGCTCAGGAGAAGGGAAGAGATGGAAAGAGGAGGAACTGAAGGCATTACAAGCACTGACTGGCTGTCTAGCCCATATAGGTTTCCTTTGAGTTTAATTTTCACTCAACTGTCCCCCTCCTGCAAAAAAACAAAAGCAAAAGCAGCAAGCCCCCCAATGCAATGAAAATTGAAGATGTTATGTTTACCTCCACATTTTCATCTCCCATTTCTTGGGGATCATCCTTGTCTGGTTCAATCACTCCCTCGTTGTCAATTTCTGCAAAGAGAAAAGTTAAGGTTTTGAATACTAATGAGGAAAATTAAATTCTTTCACCTACAAATGCAATAGATAGTATTACATTCATGTTCAAATTGATGAGCAGTTGCAGCAATAACAGTTTCTTCCTCACCTAAGTCACTCTCCTCACTCTCAGGCTCTGGCGACTTAACTGGCTCTTCTGGCTGCTTCTCTGTTTTGTCCTAATAAAGGTAGGACAGAAGTCTGTTGGTATGTGTCATCTATGGTCAAGTATTTCAAAACTCCACTATAAAATCTTAAGCAGCTAAGGAACATCCCACATACAACTAAAGAATTTCATTTGAGTTTTAAAAGTATCAAAACACCTCTTCTCACTTTCCTGCACTAATGTCAATTTCTGACCCATAAATAGCTGTCAAGCACTTTCCTTCCATTTGTTTTATTAACACAGAAGAAGGTTGGCCCACATCATATATATATCAACCATATCACGAGAGCCAACCTTGCAACAAACACAAATCTGCCCCTTACTTCCAGTCTGAGTGGAAGAACCAAGGTTTGAAAGAACCACAGAACCTGTATTTCTTTGCCCACACATATGTTGACTCATGGTCAGACAACATTTCCTATCCATCCAAATAGTTAAATCCAGCTTCCATCTCAATTACCATAGCATCCTTTTCTATGGCTTTGACAATGTAATTGTGGCTCCATTCAGAAAGCTGATGCAGAGATCATTTTCTTAGGCCACGTCTCCACTACGAGATGAAGTCAATTCTATTATGGTCGATTTCTGGTCACCAGATTTTGCAAAGTCAAAGGTCCACGTTCCCATTGCAGGTAAGAACTCAATCTAGTCTGGAGTAGCGTCTAGTCTGGAGTAGGAAGCCTACTGTCGACTTTGAGAGCGATGCAGCTATCCCACAGTGCCTGTGCCACTTTGCATTCTGGATTATGCTTCTCGCACAGGCTGAGACCAAAACTATGCAGCAGGTGGTTATGGGTTCATGTCGTCAGCATCCCATAATGCACTCATCTAGATCTCAAGCAAGGAGGGGAAGGACAATGGGAAACAGTCTTTTTGTGCCCTGTTTGGTCCCGATTGCTTGTGCAGATGCCATAACAGCATGAGCAGAGAGCCCATTTTGCATCATCCATTGTGATGTTGTCTACTTTGATGCACCTAATGGTTCAGTAAGCTGAGAGCCTAAGCACGTAACTCCGCCAGGAAGAGGACAAATCTCAGGATTCCATGGACTCATCCTGAAAAGCATTTGTGGTGATGGAAATGCTGTTGGCATTTGATCCTCTGGACACTGGGGAACACCAGTTTTAGTGCCATGAGACAAGCAGACTGGTGGGACCACATAGTGCTGCAGGTATGGGGCGATCAGCAGTGGCTGCAAAACTTCCAAACGCACAAGGCCACTTTCTTGGAACTTTGCGAATGGCTTTCCTTTGCCCTAAAGCACAAGAATACCAGAATGAAACCTGCTCTGACTGTGGAAAAGTGTGTGGCAATTGCCCTGTAGAAGCTTACAATGCCAGACAGCTACCAATCAGTTGGGAATCAGTTCAGAGTGAGGAAATCTGCAGTGGGGGCTGCTGTTATACAAATAGCCAAGGCAATCAATATCATTCTGCTACAGAGAGTTGCGACTCTGAGAAATGTGGATACTACAGTGGATGGCTTTGCTGCGATGGGGTTCCCTAACCATCTTGGCCCTCGACCACCTTGCCAAGGAGTACATGAACCACAAGGGGTACTTCTCCATGATGCTGCAGGTGCTGGTGGATCACAAAGGTTGTTTCACCAACATCAACGTTGGATAGTTGGGAAAGCACTCCTGCCTCTTCAGAAAAATGCATACTGGAACTTTCATCCACTCAGTGTGCAGCAGCAGTCAAAAAAGCTAATACAGTAGACTTCCGATAATCCGGAACCTATGGGACTTAGCTGGTGCTGGATTATCAGATATACCGGACTATCAGGAGGTACTATAGGCAGGTTATATATATACTGTATACATTATATACGGTATATAAAGTGTTCTTAACCCTTTTTATTGTACATACTGTATACAGTATACTGTAATGTTTTCGTTTTTTTAAGCCATTTTTACTCTTTTTGCTCAGTTCAGCTGCTGCCGCTGTTACCTTGTGACTCATTTTTTGGCGAAGCTCACTCACTAGGCTCTTGCCATTTTGATGCCGGACTATCAGGAGTGCCGGACTATTGGATGCCGGACTATTGGAGTTTTACTGTAGAATGTTAGGTCGTTAAAAAAGGGATAGAGAATAAAAAAATATCATATTGCCTCTATATAAAAACATGGTACACCCACATCATGAATACAGAGTACAGATGTGGTCACCTCATCTCAAAAAAGATACATTGGCATTGGAAAAGGTTCCGAAAAGGGAAACAAAAATGATTAGGAGTTTGGAACAGGTCCCATATGAAGAGAGATTAAAAAAACTAGGACTTCTCATCTTAGAAAAGAGGAAAATAAGGGGGATATGATAGAAGTCTATAAATCATGACTGGTGTGGAAAAAGTGAATACATTATTTACTTATTCCCACAATATAAGAACTGGGGGTCACCAAATGAAATCATAGAATCATAGAATACTAGGACTGGAAAGGACCTCAAGAGGTCATCGAGTCCAGTCCCCTGCCCTCATGGCAGGACCAAATACTGACTAGACCATCCCTGATAGACATTTATCTAACCTACTCTTAAATATCTCCAGAGATGGAGATTCCACAACCTCCCTGGGCAATTTATTCCAGTGTCCGACTACCCTGACAGTTAGGAACTTTTTCCTAATGTCCAACCTAAACCTCCCCTTGCTGCAGTTTAAGCCCATTGCTTCTTGTTCTATCCTCAGAGGCCAAGATGAACAACTTTTCTCCCTCCTCCTTATGACACCCTTTTAGATATCTGAAAACTGCTATCATGTCCCCCCCTCAATCTTCTCTTTTCTAAACTAAACAAACCCAATTCCTTCAGTCTTCCCTCATAGGTCCTGTTTTCTAGACCTTTAATCATTCTCGTTGCTCTTCTCTGGACCCTCTCCAATTTCTCCACATCTTTCTTGAAATGCGGTGCCCAGAACTGGACACAATACTCCAACTGAGGCCTAACCAGCGCAGAGTAGAGCGGAAGAATGACTTCTTGTGTCTTGCTCACAACACACCTGCTAATGCATCCCAGAATCACGTTTGCTTTCTTTGCAACAGCATCACACTGCTGACTCATATTCAACTTGTGGTCCACTATAACCCCTAAATCCCTTTCTGGGGTTAGACAGCAGGTTTAAAACAAACAAAAAGAAGTTTTTCTTCACTCAATGCACAGTCAACCTGTGGAACTCCTTGCCAGAGGATGTGGTGCAGGCTAGAACTGTAATAGGGTTCAAAAAAGAGCTAGAGAGATTCATGGAGGTTAGGTCCATTGATGGCTGTTAGCCAGGATGGGTAGGAATGGTATCCCTAGCCTCTGTTTCTCTGGAAGTAGGTGACAGGGAAGGGATCATGTATTGTGATCTCTGCCCGTGGGGCATCTGGTATTGGCCACTGTTGGCAGACAGAATACTAGGTTAGATGGACCTTTGGTCTGACCCAGTATGGCCGTTCTTACGTTATGTTCTTCTCAGACCAGAAAATCAGAAGCAGAAATGACAATAGTGATCCTTAGCGGCCCATCCTACCCCTTATTCCCATGGTTCATGAAGCCGTACACAGGCAGCCTGGATTGCAGTAAGGAGCAGTTCAACTACAGGCTGAGCTAGTGCAGAATGGTGGTGAAATGTTCTTTTGGGTATTTAAAGGGAAGGGTTAGGAGTCTCCTGACTAGACTGGACCTAAATACAGCATTCCCCTTGTGGTGGCAGCCTGCTATATGCTTCATAATCTTTGCGAGAGCAAGGAAGACAATTATCTGGCAGGGTGGTGGACTGATGCAGAGCACCTAGCTAGAGACTATGAGCAGCCAGACACTAGGGCGATAAGGAGAGCACAGCACGGGGCAGTGCAACCAGAGAGGCTTTCAAAGAACGTTTTATGAATGGCCAGTTTTGAGACAGGGGCACATTGCTCTCAACAAGGTTCCCCTACATTCAGTGTGCTTGCCTGTAATCCCCACCCCACCCCACCCCACCGCTGCAATACAAGCAATGAAAAGACTGTTGTTCACAGATCATGCATTTTTATATATGGAAGACAGCAGGGAAAGAGATGAAGTCCATGGTGGGAACCCAAAGGGAGGAAGGGGCTCAGAAATGCAAAAAAAACAGCCTTTTGCCTCCCAAGGCCACGGAGGTTGAGCGTGAGGCTGTCCTTGAGTCCTTCCTTCCCACCCCGTGCCCTGGGGGTGGAGGCTGTGGAACTGGGAGAGGAGGGAAAGTTATTTTGCATGGGGTGGAAAGGGTTGGGGGCAGTTATTTTCCAGGTATGCCGCCAAGGGCTCCATCACTGCCATCAGGGAGTCCAAGATATTCTCCTGTTGCCTCGCCTGCAGCTCTCTGCAGGCTCTCCTCTTCTACTGTTCTGCCACCTCATCCTGGCACTCTGCCTGCATCTCCTCCAGGAGCGTGTTCCTCCACTCCATTTGCACCTTAAACATATCTTCCCTCATCCATTTTTGCCTGCACATCTGTGTGAGATGGACAGCTTGTAGCACCAAGTAAGTAAGCAGCGAGCTGCCTCTGTTCCCACTGTAATCAAAAGGTACAAGGGCTCACATTAGAGTAGATACATTGTGTTAAACCTAACCCTAATCTGTTAACATACAGTGAATGTCTTTACTGAGACCAAGGAGATGCGTTCTGTGCAAAGTTGAAGTTTTGCTTTGAAGCGCCCACTGTACAGCAGGTATACAGAGTTCTCAGGGGAACATGTGAACGCACACAGTTTGGATGCAGACAGGCAGGTATGGTAAGAGGCCTGCCAGGGCACAAATACTGTGGGTGGGTGGGCAGATATGCGGTCTGGTCATGCTGGCTGGGTAGAATAGCTTCCCTTTGTGTCCGGCACACACAACTTCCTGGGGAATGCTTCCTTCCCACCCTGCAGGAGCCTGTGGGCACCAGGGGAAGAGGGAGGCAGGGAGAGGGTTCCAGAAGCTGAAGCCATGCTAGCAGCAGAGGTAGCAGCTAATACCTTCCCCTTCATCTAGGTTGCCACATGAGACATCTGTCTCCTCTGAATCACACAAAGTGATGGGAAACGGATGCTGACTGCATGTGGCCAGAAACTTAGGCCTTATGCTGCAATGCTTTGTAGTTCAAGGATGTCAGACCACTTACTGCAGGCTTGGCTGGGAAGGAATCTAGGGTGGAAGATGGAATAAGGCTGGCCTCCCCAGAAACCTTGTGAGAAAGATCTAAGAGTTCCTATCTGAAAACTTCATTGAGATATGCAGGGAGGATTCCCGCTCCATCTCCAGACACATTAACAAGCGGTTCCGAACCTCCTGCACTGTGTAGGCACAGAGCATGGCGCACACACTCAACTGCCTTATCCTGCTTATATTAAGAAAAAAAATTGTGAACTCACCAGAAATGTCCTCTCCGGGATCAGTGCATAGCTGGGAGTCATTCTGGGAGGAGAGGACTGACTAACATTATAAAAAGTTCTTCACTCTTGCCGATTGCCAACTGGCCACTTGCCGCCTCCTCCTCCACCACCACCATGCAGCTGCCAGGAGCGTCTTTGCTGGACTCCATGATCAGGCTTGGGAAACTGGTTGGGTTCCCCCAAAGAATTGCATGCAATTGTTCATAGAAACTGTATGTTTTCTGTGATGCACCAGACCACCATTCTGTGATGCACCAGTCCTCCTTTATTTTGTGGGAGGACTGTCTCAGCTCCTTTATTTTAACTCTGCACTGCTGGGCATCTCTGGAATATCCTTTTATCATCAGGCAGTTTGTGATCTTCACGTAAATGTCAACGTTTCTTTTGCTGGTTTGGAGTTCAGAGAGAATGGATTCTTCTTCCCACGCCTCACTGAAGATCAAAATCTCCTGCACATTCAATGCTGGCTATCTTTTGTGCCCCTGGGAACTGGAGCTCATGGGACTTGAAGTCATGGCCATGTGTGCTACTCAAATGTGCTTTCAACACAGGCCCCAGGAAATGAAACTCAAATTTTCCTGGGGCTTTTACCTGTTCACTTGAAGAGCAGTAGAGGTGCAAATTCTGTCCACAGTGGAATACTGTGGAATGTCTCCCGGAGGTGAATAACCTTGACTTTCATCAACGCTGCATCTACACTGCAGTAAATTTGTCAAGTAACGCTGGAATTGCATTACTCCTTGCAAAAAGCAGGAGTACCCAACATCAACTTCAGTGGCCCTTAAGGTCAATGGGACCAAGCTTGGTAGCATGGATTCACTGTTTAGAAAAATCGACCATATGCAGCTAAATTTGGTGTAAACGCCTAGTGTAGACCAGGCCTTAGTCTGTTACTTAGACCACCCCTTTTAGAATCCCTCCACTGACTTCCCCCAACTCTCAGCTGTCAACATTTGTCATTGCGTCTTTACATTTCTGACTGTACCCAAACTGTTGCCTCTTCTCTTATACTTAGATTGTAAGCTTTTTGAGACAGGGACCATCTTCTTGTTTGTTTGTTTGTGTTCGTACTGCAGCTAGCACTCTGAAATTGCCACAAGCTAGCACCAAATATACAAGATTCCTTGATGCTCCAATCACCTTCTTTGGAAATTTAAAACAAACCCACTTGTCCCATTCTTTTATAAGCATCCCATACCTCACCTTCACTGTCTCTGCAGAGGCATTCTCCGGAGCAGGTGGTATAGTACCTCCCATGCTTGAAAAAGGGGAAAAAAAAAAGGGGGGGGGGAGAGAAGAGGGGAAATAAAGTTATTGAAGTGCAGCCTTTTCAGCAGAGTTTTGGTTAAAAAGACTTAGAAAGGACTGTCTCAAGAAAAGCTAAAATGGAACCATCCCACCAATTAACATTTGTCAAAGGGAAAGCATCAAACAGTAAAAAACAGATACACACTGGTCCTTCTCTTTAATCTGGCTTAATGTAGAAATAGTTCTGACTCAGTTGGCCCCTGCATTTTAAGCACTCTATTGTAAAAGAAATGCTGCCTTTTTTAAAGCATAAATTAGTTGTGCTTCTTGAGACCAACAGAAATGTTATGGAGAAAATGGGATAGATTTTAAAAAATTTGTTTTTCAATCTTTAGATAATGCAGTATTTAAAAAAAAACACTATAGGTTGAATCTCTGTAGTCTGGCAGAGTTTTAGTTAGCTGGATGCCCACTGATTATAAGTTTCCCATGGTCCCATAAAGATTTCCCCCCCCATCAGTCCCCCTGGCTTTCAGTTTTCTGTGCTGTTATTTAGCTCTAATTTACCCCAAATGCCTTCTAAGAACCCAGTAAGCAATGGAAGTGTTGGTAATGCTGCAAGACAATATTGACATCCCATGGTTTGACGAGAATTCTCTGGTTCAGCAGTGGTCAGGTCCTGAGGGTGCCAGACAATAGATATTCAATTTGTAGCAAATTCTATTCACTAAGAACACAGACTTTCTAATGGAAGGAACCACATAATGAAAAGTTAGGCATTTGAAAATGATGTACTATACCCATTCATGCTTTCCTGTTTATAAAAACCTCCAAAAAAAAGCCAAAACAAAATCTTATGTAAAATGTTCACGCAAATAAAAGGCAAAACTAACTATACAATGGATCTACTGAGTCTGCCAAACACAAAATACTTTAAAATCTATCTAGTGTTTAATTTGCCTGTGTGTTAGAATACTCAAGTGTTACTTTTACACTAGTAAATTAGTAGTATTTACTCTGACACACTCTCTACTTTGGATGAGCAGCAGGGAAGGAGAATTATTGTTTGAATTAAGGATGTCAACGTGCAAGACGACTATACAATTTACTGATAAGCCTAAGCTTATCAGTTAATCTTGTCGACTATACATATTCCCCCCCTCTTGCTGCCTCTGTATCAGAGACAATGGGGGGGGGGGAGGAGGGGAGAGCAGGAGCTGGTGCTGGGGAGAGTCAGCTTAAGAGCTGGTTCCCCCAGTACTGGCTCCACGGTGCTGCCTGCTCCCCCACCCCTGCCACTGCCTCTGTCAGAGGCAGAAGTGGGGAGGAGGGGCAGAGGAAGCTGTCATGAAGCAGCAGTCCCTGCCTACAACGGGCCCAGGCTCGTCACAGCCAGAGACTGCTCCACAGCTAGGGATGTAAGTGACTAGTCAACTACCCAATAAGCAAATGCTTATCAGGTAGTCAAGTAGGAACTCGACTAGTTGCTTCCCCCCGGCCCCCATTGCTGCCTCTAGCAGAGAGAGGCAGCAATGGGGTGGAGCACAAGCTGGTGCTGGGGGGAGCTAAGTTAAAAGCCAGTTCCCCAGAGCACCATCTTCACAGTGGGCAGAGGAGGCAGAGGGCAATGGGGAAATGACATGAGTGGGGAATGAAACAGTGCTGCTACCCCCAGTCCTGACTGCTGCCCCTCTCCCTATGAAATGTACAAGAGCTGCCTGCAGCTATTGTACATTTCCAAGGAAGAGGCACAGAGGGGAACCTGCGCCAGCGGGGACTGCTTCGGTCCCAGCTGCGTCTCTCCATTTGAAATATGCAAGAGTCACGGGTGGCTCCTGTACATTTCAAAGGAGAGAGGCAGCAGGATAGGGAGTGCCCTCCTTATCGACTAATCGAGTAGTTGATGGAAATTCCATTGACTACTCAATTAGCTGATTAATCGAAATTTAACATCCCTATCCACAGCTTCTGTCCATGGAGAGCCTGGGCCTGCCACATGCAGAGGCTGCTTCCTGGCAGCAGCCACTGTACATGGGATGCTGAGCACCCCGCAGACAGAGGATGCTTCACAGGATGCAGAGCAACCGCTGTCCACGGGGAGCTCGGAACCCCCACGGAGGGGGGCTGCTGCCACCCCACTCTGCTGCCTCTGCATCAGAGGCAGTAGTGTGGGGTCCCAGGGGGCTCCCAAGGAGTGGGGCCAGGAATGCACTGGCTGCCAGCCCAGTCCTTGGGGACTATTGAATAGTTGTGTAACCACAAAGGTTTCACGTGGTCACATGACTATTCAATTCCCCAATATCTAACAGTCCTAGTTTGAATGACCAAACCCAGTGTTTCTCAACCTTTTTGTGCTGGCAAGCCCTTTGGACTTAACCTCCTTCCCCTATAAAAACTGCAGCTAAAAGGCTTACTGGTTAACCACTAAGCATCACCTGTACCAGGTGACATTTGCTGGTAACTGGTTAACTGGCAGCACCAGCTGGGCTGGAACAGCTCCCCTTCCCTCCCCTGACCTGGGCTTGGCACGTCACCAGCTGGGAGCACTCTAGCCCAGCCAGAGCAGTGCCCCCATCCACAGGATCCCAGCTAAGCAGTTAACATAGCATTTTACATGCCTAATCGTGGCTCCCTTCCTTAAACTCAAGGCACAGAACTTCAGCCCAGGGCAGGGCTTGGAACATGTAAATTAGCTTTGAGGGGTCTTCTTATGTGGGGACCCAGGCAACTACTCATTCCTACCCTCTACTGCTGGCCTTGGTTGTGACCCCTCCAAATCCTTCCCACAATCACTGCTTGGGTTACAATCTCTAGCTTGAGAAACACTGATCTAAGCGCAACAAGTAGTAAGAGGCCCGCAGCCACCACCACTTCTCCCTCTCCCCTGCCCAGAGAACCTCAATTTAAAACTCTGGCATCTGCCATGTAGGCCCTGGGCCGAGCGTGCTGGGGAGAGGGGGAGTGCGGGGCATGGCGCAGCCAGGGAGAGGAGGCCAGGGCTGGAGCAGCGGGGGGAGGCACAAGATCTCCCCCTTCGCGAGGCATGGGGGACAGCCAAGGCTGGAGCAGCGAGGGAAGGAGGAGCTGCAATCCATTAGACCTCCCCACTACAGGAGGTCCAGAGCCATGAGGTCTCCTGCCTCATGGTGAGGGGAGCCATGAGTCCTCCCCCCTTGCGGCTAGAGAGAGAGAGCTGGGCCTACCATGGCCTCGGCCCAGCCCAACACCACAGTGGCCGGAGGGAGAGATCTAGGGCAGGCCAAGGCTGCCTTGCCTCAGCCTGGTCATCTCCAGCAGCCAGGTGGGGAGGGAGTGGAAGAGCCAGGGCTGCCTACCCCCAGAGAAGGGGGTTGGTGAGCGTACTGAGCAGGGGGCACCACCCCCTAGTAGTCTATAACTAAAATACAGTACAGCATATACCCTTAGTGCAATTACTTTGCTTATTTTATGTGACAGACATGGCAACTGTACCTTCTAACTTTTTGCCCTTATCAGGCTTTCAGATCGCAGGTGTAATTTTTCTTCTAAACATTTCTTTAAGCCAACCCAGAGAGATTTCACCAGAATTCCCCAACAGCCAGCGTTCAGCAAAAGTGAGCAACACTAATGACTAGCTTAGGCTACACTGCATGTTCCGACAGCCCACAGGGACCCTTGCTCTTCTGCACAAACCATGAAAGAAAGCCATTACTTGAGTTCTAAGTAGCTTGAATATTTAATCATTACAGTGCCAACACAGATCCTACCAAAAATTAAGATCCACATGCAGTGTTAGAAACATTTTCAAAGACTAGTTCATTTACTCAACATATAGCTAAGAGGAAGGGGGGAGAATGACCACATTTATTTCTGGTTTTTACTCTCTAGGCCGGGGTATGTCTAGATTACATTTTTTTTTTAACTGCCCTTTTTTCGAAAAAACTTAACCTGCATCCACACTGCAATCGCATCCTTTCAAAATTAAATCGAAAGAATGCAGGGGTTTTTTCAACATTGGTAAACCTGAAATTACAAGGAAGAACACCTTTTTTGAAAGAGCTCTTTCAAAAAAAGGCATGTGTGAATGCAGAACAGGGACATTTTTCGAAAGAAGGGGCAATCGAAAAAAGCACAAGTGCCCTGGTGGCCATTCTGTGAATAGCAATCAGGGCTTTTCTTACAAGAGAGCGTCCATGCAGTCTGGATGCCCTCTTCCGAAAAAGCAGATAGCTTTTGTGATCCGGTTTTGAGGTGTGGATGCTCTCTTTCGAAAGAAGCTTGCAGTCTAGACATACCCCAGGTTTTGAATTCATTAACTCAAAGGTGACAACAAATACTGGGATAGAAACTTGTATTATTCGGACATCTGTAACTACTAGCTCTAAACAAGTGCTAAATCAAAGCTGGTCAAAAGGATGAGTTTTAAGATCTGATGCTTCAAACCATCTCAACCTGAAATAAATTCAATATATCATATTATTGATGGTTTATGGAATTTATTTCTAGCCCTTGTGACTCAAAGTTCTGGACCCTAAAGTACAGGTAAAATGTATGATACCTGAAATGAAAGAAAAGCTGTACAACTACCAACACTTCAACACACTCTCAATACATAAATAGGGATTTGATATTCAAAAGATTCCTGTTCTCTCTCTCACATGCAGTTGAAAGACACATTCAACCTGAAGTCATCAGACGGGAAAAATAATACAGGTTGAACCTCTCTAGACAAGCACTCCTGGGACCTAACCACTGCCGAACTATGGAAGGTCAATATTGTCTAGCAGCATTATCAACACTTCCACTGCTTACTGGAAGACATTTAGGAGTAAATTAGAGCTGAACAACAGCACAGAACACTGAGAGCCAGGATTGGCGGCTGTAAACAAACTTTATGGGACCATGGGAAACTTAGCCATACCCATGATCAGTGGACATCCAGCTAACTAAAATCATGCCTGACCACAGCTGTTGCCGGACCACTGAGTGCCCGAGCAGAGAGGTTCAACCTGTAGTTTTAGGCCTGTCAGTTTTTGTCTTCTGACGTTGGCAGGAACTTCATTTTTTTCAATGCTTCTCTTCCATTTGAGACACCCAAATAGGGGAACTCTGTGAAAAGCTGTAAATTTTTCATTTTGTCTTTTGTCAAGAATTTTGTCATTTTGTCAAGAATTCTTTCCTCCCCCTTTCTGATGAAAATATCAGGAAGGACCCATTTCTTTGCGTCCAAGTTTTTCTGGAGAAGAATGAACTATTGGAACCATATGGATGCAATCCATGGACACTAGGCTTTCCTTACATTTCTCTTCTGTTTCCAAATAATCAGTACTGGTATTTTTACTGTGAGAAGCACCTGCTAAGATCAGTGTTATTTCCAGTAACAGTGCACACATAACTGCAAGTGCCTAACTATGTGGAACTATGTGGATTAATGGCTGCAGAGAAATAAATTTACATCTCACAAGAGATACTGTAGGTACTCTATTGTACTGTAAACTACCACCAGGGCTGGATTAAGAAAAGGGCTGTAGTCCCTAACGCCCCTGTGTTCCTGGCCAGCCCTTCCTGGCAGGCTAGGAGGAGGTGGATTGACATGCTGCCTCTCCCCCCACAGCTCCAGAAGCTCTATCCTCATGCTGCCCATTGGCCAGGGATTGCATTCAATGAGAGCTGCAAGAGGCGGTACCTTCAGGCTAGCCATCTGTCCCGACCACCCCAAACTAGGGATGTTAAAAAAAAAATTCAGTTAAAAATGTAACTGTTAAAAATCCTAGCGGTTACACGTGGTGCTGCAGACTGCAATAAAATGCAATGCAGCCAGCTCTCCAGGAGTGGGGCCACTAGCTTGGAGTAGGTGAACGTCGGGAGCCCGTTTATAAGCAGGGTGATAGCCTGCTCCCTGGGTGTGGGGCTGGCAGCAAGTACACACTGGGAGCTGATTTGTTGCAGGCTCTAGTCTAGAGTACAACTTTATACTGCAGAGCCTGCAGTGCGAGGTGACTGCTGGCTCCTGGGGAAGCCAGTGTATAACCTTAACAGAAACAGATAAGCTGATGCTTATGGATACACCTTGTACATCCATACCCCAAACATTAGCTGCCACAGGTAAGTGCCCCACTCTCCTATCCCCTGCCCCAGCCCCGAGCCCTCTTTCACACTCTAATTCCCAAACAGGCTACGCAACCCAACCCAGACCTGAGCCTGCTCCAGCACTCTATCCCTCACCCAGTCCCCTGCACCCACATGCCAACCTCCTGCCCTGAGCCTGTTCTCCCAACTCCAAACTCCTAGGCCCCAGCCTGAGGCCCTGCACTGCACCCTAAATGCCTCATCCCCACTCTAACCTCAGAACCTGCATACCTTCTTGGAGCCCTTGACCCCTCTGGCTCTTAACCTACAACCTCCTCCCATAATCTGAACCCCCCCATTTTTGGCCCCACTCTGGACCGAAAAAGCAAAAAACTAATAGCCCTGCCCAAAGATTTAATCCAGCCCTGGCCACCACAGACACTTCTGAGGACTGTAAAGTCTTATCACTTGGGCTTCCTGAGGCTGGCCTGCTTTGGGGGGAGGGAGGGGGAAAAAAGGGGGGGGGAGGACAAGTAAAGTTCCAGCAGCAGGTGGTGGTTTGAAGGCATTTTAGCATGCGATCTATGGCGGATGCCCCTCGCTGCGAGTTACTTTCTGAAGTCGCTCTGAAGTAGCATCGCGGGCAGATGAGGGGACAGGGGCAACTGCTGCAGCTACGCGGGTCATTCCACTGCCGGGTTCAGGCCCTGAACTGAGCGCCCCGAGCCTGGCGCAGCCTCCTCTGCTCGGGGCCGCACGCCGGGCTACGAAGCGCCCGATACTAGCTACCACCGGAGGCGCGGGCACAGCCAGGGCCGCGCCCCTCTCCACCGACACAGCCCCGCACCCCTGCGCCGCGCCCCGCCCCAGGCACGCGGCGCGGACTCACCTCTCCACCCACTCGCGCAGGAAGTGCAGCTCCTCGCTGTGCAGCACGCCCGGGTTCTGCTTGCAGAGCTTGACGAAGGCCCGCAGCTCGCTCACCTTGCGCGGATCCATGGCCGGCCGCGCCGCAACTTCCCAACCCTCGCCCCCGAGTCCCGCGCCGCGCGCAGCTCCGCCTCCGGGCTCCCGCCCCCTGCCGACGCTGCGCTACTCCGCGCGCAAGGCCTGGCCGGGGCCTCCCGGCTCCGCCTCCAGGGTCCGCAACCCCTCGGCCCCGCCACTGCGCGGCTACCGGAACCTTCTAGAAGGGGGATGCGTGACTGTCCGTTACGCGCCCCCCGTCCGACCCCTCCCCCTCGCTCTCCGTTACGTCATCACCCGCGTCCTCTAGTCACTCCAGCCCCTGCTTGGCTGTGGCCGGGCAGCGTTCGGCTGAGGCGCCTCCCTTTGCAGCGCTGCGGCGGTTGGCGAGGACAGCTAAGGCTGGGAGCACGCCGGGCATGGGGCACTTGCGGATGACGTAATTAGTCAGGGCCGTCTGCTCGGAAGGCCCCCGCAATGTGCGAGCGGGGGTGGGGAGGCTGCAGGTGACTGGCAGCTGCAGGGGCGCGGGGGATGCGGGGCGCTGGTTTCTAAGGACCACGGCACCCGGCAGTAGCGTGGTGCCTGCACGGGGCGCAGCCATGCCCGGGCTCCCAGCTCAGAGGTTTATCCCAGCTGCGAAGGGCTTGTGCATCCTTTCAGGTCAGAGACTCCAGTTCCTTTTAATGGCAAACCTCTCCGTCTCCTGGGGGCCTGGCCTGCTCTGCGGCGCGGTGCCCCCCTCCTCGATATAGGGCCTGTGTCTTCCTGCAGCCGCCACCTCTTTGTCTCCAGGCGTGCAAGGACCCAGCGAGTGTTTGGCCCCTCCACTGCTTTTTTCATCATCCAGTTCAACTCCTTTGATTGTCACGAAAAGTGTAAAATAGACCCTTGTGGGGAGAATCTAGCTGCAATTTACCTGTAAGGTTTTTGGGGCAGTGATCTTGTGTATTTGTGATGCTATGTAGAAAGAATTATCGGGAAGTGTACTGACACACATGTTCAAGATGCCATTAATGCTCGTGTTAATTCCCTTTTTTTGACGAGTCGAATATTTGCTTTTTCTCTTTATTGATACATTTGATGTTACGAAGACTACACGGACCACGCTTCTGCTTTCGAAGTTGAAAATTCCAAGATTTGTAAAGCTAGGATGTGCTCTGCAATGCAAAACAAAGTATTCCCTGAATGCTTTTTAGAAATGTTTTATTGCTCATTTTAAAAGAAGGTTAAAATCCATATCAGTATTTAGAAATCCCTCTCTGCAGTTTTTTAATAATTATACTGAAATTGTAGGCCTCAGTCCTGCAAGAGCTCTTTGAAGGATCAGGGCCTTACTTATACAGCACATGCATAAAAGGTGTTAAAACACTAAACAGGCAAGCACTAAAAGGCTGCTGGCAGGGCAAAGAACCTTAAATTAATAAAACTAAAAGATTTTAAAAGTCCATTTTTTTAATCCACCCTTTATGCTTTATGTACATTTAGGTCCAGATTCTCAGAAGTGTTTAGGAGCCGAACTCCCATAGATACCTTTGAGGATCTGGATAATTGTAATTAGCTTGGAGAATGAAAAGAGACGAGCTAGTTAGCTTTGCTTGCTGGTTCTCACACTTTCACTATGAAGCTGTATTTGGTTTGCAAAGAATGAAGAAATAAGATCAATCAAGAAATCAAAAACTTTTCTGTTAATTAACATGCACACATTCTTTCTATTCATTCTGTGCCCTCTAAAGTTGTTTTACTAAACCTAGATTCTTGGGCCAAAATTAATCTGATGGTATATTTTACTTTAAGTCCCACAAGTCTCCATGAGATGTATAATAGGGATGTTAAAATTTGTATAATTTGATAACCATGTAACTGCTGACAATTTCAGCGGTTACACCTAGAGCAGGAGCCGGTTTGCACGAAGAGCCAGATTTTAAGCCTGCTCCCCGCACATATCGGCTCCTGTGCTGCTGTCCTGTGCTGCTGTCCTGTTGTCCTGTGCTGCTGCCGCTATATCGTAGGCAACAGCGTGGGATGGCAGGCGGCTCCCTGGGAGCCAGACTGCGAGCCATGTGTAGCCATTTGGGTAACCGATAAGCATACTTTCTGGTTACCCATTGAAATGGCTACACTCTTACATCCCTAATGTATGCGTTGTATCTGTTTTCCATGTGGATGATGAGACAAGGAGATCAAACTACTTGTCCTTGCTTACACAGTGAATCCAAGACATAGCTGTGAATATCACTCAGAAGCTTGGATTCCCAGATCTTTGCTCAAACTACTGAACAAAATCCTTCCAATTTAAAAACATATCATTTGTGTTACTTTTATCCTACTGTCATATTACTGATGACACTGGACCTTTAAAATGAGTGACCACTAGTAAAGGCTCCCTTTTAGCTCACTTGATAGATCTGTTTCTCTTGCATCCTACTGTGTGGTTCTATTTGAGACTCAAGCCTGGTCTATACTTGAAAAATTAAGTCTGAAAAGTTATTGCAGTCAGACCTAACCCCAGCTGTAGACGGGGATAAGTTGATGAAAGAAAGATCTATGCTGAGGCTTGATCTAAACAGTATTGGCATTGTCATGTCAATCATAAGTGTGAATAAACACTTTATAGTGAAATAGCTATGGCAACAAAACTTGTAGCATATTCGCACCTATGCTGACAGAAGGGGGGTTTCTGTTGGTATAGCTAAAATTCTTCAGGGAGGTGGTGATCCTATAGTGGCAGAAAATCTCTGCACTAGGGGCTATTTCAGGACAGTTAGGGACTGTCTAGACTACATCCCTTTTTCGGTAAAGGGATGTAAATTAGGCACGTCGATATTGCAAATGAAGCCAGGATTTGAATTTCCCGCGTTTCATTTGCATAATGGCGGCCTCCGCTTTTTTCGAAACAGGGCTTTTTCGGGGAAACCCTGGCAGTTTAGACGGGGATCTTTCGAAAATAAAACCCTTGTTCGAAAGATCCTGTACTCCTCAAAAAATGAAGTTTACAGGATCTTTCAAAAAAGGGTTTTATTTTCAAAAGATCCCCGTCTAAACTGCCGGGGTGGTGTGTGTGTGTGTTTTGAAAAAGCCCCATTTCGAAAAAAAGCAGCAGCCGCCATTATGCAAATGAAGCGTGGGAAATTCAAATTCTGGCTTCATTTGCAATATCGACATGCCTAATTTACATCCCTTTATCGAAAAAGCTTGGGAGCCACCCTTAGTCTGTAATGTAGACATAGACCAGGTCTATGTTATGAGGAGTATGGTAGACAATCTACAGTGAGGGAAGGGGTTAATCCATTGCTCTATGGACACACACACACACTCTTCCCAGAAGTGGTAGTTAGGTTGATGGAAGCATTCTTCAGCTACATCTACAGACTCAATTAGGTGAACTCGGATGCAATTAGGTGAACATAGTTATGGTGCTGGATGTGGATTTTTCAGGCCCTGAGTGCTGTAGTTTTGTGAACCTATATTTTAAGCGTAGACTAGGCCATAATCTAAGGTTCATTTATAATTATCTGAACAACATAAAAGGACCTTGTAAAGGTGCACTGCTTGAGGGCAAGTCTACTCTAGAAACTTACATCCACCTATGTGATGTCATCTAACAACCACTAGTCATTACTGCAATGGATCGTGTCCACACTATCGTCCTCCTGTGAGTGGTGTGTATCCCCACCAGAAATGCTTCCTTGACGGCGGAGGGGCATCTGCTCTCCACATCCCCTCAGGTGCTCGGCTCCCCACTTCCAGGATTTTGACTGCAACTGGAGTCCAGATGGCGCTCAGGCTCTCTGCAGGAAGCCTCTGAGTAGGAGCCAGGAAGGGAGTTGGAAGCAGGGTGGGTGCAACCTGTCTGGGAGTGGAGTGTCTGGAGTAGCTGGTCTCTAACAGGGTGACAGCACAGCTTTCTTGTCAATTTGACTGCTCCATGGAGTCATACAATTGACCAGAATGACAGCCCACAGTCAGTGTAAGTAATCTGCAGTAGGGTTGTCAAAGTGTAGACAGCTACACGACACGGGGGTGGGGACAGATGGGAGCCGGTACATGCAGGGAGCTGGCTTTCAAGCTGGCTGTTGCATGTATCAGCTCCTGTGGAGCTGACTGCCTCCCATATTGCTGCCTCTCTATCATAGGCGGCAGCGTGGGGGGAGGCAGGCGGGAGCTGATATGTGTGGGGAGGTGGCTTTTAAGCTGGCTCTCCATGCATGCCAGCTCTGTGGAGCTGCCTGCCTCCCCCCTTGCTGCCTTCCATAGAGGCAGCGGAGGAGGAGGGAGAGGCAGAAGCCAGTTTTCAGGGGTAGCCAGCTGAAAAGCCATAGAGGCAGCAGCGTAGGGCTGTGGGGGCATACAGGGGAGGCTGCCATGGAGCAGCCTCTGTCAGCAGCGGGCCTGAGCTCAGACCGCCAAGGACAGGGGCTGCTGCTGCCCTGTGCTGCTGCCTCTATCAGAGGCAGCAGTGCTGGGCGACAGTTGGGAGCCGGTCTGTATGGGGAGACAGTTTTAAAACCAGCTCCCCTCTCAGACTGGCTCCCGCTTGCCATCCTGCACTGCTGCCTCTGATGGAGAGGCAGCAGCACGGAGTGGCAGGGGACTCCCCAGGAGTGGGGCCAAGAGTGCACTGCCTGCTGGCTCCATCCCCAGGGACTATCAGATAGTCGTGTAACCACTAAGATTTGATGTGGTTACACAACTATTCAATTACGTGCTATCTAACATCTCTCATCTGAAGTGTCTGCATAGTGCTAACTGCACTGACATAAGCCCTGCACCTCTCATGGCGATAGAGTTATGTCTGCGTAACAGTACGCTTACATCACTAGGAGCAAGGTTATGGTATATACATTGATGTAATTAGGTCAACATAAAATGTCCTTACATTCTGGACCTAATTCTTAGTGTAGATCAAGCTTGAGTGATGTAAAGGAGAAATAAGGTCAAAGGTTCTAATTGCTGGGTGCAGGAAGTGGCTATGATGGGCAGCTCTCCTATTTAGTTAAGACCCTACTGTCATTTGGCAGTCTTATAGCCAGGCACCCAGTAATTATCAGCAGTGCAGACTTGCAAAAAGAATTAAAAGTCCAAATCTAGAAAGTTGTTTTGAGGATAAATAGATGAGGGATATTCAATTATATTAAAGTTGTTATGTTCTTGTTTCTCTTCCTATGCAATTCCCCAACCTCTCTGCACACTGCTAGGTCTTACTGTAGTTGCCTGTTTTGCAATGTGATTGCCTTCTATGATTGGGAATATATTACGGAGACTTTCACTTCTGAATGAGTGGTTCAATCCAGTTTAGGCTGATAGTAAATAACTTAGCTAAATACTAATTGGATTCTGAGGCAGCCTCCATATGAATGTGTGTATCACAACAAATATTACAGTGACATTCAATGGTCCTTTTGTTGGCAGTTGTACAAAGATTGATTTCAAAGGCCATAAAAACTGAGCTACTCTTTTTACCCACAAGGTGGGCCTTTGAGGACATGATCAAAGCATATTGGCAGTATGATAGGGTGGAGAAGGTAGATCAACAGAGCTGGAGCTAGTGTAATTTTTTTTTCTTTTTGTAGGCAAATTCAACATTTCATTTTCCCTGCATGCCCATCATGCACAGATAGAGGAGATTAATCACACACAAACCAGCACAACTTTGCTCTTTCAAGCATGCAGTTGCTGGTTTGTCAATTTTAATGTACCTTTACTTTACGTAATTTAGTTATCCTTCTTCCTATTTATAACTCTGCTATATTTATTTGTCCTGCAAATCTGTCATTATTTGAGTTTTTATTTTAATAGGTCTATAGTCAACTGTGCAAATAACAAGTTGAAGTAAAGGAGAGTTCTCATTGCAAGAAAAGTGGGATAAACAGTGCTAATCTTTAGTAGGTATGTAAATGTGCTGTATGATACCTGGAAAGTCTTTCATCTTCATACTGTGCATTTCTTTTCCTTTAGGATGCAAGTCCTGTTTCCTTCGGAGATTTTCCATCCAGCCTGCCCAGCAGAGAAAGATTCCAAACCGGTACCTGGGCCAGCCCAGCTCCTTCACACATCCACATCTTCTCAAACCAGGTTAAGGATCTTCAGCCATTGGTAGTTCGCCAGTAGTACCCATCCTATGTTTCTCTGAGGAAGTACCTTAGTTAGCTGCATCATATAAAGGGGACTGTAGCTTGGCATTATCATTTATATTTACTTTTATTCCAGTAATTTTATTTCTTTTGGAATCTCTGTTCTGAAACAAACATCTGATTCCAAAGAGAGGTTAGGTTCCAATATCTTAACTGGTTAAGTCAGACTATGTCTAGACTACAGGATTTTTTTCCAAAAAAGTGGCCTTTTTTCGAAAAAACTTCACCTGTGTCTAAACCAGTATTTCTCAATCTTTTTTTATAAAGTACCCCTTTAAAAAAAAAAAGTACCTACAGTTTTCAGACACATTTTTTTTCTACCATTGCAACACATTTGTTTAAACAACTTAATTGTAGCCAGGCGGGCGATGAATTTTGGGGTGTAAAAAGTACAAAAATAATAAAGCACTGTAAAACTTAAAACAAAAACTCAGTTTTCTTCAAGTTTCAGTTGTGTTGATGTACCCCCCAGACTTCTCTCAAGTACCCCTAAGGGTATTCGTACCACTGCTTGAGAAACACTGCTCTAGATTGCCGCCGTGTTCTTTCGAAATTAAATCGAAAGAACGCAGCGGGTTTTTTTCGACAGCGGTAAACCTCAGTTTACAAGGAAGAACACCTTTTTTCAAAAGAGCTCTTTTGAAAAAAGGCGTTCTTGACCGCAAATAGGGCTTTTTCAAAAGAGAGCATCCAGATTGCCTGGGTGCTCTCTTTCAAAAAAGCGGATCGCTTTTTCCAAAAAGTTGTGGTTGTCTAGAGATGATCTCTTTCGAAAGAAGCGTGTAGTGTAGACCTACCCTAAGCGGCACTTCCTTTGCTGGCTATCCTGTCAATATAATCTAATTCTTTTTTAGCGTCCCTTGCACACTCTGAATCACAAAAATGTTTCATAGACAATACTCTGTGACTCAAAGAGAAAAGGGAGGTTTTAAGAAGTGAAATTTAAAGAGGGGGATGTAGCTCAGGAGAAGTTAGAAGGCAGAATTCAAATAAACAGGACAGCACACATTTAAAGAGCACTTCCCTCCTTTACCCCAACTACGGAGGGGTATGTAGTGACCTTTAAATTAGAGGGATACAGTAGGGATCAAGAGAGCAGATGGAGTTGTTGCACCATTGTGAGATCAGAAAGGTGGACTGGAGATCAGTGAAAAAGTGTAAAAATACATTTATTAAATCTAGACGATAAATGATATATAAAGCTAATAATTCTGTAATTGGTTAACAGTTCCCACATAATCAAGGCTGGTATTGGAAAAAGTAAATTTACTGAAAAGTTAAGAATTCAAAAACTTAAAATAGCTAGTCTTGTAAATGGGTATTGATTTACATAAAATAATAATTGAACATTTGCTGTCATTTTGAAAGCCTAAAATAGCATAGTTAAGGTTAAACAAATTTACAAATTCTGTTGGTATAAGCATAATGCAGTGAAACTTCCAAATTGCACCAGCCTTAAACTTCACCAGACCTGCAGTGTTTTGTATGAAGTCCATTGGAATGAGATGGAGCATTCAGAATTCAAAACTCCATGGTAGATAACTTGAGAATTCAGTATCTGGCATAACAAAAATAGTCCTGTTTCCTCTTCTAGGGTTATATGCTAAAACAAATATGAGGTTTCTTAGACCGAACATGTTTTGAGATGTTTGTATTTTTAAAAAAAGTTTAGAATTTAATGAAAGTTAAACACCCATTTTTTCAAAGCCCCTTCCTCAGAAAAATAATTTTCCCCCAAATTCTCTGGCTAAAAATCAAAAATGCAATTTTTTGGAAAGCAGTTGTTGAAGGAGGCTGAGGAGTGAAGTTATATTTCAAAACATGTTGCAATTTTAATCATGGAGTCATTATTACATAGTCTAGTAAATACGAAAAGAACTAGAAATTAGAATTTGAAATATGTATCAAAATAGAAAAGACATCAGCTAAAATACCCCTTAAGACTTGCATAATGTTAGTTTAAGTCATAGTTAAACTAGTCACTAGTATTCTTAAAATACTTAGGCTGTTTTTACGTCTTCCCTCTGGTTTCAGTGAGAGTCTCTTGTTCTCTGTAATTTTACTCTCTGCTAGTGAAGGATGACAAAATGTGAAGTCCTGAAAGAGAATTTGTTTCCCTGGAGTTACTGGAAGTGTAGCTTTTCATGTTCAACAGAGCCCACCTTATTAATCATTGGGAGAAATTATGGAAGAGGTTCTTTGCTCAGTCAAATATTCTGACATCATCCTGGAAGGCTTGACTTGTTTCCAGATTGAGTCCCTTGATTGGTTAAATGTTCAAGGACAATCTCTCTCTCTCTCTCTCTCTCGCTCTCTGATCTCATGTGACTCCTGTAAAACTGACATGGCCTTTTACACTTTAGAACTAACATACGTATAACTTGACATGGCACCAGAATGTCTCTCAAAATACAGCCTTATCTGTTGAAATTAAAACTAGACTTAGCACCATAGTCTTCTGTTCAATGTCCAGGTGCCATAAAAGTTGACAACTTCCAAACAGGGTTAAAGTTTAGCTTGCTTTGCTAGCACTTTTGTGCCTTCCCCACCCAGTAGTCCTTGTTTGGCTTTAGTTTGCTCTCAGAATGCTTTTGGGCTTTTGTCTAAGGCTGAGTCTTTTTCCCTACACAATGTAGGAACAGTATGAACTAAAGATATAGCTATCTGAAGTCATAGATATAAGATGGAGAGCAGAGGAAAGTGGATTCTGAGTAGGGATGTTATGTAGCGAGTAAAATAATAGTAGACTAACTGCATGAATTCTTAGCAGTTAGTCAACGATTCTATAGTCCCCAGGGGCTGTAACAGAGGCAGCAGCACGGGGTGCCAAGTGGGAGCTGGTCCACGAGGGGCCAGTTTAAAAACCAGCTCCCCTTGCGGACCAGCTGCTTGTCACCCTGTGCTGCTGTCTCTGTATCAGAAGTAGCAGCGCAGGGTGGCAGCAGCCCCTGTCTGTGGAGGGGTCCGAGCTCCCCACAGACAGAGGCTGCTGGGGAAGGAGTAAGGGAGGCTGCTGCAAAGCAGCCTATGGCCGTGGTGGTCCGGGCTGGCCGTGGACAGGGGGCTGCTGCTGGGGACCAGCCTCTGTTTGCGGTGGGACCGAGTTCACCATGGACAGAGGCTGCTCCGTGGGATGTGGAGCAGCCTCTGCCCATGGGGAGCTCAGACCTCCTCCCCACTATGGACAGGGGCTGCTACCACAAAGCAATCTCCCCTGCTTCCCTTCCCCCACTCTGCTGCCTCTAATAGAGGCAGCAGCATGGGGCCGGGGGCAACCGGCTCCACTGTGCTAGGGGGGACTGGCTTTTAAGCTGGTTCCCCCCAGCACTGCCTCCTGTTTCCCCTCCGCCTGCACTTGCTGCCTCTGATACAGAGGCAAGAAGGGGGGGAATGTGAGTGGTTAACTAGATTAACTGATGAGCCTAGGCATATCGATTAATTGTCTAGTCAACTACTTGTTGACATCCCTAGTTCTGAGGTCAGGAGGTACCATGGAGCTCAGAGAATGGGGAGAGCAGTGACGAGGGAGGTACAAGATTAGTGAGACAGCATGAAGTTTTAAGGTGTGCTGAGTAGGTTGAGAAGGTGATTATGACTGAGATCAGAGTAGTGTTTCATCTATTTTTTTTTTTTTCATTCATAGGAGAGGTAACACCAGGATTGTCACAGGTGGAATACGCTCTGCGCCGACACAAGCTGATGACTTTGATCAAGAAAGAGGCACAAAAGTGTGGCGGGATGGACCACACAGTGATTCTGCTATCCAACCCTACCTACTACATGAGCAACGACATCCCATACACTTTCCACCAGGACACAAATTTCCTATATTTGTGTGGGTTCCAGGAGCCTGACAGCATCCTGGTGCTGCAGAGTTTGCCTGGCAAGGCGCTGCCATCCCACAAGGCCATGCTCTTTGTACCACGGCGAGATCCAAGCCGAGAGCTATGGGATGGGCCACGATCAGGCACAGATGGGGCAGTAGCTTTGACAGGAGTGGATGAAGCTTACCCCATAGAGGAAATTAGATACCTGGTGACCAAGCTGAAAGGTAATGGGAAGAAGATGAGATGCAACGCAGATTAGAGGGACTGGATGACATAAGATTGGGAAGTGCTCTCTGTCACTTTTTCCAACCATACCCCATATTGAGTAGCACATGAAGACACTGGGAATGGGAAGCGGAGAGTTTCATGTCTAAGCTTCTGGTTGCAATTTGGCCCCATTTTGTTCTGACAGACAAAAAACCCATGTATATAGCTCTTAAATGGCTTTTGTGGATTAGTGGTCTGTATCCAGGCACTACTGAACAGATGTCACTGGAAACACAAGTGCCACTAATTGAAACTTTGTTGTCAGTGTCAAGAGAAATTAAGTAATGGTAGGACCACAGAGATTGACCTTCCTCGTTGCCCTTAAATGTGGCCATTCAGTGTTACAGGGGAAGTACATTAGCACTGATGTTGCATGTGGGAAGCTTGCAATACTCATACTATAATGGTCTTTTACAAGGGGACTTGTCTCTTAAGGCTCTCAGCCAGCATCATTGACCTGCATTTAATTCACTTTAAAAACCATATGTGGTGATAACAAACAACATCTTCACAACTCTTCATTTCCTGGATTGTATGTTGTATATTTGCTGTATCTTACCAGATTCTATTACACAAGCTACGTCTACACAGCAACATTATTTCGAAATAACTAGCGTTATTTTGAAATAGCATAGTCTGCGTCTACACAGCTGGCAGTTATTTTGACATAATGTCGAAATACTGTCAAGCTGGAGGACTTCTTGCTCTAACTTCTGTAACCCTCATTGTATGAGAAGTAATGGAAGTCAGAGGAAGAGGGCTCTATTTTGAAATAAGTGCTGTGTAGACAGCACCAAAACTTGAAATAAGCTATTTTGAAATAAGCTGCACAATTGACATAGTTCAATTCGCGTAGCTTATTTTGAGTTAAGCCCAGCTGTGTAGATGTGCCCACAGTGATGTTTGTAAAAGGTCACTTATTAGAAAAATTCCTGTCTTAACCACCCCAGAATGTGCCCAAATATATTAAATACAGTTCTTTTCCACCTTTATCAGAGCATTGGTTCTCAACTGGGAGGAAGGGGAGGGGAGCGGTCTGTGACTGTTGAAAGCTTTCATGGGGACCCTGGAGCGCTACAGCTAAAACCCAGTGTCCCAATCCCTAGCACCTCCTCCATGGGGCTGAAGCCCCAAGCCCTGGTGTCGACCCCTCATCCGTATCTGATGAAAGCCAGGAATGGTGGGACTGAAGCTGAGTACCCCAAATCCACCCTGGAGCTGAAGCCCTGAGCTCCCCCTGCCCTAATAGTAGCTGGGAGCAGCAGGCCTGAAGCCCTGATGTAGGAAGAAGCCCTGAGCTCATGGGCAGAGTTAGGGGAGCACAAGGGTGTTGCTCTCCCAAACTGCAGTGTCTTATCTAGAGAGGCAGCAGCTCCATCCTCCACCTCATTCTCTATGTCAGCCCTCCTCAGGCACTGCCTTCTGGCCAGGTCATAGGTGGAAAGCTGGAGCCAGGCAGTGCAGAACAGCTGCTCCTTTGGCTTGTGGAGCAGGCAGAGGTGGCATTCCCTCATCTTCTGCAGGTGCAGGGAGAAATGGCTGCTCAGAGCTGCTGGGGTGGCAAGATTTGGCTCTGGGGCAGGCACAGCCTTTTGAGAGAGCAGCCAGTATAGGGGGAGCCCTACTGGAGCCCAGCCACTTGATAATCCTCTTGCTGTAACTGTATTACCCCTCTGCCTGTGCCAGTTACTAGCTACCCCCTCCCTGACTTCCTCCCCTGCCTGCATGTAGCCCCTAGTTACCTCCTCCCTGCACTTTGAGCTGCCTCTAAATAGGCACTAGCTGCTTCCTCTAAGAATGTTACGGACTAGTCAACTAGTCGATTCCTCCCTCCCCCCTTGCTGCCTCGATCAGATAGATGCAGCAAACAGGGGGAGGAGGAAAGGGTACTTCAAAGCAGCAGCACTGCACAGCTGAGCTGAGCTGTGTGGCGCTGCCACTTTGAAACCGTGGCTCAGCTGTGCGGGGCTGCCCCTTTGAACGCCCAAGCGCTGTGGAGCCCGGGATCAGCTGGGGACTTCCCAGCTAACCCTGAGTTCCAAGCAGCATTTCCCCAGGCCCCAGGAGTCCCCCGCTGACCCCAGGCTCCATGGCTTTGAAATGCACAAGAGTCCCCGCTGGGGACTCTTGTACATTTCAAAGCAGGCACACTCTCGTGTGGCGCGGAGTCAGCGGGACTTCCCACTGTCCCAGGCTGCATGCGGAGTTCCGCATTCCTCCTTTGAAATGTACAAGAGAACCAGCCGGGGCTCTTGTACATTTCAAAGAAGGAATGCAGAAGTGCCTATGGACTAGTTGATGGAAATTCCATCGACTACTCGCCTAGTCAATTAACCACAATTTAACATCCTTAGCTTCCTCCCTGCACCCTGAACTGCACACCACAGTGCACACAGACCCTGCCTGAACTCTGAGCAGTTTTCAGACTTAAAGGGGAAACTCAACTCAGAGTTACATTTTTTGGTCCCCTGGCACAACTCAGGCAGGTTAGGTGGTCTGCTGAAATGCATCAAGGGGTGGAGGTGGTGCTCCTTCCCTGGATCTTGCTGTATGGAGCTGGCCCAAACACTGCCAGCCCTTGCTCCTCCAAAATAAAAATCAAACTATGCCTATGCTCAAGCATCCCACCCATGGCCTGCAGCCCCAATCACTCCCTGTCCCTGTTGGGCCTTGGAGTTTTTAAAGCATGCTGAGCAAGGCCTCAAAAAGGAAACAGCTGAGAACCACTGTATTATAGGACTATCTCTGTTAAGCAAATAGTTTTTGTTAGTGTTTTGTGGGATTTCCACAGAAGTGTTTTGATGAAGGGATGTTCCACTTCTGTCTTTGTCTTTCCTCTTTCTTTCTCTGTGTATAACTTTTGTTTTTAAAAACCTGAAAAAACAAGAGAAGAAATGGAACTCAGCAGTCAGACTAGTTGCCAATCTAGTGTCTCATAGCAGCCAGTACCTGATGCTGCAGAGGGAGGTTGCAAGATACCTCTTAGGCTATGTCTACACAGCAACATTCTTCCAGAGTAACGTAGTGTGCGACTAAACAGCAAGTCTGTTATTTCGAAATAAATTCCTTCTTGCTCCGACTCCTGTAACCCTCAGGCTATGTCTATATTACAGGCTTCTTGCACAAGAAGCTTTTTGCGGAAGAGATCTTTATTATAGAATAAATTGCATAGAGGGAAAATTTATTGGTAGATCTCCCTTATGCCCCAAAGCACAAGAGTTTCTCTCCCGTGTATTTTTTATCTTATCTAGTGTAACTGGATGGTTTCATTATCCATAATTGCTAGCTCTGTTAAGGGTGAACTTTTAAAAACTATTTACTATCGTACATTATTGACAGAAAACTTACTTTAAAATGGCAAGTATCTTTTTTGGAATTAATCAAGAGGGTTGCTAAATTGTGGGACATTCATGGATGCAAATGTGAGGCTCTGACCTCTCATCAAGTAAAAAAAATCACATTTCATGAATAGGATCAGTGTTCCCTCTAAGCTGTGGGGCAGCACATCTTCACAAGAGATTAATCAGCCCCGCCCAGTCAGTGGGCTCTGTGCACTGAGCCCCGAGCCTCTGACTGGGCGGAGCTGATGAATCACCTGTGAAGCTGTGCTGCCGCACAACTTAGAGGAAACACTGAATACGGGTGCTTCTGATCCCAAAGTTCTAGGCAGATTTCAATGTGAGTAATTACATTCTTCCTGAGGAACTCCAGTGGAATGCCTCAGATGGCATTTCCAAACAATTCACCCCAAACATAATTTCTATTGACACCTGCCCCAGATGATGATGAACAAGAGGTTGATTTGTATTATGGGATCTCCGTTGGGATCAAACAGGGCATCTAAGCTCTGGAATCTAAATTTTTATTCAGTCATGCAAGGTTATGTTTTTGTCATGAAACATTTCCCCTCAGTTTACTTTATCCCACTATCTGAGAAGGAAATGTATGTGGGGAAAATAATATTTGTAGAAATTTGTATTTATTTACTGAGTGTATACTTTTCAATTCAAAAACTAATTTTAAATCTACAAAACACAGATAGACTTGTTTACCTGCATGTTACTAACCTGTTAAGATTTAAAAAGATCATTAAACTAGTAACACTGAGGTCACATGTCAGGTATAAGGTCATATTACAAATCTAGAGGAAGTTACCTTTCAAATGACGTCACACCTTCAGCTTTTTCTAGTCTAAGTATTCACTCATACCGTGACTTCCAAACATCTTTAGTTTGCATCTGTTTTGTTTTGTGTGTCTCAGGTGACTCAGACATGGTTTGGTATGATTCCGCAAAGCCAGTGCACACGCAGCTCCACTCTGACTACCTGCAGTCTCTGGCCGAGATCAAAGCTAGGAGCAAAAACCACATCCAAGCTATTAATCATCTAGTGCAACAACTCCGGATGATCAAATCCCCTGCAGAGATCGAGAGGATGAAGGTTGCTGGAAGGGTGACATCACAGGTATGGAACATGAACCCATCAAGTAAATACAGGCAGTCATTTCTTGAGTGAGGGGTAGACCCTTGGACCAGTACACTCAAGCAAAAAGAAATTGGATTGAATTCAGCTGGGCTGGAGTGGTAACTTTAGTCTTGCCTGAACTCTCTTCATAGACACACAGTTTCTTGAACTCTTTCTTAGCCATGCTCTGCTTCCATCCCCCATATCATTCTGGGTATGAGGACTGCTGTTTGAACTGCTAGGGTGTGTCTAGACTGCATGGCTCCGTCGATGGAGCCATGTAAACTAGTTTACCCGACATAGTCAATGAAGCGGGGATTTAAATAATCCCCGCTTCATTAAAATAAAAACGGCCACCGTGCTGTGCCGACAATCAGCTGATCCGGCTGGCGTGGCAGTCTAGCGTGGATCGATCGACAGGAAGCCTTTGTCGGCGCTCCTGTAAACCTCGTTTCACGAGGGCATAAGGAAGCGATGCGACAAAGGCTTCCTTGTCGACCGATCGCGCTAGACTGCCGTGCTGTGCGGATCAGCTGATTGTCGGCACAGCGCAGTGGCTATTTTATTTTAATGAAGCGGGGATTATTTAAATCCCCGCTTCATTAACTATGTCGGGTAAACTAGTTTACATGGCTCTGTCGACGGAGCCATGTAGTCTAGACACACCCCAAGAGTCCTCAACCTTAGCATAATTCCAGTCAAGACAACCAGAGAGTTGTTATATATTTGACATCCTTTAAAAATGGTATCCTCTTCAGAACAAGGATATCCTCTTGTGCTTCCACCTTCTTCCTTACTTCCTCATGACATTTTCCTCCCTTCTTTTGCTGCTTTCCTCTCATTCTTATATTACAGACCGAGGTGAGAAAAAGGGACTGTCCAGTTTTCTTCACATCTTTCATAATCTTGAATATTTTTGTCAAGGAAAGTGAAGTCAAAGGAGACTTCCCTAGCTTCCGACCCCCTGCTAATGAGAGGACTGTATTGTTGTTTGGCAGGCTTTCATAGAGACGATGTTTGCCAGTAAATCACCAGTGGATGAAGCATTTCTGTATGCTAAGGTCAGTACTTTGTTGGGTGATGGATGATTCTGGGGAAGAAGTAAGGGCAGTGTATTGTTTATTTCTCCAGGAAGAGTAAAAGGATCTGAGAGTGACCTATGTAGAGCTGTGAGTGGAATCCAAGTCCTTTCTCACCCAACTTTTCTGGTTCCTTTGACATGCCTATGACATCCCGCAGAAGCTGCAGCTCTATCAATCTTACTCCACTGAATGATAGCAGCAGAACATTTTGAAGTGTTCCATGGGCTATCTGTAGCCTTTCAACCCATGACTCTTGATGCTAAAAGCTGGAATTTTTTACACCTTAAGCTAAAGGAATAACTCCCTTAGCTGGTGCTATACTAAACTCTTAACCTCTTACGTGGACTAATCACCAGAAAGTGACTGATACTGCCAGTGTGCATTATTCATCTTTCACAGAAAACTCTCTGTTTCAGTGGTTTTGCTTCAGAAGAGCAAGATGAGTGGAACTGAAGCTTCTGGAAAGTTTATTGCAAATTTAAAGTACTTAAGGAAGTGCTGGATACTGTATAAACTGGATCATATATTTTTCAGAACCTCCCATACTTTTCATAAAAATTATCTGAAGCTACAGCAGCCTATCATGTTTTTTTAAAGAGCAGTTAGTGTTGTAGCAGAACAGAGAATATTCCTGGGTGTGGAATATTCCACACCTATGGGTGGAGAGGAAGGAAATTTTAGTGAGTGAATCCTTCAGTGAACCGTGTGGTAGTAAGGGAAGCAGCAATAGAGGGGAAAAGGAAAAAGAGATGCAATGAATAAAGTAATAGAAATAAATAAAGGAGAGAGATTAGAGAGAGAAAGAGAAGAAAATAGTGAAGAAACAAAATGAGATGGAAAAATAGGGGCTGAATCCAAAATGCTTGTAGTGTGTGCTGTAAAGATGAGAACCCACAATGCATGTGGGTATAAGTGAATTGGGAGTGTGCATGATAGGGATGTAAAATTCTGTTAAATTGTTAATGGGTTAACCGTGAAGTTTAACAAGTTAACCAATTGAGGGGGAAGGGCTGGAGCAGTCCCTGCCCTGCAGCCTCTCCCCACCCTCCCTCAGGCCCACTGTGGACAGGGCCAGCTCAGTCTGCGGTGGGGCTGGAGTAGCCTTCTGCCCACAGTGGATAGGAAGCTGCTCCAGCCCTCACCAGTTAATCATAATCAGCGAGCATCACCTTTAACGGGTGATGCTTACCAGTTAACTGGTTAATCTTTTACATACCTAGTGCATGATAGGAGAATTTTGTAATACACTTTATCTAAATCAGTGGTCACCAACCAGTTGATCGTGATCGACTGGTCAATCGTGGAGGCAATGCCAGTTGATCTCGATTTAGTGTTCCCAGCCCCCCCCTTGGTGCTACAGCCTCCCGCCCCTTGCAAAATTGGAGCCAAAGCCGGCTTCCTGTGGTGGGGAGAGGGGGGAGTAGTCCTGCAGCTCTGTGCCAGATCCAGCTTCTCAGGAAGCATGTGCACTGCTCCTCTCCTCCCCACAGCAATGCGTGCACTTTCTTGTCTTGCCTTTCTCCTGTGCACCCGGGAGGCAAGGTCAGGGTGGGGGTTAAGATGGCAGCAGAGGATACAGAGCGGCTGGATTTTTTTTAAAGGAGCCACATGTGTGCTTCTTCCAGTGCTTCCTGCAGATCTGTCCTGAGAGATACTCGTCCCTGGAGACCCCCAGGTACTGGCCAAGCTGCTCCTGCCCCCTCTCCCCTGGGCAGACACCTATCAGCACCCTGCTCCTCCCCCTTGGCCAGACACCCAGCATCCTGCCCTCTGGCGAGACACTCACCAGCACCCTGATCCTGCCCCCTCCCTCTTGGCCAGACACCTACCCCCAGCTTGCTTGTGTACGCTACTTGCCACCTGGATTTTGCACCCCCATCCCTGTCCCAATCACTGGCAGCTCTGTCATAGAACCATAGAATCATAGAGCTGGAAGAGACCTCAGGAGGTCATCAAGTCCATCCCCCTACCCAAGGCAGGACCAGTCCCAACTAAATCAACCTAGCCAGGGCTTTGTCAATCCGAGACTTAAAAACCTCTAGGGATGGAGATTCCACCACTTCCCTAGGTAACCCATTCCAGTGCTTCACCACCCTCCTAGTGAAATAGTTTTTCCTAATATCCAACCTAGACCTTTCCCACTGTAACTTGAGCCCATTGCTCCTTGTTCTGCCATCTGTCACTACTGTGAACAGCCTCTCTCCATCCTCTTTGGAACCTCCCTTCAGGAAGATGAAGGCTGGTATCAAATTCCCGCTCACTCTTCTCTTCTGCAGACTAAACAAACCCAAATCCTTCAGTCTCTCCTCATAGGTCATGCGCTCCAGCCCCCTAATCATTTTGGTCGCCCTCCGCTGGACCCTTTCCAATGCGTCCACATCCTTTCTATAGTGGGGGGCCCAGAACTGGACATAATATTCTAGATGTGGCCTCACCAGAGCCAAATAAAGGGGGATAATCACTTCTCTGGGTCTGCTGGCAATGCTTCTCCTAATGCACCCAATATGCCATTAGCCTTCTTGGCTACAAGGAAGGGCACACTGTTGACTCATATGTAGCTTCTCATCCACTGTAATCCCCAGGTCCTTTTCTGCCGAACTGCTACGTAGCCATTCAGTCCCCAGCCTGTAACAATACTTGGGATTCTTCCGTCCCAAGTGCAGGACTTTACACTTGTCCTTGTTGAACCTCATCAGATTTCTTTTGGCCCAATCCTCTAATCTATCCAAGTCACTCTGGACCCTATCCCTGCCCTCCAGTGTATCTATTTCTCCCCCTAGCTTAGTGTCATCTGCAAACTTGCTGAGGATGCAATCCATTCCCTCATCCAGGTCATTAATAAAGATGTTGAACAAAACCAGTCCAAGAACAGATCCTTGGGGCACTCTGCTAGAAACCGACCGCCAACCTGACATCGAGCTGTTGATCACTACCCGGTGGGCCCGATAATCTAGTCAGCTTTCTATCCATCTTACAGTCCATTTATCCAGTCCATATTGCCTTAACTTGCTGGCAAGAATATTGTGGGAGACCGTATCAAAAGCTTTGTTAAAGTCAAGGTATACCACATCCACTGACTTTCCCATATCCACAGAGCCAGTTACCTCATCATAGAAGCTAATCAGATTGGTCAGGCACGACTTGCCCTTCGTGAATCCATGTTGACTATTCCTGATCACTTTCCCCTCTTCCAAGTGCTTCAAAATGGATTCCTTGAGGATCCCCTCCATGATTTTTCTGGGGACTGAGGTAAGGCTGATTGGTCTGTAGTTCCCTAGATTGTCCTCCTTCCCATTTTTAAAGATGGGCACTACATTTGCCTTTTTCCAATCATCCGGGATCTCCCAATCTCCACAAGTTTTCAAAGATAATAGCTAAAGGCTCCACAATGACACTTGCCAACTCCCTCAGTACCCTAGGATGCATTAAATCCGGGCCCATGGATTTGCGTATGTTTAGCTTTTCTAAATAGTTCCTAACTTGTTCTTTCCCCACCAAGGGCTGTCCACCTCCTTCCCATGCTGCGTTGCCTAGTGCATTTGTCTGGGAGCTGACTTTGTCCATAAAAACAGAGGCAAAGAAAGCATTGAGTACTTCAGCTTTTCCCCTCATCATCTGTCACTAGGTTACCTCCCTCATCTAATAAGGTCCCCACACCTTCTCTGATCACCCTCTTATTGCTAACATGCCTGTAGAAACCTTTCTTGTTATCCTTCACATCCCTTGCTAGCTGTAATTCCAATTGCGCTTTCACCTTCCTGATAACTCCCCTGCATTCTCGAGCAATATATTTATACTTCTCCCTAGTCATCTGTCCAAGTTTCCACTTCTTGTAAGCTTCCTTTTTGTGTTTAAGCTCACCAGGGATGTCCCTGGTAAGCCAATCTGGTCGCCTAACACATTTGCTTTTCTTGCTGCTCACACTGGACCCCTCATTTTTGGCCCCATCCCAGAGCCTAGGGGGGCCCACAAAATCCACCAACCCTGGAACCCCAGAAGAGTTAATCTGGCCTGAGGCCTTGAACCTCAGTCCTATCTATTCTCCCCATGGGGCTGGAGTGCCAGAGGAGTGAGGTTTCTAAGTTGGGGCCACCTCAGTGAGGGTTGGGGTTTTTTGGAGGGGTTGGTTTTTTGCATCTCACTTGTGTGGTTCCCAACTGATTTTTCTGTGGGTCAGTGGCCCCCTGACCCAAAACACGTTCCCCACCCTTCCCATAAATAAAGACAATGTTGAAACATTTTGTATTGGACATAATATTTTATTTAAAAATGAAGCCTGGCCAACAAGCCCCCAATTGGGGCCAAGCCCCCATCTGGCTGCAGCATCGTAACACCTCTGGACTCCCCACACATCTCAACCCTGAGCCCATCATACACCTGAACCTTCTGCCCTGAGTCCCCCACATCCCAAACTCCTGCATCACCCGCATCCTCAGTCTTGTGCCACAACACTCCTGCACCATCCACACAGCACAAACCTGTGCCCTGAGCCCCTCATGCACCCCAACCCAAACTCCTGCATCCCGATATCCACAAGTCTGCAGCTTGCTCAGCACCCCAACCCTCCACCTGATCCCAACATTCTCCAGACTGGAGCCCCCTTCCCTAGCCAGCATTCCCTTCTTTACCTCCTCTTGCATCCACATTCCCTCGCAGAGCTTGCACCTCTCACCCTTTCCCACACCCAAATCCCACATTCCCACCCCAGAGCCCGCACGTCCTGTCTCAACCCAGTGAGAGTGAGTAAGGGCTGAGGACAGCAAGTGATGGAGAGGTGGGGAATGGAGAGGACAGGGTCTCAAGGAAGGGGTGGGGTCTTGAGGAAGGAATGGGTTAGATCTTGGCATGCCCTCACATTTAAAACGTGATCTTGGGTGTAAAAAGGTTGGAGACCACTGATCTAAATAATGTGAGACTGGAGGAAAGCTAAAGTAAGTGGAGAGTTGTTGATGTGATAATATAGAATTATGGGAGGCTTTTGTGAAGATCCACTGAAAATCTAGGGGTTCTTCCATTCTCCCTTCCGTGTGCAAAGTTTGAACAGCAAGTGATACGTTGCTGCCCTCTGATTTTTTCAATTGTGTGGAACTACTATTGGCGTTAGTACAGTATAGCACAGACACCAGGCATCAGTGTTTTTTAAGGTGTTGCTAACTATTAATGACAGATGTATTCTGTCTCTTGATGATTGTAGGTTAGGGTTTCAATAAGCAGGAAAGGTCAGAAAAGAGCCTGGAATGTTCAGGAGAAAGAGGGGGAGAGTAGTGAGTTTTCCAGTAGTGAATAAGGTTTTTCCATTTAGGATTTCATTGCTCTCCAACTGATGTTGTTTCGGCTACTAACTAAATTTCTATGCTTGTCCGGCTCTCTCTTTGCATGTCTAGAGAGATTAATATCAGGTGTATGCTACCCAACAGTGCCACGACCCAACCTCCGCACACTTCTGTTTTTACACTAGATTCAGTCATGGAGGATTATGAATATTACCTCCACCCTACTCATTGTCCTCCGGTAAAGCCTTTTCTCCAGCATTTGAACCCAGGACATATGCAAATAAACTAAACTGTAAAAAGAGAACATCACTCGTTATTACCCCTCCCATGTATGTACAAAATCCATAACAAAATAATTACAGGTGAAAACTGCTTGCCACAGTCCTATGCAAAATTACAATATTTTCTTCTCTGAAATAACTTTAACATACATGCAAAAAATTAGACCTTTCCATGAAACGAATATTTCCCAGAAGCACTTTCAGAACACCTGTAAATTACAAGTTGAGGACCAAATCCTGCTTAGGGATTTTAGCAGGACTCTCTCTTTGAGCAAGACAAGTGGGATGTGACCTTTGATGTCAGAGTTGAGAGGGGTCTGTGTTGATGGTGCAGGTTTCTAGGGTAACTGATTTAATTTAAGATTTAATTTAAAAAAATTCTCCATCCTATCTTTGTACCATACAGTCCACAACCCAAAGAATTTAGATTGTGGGTATCATGGAGCATTTTATCCAACACACCTTGGCAAATTTTGCAAGTTGTTTGTTAAGGGTACTTTGTATAGCTTTGCTGTCTGAGGACATTAGCTAATTCATCCTCACTTATCTACTTCAACATTGGAGGAAGGTCAGAGGCAGGGATTTCTTTCATCATTGTGGCACAACCATTGGACATAGCCTGTCTGAATCTGCTGATGCCTTTTGCTCTGACACAAGATAGGACATTCTCTAAATCAGGTAGTGAGGCAGGGTCACAAAATTAGATATTGATCTAAGCGTTAACGGGTATTTTTTAATTAAAATACCTCCCAAAACTAGATATAGAAGAGCTACAGAAATGTGCAAAGTTGTATATGAAGTGAGAACAATGCTTTAAAAACATACAAATCCCCAAAACATTGTGGAAATGCAGTGTAACTTTTAGTGTCGCTCTTCTATGCCAACAACTGGGCTTTAGACACTTCTATGAAAAATGACCATCCTGCCTCATCTTCTGCTGTTCTGTGGAATGCTCTTCTCAGTTTCCTTTTTTTCTGTGTTACTGCCCTCTGCATGGACAGAAAGAATGGCAGTAGGGGTAGAGCTATGGTTCCCCAGAACAATTGGTTACTGTGCCAGAACTAATGGGCTTCTTCTCTCTGAATTGATCCAGTTTGAATTTGAATGCCGGGCTCGAGGGGCGGACATCTTGGCTTACCCTCCTGTGGTCGCTGGTGGCAACCGGTCCAACACCTTGCACTATGTAAAAAACAACCAGCTTATCAAGGTAAACCAATGTCTTTCGTGTGTTTAAACTCCAGTAATAATAGTGCGTCCACATGTGCTACTCGCCCATCCACCAGCCCCTGACCATTGGTTACACGAGGCCCACGTTGGTGTCTCTCTTGTGATAATAAGTGGTGAAACAAATTGAGTGGAATGAAAGAATATTTATGCAGCAGTGGGAGAGGGGAAGCTAATATAGTAATCTGTTGTTGTCAGTAAGGCCAACTTCAAATCTTTCCTTCCCTTTTTGCTATCTTTTAATGCATCAATTGCCATATTTTCTAAAGGATGCAGAGCTTCTCTCATAGGTTGCAGATGCTGCTCAGTGACCATTCTGCTCCTGTATCACACATTTATGAAGTTCTTGTGCAGCAGTCTAGTATGCAGGGCACGTCTTGGATGTTGTAAAAGTCAGAGAATAGCACCAGTCAAACTGAAGATAAAATTGTGATAACAAGGATGGTAGGGCCCCTCTTCTCTCACCTGAATTCTTCTGTCTTGCTTTATTTTGGTACATAGTAAATGGTGATAGCAAACTTCTACTCTTTTTATGACAGAAAGAAGTCCAATTAAATCCCTTTAGCTGAGAACGGAGGAAAATGTTTTTGGGTCTTTTTGACTTGCTGTTGGTGAATCTGTCTGTCTTGTTTTCAGGGCTCTGGACCATTGAATCTTTCTCCAGCAATTTTGACAAAACAGTTTTAGCTTCATACAAGTCTCTGGAAGAGGTTACTACATTACTGTACTATATCTATGACTCACTCTTCAGTACAGCCTGTTATCTTGCCAATCTATTAATGCAGGAGTGAGTTTCCCTCCTGGCTTACTCTTTTGTTAAAGAGAGAGTGCCAGTTGGGTCCTTGAAATATTCTTTACACGCACCTGTGATAAGGTGGCAAAAAAGGGCATCCATTGTTACTCTGCCAGTCAAGGTCAGGTTTGTGAGCATAACTCAGGTGGTGTCTGATAAAGTCAGTTCAGAGTGTTTTTAATAGTGTTATGAGGAACAAATAATCATGAGGATACAATCATTAGCAAGACATTTGCTTTGTTTTTCCTCTGAGGCTTACCTTTCTGCCAGCTGGCACAACAGTGTGTCTCACTTGGAAGACGTCACCCAGGAAAACCCCAGTTCCTCTTGATGCTGCCTTCCGGGGAGCTTGCCTTTCCTAAGCAGAAATGTGATTGAGTTACTCCAGAATTAAGTCACCCATCTTACCTACACTTTTGGAGAAGGTTCCCCCTCACAGTGGAGGAGGAGGCAGTGTCAGGTAGCGCTGTTAATGCCTTGACACCTACCTGAGCAAGGCATGCCATTCCCATCAGTTCAAATGAACTCGAACATGTCCACTAATCATGTTAAAGTTGGGTGGCTGCTCTCATGCTGGACTCCATAATGGCCTCTTGTTCCAGAGAAACTTCCTTTCCCATAGAATGAAAATTAGCAAGGCCATTAAATGACCCTATCATCTCAGACTGCTAGGTTCTCTTCATAGTGTCTTGGAGTTACTTCACAAAATAATTAAGTAGTGTTGTCATTGTTTCAGTCCCTAGAATACAGGAACAGGGTGTTTGACATAGTGAGACTGTCAGAGGACTCCCCCACCTGGAGCACCCTCCAGCAGCCATGTGGACGCACCTGCCTCACTGTCCCTCCTTTAAGAATCCCCAATATCTCTGCCATGAATCTATTGCCTAATAATACTCCTCCTTGGAGCTGGCTTATTACAAAAATAGTGCAAATAGTCAAAAACAAAAGTCCCAAAACATTGTGCATTTTGCACACTGAGTGTATTTCGTCCTTCAAATCCCAAGTTCTTCAATCTTCTCCTGTCCTTTTAGCAGGACAACCACCCACTCTTACCAGTGGGAATCCCCACAGCCTCTCTGCTAGGAGTTCATCCTCACCAGAGGAACATCCTTGACTCTCTCTGATTCCAGCTGTTCAGTGCTTCCCAGTCTTCAGCTGTCTCTGTCCCTCTCCTCCTTCTCTCCAGGTTAGAAGTCAGGAGACAATCCCTCTGTTATTTTTTGCCCTTCACTCAATGGCCCTGACTCTGTGATGGGGAGATCAGCTGTGCCTTCAGCCTTCCCCAAGCACTTTCCTACAGCAGGGCTAGGCAAAATACGCCCTGTGGGCTGGATTCAGCCCACCAGACATTTGAATCTGGTCTGCCATGGTCCTTTGGACCCGCAGACAGGCTCTTTGCCTGCTGCGGCCCCACAAGCCGCTCAAAGCAACTGGCTGCTTGTGACAGCATGTGCATCTCTGCGCAGCGCACTCCTTGGGACCAACTGCCTCCCAGACTCTGCACCCTCTCTTACCCCCATTTCCCTAAGTCAGAATCCTTTCCTGCACCCAAACCCCTTCCTGGATCCCAATCCCAGGTCACAACGTCCTCCTGCACAAAGCTACCTTCCAGAGTCCACACCCCCTCCTGCACTCCAATTCCTAAACAAATTCATGGAGTGGCTCCCCATCAAAAATTACTACCTACCCCCTATTGAGATTCCTCCAAGGACCCCTTGATCTCTCACCTTCCAAGCTCTCACTCCCAAGCAGTTCTCACCTTTTTTTCCTGACTGGTTCTTCTACCCTTTCAGTTACTACCTTCTCTTAATCCCAACTGGGAAGCAGCAGATGAGTCACAGATGCATTGGCCTCTTCCTTTTTAAAGGACCATTGTCACCCTTAGACAGTGACACTTACAAAATATTCAAACCAGGGTCTTGAGAATCTTCAGTTGAGAAATTCCCCAGAATTTACTCAGTTTATTTTGTTATTCCCAAGAGAACTAGCAGGGATCATCCCACGTTGAACTAATATAATTGAACCACTTGTTCCCAAGAGGTTTAAAATGGAGTCCAAATGGAAAGTCAAACTAGCAGTGAGTCCAAACTACCAATATAAATGTTCATAATATTTACCTATGTATACTGATAGCAGTTAAACACCAGGAAAAGCTGAGGTTCTGCTTCACCAGTGTAAAGAACTGCACCCTCCCATTAACTCTGAGTTTGGTGGTCAGGGGGCCAAAGCCTGTGCTGGCTGCCATGCTGCAGAATGCCTGCAAAAGCATTGGGATAATGTTTGGTGTAAGCCAACACAGAATTTGACCAGACTTTTTACAGAACTGACTGTACTGTTGGCAGCTCACTTAAGGAAGGAGGGCCTGGCAGTTACCCCATGCTTGGACCCTAGGCTTGCACATGGTATTTCTCATCTCTGAAAAACCCTTTCAGTCCTGATAATTAATACAGAATCCTTGTTAAAAGGGATCTCTGTATTGGAGACTGGTTTAAAGTGATGACTACAAATGTCAGTCTGTCTGGATAAAGGTGGCTGCTTTAGGGTGCAGAATAGTTCAGGAGAAATGTCCCCTTTCAAAGAAAAGATTTAACATCAGTTTACTGGCACTCAGGCTTTCTAGGTATTGACAACCTTCAGGAAATACGTGGCAAGGTAACTGAATAAGTCATAGTTGCTTACGAGTACGTCTACACAGCAGCGTTATTTTGAAATAACTGGCATTATTCTGAAATAATAGAGTGTGTCTATACACTGCAAGCCTTTATTTCGAAATAATGTGAAGCTGAAGGACTTCTTACTCCGACTCCCATAACCCTCATTTCATGAGGAGTAAGGGAAGTCAAAGTAAGAGTGTTCTTCAACTTCCTGCTGTGTAGACAGCACCAAAAGCCAAATTAAACTATTTCAACTTCAGCTACGCAATTGACATAGTTGAAGTTGTGTAGCTTAATTCAACTTTAGCCCTGCTGTGTAAATATGCCGAATCTGAACTGACTGTAAGAGGAATCCAGTCTCCTGCATCTTTGGAGAACAGTGTCTCCTTGTTCCAGAAGTGAGCCCCTCCAGAGAAAGTCCCTTTCACAGGGGAATATAGCAGATGGCCCGAATCATGGTATATTTCTTCTTCTCCAGGATGGAGAAATGGTCTTGCTGGATGGGGGGTGTGAGTCTTCCTGCTACGTAAGTGACATCACTCGGACCTGGCCCATCAATGGCAGGTAGGATGCCCACAGATGGAAATGAGCCATGCAATACCTTTACAAGAGCGTGAGGAATGTGGTTGATTGTGGGCATTGATTTGTGATTAGCCATTAACATTTGTGTTTGTGTTTATGCACACACACATTATCTATCTATGTAAATAATTTTAATGTATCCTTCACTGTTGTATCTCAGAATAACTAAAATTACATAAAAACTGGGTGAGGACCTGTATTGCTCAGTGTTTTCTTATCAGTGACTGTAAGAAGGTTACAGAGCTGGTTTTTGCCTTTCCTTGTTCTCGTGCTGACTCTGGGCATGTGTGTGCAGCATAAGAGAACAGATGTTTAGTCCATGTGTGAGTGGCTGCCTGTCTCAGATCAGGAAGGTTCCAGCAAAGTGTCCCTTTGGTGGGGTTGGTTCTAGTGTCTCTTTGCTCATGTCCTTCCCTTCAAACTGCAGCTTTGCCCTGCTCTGCTCCAGACCAAGGAGTCCAACCAAGGTGCCTCTGCACAGCAGGGAAGGAGGTGACCTCAGCAGTTGCTTGTGTGCCCTTCCATACTGGCAGCCGGTGTGTTTTCTCCTCACTGCTTCAGCATAGAGCTGTCCCTGACTCCGAACTGCATGTGACCTGGGAGCTTCCCATTTGAGACATGACCTCCTTTGCTTTTCTCTGTCTTTCAGGTTCACTGATCCTCAAGCAGAGCTGTACCAGACTGTCCTGGAGATCCAGAAATCCTGCCTGAGCCTCTGCTCTCCAGGTGTTAGCTTGGAGAACATCTACAGCCTCATGCTGAGCCTTATGGGACAGAAGCTAAAGAGCTCGGGCTCGGGATTCTAAAGAAAAGCACTACTGAGAGCTACCTCTTCAAGGTACTTTAATTCTCTCCACCCCAGCATCCCCAAACCAGGTCTGCTCCTAGCAGGAACTGTTCTGTGTCTGGGAATCCAGGCACAAGCCGTGGAGACCAGGGTTCAGAGCTTACTGCAGAATATGGCGCTCTCATGTTGTTACAGCTGTAACAGGAAACGTGTCCTATAAAAGTGTGAACCAAGGGGAGGCAAGGCCTGTTTCTCTCAGCAGGTGGCAGCACCACCAGATCAAACTATACCAGCAATTTAGTCCTCAAGAAATGTGAAGGAGATAGGGTCGAGAACAGAAGATGGGATTAGATGATTTGATTCCTTTTTAAAATGGATCCTTAAGTGGGGGTGGGGATTAGAGTGATGCAGGGGGGTTAAGCATTGTAGCGGTGGGGTAAGTGAAACCTGTCCTGCATTCTAAGCCTAGTTCTTAGACATGTTTTAGCCACATCACAACATCACTTTTGCTGCAAATTGGCAGGCTCCATTGATGAGTGGGACTGGAGTATCCAAGGGATGCAGAAGGCAGAGTGGAACTATATTGGCAGGGCTGTTTGGGGCATCTAAGACTGAAGTATGTGATGTGTACAGGCTGGGAGTGAAGAGAATTGGCTACTTTATTGAGAACAGCAAAGAAACTGTCTGCTGTAGGCACAGGTCAAGCCAGTGACCATCATTTGTTCCTGAGCACCTAGTTCCCCCCCAATTTCACCTGAAATTCAGGAAAGCCCCCAGTGATCTTTTAAGAATGAGATTGATGAGCACGGTCCCTATGACAAACACATGCCATCCTGTTCCTGCACATCCCCCCCCTTCCTCTTTCTTCTTCATGATCAGAGTCTTCAGATATGTAAAAGATTGTGATAAAGAGGAAGGTGATAAATCCTACAGCTTAGCTACTGAGGACAAGAAGTCCTTAAATTGAAGCAAGGGAGATTCAAGTTCGACATTAAGAAACCTTCCTAACTGTAAGAACAGCTAAGCACTGGTTGTGGAATTTCCGTCACTGGAGTTTTTAAAGAATAGGTTAGAAAAATGCATGTGTGGGATGGTCTAGAATAAAAAATACTTACTCCTGCTCAGCAGAGGGGACTGGACTAGCTGACCGACTAAGGTCCCTACCAGTCCTATATTTCTATGATTCACTGTTGGGATGAAGGATCAGGGGCCAGGTTCAGTGGCTGTTTTAATCAGTGTTTTCCTTCCTGCTAGGCTGTTCGGAAGTACTGCCCACATCATGTGGGCCATTACCTGGGTATGGATGTTCATGACACCCCAGACATGTCCCGATCACTCCCACTGCAGCCAGGCATGGTGATAACCATTGAGCCAGGTAAAAGGACACATTCAACCCTGATTCAGTAACAAGTCACATTGATGATGATGCAACCATGATGACATAATATAATTTTACATAGCTCCCTGCACATTCAAACCAAAAAACCCTACCCACAGTATTAGAAAAGCACAGTGAATTATTCCCCTCCCAGCATATAACCAGAAATAACTACTTGCAAGGACTTGCAACTCAAAGTGTATTCCTTACAAAGCGCTGTCCTGAGACACTTTCTTTGAGATCATTCCAGTCGGGCTTGCACATAGAAATTGATCTTTGACACCGACTTTCTTTTCTCTGCCCTTTTCCCCTATTACCCAGACCACTGTCAGCATCGATTCTCATATCGGCAGCACTAACATCAAGAAATGCAGAAAGGCCAAATGAGTGAGGGTTTATATTGCTATACCAGGGATCTGTGTGCATTGGGGAAGTACTCTTTTCCCCTCCTTCCTCCAGGAGCTGACCCAAACAAAGACAAACAAGGGAAACTTTTCTTTACAAAGCTCTCCAGTTTGACCCCCTCCAATATCACTGAGGGCTCAGCCTCATCACCATATGAACCAGTGAAGGGGGAGGGGGCATTCTGTAGTGTCTTCTCATTCTGCTCTTCTAAGGGTTTTTATTGCCTCCTTTTCCCTCAGGCATTTACATCCCCCAGGATGACATGGCTGCCCCAGAGAGGTTACGTGGCCTGGGTGTGCGCATTGAGGATGACGTGGTGGTGACAGAGGATGCACCCCTGATCCTGTCTGCAGACTGTCCCAAGGAGATCTATCATGTTGAGCACATCTGTGGCCGCAGCCTGTGATCTGTCTCCTCTGTCTTATACACCCTGCTGGGTTCCTCAGGAAATGTGCTTCCGTGCACACGTGCAGTGATGTGAATTTCTGTGAATGGACCTGGGTGCAGGGCAGTGAGGAGGGGCAAAAGGGAGGCGGTTGTTGATGTTTGGGACTTTGTAGGTAAGACAGGGAATTGGATTGTGAATGGCTCAGGTAACATCACTGTTATAAAGCAAGAAACCTTTTATTTACAGAGTTAACCTATGTAATGACTGCTTAGTGCTGATTTAAAGATCCAGAACACATCCCTCTACTCCTGCACTTGTATGCACAATCTTGTTCAGTGCAGTCAGTGGGACATTAGCCCCTGTGCCTCATTCTTCCTCGTGGCTTCTTGAATAAGATGCAGCCACTGAGACCAGGTGCCATGCTCTGACCTTTGTGGGAATTTTCATACTAGGCCAATCAGAAACCAATTTAAGTGAAAACCTTCAAAAGTTTGTCTGGGAGAGGGAGTGTGTGGGTGGTTTTTGGCTTATGCAGAGCAGTGACATAAGGGGCGTTGGGAGACTGGAAGATGGGGTGGGATTGTGGGTAGTTTGTAGCAATGCAGAAAGGTTTTAGCATCTAGGTATAAGAATATATTACGCTATCTTTCTAGGAGGTCTGAGAGAGACTGGAAATAGGACGAAGGGTCATCAGAAGACATATGGTAGGGTTTGATAGTTGGGGGAAGAGAATGACTGGGTTCAGTGCATTGGTGCATCTTTGGATTGCCCATTCATCTGTCCTTCCAGTCTCTTCCCCTGACCAATTATCAGCTCCAGACTTCCACTCTACCCCCCCCACCCCATTTTTCTGAGATCAGCTTCACAGTGCTGGTCCACACTTACGTGTTGCTGTCTCTCTAGTTCAAGTATTTGTACATTGGTATATAACTGGGACAATCAAAATCCCATCTAATGCTTGAATGGCAAGTACATGCAACCACACCAATGGCCCTTAAGCAGCCCAGAACTTATGTCAAGAGGAAAGAAAACCCTTCTATGGGGGGGCTCAAGGGAGCTCTCCTTTGAAAGTTTTTTGAACATACAAGGCACCTGCCTTTTGGTGCAGTCCAAGTTTAAAAAAAAAAGGGGGAGGGGGGAGGGTCTTGGAAGATATATCTTGAGCCAGGTATAAATGTGATCTCTTGCCTTCAAGAGTAGGTGGATGAGTTTCCAGGTTCTAGAGAAGAGGATGAATCCTAGTTCTCCATTCCCTTACAATATTCAGTCCTTTTCAGACAGTGGTAAATGGATCTATAATAGAAATATAATCAGTGTTTGGTTATTTATTGGTCATATTTTGGCAATTAGCTTTCTATTTAATACCGGTGGGAAAAGTCACTATAGTGAGTATCTCTTGTTTTATTTATATATTCATTCTTTCCTCTTCCAAGGTTTCCCTGTATATTCTTCTCTGTTGTTTTCAGTATACTGTATGTTAGTTATTTCTTATTTCATTCTCTCCTTTCCCTATGCTTGCTTTCTGTCTTTCTTTCTTCCAAAATTTAACTGTTAGTCCCATGCTTCTCTTTCTAATCTGTCCATCAGTCTCTCCACCCACTTAGTCTCAGTGACTCTAACAATTAATATATAGGACTGGGAGTCAGGGACTCCTGAATTCTGTTTCTGGCTCTGCTGCTGATTTTGTGTGATCTTTGGCAAAATCGTATCCCTCTTGGCTTCATTTTCCTTTTACTCAAAATCCGCTTACCTCTTTTAGATGGATGTTGCAAGACTAGCTTAATAAGGGCCAAGTTATGCATCCTAGTGGACATGTGCATCTCTCATTGTCTTCAAGGGGAGATGGGTACATGCATTCAAGGGATGACTCTTTAAAGGCAACTAAAGTACCTGACCTGTTTTGTTTTGTTTTTTATAAAAAGTGGGTAGGAAAACAAGTTGAGGCTTTTAGTGAGTTTTGGAAATCAATCTATGCCTATTTAAAAGATCTATTATATTTTTATTGTGATAATTTTGTTACATCACAGATACTACAGTAACAAGTACAATATAAATTATTAAAAAGAAGTCTCACCAAAGATATATATGGAGATGCATAACATTGCTGCTAATGTGCTAGTTGATAATCATTTAGCCTGCACTCTAAATCTGTTACACATAACATTGTTACTCCAAACATGCCTTTGGTGCTGTGCCAGCCGATACCTACAGGTAGTAACTGTGGACTTTGAATCTACATGACAAGCTGCGAATAACATTCACCTATACAGTTATATTTGCCTATGTATCTAACTGTAGAATTGATGATTGTGTATCTACCTGTAAATAAAACTTCGCAATGAAAAGTTATTTTTGAAAAAAGGATCATTTGTAAGACATCATTTCTCTGAGCATAAAGTTACATAGATATAAGAACTTCCCGTAAGAACTTTCTTTTTCAGGGGAGATATAAACCACCTGTAAATTAACCCAGGAATTTCTTTAGGAGCCATAGCACAATACTGCATTTGTATGTGGCTGCAATTAGTTTTTTGAATAAATATTGCTTGTTCTTAATGATGAAAGAGGGTATATCCCCTAGAACAGTGGTCTCAATCAGGGATTCCCAGAGGTGTTCTAGGGGATACATCAATTCCTCTAGATAGTTGTCCAGTTTTACAACAGGCTACATAAAAAGCACTAGCAAAGTCAGTACAAACTAAAATTTCATACTGACAATTACTTGTTTATACTGCTCTGTATACTTTATACTAAAATATAAGTACAATATCTATATTCCAATTGATTTATATTATGGTAAAAATGAGTCAGCAATTTGTCAGTAATAGTGTGGTGGTGACAATTTGTATTTGTTTATCTGATTTTGTATGCATGTAGTTTTTAAGTGAGGTTGAATCTGGGGAGACACAAGACAAATCAGACTTCTGAAGGGATACAGTCGTCTGGAACGGTTGACAGCCACTGACCCAGAAAATAGTAAATTTATTTCTTATCAAACTGAATGTAGAAGGCGTTTTCTAAGTTATTGTATATGAATAACTAGAATGCATGATCTGAGGCCTAAATAATAATTAATAATGTCCTTACAAATGAGGAATCTTAATGTATTTATTAAAGGCTCCTAGTCATCTGAGACAAGGCAGTGGGGGAATTTTAAAACCAATTGTCATTTTAAATTGCTCTCGTCATGGAACACTACAGACTCCCTTCTCCACATGATGACATGGCCAATGGTCAGTGAAAATCATTTAATCAGCAGTCTTATATACCTGGGTTTATGATCTGTGTATGGTGTTGAAGGTAGGGATGTGGCAATACATTTGGTGAACAGAAATAGGTTTGAACTTTTATATAACTATTTTGCATAAATCCTTGGAATCTTCAGTTTGCAAAGCAATGTTGTATCTGCTTGCTTGGCAGCATTAAACGGAGAGAGATTGCCTATTCCTTCCTCCACTATACCCTTCCTCCACTGTGCTGGCTTCCAGATGTAATTGAAGATGTTGACTTTGATCTATAAAACCCAATATTTTTCATTTCAGTTTTCACAAAAAAGGCTTAGCAGTGACTAGCATGGTGAACATCAGAGTAAATGGGGTAGGATCTGAGGCCATAGTAGGGAAAAAACAAGTTGAGAATTAGTTAGACAAGTTAGGGTGGTTCTCGTATTACAAGAGGTAATTTCCCATTCAGGTACTCTTGTCTTCTCACTGCTGTTGGAAATGAGCCGAATTCATTCTGATTAAATTAGCACTGATCTCACACTCCCATCTCTATATCCTTGTTTTTCTCCTTCTGTCTTTTTTTCTGCATTTGAGGAAGTGAGTTGTAGCTCATGAAAGCTATGCTCTACCCTAATAAATGTGTTAGTCTTTAAAGTGCCACCAGACTTCTTGTTTTTGCTGAAACAGATTAACATGGCTTCTGCTCGGAAATTAGACAAGTTAGCTATCTTCAAGTCTGCAGAACCTGATGAAATACATCCTAAAATGCTTACAGAAGTAGCTGAAGAAATCTGTGGGCCATTAGTGATAATCTTTAAGAAATTGTGGAGGAAAAGAGAGGTTCTAAAGGACTGGAAAAAGCAAATAGAATGCCTAGTTATAAAAACAGAGAATGAGGACAACCCAAGGAGTTATATCCCAGTCATCTTAATTTTTGTACCTGGAAAGATAATGAAGAAAATAATGAAAGATCAATTTGTAAGCACCTAGAAGATACTTACAATTTTATTAACAGTCTACATTAATTTGTCAAGAACAAATCATTTCAAACCAAGTCAGTATCTGTCTTCGACAGGGAAACAAGTCTTCTGGATAGGGAGAAGCAGTAAATGTGATATCTGGACTCTAAAATGGCTTTTGTTATTGTCTCACATGCCCTTCTTATAAGTAAACTAAGGAAATATAGTCTTGACGAACCTGCTATATGGTGGGCGCACAACTGATTGGAGAACCATACTCAGAGGCTATGTCTACACTGGCGGGTTCTTGCGCAAGAACCCGCAGAGCGTCCACACTGCCCGCCCGCTCTTCTGCAAGAAGATTTACAGTATGGTATTGGAAGACAGGGCTTCTTGCGCAAGAAAGCCCGGTGGCTAAAATGGCCATCAGAGCTTTCTTGCGCAAGAGAGTGTCCACCCTGCCATGGATGCTCTTGCGCAAAAGCACATGGCAGTGTGGACATGTTCTTGCGTGAGAGTTCTTGCACAAGAACCCTTGCGCAAGAACCTGCCAGTGTAGACATAGCCAGAAAGTAGTTGTCAATAGTTCACAGCCAGGCTGGAAGTGCATATCTTGTGAGGTCCTGCAGAGATCTCTCTTAGGTCTTGTTCTGTTCAATATCTTCATCGATGATTGGAATAACAGCATAGAGAATAACAAAGTTTGCCGACAATACCAAGTTTGGAGAGATTGCAAGTGCTTTGGAGGACAGGATCAGAATTCAAAATGATCTGTACAAACCAGAGGAATGGTCTAAAGTAAATAGGATGAAATTCAATACAGACAAATGCAAAGTACTCCACTTAGGAAGCAATAATAATCCATTGCACAAATACAAAATGAGAAATGAGCACAGAGGGAGGAATATTGCAGAAAAGGATTTGGTGGTTATAGTTGATTACAAATTAAATGTAAGCCAACAATATAATACTGTTGCAAAAAAAGTGAACATTCTGGGATTTATTAACAGGAGCGTTACAAGCAAGACATGAGAAGTAATTCTTCCACTCCACTCCGTGCTCACTAGGGCTCCACTAAAATACTTTGTCCAGTTCTGGGCACCACATTTTGGGAAAGATGTGGAAAATTGCAGAAAGACTGATTGCAGCAAAATTGCAGCAAAAATGATTCAAGTTCTAGAAAGCATGACATATGAGGAAATACAGGAAAAACTGGGTTTCTTTAGTCTGAAGAGAAGGAAACTGAGGAAGGACATAAGTCTTTGTGTAAATAAAAGGTGGTTATAAAGAGAAGGTGATAAATTATTCTTATCCACTGATGATAGAACAAGAAGCAATGGGTTTAAATTGCAGTAAGGGAGGTTTAGGTAGGACATTTGGAAAAACTTCCTGTCAGGGCGGTTAAACACTGGAATAAATTGCCTAGAGAGGTTGTGGAATCTTCCCCCATTGCAGGTTTTTAAGAGCAGGTTAGACAACACTTGTCAGCAATCATCTAGAACAGGGGACAGCAACGCCCAGCACGCATGCCACAAGTGGGATGCAAGCCCATTCCCTGTGACAGGCAGGGTGGGAGCTCAGCCCCTCCCTTCCCATCTGTTTAGGGGAGAGCCCATGCTGTGGCTCCAGCCTCAGCTGCAGGCTGGAGCAACAGCTCCAACTTCCTGCTGGGGCAGGAGAGGTGCATGAGGCACACACGCATCCCTGGGGCTGCCCCTGCTTGGCCTGGTGTGCAGCTCATGGGAGCTAAAGGGTTAAGTGCCTCCACTTTCCAGCTACAGGCTTCCTACTGGGGGGAGGGGAGGGGAGGGGAGGAACAGGGCTGGGCCTGCTCTGCAGAGGCAGGGCTGTGGGTGATCAGCACATGTGGAGTGCTGGAGCCCTGGCTACTCCCCACAGTCTGTGTAGGGGGAAGGGTTGAGGAGCCCCTTCCCCAGCACCCCTCTGCACCTAGCTGGGCTGGAACCAGCCCTGGGCAGCCCCTGGCTCTACCTGCCCCAACTAGGGATGTAATAGTGTAGTCAATTAACCGATTAACTGATAAGCAAAAGCTTATAGGTTAATGCTATAGACTACACACATTTTCCCCAACCCCACCTGCCAGTAAATTTTTTAGCAGGCTGGTCAGCAGCCTGGCTCAGTACTGGCTTGCAATGGGTCTGGGACCTACCCCTGCTGCAGCTCAGCATTTAGAGTGTTATTAGGAGCTGGGTGGGCAGGCAGCCTGGCTCGGTTCTGGCTCATACCAGGTCCAGGAGCTCAGCCCTTCCCTGCTGCCTCTTTATTAGAGGCAGCAGCACAGGGTGACAGGCAGCTGGTCCACGAGTGGAGTTGGTTTTTAAACTGACTCCCCTCACAGACCAGCTCCCGCCTGGTACCCTGAGGCAGAGGCAGCAGCGCAGAGTGGCAGAAGGCTCCTCAGGAGTGAGGCCAGAGTGCACTGGCTGCCATCCCTGCCCCTGGGTACTATAGAACAGTGTTTCTCAACCAGTGGTATGAGTACCCTTAGGGGGTACTCAAGAGAAGTCTGAAGGGTACATCAACACAACTGAAATTTGGAGAAAACTGAATTTTTGTTTTAAGTTTTACAGCGCTTTATTATTTTTGTATTTTTTATACCTAAAAATTTCATTGCCCGCCCGGCTACGATTAAGTTGTTTAAACAAATGTGTTGCAATGGTAGAAAAAAAAGTTGTGTGTCTCTGAAAACTGTAGGTACTGGGGGTACTTTTTTTTTTTTTTTTTTTGAAAAAAGAGGTACTTTATAAATATAGGTTGAGAAACATCACATATACAGTAGCCCAATGTCTGAGACTCTGTAATACTGAAATACTGGCTGTTCCCTCTGGGCGGCGCTGTTGCCTCCCGCTGTGGTGCTCGGCTGACTTCTGCGCCGTTCAGCCGGGCCGCTGCGCGTGAGCAAGCTGTGCAAGTGGCCATTTGGGTTCTGCACTCCCCATGCAGCACCGGGTTGCTGCATGGGGAGCACGGGGGTGCTGCATGGGGAGTGCAGGGCCCAAACGGCCGCTTGCACCGCTTGCTTCCACGTGGCGGCCCAGCTGCGCGGCGGCCCAGCTGCGCGGCACAGAAGTCAGCCGAGCGCCACGGCGGGAGGCAACAGGGCCGCCCAGAGGGAACAGCCAGGGGGCCGGGCCTGGATGAGCGTGCATTTGACGTCAGGAAAGGGCGCCAGATTCAAAAGGAGGAAAGCGGAGCAGACACAGAGGACGCAGAAGAGACCGAGGAGAATGGAGAAGGCGGAGGACAGCGAGAGAGAGAGTGAGAGACGCAGCAGGAGGAGGAGAAGAGAAAAACAGAGAGAGAGGCGGGAGGAGGAGAAGAGAAAGAGAGAGAGATGGAGAGAGAGAGGGCGAGGCAGTAGGAGAAGAGAGAGAGAGGCCGTTTGCTCCCGTGCAGCGGCCCGGCTAAGCGGCGCAGAAGTCAGCCGAGCGCCACGGCCGGAGGTGAAGGAGGACGGGGAGGTGACGTACACGCCCAAGGGGCAGGGCCTGGACGAGCATGCATCCCCAACGGAGACAGAGGAGAGTGGAGAGAGAGTGAGAGGCAGGAGGAGGAGGAGAAGAGAAAGGGAGAGTGAGAGGCAAGAGGGGGAGAAGAGAAAGAGAGAGACGGAGAGAGAGGCAGAAGGCAGAGGAGAGCTGAGAGAGAGAGGGGGAGGCAGTAGGAGGAGGAGAGAGAGAGACGGAGTTCAGGAGAGAAGACCGACGTGGAGGAGAGACCTGAAAATCCCGTCTTATGGTGGGCTAATTGGCTAGTTGGTATAGAATAGTCAACTAACTGATAAGAATTAATGAGGTTACTCAATTATTCAATTTAACCAATATTTAATATTCCTAGCCCCAACCCCGGAGCGGCAGACAAAGGGCTGGGCCGGGCAGGGAAGAGACTGCTCTTCCCCTCCCCCTCCCCCCCGCCTCTCCTTGTCCCAGTACTGCTGCCCTGCCAGTGAGTGCACTGGAGGCACAGGTATGTGGGGGCAGGAGGAGGGGTGAAGGAGGATGCAGGGGCAAGGGTTGTACTGAGGGACATGGGGCGATGCAGGAGATCAGGCTGGGGGAGGATCATGGGGCTGAGAGGAGCTAGGCTGGAGCAGAGGGAAGATGTGAGGGGGGATACTATTTTATTTTGCAGAAGCTGCACTTTCCTTTACTCCCCACTTCTTTGCCTCCCTTCCCAACTAGCTATTTGGCTGCATTCTCACCCTCTCACCTTCTCTGCGTTTCTCTCCCAATCCCCTTCTGTCCCCAAACTCCCTCTTGTACCCCCACCCCACACCCTGCCCTCCTGCTGCCAAACTCCCTTCCAGACCCTGCCCTCCTCACCCCCTCCTGCATCCCTATCCCACTCGCTAGCAGCCCTATCCCACACATTGAACCCCTCATTTTTGTTCCCACCCCAGAGCCTATGGGAGTTCACAAAATCCACTAACTCTGGAACCCCAGAAAAGTAAATCAGACCTTTGGGAAGCTCTGAGCCTCAGTCCTCTCTGTCTCTTCCCTTCACCCCGTGGGGGCTGGAGTGCCAGAAGAGTGAGGTGTCTCAGTTTGGGGGACACATCAGTGAGGGTTGGAGGTTTTGGGAGGAGTGTTTTTGCTTCACTTGTGTGGTCCCCAACTGATTTTTCTGCAGGTTAGTGAGCCCTGACCCTAGAAAGGTTCCCTACCCCTGTCATAAATAAAGAAAACATTGAAACCTTTTGTGTTGGACATAATATTTTACTTTATTTAAAACGAAATTTGATAAACTAACATGAGAAAGTTAAAAAGTTTCAGAGGGGTAGCTGTGTTAGTCAGTAACTGAAAAAACGTAAAGAATAATTAATAGTCTTGTAGCACCTTAGATACTAACAAAAAATGTAGAAAACAATCTGTTTAATAATTTAAATTAAACCGTTCTCCCCAGCTGCAGCACTAGCAAAATGGTTTGGGTGTAATTATGTAATTAACAGTGAGTTTCCATTAGCAACTGGTAGTCCACAGAAAAGTTTTCATTGACCCAGGTGGTTCACAGAGTGTGGGGTGGAGAGATCCCCTCCTCCCTCCCGGGAGAGCAGCACGGCTCAGGGCAGGAGGGTTAAATCTTGGCACGCCACTTCAGAAAGGTTGATGACCTCTGGCCTAAAATACTTAGTTGCGCCAGGAGTTCAGGGGAGTGGGCTAGACCTTCCAGTGCTATATTTCTATGATTCTATTACTGGGGTTTTGACTATATGAAAAATGCCCCTCACCAAGCACTACTATGGCAGATGCGATCTGCTGAATCACTCAAGCTAACAGTCCTGATATGTACACAGGATTCTGATGGTCCTCAGAGAGTCCTTAACCATAGAATTCAATTTTCCTGGATGTAGGAACCTGAGTTTGATGACCCTTAACTTTAACTTTGCTCAGTATTTTGGTTGATGGAGGACTAGGGATCCAGTTGCAGGTGTATGTGGAAGAAAGATTTTTGTTGAAACAATGAAACAAGTTTTAAAAGGAGCCAAAGTATAGATGAAGATTCTCAAACCCACTCTAACAATCCCAGAGAAACCTCCTGACTTCTATAGTCTGATCAAGACTTCTTTTCACATGCCCATTTTACTTCCCAAAAAGCAGTCCTCTCATTGGCAAATGGATGGCAGCTATTTCAAATCCAGCAGTTACTAGGCAGTTGGGCCTGTGCTCCCAGCTTATTTTCCAGGATTGCGTTGTTATTAAGGAGGCACTGGTCACAGCTTCATTGTTAAGGATGAGTTTTGTACTCATCTATGAAAAATACAGCATATCCTCCCAAAAAATTACAGCATATATTCTGAAAAGATTTTAGGTGGTACAAATTGGAGATGCAAATCAAGGGAGAGGTAAATTAGGGTCTGTGGATGCAAGGAAGGATAAAGAACAGGAGAAGGGGAAATTGTGGTGTGTTTGCGTAGGGGAAAGAGGTGGCCAGGTATGTTCTCTAGCTGCTTTGCGGTGTTCTAGTGACACAAAGCAGCTTATAACCTGCTCTAACTGACCAATACATACTGACTTGTTTGTGCTACTCCAGAGTTGCAGAAAGCAACCATAGTGAACCCGTGAATCTGGTACTAAAAATTAAATTTCAAAAAATTATTTAAGGCTGATATTGGTCCTGCCTTGGAGATATCATTAGAGATATCATGGTACAATTCTCTGCAGTTCTTGTTCAGTATGTTTGTGTACAGCATTTTGAATACTTACTTGGAATACTTGGAAGATCCTTGATTTCATTGATGTGGATAGTCTCACCACCGATGCAGATCACAACTTTTCCATGCCGTCATGTTTTACTCGTTTCTCGTCCATGTCCTTCCATGAATCCTCCATAAAGTATCCACCCAATGTGCCAGAGGCCTTGCTCTTGTTCTTTTTACATCTTGTGGGTACCAATGGAGTATACGCACTGTTCATCTGTGGTCTCTCAATCTTGCTACATGGCCACCCCATCTCCTTTTCCAATTGGTCATACGTTGGATGCTATCCTTGACACCGCTTCTTGCATGCAAATCATTGATAGTAACATGCTGTAGCCTACTGTGATGGGGGGTACCAGCCCTGCACTGTGAGAGCTGAGCCTAATCAGGCCCACCTGGCTGAAGAAGCCCTGCCCCCGCAACCCTGCTGGGCATGCTCAGACTGCAGCCCAGGTATAAAAGCCTGAAGGGAGGCTCAGTCTGGGCTGGCAGGTGGAAGAGAAGGACCTCAGGCTGGGGCTCCTGAGCAGCCACAGCCGCCCCCGCCCCCGGCCCCAGCCACCCGAGAGGAAAGCAGTGGAGGTTCTGACGCCAGGTGGGATGTAACCACCGCAGATCACCAAGGAAATGTGGCCCTCGAGGAGTCAGAAAACCCAGCTACCACGTGGGAAGTCAGCCTGTCAGATCAGGTAGGAAGTGGCCCAGAGAGGGTGCAGGAGTGGCATCTCCCACCCAGAGATCCTCAGTGTGTTTCGGTTGGATTCCCTGCTGAGGGAGAGGTGGACTGTTCTGCCACTCACAGGGCCTTGGACCAGGATCCAGTGGAGTAGTGGGCTTGGGTCCCCCTACTGGGGCGTAGTCCCCCCGTCCCGCCCCCGTGCCTCTGGCCATTAAGCCATCCAGCCCTGCTTTAAAGGGCCGGGGATTGACTTTGTGTTATTGACTCTGGCCATTAGGCTGTCCAGCCCTGCCTTAAAAGGGCTGGTGATTGACTTTGCTGTACTGCCTTTGGCGATCAGGCCATCCAGCCCCGAGGGGAGGGGCCAGACTACCGATGGTTTACCGGTTACGCGGGGTGTGCTGTGGGCTCAGATAGCCCAGGGACATGGGACCCTACCCCCCACTCTGGGGAGGGGGAAGGAAGGACCGCTCCGCGACACCTACTTACACCCACCATGCATCTCCATTGCTCTTTGGGTGGTTTGCAGCTTTAATTCTTCTGTAAACATTGTGTTCCAGGTTTCACAACCATACAGAATCACCGGAAGGACACTGGTGTTAGAGATGGGCTTTTACGGAGGTGGAAAGTTTGGGATCAACAAAAACACTGCGCAGAGTCCCAAAGGCAATCCAACACAACTTCCTCCTCTTGCTCCACTCTGGGCCCAACTCAGTGTCCATCTAAAACGCTTGTCCAAGATACATAATTCAACAGACTGTCCATCCAGCTGCATGACGTACTCTGGACAATATGTGTTTTTCATCCACTTAGTTTTTCCAGTGTGGATGGTCAGGCCATTCTCCTTCACATTCTTACCGATGTCATTGAGGAGGGTTTTGACGCAATTAAGACGATGTCATCACCGGAAAGGAGCATCTGAACAACCTCGCCATCAATCAGAAATCCATCTTTCACTTTGATCTTCTGCAGGACATTTACCAGGATGCTGGCAAACAACTTTGGCGAACAAACATCCCTGTGATGGGGTGGATATACCCCACACTGGAGAGAGGGGGGTAAAAGGCCTTTGGGTGGAAGAAGCCCCGCCCATTTCTGCCAACTGGGCATGCTCCCGCTGTGGGGACTGTATAAAAGGCCTGGGTACAGCTCATTCAGGGGGAACTGCAAGAAAGGAAGAAGTTTGGGCAGGAGCTCCTGAGCCATCCTGGTTGATGCAGTCATCCTCCGAGCAGCAACCCCAGCAGCAGACCCAGCCACAGCTGCCACTGGAGAAACAAACCGAGCAGCAATCCCAGTCACAGCCCTCTCTGGAGCCGCAGACCCCATTGCAGCTGCCACCGCCACGACCCCAGAGACTACCCCATGACCGGAGAACAGCTGTAAGGTCCAGGTACACCGTGCCGCAATCCGGGGACTGAACCCCCCCCGAGACAGTAGGAAATGGCCCAGGGCGGAGGAATACCCTCCTGGGAGCTCAGCGTGTTGCGAGTGGACGTCCCGCTGAGCTGGCAGTGCAGTCACCACTGCCAACAGGGCCCTGGGTCGGGACCCGGTGGAGTGGGAGGGCCTGGGTCCCCCTGCATTCTAGGGTTGCCAGATGGTTTCAACAAAAATACTGGACACACTTGACATTACATCACAATCTACATTACATCTGATTTAGAAAATATCGGACATTTACATTTTCTCATTTATATTTTCTCAATTTGTTTCCCGAACAGAAAGCTCAAATACTGGACTGTCTGGTTCAAAACCAGACACTCGGCACCCCTACTCCCCGCAACTGGTGGTCGGTTCTCCAACAGCCAGGGAGAGCACACTGGCTACTCAGGCCTCTAGGCCACTGAACTTTTGGGCTAGGCCTGTGGGCCATATTTCCCCTGAGTAAGGGACAGTGAATTGTGAGGTTGGTACCGCAGGGGTGTCGCGCCCCATGACAGAGGGGTGCACCCCATGACAGTCCCCCTGCCTTACTCCTCATTTAACTTGGATGATCAAAGGATCATCAAAAAGCATGATTTCCGTAGTTGCATCCATCATAGACTATTGTATGATTCTAACATGCACAGGAGAGACGCCCTGCGAAAGGAGAGCACTTAAAGCTTCATTTTGTTCCACCGAGTCAAAGGCTTTTTTAAAGTCAATAAACAACAAGCATAGTGGGCGTAGTTCAGTGGTCCCCAACCTTCTGGGGCTGCTGGGCGCCCGGGGGCAGGGCCACGCATGTGCCGTGCGCCCGGGACCGGCACCGCACATGTGCCACACGCCGGAGGCGGGGCCAGACCTGATGATTCGGCGGGCACACATAAATGCCCCGGCAGGCGCCATGGCGCCCGCAGGCACCGCATTGGGGACTACTGGCGTAGTTCCTGCTAAGGTGCGGGCCTGCACAGCTGTTCACAAAAAATTCTTCCCCTGCTTACCTCCTCTGGAGAGCTGCACAGCAGTACTCGCGTGGCAGGCGGTTGCTCCAGTGGGCAGGGCCAATTGAGATGGTGTTGGTGAGTGAGCCACTGGGGCAGGGAGCTGGGACCTGCCACAACCACGTGGCAGGGGGGTGGGGAGGCCTGCTCTCATGGATGGGGCTGCCACCTGACGGGGGGGCCAGGGCCTGTTCTAGTGGCTGGGGCCAGTAATGGGACCTGCCGCATGGCAGGGGCTGTATGTGTCTGCTCCGGCGGCTGGGAATGGGACATGCGACATGGCTGGGTCTGCTCTGGTGGCTGGGAATGGGACATACTGCATGGCGAAGGGTGGGGAGAGATTTCTTCTCCAGCGGTCGGGAATGCGTGTGTGTTAATAAATTGAGTGCCACGGTGGCACACATCCAAACCAGCTGCACATGACCTCAGTATTGGTGCACAAGCCAAAACTCACTCCACTCCGGGTTGGTAAATCTTAGAGGGAATACTGATAGTGGGAACTTGTATACTCTACACCTTTCAATCATCTGTGCGACCACAAAAGTGTGGTCCACTGTGGAGAATCCTCTACGAAAGCCTGCCTGTTTCCTTCTCATGTTTTTCCCAAGAACACCCTCAATATGGGCATAGATCATTCTCATAAAGACCTTATAAAGATGAGAAAGCAGGCAGATGGGTCGATAGTTGCAACTGTCTTCTCAATCACTTTTTTGGGCAGAAGAACAGTTTGTGATCTCTTCCAGTCTTTTCAAATTCTCCCCTCATTAAAGAGCATTTTAAATCATTTTTAAAAATAAATTCCTAGACAAAACCTATATTTGTGTGGAGATAAGATTGAGAGTATGTATCAGTAATCTGGATAAAACACATTGTAGGGATCATAAAGTATAAGACTGGAAGGGACCTCAGTAGGTCATCTAGTGAAGTCTCCTGCACTCAAGGCAAGATGAGGTAATAACTAGACCATTTCTGACAGGTGTTTGTACAGGAGGTGTTCTTAAATATCTTTAGTGACAGCAATTCCACAGCCTCCTGAGGCAATTCAGATGTTGTTCTTATATCAGAAACAAGCATTATAAAACCAAGACATTAAAAGTGAAGGTTAAACATAGAAGAAATCCAAATATGTTAAGGTAAAAAAAGTGTGTAGAATCTATATAAATATGAATAAAAAAATACTGAATGTGTGTGTCTGTCTCTTATCTTATGTCTGCAAACACTCAAATGCTTTAACTGTAATTTGGTTGTTATTTCAGAGTGTCACTTTGGGTCAGAGTCAAGGCTGTTTGGCTGCCATAATTGTTCATTTCCACACTTAAAAACATTTGGATTTATTTTCAACTGGGATTTTATTGTATTATGGCTCTGTGCTGGAGTGCCTAGAACCTTTATATAGGTGTCTTACTGTTATGGACAGCTAAATGAAATGAACTTGGGTTTATAATGCTTGTTTTTTAAATCATTACATCATCTATGTCATGTATTTTACTGAAGATACTAGTCTGACTTTCAGCCTTAACTCAGTATTGTTGTTTTGTTTGGGAATTAATAATAGCTTTCAGAAAGAGGGGAATTGACTCCTATCTGGATAATTATGCTAACCAGAGCTTTGTGCAGAGATAAAGCTGAAGTAAGCAGGCACAAAGATACAGTTTTTGGATCTTCTCAGATTTATGATAAACAGAGGAAAGCCGTACACCGTTAGAGAAGCCAATCAGAGACCTGGGGTGTGCGAGGAGAGGTGTAACGCTTTCTGGGGTGGGTTCTGAGGCACCTCGCTACCACATGACCTTAGTATGAGGAAGCCTTGCTTGGCTGTCATGGATCACCTTCCCTACTCCACCATGCTCTAAACCCTGCATTCTCTGAGCATCCCACTGGAGTGTCCACTTAACATTCACAGATCTGGTGCTGCCACGGAAAGAGTACAGCTCCAGCTAACCAGTTACACCTCAGAACACTGCTCTGCTTAACACAAGAGTGCTTAGATATTTTATAGTGAAATCAAGAGAGATTTAACAAGAGATAGCAATTCGAAGCCATAGCAAGTAGAAGGATTGGAAAGAAATTGTGATGTATAAAAATATATGAACAAACCTATTCCTGGGTGAAGCTTTGGGCAGAGCAAGATTCCCTATATTTCTGTGTACTGCACAGCAAGAAGATGAGCCCCAAAGTGCACTGGTTTAAAGGCAGAGGTTAGACTAACTCGAGTAGACCCCAATAATTAAATGAGGTAAGTTTGGGGAGGATATATCTATACATCTACTATATATTTGAGAGAGTTTGTGTGTCTGTGGGTCTGTTTGTTCAAGAACTCCTCCTAAATGGTATGAACTAGGGCCACCAAATTTAGTAAGCAACTTCCTCTTATCATAATTTAAAGTTGTGCCAGTACAATGGGATGTGCCTGTAATGTGATTGTTTTTCATAAAATGGAAAGGGAGGGGTCTGCTAAGAGGGACAGTTAGCTACATCGATGGCATTTTCATCATATAGGGTACGTCTACACTAGCCCCCTAGTTAGAACTAGGGAGGCTAATGAGGGCGACCGAAATTGCTAATGAAGTGAGGGATTTAAATATCCCACGCTTGATTAGCATATTCCTGGCCGGTCGCCATTTTGGAAACTGACTAGCCTGAAGTAACTGCCCGCGTCCACACGCGGCAGAGAAGCGGGATTCCGAGATAAACCCCTTAGTTTGAATTAACTGTTACCTCGTGGAATGAGGTTTAACAGTTAATTCGAACTAAGGGTTTATCTCGAATCCCTTCTCTGCGCGCGTGGACGCGGGCAGTTACCGGCTAGTCGGTTTCCAAAATGGCGACGACGAATATGCTAATCAAGCATGGGATATTTAAATCCATTAGCAATTTCGATCGCTCTCATTAGCCTCCCTAGTTCGAACTAGGGGGCTAGAGTAGACGTACCCATACAAGGAGACCCTTGAAGAATTCCACAGGGATTTCAACAACTTTCACCCCACCATCAATCTTAGCTTGGAACAGTCCACACAAGAGATCCACTTCCTTGACACTACAGTACAGTTACATGACGGACACATTTCCACCACCTTATACCAGAAATCTACCAACCATTACACTTACCTACATGTCTCTAGCTTCCATCCTAGACACATTTCCCAATCAATTGTTTACAGCCAGACCCTAAAATACAGCCGGATTTGCTCCAGTCCCACAGACTGAGACAAACACCTACAGGATCTATATAAAGCATTTTTTAAACTAAAATACCCACCCAGAGAAGTGAAAAAACAGATTGACAGAGCCAATCAAGAACCCAGACATCAGCTTCTTCAAGACAGGCCCAACAACAAAAACAACAGGACACCACTTGTCATTACCTACAGCCCCCAACTTAAACCCATCATTAACCATCTACCTATCCCAGAAAACAATCCCTCACTCTCACAAGCCTGGAGGGAAAGGCCAGTCCTAGCCTACAGACAACCCCCTAACCTCAAACAAATTCTTTCCAGTAACCACACAGCATACCTCCATCATACTCACCCAGGAACCCAACCCAGCAATCAACTCTAGTGGCAACTCATTCCACACATCTATACAAGCGGCATCATCACAGGACCTAATCACATAAGCCACCACATCAGAGGCTCATATAACTGCACATCCACTAATGTGATCTGTGCCAGCAATGCCCTTCTGCCATGTACATTGGCCAAATTAGACAGTTTCTACGAGAAAGGATTCATGGATACAAATCAGATATTCAAAAAGGTAACACACAGAAACATGTTGGGGAACATTTTAACTTGCCCGGGCACTCATTAATGGTTCTCAAAATTTTGATATTATTACAAGCCAATTTTTAAAAACAGCTCGAAAAGGAAGCTGCAGAGCTTAATTTCACTTACAAGTTTGATACCGACAATAGAGGTTTAAACAAAGACCTTAACCGGATTACCTGCTACATTCCACGTCCTAATGACATAAAAAACCAAACACTGGGTACTTAAGAGCACTTAGTACCCACTCCATTAGCTTCATTTAGCATGGACACTTTAATTGACAATAGTTCCCCCCCTTTTTTCCTCCTTTTTCCTTCTCTTCCCCCTCTATCCCCATCCCCTCTCTCTATTTATTTGGAATCTGGACCCCTTAATTTCATTCATCTGAAGAAGTGAGTTGTGCCCATGAAAGCTCATAATGCCATCTACATTTTTTGTTAGACCCTAAGATGCTGCAAGATATTTTTTTCAGTTACAGACTAACACAGCTATCCCTCTGAAATTATTTACCCTAAATTACTGCTATGTATTCTCAACTTTAATTCCATTTTAATGTAATTTTTCTCAAATAAGTCAGCTAAATTATGTGTGCACATTTTGAAGAGTTTGCTTGCTGTGATTTTTAACCAGAAGGGTTCCCCCAAAAAGGTGAGACATGCTGTCTGAAAAAAAATGTGATTTTTTTTTTAAATGCTGTAATTGAAAAACTATATAATTTTTGGACTCAAATGTATTTTCAAAAAATGCAAGCATGATAAGATTTACATTTCCAAATGTTTTTCAAAAATGATTGAAAACTGAACAGAAAGAAAAGATAACAAATGTCAGTTAAAATGGAAAATTTTGGTGCAACCTTAATTATGAACTTATACTAATATCTCCAAAATAATCACAGGAGGGAGATACAACAATTACTAATTTTCTTCCAGTGTAATCTATGCCCAAGATTTTAATGAGTTTTTAATGACATGGTACATTGGAAAACTGTTTTATTCCATCATTTATTTTAAGGCAAGAAATGGGTTGGCACCAAATGTAAAATGTATTAAAGCACCCATTTTGAATGAATGTGAACTCTTAAGCTAATAAAGAATTACTCACAAATTCTCAGACAGTTCATTCTATACTCTATTCATAGTTGTCATAGACTGCATGGTCAGAAGGGACCATTAGATCATGTAATTTTACCTGTATATCACAGGCCATTACATTTCACCCAGTTACCCCAGTATTGATGCCAATAACTTATGTTTGATGAAAGTGTATTTTCCAGAAAGACATCCAGTCTTGAAGACCCCAAGAGACAGAGACTCCACCACTAATCTTGGTAGTTTGTTCCAGTTGCCAATCCAATTACGCTCATTTTCTTAAAAATGTCTGATTTCTTCTTTGCCTCTAAATTCTAATTAAAAGTAAGTTCTCTGTTGTGGAGGATACATTGTATTCTTCTTGCCTAACAAAGAGGTTGTACTATGTGCAAAAATGGCATTTCCATAAAAAGTGTAATACATTGAATTTAATCTTTGGCCTTAGTCACTTATGTTATTCAAGAGTTGATACCATGTCACACGATGGGGTTGAAAGCTGTTGTTCGGTAATAGCTTAATTTTTTTAAATTAAAATAAAACATTTTAAACCAAAACCAATAACTAACTAATCTATCCAGTTAATAAAATTCACAAATTGAGAGGTCTAAGACTTGAGGCCAGAGATGTGATTGAACTTCTTTGTCAGATGAGAGGATTATTCTGATTCACATTGGTCAGTAGCTACTACCTCTAAATCTTACTGGATTTCTGATCACACAGCTCCTTCTTTTTCACAAAACAGCTTTTACTGCAGAGGTCTGTCTAGGATGCTAAGTTGTTCAGCCGTCTTGAGCCTTTGTGGTTTTTCATGATCAGTAACTGGGTGGCATGACACCTGCGTGGTGCCATTAACTGTGGTCACTCTGGCTGGCATAAGAGTCCTTAGTAGGCTTTTTACATTTGATAATGGTGAACACATGTCAGTGCCCTGTCTTTTGCACTATGGATGCCACTGAGACAGACGACTAGTACCCCTTTTGTTCTGTTCCACCTATAGGACTGACCCTCAGGGTGATTATAATGCAGTGGTTCTCAAATTGTTGTATTGGAGACACCTTTCACACAGCAGGCCTCTGTGTGTGATTCCCCTTATAAATGAAACACTTTTTAAATACATTTAACACTATTACAAATGCTGGAAGTGAAGTGTGGTTTGCGAGCAGAGGCTGGCAGCTCATGACTGCCACATAATAACCTTATGACCCCCAGTTGGAGAACCCCTGTTATAATGTAACCTTTCAAAGGGTCCACTCTTTCAAGATGATGCCTCACGTGGGTTTTCTCTGAACATTGTGGATAGTGCCTAACCAAGACTGGGGGCAGGGCAAGAAGAAGTTGCTCAACAGCCTTTCTGAGAGGTTATTTCAGACTCAATCCAGAGGGCTGTGTCGTGGGGTGTGATGTCTGTTTCAGGATAGCAACCCAGTGTATGTGGAACTGAACGTAGACAGGGGTGGTGGAACTTGGGGTGCTGGAGGTGCAGGAGAAGGTTTGAAGAAGTAATAACCAAATACATAGTTTCTGCTTTCAGTACCCCCACTATAAAAATTGTTCCAGCGTTCCTGAATGTATGAGGGTGCATCTAGACAGCGGTACTATTGTGGAATACTTCTGGTATCCCAAAATAGCATTTCCACGTCTTGACAGCACGCCTGTTCTTTTGAAAACTATTTTGAAATAACTGGTGCATTATTCTGATGTCCCTGTAAACCTTGTTCCACACGAATTAAGGGACGTTTCAGAATAGCACTCTATGTTGAAATTTGGCACTGAGTAGAGGAAGAGTGCTAAGAGTGCAGTGTAGACACACCCTGAGGCTATGTCTACACTGTAGCATTTTGTCGGCAGAGGAAATGCAAAGGAAGCACTCATTAGCATTTCTCACGCTCTCATTTGCATAGTCTCTTCCAATCCGTTTTGCAGAAGAGGTTTTTGCCGAAAAAACCAGTTATTTTGAGGGATAAGGGATCTTGCTCAAAAGGGTTTTTTTTGCACAAAATATTGGCCCTGTCTACACTGTGTTTTTTTCCACAAAAACCTTTTCCACAAAAACGGATTGGAAGAGACTATGCAAATGAAAGCACGAGAAATGCTAATGAGTGCTTCATTTGCATTTCCTCTTCCAACAAAATGCTACAGTGTAGATGTAGCCTGTGTTTACATTCACATTGGTGTGCAAGAGATGTGATTTTTCCCTGAACAGTTTTTATTACACATGACAAGAATATGTATACAACTGTTTTTCTCTTTATTTTTTCCAGTGATAAATATGAGTAAAAGTGGTGATATGGTGGTATCATAATAATATACAATGTATACAGAACCATACAGTAGGGGTGAGTGTCCTTTATTTTGCAATTATCAACCGTAGTTTTCTGCTCCCTTTTGAACTGGTCCGAGTTCTATGTTGCTCTTGCTGTGATTTGTTCCTTTTTTAACTTTACTCTGATCCAGGGCCAGGTATTCAGCCTATGGTGGCTGTGTTGCGATGCATCCCTTTTGTTAGGATTGCATTTCTGGCCAGGGTTAAGATCATATCCATTGAATAACATTTCAAAATGTTAGCAAGGCCAAAGGTACATAATTGTGTAGGAAAGACAGTTTACAGCACCTTCTTTGTTGTGGTGTATTACTTCTGCCCAAAAGGTTTGGGTTGGTGGACATGACTGACTGGCATGAAAATGGAATGAATCTTGTAATTTACACTTACTGTAAATGCTCTTTTTGGCATATTGTCTTATAATTTGGGAGAAATAAACCTCATAAAGACTGTAAAGATCCCAGGAGGAGGTTAATGTTGGTTCCTTTGTTACTCTTCCTTATTAAAAGACACGCTTTAAAAAAATCAGTGAAAGTTTACATTTTTAGAAATGTCAACAGCAGGTTTAAAACAAACAAAAGGAAGTTTTTCTTCACACAGCGCACGGTCAGCCTGTGGAACTCCTTGCCAGAGGAGGTTGTGAAGACCAGTACTTTAACAGGGTTCAAGAAAGAACTAGATACATTCATGGAGGTTAGGTCCATCAATGGCCATTAGCCAGGATGGGTAGAAATGGTGTCCCTAGCCTCTATCAGAGTCTGGGAATGGGTAACAGGAGAGGGATTGCTTGAAGATTCCCTGTTCTGTTCTGGCGTTGGCCCTGTTCTGGCATTGGCTGCTATCAGCAGACAGAACACTGGGCTAGATGGACCTTTGGTCTGACCCTGTATGGCCATTCTTATGTTCACCAAAATAGTGGGATTGACTTGTATAACAGTATTTATTCATATTTTTTAAAATACGTTTTTCTTAGATGAAAGCAGGATCCTAAACCTCCTTAGGGTTATTGCCTCTGAATCTGAGTAATTATTTGAGATTTGAAGATGTGTAAATGACAAAATCCTTCTCAGGTCATCCCAAGTGACTGTTAGATTATTCTGAAATAGCTGGCGCATAGTACTCCCTGTCCCAAAGCATTACTTCTTCAAGTGATTGCTCTTGTCCATTCCATGTAGGTGTGAGTGTGCTGCATGCACGCGTTGTCAGAAGTTTTTCCCTTAGCAGTACCCGTTGGGCCAGCAGGGGAGCCCCCTGGAATGGCACCGCTAATATACACCCCTGCTGGCCCTCCACCTCCTCATTTCCTTTTTACCGCTCTCATTGGAACGTGATCTGCTCTTGCTCTGCAAGCGCCTCTTAGCAGTTCTCACCTAGTTTGTGTTCCTGTTGTGTCCTAGTTAGTGTTCCTGTTAATTGTTTTGTTATCTTCTATAGATAGTTCTTAGTGTAAGGAGTTTACTCCATGCGTGGGGACTTGCTTTGCATTCCTAGCGCCTGCTGCGGGGCATGCCCGGGCCCCAGTGCTTCAAGCCCTGCTTCAAGTATTTGAAGCCTATGTCCTGTGTGGACCCCCACAAACAGGGCTGGACCAAGCCATTCTGGCACCCCGGGCAGACAGGTTAATTGCGCCCCGGGTTGGGGGAGGGCGCATGCGCGGCCCTGCCCCCGCCCGGCACATGGGGGAGAGTGCCTGTGCGGCCCCGCCCCTGCCCGGCGCATGGGGGAGGGCATGCAGAGCTGGCGGCGGCAGGACGCACGTGCCCGGCTCGGCCCAGCCCGGCTACCGCCACTGGCGCACAGCCCAGGGCCGCCTGGGGCGGGGCTGAGCCTGGCCGTGCAGGGCCCCGCAGCCACGGGGGGAAGGGCGCTGCTGGCCGGTGCTGCGGGGGTTAACGCGGCCCCCATCCCAGGCGGCCGCTGTAGGGTGGCCGCTGGGAGCTGCTGCAGCCCACGATCCGGGAGCCGGGCGCGCGGCGCGCCCCTTACAGCTGCCATCAGGCACCCCCCATACGTTGGCGCCCCGGGCGGCTGCCCGGCTAGCCCATGCCTTAATCTGGCCCTGCCCACAAAGCCTGCCTAAAGTGCCTTGGGGAGGCCCATCTTTCTGAGTTCTGCAAGATTTGCAGAGGGTTCAAACCCACACGCCAAGCAGGAGTGTGATTCCTGCCTGAAGATTCTGCTGATGGAGGCAGCTCTCTGTTCGGCACCAGTGTCAGGCCCTGCACTGGCTTCAGTGTGTGAGGCACCTGGCCACTGACAGGCCTCCCTGGCACCAACAAAGAGGCAGCACTGATCTTAATCCCCACTTCTCAGTTCCACAGAAAAAATGGAGACTGAGCAGAGGCAGGTCTCCGTTGTGGCACGTGCCAACAGTGCGCCCTGAGGAGGGGCATGGGGCACTGGCAGGCTCAGTATTCGGACCTTTGAGGTGGGGTCGACCTTATCCCATCGCGCCGGGACCCCAACTCAGTGGAAGATCTCCTGGAGTCATCAACGCCGGACATTTTTGAGGCCGCAAGGGACTTCATCGAACTAACCTCATCTCCAGTCTTGGCGTTGGCCTCGAGGAGGGAGTGAGAATCACCATGGCACTGTGCTAATGCTGTGGCACTGGCCTTGAGGGGGCACCAACTCCGGCACCGATCTCCTCTACGGCACTGGCACTGACCCAAGCCGGGCACGCAGCACTGTCCTTATCATCGGATCAGCCGTTGGGGATTGCTTTGCTGCTGCCCCCTCCTCAGCAGTGAGGGAAGCCTGAGTCCATGGCTAGGCATGCCCCTAGCCACAGGTGACCCATTGCCACTGCACCACCCTGGTTGGCCTCCGAGTACTCCCCCGACTCAGAGGCCAAGTCGATCTTGTTGCAGGCTTCCAGGTCTAGGTCTCAGCACCGATCTTACTTCCAGAACTGCTCCTGGCACCAGAGTCCTTCTGCGCAGCCTCAGCAGCAGCCCTGGCTGCCCCAGCCCACGCCTGTCCAGTCAGCACAGCAGTCATGGCCACCGCAGTGGCAAGCACCCGTTCAGTGGCCCTTTTGGACTTCCTGGGCTGACCACCAGTCACAGGCTGCGGGGCCCTCGAGGTTGGAATTGGTCTAGTTGAGGCCCAGGGCTCTTCCCTCAGCCACCCCACTGGTCTGCTCCCCTACGTCAGGACAATCTGTGCCTTTGGGCCAGGCCTCACCCAGGGATTCGGGGTCAGTACTTCACCCACAGCCCAGGCTTAAACGGTGGTCTCCTTGGCTGCCACCCAGTTGGTCCCCCAGACCTGTGATCTGGAAGACATTGGTCTGAAGGGCTCCTCGTCTTCATCTCCAGATGAGGCCCTCCCATCGATGCCGTTGATGGACTTGAGGGAGCACCAAGACCTTTTTTGCCAACTGGCTCAGAGTCTGGGGGTGCAGCCAAAGAGGGTGTCAGAGACTCTGACCCGATGGTTGACATCCTGCAAGCCAACATCCCTACCAGAGTAGCCTTGTCTCTTAATAAAACTGTGGCTAAGATCACAAAGACCCCTTGGCAGACACTGGCCTCCATTCCACCAACCGATAAGAAGGTGGAAAGGCGTTATTTTGTGCTTCAAGAGGGAAATGAACACCTGTTCTCCCATCCACCCCCAGGGTCACTGGTTGTCCAGGCAGTAAATCAGCGCGAGAGGCAGGGACAGCTGGAGCCGACCCTTAAGAACAGGGATGCCAAAAAGATGGACCTTCTGTGTAGAAAGGCCTATGCCTCGGGAGGGCTGCAGCTCCACATAGAGAACACCCAGGTTCTGCTTCGTCTCTATGCCTATAACACCTGGACTACGATGGACAAGTTCACCGAACTTCTCCCTCAGGACTCCCAGCCTTAGTTTAAGTCCCTCTCTGAGGCAGGGTGGTCTCCCATGCTGCCTTGCAAGCAGCCCTGAATGCAACCGCCCGTACTATGGCCACGGGCCTGGTATTTCATCACAGTTCATGGCTGCAGTGGTCCTAGGTGCCCCTGGAACTTCAGACCACCATTCAAGACCTGCGCTTTGAAAGACCGAGCCTGTTCTCAGAGCAGACCAATCATCGTCTGCACAGTCTGAAAGATACACAGGCCACACTGAAGTCCCTGGGGATCTACCCCTCCACCTCCCAGAGGCAATCCCTCTCCAGAAGGAATACCACCTGGCCTTCCCAACCGGGTGCCCATCCAGATTTCTCTCAGTGCAGGGGAGGGAATGGGAATCGTGGGAACAATAGATGCCATTCCTGCCCCTCCTCTGACCAAGGCTCAGGTTTGGCCAGCAAGACCCAGTGCCCTCCTCAGGGGTTTTGAGGGTGTGCCCGAGGACAGCTTACCAGTCTCACTTCCCCCTTTCTTGGACCACTTATTCCCTTTTTATCATACTTGGGTTTCCATCATCTTGGACAATTGGGTCCTTGAGACAGTAGGGAGGAGCTATGCTATCCCATTCCTCTCCCTCCCTCCCTACCACCTTCCTGTCCTGTCCCTATTCAGGGACCCCTCTCACAAGTATCTCTTGTGGGACGTGGTACAACAGCTCCTAATCTGGGGGTAGCTGAAGTGGTCCCTCTGGAGTTCATGGGCAGGTGTTTCTATTCCCGGTATTTCCTAGTCCCCAAAGCGAAGAGGGGGTTTCACCCTATCCTAGACCTCAAGGACCTAAACACCTTCATCGCCAAGGTCAAGTTCAAGATGGTGACATTAGCATTGATCATTCCCTCCCTAAATCTCAGAGACAGGTACACGGCCCTCGATTTAATGGACACTTATTTTCACATCTCCATTGCCCCTTACCACAGGGGGTTGCTGTGTTTTTCGGTTGACCAGGACCTTTATCAGTTTATGGCCCTTCCCTTTGGCCTCTCTACAGCTCCTCAGTTCTTTACAAGGGGTATGGCCATAGTCGCTGCCTTCCTGAGGAAGTGCAGGGTCCAGGTGTTTTCCTACCTGGATGACTGGCTTGTACAGCACCCTTCCTCAGACCAAGTGCTAGCAGACATCGCCATGATGTAAGACCTTTTCTTGGAACTGGGTCTCCTCCTGAATGTGGCTAAGTCTACCCTGGTCCCCACTCAGGTCATAGAGTTTGTGCACACCTGCCTGGACTTCACATCAGACATGGCCTATCTACCCAGGTCTCGCTTCCTGGCTCTCAGGGAAGTTATCATGGCAATGCGGGTGTTTCCTATGACCATGGCCAGGAACTGCATGTGCCTCCTGAGGCTCATGGCCACCTGCACATACATGATTCAGCATGCCAGGCTCCGATGTGCCCACTGCAGTTGTGGCTGGCGCAGGTCCACAATCCTTCCCTCCAACACTGGGACAGGGTGGTGACAGTTCTCACAGACGTCTTCCTCTCCCTGGACTGGTGGACCCAGGAGGAAGTGGTCTCCAGGTCCTTCCTGACCCTGCGGCTGATGACAGACACTTCAGACACTTCTGATGGGGAGCTCACATTGGCAATGTGTGGACTCAAAGTATGTGGACATGGGAGGGACTCTCCCTGCATATCAATGTCAGGGAACTGTGGGTGGTTCACCTCGTGTATCAGGCCTTCCTTCCCCATCTTGGGAAGGACAATTCTCATCCTGTCCGACAACATGTCGGTGGTGTCCTATATAAACAGACAGGGCATGTGCCAGGAAGCCCTCCATATACAGAAATTATGTATTGGGGTGGATATTCACCCGATTGCCTCTTAGCTTCTTGGGACTCAGAATATTCTGGCAGACCAGCTGAGCAGGTCCTTCACCAGCCACGAATGTTCTCTTGGGGATGTGACCCTCCAAATCTTCCGCAGGTGGTGTTTTCCCCTCCTGGACCTGTTTATGACACATCAGAACCGGAAATGTCCCAGGTTTGAAAGAACACAAATGTGAAATTGCGGAACTATTAACTATGGTTTGTAACCTATCCTTTAAATCGGCTTCTGTACCCAATGACTGGAAGATAGCTAATGTAACGCCAATATTTTAAAAGGGCTCTAGGGGCAATCCTGGCAATTACACACCGGTAAGTCTAACATCAGTACTGGGCAAATTAGTTGAAACAATATTAAAGAATAAAATTGTCAGACATATAGAACATAATTTGTTGGGTAAAAGTCAACATGGTTTCTGCAAAGGGAAATCATGTCTTAGTAATCTATTAGAATTCTTTGAAGGGGTCAACAAACATGTGGACGAGGGGGATCCAGCAGATATAGTGTACTTAGATTTCCAGAAAGCCTTGACAAGGTCCCTCACCAAAGACTCTTACGTAAATTAAGTTGTCATGGGATAAGAGGGAAGATCCTTTCATGGACTGAGAACTGGTTAAAAGACAGGAAACAAAGGGTAGGAACAAATGGCAAATTTTCAGAATAGAGAGGGGTAACTAGTGGTGTTCCCCTAGGGTCAGTCCTAGGACCAATCCTATTCAACGTATTCATAAATGATCTGGAGAAAGGGGTAAATAGTGAGGTGGCAAAATTTGCAGACGATACTAAACTGCTCAAGGTAGTTAAGACTAAAGCAGACTGTGAAGAACTTCAAAAAGATCTCACCAAACTAAGTGACTGGGCAACAAAATGGCAAATTAAATTTAATGTGGATAAATGTAAAGTAATGTACATTGGAAAAAATAACCCCAAGTATACATATAATATGATGGGGGCTAATTTAGCTACAACTAATCAGGAAAGAGATCGTGGAGTCATCGTGGATAGTTCTTTGAAGATGTCCACGCAGTGTGCAGTGGCAGTCAAAAAAGCAAACAGGATGTTAGGAATCATTAAAAAAGGGATAGAGAATAAGATGGAGAATATCTTATTGCCCTTATATAAATCCATGGTAAGCCCACATCTGGAATACTGCGTACAGATGTGGTCTCCTCATCTCAAAAAAGATATACTGGCATTAGAAAAGGTTCAGAGAAGGGCAACTAAAATGATTAGGGGTTTGGAACAGGTCCCATATGAGGAGAGGTTAAAGAGACTAGGACTTTTCAGCTTGGAAAAGAGGAGACTAAGGGGGGATATGATAGAGATATATAAAATCATGAGTGGTGTGGAGAAAGTGACTAAGGAAAAGTTATTTACTTGTTCCCATAATATAAGAACTAGGGGCCACCAAATGAAACTAATAGGCAGCAGGTTTAAAACAAATAAAAGGAAGTTCTTCTTCACACAGCACATTGTCAATCTGTGGAACTCCTTACCTGAGGAGGCTGTGAAGGCTAGGACTATAACAGGGTTTAAAAGAGAAATAGATAAATTCATGGAGGTTAAGCCCATAAATGGCTATTAGCCAGAATGTGTAAGGAATGGTGTCCCTAGCCTCTGTTAGTCAGAGGATGGAGATGGATGGCAGGAGAGAGATCACTTGACCATTACCTGTTCGATTCACTCCCTCTGGGACACCTGGCATTGGCCACTGTTCGGCAGACAGGATACTGGGCTGGATGGACCTTTGGTCTGACCCAGTATGGCCATTCTTATGTTCTTATGTTCTGCTCCCTCATGGGGCTGGGTCGCGGGTCCCTGGGAAATGCCTTCATCACTCCATGGCCTGAGGGCCTGATTTATGCATTTCCCCCATTGCCGCTGGTGCACAAGGTGCTCCTGAGGGTGAGGGAATTTGGGGGTTCCCTCATTCTCATTGCGCCAGCCTGGCCCAGGCAGCAATGGTTCACGTCCCTGCTGAGCCTCTTGTGAGAGACCGATTGCCCTCCTGCTGTATCCAGATGCCATAACGCAGGACTTTGGCAGGCTTCACTATCCGAACCTGCGGTCCCTTCCCCTAATGGCCTGGAAGATCCATGGCTGACTGCAGCGGAACTGCAGTGCTCAGAGGAGATGCAGAAAGTCCTGCTGGGTAGCAGGAAATCTTTCACTAGGGCTATCTGTCTGGGTAAATGCAAGTGCTTCTCTATCTGAGTGGCCAAGAAGGGGATCTCCCCATGGACACCCAGGTCCTGCTGGTTCTGGACTATCTCCTCAAACTCAGGGTCCAGGGGTTGTCCTCTTCTTCAATCAGGGTTCACTTGGTGGCTATTTCTGCTTTTCACCCGGACTCCTGGGGCACAACACTATTTGCACACCCCATGGTCCATCAGTTTCTGAAGGGCCTGGACAGGAGTTACCTGCATGTCCATCAACCTGTCCCTCAGTGGGACTTTAACTTGGTCCTGACCAGGCTCACAAGGCCCTCTTTGAGCCTATGGCAATGTGTGTGCTACTACACCTCTCCTGGAAGTGTCGTGCCTTCTGGCTATTACGTTGATCAGATGGGTGTCCAAGTTAAGGGCCATTACGTCAGACCCCCCTTACACAGTCTTTTTGAAGGATAAAGTCAGGCTACACTCTCATCCCACTTTCCTGCCGAAGATGGTGTCTCAGTTTCATGTCTCTCAGGACATTTTTCTCCTGTTTTTTTTTACCCCAAGCCCCACGCTTCTGGTAAAGAACAGGTTTTACACACTCTAGATCAGTGTTTCTCAACCTTTTTTTATAAAGTACCCCTTAAAAAAAAAGTTATAAGTACCCCCAGTACCTACAGTTTTCAGAGACACAAACATTTTTTCTATCATTGCAACACATTTGTTTAAATAACTTAATCATAGCTGGGCGGGAAATGAATTTTTTGGGTGTAAAAAGTACAAAAACAATAAAGCGTTATAAAACTTGAAACAAAAATTCAGTTTTCTCCAAATTTCAGTTGTGTTGATGGACCCCTCCGACTTCTCTGAAGTACTCCTAGGTATACTTGTACCACTGGTTGAGAAATGCTGCTCTAGATAACAAATGGTCTGGTAGCACTTTATAGAGTAACAAAACATGTAGATGGTATCATGAGCTTTCGTGGGCACAGCCCACTTCTTCAGATGACCAGAGTTATGATTTTGGGATATGAAAACTCAAAATAAATAGGAGAGGGGAAGGGGAGGGGGGGGAGAGAAAGAAAAAGGGATGGGGGCGGGAGGAGGGGGGAGACAGAGCATCATTAAGTATCTGGAGAATGGGTACTTAAACCTAAGCAGCTAAAAATCAAAGTCAATAGATAGATTCCCAAGACAGGAAGGATACCACTCAGAGAGCTGTTAGCACCTTCAGTGGTTATTTAGTAGGTAGTGTCCCAACCAACCCATATCACAATTGAGTCCATTAGCATGTGAATTGAATTTGCGGATTAACTGTGATTCCAGGCCTCCCTGTGGATCTGGCTTGTGGAGCTGGTTTGTGACAAGACAGGTACTTGCAGGTCTGTCAGACTGTGGTTTGGCAGGCTGAAATGCTCACCAATAGGTTTCTGTATGTTCCCTTTACGTATATCTGATTTGTGTCCATTGATTCTTTCCCGCAGAGACCATCCTTCCCCTCTCCTATTTATTTCGAGTTTTCATATCCCAAACTCATAACTATGGTCATCTGAAGAAGTGGGCTGTGCCCACGAGAGCTCATGATACCATCTACATGTTTTGTTAGTCTATAAAGTGCTACCAGACCATTTGTTGTTTTTTTCAACAGACTAACTCGGCTACCCCCTGAAGCTACTGCTCTAGATGTTAGGAGAGCATTGGCTTTTTATTTAGACAGGACGAAGCCCTTTCATAAGTCCCCACAGTCATTTGTGGCAATTGTGGAGAGGCTCAAGGGCCTGCTGGTCTCTGCCCAGAGAATTTCTTCATGGATAACCTCCTGCACCAAGGAGTGCTATAGTCTGGCTGGAGTCCTAGGCCCTCCTCTCACAGCCCACTCCAATAGGGTGCAGGCCTCCTCAACGGCCTCTATGGCACAGGTCCCTATTTTGAACATCTGTAGGGCTGCCATATGGTCTTCAGTTCATACCTTTGACAACCATTGTGCTCACCACTCTAAGGAGGATGCGGCTCTTGGCAGGACTGTCCTCCGCTCGGTAGGTTAGAACTCCAATCCTGCCTCCTGGGGATTCTGCTTTGTAGTCATCTACATGGAATGGACATGAACAATCACTCGAAGAAGAAGAAATGGTTACTTACCTTCATAACTGTTGTTCTTCAAGATGTGTTGCTCATGTCCATTCCAAATCCTGCCCGCCTCCCCTTTTTTGGAATAGTCTGGTGAGACAGAACCGTGGGGGTGGAGGGCTAGCAGGGGTATATATTAGCCGATGTAATGGTGCCACTCCAGGGGTCTCCACTCCTGGCCCAACTCATACTGCTAAGGGAAAAACTTCTGACAGTGCATGCACACAGTGCGCGCACACCTACATGGAACGGAAACGAGCAACACATCTTGAAGAACAACAGTTACGAAGGTAAGTATCTTTTTTTCTGCACAGTATAGTGCCCCATGTCATACTTCTGTTCCACCATCATAAAAACACCAGTTCTCAGTGTTTCTGAGTTTATGGAAACATTGAGAGTTCCAGTGTTATCCCAGCAACTTTGACGAGAAGTCCTGTGGCACCTTATAGACTAACAGATTTATTGGAACTTAAGTTTTTGTGGGCATGTAGTGGCTTCGTCAGATGCATGTAGTGGAAATTCCAGAGGCAGGTATAAATATACAGGCATAAGAAAAGTGTTCCAAAATCAAGAGTAAGGCTAGAGATAATGAGGTCAATTCAGTCAGGGAGGATGAGGCCCACTTCTAGCAGCTGATGTGGAGGTGTGAACACCAAGAGAGGAGAAACTGCTTTTGTAGTTAGCTAGCCATTCACAGTCTTTGTTTAATCCTAAACTGATGGTATCAAATTTGCAGATGAATTGTAGCTCTGCAGTTTCTCTTTGAAGTCTATTCTTGAAGTTTTTTTGTTGCAGGATGGCTACTTTTAAATCTGCTACTGTGTGTCCAGGGAGATTGAAGTGTTCTCCTACAGGTTTTTGTGTATTGCCATTCCTGATATCTGATTTGTGTCCATTTATTCTTTTATGTAGGGACTGTCCAGTTTGGCCAATGTATATGGCAGAGGGGCATTGCTGGCACATGATTGCATATATTACATTGGTAGATGTGCAGGTGAATGAACCCGTAATGGTGTGGCTGATGTGGTTAGGTCCTGTGATGGTGTCTTTGATGTAGATTCGTGGGCAGAGTTGGCACCGAGGTTTATTGCAGGGATTGATTCCAGAGTGGGAGTTACTGTGGTGTGGTGTATAGTTGCTGGTGAGAATTTGCTTCTGGTTGGCGGGTTGTCTGTGGGCGAGAACTGGCCTACCTCCCAAGGTCTGTGAGAGTTGGGGATCATTGTCCAGGATGGGCTGTAGATCGCTGATGATGCGTTGGAGAGGTAGGTTTTAGCTGGGGACTGTAGGGGTGTGTCTAGACTACATGGCTCCATTGACGGAGCCATGTAAAGTAGTTTACTCGACATAGTCAATGAAGCGGGGATTTAAATAATCCCCGCTTCATTAAAATAAACATGGTCGCCACGCTGTGCCGACAATCAGCTGATCCGGCACAGCGCGGCAGTCTAGACGCAGATTGGTCGACAAAGGCTTCCCTTGTTGACCGATCCACGTCTAGACTGCTGCACTGTGCCGGATCAGCTGATTGTCGGCACAGCATGGCGGCCATGTTTATTTTAATTAAGCAGGGATTATTTAAATCCCTGCTTCATTGACTATGCCGGGTAAACTAGTTTACATGGCTCCGTCAATGGAGCCATGTAGTCTAGACATACCCTTGGTGTTCACACCTCCACATCAGGTGCTCGAAGTGGGCCTCATCCTCCCTGACTGAATTGACCTTGTTATCTCTAGCCTTATTCTTGATTTTGGAACACTTTTCTTATGCCTGTATATTTATACCTGCCTCTGGAATTTCCACTACATGCATCTGACGAAGCCACTACATGCCCACGAAAGCTTATGTTCCAATAAATCTGTTAGTCTATAAGGTGCCACAGGACTTCTCGTCGTTCTTGCAGATTCAGACTAACATGGCTACCCCTCTGATACTTGTCACCAGCAACTTTGTAACTAATGACAGGACCTCTACTTACTTAAACTCATCTTTTTTATGCAAATAATGTTGAAGTCCTCTATTAAACTAATAAAGATATGAAATATTATTTTAAATATTAACATTACATTATAATTACATGGAAAAGAACTCAGAACTCCTGCCCTTCTGTACTCATCTCTTCACTAAGTATCTAGGACCCAATCTCTGGTGCTTGTTTGGTGTAGTAGTCGGTTGTGTCAGGATAACAGACCACATAAACTTCCTTATGGACAGGCAAACAACCCAAATTATTCAGGGATTTTAGGCCATGATGAAACTTCCATTCTGTGCAAAGAAGAGTCTTTCAATGTAAATCCTCAGTCATGGTGAATCAGGCATCTTTCGCATTATATTTGCAATTGAGTCTGATCCCAGAAAATCTGAAAGAATTGCCCATGGCTATTTCCACTGGCGAGTTCTGTGTATGATAAGGAGATAAGCTGAAGGAAAACAAGATGTAATTTGTTTATTTTGTCAAAGTGCTACATTGCATTTTTTTTAAATATTATTCAGACTGAAACGCCCTAGCCTGGAAAAACCTTTAATCTACCCACCATTTTTTCCTATGGCATTTGAATGCAGTATTAATATTTAAAATGATTTAATACATAGTCATATAAAATAATGTAAGTATTTAATTGCATACTTAACCAATCTAAGACAGATTCTTCTTCAAACAAGAATTTGCAAAATGGAAGGAGGGATAGAGACTGCTGAGGCACTATAAGCGTTGAGTTTAGGAGTGGCATTGTGCCAGACACATCAAAACAGTCTAATGATCACAGGGCGAATCACTTGGGGTGACCTGAGAAGGATTTTGTCATTTTTTAAATATAATCAAATTTCAGTTACTTATTCAAATTAAGAGGCAATTTACACATGTAGGATAGGGATCTTAATTCATCTCAGAAAAGCCTATCTTTAAAAACATGTATATTGCTCTAAAATTCAATCTTATTTAATTTTCATTAAATTTCAAAAATTTAAATTTACACATGTTTATTGTATTCCTTTGAGTAAGTACCTGGAAATGAGAATGTATAATCAATTTCAGCTTTATAGATCTGGATTTGCATAAGTGTATTATTTCTGTAACCTCAGTATATGTTTTATATAGCTTCCAACTATTAGTTTTGGTTAAGTGTGATATTTAATTCTTTATTTCAGAGTGATGAGTCCCACAAAGTACCCTTGCAATAGGTTAATTCAGACATTATAGGGTTCTGATATAAACCGTTTGGCCTTCATGGGATTTGTTAAAAAAGCTGATATTACAACGCCTGTTAGACCTTTGTTAGTACTGAAATATTTTAAAATGTGGTGTCTGAACTGTAGGTAATGTTGCTCATGCTTAAAACTCCATTTTGTTGAACTCGTGAGCAACATTGTATTTGGGCTTTTTATTTTATTGCATAGTGAAATACCTTCTAAGGTCTCACATCCCAAATTTGCCCATGTTTGGAATATAGAATCAATTAGTCTTTGTGAGAAACACAGATCTCTTACAGACGGTACCTGTGAAGTTTTGTATCTTATTAAAAGGCTTTTTCTCATCTTGTGCAACACTTTGACTATACAGTATTTTGTATCTGGTGATAGTCCATAGCTGGACCATACAAATAATCACTCTTAGGAAATACATCTACCTCTTCTACTAATCCTTTGATTTTGAGTCAGAAATTTATCCCTGTTTACAGTCCCTACAATGCCACCTATGCCTAAATGTGCTGTAAACGTTCTTTGCAAACTTGTTTTAAATTACACACAAAACCAGTTAAAACTTCATTAGTCCAGAATAAAGAGAAAAGATCAGCACAAAAAATTAAATATGATTTTAGTTAAACCAACTAGAACTGAAATCTAGATTTTTAAACATCTCCTTTACTGTCTGATGTCCAGATCTTAATTTCTTGGAAGCTCAAACTACAGTGAACAAGAAAACTGTGCTCCCCTGAGGAATGACAGCAGTAACTAGATGAGTGGCAGGGGGAGAGAGACAGAGTTGGGAGTATCCCCAAAGTTCTCCTTTGGCTAAGAAGCTCTAAGAGGAAGTTTTGTAGACCTGGGCACTGGAACTGTTTTTTGAAATTGGATTGGAGGCAAATATGTCCTAAAGATTCAGCTTCCGTTGAGCTGATTCACCTCAGAATCCATCTCTGCACTCCTGAAGGCAGCATCTCAGTCCTAGGAGAGAACAATAATAATTGAGATTGTTTTAAGCTTTCAGTTCCAACAGTGCTGCCCTGACACACGGAGAATAGACCTCTTGAGTATTCTGATGTCCTGTAACTAGGATGGTCCCATCGGCTAGAGCTCTTCAGCTATCCCTTTTCCACTCCGGAGCCCACCAGAAGCTCTGGACAAATCCCTTTCTATTCCCCTGTCTGTAAGCCCCTTTCTGTCTTGGTGATTGTCAGAGTCTACTGTGTGACAGGAGGAGCCCCCCAACCTCCCTACATTCTGGGCCCTCCTCATCCGTCCCACGGGTGCCAGTTCCATATTGGTTGAGGCCAGGGCTCTAACCCTCAACCTGTGACTGCAGGCCACAGGAGATTTAAAGGGATCTCTCAGTTGGAGCCTGACTGATGTAGAATTATCATCACAGATATCAGCCTGTTTGGATGAGGCTGCACAAAAGTTTCAGGGTGCACAAAAGTTTGAGAAATTATGTCTCTGCTCCTCTCAATATTGGGAGATTGTCAGGGCATTCAGGGTATGTCTAGACTACATGGCTCCATTGACGGAGCCATGTAGATGAGTTTACTAGACATAGGAAAATGAAGCGGCGATTTAAATAATCAAGGGAAGCCTTTGTTGACCGCTCCGGTATGCCTCGTGAAATGAGGTTTACCAGAGTGGTCGACAAAGGCTTCCCTTGTCGACCGTGGCGCGTCCAGACTGCCCCGCTGTGCCGCCAAACAGCTGATTGGCACAGCGTGGCGGCCATTTTGATGTAAATGAAGTGGTGATTATTTAAATCGCTGCTTCATTTTCCTATGTCTAGTAAACTCATCTACATGGCTCCGTCGACGGAGCCATGTAGTCTAGACACACCCTTAGTAACTAGGTAGCCTTTAACTGCTCTTTTTTTAAAGGAATGTGCCAGTTATAAGAGCCCCAGGGTAGACACATTGCTCTCACCTGGAGACTCTCTGGTCCCTTCACCAATGTTCCTTTGCTCCTGTGAGCTCCATCTTTATGTGATTGTCAATCCGTAGCTCTTACCTTGATTGCCATAGCTTTTATAAGGTGGGCTCAGTAGGTGGCTGTTGTATTTATCTGTGTAGTTTTTTTTTATCCATTACCCTGGTGTGTAGGCCTTTCAGGTCTCCTTCTCATTTCCTTGGTGTTTCATCAGAACAAAGTGATTTTAAGAATGATTCCTTCCTGTGATGGGGTGCTTAACACACCTCCACAATGGTACCTCCTCCTGGTCACTCTGGGGAATAGCCTGTGATGACAACACCTGTTGCATACCATCTTTCCTTCTTTCTGGGGGTATGTCTATGCGAAAGAGTTTTGTTGGAAAAATGGCCATTTTTCCAACAAAACCTGAGTTACGTCCACACTGCAATCGCATTTTTTCGAAAGTAAAACGAAAGAACAGAGGGGTTTTTCCGGCATTGGTACTCCTCTTTCTACAAGGAAGAAGCCTTTTTCCAAAAGAGGTGTGTTGGACAGGGAGGATGGTTTTCTTTTGAAAGAAGAGGCCTCCAGGAAATAACACAGGTGCCCTGGTGGACACTCAGTCCATACTAATCACAACTCTATAGTTCCTGTCTCCTGCCAGCTCTTAAAGCTGCAGGCACCCTGGACAAGCCTTGTGGCAGGATGCTGGCCTGAAAGCAGCACCGTGCAGCTCTTCCTGTCACAGGCTTTGCCACCCAGGGCAGAGCCACAAACTCCCCACGACCTCCCTGGCCCTCACAGGGAGCAGCCCCAGGTGTCCCAGGACACACCCAAGGGGACCAAGAAGCAGGCACCCTCCTGGTCCGGAGCAGAGATCCTGTCCCTCCTCGAGCTGTGGGGCGAGTAGGAGACATTGCAGGATCTCTGCTCCAAACGCCAAAACGCCGAGATCTTCAAGCGCATGGCCGAGTCCCTGGCAGAGCGCGGACACCCACCCCAGACCTTGGAACAGGTCTGGAGTAAGGTAAAGGATCTCCATCAGGGATACATGAGGGCCAGAGAGTGTAGCTCACGCTCAGGGGCAGGACCCCACACCTGCCCTTATTACCAGGAGCTCCACCAGATCCTGGGGGGTTGGGAAACGTCTTCCCCACCCATCGTGGTAGACTCCGGCCTTGAGACACCCGTTGTCGCCCGGCCAGAGGTCACGGCAGAGGATGAGGAGGATCAGGGCCTCCAGGAGGAGGAGGAGACGGACACCGTCACCCTGTCCCTGGAGCAGGTGCCTATCAGCCAGGACATCTCCCAGGCCTCGTCTGACGCTGGGGAGGGATCTTCAGGTGAGTGCTCTCAGTTTGTCACACACACACAGGGTGGGGGAGGTGGGCACACAGGGGACGGGGTGCGAGCATTGTCCGAGCTGCTCAGACTGGACATCGTGCTGCAGTCCGTGCATGTGCAACCACGTGAAGCGTTAGTGTGTGGCAGGTGGACTCAGCAGGGCAGCCCCTGAGCATGTGTGGGATCCTGCTGCTAGGCTCAGGAGAGGCCACACACACGTCCGGCCCTGGCGGTGGGGCATCAAGTCACAGGGCCAGGGCACAACAGTGTTGTGTATTCACTTCAAGACAGAGTTGATTAGGGATAGATAGTTGCTTTTATTAATCTCACTATGAATACAGGCTTAATACTGCCAAAATGGTTATACAGCTACTACAAAATACAAATCTCACTACATCACTACCATTAAAGGCTTAATACTGCCAAATACACAGCTATTGCAAACTAATCCAAATAATTAGCATATGCAAAGCAATGCATATAAGTGAGCAACAGGCACTTGGAAATGCTTACGCCCCTTCAGGTCTGCGGGGAGTCCCGTTCCGGTCACCTCACACCAGGCCACAGTGGACGTAGTTCCAGCTGGGGGACCCAGGGCACCTTCTGAGGTTCAGGTCTCTGGTGGAACTCCCAGAGGGGAGGGGCCACCAGCAGGTCCTAAACTTTAGCTGTTTTCCGAGTGTGCGCGAGTTGGCCCAATGTCATTCTCAACATTCCCACGGGGCTTAGAGCTGAGGTCATGTTATTTATCCCATACGAGGTTCTCAGCTAGCAAGCAAGGGGAGTTTAGGCTGATGAAGGCCGTCTGATAAAAACCACCTGATGTTTTTGCTAGCAGTCCTCAAGGCTGGCCTAGAGGAGCACAAATTTAACCCTTGCAGGCCTACCTATGGATCACACTATAGGGGGGCCCTCCCAGCACCTGCCACGGCTGGAAGCAGGCTAGCCACAAGGGCGCAGGCACGACCCCAGGCCCCCAAGGAGTGCCACACACAGCACGCGGGCATGCCTGCATGTGCAAGGCACCACCCGCTCCTGCGAGCAGTGCTGCGAGCCGCAGTTGTGTGCGCAGACCCCAGAGATGGCCAGGCTGCTCCCAGCTCCTTTGATGCCCATGAAATCCCACTGTGGCTGGACACTTCCCTTGCCTCCTTGTCCATGGGCTGGGGGGGGGGAGCGGGCAGCATGGTTCCCTGGGCACCTTGGGGCCCCCATAAGGCAGGGCCTGCTATGCAGGCCACACATGGCCTTGCTCCCAGGACATCCCCCTCCTCTGGCCCGAGGACTGTTCGTCACTGCTCACAGAGGAGAACACAGCCTCAGGGACAGTGTCTGCATGGATGATTGACTGCCTCTCCCTCTTTGTGTTCTCCACAGCCAGACCAGTCGGGAGTGAGGGGCAAGCCACGCCACCCCATGCCAGCTGCCACAGCCCGGGGGATCCGAAAAGTGCACCAGGGTCCAGAAAGACCTTGCTGTGACATGCAGCAGACCCGTGAGGATGCTGAGGGTGGAAATGTGCCTGGGACCAGCTCATGCAGGGTTGTGATAGCATGTGTGCTGTCATGAGAGAAATGATGGCACACCCGCCTGCTGTCTCTGCTCCTGCCTACCACCCTCCTGCCTTCCCTGCTATGCCCATTCCCTCTCCCCCTGCCCTACATTCAATGCCTCCACCCCCTCCCCAAGTGATGCCCATGCCCCTTCCCCATGTGATGCCTATGCCCCTCCTCTGTCCCCTGCCATCCCTGACCCTGCTCCAGCCCCGTCCTTCCCCTGTAATCCCCAGTCCCACCCAACCCCAACTCTGATGAGGTCCCCACACCCGAGGTGGCACATCTAACCACCCCCCATGCACTCCGAGCTCCCATCCCCCTCCAGGTTATGAGTCCCCCTTCCCCTGCCAACCTGTTTTGAATGAAAGATAAAGACAGACTTCATTTTGTTGGAAACCAAACAGTTGTTTTATTGAGAGGTCAGGGAAGGGGTAAAGGGAGGGGTCGTGGTGGGAAAGGGATGGGGCAGCAAGCCAGAGGCCCTGTTGGAGAGGCCCTGGGGAGACTTACTGGGGTCCTTGAGAGAACCTCTCCCTCAGGGCCTCCCGGATACGTACCCCGGCCTGATGGGCCTGGCAGATGGCAGCTGTCCACGGCTGCTCGAAGGCTTGCCCCTCGCGGCCGGCGTCTGCCCACCTCCCCCTTCCTCTCCACAATGTTGTGGAGGACACAACATGCCGCGACCACCTCGGGGATGTTGTGCTCCCACACGTCCAAGCAGGTCAGCAGGCACCTGAACCGTGACTTGAGGCAGCCGAAGGTGCACTCGACCTGGATCTTGGCCCAGTTCAGGTGGGCATTAAATTGGTCCCTGCTGGATCCAGGTGTCCAGTATAAGGCTTCATAAGCCACAGCAGCAGGAGGTAAGCCGTGTCCCACATGATGCACAATGGCACCTGCATGTTCCCAAATGCTAGTTCATCGCGGGGGAAGAATGTTCCCACCTCCAGCTTTCCGTACAGGCTAGAGTTCCGAAACACATGGGCATCGTGTGCCCTGCCCGACTACCGGACAAAAATGTCCATGAACTGTCCATGGTGGTTGACCAGGGCCTGCAGCACCATGGAGAAGTAGCCCTTCCTATTAATATACTGGACCGCTCGATGCTCTGGTGCACGGCTTGGTATGTGGGTCCCATCTATGGATCCAGTGCAGTTCAGGAACCCCAAGGCAGCAAATCCGGCCACGATTGGGTCCAGGTCTCCCAGGCAGATGACCCTCCGCAGCAGGATTGAGTTGATGGCCCTCATCACCTGCAGAAGGAGACAAACAAACACACAAAACAGAGAATGAGAGCAAGAGTGCCTGAGCCCTTGGGAGGTGCCCACCCCCCTCTCCTTCCCTCCCCCAAACACCCCAGGAGCCACCCCCATAAGGCCACCCCCCCAGTAGCAGGCCGGAGTGAGGGCGGGACAGCCAACCCCACAGGGACGGGGCTTCCTCCCACCCTCACCCCTACTCCACCCCCCTCAGCCTCCAACACCCCTTTCCTGAGGGTCCACCTTAGGCAACACTCTCCCTCCCCCTCCCCCCGTGCAAGGACTGCAGCCCCAGAGTGCCTTACCTCCATGAGGAGGGCTCCGACGGTGGACTTCCCCACACCAAACTGGTTGCCCACCAACCGGCAGCTGTCTGGGGTGGCGAGCTTCCAGATGGTGATTGTGACCCACTTCTCCAGGGGGATGGCAGGCTGCAGGTGGGTGTCGCATCTCCAGAGGGCGGGGGCAAGCCAGGCACACAGCTCCAAAAAGGTGGCCTTCCGCATGCAGAAGTTTTGGAGCCACTTTGGATCGTCCCACTGCTCCATGACCAGCCGGTCTCACCAGCCTGAACTGGTGTTGAGCCTCCAGAAACGCCTCTCCACAGTGGGGTGCGGTTGCCAGAGTGGAGCTCCTGCACCCAGGGAGAGGGTCCCAAGAATGAGCTCAGGGTTGAGCTCATGCAGGACCAGGAAGGCAGCTGACACAAGTGCTGCAAAAACTGCAGCATGGCCGTGTGGGGCCGTTGCATGCCCAGGGGCACCTCCGGCTCCATGGCACCAAGAAAAAAAGCTGTGGCATCCAAAAAAGTGGGGCAACCACAGCAGGCACTGTGAGAGCTTTGCTGTCTCTCAAAGAGGTACGCAAACATGCAGCAGGAGCAGAGAAATGGCTGTCCAGGGGGGTCCCTTTAAGCACGTGTCTCTGCAAGGCTCCGGCACCAGCACTCAGAAGCAACTGGTGACCTAAAGCCCTGGCTGAAGTGATTCTGGGTGGCCTTTTATGCGAGTGAGAGTCCTATGAGTCTGGATGCTCTCTTTTGAAAAAGCAGATGGCTTTTTCAATGCGCTTCTGTGTGTGGACACTCTCTTTCAGAAGAAGACATTTGGAAGATGTCTTCCAAAAAAAGCTTCTTCCGAAAGCAGCCTGCAGTCTAGACGTAACCTGGGTCTGCAGCCCCTCTTTCATGCCAAAAGCTGCAGCCTCCTCTTTGTGACTCAGCCCACTGGTCAGCTTAATATCTGTGATTCTATCTTCCGGGGTATCAAAGTATACTTTAAGCAGTAGTCTTTCCTAACCAGGAATCTCCTGTTCATTGCCACATAGTGCCAGTCCCTCAGTGGCTGGCCTGGGGAACCTGGGCTTGCATTCACTCTGGATTCTAGCTCAGGGACCCTCAATCAGGCTAGGTCTGTTCCTTCCTGGAGATTACTGTCTTTCCCTGAGCCCTTTCCTCACCATCTGGCTCCCCTACCCCAATTTGCCAGCTTTATCACTGGCAAAGCCACTCCTTGAGAGGAAGAGAAGGCCCATTTTCCCCAGCCCAGCCTGGACTAGCATGAAGGTGCAAGGTCCCAGTGCAAGGTAGGAGCCACCAGCTGAGGTATCCCCAGATCTGCTCCTCACTGCCATGATTTACCTTTCTGGTGACTGCTCCAGGCACCAGAAATGATGTGCCCAAACTACTGGCGAGAGGTATGTGATCGCTCTTCCACCTTTGATTTTCTTCCCCCTTGGAAGTAATTTTTCTGTGAGGACCATGAATTCTGCATGCATACAGTTGTACAAAATTCCCTCAGGAGTAACTGCAAAACAACAGAACGTGGACCTGAGTCACAATGGACTCTGTCTCTGACCAACCCTTGTAGAAGGGTGTTAGGACTCAAGGCCTGAGTGCTTGCTGACGCAAATCAAACTAATCTGTGAGGATGGAAGCAAGGCTTGGGCTCAAACCTGCGTCAGAGCTCGGACTTAATGCGCAGTGTAGGTAGCTAGCTAATGTAATCTTTCTTCACTGATTTCCAATCCCCATTCTGTCTACATGAGACTTCTGGATAGAGTGCTGCAGCACATAGGAGTTGTAGATATTAAAATATTTGTAAACAGTGTTTCAGTATCTCCCATGCACCATTCTGGAACAGCCTCCCCTGTTACTGGACAGACGTGGATTTCTGGAATGAGTAGGAGTTCACTGATGTTTAGTATGCAGGCGCATTTGTGTTACTACTTTGGTTGCTTCTGCAATTTTTATAGGTTTCTGCAATGGCCTGTTGTTGGCGGAATATTCATTGTCATTCATGTACCATGCTTTTCACTAATTTCACTGAATGTTTTTAACACTGTCCCTAATTAACATTCTTTTTCTTTATGAGGGGCATGAAACTTCCTCTAAGCCTTATGGGAGACACGTGTTGGGAACTAGAGTTGGCCCCAAAATGTTCCTTAAATGTGATTAGTGATACTGTCTCTTAGTCAAGACCCCTCATTATTCCATTATTGGAGATGCAGAAATACTGTTTTCAGGCAAAAAATCTAACTTCCCAGATTTCTGTCTTTCTGTTATTCTCGACTCCAGGCCCATGTCCTTCTGTCCAAACTAAAATCTCAGCGTGTCTCTCTGACATTTCTTGGACGTCTAGCTATCAACTCAAGCTCAATGTGGCTAAAACAAAGCTCATAATCTCCACAACCCTGTTGTCCTTTCTCAATCACAACTCTATCATCCTGTCACTCAGGCACATAACCTGGCACCAACTCAGACCGACCTCTCAGTCCTCACATTCAGAGTCTATCTAAATAGTGCAGATTTTTTTAAAGAAAAACATCCTATATACTGAAGCAGCTAAAACACTCACCCAGCCTCTCATAATCTCACTTCATTGTTACTGCAATATCCTTCTCTCTGACCTTGACCAGTGCAATCCTACCCTGCTTATATCCATTCAGAATGCTGCTGCAGAGATTGTTCTCTTAGCCATGGGGCAGGCAAACTTTTTGGCCTGAGGACCACATCTGGGTATGGAAATGGAATGGAGGGCCATAAGTGTGGATGTTAGCAAGCTGGGAGAAGGGGACTCTATGAGGGGTGGCTCTATAAGGGTGATTTTGAGGCTTTGTCTCAAGGGTTGGGCTACAGGAGACGGGGAGGGTCTGTTCTCAGTGACTGGCTGAAGAGTGAGTAGGCTGGTGCTTAGGGGACTAGGGTTGGTCCCACTGTGCTGCCCAGGAGTTGGGCTCACCACCATGGGAACCAGGAGGAGAGGCTGTACCTCTCCGAACAGCCAGGCATGGCCGCCCCCCCATCGCCTATCCAATCCTCTTTATCCCTGTCCCCTGACCACACCACTGGGACTCCCGTCCCCACCCTCAGATCAAACCATCCAGAGTATCAGGACTGGCAGTGCTGCAGGCATTCCACCCAGAGAATTGGGGCTGGTGGTGCGGTGAGTGTGCTGCCCAGGTGCTGTGGGAGCTGAAGCTGGGGGGAGGAGAGGCAGCAGGGGAGAGGCCAGGGGATGCTTGACGTGTTGCCTGGGAATTGGGCTGGCTCCTCCTGGGAAAACTGTCCCAACCCCACTGGCTGGTGAAAGTTCAGAGACCAGACTGAAGGGTATGATGGCCCAGATGTGTCCTATAGGCCATAATTTGCCCTCCTCTGTCATAGCCTGCCACTTTGACCAAGTTACCCCTCTCTTTGCTTCCCTCCACTGGCTCCCCCTTTTCCACTGCATTAAATGTAAGGTATTTGTATTGAACTTTCCAAGCTGTTCATGTCCTTTCGTTGCTCTGTCACCTCTCATTCAGTTATTGAGGTGTCAGTTTCTGCCTCTGATCAGTATGTTGACCCCCTATTAATGTGGGGGGAAGGGTGTATGTCCCAGTTCCTACGGGTCACTCGCAACTGGGACTGACCAGTCTTCTCCCCACTGATCAGATTCAACAGCTCTGTGGTGGTCCAAGTGAGGTGGTGAGGTTAGCTGGTCATCTGGCAGCAGAGTTCAAACTGCTCACCAGAGCATCTGCTTGGGAATTTTGAGCCCCTTCCTGGAGGCCACAACCAGCGACAAAATGCCTTGAGGTGTCTGCACTGCATGTTTATCGACAACAGAGAGGAGAAAAGAACAAGGTCCCTCATGGACCTGGAAGCTTTTTGTCAATGAAAATGGTCGTTCTTTGCGACAAAAGTTGCATTGCAATGTGAATGTTCACATAGTTTTGTTGACAAAAGGCACTTTTCCTTGACAAAACTTGCCAGTGTAGACAAAGCCTGAGGCACAGTGTGGTCTATAACATATTTGGAAGAAACCATCCCGATGCGGAGTAAGAAAAGCAAATATGTTAGGCGACCAATTGGCTTACTGGGGAAATCCTTGGTGAGCTTAAACACAAAAAGGAAGCTTACAAGAAGTGGAACCTTGGACAGATGACTAGGAAGGAGTATAAATATGTTGCTCAAGAATGCAGGAGAGTTATCAGGAAGGCAAAAGCACAATTGGAACTGCAGCTAGCAAGGGATGAGAAGGGTAACATGAAAGTTTTCTACAGATGATGTGGGAAAAGCTGAAGTACTCAATGCTTTCTTTGCTTCTGTCTTCACGGACAAGGTCAGCTCCCAGACTAATGCACTAGGCACAGGAGCGGCCCGAGGCTGGCTGTAGCAGCTGGTGCCCCAGGCGGAAGGCGCGATCGGCACCCCCGCCTGCACGGCTGTCAATGGCCGTGACGTCATCATCGGGCGCCTGGACCGGCGGTGCCCTAGGCGACTGCCTAGTCTGCCTAGGCTCACGGGCCGCCCCTGACTAGGCACTAGGCAATGCAGTATGGGAAGGAGGTGGACAGCCGTTGGTGGGGAAAGAACAGGTTAGGAACTATTTAGAAAAGCTAAATATACACAAGTCCATGGGTCCAGATTTAATGCATCTGAGGATAGTGAGGGAGTTGGCAAATGTCATTGCAGAGTACTCCGGGACAGACATAAGGATCTTGCACAAAACAGGGTTTTTGTGCAAAATGGAAGCGGCTAAACTGCTTCTTTTTGCGCAAAACCCCCTTGTGCAAAAAGAAATGGCAGAAAATATGCTAATGATGTCACGATTTATGCTAATGAGTCCCTCATTTTCTGCCAGAAAAACTAGTATTGAAGACGAAGCCTTAATGTTTACAAATTAAACAGTGATAAGACATGTTCCTTGAACAGTGACACTTTCCGATTGTTACTACTGGGCTTGCACCTGTCAAGTGAAAATGGCCTCAAAACTGGTGTCTTTCCATCTTTCACTGCCCAGAGCACTAGCAGAGTAACTCCTCAAGCCCAGCCACCAGCAGCAATATGGCCCGCTGGAACAGTGAGGATGATATACAGTGGGGAAGTGCTCTCTTCCCTCCCTTTCTACAAGCTGCCCCAAGCAGTGGGGAATAAGAGAAACTTTCCTTGGAAAAGCTTTTCCAGTTTGACCCCCTCCAGTATTGCTCAGCCTACAGCCCTGCCCTCCTCACCATGTGAGCCAATGAAGGAGGCCTTCTGTAGTGTCCTCTCATCCTGCTCTTCTGAGGGGCTTTATTTCCTTCTTCCTCACAGGCATCCATATCCACCAGGATGAGATGGCCACCCCAGTGAGGTTCTTCAGTCTTGGTGCATTGTGGACGATGATGCGGCGACGGAGGACACGCCCCTGATTCTGTCTCCAGACTGCCCCAAGGAGATCTGTCATGTTGAGCCGAGATCTGTGGCCACAGCTTATGATCTCTCTCCTCTGTCTTATACACCCTGCCTGGGTTCCTCTGGAAACATGCTCCCACGCACACATGCAGTGATGTGTATTTGTGTGAATGGGCCTGGTTGCAGGGCAGTGAGAGTGGGGGGCTGGGATCAGTGTTCCCTGTAAGCTGAGCGCTTGGGCGGCCACCTAATGACTCCCAGCTGATTAGCAGAGTGCCCGCAGCTGGCCGCATGTATTTCGACTGGTGGTGCACAGCTGCACATGCCTTGGTGCACGTAAAATGTATTCTGCCCATGGAATGGAAAAATTAGCAGGAACATTGGTTGGGATGGAGGTTGTTGCTGGTGTGGGTACTCTGTAGTTAGGACAGGGAATTGGATTGGTAAAGGCTCAAGTAACATCACTGTTAAAAAGCAAATAGGCTATTTATTTACAGTTATCATCTTCTGTCCTTAGTGCTGATTTAACAATCCAAAATCTGGGACGTGGATCCCTCCTTCTGCCATGCAGATCCCTCCACTCCTGCTTTCGAGCCAATGGTATAGTGCTCTTGTTCTATGCTGTCAGCAGGACGTTAGTCTCTTGCCTTGTTCTTCCTTGCAACTCCTCAAGCAGGATGCAGAGGCTGAGGGCCAGGCAGTGGTGAAAGTAACTTAAAATTTCTTACAGGTACTGTCCTATTGCAACCCAGATCCCTGCCAGCTCTTTGAATAGCTCCCTGTTGGCTTCTGCCGCAGCTCAGCCACCTGCTTACTTTTCTCCTCTGGGGCCATGTGCCATATATTACCCTCAGCCCACTCAGATGCTAATTTTCTAAGTGGAAAAAGTGTATTTTTTCAGGATAGTTATGCAAAGGTGCAACCATTTTGCCAGCAGCAGAGAAGGTGATTGGTGGGGTTGGACTGGAAGGTTTTAGCATTTGGCGCTAGTATGTTGAGGTTTTGTTTTAGAAGGCTTGGGAGGGTTCAGCAATTCCCGGGGAGGTCAACTCATGTTGAGGAATGGGAGAGATTAGCAGCTGGGTGTGGGGACTCATTTGGTTCAAGGCACTTGTCATGGCATTTGGATTGCTCAGTATTTCTGTGTCCCCATCTCCTCAGCTTTGCAGTCTCCTTTCCTTTTCCTCCTCATTTCCCTGATGATTTGACAAATGATCCAATCTTAAAAGCATCAGTGGTACTTTGGACTAACAGTGTTTTATTTCTTCTTGGACCAATGCTTCATGAAGCAACTGAAGCAACAGCAAGTGCCACCTTCCTCCCTCCCTCCGTTCCTTCCACCTTTTTGCAAAAAAATCATACACAATCTTAAGCAGGGGACTGGGCTTCTTTGTAGAAGGAAAGAAATAGATGGGGTTCCAAAATCAACCAAAAGTAAAGTTTAGTAATTTTTAAGTAGAGCAAGACTGATCTACACACTCTGTATATTACAAAGTGAAGGGTGGTTAGAAAAAAACACACTAATTATGCTTTGTTTGTAAAGCACTTTGAGATCTTTAAATGAAAGGTGCTGTCCTGGGTCAATGTATGAATGTAGATATCTATATCCATATAGATAGACAGATTATGTCACACATTCTGCTCATCTCTAAGAGAAATGGTGGACATCTCTATTTAATATCCCTATATTGTGATGCCTTTTAATAAAAAGGTCTTTTTAAAAATTACCTTTTTAGTACAGCAGGATTCAGTTAAAGATTTTTATTGCCACATTTTTTCCTTCACTGCCAGACACTGGATCATAAACCCAGACATACAAGCCTGCTGATTGCCTGGCTTTTACCCATCAGCAGCCACTATCCCTGTGATGACATCAGCTGAGAATGGAAGGTTATAGTTTTCCATGGTAATAATAATTTTAAATGAATTGAAAAATCCCTCCAATGCATGCACCCTAATGTATGTTTTCATGTCTCAGATGTGTAGAAGCTCCATTTAATATACTGAGACTCATTAATTTAAAGGGACATTTGTCAACTAGATTTAGGATTGAATTCAGGTTCTGTAAAAAGAAAGGATTTGGAAAACTATAGAGCTGTTTTCATGCAAGGAAAACACCTTTCTCAGAACTTTCCCCCTTTCTCTAAACAACTCCCTTGTGATGCCTAATGCAGCATAGCATTAGATTAGTGCACAGGTGGGCAATAATTTTTGATGGGGGGGCCACTCCAAGATTTTGAAAAGTGGTCAAGGGCCACACATTTCTATGGAGGGGATGTGGGGTTTGGGATGGAGGTTGGGTGAAGAAGGGAGGGGATTAGGAGAATATAATGCAGGAGAGGGTGTAGAGTGTGGTGGGCAAAAACCTCTCAGCAGGCCAGATCCAGCCCGCAAGGCAATTACAGGCCCCGCCCCCTAATTACAGGAAGTGGGGAGAGCTCAGCCCCTCCACGCCCTGTGCTGCCTCTGGAGAGGAGGCAGCGCTGGGACTCAGGCTCCTCAACAGAGCTGGCCCGGAGGCATTGCTACTGCGGCTAGTCAGCCCGGGACCGGCCCCAGAGGTGCCGCTTCTGCAGCCATGCAGTCTGGGGCTGGCCCCGGAGGCTGAAGGTGCTGCGGCTACGGTGCCTCCGGGGCTGGCCCCAGGCTGTGGTGCCTCCAGGGCGGCTTCAAGCCACATGGGCACGGTAGCAGCGCCTTCGGGGCCGGCCCCAGGCCGCAGTGCCTCCGGAGCAGCCTGGGACCATGTGGCTGCGGTGCCACTGGAGCAGCCCCAAGCTACTGCAGTGGCACCTCTGGGGCTGGCCGCAGCACCTCTGGGGTGGCCTGTGGCTGTGGCACTTCCGGGGCGTGCCCAAGCTGTGTAGCTGTGGTAGTAGCGTCTCCAGGGCCAGCCTCAGGTCATGTAGCCACGGTAGTGGCACCTCTGGGGCGGCCTGTGGCCGCGGCGCCTCCAGGGCAGCCTGTGGCCATGATGCCTGCAGGGCCTGCTCCAAGCCGCGTAGCTGCAACAGTGGCACCTCTGGGGCCAGCCCCAAGCGCCTTCTGTGGCCACGGTGCCGTGGGTCTGGCTGCATAGCTGCAGCAGCGGCTTCTCTGGGGCAGCCTGTGGCTGCAGTGCCTCGGGGCCAACCCTGGATCATGTGGCTGCAGCAGTGGTGTCTCTGGCCTCCAGGACTGCGTGGCTGCGGAAGCGGGACCTCCCACTGAGGTGGCCGGGACAGCATGGCTGCAGCCGTTGCTGCATGGGAGCACGAAGCCAGGTAAGGTTCCCCCTCATGCCCAGACCCCCCCACCTACACCCCAATCCCATCACTTTCCTCCCCCCCCAAGACCTAGCACCCCCAGCTTGCTCCGACACCCTCTTTTGTTCTTGTACCATCTCTCCTGGCCACGCACTATACCCTCCCTTGTTCCTGCTCCCTCCACTTGACCAGAAACCCTACTCCCATCCTGCTTAGGCACCCCAGCTACCTCCCAGGTTCTGCACTGCATCCCTATTCTATTTGCTGGGAGCCCTGTCTTGTGCACTGTAGCCCTCATTTTTGTCCTACCCCAGAACCTAAGGAGGTCCATAAAATCCACTAACTCTAGAACCCCAGAAAAGTAAATCTGGTCTATGAGAAGCCCTGAACCTGAGTTTCCCCCTTCCCTTCACCCCATGAGGTTATGGCACTAGAGGACTGAGGTGTCTCAGTTGGGGCCAAATCAGTGAGCGTTGTGGGGGTGTTGAAGGAGATTTTGCTTCTCACTTGTGTGGTCCCCAACTGATTTTTTTGTGTGTCAGTGACCCCAGACCCAAAAAGGGTTCCCCACCCCTCCCTTAAATAAAGAAAACATTGAAACCTTTTGTGTTGCACATAATATTTTACTTTATTTAAAATGACGTTTGATAAACTAACATGAGAAAGTTAAAACGCTTAATCTATTTCATAATTTAAATTAAACTGTTCTTATTAGCTGCAGCTGGTTCAGAAAATAAGGTCACGGTACCCAGCAGGGTAGTTCTCAACCCCGCCCCTTCTGCCCCAGACCTCGCCCCTTCCACCTGAGGCCCTGCTCTTTCCCGGTCAGCCCGTGTCCACTTCCAAAATTTGTGGCCCCCCTTCCAAAATTATTGCCCACTTCTGCTTTGGTTCTTATCAGGAAAACAGGTTGCAAGAACTGGGGTAGAGAGAAGGGAGATGAATCAAAATTGGCATTGAAATCTTAACTAAATAACTTAGAATTTTTATTTAAAATTTTCAGTCTTTACTTTGTGGTAAGGTTGACTGTGCTCCTTTTCTGCATTTGCTACCACTCACTGTTTGCTCTTCTCCCTTGCAATCCTAATTTTATTTATCCAGTTTCCTTACCATAATAATGGGAACTGCCTTTCCCTGCAATCAACAAGTAACTGATGGCCAACAGTACGCAGGACGAGGATGACCCTATCCAGAAGCAAGGGTGAACCTCTTGCTACATAAGCACATGTCAGTTCTCAGCACAAGAAGAGGATGCCTTGTTGCATTTATTCCCCCCTCCTTACCTGCATAACATCCAAAGGCATTCTCTGCATTCCTGACATAGTTCTGATGTTCCCCCTCTGCCAGGTACACCAGTGCCTGGCCTTCAAGGTTTGCCCACCACTGCTGGTTTTTATAGAGCTGTGTCAGAAGCCTTAACTTCTTCAAGGATCATCCCATTTATTTCAAGAGACGCACTGCCACAGCATACAAGATAGGATATACTGGAACAGCAGGAGCACAGTTGGGCTTTCAGATCACAATAGTGAACTGGGACTTGGCATCGTGATGTACTTTTGTCCTACCGGATAAATACAAATTACTGGCAGCTCTTTAGCCTCTATTATCCCAAATAAAGAGACGTGGCTGGGATCTCAGTTCCCTCTAAGGTGCATGCCTCTGCGGCCATGCATGAAGAATTCTAGGCCCGCCCACCTCATCTGCTGGGCCTGGAAAGTGACTGGAGAGGTGGGTTCTAGCTCCTACAGGTGCCACGTGGCCTGCTGCTCTGGCAGGTGGGGCTGGGGCCGCGTGGTCGGTGGCTGCTCTGGGAGCTGGGGCCAGGACTGCATGGTGGGTGGGTGGCTGCTCCGGCCGGCTCTGGCTGTGGCTGCATGGCAGGCAGGAGGCTGCTCCGGCCAGCTGGGACCAGGGCCGGGGCCATGTAGCAGGTGGGTGGCTGCTCCGGCTGGCCGTCCGGAACTGCGACCATAGCTGCGTGGCGGACTGGTGGCTGCTTCGGCCAGCCAGCCAGGACCGTGCCTCCCATCTGTGTCCCTTCTAGTCTGTTTTTCTCTTCCCTTTTTGTACCTCCATCCCTTCTCCAGCCACTTCCCTGTCGTAAGAATTCTAAGTAAGGCTAAGAAGCACTAACATTTTGACTAATCAACCTACCAAACAAAGAACTAGGATTTCTCTTCTCATGCCCCCTCTGGCATTACTCCAGACCCCCACCCTTTCCCCACATAATAACTGTGAATTGTTTTGCTCAAATAATGTTGCAGAAGAGAATCAGAATTTAGGAAGACAGCAAAAAGTATTGGAATGAAACAAGGAACCAGTCCTATACCACTGAAGTTACCAGAGTTTTGCCATTGACTTAAAAGAATGCAGATTAGAGCTCAAACGTTGTGGCTTCTCCCCTTTGCAAAATGGTTATTAAGGGTATCTGAAAATAGTTTTCTTTCTGTATCTGTTGTTAGGTAAGATATTCAAGCATGACGTGACTGAGTTTAATTAAGCTAAACTTCCACATGTACCAAATATAATGGCACAAAATATGCCTGTATGGTTTGTTTAGTCATTAGATCATCTGCTAAAAAATTCTGAACTCAAATTAATATGTATATAAAGCTGTCATATTCCATTATGCTAGATGTACATCGCTATATCTCAGTTTCCCCTCTGTACAGTTGTGAGGTCACATGCATTAGCGATTGTGAGGTGGTCAGACACTGGAGTGAAGGAGGGCGGTGTGAGTTCCTTGATAGACAGACTGCATGTGTCCCATTGAGGCTGGGGGAGCAGCATTAACACAGGCCTTGTAAACCTGAGCTCTGATGCCTTCAGGAAAGAGTCACGCTTCCCTCTGTTGGTGTAGCTTCTCCCTACCTGGCTGTGGGTCTCTTTCCATGTTCTTCTCACATTGGAACTAGACAGCCTCTTGGGTCTATCTCATGCCTTGTCCCTCACTTGTCCCCTATGGGCCCTGGCGGGGAGGGAGGGGAGAGAGAGAATAGCTGCAGCACAGTGTTAATTATACCTTGTTTTAGTATTCTTTCTTCTATAACATATATATCTAAAGATATTTGTTAGTAACTGGTGGGTGCCAGTGACACACATCTGAACATGCACACGTGACCTCAATATTGGTGCACAAGACAAAACTCACTCTGCTCAGGATGGAAAATCTTAGTGGGAACACTGGCTGGGATGTCATTCAACACTGCAGTGCTCCTTATTCAGTAACCAGAAGTCATTGCTCAGCTACACAAAGTACAAGGCACCTGGTGGAGAATTTAAACACGTTGACTCCCATAACATTCCCAACACTCACTTTGCAAGGGAACAAGGACTGAACAATTTTCCTGGCCCTGGGGCAGTATGCAACAGCCTAAGGTCACCAAGGTGAGATTTTTTTTTCCATTGAAAAATGTGCTTTGCAAATGCTTGTCAGAGACAGACTGAGCCTTGGGGCAGGTCAACATTAACCAATGGAGGCATCACAACTGAAAATGAGCTAGACCAGCATCAATCTAGTGCAGCGATGGCCAACCCACAGCTCGCGAGCCACATGTGGCTCTTCAAAGGAAAAATTGCAGCTCTTCTCAGAGTCCCTTGCTCTGACCTTTTCTTCCTTGTCTGGGCAGGGCACCAAGATCTGATGCTGGCCAACAAAAGCCTGCTTGGGCCACATGCGGCTCTTAAAGGGGCAGCAGTTTTTGGGGGGAGGGGTGGGAGGGTTGTTTGTTTGTTGGTTTTTTTTTTTGCTCAACAACTTGTTTTCCTCAGCTTTTTGCGCTGTATCCACCACTATTTTGGCTCTTCGTCTGTAACGGGTCGGCCACTCCGGTCTAGTCTCCTGCATGGTGGCACAGAGCCTTTGCCAGCCACCACTGTCGCCTGCTGACAGGGAGGCACTCTAAAAGGTCATGGGAAGCTGCATGTGTTTGGAAGGAGAAGATTTAAATTTTTTGTAGAAAGGCCTCTTTGGCAAAGAGGAGCCGTGCTGTGTATTTTAGCGCGACATGAAACTGCTCATTGCTAGGGGCACAACCGAATGGGTGCAGAAGACTGATGGGCAGGACTAAAGGCACCCAACTCTGCCTTCTCGCCAGGGCAGCACGAAGCGCTCAGCACCCGATTCGGCAGGTCACTCTCCTGCGTGTCGGCCTCCGGAGAGGAGCTAAGCGAAGGGGAGGCAGCAGCGCCGGCGGCGGGCAGGGCTCCGAGCAGCAGCAGGGCGGCCCAGGCAGGTGCACGTGTGTGGACGGGCACAGAAAGGAAGATGGAGGCGCAGAGCCCAGTCCTGCCTGCGGCTGCCCCGCTGCCAGCTCCCCGCCATGGAGCAGCAAACAGCCCCTGTAGGCGCCGGCCGAGAGCAGCTCCCCGCCGGCCCAGGGCAGCCACACGCGGCTCGGCCCCGCCGCACGGAGCCCCGGCCGGTTCCAGCACGAAGCTCTGGGTCGAGCGAGGCCTGCGGCTCGCTGGGCCAGAGGCGGGGCGGGCCGCCCACCAGCACCTCGGCTCTCGGACGAGAATTCTTGCGTCGCCCTTTAAATGCTGCTGCCGGGCTCATTCCATCCCCCCGCCCTAAAGTTGCGCAATTCTGTTATGCGGGCGGGGGAGGCTGACAAGGGCTCCGCCCTGGCAGGCGCCTTTAAGAGCTCAGCGTCACATGATGCTTCCTTGCGCTCTTTCCTCTCTCCCCCCCCCCTCGCTCACACCTGTTTGCGCGCGGGGCGGGGCGAGGGAAGGGAAAAGAGCTGTCGCGAGTCTTTGGCCCTTTTCTCACGCATGCGCACTCTAAGAGGCTGGGAGTCGGGTATTCAAAATGGCGGCAGCGATGGATGTGGACACCCCGAGCGGTGCCAACAGCAGCGCCAGCAAGAAGCGCTTCGAAGTGAAGAAGGTGTGGGTCTCCGGCAGGTGCCGCCCTGGCAGCCGCGGGAGAGGAGGGGGGAACGGGGCACGGGGCGGTAGCTCCGGGGCGAGTTTTGTTCTCTTCAGAGGCCGGCTCTCCGGTTCCGCACTACTTAGGAGTGGGCGGGGCTCTGGGTTTTTTGGCGCAGTCCGGGACCAATAGCTGAAGCGGGATGACTGTACGTGGGGGATGGAGGGACCAATCAGTGGCGCTGTTGTTGCCGGGTGACAGCAGCGTGTGGGGGCGGGTCTGTGTTAGGGAGGTGCCCGCTCTGTTACAGGGAGGGGGCGGTGGCGTCCCCGCTTGGGGGCGGGGCTGCGCCGCGGCTCAGCCCGTTCCGTCGGGGCGATGCTGCGGGGCCGGGGCGCGGCGAGGGGGCGGGAAGTGTCGCCCCGAGGGGGGACGTGGCCGTGGGCAGGCTTCCTGGCGCCTCTGGTGTGGCCTTGCGCCAACACGCAGCCACCCGCCACGGGGCCTCGCTGCCGCTTTTAGTTGGGTGATGTGAGGACGCTCCCGCCCTGAGTGGGTCTGCTGGCCGGGTGCGGGCGCTTCCTTCCTGATCCTGAATTAATTTTCGGCGTGGCGCAGCCCCTCGCCGCCCCCTCTCCGGACAGCGCTGCTGTTCTTCTGCCGCAGGCCTTGGTTTCTCTTTCCCACCCCTTGATCTCTGCTTCGAAGCTTATCCAGGAGGGAAGACGTGTTTGTTTCTTTTCCTCCACCCCCAAAAAACGAATTCTCAGGGACCCAGAGAGCCTGGCAGCCCAGGAGTGGGCCCTGAGTAATAAGGCGTAATGGTGCCCCAGTCCTCTGTCTTCCTCAGACACCTGAGTGACAGCAGGGGTGGCTGCCCCATGCCAATACTGTGCAGTTGTCTACATGACTGTGGGTCAGACTGGCGTATGCTCAGTGAAGTTTGTCTTGGGTGCCCTTCACGTCAGAGCTCTCCTTACTCCAGTCAAAGCTCCTAGTCGTAGGCCTGTTGGGTACTCTAGCCTTGCCCTGTGGGCATGAATAACATCATCACCAGAAATTAAGACTCTAATAGCTGATTGGACCAGCTTCTTCCCTCCCTTATAGCAATATTGGATTTACTGAGCTAACAGAAGTAAAATCATCAATAAAATCCTGATTTTTTTTAAACATAAAATTAATAGTTATGACTTGAATACATCAAGTCTACTGAGTAAAAAGGCTTTTACAGGTTTGCATAAATAATTAATTCTCAGTTTAGAATCACACTTTAATGATAGCTGTGATTAGAAATCTGGGCCTGCTGTTTATGTAGCATGAAAACACTGAGGGGAAGGAAAGTAAGCTGTAAAAAGAGAGATAATAGTGAAAAAGTAAGGAGAAATTTAAGATGAATATCAGGAAACACTTCCTAATAGTAATATCTGTTGTAGGGATGTTAAAATGGTTAACTGCTTTGAACAATAGCACTTAACCAGTTGACAGTTCCATCCTAGGTTCTGCCACCATGAGGTCCCACTGCAGCTGACATGGCTGGCCACCTGTGGAGTTAACAGGTTAACTGGTAAGCCTCATGCTCACCAGCATGCTTGGTGGTTAACTGGTTGACATTCCTTATCTGTTGGTAGGATGGATTTTTAAAGGAACCAATAGAAACATTTTCTTAAATGCAGGAAAATATATACTGTAGAAAACACTTACTGGACAGGGGATTAGACAGTCTCTAGACTGATTAACTCATTACTGTGACTACTTGCCACCTATGATGTCAGGCAAGCAAGTTCTTGTATACTGTGTAATTTTGAAGTGTCTTCAAATTTGATCTCTTTTGCGGCTTAGAAAACAATTAGAATTCTGCATCATTTGGCTAAGAGTTCCAATCCTGTGTCTTTCTAATGTCATATTAAATGCATAGCTGGCCCTCTTCTTGTGATCCTAAAGCCCTTTGGGAAGGGGACACTTCTTAAAAAGGGAGATTTGAGAGATTCTCATCCCCTTAAACCATGTACAGGTTGGAGCTCCCAAAACTGGGACTCCCTCATCCAGCAACATCCATGGTCTGAAAGGACCATGGATGTTCTTGGACCAGGGAGTCCTAGTTGGGAACCCCAGTGGCAAGAGGGCTGGCGGCTTGGAGCTTCGTGGGGCTGGCGGCTGGGGCTAACAGCGGGGAAGGAGGGTAGCAGGGGACCTTTTCTGGTCTGTCAAATTCCCTTGTTTGGGGCCAGTTAGGTCCCAAAAGTGCCAGACCAGAGAGGTCTAACCTGTATTCAAAAACCTATGCTGGAGCCGCAGATGTGCCTTGCAGTCCTTTGTGCTAGCTCTCATGACATTTGAAAGAAGGGACTTGAGTGCAGCATGGCATATAAGCTATTTTAACTAGTTGGCTGCCATTGTGGTGGCAGTGGTGACTTATTAGTAGAGCTGTTGCATATGGTCATCCCAGTGGTGACTTATTGGTAGGGCTACTGCTCATGGTGGTAGTTTCCATTTGGTCAAGGAGATCTGGATTGGACTTCCAGTAAGATTCTCACTTTCCCTCTTTTCCACCAGGGAAATAGATATGGCTGGGGGAGCAAAAGACCTACCTAAATATGTAATTTGAGTTTCTTTGAATAGAAATATGAATGATCGCAATTGTTTTAGTAAAAATGAGGATTTTGTATTTGAGTGACTGACTTATGCAGGTAAATGAGCCTCTTTCCTAGCTTCTAGGCGTGTGTGGTGTTATACAAGAAATATAAATAATTCTTCTTGGTTGACAGGAAGTATTAAAGGTTTTGGGGGGTGGATGCAGGACTGTCTTATTACTCCCAAGCAACTCTACTTGTTCCCAAGAGTGATGGTGGCCTTTCAAGGAGATCTTCCCATCTATGCTTTGAAAAGCTGGGATCTTGGGGATAGTGCAAAAGGGAAGGGATGGGCAAGGAATCCTTTGATGCTTGTTGTAAGTTTAACAGAATGTGTTCTTTCTCTTTATAGTGGAATGCAGTGGCTCTCTGGGCATGGGACATTGTGGTTGATAACTGTGCCATTTGTAGGAACCATATCATGGATCTGTGTAAGTAAATGGAGTGGTGGGAAACTACAGGCACTTTGGCTATTCATATGTTCCCTTGAGTGTGATCTGTAGCCAAAACTACATCTTAAAGTGAATTTCCTTCCAAAGCCCAGAATTGCAAGCCTGTGTCCTACCTTCACCACCATATGTCCTTTTTTCTCCCTTTTAAAAAAGTGACAAAATGAGGTTTTAAATGTTGTCTTCTCTGTAACCGTGCAATACCAATGTTGGGTAGGCAAGGGTTTGGAAAGAAATGCAGAGAGGCTGAGTAATGAGGAGAGCTGAGGTTATTTGGGGGTAGGAATCCTGCATATACTGAACTAACTAAAAACATCCATGGGTGCTCAGGCTGGAGCACTCATGGGGAAAAATCAGGGATCCCACACTTGGCAACTCCTCTGCTGCCCTCCCAGAGCTTCTGGAGCACTGCAAATAGCTAATTTGTGGCTTTAAAGCTTAGGAAGAGGAAGGATCTGAGACGGGGGGTCCTTGGGAAGGAGGGGCCAGCTACAGAGCCCTGGGGCTGGGAATGCAGCCTGGCAGCTGCGAGGCTCCACATCATTCCCCAAGTGCCTCCCTATCCTTACTCTGTCAGTGCCAGCCCCTCTGCTGGTGCTGGAGGGGAGCCCTGCAGCCAGCAACACCAGAGCGGCCAGCATTGACTTCCCCTGGTCTGGCAAATTTCCTGGATCAGGACTAGTTGGCTCCTGAGGGTGCTGGACCAGGGAGGTTCAATCTGTACAATTACTAACAGACCAAGCTCCAGTCAGACAACTCAACTCAGTTGGTATTATTCCACAGAAGAGGGTATTATCTACCTCATGCTCAACATTATTTGGAATTGTGTGGTGGCTATTCAGAGGTGCTTGGTCTAACAACAAAACAATCATAAACACTTGAACAATAAAGCAGAGTAGACATTTAACAGTGATGTTTTTATCTGACAAGAATGTACAATGTTTTGAGGGGTTTTTGTATAAGTTATTACTTACCCCAATGAAGAGCATTAAACTGGAATTCAGTTAAAAAAACTTCTAACATGAAGTGCACTGATCAGTTACTGATATCAATCTGATACCAATTCTGCAAGGAGTTAATATGGTTACAAAAACAGAGTGTTACCAGAGGCAACTTACTTATCTAGCCTTGTCTTAGTGTTAGCAGACAAAGAATATTTGGCTTACTCTACTTGAATGTGCAAGAACAGTTTTCCAAGGGTGGTCTTGCATTCTTCATTATCTTAAGTCTTGTAATATAAAAAGTAGCCCCACTTAAAAGATAATAGGCATGATTACTATGGGCAAAAATGGGTGCTGAGGGTAGGGATGTTAAATTGCGAGTAATTCACTAATCGAATAGTCGATGCATTTCGCATTGAATATTTGATAAGTTGTTAGGGCGCCTCCACCTTTGAAGTGTAGCAACAGTCCTAGGGCTGTTGCTATACTTCAAAGGCCAAAGCACCATGTGGAGCCCGGGATCACCCGCTGACCCCAGGCTCCATGCGATGCTGCCGCTTTGAAATGCTGTGGGCAGCCCGGCTTCAGGCTCCTCACGGCATTTCAAAGCAGCAGCACCGCGTGGAGCCCGGGGTCTTGGCTCCTGGCTCCAAGCAGCGCTGCTGCTTTAAAGGATCCCTTCCTTTCTCTCCTCCTCCTCCTCCTCCTCCTCCTCCTGCCCACCCCGGCTGCCTCTTTCTGATAGAGGCAGCAAGGGGTGGGAAGAGACTAGTCGACAAGGCTATCCGATAATCATTTGCTTATCGGATAGTCAACTAGTCCTTCATGTCCCTAGCTGAGGGCTCACCACCCATGGTAGTTCTCTGCTTCACCTGTGTCATTGGTTCTGTCATTGGTTCTAGCGTTAATATGTCTAGGAATAAATCTGTATGGAGTTTCTGAGGTCTCAACGTGTCTTCTATCCTAACAATTTCACAATAATGGTTGATAAAAGTATTTTACATGCTATTTAAATGTTGCCTGATTTAATAGATTATTCTAAAATGTATCTATTAAGTCCTTATAAAGAGCTAATGCACTGGACTGGGAGCTGAGTCAGTTGGGGGTTTCTTCCTGGCTCTGTCAGACTTGCTGTGTATTTTTGACAAGTTGCTTACTGCTTGTGACTGAGTATCTTCACTTTTATTAAATAAGTGAAGATTAATTCATATTTGTGAAGTGCTCTGTGATCCTTTGGTAGACTAAGCTGTAGAAGTACATATTATATTAACCATCTTGAAATTAATGTACCCTGGAAAAAGTAGTCCAAAAGTACACTCTGTAGAATGAGGAGAGAGTGGGAGAAAGTTCCTCACTGCAGCATTTTGTGGAGGACTAGGAACTCTCTAGCCTATTTCGTATGTCCTGCTTAAAATGTCATGTTTCAGAAGCATGGGAAGACTCAATCCATAATCTCTTACAGAAGCAGATTTTTTTGAAAGAGGACTCAACCTGTAGGACACTAAAACATCTGAGACCCTACTTAGAATATAGCCATGAGCAAATCTTGGTCCTCCTAGAATCCCATAGCTTAACAATTTTTAATTAATGGAATAAATTCTGTTTATAAACCATTGGAACTTAGTGTGATGTAAATCAACTGACCTACCTCCTCAATCTATTCATGGCCTTTCATACCAAGACCTAACATACAGTATTTGGTCTGGTCTGGCATTTGTGATACATCAGGGAGAACTGGAAAATAGAGAATTTTGGGGTTGGGGTATAGAGACTGGAAAGAGTGATCCTGGCTATTAGTATCTTGTCAAATGCCAGACTTAATAAAATAATGGACCAAATACTAAGAGGGAAAAATTGTATCTAGAAGATAAGCAACAGGCAGTAGCAGGTTTAGAAAAACTCATGCCTGAGTGGATTGCCGCCTTTAGGGAGGCAGGTGAGGGCAGTGCAAATGGAATTACAAACAGTGGTTGAAGGGAACACTGACGTAATCAATGCTTCACTGAAATCAAGTTATGTTAAATTGTTACTTGTTGCAATAATTCCTGTTGGTTTGGAAAAGCGCATTCTGACACAAAAATGGGCATAAATGCAAATGAACAGTCATACTTGTACAGAGTGGGGCAAGTATCTGGGTGCTGAAAGGGTCAGTATAGGGTCTGGACTTAACATCATTAATGATCTGGAAGCAGTGTTCCCTGTAAGTGGAGTGCTTGGGCAGCCACCCAGGAGAGATTCAAATGCTGCCCAGCTGATTAGCTGAGCATCTACAACTGTCAGCATGTGTTTCTACCAGGGGTGCACGTCCACACACACCTTGGTGCATACAACCATCTATTCTGCACATGGATAAAAAAAATTAGGGGAAACACTGTCTGGAAGGAAATACAGAGCATTTTAATTTTTCATAATAGTAAACTATAAGGTGATGTAAAGTCAGAAATACTTCAGGTTCTGAAGGATGTACAGGAATGACAAACTTACTTAAAAAATTCAAGGTAGTACACTTGGGGATAGAGCATATGAAATAGATATTTAATAGCAGGAGAGAGCCTTGAAAGCAGGAGTGTTGAAAGAGATCTATGAGTAATATTCAAATGAGAGAACGTAATTTAAGTTGCAAAGTCAAGCACTAAAAAGGAAGGAAATGCCAGAAGTATCTCCTGTGTACTGAATGAGGTACGTGTCCTGTGCAAAAAAGTACATGATCATTGTAACTAAACTGTTATGCATATGCCCAAGAGGGCTGAAGTAAAGCATGCACAAGCAACCTTCATTCTGGCTTTTCTCATTTTTGAGTGTTTAACTTTGCAACCTTAGCATTCTTTTAACATAACTTTTGTGTGTCGCTTTCTAAATTTTTTTTTTAATATGGCCAAAATGTATTTTTCTTTATCCTTGTTTTAAACAGCTGAACTGTTTTGCTTAAACGACAAGGAGTCCTGTAGCACCTTATAGACTAACAGATGTATTGGAGCATTAATACATCTGTTAGTCTATAAGTTGCTACAGGACTCCTTGTCGCTTTCGCAGATCCAGACTAACACGGCTACCCCTCTGATACTTGTTTTGCTTAAGATTTGGATGGGGAGAGTGGGGAAAGCAAAATCACCCTGAATTAGATCCCCCCCCATGTAAAATTTCAGCTCAAATTTGATAAGGTTTGGCAAAACTTAAAGGCAACTGAAAATTTAAGAAATGTCAGGCAATATTAATGTTATGCAATATTACCAGCCTCTTCCTGTAACATTTGCTATGTAATATACTAGTAAAAAAGATTAGTGTAGTCTTGAGCTGCATACACTGAGCTACAGGTTGAACCTCTCTAGTCTGGGACTCTCAGGACCTGACTACTGCCAAACTAGAGGACTTGAGGCCAATATTGTCTAGCACCATTACCAACACTTCTATGAGCCCAGTAATCAGTGGAAGTCATTTAAGGCTGTAGTGTCCAGCCAGTTTTGAAGCAGTCATTATAGTAGCTACTACTGCTATAGTGAGCTAGCCACACTCAACCAGCCGAATAGCCACATTCAACTGTCCGAATAGCCACATGTGGCTGGCGTGTTGGATACCACTGATTTAAAGGTTAATTAGAGCACAGTGCACTGAGAACCCGGACTGGCGGTCATAAACAAATGCTATGGGACTGTGGGAAACTTGGCCACACCCATGATCTTCAGCTGACTAAGATCATGCTGGACCACTGATGTTGCTGAGCGAGAGATTGCTGGATAAGAGAGGTTCAACCAGTATTAAAGAAACCTCTCTCTGCAACTCTTGTGACACTACACTTGTAATACTGTATTTGGTTTTGGTCATCTCATAACTGCAAAGATGTAGACAAATGGGATCAAGTCTAGAGTACAGAGCCCATCACTAAGGGGGTGATTAATTTAAGAAGATTAAAAACTAATTAAGATCAGCTAATGATAACTAAGCCTGATACATAACTTCAAATATCTGGAGGGTGTAAACACTAGTGGAGTAGGGAAACCATCATGGTAAAAGGGATTATAATGAGAAATGGCTCATATGACAATGAGCAGAATAATAAGGCTAACTATTGAGGAAATCCAGTAGAAATCTATAAAGTTCTGGAATAGCCTTCTAAAGAGGTTAGTGAAATACCCTTTCTGTACCAAATTTTAAAAACAGGACTGGTGAAGCCCTAAAAAAGCTTGTAGATAGCAGACCTGCATTAGCCGCAAGGTGATTAGTTGACTTGATTGTTTCTTTCCTCTGTCTGATGCAGTACAGTCTCTGAAGCTATGAATACTTCTAGAAGGCAACTTTACATGGAGATAAAGAATACCAAGTTTTGTGAAGTCTCGCAATACTGTTGTCCAAAAAGGAGCCACTCTAAAAAAAAAAAAAAAAAAATCTGATAGCAAAACTTTGACAAATAGTAATTTGGAGACCCATTACTATTGCTGCAAATAAAGGAGAACACATCCTTCTTTTCTGTCAGCAACTATTAGAGAGAATTTAATCTTGGGTGGATTCACTTTACGTATTAACATATTGAAAACTACCAATATAGTGGCAATATCGAGAGGCTCTTAATGGAGAGATGCTGAAAAACATGTTTACTGTAGGATCTTGACCACTCCCCTAGCCCAAGACATTTGGGGTACACTTTTCAAATATTACAGCTAGCTCAGACTTGTCCACAAGACTCCAGGTCTCTGGCATACCATTTCTGCTTTCACTTCAGATTCTCTGCTACAACATGGGTGTGCTGAACTGCTTGTACTTACCTACTAAAGTTGCTACTTTTATAGCTTATTTTGGGGTAGCAACAAGCAAATATTTCTTCTGCTGTGGGGTGCCAGAACTTTTAGGATTTATTCTGAGCTGAGGCCATGCACCACACTCCTCTCCTTGTTAACGCCTGGTCTCTCATGGTGTATCTAAATATGTGGGGGAGCAGAAGGTTAAAGAAGGGGACTATGTCTAGGATTGCCTCCAGCCTTCCAAGATTTTCCCTAGTAGGGAATAATTAAATTGGGATGGCTTGTTTTGGGGGCCTTGCATCCATTAACACCAGCATACAACTCTGCCTGAGATATGTCTGCAAGAAATCTACCCTCTTAAATGTTTTGGACTCTGCAGCGTGGATCATATTTTCTGATCAACAGTTCTTCAGGAATAAATTCAAAACTCCTTTTAGCATTCCTCTCCCCTCAAATCCAATGTCCCTCTAAAGGGTGAAGCTGTGGGGTGCTACTGCAGGTTAAGTGAGTAGTTGTATTTGCCAAGGAATCTGATGGCCTGTGTGACTCGTCTTCCCAAGAAGAAGACCTGAACTTTGTAGGGGAAAGCTTCTCTTAAACGTCCCCTCAAATTATAATAATGAAGAGGGCCAACAGAGCTCAAAATATATACATCCTTACAGATTAAGATGAGCCAGAATACCAAATGAGACTGTATTGTGTAGATGACCATGATTATCTCAAAATGGCAAAAGTTTTAGATCCTAATCACTTCCACAAGGTCTAACTGATCCACAGTAGCACATCATCATAACCCCAAGCCAGAGGAGCAGGATAGATTATTTTCCACAAATACTTGAAATGGCTAAGAGCAAGGATTGGACCATCAAAAGCAAGCTAGCAAAACATGGTGAAAGTAAGGATGAATCTCTTATCTGGTGCGAAGGAAGAGTTTACCACAAACTACAACAAATAAATATTTTGTGTGTGTTTTTTGATGGAACCATGGACTTTGGAGCTGGGAGGCACAGAGCCAAGTTGTCTAAAGCTTCAACACCTGAAAGAAAATGTTTGATAGATGACAAATCTCAGAAGAGCAATTAAAATAGAGTGGAGTAGGACAGATTAATGCAATCAAACATCATCTTTATTAGTTTCTGCAATAAATGTGTAGGCTTGAAAGCCTCCACATCTTCCATGGTTTGGTGGGTCAAATTCTATGTCCCTGGAGTGTCTTTAGACACAAACTGATTCCAGAAAGAACTGTAGCCCATTTAGCTTTTTCCTTGGTAGGTGACCAGAACAGCTTTTTCCTGTAAAAATTGTTGTTAATAATGTGGGCTTGTCTTCTATTATCAGGGATGTGCATTAAATATTGGTAACATAACAGTATAATGTTTATTTTGGAGAAGGGAAAATACTTAACTTTTTATCTCTGCCTTACTGCTTACTTGGTTCCAGATTATCATTCTAGATTTGGACTTCTCCAAATGAGAGTAGTAAAGTGGGAGGCTGACCTCTTTCCTTCTCTTCTCCATTCATGCCACCTGAGATGGTCTTTGGGCATTTTTATGATTATCTTTGCAGAGTCCCTCTATATAACCCATCTGAATAAGAGATTACTGTTAAGTAATGTTTAACATACTGTACCATGTAGTTTTGCAAGTGCTCATGTGACACAAGGATACAAAGATGTGGCCAAGCTCTGTGCTACATGAATAAGTTTCCACAAGCACTGATTGTTACAAACCAAGGATCTTAAACGAGGCGGAGAGGCTCTTAACTAAATCTTTCCTCACTACTTTGATACAATAACCCATAATAAGTAACGTTAAAAACACTTCAGAACCAAACAGGCTTTGGTATGACCACATTGCCAAATTATAAACATTAATGTTTATAATCAGGCACATTTTAGTGGCAGATGATATAGATACTCCTACAGAATTTCTCCCCCTGCAATACATACCGTAATCTTAGAAAATGACTGACTAGTCCCTCTCTTACCGCTTTGGAAAAAAACTTACTTAAAGCCAGTGATTTTCATTTTGTACAAAAAGCTTGGGTATTTTCCCTTATTTACCATAGTTGATTGATGTTACAAGTAGAAAGGGTCCCAATTCTGAATGTGTTTTAATCTTTTTCTACAGGTATAGAATGTCAAGCTAACCAGGCATCGGCCACTTCTGAAGAGTGCACTGTTGCATGGGGTGTTTGCAATGTAAGGCAGATTGCTTTTACTGACCAGCTATTACGACTAAAATGTGTTCCTTTTTCAGTTACTCAGAATCAGAATAGAGAAAGTCAGCTCATCCATTAAGATGGGCTTATAGTCATTTACTAGGAAAGAGAATTTTCAAACCCTGGATGCTTAGTGGGCCATAGAGGGATGACTAGAAGAAGGGAAGAAGAAAAGGAATAATAAGTGTTGGGAGTTGTACAACAAAGACCGGGAGAAAGAGAATACAAGAAAAAAAGGGGTGAAGGATAGCGTTAACTCTTGTTGCTTGTCAGTATTGTAGGAATTTAATTTTGAGCTGTGAGTATCTCAGAATATTTAAGGGAAAAGTTCGTAGCTGGGAGTTGCCCCACCATCAGAACACAGTGATACTTGGAAGCCTGTACATCTGATTCCTCTTGATGTGCAAGCCTTTGTGAGGGGTAAATTTTTGTTGACCAAGGGGTTTGTTTTTGTATTAAAAATGAGACCTGAATGGTTTGATCCATTTAACTTCAGATTTTCCCATTTTGCTGAGGCATCACTGTCCTTCCGACAGGGTACCAGCTATGTCTGTAGACTGGGGTGAAAGTAGATGCTGGGACTTACCGATGCACTCTGCATCGGGCCTGGTGTCCTTGGGGTGGGGGTAAGTGTTGTGAGCCTGCAGAAGGGTGGGGTTGGGGCAGACTTTCCCAGCCAGTCCTTCATGGCTGCCATTGCTGCATCTGCCTGGGGCCCGAGGCAGCTGCCCCTTTGGCTCCCCCTCTTTGGGCAGGACAGTACTGTTGGACCCAGCCAGCAGGGCTGCCAATGGAGGAGCAAAAAGCAGCATGTTAAAGTGCTGCTACGGTAGTGCTTTGATGTCAGCTATATATGGGCTGGTACCGGCCTGCACCGGCTCACTTTCACCACTACTGCTGAATGCCCATGGACCAGTTTTGCCTGCAGGATGGTTCTGTCCAGCCCCCGAATGTACATGACGGTCACAACACATGCAAGTGTTTGCCATTGTTTGCGTGATTAAAAGCTTAATGGCACACCTCTGTGTCCAGGGTAACAGTTGAAGGATTGCATGAAGGGAACTACTCTTGCCAGATCGGACTGGCTACGTTACCAAAACTACAATGTTGCGGGCCTATGCTGCAACAAGATAGTACCTCAACAAAGCTAAAAACAGTTGTTTTGTCTACGGAGGCAAAGTCTGATCATGGCTTTTAGCCATGTTGGGGATAGTTGAGTGTTGGAATTGGGATTCTCAACAGAAGCCTTTAATAGTACTGATAAATAGGACCTTAATTTTTAAGGAGCTGTATGGGGAAAGGAGAACAACATCTGCAACAAATATGTAATAGAGTTTTGTCTCTGACCTCCCAAAGTCACTTTTATTCAAACCTCAATTGGTTCAAAGTACTTGCAGAATGCTTCCTTCAGTCTGTCCCTTCATCCCCATAATTCCAGCCCTTTAGTACCGCCTCTGATTCTCCAAGTCTGTTGGCCTCTGTTTTGCTAGTACCAACAGCTTCTAAACCCTGCTCTTCCTCCTTTGTCAGAAATTGATCATTCCCCATGGCTTCAGCTGTCAAACTACTACCAGTACTTTCCAGTACTACTACCTTGATATTTCCATTCCTTTTTTTAAACTGGTCAAAACAATCCTCTTTCTTGCCATTTATCAGCGAGCTCAGTCAGCTCTCCGCATCTACTCGCTAGGAAACATCCTGTACCTCTTCTGATTAGGGATGTGAATGACTAGTTGACTACCCGATAAGCAAATGCTTATCAGATAGTCGATCCACTAGTCAACTAGTTGCTTCCCCGCTTCTTATAGAGGCAACAAGGAGGGGGTGCTTCAAAGCAGCAGTGCTGCATGGAGCCCGGGGCCAGACCTTGAGCTCCATGCAGTGCTGCCACTTTGAAATGCCATGGGGAGCCCAGCCTGGGGTCCATGCGGTGCTGCTGCTTTGAAACTCCACAGGGGGCACGGGGCCAATGCTTTCGGCCAACTCTTTCACTTTTGAAGTGTAGCAACAGTCTCAAGGCTGTTGCTACACTTCAAAGGTGGAGGCGCCCTTATCGACTATTCAGTTAGCCCATTAATCTAAGTTTAACATCCCTACTTCTTCTAATAGTTAGACTTTCATTGCTTTAACATCTCTATATTAAGACATTCATGAACAGAACCTTGTGAAACTATGTAATTTGGACCTTCTCTTCCAGCACGCTTTCCACTTCCACTGCATCTCTCGTTGGCTTAAGACTCGCCAGGTGTGTCCGCTGGACAACAGAGAATGGGAGTTCCAAAAGTAGGTATCCTGTGCCATTCCCAACATGAAACATGCTTGTGGTAGTGCTAGGCATCGTTTGTCAATTCAGCAAAGAGCTAGATAAATTCATGGAGGTTAGGTCCATCAATGGCTATTAGCCAGGATGGATAGGAATGGTGTCCTTAGCCTCTGTTTATCTGGAAATGGATGACAGAGGGATAGCATGATGATTACCTGTTGTGTTCACTCCCTCTGGGGCATCTGGCATTGGCTACTATTGGCAAACAGGATAGTAGGCTTGATGGACCTTTAGTCTGATCCAGTAGGGCCATTCTTATGAGATCTAGCAGAGATGGGGAACCCCAGTATCTTTCTAACTTCTGGGTCTGGCAGCTTACTCTTCCTACTTGGAAGAGTTTTCCGTCTCACTCTACAAAGTGATCTTAGCAGGTGACCAAGCAGACAGAGTTGACAGCCTATGAAGGATGTCCAGGTAGTCCTGATGTGATGGTAGTTACAGATGAGAGCTCTATATATCAACACTTTCTGTAGAGAGCATAGAGAAATGCACTGAAAAGAGAACCCCACGTGAGTGACTTGGGTTCAGAAACTAACTTGGGTTAAATCCATTGCTCCAGAACTTGGGTATTATGTTTCTATCAAGATGGCAAAAATTGCATCTGGTCACTCTGACCTTGCATTGTTGAGATGTATTTTAAAACTCTTTTAAGCTTGCAGATGAATAAAACTAACTTGGCTGTCTTGGCTTAGATGTTTGCTTGCAGTGCAAAACCACCAAGTAAATGAGCTAGACTGATGGCCTTGCCTAAAGACCTGTCATTAGAATAGCCAGTGAAGTTGCTGATTAGGATTATGGTGCACCGACATATTTATATGTGGGTAGAGCTGTGCAATGCTAGGCAGTATTGAAGGCGCGGTTTGAGATGCAGTAATTTGAAAATGGTATCAAGCTTACTTAGCACCCACTGCACTCTGTGCCTGTTTCAATTGAATCATTTATCCATTAACCACTTACTATGTTAGCTACAGATTAACCCACATTTTTAAAAAAAAGCATTCTCTTTAAACTGAGTCCTGATTTCTAAAGCAGGAGAATTTCTTAATCCCGTATTTGGGCATTAATTGGTACTCAGTTGTGTAAATGGCCTCTTCTGTGACAACTTCAGCACCAAAGTGCAGGATTAGAACATCTTAAGGCAGCCATAATTGAAAACTGGGCACTGTTTGGATAATGACTGCCTAGATATTAGTGTGAGACATGAACTTGCTTATATTTTACACATGCCCAGTAACGTATAAGGGGTGGTGATTAAAGGACTGTAAAATCCCATTTAATCTGCTAACAGGTCAAATTTAACATTTAACTGGGTAACTAATTAAATGGGGTTTTACATCTCTAGTAACATCCGCCGGTCTCTCTCCACCAAGGATAGATCCAAAAAGTGGAGGTTGAGCAGAGAATTAGGATGATCAGGTCAAATGTCCATGAAATGAAGTAGTGTTTATTCCCTCTCAATTAATCACTAATATCTGGGAGATTTAAGGAAAAAAATAGGTACCTTTTGTTTCTTGGTATTTCTATTGAGGTTGAAATAGATATTTGTATGTTGTGTGTTAATTGGATTAAATAACATGAGTGAAGCTGGTGCCAAAAAATCTGCATTTGTATTCAATATAAAAATGACAAACATAACATAAACATTTGTTTTTTCAGGTATGGGCACTAAAGAAAGATGGTCACCAAGTTTACTGTTTTGTCATCAACATAATTGGCTCATCTTGTTAGTGGATTGGATCTGTTTTAGGAATTATGTAAATCAGTTATACTTATGTCTTGTTTTTTGCTTTAATCTTAATGCTGCCATATTGTACACTCTTAAATAAAATTTTGTTGGAACATCCTATCTAGCTTTCTCTTGTATTCATGAAAGAAATGATTATAAAAAGGGATGGGATCTGCTTCAGAAACTGGGAAGCTAGCTGGGATTTTGTTATTCCCCAGAACTGTTAGTAAAGCTAAATTGACTACTATCCTATGTTCCACATGACAGAACTTTCCATACAACCTGCCTGGTCAGTACCTCTGATTGCTTATCCACGTAATTCAAAAGCACGTCTTTGCACCAACTATATTCTGAGTAGTCAGTGGGAGCAGGACCTGGCCCTTAATTCTGGGCCAGCTGAGGGGTGTCAATTGTGCTGACTATTTTTGAGATGGACATTTTTCTGCTAGAAGGCAGACAGAGAATTTATATGAAATGACCAAGTGATCTCAGTTATCAGATGGAAATTACTTTCCATTGCTTCTTTATATGGAACTCCAGTACATTAGGTGATTAACAAGGAGGAAACATTAACAATTTCTGGTTCCTTGAACCTATTCTGCTTGGTAGTATTGAGCTGGCTGCAGGTATTCAAATGTTGCTAGTCATAAAACACTTCTAAATCAAAGTGCAAATAAGGTCTCAACCTCAAGTAACTGATGTTGTTTTCAGAGCCACAAATGGAGCCGGGAATGAACAAATGAAAACAGAGTGACCTTCACTTCTGGGTCCCCGGTTCAAATTAAGTCTGGGGTAATATGACCCAAAGTCATTACTGTCTGAACACTAAGTAGTTGTCTGTTAAACTTGGTCTACCTAGTTCCCGGGGGACAACCATCCATATAATAAAGTCATCATCCTGTGGCATCTGTATTCAGTCTCAGCAGCAAGGCCAAGGATTCAAATGACAGAGAGATACAAATCTCATCACAAGCAGTGGTCCTACCACATTAGAGTTAAGCATTTTGTTGTGGTACTTGAGGAAAATTAACATAGCTATTACTGTGCTGTTATAGATCTATATATGAATTGGTTTCCAGGGCTACCTTTCCCTTCGTACAAAATTTCCACTAAATCTCATCTTTTAAATTGACATTGTTTTAGTCTCTCAATGCTGCTTTAAAAAAACCCCTGCATATTATTGACTTTTCAGATTCTTTATTCTAGTGTAGTAAAATTAAACTATTGAGACTGATAACAAGTAGCTTTAGTAGTTACATCATTGTAAGTAACCATGTGTATGGTAGGTAGATTGATTCCAGTTGTACTGCCTTGAGATCTGTACAAAAGCTCTCTGGCCAGTTATTGAGGATGTTAAGCTTGGTAACTAATGTGCCACTGACCACTACAGCAATGGTTCTCGTCCAGGGGTATATGTATCCCTGGGAGTACTCATGGATCTTCCAGGTGGTACGTAGGCAAGTGTCCAGATGAGTTTATCTGGCCTTTTCTTCACTTGCAAGTTTTGTTACCAAAAATCCCTTTTTGGCAACAAAACTCAGAGAGCATCCACATTTCCATGTGACATACAACAAACTTCCACCTCTGCATGAGACTTTTGTGTCTCCCCTTGCCTTGGCCTTCAGCGTGCTTTCAGTAATGCATTCTGGTCAGCACTTTGAACTTGGCTGCTCTGCAAACCCCAGGAACTTTAAAAATCCATTTCCTGGTGTCTGTCTTATTGTATAGTTGTTCTCCTGGTTCATTGTGAAGTTTACTCCTGGTTCCTTGAGAAGAAACTATGAGGGAGTAGTATCGCTCAAAACACTCTCCTGCATGGAGCAATGCAGAGCTTTTGTATCTTATCAGTGTGTGGGGTGAAGAATCGAGGCAATCACAGCTGCGAGTGATCCATAGGACAGGGGGGACACATGGTCACATTTCTTGAGTCCTGTGCGAGAACGTATGAGCAAGACACCCTACAATGCAGAGCCAAGATAAAGCAACTCCAGCAGGGGTACTAGAAGGTGAAGGAAGCAATCAGTCAGTATGGTGCTGCATCTGCAATGTGCCATTTTTATAAAGAACTGGACACAATCCTTGGTGGGGACCTTACATTCAAACCCAAGGAGAGCGTTGATACTTCCCATAGCACAGAATCAGAAACACTTGTGTCAGAGACAAAAGTTATTGACACAGAGGTGGACACAAACAAAGGGGTTAGGGTTAATCCAGTGACAACCAGTATGCCAGAAAGTGAGGAATTGTTCTCAAGTCCTGATGTTGGTGAGGACTCTCAACAACTATGTGGAACATGAAGGAAGGGAAGAGATGCAGGACCATGAAGCAAGGAAAGAGACAGAGTATGTTGCTGTGCAGGTGTGGGGGCTGGGCCGGTTGGCGGCCATGGGGGGGTGCAAAGTTGCTCTAATGCCGCTCTGGGTGGGGGGACTACAGTGGCTCAGGGTTCTAACTGCAGCCAAGTGAGAGGGGGTGGAGGTTGTTCTAGTTGTTAAATTGTTCTAGTTCAGCCAAAGCGGGGGGGGAATGGCAGCCATGCAGGGTGGTTAGTTACTATGTATTGTGGTGGGATGGGGTGGAGTGGATTAGGGTTGATTAGAGGCAGTAAGCTGCTGTATATTGCAGCAGAGGTGGTGCGGGTGGCAGCAGCACAGGGCAGTAAATTGCTGTGGATTGTGGTGATGTGGGGGAGGAGCAGGAGGCAGCTTGGGAAGTTGCTCTTGCAGCTGTGGTGGGGCAAATGGAGGCTGGCTTTGTGAGCTGGCTAAGCCCTGCTTGGGTCTGCGTTATGTCCAAACAGAGCATCAACGTACACACAAATATCAATAGACTATTGCTGGGATATGGTGTCAAAGCTTAGCCTGATGTACTTATCCATTTTCTCACGGAGATTCCATGGCAGGGCTGCCATTTCTCCCACCATTGTGGTACAACACTTTCCCAAAGCGTTCCTCCTACTGTGCTGCTGGAACCAAAGGCTATGTCTACACTCGCGGCTTCTTGCGCGAGTAATATGCAAATGAGGCTAAGCGTGGAATATCGCCAAGCCTCATTTGCATACCTAATGAGCCACCATTTTTTTCAGAAGAGGCTCTTGGGCAGAAGGAGCATCTACACTGCCCCTTCTTGCGCAAGAAAAACCTCTCTCTTGCGCTTCTTCCTGAAAAGTAATAGGTGTAACGGCATTGCGCAGAGGTTTTCTTGCGCAAGAAGGGGCAGTGTAGATGCTCCTTCTTGCCCAAGAGCCTCTTCTGAAAAAAATGGTGGCTCATTAGGTATGCAAATGAGGCTCAGTGATATTCCACGCTTAGCCTCATTTGCATATTACTCGCGCAAGAAGCCGCGAGTGTAGACATAGCCAAAGTGGCCCAGAGTTTGGCTGTACAAGGAGCAGGGTGCCCCACACTCACCTGCAGAAGCTAAGCCTGGGTTTGCCTGTTAAACTTTAGCAGGGATATGTCCGCCATATTCCTTGTCTCAGCCTTTGGACAAGTGTTGGACAAATTGCTTCCATGTGCAGCTGTTACACAAGACCAGAGTATTTTCTTGGGGATCCATGCCCAACACCCTTCTTCTCCCCCCCACTTCCGCCTTTACCTTCACATTTAAAATTCACCATGATCACAGGGTCTAGAGAGATCTGTGTTTGCTGCCACGCAGAGCCCAAGATCAGCTAGGAGTCCTCAGCTGACCCCAGGTTCCGGAGAAATGCAGCCCAGGATCAGCTGGGGAATTCTCAGCTGACCCCAGGCTCCACAACTGCCCCTTTGAAACACCACCTCCCCATGTTTCAAAGGGGCAGTGAAGCCCGGGGTCAGCTGGAGAGTCCCCAGCTGATCCCAGGCTCTGGCATTTCCCCAGAACCCAGGGTCAGCTGGGGAGTCCCCAGCTGATCCCAGGTTCTGCTGAAATGTCATGTGGAACCGGGGTCAGCTGGGGAGTCGCCAGTTGTCCAAAGGCTCCATGCGGCATGCAGCGTAGCATGGAGCCCACTGGGGACTCTTGTATATTTCAAAGCAGGCATCTGCCAGAGTCAGCGGAACCTCTGCATTCCTCCTTGGAAATATACAAGAGCCCCAGTGGGGGCTCTTGTACATTTCCAAGGTGGAATGCGGAAGTGCCTATTGAGTAGTCAATTAACCGCATTTTAACATCCCTAATTTCCAGAGTCACAGCTGTATGCAGCAAAATGTAGTTTATTGCTCTGAACATTTGTATGAGTGCTGTCCTGATCATAGACTTCCATGCTCCAAATTGCTTTGCATCTGAACGGTAGCAATTTTGAGTCATCAGCTTCCACAAAGCAATGGCAAGACACTTCTCTACCAAGAGCAGCAGCTCTCATTCAGGTGTCCTTGTGCTGCAGTTCAGGGGCCAGCTCAGCACACAGCTCCAGGAATGCTGCTTTATGTACCCAAGGGATATTACAGGCTTCCACAGGGGCAAGAGCAATTGGTGTGGGTTGTGTCACAAAGTGAGGTGAAACTTTAAATAGCCACAGGTCTTCATCCCACACCTGCATGACAATGTGATCCCAGTACTCAGTGTTCGTTTTCCTTGCCCAAAAGTGACTGTCTACAGTGTGTAGCTGATCTGTGACAGCCTAATGCACTGTCAGTTTGGTGGTGTCCCTCTCACCATTGTCTGCATCTGAGTCTTTCTCCTATGCTATTAAGTGCATAAGTAGCTCTGCTGCAATACATGATGTTCTAACCACATTGAACACAACATGGGAGAAAAGTGGGGGATCCATGGTGTCTCACAGCAGATGCTGGAGTTTGCAGCAGGGACTGTCATTCAAGTGGCACGAAAGTAAGCCAGAAGCCCAGGGAGGGCTGCGAAGCAAAGAGGTGGCTGATGGGATGTTTTTCATGTTCCCAACATTCATAATGCTATCTTGAGCATTCCAACAATTCTTAGCGACTGAAGGTGACACCAGGCACTATGGGATGCTTACCACATTGCTTTGCTCTATCTGTCGATAGGGTGCTAGCAGTGTGGTCATGAAATGTCAACAATGGATGGCAGAAAAACAGGTTAGACCGGTTTTCACTTTTGGCGACTTTTGCATGTCGACAGCACTTTCATCGCCAAACCATCTCAGTGTAGACATAGCCCTCATTTTACAACAGGCCATCTAAAAACACTGGTGAAGGTAGCACAAACTAAAATGTCATACAGACAATGGCATGTAAATACAATATTTATATTCAATTGATTTACAATGTAAAAATGAAAGTAATTTGTTAGTAGTTGTGTGGTTGTGACATTTTTTATGTTTTTATTTGATTTTTATAAGCAAGTAGTTTTTAAGCGAGGTGAAACTTCTGTGTACACAAGAGAAATCAGACTCCTGAAAGGTTGGGAAGGTCGAGAGCCACTGCACTACAACACTGAAGTGCTAACAAGCAGAAGGTTGTAACTACAGGGTCTGGTAATGACCGGTTTTTCAGTGTCTGGGACCTTTTATTTAATCAGCTGTGGGCAGATGTGCAACAAAGTGACTGAATTGCTTGTCAGCAGGTATTAACACCCTACAAAGAAAGAAGTTACTTACTGCTCACTCCTGAGGCAAGTATGACATATCAGATTCCTCCCTGGAAGAAAGGGGGGGTAGACAAATGGGTCCTAGAGAAGGAACCCTAAAAGCAGCCACATCACAGAATTTATATATGGTTTTGGAACTATCTTTCTTTTTCTCTTAATTGGACTGCAGTCTTTGATTTTGAGAAGGTAGATCTTTGTTTGCTCATTCTCATCAACATCTTCCCCAACCCCCCATACACACATGCATAGATGAAGCAATGACCAAAGGCCAGTTCAAACTACTAGCACCAGGAAACAGACAGGAAGCTTTCCCACTGGGGATGTTGTGGTAGGATAGCAGAAATAGCATTACAGGCCCTACCATTGCAGAGGCAGTCTTCATGATCCCTGTGGATTGGTTCTCTGGTCCCTCTATTATACTGTTCTCCATTTGCATCATAGGGAGTAAGAAGACTTCTTCCATCATCTCCACTTCAAGGATCAATTAATTTTAACCCCAAGGAGAAGAGGTTGGGTCTCACATTTCAGTAGGTAAAGAAGGCTACCTATTACTGTGCTTGGATTAACAAATAATGGTTGACCGTCCGAACTTGGGCAAACCTGCCAATTCCAGCGATTGCTGATACAATAGCTGTATTTCCTCTGCCTAAAAAAGCCTATTTTGCTGTCTTGTGCCTGCAGGTATCTGTCTTGTGTGGGATCCTTCACTGGTTAAGATTGCTAAGAGCCTGCCTTGCCTTGAAAAATTAAACAATTGTAATTATGTAATTGAATACATACATGGCTCTCTACCAACCATTAACCAGTTTCTTCTCCCTGCACTACCCATGAAGCCCATGTTTTCCCCACATTACAGATAGTGAAATTAAGGCATTGTTGACTATGTCAGGAATTGAGGTTGTGGGATTTCAGGAGTTGGATTTGATAAGGATCCTGACAAGGTGGAGAAGCTCTGTTTCATTTTAAAAGCCAGAGGATGGAGAGTATTGAGAACTTGAAAGCAATTTTACAGGCAGATTGAGGTTAATAAGAGTTCTTAAAAAATGTTTGAAGCACATCAGTGACAGTCCCAGCCCATTTGTGGAATAAATAATCTAACTAGAACACAAAGTCGGACTGGGGCTGGAAGCTCGCCATGAAGACAAAAAGGAAAAAGAGAAGGATCTTGTAACTAGGAAAGAGATCTAATATATGAAGTACGTGGCTATTCTTAATAGGCTGGCTTACCAGAAGGCCAGCTACTTGTGAGCCTGGCTGAAAGGCATTCCTTTAGAGAGGAGGGTGGGTAAGCTTCCTTACTGGCACTGCACTCACTGGGGAAAGCATTTAGTGGTGATCACTACCAAGGACTCCACATGTTGACATGTGTCTGAAAGACTACACAAGGTGAATGAAGCTTCTAGGGCCCCAAACCACAAAAGTATTAGGTTCCTAACTTCCATTGAAATCAGTAGCAGCTAGGAGCCTACATATCTTTTGGATCTGGACCTAAGTGAACACTTCCTTCAGTTTCCTGGACATAGTTTGAGCACTAAGGCAAACATCTTGGAAACTCTTCATTCTACCCCATCAGCCTTAGTCGCCAGCATTCTTCTGGTCTAGATCAGTGTTTCTCAACCAGTGGTATGAGTACCCTTAGGGGTACTCAAGAGAAGTCTGGGGGGTACTTCAACACAACTGAAATTTGGAGAAAACTGAATTTTTGTTTTAAGTTTTATAGCGCTTTATTCTTTTTGTACTTTTTACACCCAAAAATTTCATCGCCCGCCCAGCTACGATTAAGTTGTTTAAACAAATGTATTGCAATGATAGAAAAAAAGATTGTGTGTGTCTGAAAACTGTAGGAACTGGAGGTACTTATAATTTTTTTTTAAAAGGGGTACTTTATAAAAAAAAAGGTTGAGAAACACTGGTCTAGCTGGTGTAGGTGGCAATCCGTTTCATGATTCTTCCTCCTCTGCTGTTCTGCCAGCCAACAGGAGAGGTGGTTTGCCTCAAACATTCATTATTCACATTCTTCTGTGGTGCTTCCACAGGAGACCAATAAAGAAAGATGACAGCATTGACTGGCTTTTCTGTGAGCACGTGGAGCCTCTAGTTGCCTCCTAATGACATAAAAATCTCCCTGCAGCAATCGATACCAATGGTAGTCCAGAACTGTTCTTCTGTCAGGTTTGTCTCGGTTCTGTTGCCTCTTGCAAGGTGATAGGGATGGAATAAAAGGAGATGCCCATCCACCTAGGTGAGGATGATGATGCATTAAATCACCCCTTTACTTTAAACACATGGGAATAGTCTGAAGAGACTTTGTTCAGGCAATTTACCAGTGCAAATGTAGAATTATTAACATCCATGGGAATGTTCAGGGGTCTGTAGCTTCACTGCAGGAAGACTGAACAGGCTAAAGCAAATGTGAACCAGTCAGTGTCAACTGAGCCATAAGTAATAAACTGGCACTTGTTGGCTTTGCCTCAGGTTTCATCTTCCATGCGCTCACTTTGGTATTGGCTCCCATTTTGCAGACTGCCACCAAAAATAGCTTCCGTATCCCCTTTCAGTCTTGAGTCCATCTTCCTGAGACTGAAGATCCAGAGATGCAAATGTATGCTATGGATACACTTGACCCCCATGACACCTCTCTTTTCTCCCAGGAGCACCCTTGAAGCATCTCTGCCTTTGGCTTCTATCCTTTCCACTGACTTACCCACATCACGTGCCATCCAGTTTGTCTGGGAAATATGGGGAGTGTTGAAAACAACTCAAGTGGAATGGTTACTCACAGAGGCGGAAGATATAGCAAGTCCTCAGAGAATGGCATAATTTTGGCATCTTACAAACAACAGCAAAAATGTTTGAGCTCTTTTTCAGTCTTTACTCTTTCTCTTTTGTGTTGATTTCCATAGCTGACAGTACTATTGGCATCCTCTTGTGTCTGTGAGGTTGGGTCCATAGGTTGATGAGCCTTCTCTTGAAGGAAGAAAACCATTTTCTGAGAACTTGTGGGGTGCATCTACACTGCACTGAAATTTGAAATGAGCTATGCAAATTGTGTATCTTATTTCAATCTTATTTTGAAATATGGCGCTGTCTACACAGCACTTATTTTGAAATAAATCGCTATTCCGAAATGTCCCTTATTCCTTGTGGAAAGATGTTTACAGGGATGTCGGAATAGCAAGCCCGTTATATTTCAAAATAACAGGTGCACTCAAAAGATGCGGAATATCTATTTTGGGATACCTCCCACTATGTTGGAGCACACTCCCTCTGTCTCCCCTTTCAGTAGCTTTGTCTCTGGTGCTACCTTTAAAAATTGTAATGCTTGATTGTCTTTTAATTAGTGTGTTATGGTGTCTTTTTTGGGTGCTGTATTTTTGTGAAAGGTGTTAAATGAGTTCTTCCTGAAGCACAAATAGAGTAGAAGTCCCTGTATGAGTGTGGGCATTAAAGCTTTTGAAAATACCAGCTGAGTGCCTCTGTGAGGTGTGAGGATAAAAAGGAAAGACAGAGATGTGGGAAAGGGTATGGACACTCAGCGATCTTGGTGGTCAGTTTCTTAAAATGTTGTGTGCGCCCAGCAGAGTATACCAGGGGGAAATAACACACAGTCTCACAGGAGTGCTTTTAGATTTAGTGTTTTGAAGATAAAAAATGCATTAGAAATATTTTTAGGGTAAATGTGAGTGCTTTTTGTAAGTTTTGTTTTTTAAAAAATCGGCACCAAATGAAAATGGCTTAAGATAAGACTATACTGAACTACGAAATTCCTGTGCTGAGTTATAAAGAGATCAAACATAATTAGTCTGTAACTTCCTGAACTCCAGTTGTCCATCCTGCATAACTACTTCCTGTCCAATTGGCCTGATTCCAAGCAATAGCAAGCACTGTTTGGCAACATTCAGCATCTTCAGGGCAGCTTGTAGGTGATTTCACCTGCTCTCCAGAAGTCAGGAAGATTTTTTAAAATATATTTATTCACTCTTTGGTGAATCACCTAGAGTACAAGAGTGATTTATGGTGGGTCTAAACTTCATGCTCTTTCTTGAACAACTTGTACCTATTGAGATTTCAAATTAATCTCTACAAGAAAAACACAATGCAATTAGCTGCCTGTATTCTGTCTCATGTACTGTTAGAAACAAATTACAAGGAGTATTTGGCACCAAAGAGAATAGCTAAAATATCTATGAACTATATAAACCAAAGCTAGAGACCACATGGTATAATTGGAACAGTTGCTTCATGTTTTCTCAGATTATCCACTCATGATAATTCTGCATAAAGATGTTAGTGATACAAAGTATTACATATATTGCCATTCTGTTCATTCCATACTGGCCAGGTATGTCTGCTATTTGCAAAAGTAGTTTATGGTCTCAATCCACCACTCTCCATGGATGCTTAGGCAGTAATGGAATCCTGAAGTGATTTCCAGCTGTTGTTGGTTTAAGAAGTTGCAATCTTTCTTTCTTAGAGTTGGATTTAAGCATAGGTGCTATAGGGCAGTTCAAGATCCAAACTCCTGGCATCATGTGATGAGTTCAGAATCTCAGCTTTAAACAAAAATTAAAATGTCAGTCCTTATGATTGTGAAGAAAAGCTTGAAAACACATCCCAAGTGTAAGTAACAGAGCAATGCCTACAGGTAGCCTGAAACAATCACTTGCTAGTCCTGGGGAAATTCTGCAATAGTTGCATTTGGAGACATAGTAAAATTGTAGAATTCCCCCAGGGTTGAGAGAGAAGCTGCCTCATAAATCTCAGAGAAGACAGTTAACTACAGGACCCACTGTTCTACAGGTCTCCTGCAAACTCTGTGTCGCCAGAGGACCCTGTGTGGCAGGAGGAGCACAATAAATAAGCCTCTCTTACCCATCAAGCAGAAGACATCTAACTGTTGGGATAAGAACACAGGCAGAGACTCTCCTCTCTCTGCTCCTTCATACGGATCTTGACGTGGTTATCAAAGCATTTGTCATACCCAAACTTGGTCTATTGCAAAGCACATCTTCAAGACTTCCCTTGAAGACCATTTGGAAGATACAGCAGAATCTGGAATGCAACTGTCTGCCTGCTTAGTGAGGTAAATCCCCAGCAACAAAAGGGCTGGATTCTCAGTGCTATTCCAAGAGAAAATAAATCATGAGGATTGTGGGGTGTTTTTAAAAAAAATCAGTTCATGTTTTAGTTTACCTTCTAGCTCCCCTCTGTTCCTCTGCTAATGCACGTGCGATAACTTCAGGGTGAACAGTCAGCCTTTAATCCACACAAACATGCATGCCTCTCCCTGGCTGCTCAGGTGGTGACTCCACTTACCCTCTCCTCACCCATAAGACTGGGAAACTGCCATCTATTTCCTGTTGCTGTCTTGGCCCAGCAGCAACTTTTCTCTTCCTGGGACTCAGTACCATCACTTCCCCAGCTCCCTAGCTTTGGTTTCATCAGGTTTTTATGAGACAAGTGAAAATACCCCAAAATTGCCAGAGCTGTGATAACATGAGTTGGCAAAAAGCCCAGAATGGTCTGGGGACTGGCTACCTTACAGACCTCCTGCCCTCCTATACCATGTCATTACAGTTAAGATCACTGGGGCACAACTGTTAATTCCTGAAGGAAATTTTTCAAGGTCAGTGACTGTGGCCAAATCTATAGAGGTATTTAGCTTCCACAAGATGTAGCTAGGCAATGAGCAGGATTTTCAAAGGCACCAAATTACATCACTCCCATTTAAATCAGTGCCAGTAAAGGCACCTTGGTGCTTTCAAAAATCCCACTGTGTGCCTATCTGAAACATTAGGTGCTGAAATACCTTTACAAATATGGTCCTGGGGGTTCTCAGTAAAAGGCTCTCGCTGTGGACTTCACTTCCTTTAAGAGGTTGTCACAGCCGGGTTCATTGGCCTTCAGGACAGGGTGGAAGGAGCAGTCATTCCAATGGCAATTGTTATGGTGGAAGTGTGGGTTGCTTATTTTGACATTACCATGTAATCAGAGAGCAATGGCCATGGTGGTTCATTGAGTTACCCAGGTGTGAGCTGTCTGGTATTATGTCTTAAAGCAACCAGGTGCTAGACTGGAAGGTGATTCTGGCATTTCTAAAACACACTGACCCATTTGGGGCACCACCTACATTTTCTTCTTCACTTCCTTTTCTTGTCTTTTTTTTTAACCAAGTGGAAGTTAATGTATACGTTGTGGTGAGATGTATTTTGCCTATCATTTCCTCAGGAGAGACACAGTGGAGTTGGATTGTCAGGCAGTTGTAGACTGGGCCACATGTGAGTGTGATATGGTGTCCCACACAAAGTTATCTAGTTGAAGAATGAGAAGTGATAAATACAGGGAGCTAGAGTCTGGGTTACATCTGTGGAAGCAATGCACAGAAGAGTCAACCCTGGAAGGGGATAAAGAAGGCTTTAAATCTTCTGTGTGCCTCCTGAATTCTGCCTGCCCAGGGAGGTGATATGACTCCTAGCATAATTTTGAACAGCCCCAGGGACTGCTGTAATTCATGTCAGCCTCCCCACTGCTGCATATGGACTGCATTTGGACTAGTGCTCTGCAGTCCAAAATAGCACTAGTGCAAAGTGCGCTGAGTACTCTTCCTTCATGCCTGGGAGGCCCACTCTCACCCTTGGCAGGTGTTACGCTGGGGGTGGCCAGGAAAGAGGTAACATAGGCCCACCTATGGCCAGTTCTCCCTGGAGATGCTGCAGCTCCTTTACACCCCTTATATGCTGCTGGAGTAGAGGTCAGGCTCTGACCCAGTGACTCCATCTGTCACAGAGTGGAAAATGCCACACTGCATGAAGTGAATGATCAGTAAGGGTTTTTTTCAGAGTACAGTGATTTACTAAATTACTTTTTTAATACATAAGAAATCTTGCAACAAATTTGGTGACTTCTCAGTCTAGTTCAGGGGTGGCCCAAACCACGGCTTGTGAGCCACATGCAGCTCTTTTACAGTTGAAGTATGGCCCTTGGAGTCATTCCCCCTCATTCTCTGCATACCAGACTGTTTGGGGTAGGGGGGCTTAGGGCTCTGCCCTGTAGTAAAGTGCTATTTCTAGGGGCTTCTGACAAGCAGGCTGGGGGGTCTTGGGACTTCAGCTCCACAGTAGGTGCCTGCCAAGACTCAAGTCTTTAGCAAGAATCCTAGGGCTGGAAGAGACCTCAGGAGGTCATCAAATCCAACCCCCTTTCCAAAGCAAGACCAACCCCAACTAAATCATCCCGCCAGGGCTTTGTCAAGCCAGGACTTAAAAACTTCTAGGGATGGAGATTCTACCAGCTCCCTAGGTAACCCATTCCAGTGCTTCACCACCCTCCTAGTGAAATAGTTTTTCCTAATATCCAACCTAGATCTCCCCCACTGCAACTTGAGACCATTGCTCCTTGTTCTGCCATCTGTCACTACTGCGAAAAGCTTCTCTCCATCCTCTTTGGAACCTCCCTTCAGGAAGTTAAAGGCTGCTATTGAATCCCCCCTCACTCTTCTCTTCTGCAGACTAAACAAGCCCAAGTCCCTCAGCCTTTCCTTGTAAGTCACGTGCTCCAGCCGCCTAATCATTTTTGTTGCCCTCTGCTGGACTTTCTCCAATGCATCCACATCCTTTCTGTAATGGGGGCCTGTGAGGGGGCACAGCGACCCCGTCCCCGGGTCGGAGCTGCGGCAGTGGAGCACAGCCGCCTGGCCCCACCCCTGCGCCGCTGCGGCGCATGCTCAAGCCATGTGCCGGGTGTTTTAAATGCCAGCGGCACGGAGAGCAGGGGAAGAGGGCGAGGAGGAGTTGGGACACCGACCAGGGAGAAGCCGGCTCGCCCGACAGAGGACTTGCCAGGGGTGGTTGACTCGGGAGTGGCTAGTGATGGAGGAGACCAGGAGGCACCGGAGCCCCCTCCTGGAGCTGCCCTAGCTGGCGGGATGACTAAGACACCATACGCCGCGGAAGATGCCCTGCCGGGGAGAGCGTTGCCCCCTGGATCGGGCGAAGAGCGGTAGGCCTTGGCATGGGTAGGAAGGGGCCCAGGGTGGGTACGGAAGCCTGAGTGGCTGATGGGTTTCAGGATACAGCCCCGTCAGCCAGGTAGTGGCGGCTGCCCCTACCTTTAGGGCCCTGGGCTGGGACCCGGAGGAGTGGGAGGACCCGGGTCTCCCTACCCCCGCCCATAGCTGGGACAGCACCTTTCTACCTACAAGGCTGCTTCCCCTGGACAGGAACAGTTACACAGCTTCTTGACTAGAATGTTGTAGAGGGCCGAACTGAAGACCCTGGTGGTAGGCCAGACGTGGCCAAGGGTGAAGGGTCAGTGATAGCGCCGAATGGTGGACCCTGGGACTGGGTTATTGAACTGAGCGGGACGGCCGAGAGAGCCCCGCTGTGGAGAGTCCACCCAGAGGTGGGGAGACACGGGAGGGGAGCATTGGCTAACCCCAGGTCCGGCGCAACTCCCGCCTGAGGGCCACAGTAAAACAGGAATCAACCCATGCCATGACCCCACCCTTGCTGCAGGGTGGGCTCAGAAGGTCACCTCCTGACACGGGCCCAGAACTGGACACAGTACTCCAGATGTGGCCTCACCGTGCCGAATAAAGGGGAATAATCACTTCTCTAGATCTTCTGGCAATGTTTCTCCTAATGCACCCTAATATGCCATTAGCCCTCTTGGCTACAAGGGCAAACGGTTGACTGATATCCAGCTTCTCATCCACTGTAGCCCCCAGGTCCTTTTCTGCAGAATTGCTGCTTAGACAGTTGGTTCCCAGCCTGTAACAATGCTTGGGATTCTTCTGTCCCAAGTGCAAGACTCTGCACTTGTCCTTGTTGAACCTCTTCAGATTTCTTTTGGCCCAATCCTCCAATTTGTCTAAGTCACTCTGGACCCTATCCATGCCCTCCAGCGTATTACCTCTCCCCCTAGCTTAGTGTCATCTGTAAACTTGCTGAGGGTGCAATCCATCCCCTCATCCATTTTGTTAATGAAGATGTTGAAGAAAACTGCCCCTAGAGCTGATCTTTGGGGCACTCTACTTGATACCGACCACCAACCAGACATCGAACCATTGATCACTAGCTGTTGGGCCTGACAATCTAGCCAGCTTTCTGTACAGCTCAACCCTACCGGGCAAAAACCTCTAGTCTCACCACCTCAACACACAGCTGAAGCCCTGAGTCCCAGTAGGTATGCCCCAGCTTTTGAACTTCTGAAGGTAGTTGTGTGTGGCTCACACGGTCATTATGTTTATCCATCTCTGATTGAATTCATGGTAAAAGTGTATCCACATAACTAAACTAAGCATCATTTTGTATTTTTGGAAACTCTTGCTCTGAAGGGGCTCTAGACTGGAACAACATTGTGTACTGAAGGCTGAAATTAAAGACCCTAAGGCTATGTCTACACTCGCGGCTTCTTGCGCAAGAACATCTTGCGCAAGTGTTCTTGTGCAAGAAGGCTTGCGCAAGAAAACGTCCACACTGCCATGTGCGAGCTGTGCTTTTGCGCAAAAGCGCCCATGGCAGTGTGGACGCTCTCTTGCGCAAGAAAGCTCTGATGGCAATTTTAGACATAGGGCTTTCTTGCGCAAGAAATCCCTGCCGAGCGTCCACACTGCCCTCTTGCGCAAGAGCCCTGCGCAAGAGAGCTTACACCTGTTAAAAAGAGCGTAGCTCTTGCGCAAGGAGCCCTCTCTTACCACGCCTGCACTGTAAATTTACTTGCGCAAGAGCGGGCAGGCAGTGTGGACGCTCTGCAGATTCTTGCGCAAGAACGGCCGTACTTGCGCAAGAAGCCGCGAGTGTAGACATAGCCTAACAGAATTGCATGGAGATCCCCAAAAATGGGATAGAAGAGGGAATACTGCGGGGCTTAGCTGAAGTAACAACAAGTACAGAGTGACACTGTTTTTCCTTTAGTGCTGTTCAAACAGCAAATAGAACAGAATGTTCTGAGTTGTGTCCTTTTCAGGGGTAAGGAAAGAATATTGAACTCAGAAGGTTTCATGGCAGTGGAAATGAGCAGGTTTGGAAAAGCAGATTAAAATGTGTCTTGAAAATGTGAAATGAACACTTGTCTCTTGCCAACACTATTGATTTCTCACTTTTGTGAGCATCTTGGTCACACACATACACTTTGGGCCTGTCAACAATGAAAACTGCCATCTTGGGGCTCGTTTACAATGTGCTTTTCTGGCAATGTGACTAAAAGATGGTTCTGTAGTAGTAGAGATGGAGCATAAGTATTTGGGTCCTCAAGCCAGGATACATGAGCATGCCGAGTTGGTTTTGTAGTAGTGGATTGATGTTTTTTTTTAATCAAAGAAAAAGAAAACAATGTATTATTCATTAATTAATAATGTGGCCCTGGCACTAACCGTTGCCCTTTCAATGCCTTAAGATGGAAAATGAGAATAAACTGGTATTTCCAGACCCTTCTCTCCCCCCCCCCTTTTTTTTTAAATTTGTTCAACCAGAGTAGCAAGGATGCTAGCAGGGCTGGCCACTATACGCTCAGCTCTCTCAAGATCGAGGAAAATTGAGATAATTATTAATTCCTCCATAAAACCATGGCTTGTAGAGCTGCCTGACCAAGAGATGTTGTGACATGTGCAGCGGCAGCGGCAAATTCACTCTGTACATTGTCTCTGTACTTCAACAGTTCGGACAGTTTTGAAGGTGTCAAAAATCAATCTCTGTCACAATGAGAGACATCTAG